>JAKLTH010000238.1:4859600-7289400 GCA_025175895.1 Wurfbainia villosa
GTTCGATAGGACACTTTGGTTAAATAAAAATTTATATGCTTAAGAAAATAATCCATTTAATTTTTAAAACTATTTTAAATTTATTTCATAGAAATATCATTGAAGATACACAATGATTACGATAGGTGTGCATCATGAGTACAATATGCTTTTGGAGAATAGATTATATTAATTTATTTTTTTATAAAAAACTCTCTCCATTTCAATTTGAAGCTATACAAACTTTTGAATTCAAATTTGTTTTTATTGAAAAATATTGAATCCAAAATTTTCAATTTCATATTTTTTAAATTTTATACTCATAAAATTAAATTAATTTTATTGTAAAATTTTAAATCAAATTTAATCCTAAATATAATGTTTACCTATAATTTTTAAAATCTTGTTTCTCTTTTATGTCCATAGAAAAATTAAAATAAATTAAAATCAAATGAAGGCTTGTTTAGATTATTTCATTGCATCCTAGGGTTTTATTTAATTTTTATTAAACTAAATACAATAAATAAAGAGATATTCAATGCTCAAATTTCTTATCAAATGCTTATGGACAAATTTTATAAACAATTATATAAACTTATAAAAATAGGTATTAATTTCAAATTAAATTACATCATTAATAATGAATGCCTCTTGGACATTCAAATCTAAAATTACTCTAGTGTTGCAAAATTCAAAAGAAAAAAAGGGAATTTTCTCATTGTTCATTTCAGCATTTCACTTGCAAAAGTTAAATAGGTTATAAATGTAAATCATTATGAAATGAAAGAAGTAAATTTTAAAATGCCTAAAGTTAAAAAATTAAAACTTAATTGTTTGCAAGCATTTTTAATTCTGAAAATTCAAGTAATCAAATTAATCAACAAATTTAAACAACTGAATGAACATGGATTAACAATCTAATTAGTTATTAGTCAAACTGTTAATTACAATTGAATAATCGAAAGGCAATCAAATAATTGAAAGTTATAACAAGTAAAATCTACCTTATATTATTAATAATTCAATTAAATAAGTATCAAAACTGTATTGTCATGGCATGATACGGTATTAAAACTATATTATTTCGGGCAAAGATTGGAACTCAAACATGGCTTGAGATTTTAAACTTTGGTTTAAATTGTAAATTTTTTTTGTTAAGTCTATCTTGTAAAGATTGTGTGCTTGACATGTAACTTTATATTTAGAGAATGTATTACATATTGAGTTCAATCTCGACTATTGCAAAACATATCTGAAACATGGATCTGGGTAGCTTTGGTAAGAGTTTTTGCAACCAAGTGAAATAAAAACGTAAAACTATGGAGTAATGATTGAGTATTATAATCATTATGAAAAGTAACTAATATGATTTAGATAACTGTTTTTTGTTTTTTGATAAAAATATCATCGTGTGTACAAGTTATGGGAATTTGCAAAATATATTCAATCACTTATCTATCTGATAATAGTGCAAGAAACAAGCATGCTCAAGGGCCCTTTGACAAAGATAAGCAATAAGCTATCTGTGACAAGTCACATAGTATTGTAACTTGAAAAATACTCGTGGATATATGCACACAGTAGGTCAAATTATATAAGGTCAGAGTAACTAAGTTGTTTGACACACACAATGCACACACACTTAGAAAACAACAAAATAAACTGTGATGATCATGATGTGGGAGATGGTCACATTGTGACTTTATATTGGACATTCAAACCAATTCTCGAGGTGCATAAAATTAAAATTGTAAATACTAAAGAAGACATCAGCTTGAGTGTTATAGCATTCTTATTATTGTTATCATCTTTGCCTTCTTGAGGTGAAGCAAGAGAATGCTTACTGAGTTCTTCCTGAGATTAGTCATGTTGGATGATCAATGGACATGTGATAGTGTATGTTGTCATGGTTGTCTCAACAATCCTCGATTCATATATCAACACACCTACTGCTGCGTTTCTTTCTTGTTAGCTTATTCCTTTGTTATACATTTTTTTAATTTAAATTTTATTTATTTAATAACCATGCTAACTATGATCATAGTTACTGTAATTGTTTGCTGTAATCATGTCAGTGACTCCAAATAGTTGGGACAATCATTGCTTGATGATGATGGCGTTGATAATTTTTTGCAGTGTTCTTTGGTTTGTTTAAATTGCCACAACATTTTACATGTTTTTTGCACTTCTTGCAATATTTGTAGCTTTTCCTAGACAACTTCTCACAAAAGCTTTTGTATAATGCAAAATTTATTGAGAGATTGAAGCTCAATAACTGACTCAAGTAGTCTTGATGATGAGTTGTTCAGTGGCAAGTGAAGAATAGGTGGTAATTGGGACACAAAATGGCACTGATTTTGAAACATTTCATGCGATTTTAGTTGGGTAGTGAGGATTGTCTCACAAGCTAAATTGAATCCCATTGATTAAAGTGAAGTAGAAGATTTCCCATTTCCCATTAGTTTCCCTCTTTTCTATGCTTCCTTCTACTTGATTAAGAAATTGACTCTGTCTACCATGCATATATGCCATTCTATTTGTAGCTTTTCCTAGACAACTTCTCACAAAAAAAGTTATTACATAATGCAAAATTTATCGAGAGATTGAGCCTTGGATCTTTTGGGGAAGATGAAGACTCAATCATGACTCAATTAGTCTTGATGATGAATTGTTCAGTGACAAGTGATGAACAGGTGGTAATTGAGACACAAAATTGCACTGGTTTTAAAACATTATGTTCAATTTTAGTTGGGTAGTAGGGATTGTCAACAAACTAGACTAAATCCCGTTGATTGAAGTGAAGTAGAAGATTTTCCATTAATTTCCCTCTTTTCCATGCATCCTTTTCTCCCACTTGACTAAGAAATTGACTCTTTTTACCATGCATGTATGTCATATGCCATTCTATGTCCATTTGCATTTTTTTTTGGCCGGAAATGTTTGTTGCTAAATTTCTATATACATTGAGTCGCCTTTCCCACCCAAACTTGCAAGGAACATAGCAGACTCTACAGTGATTTGCATGATGGTAGTCCCTTAATCCTGTCTCGTTATTTTTCTAGTCATGATTGTGAATCTTGAGAGTCACTATCAATACTATGCTGTTCTAGATCTAGGACAACATTGCAAACAAAATTTTGTGCCTGTAAAAGAGATGGATGTCTACTTTGTGCTTCTTGGATATTATGATCTTCCCATGGATATGAGCATAGGTCTATTTTTTTCTCATGCTTTAAATTGCTTCTATGAATGGAAAGAATCTGTGGATGTTGGTTTTGAATTTTCCTAGAATACTTAATTATTTTGTCATTCACTTCCATTTTAGCCATTTATGGTTTATTTATAAGTGCAGGTTGGTGTAGTCTATGAAGGGATGAAATTTCCTTTATGGTTGCATGGACATGTTATGGTGGAACTTGTTGTGGTCTCTACTTCTCCTAGGGAATCGGTAGGTAAGAAAGGAAATCATGTGTTCTATTCCTTTTTTTTTCCTTTTATGAAATAGGCGTTTCAGTTTGGCTGATTTATAATTCATGCTGATAAGTACCTCACTAAGATATTGCATTTATCTGTTCATTTTATCACCTTATTATTAGTAGAGAGAATACAAATTGAGAACCTATTTTCATGGTGACTATTTAGGGGCACCAGCCACACAAGTAAAACTTCGTGTTAAACGAATCTTCCATCTCTCTATTTACAATGCCTTCAATGGTACTGTGAATGTAGCATAAAGCAGTTCCCAGGCACATTCTTTTCATCTGGTTCTCAAGATAGTAAACTGCCTCTCTGAGCTAGTTCCAAAAAAACCTGCACTCTCTCGGTTCAGCTTGTTAAGAAATGATTTATGATCAATTTTATGGTAGTTTTTTAATTGCTTTCCTATAATAATCAAGGTTAATGTGTGAATGTGCCTATGCAAATAAGAAATTGGCTATATTAACTATCAAGTATATTTTCTGTTAGGAAGCAAATGTTGTTCACCTAATAATAGGGCAATATTCATTTCCAAGGTTCGGAGTTCATTTTAGGAAGCAATTGTCCATCACTTAGTAATAATGCAATAATCTTTCCAAAGGTTTTAAAGTCTCCTATGCCAAAGTTTTTATGTCTAGATGGAGTCATGGAACATTATGATTCCATTGCTAATCACCTTACAGTTTGCACTGTTGCCAATTGCCACCAATCAGAAGAAGTTGAGACTTGCCAATCTTCTCTCAGCAGGTGGTGCCACTGTCTTGAGCCGTTACGAAGAGGTAAACAAGGAAGTAGTAGTCAAAGTAGGGCGTACCAAATGATTTCTCATGGGGTTGCAATAAAAATTGATATGAAATAAAAGGAAGTGTCCCTTGATTGTGATTTTATTGTTGCTGAAATTCTAATCATAATAAATAAAAAAATTTGACTAGAAATCTAAATTCATAGTTGCTTAGAGAGCAGAGATTAATCTCATGATCTGCAAGCAGAATCACATGACCCAACCTACACTTTGTAATTTCAAACTATTGGTTTACTATATAGATTCCATCTGCTGAATTGGATCATTTGTTGACTGTAGTTGAGTCTTCTGTTCAAGGTTTGCAATTTTGTTTCATACTGGTCTACGCCAGCAAATTATTTCATTCCGCTTGCAGATTGACGTGCCAAACAACCGGACACCAGGAAACCTTTGGTGAACCTTGCTGTACTGTTCGAAACTGAGTAAGAAGGAACATCTACATGCCCTTGACAAGCGCAATATATAAAACCCTCAGTTGGCTTCACGAGTCTTTCGTGAGGCAAAAGGTGAAACTTGCTGTGATGTTGAGAGCCCACAGTCAAAAGCAGAGCCAAGACTTTGAGTCTTCTGCACAGTGAAGAAATTCGAGTGCCTTGAAGGATGAAACTCTTGGCGTGCCTCTTGTGAGTCTTCTTCCTTTCGTCCTTCCCCATTCTTCCTCTCTTCTTCTTCCTCCTCAGCATACTTAAGTGGAGTAGGTTCTTCCTCTGACTTTTCGTCATGTTTCTACTCTTTTGACATTCAACACCTCTCATGCTGACACTCGATATGCTTGCCACATCACGAGTGAGCAGGGACCAAAACTCTAACTTTGCCCAAGATTTCAAACCTTACTTTAGTTGGCATGATTCTTTAACCTAGATTTAGTTTTGAGTAACTGACCTATATATTGATCTCTGCATTGTTTTTTCGACTGCCATCACTGCTAAAATTGCCATTTTTTTAGTCCTGGTATCTTGTTCTCATGTCTTCTTATCCCTTTTTTCTACTCTTCATTCCTTTCTTGTCTTCCCTTTATCTTTTTTCTAGTATCTTTTCTTCTTGATTTCATGCTCTTGCCGTCAATTTTTTCTCTTTATCCCTTGGTGCTAGTCTATATCCCTGTCATGCCTCTGGTTCTATGAATTTCTACCAAATGAAGATAGTTAAACAAGTTTGAGTATCATGTGTTTGGTTTGACATCTTTTGTCTAGTATCTTTTCTTCTTGACTTCATTCTCTTGTCATCGTCTTCTCTTCACCCTTTGTGCTTGTCTATCCATGTCTTGGCTCTAGTTTTAAGAATTTAGACCGAACAAAGATAGTTAAACAAGCTTGAGTATCATGTGTTTGGTTCTTTTCACCTAGATTGCAATCCTAGATTTGGAACTTCAGTTATTTGATTAGTTAATTTTTATTTTTTTTGTAAAAAAAACCAAATTTAACCTGCTCGAATTGGGAATAAATGAACTTCATTCCCGTGCATGATAACTCATAAATGAGTAAAAATGAAAATGAAAACAAACCTAAGATATCCCACCTTGATGGGACCTACATGATAAAATCATTGAATTTTGTTTTCTACAATCTCTATCATTTATGCACAATTATACCCGTTTTGCTCCTACATGTGACACCCTAGTTTAGATGTGTTGTAGGTTAACAGGAGTTTATAAGTTTAGATGTGTAAGTTATGTTAGCTCGATTTAAGCATTTAAAGCCAATGGCTGAGCCTAACAAGTTAGTGGATCAAATATCAAACATATATGGGACATGAAAATTGGTATTAGATCAAACCTCATCCTATATAGGTATGATTAAGTGTTAAAAAGGATTTTTATGTGAATATAGAGTTCAATGTTTGAAATCTTGTCCCAACCCATGGTTTTGGTTACTGATCAGAATGAGATTGTGTCGATGCCATGTTGGGTGGGCTGACAAAATGTTGGAGGCATTGAGGAGGAGGTGACTAACTTAGGAAGAGAAGATGAGGGAGAAGATCAAAGATCGAGTGTAACCACCTCGCACCACAAAAGCAATGAAGAAGGTCGAGTCTAACCACCTCACAACACAAAAGCAACAAAGAAGGGAGCAACATTGGGGCTTTGTGGTGAGGATTGTGGAAGTGGAGAAGTTCTAAAGGAGAGATGGTAGAATAGTCAAACACGTGAAGCAAATGAGGTTAGGGTTCAATAGGGGAAGTGAAGAAGCGAAGGCAACACATGCTTTTCCTGATTCTTCTTCTCTTTTTCAATTTCGGTTGCCCTTGGTTCCTCCTTTTTGTTAAACGATGAGGTTAAGGTCCTTAGACAAAGTGTTTGTTGTGTCGCCTTTGTTGTGCAAAATGTTTGCTGTGTCATGTTCATCGCAAAAGTGATTCCAATCGGATTTGTTATCTTGAGTTGTTTTGCATGCTTGGTGGTTGAATGAAATGTTTTATGCATGCTGACCGACATGGTACAATACTTTCCTCCATGATAGAGCCACCATTGGGCCTCATTTCTCAGAAATTGGAATGATTCTAGTGAATGACTTGGACATTGGGACTTAACGTGAATGTCTAGATCTAAGTGTGAGAAATGCTGGGCTAATAAGTGGGCTACTTTTAACTTGAGTTTAAACATTTTGAGTCAGTTGAGACCAAGAAGTTAATGTGTCAATTTATGCAGATAGCTCCTAGATGTGGCATTTATATGATAATAATTTATTTCCATCATGGATTTATCTGTCTTTCTCTCAAGTTCCTCTAATGCTGCTGTTTCTTGTATTCTTTCACTCAACATTATCGATCAACTGGTCATTGCATGCCAATGCCTTTTCTGTGTCATGATAATGCATGTTTTGCAATTTGGACTGTTTGTCATGTACGCAAAATTACCAATACAAAATCATTATTATTTTTTTCTTTGATATGATTGAGACCATTTTCACTTCATCTCTCTTGAAATGACACTTCTGGCTTTATCCATTATCCTAAAATAAAAGGTGATGGCTATTCAAGTTTAAGGCTACACTTCGTTTTGAGCCGTCTCTTAAAATAACTTTTGGGAGGTGATAACTACTATACATTAACTTTACACTTCCTCAATTGTTTATGCGTCTCTAGTTATTTTCTTGTATCTAATTTTTCTTGGTGCCCTTTCAGTTCAACTTGTGCCTGGTACAGAAATTATTGTTAAACCAAAAAGACGGAAAAATGAAGTGGTTGCACACCAGGATGTTCAAAAGCAAAATTCAAGAAAAGAACAAAGGGTGAAGGCACTCTTACGTGTACAGGCAGAAAAAAGGAAATATGTACATAAAATCGAGTTCAAAGATATTGAAGTTTTGGTGTTTCTGAGTTATGTTGCATTTATACATCCAGAAACGGCTAAGAAGTTTTCATTAGAAAATCTGCAATTAGCAACAGTTATACCCAAATTACGGCATAAGGAGATTTCACAGAATGGTAATGCTATTTCTGAGAGAAGCAGAGATAATCAGTTGAACATGCAAGGAAATAATGTGCTTCCTACTAGTAAAGTGAAGCCGAGACATGCTGTGGTTCATATCATATATTCTGATGCAGTAGCAAAAGGCCATGTAATGCTTCCTCAATCTCTTCGTCATTTCATAGGATCTGGTTTGCATTCGTGTAAGCATACCAAGCTCGATATGTTTCTTTAATTTCTGAAGTTTGGTTACTTTTACTGTTTTGTGAGACAACAAGAACTAAAAGAGCATGCTCAAGAAGAAAGATATAAAATTGTTCATTTGAGGGGGCAAACTTACAGCTGAGCCTCCACAGGTCCGCTATTGCTTTTGATATTAGTATACATTTCCTTTTATATCATTTTCCACTTGTGGGCATCCATGGAACTTTATATTTTCTTTCTTTTGTAGCTATTGAAGTCCTAGTTTGGTGGAAGTTTACAAAATTAGTTTATTTAGTAATTTATCTTTAGTTCTTTTGCATCGTTAAGTTTGACACTAATATATTTGATGTGTCACACAATGCAAAATTTGAGACTAGTTGTTTGTCAGCGGAGTAGCTGATTAAGTTGTTATTTTTTATTCTTTATTTTATTATTTCTTGCTGCTTCTACTAAATGAAGGAAATAATTGAGTTTCTTGTTTTGATGAAAAATACTGCAATCTCAAACCTTCACTCACCTTTAAATACAACTCATTTTTAAACTTCTGCTCTGCCTTTTGTGTGTGTTGATTCCAATTGTCTTGCAAAAGAGATTTTTCTTCGAAGTATTATAACTGAATGTTATTATCCTTATTGATAATATGTCATGGCTCTGTTAGTTTCATAAAATAAGAATCCTGCAGCTATTAGGAATTCTGGGAATGTGTGTTCCTGATATCAGGTTTGAAGCATCATGTGCAAACTACCAGGCATACCCTCTTCTCTCTTTCTTGGTCAATGCCAAACTAGGGATGGACATGGATTTGTTTGGTTCAGTTTGAAACCTATTTTCATACCAAAGAATTTTTTTTTGGTTTCTAGTTCTTCTACCTATTTGATTCAGTTTAATCCATTGCTGTAATTTTAATCCTTATTTTGAATTCCAAAATTAGTAACAATACAGATTTGTTCATATAAATAGCACAATCATCTGCCAACAAAATACAGTTTCTACAGCATAAGCTGAATAGGCTGTTATTTACTTGCAGGGGTTTTCATTAAAAAGCACTTTAGAAGTCCAAAGAAAGACATATTTTCAATGAGAGTTTCTCCTCTTCAAGTTAATTTGGTTGGAAATGGTCAGGTTAATGATGATAATAGAAATACTATCGAGAGCCACACAATTCTCAAGCAGGAGGGAGTTGCAACTAATGCAGATACTTTCAGTGGAGGTATCTTAGACTGGTCACTTCAAGAACCCTCATCCTCCCCTTTGGCCTATGAAACTCTTCTAAATGGGGACTCCAACAATGTTGGTATTGGTATAAAGTTGGAGAACAAGTTACTCATTAAGTTATGGTTGATTGGACAAATTGGAGCCATTGCATCTCAAAATGGTCATATGAAAGTTAACTCTGTTGTTTTAACAAATGAAACATTGCTTCACTTTGAAATAATAGAGCATAAATTGGATAAAAAGGAGGAGCTATCTTTGCAGGGTGCTAATGAGAGGGAAAATGTTGGGGAACACAAGAGTGAGATTTTTTATCTACTCAGAATCAATTATACTGACTCATCAAAATGTGATGTAGATGATACCTTTGAGTTTGACATCAGTGTTGCCAGCAAAAACAGCAACAATTTACATGATTTGGAATTGGCGCTTGGAAAATTGGAAGTTGGGGATCCTCTATCTCTTGATTCTATTTCAGAGACTGTTTTCGAAAGAAACTTCCATCTAACTGCATCTTTGTTAAGTTGGTTGAAGACATCCATTTCTGATGTTACTGATAGTAAGCAATTTCAAATTAACCAGTGATAAATAAGTATATTCATAGAGAAAAATTTGAAATTATTATTATTATTATTTTTACTTTCATTTCTTTTCAGGATTGCTCATCCTTTTGTCTCCAGAGTCTATGAATTTGTTTTCTGCTTATGATATTCCTCCTCCTGGGCACGTGCTTATTTATGGACCTCATGTAAGGATGTTTTGTTTTTGATTGAGTCATCATTAGGTGGCACCTTATGTATCTTTCTATTGACTTAGATCTATAGTAGTTTTTCTTCATGAGCATGTCATGTTGATCCAATGTATGTTTTCCATGTTTATCATCCTTTGTAATCCACAAGAAGGTTGAGATTAGATAAGGCACCAGAGCTCCAGAATATATCAGTGCATAACTATTTAATGGATCACTGGACTTCAAAGGCATAGTTTCTTTTGATTGTCAAAGGCAATGCCAAAACGGTACTTCTAGTTGGTCTTTGGTAGATGAAAGTTATACTATTTCAACATGTCATGTAGCTTGTAAAGAATATGTTGTGAAGGCTTAATTTAACAAGTGTGTATGTGCATCTAGAGAATAGGACCACTGTCATGTTTAGGCATGTAGGTCACTCACTAACAAATGACTAGGTTTTACTTTTTTGGATTTTTAGGTTTATGTTTTTTTTAACAAAAAAAACATCTTGATTGCTGATTTTTTTTTTGGATAACTTCATTGGTTTCTGATGAAGTTTGAAAATCTTGGCAGTTTGGGCACACTAGTGTGTATTCTCTAGAAGATGATACTGACTAATATGTTGATTAAAAATGGTCGCTAATACATTGCCTTACTGAAAGTGGGTTTGTACTTATTAATCCATTCACCACAGAAAGTGTTTTATCTTGTTTAATATGCTTATGGAATATTCTGAGCTGCCTTATTTCCAATCTTGTATTGGAAGTGAAGCCCAAGTTATAACTGTTATTTAATTCAGATGTGTCATTTGGTTCAGGGGTCTGGAAAAACTACATTAGCCAGGGCTGTTGCTAGGCATTTTGAAGAGCACAATGAAATCTTAGCTCACATGTAAGTGAATGAACTTGCTTAGTTTGTATTGTTCTTTGAATGATATTCTAATCCTTGGTGGAAATGAAATCTGTCTCAAGAAAATGTAAACATTTAGAGAACTCACTGAATAATGTTTTCATGGGTTTCCGTGGTGAATGTTGTCACATGCAGAATTTACATAAGCTGTTCAAAACTTGCTCTTGAAAAGAGTTTGACTGTGCGACAAGCAATTTCTGAATATATATCTGAAGCTCTATCCTATTCACCATCTATTGTCATTTTTGACGATCTAGACAATATCATTTCATTTTCTTCGGAGGAGGGATCTCAACCATCCACTTCAACTACTGCTTTGGTTAACTATGTTATTGATATTTTAGATGAATATGGGGTAAGTTTTGATCCATGGTCTATTATTTTACTGAGCAACTTAATTGTCTTTTTCAAGTCCAAATAGTGTGCCTTACAAGGCTAAATTATTGTTAATTCTCCTGTGCTGCATAAATCCATTCTGAATAGGATAGGAGCCGAAGTTCTTGTGGATATGGTCCCATTGCTTTTGTTGCTTCTGTGCAGTCTCTGCAGAATATTCCCCAATCTTTGAGTTCTTCAGGTTCAATATTTTCTGGAATTATAGTTTATTTACTTATTTATTGTTTTTATTTATTTTTAACCGTGTATTGGTTTTGTTTGATTGAACCATCATTGCTCTTATCATATTTCTCAGGGAGGTTTGACTTCCATGTTCAACTAGTTTCTCCTGCTGTCTCTGAACGTGGGCAAATATTGAAGCACGAAATTGAAAAACGTGCTTTACTGTGTCATGATGATATAGTATCTGAAATTGCTTCAAAATGTGATGGATATGATGCCTATGACTTGGTATCGTTTTCTTTTTTATGGAATTAATTTTCTTTATCTATTTTTCGTCCTTTTGCATGCTTCTGGACTTCAATGCAAGAGTTTCATAATCAGTATTCAACAACTTGTACCCAAAACTGAACTGTCAAAAAATTTCCTTTTAAAAAAATTGCTTCATCCTTCTGTGCTCCATATTCCAGTTGTTACAGCAATCATAATAAATTGTTCATCTCCTTAATCAGTTAAGTAATTGTTTGTCATATAAGTGCTAGTGGGCTGAAATACTACTTGTTTGATTAGTGGCTACGTATTCCAAATTAATATATTTCTTTACTCGTTCCTATTGATGTCCTTGAGTTTTAGAAGTACAAGAAAGCTGCAGTTGTCTATCATAGATATTCTAACATTTTTCTTCTTCTATGACTATAAATACAACATTCCATTCATTGAATATTTGCTTTAGTTTTACATTGATTGGCAATCTAATGCAATTCTCCTCCTTTATTCGGACTTGGGACCAGCCATGACATTCTATAAATACGACATTATTCATTTTAAATGTCCTTTCATGAGAGTGAGGTTGCTATCCATGCTGTTTTGTCAAGATCTGAAAGTTTTGCAATGTTTTCTGTTGCCACTAATTCTTAAACATTACATGATGTATTGGAGTACTTATCCTAAACCATTGAAGTATGTGCAGGAGATCTTGGTTGATAGGGCTGTTCATGCTGCTGTCGGTCGTTTTTTGCCTTCTAGAGTTGATAGAGATACAGAACTTGTTCTGCAAAAAGAAGACTTCTCACAGGCGATGCATGAGTTTGTTCCAATTGCGATGCGTGGTCTAACAAAAGCTGCTTCTGAAGGTGGACACAGTGGTTGGGATGATGTTGGTGGACTTGCAGATATCCAAAATGCTATTCAGGAGGTCTGTCTGGTTCTCCTTTTTATCTTATTTTTGGATTTTCATTACATGGTAGGAATATAGTTTTAATATGGGAGTTAGGAGGATACTTTTCATAATTCATTTGGATTTTGTGTTTTCTAGTGTGTATCTTTAAGTTATTTAGCATGTTTGAGAGAGAATGATTAATGCCATCTTGTTATATTACGTCTTATTCCTTCATCCTCATTTGTGCTTCGAGGTAACCAGACTTGTTTTTCATTCTAGCAAAAAATATTCAATGATTTGTTGCACTCACATTGTTATCATATATTTTCCTGATACTCCAGATGATTGAATTACCTTCGAAGTTTCCTGGGATATTTTCTCAATCACCATTAAGATTGAGGTCAAATGTCCTCTTGTATGGGCCTCCTGGTTGTGGGAAAACTCACATTGTCGGTGCTGCAGCAGCAGCTTGCTCCTTGAGGTTCATTTCTGTCAAGGGACCTGAGTTGCTGAATAAGTACATTGGCGCTTCTGAGCAAGCTGTAAGACAAAAATAGTCGATATTTCCTTTTAACAATCCTGTATCCGATAATTATACAAGTTGTTAGCAAGAATGTATACACACCATTTTTTACTCGTTATTTTCTAGCTTGATGGATTTTTGTATCCATCTAATATGTTTTCCATCAGTATTATATTTGTTAATTCAAGAACATGATTGTTTCTTAGGTCCGCGATCTGTTCTCCAAGGCAGCAGCTGCTTCTCCTTGCCTTCTATTTTTTGATGAATTTGACTCTATTGCACCAAAGAGGGGGCATGATAATACTGGAGTGACAGATCGTGTTGTCAATCAGGTTAGTTTTAGGCATACAAGCAGGTGATTGAACATCATTCTCAATGGCACTTGATCTTAAATATTTGTTATTCTTTTTAATGGGAATTCGTTAAGATTGTACTATTTTTGTCTTATAATTTTCAGTTGCTAACTGAATTGGATGGCGTGGAAGCATTGACAGGGGTGTTTGTGTTTGCTGCCACAAGGTGAGTGTTCTTGAATTGATTTATTGAGTTGCCAAGTTGTCTTATTTTATTGAGTGTTCGAATGTTAGTTTCTCATGATTTTTTTTGTTCTTTGTCTTATTCTTCTATCGAGGTGATGTTTTAAGTTTCAAATTAACAATTTCCTGGATGCAGTATAACTTCTTGGCAATCAATATATATTTTCATAAACAATACTGGAATGTTTTTGTTATGCACGGTTAATGATTTAAGGATTAGTTTGAATAATTGAGTGTCATGCCTCAGTGATGCTGATGGGAACTTATAATCATGCTTCTATGTTTTTTCTTTTATTCCTTGGAATTCATACAGTCTAGTGCATTGCTAAAACTAAGATTTGCTTTCTATGAGGCGTTTACATTGGATACCTGCAACATGAAGTTTGGGACTGGATGGTACCTATAGCTCAGGCATGCTAATCAAGGGTGGCCATTTTTATCATTATTATCATATCATTTCCCTGTTATCTATGACAATGATCCTCATGGCTAGTTTCTGTTGGAACAATGGCTCAATTGCTGAATTGAATTTTATCCGTTCCATTTTAATATTTAAAATTACATTTTTTAGACATGCATGTTTGGAGCTCAAGCTATAGCTTTATCTTGTAATTGTACTACTGAACATAACAAACACAATGTGGCATGAACTCATGCTTATTTGCAAATCTTAATATTAGTTGAACTATGTATGTTTTGATCAAGTGTCAACCTTAAGTATAGCTTGTTATATAGGGATCTTTCAAATTACTATTTGTAGTGTTTGTCAGTTAAGAACGATATTCTTCGTGAACTTGTTGACACTTCAAGCCAAGGTTTCAAATTTCGACTCGTATCGAAGTTTCGGTCTGCGACCGGAACGATACGGTTTCGATACCGTGTCGTCCGTTTCGATATTATCTTAATATTTTTTTTTATCTTTTAAATATTAATATTTAATTATTTAAAATATTTATTATTAGTTTAATTCTAAATATTTATTATTCGTGCGTTTTCGTGATCGGAACGCGATCGCTCGTTTCCGCGAGCAATCGCGCTCCCAGCGCTCGATCGCGAACGCGATCGAGCGCGCTTTCCCGACGCTCAATCGCGCTTGCGATCAAGCGTGCTTTCCCTGCGCTCGATCGCGCTCGCGATCGAGCGCCGCTTGATTTCCCGACGCTCGATCGCGAACGCGATCGCGTTCCGGAGCTCGATCGCGAACGCGTTCGCGCAGCGCGAACGCAATTGCCGTCGTTCCAGCAGCGAATCCTCGCTGCTTCCGCCGCTTCAGCTGCTTATTGGAATTTCGCTCGCGTGCCGTGCCGGTTCCTCGTCGGAACGAAATAAATCGAGTGTTTCGCCCGAAACGACTCGAAATTTAATACTATGCTTCAAGCTAATGTTTAGATAAAATGTTGTTGCATTTTCTTTATAATTTATATATGGTGGTCTAAAATTATTTGCTGTTTTTGGCAATTGTAATTCTATATAACTTAATATAGTGTTAAGAATGAATAAATAGTAATCATCTGGTAGAAACAGTGGGTAGTTGGCAACAAACTCACCTTTAGAAGACCGACCAATCATTACAACAGTTCCGTGTAGTCTCTTAAATTCAGAAGATTTATGTTTTATTTGTCATTTTTTGATTATGATTCTGATCTAATCTATTTAGTTTTTTCATATGTTTTGGTCTAATAGTCGGCCAGATCTACTTGATGCTGCATTATTGCGACCTGGAAGGCTTGATCGACTTCTTTACTGTGATTTTCCATCCTGGCATGAGCGATTAGATATTCTTAAGGTTCTGTCTAAGAAGGTTAGCTTTCTACCGTGTTATTAAAAAATTTATTGTTTTGTATTAGTAAATTAAAAAAAAAACACACAGTCATGTCACATTGCTTATTTTATTCTATGGGGGTTTTCTGGAGCCTGTACACGAACTGATTTGTTATTTGTTCCTGATAAAGCTAACCACTAGTTAGTAAGTCACTCCTGAGGTCTAAATATCAGGTAGGAATAGGATTGCTTTTCTTTTGCCATCTGGATAGATTGATTCCAAAATATAGTTTTTGGTAATTTAAGTATTGGTTGAAATGGAAGGATGTTTTATGTGATCGTAAAGTACCTCCAAAACTTAAAGAGAAGTTCTATAAAACGGCGATTAGACCTGTTGTGTTATATGTCGCTGAATGCTGGGCTACGACTCGAGCACATGAGCAAAAGATGAGAGTTTCAAAGATGAGGATATTAAGATGGATGTGCGGACATACGAGGATGGACAGAATAATAAATGTAAGTCTTAGAGAAAAAATCAGAGTTGCATTTATTGAAGAAAAATTCCGAGAGACACGTTTAAGGTGGTACGGACATGTACTTAGACGATCAATAAATGCTCCAGTTAGGCGATGTGAAACGATGACAAATATACACATCAAATGAAAAAGAGGAAGACCAAAAAAGACTTGGTTAGTAACAATAAAACAAAATAAAATTTATTTAAGTATAGATGATGATATAGTAGGAGATAGAGCTCAATGGTGTAAAAGGATCTATATAGCTGATCCCATCTAGTGGGATAAGACTTGGTTGTTGTTGTTGTAAGTATTGGATGACTTAAAACTTGATAATCTTTGACAAGTGACATAGCATGAGGATCAAAATAGCAAACTTCAGCTACCTGACTAATTTTGTTAACAGGTTTTATTAGTTCTTTTTCTTTTTTAAATATTTCCATTTTCCAGCTCTTGTCGTTCAATTTAAAACTGAAATAAATGTGATATACTCTCAACTATGTTCATCCCTACTCATATTGTTTCGAAGAACCCTAACAATTTTGTTGTGGATGGGCCTTAGCTTCCTCTGGCAAAGGATATTGATCTGGAAACGGTAGCATCTATGACCGAAGGCTTTAGTGGTGCAGATCTTCAAGCTCTCCTGTCAGATGCACAGCTTGCATCAGTTCATGAGCTTCTGGATAGTGAAAACAGTGACAAGCCTAGGAAAACACCTGTTATCAGTAATCAGCTTTTGATGTTTGTCGCTTCGAAGGCTCGGCCTTCTGTATCCGAGGACGAGAAACGCAGGCTATCCAGGATTTATAATCAGTTCTTGGAGTTGAAGAAATCTGTTTCTGCCCAGGTTCTTTTCTGACCTTGTTCTTGAAATGCATGCACATAAATTTGAGGCTAATTAACTGGTAGACTTGGTTATTAGGAATTTTGAGTACATAATTTTAGTATAGGAAGCATATTTATATCGATCGGGCTGTTAATATACAAATTTACTTTTAGCACAAACAAACTGATGCGATTTTTATTATTGACATAAAATCATTGACTTATAGTTCTTGCACATGGATCGATTAGGTTTGGCCTCCCATACCAGTACAATGAATTAAAACCGGTGCTTTCGATAAACAAGTTTAATTTAATCCTACCAATCAGGTCTAAAGATTGAGAAACTACCACTTGTTGTTTGTAGAATATTTTCCTCCACCATCATCACTTTCGAGATTACTCCTGGCAGAAATTTTCACTCAATTTTTTTTTTCCTACTACAGACGAGGGATGCAAAGGGCAAAAAGGCAACCCTAGCTTGATAACACCAGAGGTGAACATGTTTTTTAGCCACCTACATTAGCTATGAGAGAGAATTCAAAAAGCAATCAAATTTTCCTGGAAGCTTGATCTTTGGAGAATGTGTTTATATCGTATGTTTTCCGGCAGGAAGGATTGTGGCAACAAGTGGACTTCCTGGTGAGAAACAGAACGAGTGCACAACACCACAGAGCAAAATCCATGTCTTGGATTCATCTACTTCAGAAAGAATGGATGGTTGACCTCCATAACTGTTCGATAGAGTGATACATATGTTACATAGGTAATTTGAGGTTTTGGTTTTAGTTTCCTATCTTTTTTATTCTTTTTCTTTGAAATTTATTCGAGGATAGTCTGCTCTCCAGTAAGATATGCCTACGCTATATCCATGCAACTGTGGCAAAAAGGTGAAATCGTCACCCTCCTGACGGTTCCTTATCAGTCAGTTTCATAGTCTAGTAGCAGGGGCGGCAGCGGGAGGGCAAGTTTCCCCGGAATCCATCTTTATTCATTATGGTATATCCATGAAGGAGGGTTGTTTACATTTTTTTAAAAGTTGCCTTGAGTTTCATTTTTTTTTAAATATTCAAAAATATCTTTTAGTTTACAAAAGTTTATTTATTTAATTCTAGTTTTTTAAGACTAACATTTCATCACTTGGTTAGTAAAAACACTGAGGTGGTGTTTGGTTGGTGGGTTTGGAATGAAGAAATGAGAATGAGAATTTATATAGAGTGTTTGGTTAATAGATTTGAGATTGAGATTTTGAAATGATTTTTAGTTATTTGGGAATCAACAAAATCCATTTCAATTGGTGGATTTGGATTTCATTCCAATCCACCCATCGCCCGTCCGACGCTGGTCGTCGTCCGTCTGATGGTCGTCGATCGTTGGTCGTCGTCGGTTGTCATCGGCCATTGGTCGTCACTGGTCGTCATCGGTCCGTCGACGATCGTCGGCAATGCCGTTGATAACGATATCGATGGCGTCTCTGTTTTCATTTTTAATTTATAAATTAAACAATATTATTGGAACGATTAAATTCATTTCCATTCTATCTTACCATCAAATTCATTTTCATTCTTATTTTCACACTTAAATCAAATAAATAATTTATATCTTACTCAAGTTGGCTCGAGTGATTTTGGTGAAAATTACTTTTAAATTATTTTCTTTTTCTTTTTACCTTTTTTGGTCAAAATTTTATTATTTTATAAATTAAAGGTAATATCAAATAATTTTAGTAGAAATTAATTAATGCACACACTTAAAATTGAGTTTTCTCTTATATTCAAAATAATTGAAATGTCAAAAATCTAGATCATCAAATAGAAATAATATAATATATATAGGCTCAATAATGGTTCGTCAATTTGATAATTTCAAAAATATTCATAATTATTATTTATATTTTAATTTTTAAAAATATTTAAAATTTATAAATTGGAAAAAAGTAACAATTTAAAAGTGTAAACTAATTAAAATTGTCTATTTATTCTATTTCATTTATCTAAGATATAAAGGAATTAAAGTCGTATAATTCTTTAATTTTTTTTATCAAAATTTTGTATTTTGTCCTCTAAGTATTGTATTTTTTTTATTTATTTATAGTAATTTTCATTCGATTATTAAATAGTATTTTTAAAATGTTGAAAGTCAAAATAGATCAAAATGAATATTATATTAAATTAGGAACCACTTTCATTTTTTTATATTGATATTTATTTTCTTTATATTTCAATGGGATGAAACATAATAATAACATATATTTCATATAAATTATGCTTTGATTAATTTTATATGTTGGATGATAATTTTTATTACATATATAATTTTATCATTAAATAAATTATATCTTTTTAATAATTTTATTATTGAAATATATCATATAAATAAAATAGCTTGTATAACCGGTTAAATGAAAAAAAAACAAAGATTAAGTAATATATTAAAGGAGTGAAATAAGAATAATATATTTAATAAGTCAAAGATAAAATAATCCCACATTCATAAATTCAAAACGCTATTAAAATTTCGATTTTAATAGAATGATTGAATAGGCTTACAAAATTTAAAGTGGACGAGGTTATATATAACAATTTGATTTTAATAGAATGATTGAAAGGGCTTACAAAATTTAAAGTAAAATGGAACAATATCGTCCAAGTAAAATGGAACCATATCGTCCAAGTGCAATGGTAAAAATGAAAAGATATTTTATAGAAAAATATAGTTCGATCATCTACTGTGATATTATTTAATGATGAATTTAAAAAAAAAAATCCAAATGATTTTGGAAATTATGATTTAGATATTTAATCGTTGAGAATAGTCTGATTATGGAATTGATGAAAATAAAAAAAATAATGAGTATTTTTTTTATTTATTCTTGGTGATCGCTAGAGATTATTTGGATATTTTATTCGATTCAATTGTTGGTAAGATATCTTAAAAATTCATAAAATAAAATCGATTACTTTTAGAGATTAATTAATCAAAAGATTCGAATATTCTAATATAAAAAAAATATTATTAAATTAAAAAGTTTCTTTTAAAAATTTAAAAAAATATTAGTGCCGACGATTAATGACTGGTTCAAATCGGTTGTCGGTAAACCACTGCAGACGAGTCGATTGTGGGTCGCATCAACGGATAACCAATCAATTGATTTGATTTTGGAGGAATATTATTAGCCAAAATAGTTCTTTTCCATTGAAAATGATTAGAATATTACATATTTTAGTTCACGGAACACTTAATATTAAAATATATATAGAGAGAGAGTTTTGATCGGATATGCATCCGAACCATCCGTGACATGCTAACCCACCGATTTCGATCGAATCCGACGATTCGCCATCACGCCGCCAAAATCGCTTTGATTCCGACCGAATCGCGGTCGAAATTCGGAGCCGGCCTTGTCCCGTCGGACAGTCGACGAGGTGCCCGTTGATCACGCTAGGTCCGGTGGTCGAGGTGGTCGGATCGCGGCGCGGCGACAATGGCGGTCAGCATGTCGCTGACGGACACGGTGACACAGATTCGATCAATATATATATATATATATATATATATATATATATATATATATAAGAGCA
Organism: Wurfbainia villosa; assembly: GCA_025175895.1. Classification (NCBI taxonomy): domain Eukaryota; kingdom Viridiplantae; phylum Streptophyta; class Magnoliopsida; order Zingiberales; family Zingiberaceae; genus Wurfbainia; species Wurfbainia villosa. The sequence goes on from JAKLTH010000238.1 coordinate 4,879,775, forward strand.
TAATTTCTTACGTAACCAAGATATTCACGATGGGATATTTCCTATTTGAACAATATAAATCAACCGAATATTTATTATGAGTAATTAATGAATTATATATACTATTTTTTTAAAAAAATAATATTACTAGTGTAGATGTATTAATTTCTTACCTGTTTAATCCGACTAATTTAAAGATAAATAATACCTTCCAATTTATTTATCAGATAAATTTAAAAATCTTTAGAATATTGTGCAGGCTAACATTCAAAAAATTTTTTTTTTACTTTTTTAATATTTTATCGTTCCATTGTCAAATCTTTTAATATTGATTTCATTACTTATTTTTTCATTGTAAATTTGTACGGTACTTGTCATTTATTTTTTTTATCATTGTATAATATGAAATTGAAAATAAAAAATTTATTCGATTAAAAAAATAAAAAAGAGATCGTCTATTTTCAAAATTAATTAAGCAAAATTCAAATATTTAAATTATTTCGAAAATAATGAAAGGCGAGGGTAAGCGCACCGGAAGTGACGAGACTCGAACAGCCTATAATTGTACCCTCCTCGTTGTTTCGGGGTTCTTACGCGTCCTCCTCTCTGTCCTCGTTATCTCCGGCGACCGGAACACCGCATTTGGCCGTCGGCCTTCAAAAAGGACGAAGATGAGAGAGATCTTGCACGTACAGGGCGGCCAATGCGGGAACCAGATCGGGGCTAAGTTCTGGGAAGTGATCTGCGACGAGCATGGCATCGACGGCACCGGCAGGTACAGCGGCGACTCTGACCTCCAGCTCGAGCGGATCAATGTGTATTACAACGAGTCCAGCGGCGGTCGCTACGTTCCGCGAGCTGTGCTCATGGATCTGGAGCCCGGCACCATGGATTCCGTCAGATCTGGTCCATTTGGCCAGATCTTTAGACCGGATAACTTCGTCTTCGGTCAGTCCGGTGCCGGGAACAACTGGGCCAAGGGGCATTACACCGAGGGCGCAGAGCTTATCGATTCGGTGCTTGATGTGGTAAGGAAGGAGGCCGAGAACTGCGATTGCTTGCAAGGTATGGTTTTTTTGGACATAATTCGTGGATTATGCTCGACGTATTCGTAGTATTTTAAGGGGGGAAAATGATTTTCGTGAATAAATCAATAGATCTGGGCGATATTGTTTATCATCTGGTAATGCTGGCTTCTCCTTTTCGAATTCACGTCTCATTAACGTATATGTGTCTCTTGAAGTTGCAATTCGTCTTTTGATTTTTGGGGGCAAATGACTCTTGCAATTCATCTCTTTAATCTGCAGTAGAATAAACAACCCCCTTCGATCAGTATGTCTTTTTCTTTCCTGTGTGTTGTGTAATTCTATGTAGTAGATAAAGCAGATCCATAGTCGGAACTCTTGAAATTCAACCCTGTTTACTCCCTCAAGATTGATCTACATGTTAATAATTGTTGGTTTTCGATCTTCAGGATTTCAGGTCTGCCATTCTTTGGGAGGTGGAACTGGCTCTGGCATGGGAACCCTCCTCATATCCAAGATCAGAGAGGAGTACCCTGATCGCATGATGCTTACTTTCTCCGTTTTCCCATCGCCAAAAGTTTCTGATACAGTCGTGGAGCCGTACAATGCCACTCTCTCGGTGCATCAGCTCGTCGAGAATGCCGACGAATGTATGGTTCTGGACAACGAAGCACTCTACGACATTTGCTTCCGCACCCTGAAGCTTGCGACCCCCACCTGTAAGCGAAACCCAAAACTTCAAATTTTTTGATCGTCTTATTGAAAGTGCATAGATTTAATACAATCTGCAGCGGATGCAACATACTCTTCTGATCCGCGGGGGCTGCACTTGGTCCCTTGTTTCGGTGAAAGTTAAGCCCCCTCGCACTTTGCTTGCCTCGTGGTCGGCTATTGCTGTGATGGGCTTTATGTTTGGATGATAATGCTGCCTGGTTGATCCTGCCAGCAGTCATATGCTTGTCTCAAAGATTTAAGCTATGCATGTGTGAGTATGAATTGATTCAGATTGTGAAACTGCGAATGACTCATTAAATCCAACAAATCCCAACCTTTGGGATTGATGCGGGCTTTTCCTGTTGTTCCGATGATTCATGGTAACTCGACGGATCGCACCGGCCATGCATCATTCAAATTTCTACCCTATCAACTTTTGATGATAGGATAGTTGCTTACAATGGTGGTGACGGATAACGGAGAACTAGGGTTCGAGAGTGACAATAAATAACAATATCGGGCTCTTTGAGTTTGGTAATTGAAATAAGTACAATCTATTGCATTCCTGTAGTTTTCTCTTGGTAAAATTTATGTTGTCTTGTTGCTTACCTCATTTTTTTTCTTGGCATACAAAACAAATGATAATTGGAATTATGTTCCAAATAGTCATAATTCAAGATTGTTCTTATGCTGTTTGTTCATTCATTCGTTTTTTTTTTCTTTTTTTTTTTTTTGTTCTTTTTTGCTTCAGTTGGTGATCTGAACCATTTGATCTCTGCTACGATGAGCGGTGTCACATGCTGCCTTCGCTTCCCCGGTCAGCTTAACTCTGATCTTCGCAAGCTGGCTGTAAATTTGATTCCATTCCCTCGCCTCCACTTCTTCATGGTAGGATTTGCCCCCTTGACATCGAGGGGATCCCAGCAATACAGGGCGCTCACCGTTCCCGAGTTGACTCAACAAATGTGGGATGCGAAGAACATGATGTGTGCCGCCGATCCCCGACACGGTCGATACCTGACTGCCTCAGCCATGTTCCGCGGCAAGATGAGCACGAAGGAGGTCGACGAGCAGATGATCAATGTGCAGAATAAGAACTCTTCCTACTTCGTGGAGTGGATTCCAAACAATGTAAAATCGAGTGTGTGTGACATTCCACCCAAGGGGCTGAAGATGGCTTCCACATTCATCGGCAACTCGACTTCGATCCAGGAGATGTTCCGCAGGGTCAGCGAGCAGTTCACCGCCATGTTCCGGAGGAAGGCTTTCTTACACTGGTACACCGGCGAGGGCATGGACGAGATGGAGTTCACCGAGGCCGAGAGCAACATGAATGATTTGGTGGCTGAGTACCAACAGTACCAGGATGCAACAGCTGATATGGAAGATTACGAAGAAGAGGAAGAGGAAGAGGAAGAAGAAGAGCAACAGGAAGGTTAAGTTGCTACCATCTCAAGTAATTGCCTATCACTTCGCTCTTATTCCGCCTTGAGATTTATATCAAGTTGTGTTTTGTGTCATGAAAGACAGACATGTCCTTTTTTCTTGACTTCTTGTGTGTGTGGATAATCCTTTTTCTAATGTGAGACTCGTGTTCTGAGAGCTATGATACCTTAAGACTTTGGCTGACTATTCTCAGCGTTGACTTGTTTGTAGTAGTGCTGTTCTAAGTGATTTGCATTGTATGTGAGAAATGGAGATTGTTCCCATGATTCTATATATCATGAGCTGGTGGTGGACTTTCTTATCCAGAAATTGATGGATCAATAAATAACCATTGATGATGATGACAAATGTTATGAGTTTATAAGAGCAAATTTTTATAGTTCGTAAAAAATTTAAGAAGAAAAAAAAAAAGATTTTTAGTTCATTAGATAAATAAAAAAAAAGGAAAATATTTTATTTTTTAAATAAACAAAGTAAAATTTTCTACTCTATTTTTTTTTACGGTTTTTATTTCCTCTCTCACGAGTAAATAGAACATAAGGGGGTGTTTGGTTTGTAGAGAATTTTCTGTTTTCATTCTCTCATTTTTCAAAAAATAAAAAATGAGTTTTTTTTTCAGTTTTCTAGAAAACACTCTTTTATTTTTTGGAAAACGAAAATGGAAACAGAAAATAATTATTTATCGTTTTCTAGTTTTCCAGAAAATACTCCTTTATTTTTTGTTGAAAATGAAAAATGAAAAAGAAAATCGATATCAACCGCCCCTAAATTTCTACTAAAAAAGCCGAGCCGGAAGCGGCGCTGAAGCGCAAAGCGACCTGACAGGGCGTGTCGTTGTTTTCCGTTACGATGACACGCCGTATGTAGGCGGCGTGTTGCTCTGTCGGCGGCGGCGTGTTGCTCTCTGTCCATCACGACCGCACGGCGTGTCGTGTAGCGTCGCGTGTTGAACCTGGCGTGTCGACCCGTGGTTTTTTTTTTTAAAGAAAAAGAACCGACAGCCACGATTTCGTGGCCGTTGTGCAACGGCCGACCCGGCGGGTCGGCCGTTGGAAATTTTTTTTTTTTTTTAAGTTTTTTTTTTCCTATAAATACACCTCCATTCTCTTTCATTTTTTCACAAATCACAACTTCTCTTCTCTAATTCTCATTCCGCTTTCAAGTCTCAACTCTCAAGTCATATTTTTACAAATGTCCGGAGGGATCAGTCGTAAGTGCGGTAGGTGCGAGAAAGAGCATAATGCTACCACTTCGAGTTCGAGTTGAGCAAAGCGGCAATTCACCTCCATTCGATATCGGCGCCGACTACGATCTTGATATTTAGATGATGAATTTCAAATACGTCATCATCATCAAAGTCAAGAAAGTAGGAGCAATACATCCAAGACGATGGTGGGTTCTACTACATAAGACCAACTCAGTGCCTGCCCCGCATCCGATATCTTCACCAAACATTTCGAAAAGTAACGCTCCCTTCCGGTGATATGCAAGCAAAATGCAAATATTGTTGAAATGTTACAAATTTCAACAAGGAGGAGGTTACGAACCCTTACTCGACACGCGGAGAGAAATCATCCTGGAAATTGGTATTGATCGTTCTCAAACTCAAATTCGACATTCTCTTCTCAATCGGGTTGGGGTAACGAATCTAAACTCTTTAAATTTGTGAAACTAAATTTAGAAAAGAAACTGCTAAATTTTGTGCAATTGAACAACTTTCTTTTAGTTTTAGTGATAAATTATCTTTTGAAAATTGTCTTTCTATAAGTGCAAATCCTTCTATTAAACGTATCCCAAGAAATACTCTAAAACGTACACTTTTAAAATTAGTCCTAGAACAAAAACAAGAATTGATTAAAGAATTTTCTAGTTTAAACAGTAAAGTTTCTTTGTGTTCCGATATTTGGAGTGATCATTGGCAAAAGTTGTTCGTATATGGGTATTACTTGTCATTGGATTGATAATAATTGGGACATTCAAAAAGATTGCTAGCATATAGATGTTTTAACAAACACACACGACAAAATATTTCACAACTTATTTTTATTATTTTAGAAGAATATGGTCTAACTTCTAAAGTTTTTTCAATTTCTTTTGATAATGCTAGTGCAAATACCTCTAGTATTAGTGAACTTATTGATATATGTAAACCATCAATAGGTGGAAGATTTTTTCATATTAGGTGTACATGTCACATTTTAAATTTGTGTGTTCAAGATGGACTTAAAAATTTAGGATCACATATTCAACCAATTAGGAGTGCAATTCATTATTTATGGACACATCCTCAAGTAATGAAAGAATAGAGAAAATTTTGTAAAATAAATGGCATGAAGCCTAAGCGGTTTGCGTGGCGTGACGTTCCAACTCGTTGGAATTCTACTTATAAATTGTTGTTATCTACTTTTGAATATAAAGATTTATTATGTATGTTTTTCATCAACATGTTCAATCACGTGATATTTATTTGTTTTCAAATCAATGGAATATATGCACTAGTATTTGTGAAATTCTAAAAGTTTTTAGTGATGCTAGTGACCAATTATCAGGTGTTTATTATCCAACTTCACATTTAGTTTTAACACATTGTTGTAATATTGCATGTATTTTTAATGAACATATTTAATCAAATGATACTTATTTATCTCAATGTATTTATGTAATGAAAGAAAAATGGGAAAAATATTTCTTAAACATTTCTGAAATATTTTTATGTGCTTTTGTTTTAGATCCTAGACTTAAATTAGATGGTTTGCAAGATATGTTAGCATTATATTATGAATCTTTAAGTCCTATTACCGAAACTGCTCCTAATATTCCTTTGATTTTGTTTAATATTAAAACACATTTACATGATATTTATAATGAATATAACATTAAATATGGTGAACAAATTATTGGACATGAAACACATCAATCCACTACAACTAGTATTATTACTTCTAAACTCACTAAAGCACAATTGTTATTAAGGCAACGGACTAAACGTCCACGAGGATCCTCAAGTTCCAGTCAGGAACTTGAGAATTATTTGACTACTTTTGATTTTAGTGATGCAAATGAAGAAAGCTTCGACATTCTAAAATGGTGGTCGCAAAGAACTCAATTATTTCCAATCTTATCTATAATGGCAAAAGAAATTTAGCTTGTCGGTTTAATATTGCAGTGGAACAAGCTTTTAGTATCGGAGGAAATACATTGGACGAGAGACGTTCTAGTTTAAGGCCGGAAAATTTGGAAGCGCAATGTTTACTCAATGATTGGTCAAAAGCTGCAAGTCGAACCCAACATATTAAAAGTGACGAAGAAGACCAAGACGAAACAGAAGGAACATCCGGAACTACGACGACGGGAGGAAATACCGAATACGACTGAAATGTATTTGATTTTTTTATTGTAATAGATTTTTTTATTTAAGTCTAAGATGTAATATATTTTGTATTGAGATAATGAAATATTTGATAGAGTTTTTATAAGTTTAATTGTGAATTTTTTTTTATTTTAATTATTTACATCATTTTTTATTTTTTTATTTATTTAACTAAGACGACGATTAACCGGATCGGACCCGGACCCGGACCCGACCCGGACTTGACCCGAACCCGGACCCGGACCCGGACCGGAACCGGCGGTTCCACGACCCGGACCGTAACCGGCCACGAGCGGGCCGGTTAAGGGTCGGTATTTTGTCAACCCGGACCCGGCGGTTTCGACCCGGACCCGGACCGAAACCGGACCGTGGCCAGGTCTACTAAAACACATCATTTACACTAGACAATTGAGAAAATTTCGATAATAAAATTTCCATGAGTTCCAAGGATAATACCTTAAGTCACAATCTAGCTAGATCGACCAGATCCACTCATTCATAAAAAATAAAAATAAAAAAAATGAAGATTAACATTGGAATAAAAATAATTTTTTCAAATGATAACATTGGCACAAATTAAATTTTAAATTTTAGTCGCCTAAACAAAATGCAATTCAATCAATGACCAAAAATTAATTGACTAAATATTTAGGCGTTGAATTTAAATAGAATAATATATTTAGTTGACTAATAAACGAGCATAAATTTAGTTTTTATCAACTAAATAGATTTCAAGTCACTTAGATATATCAACAAATTAAAGATGATTAAGGACGACTAAGGTATATCGATTTCAATCTCCTTATCAAAAAGTAATACCCTAAAATTAATTAATACTTATCTAAGATTTGAATCATATTTTTGATTAATTAATATATTTAACCAATCAATAATCATTATCAACAACGAACCTAAAAACCCAAATAACATCTATAAAATTCCTAGACCAATTTAGGATGCCCCATAAACTTTAGTAATGCAATTAGTCATTCATTCTCAACCATCTAAAAAAAATAATCCGGTGCATGAAGCTCTCACCATGTGCAATTTCGGAGAAGGATTCATCGTACACAATCTTATCTTGCTTTTTACAAGAGGCTATTTCCAAGAATAAAACCCGTGACCTTTTGATCACAAGATAATAATTTTATCTTTGTACCAAAACTCTCCTTTTCACTCTCAACTATCTAGAACTCTCTAAATTAATCGTCGATATAAAATACAGGATACAAGAAATTTAGTTTCCACGAGAGGATTAAGTGGTTAGTACGGATAATAAAATTGTCCCAAAGAGCAAGGGTTAATTTTTAAAGATTGTAAAATTTTTTGGAATGTCTATTCTTCTACCGTACTTGTGATCGACGATGAAAAATATCTAAAATGAACCTATCATCTTTTGCTTGAAGAATATAAAAAATTTAACCCTAAATGCCTTACTATAATCCGAAAGCAACAGGAAGACTTTGCCAAATATAAACTCCATTTGCTTAGTGCTTATCTTCAATTTCATCATTCGAGATTAAGATATTAAAATTGTAATTAGTCCAAGATATCATCTGAATCAAAACTATTATTAAACATCAAAATCACATAATTAATCTAACTACAACAATAGAGAAGCAATATTATCTAATACAACTCCTCTAATTAAAGAATCTATTGAAGGATAAAAGGATAGTCCAGTGTACGAAGTTTTCGTCTATGGAGTTTTGAAGAATGATCTATTGTACGCAGTTTTATTCTACTTTATAAGAGATTGTTTTCATACAAGACTCGACCCCGTAACCTCTAATTCATAAACAACAACTTTATTATTACGTCAAAACTCCCCTTAAAGGATAATTGAAGGATCCCATTGCAAATTCAAAAGTTCCAATAAATCTACTCTCTCTTTAGAAATACTTTTTTTTTATTTACATCAGTACGATTTCTCTTCCCTACTAATTCTGATAGCCAACCGGTCCGGTCCTACGGTGAACGCCACCGACTAATGAGGCTGAATCAGGATAGCGTAGGGTCAGTGCATGTTGAAAATTCATACTATACCAAGAGGCCGACCACGCTGCGACGGGAGACATCAAGCACCGCCACCTGCACAGTGCGCATTGCTAATGGACCAAATCGATCCTTAAAAATACAGAAGAGAGTCTCATGATTAACTGCTGCGTCATGCTCTTGAGGATAGAAACACAATCTTCTTCTTCTTCTTCTGCAAGAAAGCGTCTATGATCCTAAGAATTAAAAATTTCAATGGGCAAAGTCCAACAACCTTTTACTAAAACAAGTGGACCACGGTACGATGATATACTTAATCTCATCTTATCTCATATTAAATATTTTTAAGACCTTAAGTGCACTCTATTAGTAGGACTTAACAATAAGCAAAACTAATTATAAAAAAATATCAACTTAAAAGTTTACAAATCACTTTCTAGTTATTTTTAATAATTAAGTTTCAAATGATAAGATAGATAGATAGATAGATACCTTATACGTATAAGATTGGCTAATAAATTTATATTTATTTTTATTATTTAGAGTTAATTAACATTCTCTATTTATTAATAAATAGAATTAATATATTTTTCATTATTTAGAACACTTATTTTAACATCTACTTATTAATTCGATCGAATCTATAAGAGAAGTCCAAAACTTGAGTTCGATTTAGCAGTTCTATCCATGCCTCAACACAAATAGGTTGGAATATTTCTGAGTTGGTATTCGGATAGTAAATTTGCACAAGGTAGCAAAGTTCGATTTCTTTGGGGATAAATGAACCTTCTACTTGGGAAATCGTTTGATATCGTAATTTATCATCCTTGCATAGATCTTGAGACCAGTCGACCGACCAGGAAAAGGCTCCCGGAGCGAGAATGAAAGAGATGGTTCCCTAATTATTTGCATGCAACTCTCACCTAATCAGTTTGGCTCTTTTCTCACCGCTTTAATTCTCTTGTGGTTAGCCTTGTCTTGTAGTGGGCAGAGATCGATCTCAGAGTTTTATCGTCTAGATTTTTAATGACTCTTATCTGTGCACTTGTTGACAAGTACATTTTTAATTTACTTTTTTCACTGATAAGAACAATCGGAGGAAGTCATTAATATGATGATTCGATTTTTTTATTTTTTTAATTCTCTTGTGGTTCATGCAGCCATCACTAACCACAACGACCATATGCCATTTCTTAGATGCATTAATTGGACAATGAAAATTAACGCGTAAGTTTGACAAAAAAAAAAAAAAAAAAAAAACTTGCAGAATTCAATGAGTTTAGGGTTTAGGGTTTAGGGTTTAGCTAGGATTAATTTGGATGTGGATCACAAACCCTAGCCATTAATAATATTGCTTTCAATCAATATCGATCTGTTTCTGTCCTTGGCATATTGCTTAAGAGATTCCATTGTGATGATGAATCTATAGTGCCCTATTCTGCCTAATTATTACATGGAGGTTATTATCAGCCTAACACAACTGTACGTGGATGTTCTGATCATTTAATTAATTTCCAATCAAAAAGTTTTCTTAGAATTAATTCATATTCATGATGTCACAGCTTAATCAGCTGGAAGAAAAGTCGACGAACTTGAAGTTAATGGGTACGTTGTTGATGAGTACATCAGAAAAGAGAACTGAAAAAGAAAGCAAACTAATCTATTCCCTTTATTGTTTTTTCATCTCGATTGAGACTAGCCTTTATGAAAAAATTTGATATTCGATTCAGTAAGAATTCATTTACGTTCGTTCAATATGTATCAAAATTAATTAATAAATAAATTTAAAAAACTTGATAAATTAAATAAATAAGTTTGATAAATATATGTTTGATTTGTTAATATTCGTAAACAGTGTTTATAAACAAATTTATTTAAAAATTATTTATGAATTTATTTATATTCATTGATAAATAAAGATTAAAAATTTAAAATAAATAAACAAGTTTAACTTAAGAGTTTGATAACGTTTAAATAAACCGAAATTTTAACTTGATTCAAACTTAATTAGAAACTTAATACTTAATAAATAAATCAAATTCAATCTCTAAAAAAAAAAAAAAACTAAGTCAAATTTGAATAGTTTTTTCAATAATTTAATTAATTTTAAATTTAATTATCTTATCGAATAAATTTTAACAGTATAAAATTTAATTCGAGTAGACTCGTTCACAGTCGACTCATCCTACGTAGATAAAAAAAAAGTTCAATTTATTTTTCAATTCCGCAACGTGATCCCGCCATTTGATGTGCTATCCAGCTGCAGTGCAGTGCAGTACAGCAGTCCTTCGATCGATACGGCGGCGATGAACCGATCGTCGTGGAGACTGATGCTTCGGCACCAATAATTCAAGTCCACTTCAAGTGTGGTCATGGCGATAGTGTAAATGAAAAGACATAGAATGAGAGTTAATTGATACACCTTGTTTAAAGTATATATATATATATATATATATATATATATATATATATATATATATATATATATATATATATATATATATATATATATATATATATACACACGATTTTGATCAGACATACATCTGAACCGTCCGTGACACGCTGACCCATCGCCACTATCACCGCACCGATTGTAGTCGGACTGAGTGCGATCGGCCAAGACTCATTGGCGGTCACGGACTCGGGACGACCGGATTCGGCCGAATCCGGCAATTCCGCGATCGACGCGGATGCGCGCGCGACCATGAAATCGTCGGATTCGACCGAATCGTGGTCGACGATGGGTCTGGCTCATCCATGAAATCGCGATTCTCGGCCGGTCTACGATCGGAATCCGGTCGGGAAGGATCGCCCAACACCGGCGATCCTTCCGCGGCCGCTCGATCGCGATTCATCGGAATCCGATCGATCTGATCGGCGGGGCGGCGCCCGCGCTGCCGGCCGAAATCGCCGGATTCCTAATCGCAAATCGATCTTTGGCATGGACTAGGGGGGGCCACGACCCCCAGTCCATGAGTTTTAATTAAAAAAATTTTTTTTTATAAATTTTTTTATATAGTAATATATTTATTTTTAGTAATATAATTATTATATAAAATATTTTTCTTCCTGGAATTCTATATTTATTTTCTCTCTATAAAAATATTATATAATTAATTACTATATAAAATATAATTACTATATATTTATTTTCTCTTTCCTCTCTCTATTTCTTATTTTCGTCTTCTTCGAAAACCTAAATTTCATCTTTTCAATTGTTTCTAGTGCATCGTAGCCGTCATCTACAATTTCTCTTCGTTCACTGCTCACACGTTGTGACTCACGAGTCTGCCTCTGTGCATTGGTCTGTCTCCCTGCCAACTCGGTGTTATAGTCGCATCTTCCACGACCGCCGTCAGCCTCCGCTTCACGTGCACAGTCACATCGTGATTGTAGAAGTTATATCATCGGTGTCGTACCACGTTTGCAATCACATGCCACTGCGTCATTAATCGCCATCACTCTTCGCCTGATCACGTACAAAATCCATCGAGGTTAGGTTAATTAAGATTTTATTTAATTAATTTTGAATTTTGATTAATCGAATCATTTGAATTAATTAATTTAGTTGGATTTAAATAATTAATTAGATTTAGATTAATTAAATCTAGAGTTTTAATGGATGAATTTAGATTAATTAATCTATTTTAATTGATTAATTGGTTTTAGATTGGTTAATCATTTTAATTGATTAATTAACTTTAAGATAATTAATTAAATTTTAATTTAATTGATTAATTGGGTTTGATTAATTTATCTGTTTAATTAATTAATTAGCATTCGATTAATTAATTATTTGAGTTAGATTAATTAAATTTGAATTTAATTGGTTAATTGATTGAGATTAATTAATCTGTTTATAGATTAATTAAATTTGAGTTTAATTGATTAATTGAGATTAAATTAATTAATCTGAGTTAGGTTAATTGATTAATTTGATTTTATCTAATTAGTATAATTAAAGTTCATTTAGGCTCAAAAAGTATCAATTAATTAATTGATTAATTTGGTATAAGTATAATTAAGGTGTCATTAATCCACAAAGTGCTAATTTAATGAAGTAGTTAGATTATTATTGGTACTGCTGGTACCTTTTCTATATAGTTCCCGATAGAAGGATTAGCGGGTGACCCATGATCCGATCCAAAATGTTCGGCTCAGCGAAGGGAGAAACGAAAGAATGGTTCGGGCGCGAATATTAGAAGTCATTGGTACGGGAGAATATCGAAAGCAATTGACATGGGAGAATTAGCAGAAGCAATTGGCACGGGAGAATTAGCAGAAGCAATTGGCACGGGAGAATTAGCAGAAGCAATTGGCACGGGAGAGTTAGCAGAAGCAATTGGCATGACAAAGAAGAGACGGAAGACACTTCGCTAAGGGCCTGGCCACCGATTGATCCGGGAAGTTTCGCACAGAAAAGAGGAATTGGTTGGATGAGGAACCCTAGGGCTAGGGCGCCCGTGGGCTATAGACCTAAGCTAGCTTCACTCAAAGCGGATGGTTGAGGGAGATAGTCTAACCTAGTTACCCGAAAAGTAGAGGAAGAGGTGTTAGGCAACGGCTTGGGAGGCCCCACGCAATATTCCGAGGAGTCTTCACTCCTCATATATGTAACAGAATTATTCTCCAGGTGGAGGTGGTGGCCACGTGTACGATGGAGATAGCCCGCGACGTTACGATGAAGGAAAAGGGAAGATAAAAGGGAGGAAGCAAGGAGGAAAGAAGGATTCGCAATTATTCCCACCCAGCAAGAGAGAAGGGGACGCAGGAGGAGAAGGGGAGCGACAACCGCCTCGCCGGAGAAGAAGGACGGAAATCTGTCGTTGTTACATCTCTTGTATTTTTCTCGTCTTGTGATATCACTGTAAGAGGTCTTTCTCCTCCACCTTCGGAAACTTACTTTCCGTAAAGGAGGACCTTCATAGTGAAAGTGCTTAGGCACTGCATCCGGTGAGAAAGCTCACCTCTGTGGAGTAGGAATCCTTATTCCGAACCACGTTACATCTTGTGTCTGAGTCTCGATTGCTGACATCGATTTCTTGCGTTTCATCTACTTCATCTTCTTATTCTCTACTGATTGCGGCCTGTGAGAACCCTCTGAGATCTCCCTCAGTGCTTCACTGCATTGAAAAAGGAGTGAACAGATTTCACCCGTCCGCATCAATTATTTCGATGCAGAAGACTTGTGCATAGATGTTTATTTGAGACAGAATACGGACAAACAAGGATGGGTCCTAGTGGCTTCGATTGCTGGTTTTAATAGAGAGGTTAATGTGGTATTCTCTCACGAGCAACATGATTTGGATTAAAATGTTTAATTATCATAGAGGATCTCCTGTGGTTTTTCTTGACATTTCTTTTCTAGTTATCCGATAGTTTTTTCTTCTTTTGGTGTCATCTAAATATTCTTTCGTAGTCTCTTAAATGTTTCTAGTTATGCATGAGATAAGTTCTTTTTTTTTACTCTGCATTACTTTTACTATATTTAATATATTTTTTTTTCATCCATGACGATTCTAACTTAAGCATCGGAGGGTCACCACCGAGTAGGCCAACAATGATTTAATACATGTTAATTTTTTAGAATATTTACTGATACGGTCGAAGAGAATATCCCTCCTCGATGACACAAGATCAAAGAGCGAAAAATTTAAATTGTATTACGGCCCCTCCAAATCTAAAATCCTGGATCCGCCCCTGTCGATCGCGCCAAGTCCGACGATCGGAGGTGGCCGAACGGTGCGGCGGCGACGGCGACAATGGCGGTGGGTCGGCGTGTCACGGACGGTTCGAGCGCGTATAATCAGATCGGAACTATATATATATATATATATAATAAAAGTCTTTACATATACGACGTAATGATTAAGATACGACGATATTTATAAAAGTGACATGGATCGATTACTGAAAATGTCTAAATTTTTTTTTTAAATTCAGATGACTTTCATGTATCTTAGTCACAATGTCAAGATCCATAGGATCCTCCGTAATTTATCTTTCTCACAATGACTAATTATCGGATAGATCGGTGAGAGTCGTTAAGTTGACGATTCTAATCCGCAGATGTATATAACAAGAAGTATTAAAAATATAATCTTTCCGAAAAACCTAAAGAGGAGTCTGTTAGATCGATCGATCAAAAGGATATATTTATTCATTATAAGTTTCAATAAATTCAATTGGATTAAGAGTGCAATCCTATTCTTTAAGTGAAATAGGATGAAATTAATAATCAAGTTTTTTTTATTTCAGATCAAAATTAATTTATTTCTCCAATCATATTTCTTTAGTGGTTCAAATGAATTATAAGAGTTATATTGGATTAATATTGACATGTGTTTAATTACAAGATATTAAATTTCCAAAGCACACTGGGAGGATAACTTCAATTTTTTTATATGTTTTATTTTCAATTCATGTTAATACATAATAATCTATAGAAAATTAATTTTTATAATTGAATTTTATCATCTTGACCCAACGGAGTCTTTTTAGATTAATTAGTGTTGCGGCTAAACTCTACGATGCAGAGTTTCCCTACAATGAGGATGATTCGGCGTCTGCTGAATTGGATGGTCCGTTAATTCGGCTGGATCGATGACTCATTTCGGATGAGGACAATAGACGCATCTCGGATGGGCGAGAGAGGAAAATCTGAGACGGAAACACAGTTAAGGGCGTCGAGGGGATCTCGACCACGTCCCTTCAATGCTCAAATCAAGGATCGTGAAAAAGAGGGATGCGAGGAATGCAAGAAGAGGAGTGAAGTAAAGAGTCATAACCTCTAAGAATCTCTTCTTGTTATCTTTATATAGGCGTGCTCATCTTTACAAAGTTGTACGGGAGGTATGAAAGACGTGAGCTCTTTAAAATGGCGGTCTGTCATATTCAAGAATGATAGAGATTATTACCGCAATAAATATGACAAGTACATGGAGCTTAATCAATACTGCTCGCATGATTAATAGGAGACAGAGCTCTATTGATGTGATGAACGTGTCCCTGATATAGGTATATTTGAGAGATGTCTGTTTGTCGCAAGGTGCCCTTGGCACATGATACCTTATTTGACATTTTGACTTTAATAATTATCACTTCGATTAGAACCATCACATAAGCCTGCTTAGGCATGCTTAACAGACCGGTTCGATTTGGAACCGAGTCAAAACCAATCCATTAAATTCGGAATCGGAATCGATTTGGATGAACCGATTCTGAAACTGAACCAGAACCATTCCGATTCCGATTCGGTTCAGTTCCAATCGATTTCGGAACCGGTTCAGAACCGTTTTGAAATCGGTTTGGAACCGATTCAGATCGGTTCTGGTTCCGATATAGATCTGGTTCCGGTTGCTAATTTAAAGGTGAAAATTCTTAGCATGCTAATTAACATGTCTACAAGATTATTTTGTGATAGAAAAAAAGAATAGGATTACCAGCACGTTAGATGAATTTGAAAGCTCAAATTTGAGAAAGGTGATTCGGAACCATTTCGAAATCAGTCCGGAACCATTTCAGAACCGATTTGGAACTGATTCAGAACTGATCAGGATTGAATTGGTTTCAAAGTTAATTAAAACTTTGAAATCGAAATCGATTTGGAACCGATTTTTAATCGATTCCAATGTCGATAGATTGAGGACTGTAGCCGCCGCAGCAATAGGTATAATTAGGCCGGTATCAATTAGATTGAGGAATCTTCATTGTGATGCAGCAGATGCATAACCTGCTTCAAATCCATGCAATATATACATATATTCATGCAATGGGCAAGTAGAAGCTAGTATTTATATATATATGTTTTATGTATATATGGAAAAACAAGAAACAAAAACAAAAAAAAAAAGAAGTGATTTTAAGACGCCAACAAGAGAGGGTCAACTTCAGTTGGCGTGCAAAATGAGCACATAAATATCCTTGTTAATTAATTATTTCATTTCATTTTATCTTATTGACTTAGCTTGGCTAAAATATTACTTCCTTTTCAAAGTACCTCTCTATCACTCACACACTTTAAACTCCTTATTTTCTTTCTTTAATTAATTAAGCAGTTGACTTGCTCCTTATATATGATCATATAAACTGACCATCTCTTCAGATTTGGGATTCTACTATCGATCGTTACTCTTCGCATTCTTCTTCTTCTTCTTCTTCTTCTTCTTATTCTTCTTCTTCTTCTCGAACGCAATATTGTAGAAGAACATGAGCATGAGCCACTTGAGCATGATGGAGGCAAGACTGCCTCCGGGATTCCGGTTCCACCCTCGAGACGACGAGCTAATATGCGACTACCTTGCTAAGAAGGTGAAGGGGGAAGCAGGAAATGGCAGTAGCC
Organism: Wurfbainia villosa; assembly: GCA_025175895.1. Classification (NCBI taxonomy): domain Eukaryota; kingdom Viridiplantae; phylum Streptophyta; class Magnoliopsida; order Zingiberales; family Zingiberaceae; genus Wurfbainia; species Wurfbainia villosa. The sequence goes on from JAKLTH010000238.1 coordinate 4,896,648, forward strand.
ATGGATGCTCTATGATCGTCGACGTCGATCTCAACAAGTGTGAGCCATGGGATCTTCCTGGTGTGTGAATTATTTTCTAGTGATGATGTTATTTTTTAGAACTTTTCAGTCGATCATCTACAAATTTCTGATACTTTTTTGTCCCCTTTTTTTCATACTGAATATATATCAATGGAATTCAGGGAGATTGAAAACAAAAATAACAATAAATAGATCAGTATATATATATAGCCTCTCTCTTTTGTATTCTTTTCAGAATTAAAATTTTTTCTTTCTTTATTTCTTTTTTTTCTTTCTTTTTTGCTTAATTAATTCAAGTTTTTCACGTGTGCTATTTTTTTATCTTAAAAAAAGGATGCGAGATATAATATTATTGATTACATAATTAATCCACCAAGGACTTGCATCGCTGAATAATTTTGTATTCTTTACTGAAATTAAAATTCTTCCCTTTTTTTTCCTGATTAATTAAAGTTCTCCTTTCCTAGGAAGAGTATTATGCATAGAAAATCACATGCACGATGTATCTCTCAAACTTCTTGTTCTTCATCAAATAAATCTCAGAAAAAGAAAAGGAAATCTTCTTTTTTTCATAAGCTGATACTTATCTTATAGGATGAATAATGTATCCTTTACTGAAATTAAAATTCTTCCTTTTTTTTCCTGATTAATTAAAGTTTTCTTTTCCTAGGAAGAGTAATATATGCATAGAAAATAAACATGATGTATCTCTCAAACTTCCTTTTTTTTTCATCAAACTTCTTGTTCTTCATCAAATAAGTCTCAGAAAAAGAAAAGGAAATCTTTTTTTTTTCATAAGCTGATACTTATCTTATAGGATGAATAATGTATTCTTTACTGAAATTAAAATTCTTCCTTTTTTTTCCTGATTAATTAAAGTTCTCTTTTCCTAGGAAGAGTAATATGCATAGAAAAGCACATGATGTATCTCTGAAACTTCTTTTTTTTTTCATCAAACTTCTTCTGATCATCAAATAATCTCAGAAAAAAGAAAAGGAAAACTTTTTTTTTCTCATAAGCTGATATTTATCTTATAGGATGAATAACTAGCTAGATAATAGTTAAATAACTCATTTTTTTTTTTTACTTTCTTATAATTTTCTGAAAGAGATGCTTTATTTCCATTTTCACAATGAACAAATCTCATCAAACGTCTCCTCTAACTTTTTTCTTCTTCTCTAATTTATTCTTATACTTGCGGCCACTTTGCTTTGTCTTCTCAAATATTTGGCAGACCACACAAAAGGAATCAAAATATCTCCCATTTTGTGAAAGAAAATTTCAATTTGGTAGAACTGATATTTCCAATTTCAATTCTGAATGCTCATTTTGAGATTGATCCAGAGGTTTTGCCAGCTTAAGAATGCAATAAATTATTTTTTCATATCATATTCAACTACACACATAATTATTGAGAAGTGGTTATCAACTTTTCGATTTCTCAATTAAGTAAAATCTTGTTCTTAGATTTTTTTTTTCTTTTCTCTTTAAAGATGCATGATTTTTCTATGCAAAAGAAAACAAAAGGATTATTTTTCATAGATCAGTTTTACACCAACCTTGCTGTATATTAATCGTCGTCATTGTTATTGTTGTTGTTGTTGTTGTTGTTGTGATGAGATAGAAATGGCATGTGTTGGGGGTAAGGAGTGGTACTTCTTCAGTCTCCGAGACCGCAAGTATGCAACAGGTTGTCGAACTAACCGAGCGACAGAATCAGGTTATTGGAAGGCAACAGGAAAGGACCGCGAGGTGATCCGAAAGGGTGTGCTTGTCGGCACGAGGAAGACATTGGTGTTCTACCAAGGTAGAGCCCCAAATGGCACCAAAACTGATTGGGTCATGTATGAATTTCACACCCAAGATTCTGTTGATCCATCCCAATTCTCTTTCAAGGTATTATATTGATGTAGTCACAAACATGAAACTCTTTCAAAAACTCGATAAATTTGCCTCCTCGGAGGCTTTCGATCTATCCATTAACTTAGCACTTTTGTTTCCATTCCACATGAGGACTGGGTTTTGTGCAAGGTGTCCTTCAAGAGCAGATCGACGATCGCCAAAATCGATATCGACAATTGCCAAGACAAGACTAGTAGTTCTACCTTCCTTCCACTCAAGGACACCTACATAACCTTCAATCAAGTTCCTCATGGCCTAAATGGTTATGAGCAAGTGCCCTGCTTCTCCAACCTTTCAAATGGTCTTGCAACTCCTCCGATGGCACCGACCGATCTAGGTCCATTCGACGATAAGCTCATCGAGCGTACCTCGAGCCACTTAACCACATTGGATGGCTATTCCAAGAAGGACTATCCTCTAGATAGCATTGGAGGGAAGTTGGAGAGCTACTTAAGGGACATTAATAGTCCCTTCTACTTGTGGGGTTCTTTGAAATAATATGATTGAAGAAAACAAGAAAAGTTTGCTCTATGTTCTAAACAATAAAAGAAGAAACAAGGATTTGTGTTCTAAAATTCTACACATTTATTGCGGTCGATTCGCTAAGTCAAGCCTATCTATGGTAGCAATGTATAAAACATTGTATGTTTCTTATATGAGTTCTCTAAGTGTCATCACATTTATGGTGCACCTTCTTCTCTAAGATTTTTTGGATAGAGGTACTTTTTCGTCCATTTGATAGGAGTTAATTGGATATAGAACAACGAATGACCACTTCATTTTCAATAAAAATGGACAATCCGATGCACGAAGTTCTTATCATGTGAGATTCTGGAGAAAGATCTATTATATACATTCTACTTTGCTAAAAGATTATTTTTAGAACTCAAATCCGTGATCTCTAAGTCACAAGACAACAACTTTACCATTGCGCTAAAGCTCACTTTCCACTTCGTTATCGATAGTCGAGATCAAATCCATTCCAATTGAATTGATGAGCAAAAACTCCTAGTAGAAAATTAATCTTACGAACAACCCTTCTATAAGATTTCTATTACAACGATTTGTTTTCACAGACGGATGATTATAGGATTAAAGCAGGGTTCGATCCTTGGAAGTCTCTACCAGAAGTATGGCCCACACGTCTAAATGGTCGCTCAGACACTACGATTTATCTCGACCATTATGATGGTGTGGGATCGACTAATAGAAACACTTGGAATGAATGAATCACCTTTTGTAGGATTGTAGTACAACGATTTAGAATCCCTCCCAAGGTAAAATTGCTATAAGTCCCTTGATATTTTTTTTTGTAGAAATATATTTTTATTTTTTCTCAGAATATATTTCTCTTTTTCCATTATATATCTTCTTTGCCGAATTTCCTTATCACCAGAGGTCATACTAAAATTCAACTTTTATATATATATTTTTTAAATTTTTATTAAAATAAATTTTTTAAAAGAGAGTTTTGTTACCGCAAATATTAACTTATGTAAAATTGAAATAAATCATTTAGATATTTTTAGGATTATTTCTTTAACGAGAAAACAAAATCACATATGAAACTTTAATTGTTATAAGCTAATTTCAATATCAACTTAATTTGAGGAAAGAAAATTGAGCATGACAAAATTAAAGGCAAAGTTGTTGGCCAAACAATTGTTAGTGCAATTAAGCACCGAATGATCGAGCAATATTTAATTATGATATGGTTGGCGACGATTTAAAATTAGTCTTGAATTGAACTAACATTGTATGCCAACAACATATATTATAGGTGGAATATAAAAGTCCAATTGATGTTGATAGAAGTTCAAAATGGAGTGAGATTGGTTAGATACTTCATCAATTAATAGAAGACCAATTACAAATTAAAAATGACTAAATATTATGTAAAGATGAAGTCTCGATAAATCAACGTGCATCATATGCTAGACAAAAAAAAAAAAAAAAAAAATCTAGAGGTGAGACCTCTTAGCAAATATAAGATCATGGTTAATTAGTCGAGGATCAATCTGGCTAATCTTGATAATGATCGATTCCGTCTCATAGAAGTTTTCTATCGATCGTCAGGATAAATCGGAAAATACTCATAGCAGATGACAATCCAAGAGCTCAACGTTCTAAAGTTTATTATTTCATTTGAAGAATTTTTTTACAGATACATCATAATTAAAGATCAAATAAAAAATATCTAAAAGATTGCATAGATACTCTACTCTGCACTATAGCCCCGAGGGCAAACTAATATGCATTGTTAATAGTTGATTGCGTGAATTGACTGGTAATTTAAATTTCAATTATATTGTAATCATAAAATAGAATACAAGTTGAAGCAATTGACTAATGATGACAGAAATCTACTATGGAACAAGTGATCGACAATTTCAAAATTAATAGTCGACTAATGATCTACTTTATCAATGACTTATTTGAGATCCAAGTGATTCAATCATGATTTTACTTGAGGACATAAAATATAACAATCTATTAACCAAAAAATTAATGAAAAATTACTCCAAATCTAAGTAAAGCAAATGATTTGGCATTCTATAATCCATTGATAAGGATTAATAGTCGATTAATAGTAAAGTTGACTTAAATTAAAGAATAAATAGTGCCTACAGATTATTGAGGTTATAGTAGCCACCAGCCACTGGGCAACTGCTACAACGTGGACTTAACCAATTTTTTTTTTTTTATGAGCATCAAGGTGTATGAGTATTCGATCCGATTAATCTCTGAGGATGGTCAGACCGGCCTCATAATCCTACAGAGATGCTTCTTTGACAGCTAAGCTAAAAGAGGTCGGAGCCCCTGTGGATCTTCACTAATCACCTGGGTACATCAGGTAAACACTCATAGTTTGGTGGTCCAACTTGGACTCCGCAGTCGTGTCATCCCTGAAAGACTATTTAACGTCGAAGTCTTAAAGGGTCACCCCCACAAATTTTTCTAAAATTTATTTCCGAATGTTGTCTCAGTAGGAGATCGAACTGCATTCTCATATGGGATGTCTTTTCGCTTTTGCTACTGCATCGTGCCCCTGGAGGCAACCAAAAAACTTTCCTCGTCAATTCGAAGTGTTGCTCTCATTAAAATAATAAGGTTTCCAAATTCCAATGCGCCAACTGCGTGGACTCACTTAGGGTAAAAAGGTAAAATTTGTCATCCTGATAATCCCTACTGATTGATCTCATAACCATTATAAGGGAGGTAAATTACGATGGACATTTTTATCCGACTACATGGACTCTTAAAAGCTCATCTGAGTGAGATTAATAATGTTTAGGTTGTAGCAACTATCTGATAGTTATTGCAATAGGTAGCACCTATTGTACCAAGTAGTCAGTAGCTACTATAATATACCGAACAAAAGGTAATCAGTTCATCTCAAACAACTTTATCAGTTAGTTTCATAGTCATTGTAAGAGAGATTAATCATGATGATCGAGTGGCCTCCTAGGCGAACAGATCATGCTTCCAGGAGAAGCTCCTGGCATCAATCCTTGCTTTAATTATGCAATCATCTGTCCGAGTATTAACTCAGTTATGCTCATGAAAACAAATAGCTACTACAACATAGTTATCAAAGTGAAGTTTAATTTAATGCACGGTATAAATCGCCAATGTGATTGTATGAATTGAAATTTGTTTACTCTTATGTGATAACAATCTTGAACTAACCTTAAAAGATTTTTGATGAAGCTCAGGATGTAGGAGTATCGACAATGTCTAGATTTTTTTTACGAATCATGTTGTATATATTCAATTTTTTGTATACATATTTAAATTCATATTTTCTATCAATTTATATCAGAGCGAGTTATTTTATCAATTTTTATAGCATTATGTTGAAGTTTTCATTGTTTTTCGTTGATATTGCACAAGATATGGACTCACATCATATACTCATATACTCAAGGCAAATATAACTTGTATAAAAGATAATTTTATATTGTGCACATCATATATCGACTCAAAAGAAGGCACGCGGTGTGACCAACAAAAGTTATCATGGGCTATAATTTTGAGAATACCGATGTTATATCATATTGCAGTACAAAGACTAAATGTGATGTTATATTTGGTATCTCATTTTTGCCCATACATATTTATACATGCATATAATGTGTATTATTTATTCATTATTATCTTTTTATATTTTTGACAATATGTGAAGTTACGTTCTTATACTCTCTTTTTGATTAAGTGCATATAACGTATTTGCCTATTACAATAGTATTCCATCAATTTTAATTTTAGAAACCACTTAAATATGAAATGATCATTAGTATAAGTAAGGGTACTAAAGTTGCAATATTTGGTAATGAATTTTTCAGTTTTGTTAGTCAATTTTGCTATGGTACCTCTAGACACTTAGTGGATAGACACTATGATCACCACTCAAATTAATGGCATTGAACATGATTGTCTTAGTAGTCGATTGTCTATTGATGGTGAAAGATATATTTATATTGGTAATGATAAAAAGACTAGAGTGACTGCTATAGGTGTTTTCAGACTTTGTTTAAGGATCAATGTATTTTGAATTTGAAAAATATATTTGTTTTTCCATCATTTAGGTGGAATTTTATTTTCATTTCTTGTTTGGATAAATTAGGATATACTTGTTCATTTAGAAATAGAACATTTAGTAATTTTTAAAATTCAATACTTATTGGTACAAGTTCTCTAGTTAATAAGTTATATAGGTTAAACACCATAACTTTTAGGGTGCGTTTGATTGGGAGTTTTTGTTGATAACCTTATTAGGTTATTAACAAAAATCTTGTTTGGTTTAGGTTATGAACAATAACCTGGTAATTATTTATTACCTGGTTATGAACAAAAATCTTTTTAGGGGGAATCGAAAAACCTTGGAGAACCAAGGTTTTTGTTGAACCCCTAGCAATATATTAAATGTCAATTTGTCAAAACTCAATCGATTTGTCGCCGTCACGGTTCAGCCATCCTCATTTGTCGCCACCTCCGCCGATCGTCGTCGTGCCGTCGTACATTGCCCATTCTTTATCGCCGTGTCGTCACGCCAGCCATTACCACCACCGTCGTGCCGCCGCCTACCGCCCTGCCATCGCCATCGTCGCCGACACGCCGCCATTCACGCCATCATCGTCGTCGCCACCCATCGCCAGTCGCCGTCGCCACCACCCGTCGTCGCCCGCTGCCATCGCCGCCCATCGCCCTCTGTCGCCATCGTCGGCCAGCCACCACCCGTCGCCGACCAACGGTCGTCGTCGATCGTCGCCTGACTAGTCGCCGCCACCAATCGATCGCCCATCGTTGTCGCCGTCGATCGATCGATCGCCGTTGCCGCCGCCGATTGGTCGGCCACCGTCGTCGCCGTCGGCCGGTCGACCGTCACCGCCGTCAGTTGGTCACCGTCGCCATCGGCCGGCCGCTGGTCCGTCACCGCCGCCGTCGGCTGACCGGGCATTGCCATCAACCGATCGCTGTCGTTGTCATTAATTTTTTCGTTGTCGTCGTCGAATTGATTGAGCAAAAGACAAAGGATAATTTAGTAAAATGTTAAACTAAGTTAAATATTAAAATCTCCAACCAAACGAGGTTTTTATCAAAGGTTATACTTTATTCCAATATTATGTTTTATTCTCTGATAATCACATAACTAAAATTATGTATGATTACTTGAACCAAACGCACCCTTACGGACAATGAAATAATGCATGATATAAGTACGAAGTGCAATTTGACTGATGATAATTCGTTCATGTTGTGACATAGATATTTAGGATGTATATTTAGATAATACCTAGAAAGGTTAAGTCGTAAGAAATTCTTCATTCTCTTAACGTGTCAAACTTTGATGTTTGTATACAATGTGTTAAAGAGAAAATAACCAACAAAAAAAATAAATATGTAAATCAATATAATAGTACTTTGGAACTGATACATACAGATCATATATATGGATCATTCTCTAACGCATCTTAGAATGGACAAATATATTTTATCAATTTTTATTGATGATTACTCCCGATATGTATATTTGTATCTTTTGCATGAGAAGTGAAAATCCTTGGATATATTCAAGATCTTCATTCAAAGTCAAAGTTGATAATCAACTAGGCAAAAAGATCAAAGTTGTCAGATTCGATCATGGATATGAATATTGCAGTCGCTATGCTGAATTCGATGAACAATATCCAGAATTTTTCTTACCAATTACTGTTTTGAGCATGAGATTATGGCTCAATATATTATGTTTGGTATTTTTCATTAGAGTGATATAGCTAAGTGAAGGAATTATATTCTAAAGGGCATAATGAGAAGTATGATGTTTTTTATTTTTCATCAGAATGATATTGATGTGGTTACGCAGATTTTTTTTACCTCCTCGAGAAGAAGACGATTACGTCACGGAGGCTTAGGGTCCTCTCCGACCGCAATAGTAAAAAATTGATGAACAACAAAATAAATCACAGAGCACAATGACATAGGATTTAACGTAGTTCGGAATCTCAATTCCTACTCTACGGAGCGAGCTCTAGAGAGAGCTACAGTGCCAAAAACACCTTTACTATAAAATCTCTCCTCTTTGGAAGTATTTCCAAAGTGGAGAAAACCTCTTACAAGTTGAGATGTATACAAAGTAAAGAAATGAATCAACTTCAACTGTTCCTCTGGCTTCCTCCTTACTCTTCGGAATGTAGCTTCCTGCTCCCTCTCCCCAGTCTCTCCTCCCCTGAGAATTCAGTAGGCGATGGACCTCCTTCCTCCAAGGGTGATGTGATCCGAAAATCCCCCTTTCCCTTTCCTTCTCCTCTTGCTTTTATCTTTGCTTCCCTTCACCGCCAGTTGCTGCATAACAAACCATCAGGATCATCGTCCACGTGGAAGGATCCCTTCCCCTGAGGAATAATTTTGTTAGGAGGATAAGGAATTGGGGCACCTAGGAATATTATGTGGAGTCCTAGTTTGTTACATCGGGTAGCAAACTCTCATAAGTCAATGTATCAGGGAATGTCCCACCCCTCTTCTTTACCCTCTCTTCCTCCGCTGACTCGTACCATGACTCTATCCCCCTCACGGTTGTACCCTTCTGGTTCGCTTAAACCAGGGCATATATTACTCATCTTGACTTGCTGGGTTAAGGTCTAGGCCCACTCTGGTCATAAGACCCGTTTCTTTATATTACCCCTAACTCCCCGAGTCATATCCTGACTCATTTCCCGGGTCACCTCTAGACTCATGTCTCGGGTTACCTATTTAGTCCCCTTTTGGTCCTCAGACTTGTCTGTCCTGTCCTACGTCACTACCCTATCAACTCGATCTACTCTCTTGGGCCGAGTCCAACCGGTTCAGGCAATATTTCACACACGACATCCCTCATCTCAACGGTTGTTACTTCGATATCCAACTTACAAATCAGGTTACACTGGTATCAGATATAACTGAGTAAAGGAATCATATTCCAAAGGGCATGATAATAGATTTAAATCCATTAACATTCTAGAAATATTCATTGATGCAAAAGGCGATTCGTTTGCCCCAACACCTCCGTCAATCTGTCCCACAATCAATACAAAAAAGTTCATCACAGTAGGTATTTGTCTTATCAGCGTCTGCACATGGTGGAGGGTCGACACCGTGTGTTTGGCAGGGATTGACTTTGCTCATTGATACAACTCTGTACCACGTTAGCTATCTGATTTTCCCCGGAGGACAACATTCTAGAGATATACAGGCTAAGAATTGTATCCATAAAATTTCACATTCCATAATATAAATTCCAGGTTAAAATACTAAATTAGAATTCATATAAACGAAAATTACGAGAGGAGAAGGATAACTTAGCGTAAGTTTCACCATTTTCAACGATATCTATGGATTACTCGTTTTTACGTTCCATGCACGCACCTGGATCCTGAAACAGGTCAGCCGACCACCGAAAGACGGCTCACGTCAAGCACGTCGCGCGGGGCGGACTTGACTGCAGAGTAAAATATCGCGTGCTTAACAGGACGAAGGGAGCGACGAGGACGAGTAGATTAGTAATTTTTTAACCGAGCACTGAATTCAGCAAGCAACTGGCCATCGTATTATATAAATTTATTCTTCTTCCGGTGGAAAAAAAAAAGTTGAAGAATTTCACTTTGTGCGTTCCACTGAACTGTAGCCGGGTCTCGGAGTCCCAAGTTCCCCTACTTTACTTCGCCGGCGACGCTCCTCTGCCGGGATTCTTCACTCGGTGTGGTGTCGGGGCTTGATTTTGGTTTCCGTCGCTCATGGAGGATTCGGCAGGCACGTCGGATCCGACTGCCACTGCATCGCCGCCCACGGGTTTCGACCGGGAGGCCATTGCTACCGTAAGTTTGATTTTTTTAGATTTTTGGGTGAGATCTGTGGTAGTATTATTACCTCGGATTTTAGTTGGTTTATTCGTCTGAGGAATTCCTAGTTTTCTTCTTCTTTCTACTTTGGAATTAGGCGCAAAAGTGAAGCGAGATGGTACTATCTATTAGTTGTTCTTCTTTTTCATCGTTTCCTGCCTGTGTATGCGTGATTGATGTTCTAAACTATCCTTGCGTACGCTGGTAGAACATGATCCAGTTGAATTGTGTATGCTCGTCTTACTCTTCTGGGAGTTAATTTATGAGCCAATGATCAGGTCGTAATCATCTGTCTATGTAGCTAGGGGCTAAATTTAGTAATGTTTATTGCAGCTGAAGAAATAAATTGTTTATTACTCCAACATGATTGTGCAAGGAATATGAGTATTTCATCATGATGTTATTTGACACTGTTTGATCAAAACTTCATGAAGATTTTAGAACTAGTCTATTTCTTTGGTTTTATTTACATTGCATTGATTCTGTAACATCTTGAGCATTTGCCATTACGAAAATGAATTCACCATCCTAAATGACTTTGCAGCCGCCCGAGCAGGATGCAAACGACAGAGGTGAGATTGTGCCTGCTCTTAGTTCACGGCGACCGAACCTAGCATCGTTGCAAATTCCTGTAAGAGCATTGGGAAATTCACTTCCTTCTGCAAGGACATATGCTTTTCCCAGTCCTGGTTCAGCAAGAGCAGGCTTGCCGCCCAGGCCGAATTCGACAAGGACAAAATCTTCTATTAGAAGTCTCGTTCAACAAAGGAGTCTGAGGACAAAAGGTTTAAGTTCAGATGGTGATAGAACAGTTCTCCTAATTCCTGGAACACCTTCTTCGGAAGGACAAGACAAGCCTTCGACATCGAGGCAATTTTCTCTTGCCAAGGTCTTTTCCTCTGTTTCAACCAAAAAAACACACTCTTTACCTGTGACACCGGTAACCAGCCAAGGTCCGTCTTCTGAACAGGAAAGGCACGTAATCGATGTCTCTTTCCTCGATGTAAGTTTTATATCCTCAGTTTCCAGTTTAAGCACTTTCTATGTCATGCATTTGTTTTCTCTCCAATTACATATATTCTCTTCTAACTTACAACCCTACTCTTTTCTTTCAATTAGTTTTTTAATATCCTACATATTATATGTGAGTTTCATACTTTGCTTCCAATACAGATATACTACACAGACCATGTTTCACAACTTCCTCAATATATATGACCTTGAGCACTTTTTATTGGCTACACCAACTGATTTGTTCCGTATCCCTTTGTTATTGTCATGTAAATCAATTTAGCGTTTCACAATATACAACATTATCACATAATCCTCCAGTCATAGTTGTAGAGCACTATCAAGAGTGTTAATAAATTAGCCATGCTTCTAAAAAGGGGGAAAAGTAGTACATTAAATTTGGTGGCTGGGGGGAACTAGTATATTACTATGAAATTAAACTTGAATTTGAATTTATTATGGCAACTGGCCAAGTTAACCTGCTAAATCTTTTTCCTAAGCTTCTAATTCATAACATGAATGAGAACTTTTTTCTACTTGTTCATATATGTGACTGAAAGATCCTGTCACTGTTTACCATGTGTTTTTGTTGGAGCCAACAGAAAAAGGAGGTGCAGACTCAGATTAGACGATCAATTTCAGTACCTGGAAATGCCAAAAATGCAGGTTTGCAGAGAATGGATTCGATTGGTTTTGTGCGAGTTATTTCAACAACTCCTCGTCCTGTCGCTACTGATATTACCATGGAAAGTGATACTATTGAGACAGTCAATGGTAATTGCTTAACTGAACTGATCCACTTATTCGGATTCATGACATTTGATTTCGGTTTATACATTTCTTTGCAAGTACTAGGTGGAAGGAGGAACATCTATTTATCTGTTTGTCTGGTTATAATTATACAAAATATTTTGAGACAAGAGTCAAATCTTATCCGAGTATCAGACACTTGTATATCTGCCTAGTATCTCGATGATGTATATGATTGCTGATTTAAACATGAAAGAAACTGATACTTTGTAATATATATCACTTTGCAGTGACTGAGAATGAAGTTGAAGATATTCCAGAAGAAGAGGCTGTATGTCGAATATGTTTAGTAGAACTTGCTGAAGGGGGAGAAACTCTTAAAATGGAGTGTAGTTGCAAAGGGGAACTTGCACTAGCACACCAAGAATGTGCAGTAAAATGGTTTAGTATCAAGGGAAATAAGAAGTGTGATGTATGCAAGCAGGAAGTAACAAACCTACCAGTAACATTGCTGAGATTACAGAGTCAACAAACAGTTAATAGGCACACTGCAAATGCAGCTCAGCGGCAAGAAGTTACTACATACAGGTTATTTTTCTTGTCGGCAGTGATCCTTAAAATGATTAACATGGAGTAGAAACTGTTTTCCTATATACAGTCTTTTTTAATATTCATAATGCTAGAGAACCACCATAAGCAACTAAAATCTGATCCACAATGGATCTTCCTAAGAATACAATTGAACAAGCTTATTGATTTAATTGACCAGTTAGTGTTTTGAAGTCTATTTTACTCTAAGAATATCTGAATTCTCTTGTTAGAAAATTCATCATGCATCTAGTAAGTGGCTTCCTCAAAGCATATCTTGCATTTGTTCGGTATGTTGGTCTCATGTTGTATTTGAATGTCTTCTATTAGACTACAATCTTTAGATGAAAAAGAGTAACCTCCATATTGATCATAATTTTGTATTGCATCATAATGGTCACAAAGAAAACTATTCTGGATTATAGGATGGTATATATTCTCAGTTGAACTTACATGGTGTCCTAATGATAGGAAGGAGTAAGAAGGAAATGCTATCTTAGATGAATCCATATTTTAAAAACATGCACAGTCTTTTCAACTAAAGCTTGCTATGGTGGAAATAGTGGATGGGTTGTTGCAATGGTTTGCGATAAGTTGAAATTTGAGTTGAAAGCTTTTTCTGTTGCTAATGCAATCTCATTTAATATTATATCACATGTATTTATGTGAAAATCACATACAAATATGCATTTTTTATAATCATTCTTCGCTATTATGAACCACAGAAAAGTTTGATTTGTTCAGTAAACATTTTGCATTGATGATTTCAAGCAAGGTTAACATACTATTCTGTGCTAAAGTTTCAGTCTCTAGCTAGAAGAGTATAGTTTTGATACCATGTTGAGCCAACTCTTAACAAACTTTAGCTTAAATCAAAGTTTGTCAAATCAACTCAAAAGTTATTAGCTTGTTCAAATTAGAAAGTTAATTGAATTAAAATTTTGGAGCATCAAGTTGCAAATATATAGCAAATATCTCAACTAATAATTATATCATACTTCCTGCATCAGATGAGAACATATGGTTCTTACCATATCCTAATGAGATCAACTCAATTTTCCAAGAACCATATTAAATAATGCTCCAAAGATCTGATTTCTCTACATGTTTATAAATATATGTTGGCTAATCAGTAAGAGTTGGACTTGGACTAAAATGGAATAAACAAAGGATTAGGATACATATCGATTTTTTGACTTTAGCATCATTCCTCTTTGTTGGTGGTGGTAATCTAATTGATAGTTCCTCCCCTCATTCACTTCGCACCCTTTTCATAGTGTTTCATCTCGATCTCCTCGATCAAAAGAAAAAATTGAAGGAGTTACATAAAGAAAATCTTCTTGACTCACCAAAACTATGTCAGACACAGGTGACTTAATAAGATTTACCCTTGTTTGTTTACATAGTATCAGTATCGGTCAATGGTTGGAATGATATATTTTAGTTGTACCTACCATCGATTGCCACTTGAAATCAATGTTTTTCACAATGACACTCTTTGGAGTGCACAAATATTTGTCATACTCTCTAATAATAATTAAGAATAGATGAAGTTTTGAACAGACTATGACTATATTTCTATGAAATGGAACACCAAACATAGTTTCTCATCTGAAGCTTTGAGCATATTTTGTGCCGCAAACTGCTTATTGGAAAAAACAGTTTATATATATGCTTAGCAATGTTGGCTTAATCTTGTGGCGATTTGTATGTGTGCGTTTAGTTTTGACTATATCTAATCTTCATTGCATTTTCCTGACAGAGTATGGCAGGATGTTCCTATTCTTGTCATGATCAGCATGCTCGCTTATTTCTGCTTTCTGGAGCAACTTTTAGTAAGGCATTTCGAGAACAAAAGATTCCCATTGCTCTCTTCATATGATTCTTTGCACACTTGTTCCATTTAGTTTGGTGAATTAGGATTTACATGTGACTTCAACAAATACTTTATTCTAACAGGTTACTGAATTGCACTCCGGTGCTCTTGCCATAGCTTTACCCTTTTCCTGTGTTCTGGGTCTCCTCTCTTCCTTGATAGCTTCAACAATGGGTAAAAACATTTTTCTACTTTTGTTTCTCGTTACGTATAGTAATAGCTTTCATATATCCAGCATCCAGATTAGTATTTTTTTTTTTGTTTGTGCAATCGAATATAATAGTAGCGAATCGAGGATTGCCATTGCTGTTGTTTTTATGATAAGCTTGACTGTTCTATTGACAGTGAGCAGGAGCTATGTTTGGGCTTATGCATCCTTCCAGTTTGCAATTGTGATTCTTTTTGCTCATATTTTCTATACTGTGGTAAGATGATTGCCTCTGATTTTCAACCCCTAATATTTACGATATTTTCTCGATACAGACGAAAATGGTTCATATCCTTGTTCTTATTGCAGCTATCAGTAAGGGCTGTTCTTTCCATCTTACTTGCCTCATTCACTGGCTTTGGCATTGCAATCAGTACAAACTCTTTGCTTGTTGAGCTTCTAAGGTGGAGAGTTAGGAGAAATTTCCGGTCGACGCAATGGCAAGATGAGATTGGGCAGCAGAATGGATCTACAGACCTTCCTGAAGCTGAAAATGGAAACGACACGAGGCAGCAAGATTTGGAGAATCAAATCCAAAGTCCTAATCCTTTGCCACATGGTGGGTGAAATGATTTATATTGCATTTGAGGTACCTTGCTGCTGGCTTGATGCAACAATTACAAATTGTATTCATGCATTTGAGGTATTCAATGACGTAAAAGGATTCATATAACTGATCTCATTTTGTGTGATAACATTTGATTGTTGTTGTTGATGTGTCCCATGGATTTGAGACTAAAAGCTCATGTTCTGGAACAATATCAAATCCAAGTCCTAATCCTTTGCCACATGGGTGAAATGATTTATATTGCATTTTAAGTACCTTTCTGCTGGCTTGATGCAACAACTACAAATTATATTCATGCATTTGAGGTATTCAATTCAATGGCGAAGAATTCATATAACTGATCTCGTTTAGTGAAATAAAATTTGATTGTTGTTATTTATATGCCCCATGAATTTGAGCCGAAAGCTCGAGTTCTTAAACCATATCAAATCCAGAGTCCTAATCCTTTGCCACATGGGTGAAATGATTTATATTACATTTGAGGTTCCTTGTTGCTGGCTTGATGCAACAACTACAAATTATATTTATGCATTTGAAGTATTCAATTTAATGACGTAAAAGAATTCATATAACTAATCTCATTTAATAGGATAAAATTTGATTATTGTTGTTTATATGCCCCATGAATTTGAGACTAAAAGCTCAAGTTTTTGAACCATATCAAATCCAAAGTCCAAATCCTTTGCCACATGGGTGAAATGATTTATATTGCATTTGAGGTACCTTGCTAGCTTGTTGCAACAACTACAAATTATATTCATGCATTTGAGCTATCCAATGACATAGAAAAATCCATATAATTGATCTCATGAAATAAAATTTGATTGTTGTGGTCGATGTACCTATGGATTTGGCCCCGAAAGCTCAAGTTCTTGAACCATATCATCAAAATAAGTTCACTTATTCCACTAAGAGTAATGTAGCACTTGTACATTTGATCTTTGACTATCAAATAAATACATAGAACAATAATTAGAAGGTGGTTCGGATTTATTCAAGAATAAAAAACTACAAGAATGATCATCTGTACAGAGAATTTTCTAAGACCAGTCTATAAGATTTTTCTGTACATGATGAAGTTGTTATTTCTTTGTGGAATGGTAGAGCTCCATGTAGTCCAGGGCGGGCCGATTCCAGGACCAGTCTTGCTCCATCACACGCTTGCATAATGAGTCGAACCACTCGCGAGCATCGAACCAAGCACAGATGGCTCTGGAACATTCCATTATAAGATCAATAATTTGCTTATCTTTTGGAATAAAAGTAGAAATGAGCTATCTGTATCAACTACAAATTAAACAACAGATGTATGCTTTCTAAATTAGTTGTTTCTTTAACAGTTTGCAACATCAGAATAATGGTGTACAAATCAGACAAAAATGTTGAGTTTGCAGTACTGTTATGGGTTGAAGATATAAAGCAGTTGGAGGCTTAAAGCCAGGATGGAAGCATGTTGAGTTTCCAGTTTGATATTTATTCCAAGTTAGATGGGAATTTATTTAATTTTTACTGATCATCCTCTAAAATGGCATTTATCTTTGTCGTTTAAAAAGAAACAGCATTTAGCTGAATCAAGTAAATCTTAAGAATGCCATTATACGATAGAACCTTAAGTATATACCAATCAAATTTCTGGTTTATGAATAACCAATGGAAAACGAAGAAGCAGACTAATGGAACTAATAAACATACCTGTCGAGGGCATAGTCGACGGCACCGGCATCAGTTCCCTCAAAGCTGAATCCATTTGGTTCGAGGCCTTGTGCTTGAGCTCTCTCTTTATCATTGTCGACATCGAATACAGTATCATAAAGTCCTGTAGAAGGAAATAAACAGAAATTCTTATCAGAAATAAAGAGTAGCAAATCCATAGAAACTATTACTTCATACGTAAAACCATTCTGCTTCTATTTGGAGATTCAAATTAATACAAAAAAAGTTATGATCTGGATCAATGAAAGAGTATTTCAACTCATGATTTACAACTCGACCAGTTTGGCTTCCTTGTCCCTTGCCTTGCTGCATTGTACTACTGAGCTCTTGCCTATTTAACTGTCTATAAGTTTTATAGATGAAATCTCCTTGTGCATTATATGATCAACTATTTTTATGAAGTTGTGCAAGGGTTGAAGGCAAACACTGACATGGACACTAGATCATTTTTACCTACACTATTACTCTATAGAGAATTTTGTACTGTAATATTGCCGTTTTAACAAAATTTAATAACTGAGAGACGTTAAGAAAACTCACCTCCTGTTTTACGAACTACAGGAATAGAGCCATATCTCATAGCAATAAGTTGGGTCAATCCACAAGGTTCAAATATAGATGGAACAAGAATAAAGTCTGCACCAGCATAAATCTGAAGGACAATGGATTAGAAAATATCTTATATCAAAATGGGAGGGCACCTTCCATGAGAAGTGGCATCTTACCAGATGCGAAAGAGGTTCGTCATATGTCAAGCAAAAGCGTGCACGATCAGCA
This sequence comes from Wurfbainia villosa, assembly GCA_025175895.1. Classification (NCBI taxonomy): domain Eukaryota; kingdom Viridiplantae; phylum Streptophyta; class Magnoliopsida; order Zingiberales; family Zingiberaceae; genus Wurfbainia; species Wurfbainia villosa. The sequence continues at coordinate 4,914,440 of JAKLTH010000238.1, forward strand.
TGGGAATTGTGCAATTGATTTGCCAAGTTAACAAAGTCATTCTGAATACGAGGATCTGGAGCTGAACCGAGAAGAACAACCTGCGACAAGATCACTAGGTCTATGAAATGGTATAAAAGAATTACCCGAAATACAGTAACATAAGGTGTGGTGATACAGAAATGATGAGGTGAAATAATTGGATGCAAAAAAATTGCTTTAGAAAGCAAAGAAAACCCTGCCTGTCCATTTCGTTCAAGTGTTCGCCAAACAGCATGTTTGATGAGGTGAATTCCCTTCTGAACTGTCAAGCGGGTAATAATACCTACTAAAGGAAGGTCTGATCTCTTCAATCCTAGTCTTTCTTGCAATGCATATTTAGCAGCCCTCTTACCTTCCACCACATTTTCTGATGTGTATGAGACCTAAAATTCCATGAAACAAACAAAGATGTAGATATAACAGAAAATAGTTTTTAACAGCAATTATTACGTGAAACATTTTAATAAAAAGCAAATGCTTCAGTATACTTAACCAATGAGCTTGACAAGACTACGACCGAGGTTCTTAAAATGAGAATTTAATGTTTCCCGAACAAACTCTTCTATAATGAGTAGAGGTATATTAGTGGGAGTCTACATGAAGAGTTTTCTATTTAATTATGTAAAAATCTGCATGGTAGACTAATGAAAATTCACTTATCCATTGGATTAGCTTATCATGCTGCGCTAGTTATACTGATTTTTGGGGATGGAGCGATCTTGAAACATCTATTAAGCAGTAACTAGTAGCCACTACTAGTTTTGTTTGCATCTGGATATACATAACTCTAAGCATGTCCTCAGTTAGAATATTACAACCAAAATAAGAAGGAAATTGTGCATATAGAAAGATAAATGCCAAAAATTATTGTACCAGAAGACATTGAAAGAGTCAAAGATGTTACCGGGATGAACTGATCATTGTATGGGTCCCAGATATCTGGATCAATGCCATTTACAATACCATGGAACTTGTAGAGATGAGGAGATATTGCAGGATTTCCAGAAATCTCTTTCGAGTATGTTTGTGATACCTGCATTGAAGTTCAAGAAGGATAAGACAAGAACAAGTCGAAGCAAAAATTTATCTTATTCTATTCAAAATATAACACACAAAACTAGTACAATTAAGGAAGATATTTAGATGATAAATATGAATCTACAAATTAAATCAAAATATGAAACATAATGATAAATAAAAATCATAGTTTACATTTGTGCAACTGGTTGGAACCGCCAACCTAGCGGCCCCTGCCAGCCCGCCCCCAGGCCATCGTAAGGGAGGTAAATCACGGTGGGTTTTTGGCCCTTGAGACTAGTAACCAGCGCATGAAGGGACGGAACTCGCTTTTGCGAGGGATTGACCCGTTGTCCATTTGTGCAACTTTCTGCATGTGCTAGCCACCCTTCCCGCGTGTTATTAAATCATAGTTTACATAAAATAACACCAAGATGCAACTATTAGCGGTGTTCAGACCATCTAATCTCACAGGCAAGAATCCACAATGCAATATATTATCTGGATTAATGTGGATCTTTGATCAGTTCCACAATGTGGGGTTGTGCATAGAATAGAATGTAAAGTGGATTTCAGTCATACTTGAGTTTGAGGTCCACCCTTTTGAAGGCATAGGTAAGGTTGTTTCTGGATAAAGTAATCACAATTTCGGTAATATTTGACATCTATTTATCATGATAGACTGGCAAACCACTTCGCCAATGTGAAAACTATTCAAAAGAACAGAAAGATTAATTGATGAACAATCAGGTTACAGCAAACATCTGGTAAGAGAAACAGATAAAAATGTAAAAGAAATTAACAAGACATTTTCTTCAATAGCAGGTGAAAAGGAAACGAAGCATACAAAAATATTGTATACAATTTAAAAAGTATAAGAAAAAAGAACAATTATCATAGTTAAAAAAATAGCAATATTTGAAGAAAGTTAGATACTGACAGTCGTAGCCTTGTCAGCAAATGTCATTGCTCTACTGATGTTCTGTATCCCAAACTCAAGATTATGAATGGTAAAAACCACTCGAGAATTACTCAATCCGTTGTGAATGTAGTGTTCTTTAAATAACCATGCTACAGGAGCACTGGACCAATCATGACAATGCAAAATATCCTGCCCAGCAACAAAGAAAAATTTAAGATTTGTAAAAATAAAAAAATAACATTCTGCACAGCATATAATACAGTCTATGTTTAGTTTGAGAATAAAGGAAGCATACTTGAGAGATAAACTGGCAACACACTCAAAGAAAAAATTCTTATACATTTGATATAGGAAGTCTACAGTTCCAAAGAAAATCAGAATGTAGACAATTCTATGCTGTTTTTTTAACCAAATCTTATGCAGAGCATAATTCTCTAATGGCTGATCAGTTCATGATGAATATATCACAAGGAGTCTTATCCCACTTGAGAGAGATCAAATTCATTGCTGAAATTACTTGAATTCACCCCAATGGGATAGCCCAAGAAAGATGTGTGATTTTAATCATTAATACCTGTGCCAACACGAGACCAAGTACAACAGTATGAGTTTTTGAGGATATAAATTGGGACTGAATTTTGGACATCTCAATGATAGGTAAGTCCCCACAGATCAAGTGTTTTGATTTTCTCATCAAAGCTGCAATATTTTGGCAAGCTATACTGGGGAAAGGGATGTAAGTAACCACACTTCCTCAAAAAAAAAAAAAAAGGGTGTTTACTTGAAACTGACTGATAATTATGTCATCTATTTGGCTCACTGAGAAATCAAGTGCACCCTTTTAAACTAACAGTACGCTAGTGCACGTAATTGAAGTCCTTAACTCCATGAAGCATATCATAGATGCTTTGATTTGAAGAGAGCTATAATAGAGAATGTGGTATCATTCAATTTATCAAAACAGAAAAGCGAATTTCTATGCAAACATGGTCTAGTATGGTCTAGGGTGCATTTTGACTTTTAATCAATTGCCTAATAATATATTTCCAATTTCAAACGAGGTGATAGCAATAATTTCCAGTCAGAACAATTCATCCATCATTTACAACAAGCAACAGAAGTTTATGGAACTTGCATTTGATCCTTCATGAAACCAGGAGTTATATCCTCATTATTTCCCCTAAGGTTTGGTGCAGTGTGGCCAACATAAACAGATAATTGATGCAGTTGGTTGCTCAATCCCTTTGCAAAGATGATCTATAGGTGAGGGCTTTTTGTTGTTGTCAGCAACAAGTTTCGCATATGGTGGCAATATGAATGAGGCACTTAGGGTGGGTAGAAGCATTGAGGATGATATATTTGCTTAGTGACATATCTGTTCAACAACTTAATCAAGCAGATGTATATGAGGAAACTGAAAGATGTGATCAAGCAGATGTCCATTAAGCTACTTTTTAGTGTAACCATCATTTCAGGTACAATATTTATGGTAAAAAACTCCATAAAGTGTAACCACTATTTCTCTTCTAAAAGGTTTTTTTACTTTGGCTAACTAAATGTTGTCTCTTATGTAAGAATGCATCCATCACACAAACATGTGTTGAATTTAATACTAATAGAAGATGATCCTTCGGACTATTTTCTCAGAGAAACTGATCGTACACAGTCATTAAGATATTACTCCCAAAAGAATACAAGTGAAGAAAGTATGTCATCAGTTTAACTCACAGGTTGAAATCCACTTTGAAGGAGAAACTCCAGGGCAGCATGACAAAAGAAACCAAATCTGGGCCCATCATCATTTCTACCGTATATGCACCCCACCGAGAACATCCTGCATAATATTGTAATAAACAGATGCAGTTAAAAATGAACTGGTTAGGATAAATCTAGCTTGATCTAACACTTAATTTCTTGACCCCAATTCCACAACCTGAGAAATCAATCACAGGCTTACTATGTTCGATCAAGATGCTTGATAGGAATGAACAATTGCACTAATAAGGGGAAAGAATTACTACATACCCATTTTGTGGCTCTAAAAAATATACAGAAAGGCCCTCAACCTTGCCGAACATGACTTTTATTTCTGTCCCATGCCAAGAAAAGCTGCTATGGTAATGGAAGTCTTTCACCTGAATCATTACAAAGAGCTATGATTATTACAGCCCATTGGCAGAAAAAATAAGCGAGCATATGTCTAACAAAATAAAAATTTGAACTTAAAAGTCATGAGGGCGAGGGCAAAGCAAAATGAAACAAAACAAGGAAAAATAGTCACAGATACGACTGCCATTCATTAGTATCTGTATTTATTGGTGAAATTCTATAGCTAATAAAATTGATATATATATATAGAAGTCTCAGATGGAATCAACATAATGGAAAGGATGAGATGGAAAATAGCAAGATGATCTTACATTGTTAAGATTCATACAATTATAATTTGGAAGAATAACATCAACTTTATGGCCTAAATCTTGAACTGCCCGAGAAAGACTGGTAACAACATCCCCAAGACCACCAACCTGCAAAAGGATAACATAGGTATATAATTGACCATAAAGTATTAACGAAAATAACCAAAAAATGTAAGCACACACATCCTCAATCATAATCCAATAAACTGATAGACACAAAAACAAATATTCATCAGTCGTTTAAATAGTGAAATAAAAAACAAAGGTTACTCTAAATTATTTAACATCTGCCCTTTGGCTTCAAAATTAACAAAACTGTATGACCTAAGACAAGTTGTGGTCCTTTGATGAATAAAAATTTAACGTAATTCACAAGGTCATAAACTAAATTTTCCCTCTATTGAAAAAGCATCTAATTACACTCCAGATAAATATCCTAGCAAGTGTAAGTGGCACAGCAGGATAAATTTGGTTGGTTAAGTAGAATCCTACAAAAACAATTTTTCATAGAATAACCAGTAATTTTAGGAGTTGTCCGTTGACTCTCTTCTGCATGACATGCTGAGAATCATTTACCACTGTATCTGGGCATCAAAGCATGTGCAAAGCTTGATAGAGATAATCCTTGAAAATTTCCATTGTTTCTATAGTCGGAAAAAAAAAGTGAATGTTATAGGACAAGTTTTAACTGCAACAAATAGAGAAATTTGAGACAACTTGCAGTTCAAGAAGCAAATTCTGTGTCCATGTTTAAAATTGGATATGGAAACTTTTGAAAGGATAAACACGATGGACTAATAAAAAAAAGTTTTATAAGCTTAGATGAGTTGTGTAAGTCAACTTCTCATTTAAGCCATTGCGACAATTAGAACTAGATGTGTTGGAAAGTCTTGCTACAGACACCTTTGGCCTTACAGGCTGAGTTAAGACTTTAAATCTTCACAACACAGGATGTCAATCCTTGAAAAGGCAAGATTGCTACACTTTAGTCTGATTCAGTGAGTTGCAGCCAATAAAGAAGCTTTATTAGTTTAGACGATCCATTATTAAGTTGGACTTAAGTATCTTAGGTCAGCTGTTGAGTAACAAGTTGATACGTTAGTTCTCTCATCTACGTGGGTCCTAATAAACCAGGTTTAAATTTTAAGCAGATTATAACAATAAGCTTCGCAAATCGCAAAAAGCATCTCATAAGAGCATGACAATATAGAATTAGTATTAAGGTGGAAAACATAAGATTCAGTATTAATTAGCAAAAGCGTATGAAACATTCAGTGCATGACAAACAATTCCATTAATCTGATTAGAATTTATCAGATTGCACAAGTTGCCGACATTGATATTCATGTACGGGCACTTAGCTTCCCAAATTATCAAAATCTAGATATAAGTCAACAAGCATTCAGCAAGTGACGTTACCTTTGCAATAGGTGCCATCTCAACAGAAATATGGACAATGTGCATAGGTGGTTCCTTTGCTATGCTTCCAGTGACTGGTATATGATAATCCATCTGATTTCTGTTATCATAGAGTCCACCATCTTCCTTCTCCGAGAAAACAAAATCCATCATATAGGCATCGATAGGGACCTTAACTGCAAAAATAAACAAAAAATTTAAAGTTCAGAAATTGTTGACCACCAAACTTTAACATAAATACTTACTATAAATGCACATTGATGTACCATCAAATAGTAGCAATACTAAAGAACATTGAGTAAACGTCCATTAAGACTTTAAGAGTATATTCGATAGCATATTGACATCAAGAACAAAAAATAGTCAAAAAGAAAAGGAAAGTAAAGAAATTCTGACTGGAAAAATCTTACCAGTTATTTTATGGTGTGAACCATTCTCTGCCAGAACCATTTTTTGAGGTGGTAGAGGTCCTTTAGGGTGACTCCAACGGTTGAATGAACACCTAAACCAAATTTCAGGCTTTCCATTTAGGACAGTATTGGATGGATTATAAAAAATGGAGACCATTTTTCCAGCTTGGACATCAACTGGTTCAGTATACACTATATGTTTTTGAGACAACAAAAACATTTTCATTGTCCTTTCCTTCGTTTCAGCTTTCATGCGCTCAGTTTTTTCAGTCTGCAAAAATAAACATGATTCAGATTAAACAAAAAAAAAAAGAAGCCGAAGATAGGAAAGTTTCTTTGTTAGCTCAGGTATCAAATATAATATTGAATCAGTTACAGTAATCCTTTGTCAGCCTTTTTAATGCTAAGATGATACATGACCTTTTTACGAAGAGCCTCTTCCTTTTTTCTTTTGTCTTCTTGAAGCTTTCTGAAGATTCGTTGCTCTTCTTCAACCCAGAAAAGTTCTTCAGGCATGCCCTTTGGTACAGTAGCATGAAAGTCATTACGGTTGTTGTTGTCATAACAAACAGCCTTTCCTGGTGGTCCATCGGCAAAAACCCAATCCAGAACCAGTGCTTGATCAGGCACAACAACTGTGAAATGAAATAATTACTAAGAATTATGTCATGTACAATATTTTAATGTTCTACTACGCAATGAGGAAAAAAGTTAATGTTTAAGCAAAAACTAAATTATGTTTTATCGGATAATATTAAATTATTATTGCTTATAGTCATCAACAACATATGAATTGCCAAGCAACCAAATGGCAAACACACCAAAATGAATACAACCAACCATAGACTAGTCTGTGTCAGCATCTTAAGAGTTAAGATCCCAATTAAGAACAAGTTAAGATATATTATGTTCGAGTGAAAGCACTTCATGCTTAGGACATAAATGCTTGAAATCCAGAGACTCCGCATTTTGACCAATTTAAAATGGCTTCCTTTAACCTTGAATATGTGTATGAATTGAAGGATTGAACATGCATAATAACACTTCCTTTTTTCTGAAAAACAATAATTTCAAAAACACCACTGATGGCAGAGTTTTCCATGATAAAGACAGAGATGATAGTTTCAAGAATTGTATGATCCATGTTTGAAGAATAATGCATATGCAAGGAAAACAACAACTCAGACAGAGAACTCTTTTCAACACACACAAAACCAAATGTAATTAAGATGTGCAAACAAAGTATATAGAGTGGCTGGCTCAGATAACTATTGTATCTTAGAGATCTGAAAATCAAAAAGCAATGTTCACTTCCCATGAAGTCTTGGTCAATCATGCACAATGTGAAAAAAAAATGGAAGAGCAAAATCAATTGAAATTGTCGAAAGAATTAGGAAAAATATCACAGGTGGCAAAAAATAAACTGTGGCACAAACATATGGGTTAATGCAGAAGACCTATTAAAAGCCTGACAGCATTTATCTAAACTAGGAACAAGAATAATTGGGGATCTAACAAGGTTCATCAAATTTGAATGTGATATTAGAGAAGACAAGATATCAACAATATCTAAACGGAAGTTTGATCAGCACCACAATAATGCTTATCCAGATAAGCAAGTGCCTAGTTGCATGATTAAAGAGAGTTCAAGAAGACTGAATATCCAGGTCACAAAAGAATGCTAAAGTAACCGCACATACCATCAGCACACCACCAATCACCATCAACTTTCTCAGAACGGGAAAGTTTCCCGACAATAGACAGTCCTTCATTCCAGTTGTTGTGACCTCCATGAACCCAAATCTCTGATGCATGGGCAAGTGGGCGTGAACTTCTGTTATAATACAGTTTAATCCTGTCCCCGCCTTCAAAGAAACTAGGCTCCATTTGCCATACATGATGAGCTGATTGAGAAGCCAATCTCATCACATGATGCAATCCCTGCCTTCTTTTCTCTACTTGTGCTTTTGCTTGTACTTTGTCAGCCTCAATTGCAGCTTTTTCTGCTTCCCTCCGGTGCTGCTCTTCTGCTAGCCTTTTCTTTTCATTTTCCTCAGCAGCATGTCTTTCAAGCTCCTTCTTCTTTTCTTCAAGCAAGAATTCTTCAAATTTAGTTCCATCCATACCACCTTCCACAGATAGAGAGAAATCTTTATAATCATTATTCTCATAGACATCAGCACCATTGAAAAATACAAAATCCACTCTGTATGCCTCCTTAGGCACATAGAGTTCACAAGCCCACCAATCTCCTATAAGATTGGTTTTCTGCAATTTCTCTGTGAAAAATTTCCATCTCCAACCATTGTAAGCGCCCTTGATTAAAATTTCAGTTTCAGTTGCCAATGCAGATAAATTTCGGTTCAGGAAAATTTTGATAACTTGGTCTGGAGTCACCACTTCTGGAGTCACAAATATTTTATTACCTCTCGAGAAGTTTTCATTAGCAAGATCCTCCAATTGTTTTCTTTGTTTGAGTGCATCAATTTCTTCTCTATGTTTGAGGAATGAGTCCCCAGCATCATTGTCGTCTTTATCAAAATTATTTTCACTGTTACTGAGTTTTTCCTCCTGTTCATCAGCCATTGATGTCATTTCTGCTATCGATATTCCGCCTATCTGATCATTATCCAGTACCACTTGCCTTCCCACTTCATTGAACTGGCCAATCTTTTCCTTATTTTCTATTATTTCGTCACTATGATCAATTTTTACATACCGAGTTCCCAGACCTTGTCCATGTTCTTCATTGCCAGACCGCACTATAGGTACATCAAATTCAGCATCAACTGTAGCAGTAAAAGGGATGCCTGAGAAATTTTTATCAGCCACTTGTGAATCCCTAGTAAATATTTTATTGGCTAGTGTACTGCTAGAAGTATGCGATGCTTCTTTGTCTTTGGTGTCATTTTGATCTCTTTTTTGAGTGCTTGCTCCAACCAATGGTCTAGGAGCAAATCCTCTTGGAGTAGAAGACTTTGTCTTTGGAATCAAGCTCCTCTTCGGGCGCCTCTTAGAATAGTCTGCACAATGCAAATCAAAACCTGAAGAATGTATCCAGATTGTGGATAAAATATTTGATTTCTAATGATACGTGAATTATTTACCTGAACTTGCCAGCACACAAGGTATAAATTTGATTCTAACTTCTTGACACCTTAGTGATGACTGCGGAAAATACATGAAACGAAATAAGAAAGATGAATTTTTTTTCAAAGGACTAGGATTTTAGCTAATCATATGTGATCATCATATTGAAACAAAAGTGTACAGTATAGTACAGTAACTCATACCCAGGGGGAAAAAACAAAGTCAGTCGCATTGGTATTTCAAATTAGTGTACGTCTCGTTCGGAACTGCAATCTAGTTTACAATCAAAATAAATTCCAAAATCGGAATAAATCACGAGTGAAAGGACATCGAAAAGGATAGATCCGATGAATAAAGAACACACGAAAAACCATATTTTTCTGGGGAAAAAAATCGAGTCGGCGAACGTGTAACCGACCTAATAATTGCCACCAAGGAGGGCATTATTACCAATACTCAAATTAGGCAACTACCGAAAATAAACAGATCAATCCAACTCAATAAATCAAACCCCAAAGGCAGCACCTTTCGGATTCAGCCACGAAAGCGAACCTTATCAAAAACCAAACAGCACAGAGAACTAAGAGGGGAAAAAAAACACGAAAGCAGGAAACTTACACGGGAGAAAAACGCGAGAACCGGCTTCACCCTGACCTGGGCGTTCGCCGAGCTCGTTCTCCGGCAAGAAACCGCCCACTGCGGCTGTAGAGACATCGCCATTTTCGAGGCTCCAAGATCGCGTGCGCCTCCTGTTCGCGAACTCCAGAATCCAGACGAAGATAGAACAGCCTCGGCGAGGTGGTTAAGAAGGATTTATAATCTCACAGGGCTTATGCCGGCAGAAGGCTCAATCAAAGCTGAGGGATTCAAAAATGAATTAAATAAACAAAAACAAAAAAAAAAAAAAAAAAAGGGAGAATGCTTCCGAATTTTGGATTTGGAATCGGAGATTTGAGGGCCGAGAATTTGCGGCGGCTTTTCGAATTATCGCCGATTTGAAGATTTCCACGTGAGCGGATAACCTCGGAGACGTATTTGTAGCCGTGAAAAAAAAAATGCGAAACGGCCCAGAATATTATTTAAATTATTCATTGGCCGTGTTTTTTCCAAGGGAATATTTCAGAACGGAGGATATGGAAAAGACGAGAACCTTTTGGGCGGACAAGACAGGTGGCGACGAAACGGAACGGGCAACGAGGGAGGACGTCGATTCGATCACGTGTTAATCTCGTGAGCTTCCATCGCTGTGCTTTATTTTCCATTTTGGCGGCTGAACCGTCATTAAATCGATTTTTTTTAATAAAATTAATTAATTTTTTTTTCATAAAAATAAAAAATATTAACTGATAAGATGTTAATTAATTTGGTAAAAATAATTTATCAATTAATCAGTCAAATATTTAAATTAAATATTTAATTGATTAATTTTTTTTATTTTAATTTTTTAATCGAATTGTTGAATTATAATTTTTTTATTTGATTTTTCAATCGAACGATTTAATTAAATAATTGACTATTCAATTTTTTTTAATATATTTTAATTTGATTTATTTAATTTAATCGATTTTTAAATTTCAAAATCAAAATTCAATTAAAAAATTCCAAATAATAGATATTTTATTTTTAAAATATCAAAAGTTTGTAATACAATCAAATAAAAGATCACGCTTATAAAAAAGATATTCCATCGTGATGGCGCTAAAAGCCAAAACAAAACCAAGCGCCCAAAGTTTTGATAATATCATACCATCGCGAGATATGCGATCTTATACGCACTAACAATCGAGATAGAGCTACATGTCACGCTGCCATGTTAACCTCGAACGGCGAAGTGAGCTCCCACGTCCGGATCAAGAGAACCAGACATCGCATGAAGTCTAGGGCCTGGGTGACCGAACAACCGCATGAAGTCCTGGCCAATAAGATCGGACATCGCAGAAAATCCTTCGAGGAGGGATAGGCTTGAGGGGGGGCCCAATGTGGTCCTTCGTTTGAGGGGGGGATTGTTGGGAGTATGGGGAATACAATCAAAGTCCCACACGGTAAAGATAGTGGAAAAGATCGTATTATAAGAAAAAGATATTCCATCGCAGATGGCGCCTTTTAAAGCTCAAAACAAAACCAAGGCCGCCTGTGCATAATAATATCATACCATTGTGGAGATATGTGGATCTTATATGCACTAACATTGTCTTTTTTTTATTTTTTTTTTTTAATTAGCACTCAACATTCAAATATTTGATTGGATTAATTTTTAAAAGTAATTGATTTGATTGATTCTATCTTATGGATTTTTAGGGCGTTTCGTCGATAGTTAAATCGGATAAAATCGAAGTTCAAATAACCTTCATGGATCATCAAAATAAATTAAAAAAATATTCATAATTTTTTTATAATTCAATCCGCTTAAATAATAATTTAATATTGAAATTATACTTCATTTATCTAATAAACTCTTAGATTTTGAGACCGTTCGAATAAATTCGTATTAGATGAACAAATTGTATTCTCTATATTTTGTCTGATTCACAAAAATATTTTAATAATTTAATTATACGGACAAAAAGTAGTGGCGGCGGCAATGGCAGGACCCACCCCGGTTCATGTCGTGGTCGAGAGATCGTGCCACGTAGAGTGTCCTTGCTAGCACTCTGCAGGACGGGTCAGGTCGAACCGGAGAACGAACGGTTCAGCCTGTGGTTCAGGCCAAGCACAGCCCGCCACGAGCTGGACCCGCCATGTACAAATTTAAATGGGAGGCCAATTCTAAAATTCAAAAACGTTATTTTTTAAAAAATAAATATATAATTTGAATAGATATTTTTTGACCACGACAAAAAAAATTAAAAAATTCCTATAAATGTCTCAGTTTTCTCTCTCCTATCCAAATATTTTTTCACCAACTTTTATGATAATTTTTCTCTTCCTTCTCTGATTTTCTGATGCCCTAAATTAAATTTTAATTTTAAAATTTTATTAATATAGTAACTTTATAAAAAAAAAATTAATATTAGATAATATTTCATATTTTAAAATTTTATGATAAAACACAATGGGAGGTATAGTTTAGGCTCTATAATTCTAAAGGATCCATCCATAGACATTTCTCTTAAATATTTATGGATTTTACATCCACATTATCCATTGAATATCTAATTTTTTAAATATTTCACTTTCCATAATAAAATATCTTATACATCAAATATCTCACTTCTAAATTTCATAATCAAATCTCTCACCAATAATTTTTTACAATTTCACTATTATTATATTAATTTACATTTAATTTTATATTTAAATAAACTTAAATATATTTTTTTAATTCTTCAATTTAATATCGATTTACATCCAATTATTCAATCTAAATAATTTAATAATATGACGTATAAATTTTAAAATAAATACATCATATAAATACAAATATTTCATAAATTTAGAATTTAAATAACTAAATATTTCATAAATGATAAATTATATATTCACTCATCGCGGTGATATATTTCCAATATGTGTTCAACCAAATAGTGACCGAAGTTGATGATGAACCTGAATATCACGTAACTCAGAATTTCTTTAAATGTATTCAACAAATTTGATGGTTGAACCCTGATTTATTATGATAGTATTTTGTTTTGCACGATCCTAACTAAATATTGCATGACTTTCGTCTTCTATAGTCATATTGTGTAATATAACATGCATATATGATTTTTTTTGTATTTATCCATAAATCAATGTCGCCCTGAACCTCTTAGAAGCTTGGAGTACTCCAAAATCCAAATGTCCGCTCAACATCTTTTCTTGCAACCTCTTGTCTTTCTTTAAATTTCATTCTTTTCGTATTATGAGAGTAGAAAAAACTCTTCACGAAAATGGCTTATTCTGAATATATATCATTTGTCAGGTAGTACCCTTTTGTATATTGTGTACCGTTCACAATAAAATTAACCTCTGCTTCATTCCCTTTCAAAACATCATTAAAAAGAGGTGATTTAGTAAGTACATTGATGTCATTACGAGAACCAACAACTCAAAAAAAACATGTCATATCTACAAATTAGCAGATGCAACCGCCTCAAGTATAATTGTTGAATAGTCGTGATCACTTTGTGTGTACTGTGCCTTCCAAGCAACCGAATAATTTTTCCAAGCCCAATGCATACAATTAAGACTTCCTAACATCCCAAGGAAACCATGCTTTTGTTCATGCATTTCAAGCAAACAAGCAATATAAGTTGCATTAAGTTTTCTTAAGTATTTATCTCCATATATTTGCATCACACATTGACAAAAGTTGGATAAATATTCGAGGGTGATTGTTTCACCCAGACACATGTACTCATCTAATTGGTCGGCGAAACCTTTGTTAGTGTTTATAAGATTGACATATCTCCACAATGGTATGATATTGTCCACTTTGGGCATAAGTCATCATGGTTTTACTTTTGAACTTTATCTAAAAGACCTTATACCAATGGAGATATCTTTTTATCTTATAAGTACATGATCTTTTCCATGTCTTATCAATGTAGAACTTTGATTGTATTCTCAATACTCCAACAATCTCTCCTTCAAATGAAGAATGTCATTGATCCCCCCTCAAGCTTATCCATCCCTGAAAGACATTCTCTACTTGATGTCTGATTCTTAACCCATCAGGACTTCCTACCAACTGTCTGGTCCTCCTGACCTAGCTAGACTTCTTGCTGGTTGTCCAGCCCTTCTGGCCTAACTGGACTTCCTGCTAGTTGTTCGATCCTCTCGACCCAACTGGACTTCTTGTCTGGTGTCTAGTTCTCTTGATCCGGACATGGGAGCTCCACTTCATTCGTTCGAGGTTCATGGCTTGAAATGGGGCATGACTTTGATACCAATTGTTAATGTCTATAAGATTGACATATCTCCACAATTATATGATATTGTTCACTTTAGGTCTAAGCCATCATATATTTGCTTTTGGATTTTACCCAAAAGACCTCATACCAATTGAGATATCTTTTTATCTTATAAGCACATACTCTTTTTCATGTCTTACCAAGGAGGGACTTTTATTGTATGTCCAATACTCCAACAACCATCATATGCCAATTGACGGATAGTCGCTGTGTATTTCTGAAGTGGCGACAAACCTTTTCTCCTTGTTGCATCTTCCCTCCATTTAAAATAACAAATGGGATGATTTTCCAAATAAGAGACTATACGCAAACATAACTCTTTCCTCATTCTAAATCGTCGTCGGAATATGTCATCAATATACACCGATTCAGGAGAGAAATAATCATTGACAAATCAAGTGTGCTCTGTTAATTGACTTTCTTCTTTGTGTACTCTCATAATAATTTTGTACGAATTCAGTCATTTGAAGTTGATTGTGTACTACCATCATGAATAACGTCTCGCCATGATCGGATATTGTATGACTCGTTGTGTCTTCGGGAACATTTTTTGTGTTGGGAGCTTGAGTATCTTGAAACATTTTGAACTAAATGAATAATTTAGTATGAGAAAGAGGAGAATAGATATAGTGAAGAGAATTTTTAGTATGAAAGTAGTTTTTTATGATGAAAGATGGATAAAAAAAATGATCTATATATACAACAAAAAAATGAACATTGTCCAATGTTTTAAAAATTAAACATTGATAATGTTCTCAATCAATTAAACTGTTTAATAATATTCACTTTAAATTTTAAAAAATAATAATAATAAATTTTAAAAACACTGTAGCATGCATGTGCAAGTATGCTACCATGTTAATTACAATTGATTGAAATATTTTTGTTTTATTTTTTATAAATTTAATAAGAGAAATTATCGGACACTAATATCCTCAAAATATCTCCTTCCTATCCCCTTCAAATATCCTCCATTGTAGATGTTTTAATATTGAATTCTCCTAGCTTTCACAAATACACGTTTTTTAATAATTCAATAGCTTTAATTTTTAATGTTTCCAAATAAATTAATATGTTAATCATTTGATAGCTTCAACGTGTGGTCGATCACAAACTCATATGAGAAAGAAAGAAAGTTATATTAGGTTGTCAGTCAGTATTAAACTTTGATAAATTTGAATAAATAAATCTATCAATATATTGTACTACTAGATTGTTCTTCGAAAGATATGACTGTTACATCTTCGTAAGAACTTAGTATAAGATTAAATATGTAAGAGTTCTCACCTCATAAATTAAATAAAAATAAGTATTATAGGAAAATGATTAGTTAAGATTTAAAACATAGAATATAAGAACACTCACTAGTAAAGTAATAGAAGTAATAAATACTATAATTTTTTAAAGTAATTAATATTTTATATTTATAAGAGATAAAATGAGTATGAGAGAAGATCAAGATGATAAAAAATTCGAATTTCAAATTATGATACACATGAAAAGTATAATATGAAATGGAATTTTTATTGTTGTAAATAATTCATTAGATAACGAAGTAGTAGAAGTAATTAAAAAAAGATAAAATTATATCTCTTAAGATAGTGATAGTGAAAATAACTATTAATATAATTAGCATATGTACACCCTAAGTATTTAGATGATGTATTATAAAAAATTCTGCCAAACTAAATAATATTAATAGGATGAGATATAAATGGGTATATAAGAGTTAAAAAAACATGGAATATAATAGGGTGCATGAGGGTTATGAGTTTGGAACAGTAATGAAGAAGGAAAAAAACTATATTAGATTTTATAATAATATATGAACTTATACTAGCTAATATATTTTTTTTTAAATAGAAAAATATTTGGTATATTTAAAAGTGAATGATAAGTTATAAATTGATTTTCTTATAGTAAGGAAGAAGGATAGAAAGATTTGTAAAAATTGTAAGTTATTCTTAAAAAAACTTGACTATCAAAGGTAGTGTTGAATATGCATCTTAATCATAATATTAATAAAAAAAAATATGTATTAACTCATACGATTAAATGATGGAAGTTAAAAGATGAAAAATAAAATATATTTAAATATAAGATAATAGTATAAATATTAGAAGAGATATATGATGACTCAAATACAATATGAGATAAGATGACATTAAAATTAAAAATGACGGTCAAATATCTATTAAGTGAGTAAAAATGATATGCACCACCAAATAAAAAAATCTTAGTGATAGAATGGGAAAATACAAGAGAAAGTGAAAGAAAAATTAAAATATTATACACTTGTAAAAATGAAATAAAAATAAAAATATACCATGGCTAAGAAGGAGGGTAAAAAAAATAGTAAGTGAAGTTAAGAATTAAATTTTTGATTATTTATATCGACAACTAAATACAAAAGAAAGGGAAAAATATATTTATGGAATAAATAAAGATAGAGAAAGAAAGATTAGAGATATTACTCAAATGAAATGCATTAAAGATGAATGCAATAGAGTACTAGTGGACAATGAGAAAATAAAACAACATTGAAAAATAAATTTTCATCAATTTTCCAATAAAGGGTTAGGTGATTTAAGTAGGTAAAAAATGTATAGAAATTTAAATTTTTATCGTATAATTCAACTTTAAAAAATATAATAGACTTTAAATGAGTTTCAAAATGGAAAAGTAGTTATACCAAATGATATTCTAATAAATGTATGAAAGTGTATATGTAAGTAAGGTATTGAATTATTTACAAAATTATTCAATTTGATATTAAAAAAAAAATGATAAATGAAGGATAAGTTCTCTAGTTTCTTTACAAAATTATGTAAATTATAGAGATATTAAACTAATGAGTCATATCGTAAAACTATAAAAAAATAATAGAAAAAATATTAAGGAATGAGACTATGGTAATTGAAAATCAATTTGGTTTTTTATCGAGAAGATAAAAAATAAAATCTATATATCTTCTCATACAACTAATTAAAAAGTATTTGCAACAAAAGCAAGACTTACACAAGATATTTATTGATTTTGAAAAAAAAATTATAATAAAATCTAAGAAAAATTATATGGAGAATTTTAGAAAATAAAGATGTTAGTGTAACATATATTGAAATAATTAAAGATATGTATGTGAATGCAATGATAAAAAATAATGAAAATACCAAGAGAAATAACTAGAGCATTTACTATAAAGATATGATTACATCAATGATCAACTTTAAATCTCAATATTTTTACATTAATCATGAATGAATTCACTAAATACATCTAAAAAAAATATAACTGCAACATTAGTGGTCCCCTCGGGCTGTCTCTACCGGTGGAGGAGGTAAATCAATAATCTAGGTGGCAAATATGGCGGTCGATAGCCCAGAATTATGACCTCCTTGGGAATTGATCTCTGTCCACTTAAGAGTTATCTCTTTGCACTTATCAATTAGGCTAGCCTTGGGGGCTCACTAGATACATCTAAGATATGATACTATAGTGCTCTAAACTTAAATATTGTAGGGAAACACTAGAAGTGAAATTAATACCTTACACTTAATAGAGTAAATATACAATATATGAAATTTAAATTTACAATGTTATATATAATAAAATAATTATTAAGTCAGAAGATAATGAGTTATCAATAATGGAAAATTTTAAATATTTAAGATCTTTTTTGCAAAAGAATGGAGGGTTTGAAAAAGATATCTTTCATATAATACAAGTAGGATGATTGAAATAGAGAAAAATATCAAGTATTCTTTGTGATCGTAAAATACCTTTAAAACTAAAAGAAAATTTTTACAAAATGACAATTAGATCTGTCATGTAATATGAAGCTGAATATTAGGCTATGACTCAAATACATGATCAGAAGATAAGAGTTGTAGAGATGAGAAGAAAAACTTCGAGAGACATATTTAAAATAATATGAACATGTACTTACATGATCGGGATTTTGCTTCAATTAGATGATATGAAACAATTACAAATATACAAATCAAATAAAAAAGAGGAAGATCAAAGAAATAATGGTGGATGCAACCCCGAGCTAAGCCTAAATTAATCACCGGATTAATTTTCCCCTGGCTAAATGTCAAAAAAAAAAAAATTAAAAAGACTATAGTGAAAAAAAAAATTACTCGAGCTAAGGCCCGAGTAACGTACAGTGTGACTCTGCCCTTGTAAAAAAGACTTGATTAATAATGATAAAACAAGATAAAATTTATTTAAATATAAATGATGATATAGTAGAGGATAGAATCCAATGACATAAGAGAATTCATATATATAATCGATCTTATCTAATGAAATAAATTTGATTGTTGTTATGTTTGATAAATACAATATAAATAATAATATTTGTTCAGACTCCCACTAAAATACAAGCCCTAGGAATATGCCTCACAAAGCAGGCCTCAATGGTTCATATCTTAAACCGACCTTGTTAGATATATTTGTGTTCACTCACACAAAGGAGCAATACAATTATTAAATGGTGCTTGTTGGGCACGTGCAATGCTAAAAGTTGGGAATCTGCCCAACTAGCAGCCCCTGCCACCCGTCCTAGGGCTGCGGCGAGAGGGAGGTAAATCATGGGGGAGACTATGTCCCTGGACACGGTGGCAAGACAGTGGGGGGGGGGCCATCTGAACCCAGGGAGGATTTTAGACCCCACTCCGGAATCGACCCCAGCCCATATGCTAAGCAACCACACTGCCTTACCATCGCACCATCCCCGTGGGGACAAACTGTGATGGGTAAACTTTTTAGAGTTGCCGCCACCGCCCCCGAAGGAGCCCCCTCATCAGAAACCCCGAAGGATTTTTGGGTGAAACAGTTCAACTTTCCCTATTGGAGCGTACCCGGTCAAGACCCGCCGGACACTGCTCGTTAAATCCCACATATTCGTGGGATTGTAATTCCTGCAGCCCTTGAGGTTTGAACCCGGAACCTCTAATTGGATACCTCCATGCACTAGCCACAAGAGCTAGCGCACTTCGGTAAAACTGTGATGGGTAAACTTTTTAGAGTTGCCGCCACCGCCCCTGAAGGAGCCCTCATCGTAAAAACCCCAAGGATTTTTGGATGAAACGGTTCAACTTTCCCTATCGAGCGCACCGGCCAAGACTCAGACACCGCTCGTTAAATCTCACATATTCGTGGGATTGTAATTCCCGCACCCTTGAGGTTTGAACCCTAACCTCTAATTGGATACCTCCACGCACTAGCCACAAGAGCTAGCGACGGTAAAACCGTGATGGGTAAACTTTTTAGAGTTCACGCCACCGCCTCAAGGAGCCCCCTCATCAGAAACCCCGAAGGATTTTTGGGTGAAACGGTTCAACTTTCCCTATTGGAGCGTACCCGATCAAGACCTGCCGGACACTGCTCGTTAAATCCCACATATTCGTGGGATTGTAATTCCTGCAGCCCTTGAGGTTTGAACCCGGGACCTCTAATTGGATACCTCCATGCACTAGCCACAAGAGCTAGCGCACTTCGGTAAAACTGTGATGGGTAAACTTTTTAGAGTGGCCGCCACCGCCCCCGAAGGAGCCCCCTCATCAGAAACCCCGAAGGATTTTTGGGTGAAACGGTTCAACTTTCCCTATTGGAGCGTACCCGATCAAGACCTGCCGGACACTGCTCGTTAAATCCCACATATTCGTGGGATTGTAATTCCTGCAGCCCTTGAGATTTGAACCCGGGATCTCTAATTGGATACCTCCATGCACTAGCCACAAGAGCTAGCGCACTTCGGTGGGCACGTGCAATGATAGAGTGGCAAGATGATTTTCCATGCAATAAGAGTTTGATTTTTTTGTAAGGATCACTCCTTGGAATTTTATGAGTTTGAGCATTCAAAGGGACTCAATGTATTACACCGTTAGGTTATCCGTTGATCCATCTATACTATCTAAATTTTCTTTGATGGTCGATAGAAAATATTTTGTAGAGTCAAACCCATTTACTTGAGAAATAGTCAATGATGTAATCTTGATTATATTATCATGTTTGATAAAAAGTTATATATAATCTTTGATTATAAGAACAATTATATTCTTTTGTTCGGTGTTCATTACAAGAATGACAAAGGTGGTCGACGATGAAGGATGGTCGGAGACTGCGACAGTAGCGATGGCGGCTACTGAGCAACCAACAACGGCGAGCGATGACCATCGACGAACATCGGCATTGCCTGGTGGCGGCGACCATCGACGTCTCCCGCACGACGGCTGACGATGGTCGTCGACACCGATCAACGATGGTTGCTGATGCGGGGCAGCGACAGTGGTTGGCGATGGTCATCGACGACGACCGATGATGGCCAACGGTGGGCGACGATGGTGGTCGTCAGTGATGACCGACGATGGTCGTCAGCGATAATCGACGACAACAGTCAACAGTCGATGACGCTCAAGCGATGATGACAACGACGACAATGACGATTGACGTCGATTGCTGAACGTCCAACGCTTTTTAGATTACGACTTCGAATGTAATCGAATTACACAAGTTTTATCATGTAATATAGATTACAAAATTTCAGTGTCTTTTTTAATACATATTATATTACATTATAATTTTAAAATGATAATAAACAAAATAATAAATTTTATAATGTACATTATAAAATGAATTATAGCGTAACAAAGGCAATCTAAATATTTAATATTCGAATCAATTAATCAATCGATTTGATTTTATAATGTTTTTTTATTTGATCATCGTAATAAATTTGAAAGTGATCACACTGCATAAGTCAGTGATTCAACTTTTAGGATTTTTGTTTAAAATTTAACCGAAGAAAAATATCTGACAATGCACTTGAAAATCGAAACTATGGGTAGCCCGTGTTGCTCTTCGATTATTTCGGATCTCGTGATGATCGACGGTCGTCATTATTGTAATTTCTTATTTTTGCCTTTTTTTTTTTTTCTTTTTTTATTTATTTATTTATTTTACGAATGGAATATAAAATCACTTTTGTACCATTCTATTAAAAATTGGAAATAAGACGAGATTAGAAAATAATAAAAACGTTTTGCGAGAAGGAATTTATTAGGGTGCCGTAGCTTCTTCCTTCCACGCTCTGATTTCAACCACTCCCACCCCACGCCTTGATGCGCTACTGCTCCCTGAGCCATGTATAAAGTTGCCTCCCTTGGACTCTTCCGTGGGCGTCACTCTTCTCCTGCTTCCTCCGCCCTTCGTTTTTCGTCGTTTGCCTCGCCGTCCCTGACTAGATCCCTCGCTTCTCCGTCGAACTTTCGAGCGTCGCCTTCGCCCTACGCTGCGAGATCCGTCGCCTTTTCGAAACCTTGCACTTCTTTCTTTCCCAGATCGCGGGTTAGCTTGAGCGCAGGTTGGCGTTCGGGTTCTAGATCCCTGATCGTTTCCGGTGCGCAGATCAGGAGCTCCGCTGCCGTGAATAACTTGTTCAGTAGGAAGATGGCGACCGTCGGTATGCAGAACCATCGGATCTAGTTTTATCGGCAAGAAATATTTGACTTAGAAGAAATCTTTCTTACACGTAGTGGGAAGTTTCTTTGTAGTTTTGAACTGGTTGGATTGACCTTTTTTTCCTCTTCCTTTCCAGTCGCGCAAGTGATCGGCAACCATTTTTTTTAATTAAAAACAATTGCCCGCTAGTGGATCTTATTAATCTTTGACTAGAAAATGGGGTCGTGAAGGTTTGATGAGATGATATGCAACGTATTGGAGTTAAAACAATAGAAATTTTAGATTTGTGACATGATTGTGAAAGGAATATTTTATTTGGTTCCTTAGCAAGGTCTAATTTTCGTTGTCAACGCATATAACAATATATTTCAGGCAGCTGACGTTTCAATGCAGTTGTCTACGTGCCTCACCATAACAAAATGTTGATATTCTATATGAACATGCTTTGCAAAATTGGATAACTAATTTATCTTAGATTTCAAATTTTAGCAAAGCTTTAACATATTTTTTTTAATTGTAATCACAGCATTCTCTTATCGTGCAGATGCATTTATCTTATGCTATAATTTCCTGTTATATTGTGGTTAACATCATCATCAAGTCACCTCTGTCTTAGCATCAATGTCATCAATCCATGTCTGCCTCTCTTATCTGGGACTCAGATATATATATATATATATATATATATATATATATATATATATATTTTTTTTTTTTTTGCTCCTTCATCAAACAAATTAAATTATCATTAACATACTTCTTATACCTAAGATGTACCATTTTTTGTTAAGGGATATGCTCAATTTATTTGCAAGTCTAAAATTCTCAACACTGTTTCAACATATTTATATTAATTATAATGGAACATATATATTAGCGATGTATACATTATATTTAAATCTATAGCGGTTTATAAAAATCAGTTTTGAAATATATATGTAGGCATAACTAATTTTTCAACGTCAGCTTTTTTAGAACTTGAGTATTTCTTTTCCATTGCTCCTTTTCACTTGAAATTGTTCTAGATAGCTGAATTTGCATGGCTGGTTGTTTATTTTTGTTGTTCCTAAATATTTATTACAGCCATCTGGGTATGGATCTCCACTTTTGATAGTTCATTTTCTAAGTCTTTTACATGTAGCCAATAGGAGTACAACTTTTTGACTCGGAAGGTCAGTATCAGATTGTCGGGTGCATCATCAAGTGTTTTACATGGTTATGGGGAGTATATGAAAAGTCTGTTATTAAAGTAACCTGAAAAGGTAAAATCCATGATCCCTGGTAAGGAGCTACTGAGTTGGTGCTATCTAGGAGCTACTGAATTGGTGCTATTTAGGCAAAAACATATGAGGGATTGGTCATTGCATGCTACAATGCAAGAGAGTCTTGCATTATTCAACTATACTTATTATGCATTCTTAAAAACTAGAATGATTGTGTCCAATTGGCTTCTCATTTCGTTTTTTCTTTGGCACTTTTTGGCTTTACATGCACATTCTTTTGATAACATCAACAAAGAAATTATTTATATTACAACTGACTGTATATCATTATAAATGAGAAAATTGTTTGTTTTTCAACTGATGTATTCTTGTGCCTTTCTGTACATAGCTACTGAAAATGCCTTCAATAGTATCCTGACGGGTCTTCCGAAGCCTGGTGGCGGTGAATTTGGCAAATACTTCAGTTTACCTGCTTTAGACGATCCAAGAATAGGTATCATTGTTTAAATGTGTTAGTGATTGTTATTCTGATTCTGTATGTAGCTACTTTGATTTGCTTCTAATAAGTCTCAAGTTCTGACGTTTGTTCATGACAATATTAAAACAAAGAGAGTTAGAAGAACCATATCTCCTTAATTGCTGTTCCAGATTATTATCAAAGAAACACATGGATATAGCAATTAGCAATTATACTCATCTACAGAATTCTTAGTTTACTAGATAATTGAAATTTGCATGCATAAAAAATTAAGACCTAACTAATATTTTGTTAATAATTTAGAGCTATAGGATACAGTTTTACATATGTGGTCTATTAAGAAGAATTCTGGACTGCAATCCAAGTAAGGTATTGGATAAGGCTTTGTTGATTAGCAGGATCTGATTAAAACAAATAAATCACAAGATCTGCTTATCTGTTCTCTAAGTTATCTTTTGATCAAAGCTTTATTATCTGAATTTTTTTTCAGCAAAATCATTCTTTATTTTAATGTTCTTTTCATTTTCCCAAAGATTTTGATCACCATAGAGTTATTGTTGGCACATATCAATAGATTGATCTGCTTTGTTGTCAAATCTTGTCACTGTTGTCTGACAAAGAGAATCATTTTCTGGATGACAGATAGACTGCCTTACTCTATCAGAATCCTTTTGGAGTCGGCTATCCGGAATTGTGATAATTTTCAGGTCACCAAGAATGATGTAGAGAAGATAATTGATTGGGAGAACACTTCCCCTAAGTTGGTAGAGATTCCTTTTAAGCCTGCTCGTGTTCTTCTGCAGGTTTGTCAAGGTTACATGCACCCTATTTTCTTATTTTTTTGTCATATCTCCTTAGATGTTTTTATTTGTTTTGACAGGATTTTACTGGTGTCCCTGCTGTTGTTGACCTTGCTTGTATGCGTGATGCTATGAACAATTTGGGTAGTGATTCTAATAAGATAAATCCTTTGGTGCGTGCTGGGTTACCCTGTTTCTCATTCTGTAATTTTTTTTTGGTTGATGTTGGGAAGGTCATTGTACTTAGCTCAATTTGACATTCCCTAACTAGCAGTAGTTTCGGGCAATAAAATTTCTCTTGGATTACAATCTTGTCCATCTGACTGGCATCTAAACCAAAGTTTAGTTGCATTTGCTTGTATAGGCTGATTAATTTCAATATGTAAGTTGGTTCTGACTGTTCTGAGTTTCAGAATTATGCTACTAGAAGTTTCAAGGAGCGTTAAACTCTATCCTCTGAGCCAAAATTTTTGCATGTGACTGATTTTTTTTTATTATGGAATATTTATCCCTTTTCACATTCAGTTCAGCCTTTTCCTTTTCTTTACTTTTCAACCAGTGCACTTTGTATATCTTTTATCATGGTAATCAGTTTTTCCATGGAGATTATGATAAGCATTATGTTTTGTCATTTTCTCATATCTGAATTGCTTTGTCGTTAGTATAATGTGTCTTGACTTTCAGGTTCCAGTAGATCTTGTAATTGACCATTCAGTCCAGGTTGATGTAGCAAGATCTGAGAATGCAGTACAAGCAAATATGGAACTGGAATTCCAAAGGAACAAGGAAAGATTTGGTTTCTTAAAGTGGGGATCTACTGCTTTCCAGAATATGTTGGTGGTTCCACCAGGTTCTGGCATTGTTCACCAGGTTAGATCGGTTTGTTAAAGGATTTGGTGAACTTCTTGTTAGTTTGAGCGAACAACCTAGATTTTTCTTTTCCCCACAGTTGAACTGCCTAAACTTAACTGCACATATATGTGTATGTCGTATTCTATTCCAGGTTAATCTAGAGTATCTTGGTCGCGTTGTTTTCAACACCAATGGTGTCCTGTACCCTGATAGTGTGGTTGGAACTGATTCCCATACAACTATGATTGATGGACTGGGAGTAGCTGGTTGGGGGGTTGGGGGAATTGAGGCTGAGGCCGCTATGCTTGGTCAGGTAATATTATTGAACATCCAAAACAACTTCCTGAGCTGGTGATGTACCTCACTTTTTGATGTTTTCTCAAACCTTCTAGTGTACCTCTGATTGATTAGGTGATACTATTCAACTATGCAATTTCTTGTGCTTTAGATGTAACTTGATCTTTGTTATTTTCTCAGACATACTGTGACAATCCTTGTGTGCATAGAAATGTTATTTATAAAAGCAAGCTCTACTTCATTTCATTTCAATTTTATTTTATTTTTGTACCTAGATCAACTTTCTTTCTTTGGGTGAATTAGCTCATACTGTTTAATCGAATGAAAGATGCTCTCATACTGAACAATATACCTCTATGTCGAACAACTAAGTATTATATGATTTTTTCAGAAAAAAAGCAAACCAATGAAAATATATATTAGTATTATACAATGTTTCAGAAGGAAAGCAAACCAATGAAAATATCTATTGTTAGTAATATATGGCTCCCTATGTACAAAGAACAAGAGTATGACCTACAAACCTTCAGCAATCTCAGAGAAGCTTTTGTTACTGCATTCTCTGAAGGTTAGTTTATACTAGGATCTTTCTTGGGTCAATTGTACATTCAACTGTTTGGAATTATATTTACTTGCACCAGAGGTTCTACTGTTACAAACCAAGAAGCATGTAAAGATATCTATTTACTGACAGAGGAACATAATCGAGACTTCGGATTGTGTTTCTTTTTTGATACGAAACCATTTATTCCTTGTGTGAAAACTCACAATTTGTGTATCCACTAACGAGTTATGTTGCAGTTCTAACAGGCTAAATACAACTTAATCATATTCAAAAATAATTATCAATTATTACATGTTTGACCAACCCATCTCTAGATGGATTTATCTGTATGCTGGAGCATGATTTTGTTTCCATGAATTTTAAACCTTGTCAAATATGTAGATTTCTTCATTTGTTTTAAACATGTTAAAAAATATTATCCATTCTGTAAAACTATGTAGTATTATTGGATTTAATTGAATAAACTATAAACAATTGGATATGGCTTGTATATTTTACTATGCTATAAATTCATATTTGGTCAAATTCATCTATTTTGCCTTTTCTTGGCATTTTTTTAGTTGATTGTTAAAGCAGCCACTGCACTGTGGTTTTTTTAATTTTAACTATGCAAACATATCTTTACTGGTAAAAGCACATGCATTATACGGATTCATGTTTCCATCTTTTTACCATTTTATATTATAATAAGAGGGCATTGGTTACGTTGTGTTTCTGCAAATCCTAATGCTGGTTTCTGTTTTCCTTTTTGTGTCTTTTGGCAGTTGGTTGTGGAAGGTCAGTTAATAATATTTGAAGCTTTAGACTGCAAAATATTCCCTACTAATAGAAAACTATATGAATTATTAACTATTCGAGCGTTATCTTTTTTGTCTGTAGTTTCAGGCATTGCATGTTGTCTTCTTCAAGCATTTATGTAACGTTCTTACTGATTGTTCACCATTTTAGCACTTCCAGAATTCCAATTAATTTTCCTATTGTGGTTACTACAAAATTCTGATTTATTGTCAGTATTGATTGGAATCTCAAAAATATCTAGCTGGCTACAGGATAGTATATAACCTTTTCTTTCCCCTATCCCTTTTCTAGAAACTGGAAACAGAAATTAGAAAGATTGTAATTTGTTCTGAACCACACACAGTCATATGTTTTTCAATTCTGCATTTTTAATACGTTTTCTTGTACTTTCAGCCCATGAGCATGGTCTTGCCTGGTGTAGTAGGTTTTAAGTTGACAGGGAAACTACAAAATGGTGTCACAGCAACAGATTTGGTTTTGACTGTCACCCAAATGTTGAGGAAGCATGGAGTTGTTGGCAAGTTTGTTGAGTTCTACGGTAATGCTTCTTGACTTTCACTTGGAATGTGGAAAATTTACGTCCTGAACTTTTTCTGCCATACTAATTTTGATTTGATGCTACAGGTGAAGGTATGGGTGAGTTGTCATTGGCCGATAGAGCAACAATTGCTAATATGTCACCTGAATATGGAGCAACAATGGGCTTCTTCCCTGTGGATCATGTTACCCTGCAATATCTTAAGTTGACTGGAAGAAGTGATGAGACTGTGAGTATACTTATGCAACAAGCGTGTAATTTGTCTGCACTGAAAATAATGTTGTTACACGTCCCAAACCATTATGTCAGTTTTTCTATATCATTTCTTCATCATTGAGTTGCATTTTACACTTTCAGAAACTGATCTATGAATGAATTGATGAGCCCTAATTTCATGAAAGGGGAGGGCAAGTAATGGGACTATGGATCATCAAGATGCATAGTGAGTGACTATTGAAATTCAGAAAACATAGCCAATGTGTGATAATCACATGAATTTGACCATCTATAGTCTAACAATTTAGTTGGTTTAAGTTAGACCCGACCACGGTTCGGAATTGGCGATTCGTGAAAGGATGATCTTTAACCTTAATCGTTCAAGACGGTTACGATTTACAGTTTGGAACCGTCGGTTCACAGTTCGATATGGTTCGAAATTATTAATTTTTATTTTAAATTTTTTAAATATATTAAAAAAAGGATTTTCACTTATTTAAGGTGCCCATGTATCCCTTTAGGGTATAAGGAAATCAAAATCCACGTAGTCCTCTTACCTTTTTACTCTTGTTACCTTAGAAAGTGATGTTATTACTCACATCAATTTCTCATTCCCATAGTATTAGTTCCTTCGATATCGAACTCTTCTGTTTCATCTTCAAAAAGATGCATTTTTATGCTTTTTTCGTCTCTTGTCAATCATCAAATAATGCTTGGCTTCCAAAGAATCTGGAGACAAAATAGGACATTGTTCGTCTGATATGTTCCCTTTGGAATTGAACGTTTGTTCTACAGCGACGATTAACACCGGACAAGCTAAAATTTCTTTTGCGATGATAGAGAAGATAGGAAAACTTTTGAGTCTTTTGCGACCACTATCGTAAAATATCGAAATTTGCTTTGCTATCTGAATTTTGTATCACTAAAATAAAAAAAGTTGCCAAATAATTCTCGAGTTCAACTCGAGGATTCTTGTGGATGTTTTATCCTTTTTTTGAATAAAGTTATACTTTTGTTAATTTTACAATATTGCTAATATTTTAAAGTTTAGATACATTATTATCTAATTCATATTTTAAACTATATTCTTTATAATTTCATATAAATTATTTTTAGTATTTTGTACTATAGTAACGGATCTGAAGAAGAATAATTTTTTATTGGAATTAAAGCATCATAATACATAATTAATATTTCGTATAAAACATCTAATTTTAGTCTAGGGTCTAAAACAAATACAACTAGGAATACAATAAAAATATTTTTCTCATTTTGCTTTCATTGTTAATACGCAAGGAGATAAAAATTCATTATTAATATATTCATTTAAAATTAAAGTTATGTTACAAAAATTTATTATAATTAAATAAAAAGTAGGATAATAAAGACCGAAAGTTGTTTGGTTGTATCATTAAATACTTTTAAAATTTTGCAAATGTCATCACATATATTTCAATGGAGGGGAGCCTTGGCAGCAACGGTAAAGTTGCTGCCTTGTAAACTAGAGGTCATGGGTTCGAATCTTGGAAATAATCTCTTATAAAGTAGGGTAAGACTGTCTATAATAGACCCTTCCTCGGGACCCGTATGACTGGAGCTTCGTGTATCGGGTTGCCATTTTTGCTATATATATATTCTATTGATGTGAAAATAAATATATATTAGGATTATTAATAATTTAGTAAAAAATAAATATAATAATTCTCTATATTGAAATGAATATTGTAGTAATTGATATGTTGAATTCCAATGTGTTGGTACATCATGTGGAATTTTTTTCTCATTCCTTTACTTTTATAAAATCTAACTTATTGTTTTATTATATTAAAATGTGACCATAAATAAGAAATAATAATTTTAATTAGTTTTATTTGATTTTAAAATTTTTTTAGTCTATCTTGAACATATAAATTTAAAATATGAGATACATAACGAATATGAAAAAATGCACCGCCAATAAAACGCTAACAAATTAATTTAAGTTCATCTATACTTGTTATATTAGAATTAACATTATTTAATGAAATTGAAAATATTTTATTAGCTAATCCATATTATTTTAAAATTTAATATAATAATTGAGGAATATTGTGAGCAGTGTGGTTCGTCAAAAACTCGATATGCTAATAAAAGTTTTTAGATTGTCCAAGAGTTGTCGATTCAATGACATGTCACACTCATATAGGATTGAGTTTGTTAATGATCATTCTAAATATTTGAACATAAAGATGCTTTTTTATTTAGTTTATTAAATTCTTTAATTAAATTTTTTTTCTTGTCATACTAATTTTTTAATTGTGCGAGTAAGTGTAGTTCTAGAAATACATTTAGCAGATGAATTAAGAGATTCTTAACAAAAATCTTCAAAAATGCATTTAGACAAAACTAAATGAAAGATGCTCTACAGAAACGAATCTAGTTAATGATTCTCTTAATTTAATATTAGAATATTTAAATAAACTTGCATTCATATCTTTGGTAAATGATGAAAATTTGAAAAGTTGCATTTGAGAACGGTCAATCTTAAATTCCATCGGGTGTTTTGTTTCGACATATTGCTAATGACCCATAACTATCGTCCGATTGGAATTTATACGAGATATTGCAATACTTGCATTTTGCCCTCATTTCTCCGAAGGGAAGAATGACTTTCTCAAAATGTTTAGTAAAAATATACAATTTTAAAGGTAAAGGTTCTCGAACCTTGGAAGTTTCGGTACTTCCCAATGTGTCGATTGTTGAAAATTGTTCTGGTTCATCATCAATAAATTGAACCTTCGCGAACTCGGGATCGATATTCGGAACGAAGACGTCCTTGCTCTTCCAAGAATGAGATGAACCTCTTTCCATTGAAATCGAAGCTGATTAAAATCGGACTATCGAAGCTGAAAGCAATTGAAATTGCTAAATTAAGAGA
The DNA here is from genome assembly GCA_025175895.1 of Wurfbainia villosa. Taxonomy (NCBI): domain Eukaryota; kingdom Viridiplantae; phylum Streptophyta; class Magnoliopsida; order Zingiberales; family Zingiberaceae; genus Wurfbainia; species Wurfbainia villosa. The sequence goes on from JAKLTH010000238.1 coordinate 4,944,785, forward strand.
GAAGAATAGAGAAGATGATATGAAAATGATAAAATGAGCATCCTACATATAAAATTTAGAGCATAACGAATACTAAATTAGTCATTGATCAAAAATAGTCATGATTTCGGTCGTAAAAAAAAAATATATATTTTTTAAAATCTTGTTGGAACCGACAATTCCAACAGTCATTTTTAAAAATAAATAAATAAATAAAACTGCTGAACCGATAGTTCAAATTGCAGGTTCAGCGGTATTGGCTTGTTAACCCAGGTCAACGGATGACTGATCAAATTGACCCCGATTATTTGTTAGTATTACCCTATAGTGTCAATCAATTATGAGATGATTGATAAGGAAAATTCATATTTCATAATAAAGACAAAGTTTATGGTTATTGCATTTACTTCATTGATGTGTCATTTGAATAAATATAATAATATCCTAGGGTAGTTGGTTCTAGTCTACGACATTTCAAGTTGATGACTTGATAGTGGGATACTGTAGTTGTATGTTTAGAACACTACTCGTAACTGTTCCTAATTAAGTATTAATATAAAAGGATAATATTAATATGTTGAGACTAACATATAAGTCAACTGATGACTTAATCTCACAAGTCATTGATATAGGATATCAAGTTGACACATGAGTATATATTAGAGAATATGTACTGAGCTGACTCGTCATGAGAACGATTCATGGATCGTTATATGAGTGTCATAAACATTCTCATAGTGACTATTGGTATGAATAATCCTTAAACCTGAAATCACTACGGTTTCCTATATAAAGAGTTGTATACTTTGGTATCGACAAACGTCACCTGTAACAAGGTGGACTATAAAGTCGATCATTGGGTATGCAATGAATTATGCAGAGGGATGTGAGTGATAGAGACGGAATCTATCTCATCCATATGATGGAAGTGATATTTGTGGGCCCCTTGATAAAGTAAGACTACTAAAATGCATAACTATGCTTAAATAAGTCAATATGAGATATTGAACTCATTTGATTAAGGTAGTCTACTTGGAGATCAAGAAACACGAAGATTGATAAGAGAATGACACGGTTTATGCCTCATTAATCAATCTAGATATCAAGGATAGAAGAATTGAGTCATACAACATAATAGTCACAGAAAAGTTTTGTAGGATCTCAACATTCTTGTCACTTGGGTAACAATGATGCATTGCTAGATGCTACTCATTGCTTATGTTTCTAAAAGGGATTTTAGAGACATTGCCAATTATGCTAGAATCTATTGGGTCACACATAAAGAACATATTGTTTTGGAGATGGGGTTCATTTTAGTTTGACTAAATGAACCATTAGACTATTGAATTGGAATTATTGAGTTAGACCCATTGATTGAGCCGAAACATGAGTTAGACTCAAGTTGGATCAATTTGAGTCTACTCAAATTAAACCAATCGAAGAAGATGAATAGATATGCATTCTTCATGCATGATTAATGTGGATTAATCATGCATTAGAGGTGGAATACAAAAGGTTCCAAACCTTTGGTATTCATAAGATGAATATAAAAGGTTTTTGGATTATTCTTCATGAATGAGTAACCCTGTGTTCTTCTCTTCTTCTTGGCCGAAACTTTTCTTGGGCTAAGACACTTTTGTAATATTGCTAACACAACTCTTCTTTTCTCCAAAAGAGAGTGTTCGTGTGAATACCATAGAGGCGCGACCATCCTGATCGCGCTGAGATCCATTGCAAAAGGTTGCTGTCGGGATTGCGAAGGACTACGCATCAAGGGTAATCTCAACTAGATGTAGTTATAAGAATGCCATTTATTATGTATACACATGGATCTCTGGGGGATTCAATTTTTCGCTGCGTTTTGTGATGTGTTTTTTCGCATAAGATCCATACATTATTGGCCCAGGTTGGACCCGGCCGGTGGTCGGGTCTAGTTTAAGTGAGCTAAATAGAAAATTCAAACGATATAGGTCACCTTATCTCATATTCATATGTTTTGACGAAGCACTATACATATGAATATTTCTGTGCTTATTCAGCTACATAACTTATTTTTAGAAAAAAAAATTGTTGCTATGGTCGGTCATTTTAATTACTTTAATATTTTTTCACAAGATTGTTTCTTTATTTTGACTTTGAATCAAAGATATCTTACTAAACTCATTCCACAGGTGGCTATGATAGAGGCCTATTTGCGTGCAAACAAAATGTTTGTTGATTACAAGGAGGTAAGACACTAACTACTTTCATTGTGTAATCAAATCAATTGCTGATCCATGTACAATTGTGTTTGTTTGAATGTCTGAGCAGCCACAGAAGGAGAGGGTTTATTCATCTTATCTAGAATTAAACCTTGCAGATGTTGAGCCCTGCATTTCAGGTCCTAAAAGGTAGACCTCTGCTATTATCTTTCAACCCACCCTCCCTTGTTATCTATTTCTTTGTCAAGACACCCAATGCATTTAAATTTTTTTCTCCCTTTCAATCATGATAGACCTCATGATCGTGTACCCTTAAAAGAGATGAAAGCTGATTGGCATTCTTGTCTGGACAACAAAGTTGGATTCAAGGTGAGAGTCCTTGTTGAACTCTGTGGTGGTTATTGAACACTAGATGGTTTTATTCCTCACTAGTGGTTGATGCCTAGTTCAATCTTTTAGCGAGGCCATGAACAACCTTTGTTAAGCTGCTTTCTGCTGATATACAATCTTTGTTGTTTGTTTCTTTTTTATTTTTATCGTTTCTGGTGTCATTTTCTATCAAAAATTTGGGATGTGATGAAGCAGACGGCAACTGGTACACTTTTAAGCTTGAAAGTTTCAACGCTGAAAAAGATACATCATTTCCTACATTTTCTGAAGTTCATTTATTTAATTATCAAGAACCTATCTGTCACGCCCCGAGAGCATGCCGAGCCGAAAATCAAACGGACGGCACCTCCCCTGTACGTGACAATATTTCGGGTTAATACAAGGTCCGTAGACCCACAATGACAACAATATATACAAATATACCAAACCACAACAGTATATATATATCAAAACAACTACACACAGCGGAAACGATACCACAACAATACACATCCTACACATGCATACCGGTATGACCAACACATCACAACAATACAAAACTTCGACAAAAATCCGAATATACATGTACATCACGAAAACTTCAAAATACAATACACAACGGAACGGAAAGCCCAAATACACACGGGAGCCTCGGAGGTGAGATGAGACGATATATCACCTAGCGGCTCCAATGCCATCAAAGTCTTCTACAAGACTGAGAAAAACCTAGGGTCGAGAGGGTGGTGAGTAAAACTCAAGAATAGAAAACATATATATATATGTAATATCACATGTATTTCAACGACATACTCTAGAAGTACAAGCGGTTTATCAAAGATAGTATATAAATACAAGCATATACCGTTCTGGCAATGAACAATATAAAAATGCGACATACCAAGTCCGCCACGCTACTCGATCCAACTCAACATATATCCAACATATATATATATATATACAGAAGAGTAGATCAACTCAAAAATACGAGGTATCTAGTGTCCGTCAACACATACCAATATCCGACACAATCAGATGAAAATGTAAGAGACATGCATGAATATGATGTCCACCCAAACGCAGCAAGCATAGTAAATAAATGCAACATCACAATAATCATATATATATAGACGCATCTATATATATATTGATCTCAACTATCCATATATATATATATACATGCATATATGTATATATATATGGTAATACGCAAAGCGCCATCGATACTGAATGCAAAGATGCATGGTCATCGGCTCACCCTAAAGCTACCACGACCCATGTGGCCTCGGTGGCTCGAGCATGACAACCGCCCCAACTCAACACCAACCACTACTCTCGAGTGGCCGAGCGTGATGATCGAGAAGATAGCGTATAAAAGCGTAAAGAGCTTTACACGATGGGGTCCTCGCTGGTCAGTCCGACACCGATACTACCCATGAGTGGTCGAGTGCCACACATGCAGGACTACGACACGCAAATCCAACTACCACCATCTATAGTGGTAGAGTGTGGCACTTATGCTTTCGCCCTCACACGGGTGACTCATGAGTAAATCAGTAGAGCGGGATGACGACGACACTCTCAACCACAAGGAGACCTCGTCGCGCCAATGCGTATGCAAATGCATGAATGCAATGTCTCACATACAGACATCCACCATAGACTCTCTATTCTACAGAGAATCATACTAACCAGATCAACGCACTCTCTATCCTGCAGAGAGTCGTACTCAACTGATCATAATACTCTCTATCCTGTAGAGAGTCGTACCAATCTAATCGATGCACTCTCTATTCTATAGAGAGTCGTACTCATCTGATTATAACAAGCTAGGACCACCGGTCCGTAGCGATACCCTAAGTATCATTCCTCTGACCATTTACACAATACATGTTCGGTGGTAACATACAACTTAAGGGTACTAGAACTAATCCTAGTTGAAAGGCATTATCTACCTACGGATGACCTTTTTGCCCAATGTACAATCAGGTTGTTATCCGGACTTTACTATTTGCACTTAACTTAAACAAATTCTAAGTTACTTCCATCACCTATATGTATAACTCCTAATCATGATAAAATAAACATGATATCAGCAATAGAGTTAATAGCCAACGGTAAAGGATCAAGCATACGATAAAAAGAGCAGGGTCAAGATAATATGAACACCTAGCATGCTCATATCTATGACTAAATCTGAATGCAATACATCTACCCGGACCAGGTAGGAAATTACCCACCTGATACGAAGCTCGAATAATCCTCATGGTCGCGGACCTGCTTCGTATCCCAAACCTGCACATAATAGCAACTATGTTTAAGCACAAGCGTTAAACAACTACACAACTTAACTACTACGTCATTTCTAGGTTCTCGTTCTTTCCTCGTCTACGAGTTAGAACTTCGAACACACACCTCTCGTAACCCCAGATCTACATCCATCCTGGACTGATTCTCCCAATCCAATTCTCTCTATCCACACGACATAACCAATGTTTCACCAATAGAACATCACCAATAGCCCATACATTACCACACTTACCGAATATCCACATCCAACAGCTAGAACAAAGGATACAAATCTTACCCCTTCGTGGCCAAAGACAACCCTATTTACAGCTCAACTACAACCTTACAACTCCTCACACACCCACCAATCCGACAAATAATAGAACAAACAAATCCATATCCAATCAGCATATAGACAAATCACGCACCAACACCTCAATATGCAAATAACCATCCACCGTCGATAAATCTCTAACACACGGCCGATTCACCCCTTCGTGGCCAGGAACTGCATTCTTCACAGCCAACTAATTTAGGGATCTAACTATTTAAAACACTTCGTTAATAACCAACACCCATCAGTTCTTCCCCACACCATCCCATTTGGCCAAAACTCCTACACTGGCCGCACAACATAGAACACACATCGATAGACAACAGAAGAACAACAACAACATTTAATCCACAGCAACATAACAAATTGAACTAGATTTATAGAACAAAAAGGAATGGCTCGTGCTTACCGGCAAATTGGAACCTCATCGACAGCCAACCCTTCCCCAAATTCCCACAGTCCATCGGAACCCAATAGAAACATCGCAGCGATTTCAACTCCATCGGCACCTCTCCTCCCCCAATTGCTCGATCTGCCGCAATAGCTCCACCTCCAGTTGGAACGCCCAACCGCAGTGACGCTTGCTCCGACGACAACCGTGAAAGCCTCCATCGAACCACTGCCGAAATGAAAAGAATAGCAGAGAAAAGGGGAATCGACTGATATACCTGAAATTGAGCTTCACTGGCGGTACTCCCCACTGCTCTGTTCGCCGACCACAACTCCACCTCCGGCCAGAAACGACCGACCGCAGCGCTGCCGTCATTGTGCTGCCCGTGTGAGAAACAGCAAGCCGTGATGAAGAGATCGACTGAAAGCTAGCAAAACACCGTGCCCTTACCTCACTCCGATGACACTCGGCAGAGAAAATCCCCAAATCGATCTGTTCGTCGGAATCCCGCTGCCCTAACCTTGCTCCGGCGACCACTGTGAGACCCATGGGAGCCCCTCTCTGTCGCGGAGATCACGCCGCCAATCGGCTCACGCGAAAAATGGTTGACGAGAGCTTGGAGAAGAGGGATCAAGCTGCCCTAGCATCGCCCGTTCCTGAGCTTGCTCCGGCAGAGATCGCGAGGGCAGATTACCACCGTACGCCGCCAATTCCAAGCTCCCCGCCACGCATGCTCGCTGTCGACTCCCGCTCGCTCTCTGCCCTTGCTCACCCGCAGAGCCCGTCGAGGATGGTCCGGCCGCCACCGCCGTCGCTCGCCGCGAGGAAGGGGAAGAGCGCTCCACTGCGTGCGTTTCGGAGAGGAAGAGAAAGAGTATTGTCAATGCTCGGGGCCGTTCGATGCAGGAATAAAAGACCGTAACGAAACGGAAAGAAAGAGAAACGGCTCAGGTATTAAGGAAATGGATCAGGTTTGATAGCGGATTGGATGCTCTAACGGGTTGGGCTTTAAAACCCTAGATTCATTCAATTTAATTTAGGGTTTTATATTTAAACTTAGGTCGATTAAACCCTATTAATCTCTCATAAGCAGATGACCCAAACAGACTTTCGCGCAGCCTATTAAATCTTTCCTCGCAACAACCATAGAAATTTCCATTTAAGTCAAAAAAAAAAAATTCATTTTTTTTTCCGGTATTTTACACTATCAGTTTTTGAAGCTGGAAGTGTCTCAATACAAATCACTGTCATTGTACTGATTAGACCAGTTGCAAATTTCTACAGTTGTTTTCTTGATTATTGTTTAATTCTTATTCTTGTTTATTGGTTACTAACCAAATGCTGCTTTTGCAGGGATTTGCAGTGCCCAAGGAATCACAAGAAAAAGTTGTGAAGTTTGACTTTCATGGCCAACCTGCCGAGCTCAAGCATGGTAGTGTTGTCATAGCAGCAATAACAAGCTGCACAAACACATCAAATCCAAGTGTCATGCTTGGTGCTGGACTTGTTGCAAAGAAGGCATGTGAATTGGGTCTTCAGGTTAGTTGATGATGGGAGATATATGCCTTTTTGTTCAAATATTTTTTTTCCAAAAGAAAAGGGTCAAGGTCTTAGTAGTCAGCTTAAATGATATTAACAATATTGTGAATTTGGATATTTCCTGTCTTTGCTGTAAGATGATAGTTTATTGTTTTTTGTTATGCTTCTTGAGCATCTCATTGTATCTCATTCTTTGTACAAAGACAATTTTTTGGTACTTGCTGTATTCATATAGTGATCTTTCTTCCTTGATTTTCAGGTTAAGCCTTGGGTGAAAACAAGCCTTGCCCCTGGTTCTGGAGTTGTTACCAAGTATTTGCTCAAAAGGTATTATTGATTGAAGCGGTCTCATCTGTCAAATGATTTTTCATGTTTTTCGAGTATTGATGAAATTATGGATAATTATAGCGGTCTTCAAGAATATTTAAATCAGCAAGGATTCAATATTGTTGGATATGGGTGCACAACATGTATTGGAAATTCTGGAGATCTTGTTGAGTCTGTGGCTGCTGCAATTTCAGATAATGGTAAGTTGAGTTTAATTGGATAATGGAAAGGATGAGAACATGTTACTCTTGTCCTTTGTCTATATATTTAAATCTAAATATAATCCTTGATTTTTCTTATCATAGATGTTGTCGCTGCTGCTGTGCTTTCTGGAAATAGGAATTTTGAGGGGCGTGTCCACCCACTTACACGAGCTAACTATTTGGCCTCACCTCCACTAGTTGTAGCATATGCACTTGCTGGAACGGTACATTTTTTATTCTCTTTGTGAGAGCACTTATTTCCTTTTGCTGGACTCACCAATTCCAATGGATTCTAGCATGTGAGTCAGTACATAGAAATATTGTTAAAATGCTTTTGGTAGTGAAAAAAGATCTTAATAAGCCTTTTACATATTAGATATTAAATGGGAGCATGCAATGTTCAAATATAATGTCTATGTTATCAACTAGGAAGTTCTATGTTCCTTTTTCTCTAAGGCAAAATTTGGAGCTATAAGCCTATAGTATAATGCTTAGCAAGTGGGACATCATCTATTAATTTCATGGATTAAAAAAAATATGAATTAAAGCTATACCTATCAGACTGTATCATTTGCCAGGAAAATTAGGGGTAACAATTCAGTCTGGCAGGTCCTGTCTCTTTGACCTATGTGACTCATTTAATCCAAATTTGAACATGGTCTGTTTAATGAATGTGTTGAAAATCTCATATCCGCATACAATATACAATCTGTTTATAAATGGTTGATCCTTTTATGATCCATTTAATTAATGCATTAGACAGATCATTAACAAATCATGTGATGCAACCTACAACAACCTACCTGTTAATTATATGTCATAAACGGGTCATTAATTAAATTGTAAATATAAACTATGCATAGTTTTAAATCTCGAGTTGTACCAGATGGTACTGGTGAAATTTATTGTTTTGTCCATCGCTTAACACTGGTACAACACCGGCACAACAGATTGCAGTGGTCGATATTTTTTTTAAAATTATTTTTTCCTTTTTACTTTTTATATTTTTTTAATATTTAAGTTAAAAATTTTATTTTTAATTAATATATTTTATAATTAAAAAGTACCAAAACTATATCGGGACAACATAATACAATATTGAAGTTGTATCATTTTGGTCGTGGATTGAAACCTCAACAGGACTCCAAATTTTAAACCATTAAACTATGTACTAATTATTTTTCCATTTTATAATATTATATTATGTATCTGTAATTTATATATTAGATTTAGATATTTATAACTTAAGATTAACTAATAATGTACAAAATAAATGTTTATATATTTATAAACATGCCGTAAATGGATTGGGCCATTTATTTTCCAACCCAACGTGGTTAATTATGGGTCATAATTGAGGCAACTTGTTTGTAACCCGAACTTGTTTAGTTCAAACAACTTGCAAAATTGCAGATCAGGTCGTGGCATGTAAAGGTGCCATGTAAACTTTTTTCCATCCTTGGGGAAAATGAATGACTGCCATGGAACTGTTGGAAAATCGTCACTTGTTTATAATGCTTTAATAATATGAAAATTTGACATGGCATGAAGTTAGATAAGTGAAACTTATCTACTCATTAGCAATCTGGATCACATAGGATGCTTATTACAATCCTGGCAAAATGTAGGTCTTATAATCAAAGCAAGTTTCAATTTACAATACTGAAATGACAAAGAAAGTTCTAAGTGTTTTTATTTATCTGTTTATACAGTGTGTTAGATTATTTTATTTAATATCTATCATTCTATCTTACCTTGTAAGTTGTTTTTCAGGTTGACATTGATTTTGAGAAAGAACCAATTGGAATAGGGAAGGATGGGAAAAGCATATATTTCAAGGATATATGGCCATCCACTGAAGAGATTGCAGAGGTAGATACTTGAATTGCCATCTCTTTCATATGATCTCACATAGTTTGCTTTTGACGTAGGAAAAGTTCATGGAAGGGATTCTATACAATTACTATGATGGGGTTTTAAAATGGAAAATAGTATCTAACAATTTCACTTTTACGATAAAGAACATTTAAGATAATATAGTTACTAGTGGTATAACTATTAGTAACCAGACCAGTTAATTCCTATGATTATGGATTTATGTCAACTATATGTCTTTATTTATAAAATTAGTACTTGTTGAATTTGTTGCTGGCAAAACCTTCTTGTTAGTTCAAACTAGAGTTGTGGTGGAGTGAAGGTCTAAGCTCAGTAAAACTAAAGTTCCTGTTATTATGGCTCCACTTTAAGATTGTGGAGGGTATGATATTCAAATGGTAAAAGTTTGGTTAGTTAAAATGGAGAGGATCATTGTAGTCTTGTGTGATTGTCGTATGTGCTTTCAATTGAATGAAAATTTTGTAACTCTCTAGTTGTCTTGGTAAATATTCTTTCACTTCTATGATGCTTTCTACTCTCCAAAAACTATTGGCTATTTTCTTTGTTGTTAAGTGAACTTTTCAGGATGTATTTGGGATTATATTGGTAATGCTGGAGAAAATTTTATAGGTTGTGCAATCGAGTGTGTTGCCTGAAATGTTCAGGAGTACATATGAAGCAATTACGAAAGGTAACCCTATGTGGAATCAGCTGACTGTCCCAGTGGCAACCCTTTATTCATGGGATTCAAAGTCTACCTACATTCATGAACCACCATATTTTAAGGACATGACGAGGGCCCCACCTGGCTCTCATGGGGTGAAGAATGCATATTGCTTATTGAACTTCGGTGACAGCATCACAACAGATCACATATCACCAGCTGGTAGCATCCATAAAGATAGTCCTGCTGCAAAATACCTGCTTGAGCGTGGTGTAGACCGCAAGGATTTCAATTCATATGGCAGCCGGCGTGGCAATGATGAAATAATGGCAAGAGGAACATTTGCAAACATTCGTCTTGTCAATAAATTCCTGAATGGGGAAGTGGGACCAAAGACTATTCATATTCCAACAGGGGATAAACTCTATGTTTTTGATGCAGCAATGGTAATTCCACTGAATCAGATATTTAGAATTTAATTTCAATTTTTTTTTATCTAAATAACACATTTAATAGTCAGTTAGGTCTGAAGTATTTACTCGAATTGGGTTTTAAATTTATTAAAATCAGGATGAGGATTCTGAATTCTGTTGAATGGGAAAAGGTACTTGCAATATTGAATCATTATTTCATGGGGTGGTTTTTTGTTTTTACAGGTTATATTTTAATCACACATTTTTGCTAGAAAATTTGTTAATCCTGTGTGATATTTTATGAATTCATATATATGCTGCTGTCGTTGAAACTAGTACTGGAGTTGCTAAGTCACAAAAGGTTTAAAAAATGAGTTGGAGATATTATATTATTAGCAGAATGGAAAATGGGACACATTGGGCAAGATTTGCTAATGCCTTGGTTAGATACATAGCCCTTTTTTCTATCTCAAGGGTGCATGGTGAAACTGTTGGATCGAAAGTGTCGCTAGAGGGGGGGGGTGAATAGCGATACGGTGTTGTTAAAAACTTTTGCAATAAGTAAAAAGCAAGTAGAGAATGCACAGCGGAAATATAAAGTAGACAAGATATTTTTACGTGGTTCACAATCTTTCTATTGCTAATCCACGGCCCTAGTGATCCTTGATCACGTACGGAGGGCAATTCACTAAAACCACTCCTCTTCGTTGGAAGTAGGAGCAACGATTACAAAAAGAAATCAAGGCAAAGGGACACTCCCCCTTTCCTTGTTACGATTAAAGCACAAAGACAATTTAAAGAAGTAGAACTTAAATAAATATACCGACAACTCTTATAAGTAGAAGATGTAGCTTTCGTTGTCGGCGGCACTTCGTCGTAGCAAATGTGAGTAGTAGTAGCGACGTTACGACGGCGTGTTCAGAGCTCTTGAATTCTTGTGATTTGCTTGGCTTGAACATGTCTATTTATGGATATTGATCTATGAATTTAGACATAGGTAGTGTCCAAGGTGAGGTTCTTATCCCAACTCAAGGATGAGGTGTTTCATCCAACCACCTTGTGCCACCTCCAACCTCCTTGGGCGCCAACTTGTTGGAGCCATTCAACTTGTGCCACATCATGGGAGCCAACCATCTTGTGCCAACTCACCTTATTTTGGGCGTCCACCACAAGGAAGCTTGGTGATGGTTTGGATGTCCACCTTGATGCCACATCACCCTTTGTACCAAAACACGAGTCAAGTCCAAATTCATCCCCTTGAAATTCGAGCTCTTCTCGAGGCTGGAACTTGACTAGCAGTTGACTGTAGTCAAAGGGTTTTGGACTGCAGTACAAGTTAGCTTAAAATATAAAGTACGATGGTTCTAACCATCTGATCTCGACCTAGACCTTCCATTGGAGGTATTGGGTCGGATCTACGCTTAACGACCTTGCTTCGCTTTCACACGAGCTTACCTTGTAGCCTCGCTTCCGGTCTTCACCCGAGTACCTCGGCTTCCTCCGAAGTCCCTCTGGCGTTGCCCGACCACCTCGGTTCCCACCGGGTGTCGCAGACCTTCCGCTCAACTTTAGCATTTCTGCACACTTAATTGAGCTCGTAAGATAACAAATATACCCTTAACTATTGAGCCTTTTGCCATAATCAAAATACCGGTTCGACTTTGGTGCCCACTGCCCACTGCACCAACAATCTCCCCCTTTTTGATTCATGGCAAACCGACACAATAGTTAAGGAAAAATTAAGCATTACAGTAAGCTAGCATAATGATTAAGCATGAATGAGCTAGCATAAAGATTAAATATGAATGAGCTAGCATAATAATTAAGCATGAATGAGCTAGCATAAAGATTAAATATGAATGAGCTAGCATAAAGATTAAATATGAATGAGCTAGCATAATGATTAAATATGAATGAGCTAGCATAATGATTAAGTATGAATGAGCTAGCATAAAGATTAAGCATGAGTGAGAAATATTATTGTTTGAGTTCTCCTTTGAGGTAACCTCCCCCTTGACCGAAGGTGAGTTCTTGAAAAATAATTTTTACTCCCCCTTAATAGTTGCTTAAGTAAACGGAATTACTTTATATAAAAGGTAATAATTTTGTTTACTTTCTTCCTTACTTTTGTGACTTTCTCCCCCTTTTGCCTTAACTCAAAAAGTTTGTAAATATATTTTAGGGTTTGTAAGTCCAAGCAAGTTCCCAATATAAATATATTTTTTTTTTAAAATAATAATAAGCTTGAAAATATGTTCATCTAAAATGTACTGACTCGGTTGGACTTGATTGATATAGAATGATCAATAAGTCTTGAAGGAGTTGATTAATTTTAAATAATTATACTCCATGGTTCATGATCGACCGAATCTACGTGCAGGAACCGAGTAAGGTCCTAACATCTCACGCCCGTCTACGTGGCTAAGTACACAAACACATTAGTCCTATGTGTTGTGAGATGTGTTAGCTCCTTAAATCTATAGGTATATGATTTCTAAGGTAAGACTTAGGCTAATTTCATAAAAGAAGCAAAAGTAGAGTACATATATAGAAAAATTTAAATCCTACTCTATTACGCACATACCTAACTTTCGTCTTAATAAACTAAATTCGACGGGTAGTGGTTTGGTGAAGATGTCGCTAGGTTTGATTTGGACTCAACATACTCTAGTTGTATAGTTCCATTAGTTACATGTTCCCTAATGAAGTGGTGTTTAACTTCTATATGTTTCCTAGAAACGCATATACATTGATTTTTAGTTGGGTTAATCAACTAATGTTATCTATGTAGGTTTTAATGTTGTTAAAGATTAAGCCAAAGTCTTGAGAGAGTGTGCTTCATCCACAGGAGCCGAGAGACACACTCACCCATCGCAACGATTCTGGCTTCTGGTAGATAAGGCAACGCAATGCCGCTCCCATCGCACTAACTTACTAGACTCGAGCCGAGGATTTGACAACAACCACTGTGCTCTTTCTATCGAGTTTACTACCGCATAGTCGGAGTCTGAGTAGCCGATTAGATTAAACTCAGAGATCTAGGTACCAAATACCTACGCTTAGCGCCTTTAGATATCTAAGGATACGCTGACTAGGGTTAGGTGAGACTCTCGCACAGTGTTTGTAACTCGGCACATACTTACCGCTAATAAAATGCCTGTCGGCTCATGTTAAGTATAGGAGACTTCTATCAAGGCCCTATAGTATTTTAGGTCAACGGGTTTTCCTTCTACATCTTCGCTTATATTAACATTAGCCATGTGTATTGATTATTTTAGCATCTTGCATTCCAAATCGATTTATTAAGTCCTTAGTATATTTTGATGTAAATATATTCCATCTTTAGTTTGTTTAATTTGTAAACCTAAGAAGAAACTTAACTCTCCCACTAAATTCATTTCAAATTCACTTTCCATAAGTGAGATGAATTCGCTTAGCAGATCGAGTTGGTAGTTCCAAAAATTATATCATCTACATAGACTGGGCTATAAAGATTTCTTTTCCTACTGGTTTTAACGTAATAAGGTTGGGTCGACTAAACCTTGTCTGAATCCTTTGACTTAAGATAGATCGAAGCCTTCGTACTCAAGCCTGGGGCTTGTTTGAGTCCATATAGGCTTTCTTAAGTCTAAGGACATGGTCAGTTTATCTAGATTAATCCGGAGGTCGACCGACGAAACTTCTTCCTTAATGTATCCATTCAAAAATGCCGACTTGACATCCATTTGAAACAATTTAAAACCTCGATGCAGATATGCTAACAACATTCTGATGGACTCTAGTCTTGCTACGGGCGTAGGTCTCATCGTAATCTAAACCTTCGACTTGACTAAACCCTTTCATGACTAACCTAGCTTTATTTCTAACTACTTCACCTTTATCATCAAGTTTATTTCAAATACCCACCTTGTTCCAATAATTGATTTTTCTTTAGGTGATGGTACTAATTCCCGTGACTTCATTTCTAGTGAATCGAGCTAGCTCTTCTTGCATAGCAATAATCCAAATCGATCAAGAAGTGCTTGTTCAATAGTTTTGGGTTCGATTTTGGAAATTAACGAGATTCGACTAAGGTTTCGATACGAAGCTCAGTTCAACCCCTAAATTTGGATCACCTATAACTTGATTGATAGGATGATTGGGTTAGGGTCATCTATCACTGGTCGATAGGATGACTTGGGTTAGACGAGATTCAAGTTCAAGATCGAGTCGGGTTTGCTATAAGTTGATTTGCTAGTTGGTTTTGTTAAGGATCGAACGGTTCGTGTCCTTCGGCCAAAACTATATTAATGGTTTCTTCGACTCTAAGAGTGTCGTGATCAGATATTCTATAAGCTTTCCACCGGTGGTCGAGTATCCTAGAAAGGTTCCAGAGAGGTTTCTGGATTTGAATTTCCTAGGTAATCCTTAGTGTTTAAGATATGTACCTTGCATCCAAATACCCTAAAGTATTCGATGTTCGCATTTTATCGTGATAAATCTCGCAGACGAGGTCTTTTGGTGCCTCTTTACCATATGATCCTATTTCGACATAGCAAGTCGCACTAACGCCTCGCCCCAAAATCTATCTGCAGGTAGGTTATACTGCTAACATTGTCCTAGCTCTTGTAGGGTTCTATTTTTCCGCTCGACTAACCCATTTTGTCAGGGGTTCTAGGACATGAAAACTCATGGTGGTATCCGCTTAGGTTACAGGTAAATCAGAACCCGTGGGTTTTCAATTCACCACCATGATCGCTTCTAAGTCTTTTAATCTTAAGGTTCTTTTGATTTTCGATTAACCTACAAAGATTGATTAGTTGGTCTAGGGTATCATTTTTATGTTTGATAAAACTAACCCAAGTAAATCTAGAATAGTCGTCAATTATGACTAAGCAAAATTGACTACCATTGAGTGACTTAGCTCCATGTGAATCAAATAGATCCATGTGTAGGAGCTCAAGAACAGTTTTGGTTCGTTCTTGATTAGTTAATTGTTGTTGTGTCCTAGATTGTTTACCTTGTTGACAAGCATTACATATTTTATTATCCAAGTTGTTTAGTTTAGGCAATAACTAAGCCACTCGACTCATCTTGTGGACGCAGTCTTGGAGTGCGAGTGTCCGAGTCTTCTGCGTACATAACCAAGATTCCTCTCACTGTGTCATAAGACACTTGGTCGAGTGAGGAGTTGGGTAAATTTATTGTGTAGATGTTGCTACTCCTAGTTCCTTTAAGTATTATTTTAGATGTTGCATTTATTTTGATTACGATTCATTTTCTAGAAATATGACCTTATAATTGTTATCACATAATTGGCTTACAATAATTAAATTATATTGAAATTTTTCTAATAATAATACATTTTGAATTGTAAAGTTAGAGTTGAGCTCAATATCACCTGATCCGATGATTTTGAAGCTTGCCGCTATTCAAGGCCACCGATCCTGTCGCTTGAATCGTAATTC
The DNA here is from genome assembly GCA_025175895.1 of Wurfbainia villosa. Taxonomy (NCBI): domain Eukaryota; kingdom Viridiplantae; phylum Streptophyta; class Magnoliopsida; order Zingiberales; family Zingiberaceae; genus Wurfbainia; species Wurfbainia villosa. The sequence goes on from JAKLTH010000238.1 coordinate 4,960,813, forward strand.
AAAATTCGAGCCGATCCTGGCATGTGCCGAGTAACTAATCGTCAACATCCATCGATCCTACACATAAGGTAGGATCGGATATCGAATTACTAAAGGGTTGTTTGTAAGTTTTAAACCTAAATCATCTCACCAATATCTACATGATCAAAACATGTTATTCCTATGTGTTATTGTGAGATGACTTTCAATTTTACTTGATTAATTTTAATGAATTTAAATTAACCAACATTAGGTTAGATTCGATTTAGTCTAAGCTCATCAAGTAATCTTTTCAAGAGATTAGCTTCCGTGTCGTGGCGAGGCACAGAGGCCTTCTTTGATCGGAATAACGACCACTTCCTTAGACAAAGCTAATTTCAAGAAATTGATAACTCGACTTACTTGAGACTACGCCTCGTCTAACTAGTTATTTTTGAAAAGAGGCCTGAGGCTCAATCTTTCGTAGGATTTTAGTTGGTTTATTTTCAAAAGAGGCTCCCGAGGCTCAATCTTTCGCAGGATTTTAGTTGGTTATGAGTCCTATCTAACCATTCTAAAAATAAAGGAAAACTAAGCATGCAATTTCTAAGACTTAACAAAAATACATTTTGTATTGGCTCCCTCGACCATCAATCGAGTGGGTCTATTCACATAGTGAATTTGGTCCTTGGGAACCCAATACATGTTAGATCCTAAAGTTGAAATCAAAGTGGTCTTAGGGACCCATGCTTGACATTTTTCTTATGTTGGTTTACTATAGACATATATGACTTATTGGTTGTATTTGAGTTAAACCCGAGTCCTTACCTTGTTGTACACGGCCCTTTGTGATCCAAGTAAGAGGTCAAGTCCCTTGGATCCCAAAGTGAACCTTTCCAACGTGTTCCTAAGGTCTTCGACTTGTGTTTTCAAAGCGAGTTCTCAACTTCAAGCTTTTCAACTTGAGTTGAGTCCTCCTCTCAATACGAGTAGTCGAAGAGGTTAGGGAGACCTCATGTTTGAGAAGGTTAACCTCCTCAATTAGGGTCTCGACCTTGGACTCTGGACTTAGCTAGTTTCTTATTTAAAAATTTAATTGCACCATACAAAGTATTAAGTAACGACCGACTTACCTTAATGATTCTTTTCAACCTGACACGGATCCGTGGCTTGTCTTGAATGGAAGCTCATCATCGGATTCGGACTGGACTCTTCTTCTGCTTCGAGTCGTGCTCGGTCGGCCAGCCATTAGAGCTTGATATCGCCTTCTTCCTCCGACAACTCCTCCCAAGTAGCGTTAGCGCTTTCTTGGTCTTTGATGCGTATTCTTTAGCTTTGGGCACTCGGACTTGATGCGATCAACTCAGCACTCATAGCATCTAAAATTAGAAGTATTTGAATTAGGTTTAGGCTTACCTTGAGTTGTTGGTCGCTTGCCTTCGATCATCTTCCGAACTAGATCGACTAGTTCGATTCTATTTCGAGTCTACTTCCGATTCGGACTCGCTTCTTCCTTCGGGGTGGCTTGCTTGGGCTTCTTCTTCTTGGAACTCGCAACTAACGCAATACTCTTCTCGCCCGACCACGTTAGTTTGCTCATGTAATTCAAGTTCAAACAATTCGCCTAACCTAATTTTAGAAAGGTCCTTGGAGACCTTGTAGGCATCGACCATGGATGCCTACAAGGTGGTCCTAGGAAACGAGTTAAGAGAATACCGATAAGGTCGCGATTCTCGACCTTTTGTCCGAGATGGCATGGAGTTGGTTGACGATGTCTTGGATACGAGCATGTAGTTGAGTTGCGGTCTCGCTTTTCTGCATTTTCAAGTTATACAATTTATTTAAAAGTAAATCTCTTTAGTCGCTTGCGCCTTCGTAGTTCCACTAGCTTGGTCCATAAGTCCTTCAGACTAATGAAGGGCCGACGCTGAGCTCTTCTTCCTCGACAACCCACATCGCAAGATTTGAGTTGCTTTGCATCGCTTCTACTTGTTTTTTCATGGAATTTGACCATCGATCGTGAACTCCAAAGATTCACCATCTTCATTAATAGGAAGTGTGAAACCGGGTTGGATTACGATCCACATCTCGATTTGGGTTTTAAGAAAGCATTCCATCCGACCCTTCCAATAACGAAAGTCATTACCGTTGTAAAACGGGCTCAAGCTAAACCCTTCGAGATGGGCCATTTAAAAACAAGAAGAAGAACGATTTAAAAAGAATCTTGCAAAACACACACGAAAGAATATTCCAAGACTTTCGCCTTGGATTAGTAGGGAAGTAAAAAGATATATAAAATGTAACTTGCAAAAAGAAATAAACTATCTACTTCGAATGTCGTTGAAGTTCCTGATGACATCCTTAATATGGATCTAACCCGAAGGACAACCTTATCCTGATCCTAAAGCCTCTAATGCAATTCTATATTTAGGATAATATAAGCATGTGAAATAATTATACGAAACAAGAAATAAATAAATAAAAAATCTGGAAAAAAAAAAAGAAAAACAAAGCTAGATTGGTGGTTTCACCGAATCTTAGCGCCCCCGGCTCTGATACCAATTGTTGGATCGAAAGTGTCGCTAGGGGGGGGGGTGAATAGCGATACGATGTCGTTAAAAAACTTTTGCAATAAGTAAAAAGCAAGTAGAGAGTGCACCGCGGAAATATAAAGTAGACAAGATATTTTTACGTGGTTCACAATCTTTCGATTGCTAATCCACGGCCCTATTGATCCTTGATCACGTACGGAGGGCAATTCACTAAAACCACTCCTCTTCGTTGGAAGTAGGAGCAACGATTACAAAAAGAAATCAAGGCAAAGGACACTCCTTTTCCTTGTTACGATTAAAGCACAAAGACAATTTAAAGAAGTAGAACTTAAATAAATATACCGACAACTCTTATAAGTAGAAGATGTAGCTTTCGTTGTCGGCGGCACTTCGTCGTAGCAAATGTGAGTAGTAGTAGCGGCGTTACGACGGCGTGTTGAGAGCTCTTGAATTCTTGTAATTTGCTTGGCTTGAACATGTCTATTTATGGATATTGATCTATGAATTTAGACATAGGTAGTGTCCAAGGTGAGGTTCTTATCCCAACTCAAGGATGAGGTGTTTCATCCAACCACCTTGTGCCACCTCCAACCTCCTTGGGCGCCAACTTGTTGGAGCCATTCAACTTGTGCCACATCATGGGAGCCAACCATCTTGTGCCAACTCACCTTATTTTGGCCCACCACAAGGAAGCTTGGTGATGGTTTGGATGTCCACCTTGATGCCACATCACCCTTTGTACCAAAACACGAGTCAAGTCCAAATTCATCCCCTTGAAATTCGAGCTCTTCTCGAGGCTGGAACTTGACTAGCAGTTGACTGTAGTCAAAGGGTTTTGGACTGCAGTACAAGTTAGCTTAAAATATAAAGTACGATGGTTCTAACCATCTGATCTCGACCTAGACCTTCCATTGGAGGTATTGGGTCGGATCTACGCTTAACGACCTTGCTTCGCTTTCACACGAGCTTACCTTGTAGCCTCGCTTCCGGTCTTCACCCGAGTACCTCGGCTTCCTCCGAAGTCCCTCTGGCGTTGCCCGACCACCTCGGTTCCCACCGGGTGTCGCAGACCTTCCGCTCAACTTTAGCATTTCTGCACACTTAATTGAGCTCGTAAGATAACAAATATACCCTTAACTATTGAGCCTTTTGCCATAATCAAAATACCGGTTCGACTTTGGTGCCTACTGCACCAACAGAAACTTGGCACTACACTAAATTATTAGCAAATTGGGAATTTCACTCTTCTTTCATAGATTGGCGTACAGGAAAATTTGTATTCTTCTGTGTTGCTGTATTAAAATTGTTTCTGGTAGTAATTATTCTATTTTTTCAACTAGTAGTGTTATTGTTTCTTGGCCTTTTCTTTTACTGCAACATGCAAAATTCCAATACAAAATACAACAGATCAAGTAGTTGACCCTTCTAATAGTTGAGAAATTAGAACAAACATGTCTGTTCCAATGGCAAGATCTCATCGAGTGCATGCCAAATTTGAGCTCAATATGTACTTTCACTTTTGAATTCCATGGGAATAATTATGACTTGACTCGACCATATCCTATATTCTTTCAGAGATACAAGGCTGAAGGACATGATACCATAGTTTTGGCTGGAGCAGAGTATGGAAGTGGGAGCTCACGTGATTGGGCTGCGAAGGGCCCAATGTTGTTGGTGAGTTTCTATGGCATGATTCATCATCAATATTTGGCTTTGCTATGGTTGTAAATTTGTATGAATATACTGTTCATGCACCCCTGCATCGTATAGATTCTGATGTTTTACTATTTTCTTTCTTTAGGGAGTGAAAGCTGTGATTGCTAAAAGTTTTGAGAGGATCCACCGCAGCAACTTAGTGGGAATGGGTATAATCCCCCTCTGCTTCAAGCCTGGTGAAGATGCCGATTCACTGGGTTTGACTGGGCATGAGCGTTACACAATAGACCTTCCAAGTAGCACAAGTGACATAAGACCGGGACAAGACATTACTGTTGTAACAGATACAGGGAACTCATTCACATGTACTCTTCGATTTGATACTGAGGTAATACTGACGGATAAATGTTTTGCTATTGGCTATATATTAAGTTGCTACCTTATGGATTTTAAGGAAAGTTTCATCTATGAGTTATTGCTGTATGAATCTTGTTGACGTCTACAGATCAGAATCTGGAGAAATAAATAATTCATTTTAACAAAGGCTATGTTGATATTATCCTTGACAACTTAAAAAATGCTCACCACCAGATCTAATTTATATCTAGCTTCTAAATCTCAACATTCTTATATGATTACTCCTGCCTAACTCCGATATAATCTCTTAAGATTCTACTTAATTGAGATATGTTACTTTTCGTTTTTTCAATTATGCAAGTCTTTTAATTTTGGGCCTTCATTTTCATTCTTTATTGTACCTGCATCATTGCTATGTTCTTCATCTTTGACGTCTCATTCGGTTTCTTCTTTGTCGTACCATTTACATTTAGTTTTTACTTGCCCTGCTTTAGAGAATATATTTTCTATGCTGATATATTGTTAGTTTCTGTTTCGCTATGTTCTGAAATTTTAGATATCAGCTAGATCGGATTAATAGTTTTGGAATGGATAAGAACGTACTTTATGAATTGATGAAAATTTTAGGAAACTGGTGTTTGATGTAGATCAATAGATATTTTGATAGTTTTTCAAATTAAAGTTGTCATAGCCTAATACTATTTGAGTAAATACTTTAATTAATATTTGTATTTGAAATAGGCTAACATTAAATATTGTTTGATATCATTATTTAGGCTACAACTAAATGTTAATAATATAAATACTGATAATTAATGATATAAGTATTATTAATTATTATTAAGAAGATTAATTTGATATATTGAATATTTTTTAAATTAATGATACTGCTATTTTAATATTTGAACAAAAGCTATTTTCACCATGCTTGCGTTCCTCAGACACATGTCTAATACATTGATCAGAATTCAATCAGTTCTTGTCGATCCTTATTCAACTATAGGCAATTCATATTGAGATTGATTTGATTGATTGACAAATACGAATTTGTCTGTATTAAAAAAACATGCCTGAACCCGGGTTCTTGGAGTTTTTAGCATTTTCCTTTTTGCTCTTTTAACTAAGTTTCTCTATATAGCCAAATTAATGCATTATACCAATAGTTTGACATTGGAATATGGAAATTGTTATAACAGTGCCATGCTGATTTCTAGTTTTCCTTAAGATGCCCTGAATGTTACCATCCACATTCAATAATTTGGTTTAACAGAGACCAGATAATGCACTCAAATATCAATATCCTATTAATTGTATTGAAAAATATAGATTGGAAAAGTAACTGATCGAAATTATTGTCTATTGTTGAATAAGAACTATGCTCATATCTCAACAGAAAGACCAGTGTTTCCTCTTCTTGAAATGCTTCGACGTTCTTATCTTGTATCCAAATTGATCTGCAGGTGGAGCTGGCATATTTCAACCATGGAGGAATTCTTCCGTTCGTCATCAGAAACTTGAGCAGTTCTAATCATTGAGTAGCAAGCATATTTCTGCGTCGGCAACTTGAGCTGTTAGCATTGTTTGTTTTTATGCCGCGACGAGCCTGCTCCCAGTCAGAGGGTTAGGCGTTTTGAATAAAATTCAAATAAAGGAGCTTGAAAGGGAGGAATTCCTGTGCTAGATTTACAAGTCTATGCTGTTTGCTCAATGGATTGCATGGTGATTTGTTAGTTCATTTGCAGTGAGATTGACAAATGACAGTGGGGATATGATTTTAAACTCCTGACGTCTGAGATTAAACATTTATGCTGTTTGATTTTGCAATGTCACCAAAAATGCAATCCTAAATTATCAGCGAACCATGCTGAACGAAGCTCCTACACTGTTACTTCTATATTTAGGCAATCATGTGATTGAAGTGTGCTGCTCAATTTTATTGCATAGTTGAACTTTTGCATATTTTAACCCTTCGGATCTTTGAAAATGTGGATCCGTCGTGTTCGTGCGGCCTAAACAGTTTCAGTTTTTTTTTTTTTTTTTTTTTTTTTTTTTTTAAATTTTAATATTTTGGTTTGTCATTTTATTTGAAGAAAAATTTTATAAATTTATTATAGTTGGACATGGAACTGTGGATATTTTAAAGTCAAATTGAATGGTCAGTTGTTGTATCGTAGGTTTGAGGGTAACTTTTCGGATCTTTGAAAAAGGAAATATGCTACATTAGTTGTCCCCTTTAATCCTCTTTAATTGAAGAGAGATAAATTGAGTGTGAGCGTGTATTTTTTTCACATACTTGAGCGTTTGAGGAACTGATTTTTGTTTTGAGAAAAATTTATAAATATGTTCTAATTAAGGATCATTCCATAGATTTTTGATCATCTGTGGATATTTTATCATTGGATTATAGTGTGGGGGTTAACTCTTCAAATCTTTGAGTCATTATGGATCGTTTCAATTTCATCCAATTTAGTACCATTTCACTAGGATCGAGACGATGAGTTGTATGATTGATCAGTGTGTATCCGTGTGCAATTCAATTTCAGTTGGCTGATTACCTAGAATGCACAATAATTAGGAATGTATAGTGTCTTCTTTCTCATGATCTCTCGTGATTTGTACTATAGTCAACCCTTGAATCTAATCAGGTGTCTACGTCGTCTGATTGAGATCAAATTTCGATTGAAATCTAATCAAATCACACCCAATTACTGTCGCGATGCATATTGGCGTCGCAACCGTGATTGACTGGGGATTGCAGTTGCGACGTCGGGATGCATTGTGGTCGTAATTCGACTAGATTGCTATCATATTGCAGTCGGAATCCGGTCGAATGACGATGATGTTGAGCTCCCATTGCGTGGAAAAGAACATTGTATGTGCTTGGTCGCATACAATCGTGCAAATACCTATCGCGCAAGTTATCAATCCAGGATATATAGGTGATTTTGATATCTTGGTTGATGGCTATTTGTGCGCATGTGGACAACCAAGCTAGGAATGCACATTAACCCAATCGCCCAAGCAAGCACAGTCCGCTCGAGCACTCTGTTGGAAACTCATCGTTCGACATCGCTATCGAATGGTTGGAATTTGGCCCGATCACGATTGTGACATGATCTGATCAGAATTTGGCCCGATCGTGGTCGCGATGCAATCCATTCAAAATTCAACTACGATTTGATTGGACTCTGATTTTGATTGGATCAAAGTTGGAATCGAGGCACAATCGGATCAGATTCCGACTATAATCCAATCCGATTGTACGTAGTCGTGATCTAGCCCGAATGCACACAATCGCGATTTAGCCCGATCGCACGTAGTCGTGATCCAATCGCGGGCCTATTGTCGGCGGCGAGGATGACACAGGCGATCTGACAAGTTCAAGTATGGACTATAACGAGCTCGGTGGAAGCACTGTGCATTTTCATTTATTGTGCATTTCTACGTGATCGGATGACAGATCAAGCATCGCATGCGATGGGATGGATGACAAAAATCTATGTTGCGTACGGACGTGCACGAAACCTTCCTGCATAATATTTAGAGCAAAATCTCTACAAAAGGATTAAGTAGTTAGTACAGATGATAAATTGCTCCAAAGAGCAGTAATCAAACCCCCGAAGACTACACAACTTTTTGAAATATATACTCTTTTGTCATGCTAATTTTTAATTAAATAAAAATATTTTTCATAATTTATCTTGTTTTCATCCCGTAACGAAAACGTGCCTTAAATATTTTATCATTACGCGGCATCCACAGGGAAATTCATGCTCCTTTTCATTTTATGTCCCGTTTCACGCCTTCTCTTTTTTTAAGTGCACTTTGCCCTTTCTTCTCCTCCATTACAAAAAAAAAGGAAAAATTTTTAAAAATAAAATAATCGAGTGGTTTAAAAACATGCATCTTATATTTATGCTTTTTAATTTATATAATATGTTCATTAAAACTTAGTTGAATGCAGAAAACAAATAATCTTAAAAATGATAATCATCTTATATCTATTTAAGCTCTAACATGATTTTCAGAAATTATATCGCTCATTTTGTCACAAATAAATAATATTAAGGATAAATTTTAATCCTTATACCCTATTAAATACAAATTTCTTTTTTTTTTGTCACAAATAGACATGTTTAACGAATTGATTCGATCCAGAACCGAATCGGAACTAATCCATTAAATTCAAAACTAGAACCGATTCAAATGAACTGGTTTTGGAACCAAACCAGAACCGTTTCGATTCTGGTTCGGTTCGATTCCAATCAATTTCGAAACTGGTTCGGAACCAGTTCTGGTTTCGATTTGGATATGATTTCGATTGCTAATTTAAAGGTGAAAATTCTTAGCATGTTAATATGCCTACAAGATTATTTTGCGATAGAAAAAAATAAGATTATCAGCACGTTAGATGAATTTGAAAGATTAAATTTGAGGAAAATAGTTTAGAACAATTTCAGAATCGATCCAAAATCATTTCGAAACCGGTTCAGAACCAATTCGGAACTATTTCAGTTTGAATTGGTTCCAAAATTAAAATTTTGAAATCGGAATCGGTTTGGACCAGTTCCTACGTCAATGAATCCAGAATCAATCAAAATTGAATTGAAATCAAAACCGAAGAACCGATAAACATCCCTAATCACAAAAATGGTCATATTAAGAAAACTAAATGGATATATAACTATAAAAATTAAAATGTGGCTAATATTTAGAGTCGAGGTGTAGTTGGATATTTACAAGTTACAACCATCCCTGGATAAAAATTTTACATTTAATTTCACAATAATATTTTAAATGAGTCATTCATCAACAACTTATCTATCTTCTGTCTCTATTTTAATATTAAAATAGGTTTTTATCAACACAATTAAATGTTTGAACATATTATATAATTTTTAAAAATTATATCAATCCTAACATAACCATGAGGCGTATTGTTTTTTTTTCTCAGAATTTTTTTACACAATTAATTTTTTTTTTGAGGTTTTCCCTTTTTAATTTTGAATTTATCCGATAAAAAAATACATAAGAATTAAAATTAAATATATAAAATAATATTAAAATAATTCTACAATATGTAAGCTTATTTAAACTCCATAAAAAAATTAAGTGAATAATTATTAAACTTCTTTGAAATTTAATTTACTTTATAAATAAATGAATTTATATTATCCCTATATCATATTATCCCTATATCATATTATCCAATTGTATGTAATATTGTTGCTACTAAATTAAGATAAATTTCCTTTTTAGTTGCTATTAAATTCTCATGAAATGTATAATTTTGATTTTAAAAAAAAAAAAATCTCCTTTTTACTCAATTAATGTGATTAGATGGTCAATCTCTTTCTCTCCCGTAATAAAAATATGATAACGTTCAACTCAAACACTCTTTAATTTCAGTCTTATAATAATATGAAGGGAGATAAATCATGATCGACTTTCAGTTATATCAATACTTGATCACAGTCAATTAGTATTTCCATCCTAAAGTACTTAAATGGATATCTAAATTATCAAATAATAATAATAATAAAATAAATAGAAGATGATTCCATCCCTTTCATGATAATAATATACATATTTTATTTTATTTTATTTGAAAAATATAAAATATATTTGCCTCAATCTTCCAAAAAAAAAAATTGCTTTACAATTAATTGTGAGGATGAGAGCTGCGCGAACACAAGCAGCTCCTAATTAAACAGTAAGTAAAAGTCCAACTTAATTAATCCTCCCTTAACTTTTGGATTACTTTGTTAATCCTTCCCTAATGACCTGAAATTCTGCCGCTTTCGCCGGCGACGGTCGTCATGGGCTTAGTCACCTTATATATCTCCGCCAACGACCGTAACCTCCTCCGCCTTTTCGTCGGATGCCGCCTTTCCTCTTCTTCCTCCTCCTCTTTCCCTGTTCCTTCTGCGGTTTTCACGCCATTGCTGTATTGCGCTGTTACTGACACGTCGCCGGCGTCGTCTCCGTCGTCGCCGGCGCCGAGCTGAACTAGCTGCCTCGCCGCCTCAATTTCCGGAAGCGCATTGATCCGCTCCATGGAGAAGCAGAATTGAGATTGGCGTGGAAATGTAGGAACAAGACCGGCTTGGCTTCGGTTGGGCGAGGACTTCGTCCACCGTCGAGTTTAATTTCGTGGCAATTGGTCCACTGAACCGCGGATTTTATCCGGCCGGGTCCAAACGACCAGGTCCAAAGAATGAATTTCTTACTTATTAATATTTCTCTTTTTTTTTTTATTGACATCAAAGTATCTGAATCTTCGATCCGATTAATCTCTGAAAGTGATCGACCCTGTCTTACGGATTTTTAGGACGCTTCATTAATAACTAAATTGAATAAGATCAGAGTTCAAGTACTTTCACCGACCACCAACATCTCTCTTTCTCTCGTACAAATTGATGCAATTAGTAATAATATAGGTGCTTATTACGTGACATCGAAGAGTCAATTCTCAGTAAATACGAAATATCTCATTTGATTTCTAAAATCCTTCATAATTTATTATCCAACGTTGAGTCGAATGATTAACCGTAAAGAATATTTGACGTTAGTTTTTGCCACTCCCATGAGAAAATTCCAATAATTAATTCAAAAATTCAATTGAAATCTTTTTAATTTAAAATTTTTATTTATTAACAACTCTCTCTTTACTCCTTATAAAAATCGAGAAAAAGCAAACATTCCTTCGAGATTAACTGCCCATTGCATAAAATCACTTGTGATTTATTTCTCATGATTATAAAACTGATTAATAAAGATATTTAAAATGAACATATCATCTTTTATTATCCACAAGCAACTAATTCAATTCGAAGTCTTTTTTATTTTTATTTTTAAAAAAAATAAAATTAAGAGCATCATTTTTTTTATTCACAGTAACTTTGTAGAAAGTAAATACTATTTTGAAGTTGTTTCGTATAAAATAGCAACATTTTAAAATTACTTTGTACAAAATTAGATCAAAATAAAGTTGCCTCGGAGGAGAATCGCTTTGATATAAATTTATAAATAAAATATATTTTTTATATATATAAAAATAGAGCCATAATTAAAGGCCTATTTTTTTTCCTACATTTTTCCATTTTTGTTTCAATTACATCGGATGTTTTGATCCCCACTTGACACCTTTTTTAGTCAATCAGTGGGTCAGTTTTAGGACGTTGATTCAATGAAATTGGTCCAAAGAAAACAAACCAAAAAGTGGTCAACATAGGGAAAAAAAAAAAAAAAAAAAAGACTACCATAAAACGTATACAATGCGGTTTAGAAAAACTTCATTTCGGACCATTTCTTAGTTCACACAGCATACCAAGCAGCTTATTGTTGATCTGCTTTGCAAATACTTAGGCATGCTTAACGGATCGATTCGATCCGAAATCAAGTCGAAATCAATCCGTTAAATTCGAAATAGAAATCGATTCGGATGAATCGATTTAGTTCGATTCCAATCGATTTTGGAATCGATTCGGAACCATTTCGGAACTGGTTCCGGTTCCGATGTGGATCTGATTCCGATTGCTAATTTAAATGTGGAAATTTTTAACATGCTAACATGTCTATAAGATTATTTTGTGATAGGAAAAAAAATATGATCACCAGCACATTAGATGAATTTGGAAGCTCAAATCCAAGAAAGATGGTTCGGAACCGTTTCGGAATCGATCCAGAACCGTTTCGGAATCGGTTTGGAACCGATTCGGAACCGGTCCGTATTGAATTGGTTCCAAAGTTTCATTTCGAAATCGATTCGGAATCGTTTCAGAATCGATTTAAAACCGATTCGAAATCGATCCGGATTGAATTGGTTCCAAAATTAAAACTTTGAAATCGGAATCGAATCAGAACCGATTTTGAACCGGCTCGGACCAGTTCCAATGTCGACGGATTCAGAATCGACTAGAACCGAATCGGAATCGGAATCGAGGAACCAATAAGCATGCCTACAAATACCTACTAAAGTAAAAAATAAGAAAACAATCACATGAATAAAAAATGAAAATTATATAAATGAAAATATTAAGATAGATACGATTATAAAAAATAAAAATATTAAAGTAAAAATTAAAATTATATTTATTGAGAGAAAAATAAGATGAATCTCAGATAGTACAAATATATATTTAGATGATCATTAGATATTCCAATTAGATAATATAAAACTATTAAAAATATACAAATCAAATGAGAAAGAAAAAAAAATTAAAGAAGACTTGATTAATAATAATAAAATAAAATTTAATTAAATTAAATATAAATAATTATATAGTAAAGAATAGAATCTAATGACGTAGGATGATGCATATAACTAACTCCATCTAGTGATATAAAATTTGATGATTATTAGTGTTGTGATTGTAATAATAACACTTTGCTCCACTTGACAAATAAATAAAACAAGAATAACTTTAAACTAACAACAAGAGAGTTTCTAAACACTTACCTGGAAACTTTCACTTGGAAGAGTAAAAAAAAAAAGAGACAAGCCTTGAATTGAATAAATAATTCTTTTCCAAGTTAGTAATTATTTGGTTGAATGATAAATAAATTAGATCCGACAGATTTTAGCTCAAAGGTTAAAAGACTACAAAGGAAAATATTCGAGAAAATTCTTGGAACCTATTCTACAAATTTCAGAACAAAAAGATCACATAGAAAGAACAAGGCGTGCATCATCAACTTCACTAAGATCAAACAAATGATTTATCAAAGGTGTACCGACGACAAAGCACTTTTCGATGAATTCTAATCAGAATCGGATATCATTCATCAAACCATGATTGTTTATTCACCTCAATCTAACAGTTTGGCAGGGAACAAGAGTTCAAACAGATTAGAATTGGGCCTACGACAGTGAATGCAAAACTATGGATATGCAAACAGTAAAGCTCGAGAACAGGTAATACACGTAAAAGATTATGTCATGGGCTCATAGCTACCTTACTGAGACACTTAAGAAACCACTATTAACTAAATATGACATTAGAAAAGTCAAAACTAAAGTCTATCAAAACCAGCACTGAACTATGCTATTGCTAATCGTCCTATTATGCTGATTTAAGAAAGCAAAGGAAGCATCGAACAGAGGTTTAGTTATTATGGTTGTCCAAGATATAAACAAGTCTCGATCCTTGAAACAAACTGCAGAAATAATTGACAAAGATGAAGTTCCAACAAACACCACTGCAATGAACTTCCACAATGATGAAGTTCTGCATGCGAATTGCTATTGTTCTGAACTTTGTTTGTCAAGGCGTTGAATAGTTTGCAGTCTAATGTTTCTATTTCTTGTTTTTCATGATTTTGACATGAAAATTAGAATTCACAGTTTTGGGATCGACCTTGAACTTTAAAATCACATTACAAACCCATACTCTTAAATGCAAATTTTGTTGTATGATGATAATTTAATACCCATGAATTTGATATTAGTACTGCTCGAATATCTATTTTGCACCATTTAGGTTTTACTGAGTTTTACAAAGTATAGTATATCCTTATGCAACATTTACGACAGTTACCAACTTATAAGAGGATCTCGCTTGACAAGTACTGAGTACACCTTGGATTTTGGAATTTCTATACACAAAAAAAAAGTCAAATAAACAAATTAGCAATGCTCCAACATCTCAATGTCAATGCCGATTTACACAGCCACATGGACAATCTCTGCAGATGCCACATCCACATCAGCTCAAGGATTGCAGATAAGATAGTTACTTCTTATTTTGATCTTGTTGGGAGACTAAAATGATTATTTTCCAATAGTTGAATGAGCACCAAGTAATGAGCAATATACTAATTTTCCATGTCATTATTTTCCCGATAGTAATAGAAAGGAACAAACCTGAAATTTAGTCAAAGCTTCAGTCAGGTATGGCCAAGGTCGAGTAGCATCAACCTTTACATCTCTCCAAGATTCACCAAAAGCCTTTTGATATTCATCCAATATCTATCACTCGAAAAGTATCGAAGAAACCTATAATTAGCATAGGCACATCAAAATATTTAAATAGTACAAACAATGAGTGCTAATCTCCTCTGTTCTCAGTGTTCAGAATCCTTCAACAACCTTTACCTAAATAAACGACACTACTATTCAGAAAAAAGTTAAAATTAGCATGTCATACAACACCATTTATCTATACAAGCAAACAACAGGATAATTCGAATGAATCTCCATTCTAATTGATTTTGCTCAAACGCCACTTAAGTATCAAGAAGACATTACATCATGGTTCACAAAAATAACACAATGCCACAATCATTTGCCTGAGGTAAAGGATTATCCGACACTAACACAATAACTCGATGTCAAAATCACAAAACAATTACAATGTTACAGGAATTATGATTACAATTGGCCATTAAGGAAGCAAACGTTATGAACCAATACCTGGTTTATGAGGGAAAAGGCACTTCGTGCAGGGTAATGATCATCCATGAAAGCCAAAGCGCAAAGATCATTTCTGTTGTAAGAATGCACCTTGTATTCTATAAAGGACAAATTTTTTTATAGATTAGCCCACTGAAAAAAAAAAAGACCACACTGCTGAACATCCTAGTGATTACAAACTAAGGTAGTTTGATAAAGATAAATACTTCATTTACGAAAAAGTTGCTAGAAATATGAATGCAAATGGATTAAGTATGGCTCAAAGTAGAATAATAAAAAATTAAGGCCAGAAGGTTGGTTTATATTGAAATAATGAAATGCGATGTCCAACTCATGTTTTACCCTGTTTTTTTTTTTCTTTTTTCCAATCCGCTGCCTGCATCCGAATTATACAGGCATTAATCGGATTCGTACAGCCTCTAGCCATTAATCAGAGTCAATGGCCATTAACTGGATTAATTGCAGTCGTTAATTAGAGTTAATAATTGCCTAGATTTTAAGCCTATAAATACAGGCTGAAATCATCGATCCAACAGCAATCCACAGCCTCTTCTCTGTTCCCCTCTAGCTTCCTGTGATTCCTTCTCACGTTTTAATTTAAGGAAACTGTGTTCATCATTGATGGAGCTGCCCTCGCTAGCATTCGAGAGTCAGAGCTGCAACCAATTATATTTATGCAATTCTGTAGTTTATTATATTTTAAATTCTGTATTTTGCCTAACGAAACTAAAACTAAGGTAGTTTGTTCAACAAGATTGATGATCATAGCAGATAATTCCTTAACCCAAGAAATCTCAAAAAGTGCACAAAAAATTCGCAATAAACGGAACGATTTAATCCCTCGAGGTTTTGGGTGCTGGAAAAGGGGAAACGATGTTGAGATTCATACTGCGGCGACACAAATTAAACATTAAGACTCGAATTTGTAGGGAATCGAGGGAACACCTTCATGCTGCACCGACTGGCGTTGGCCGGGCGGCGTCCGCTTGGCGACGGTGCGCGCGACGAAGAGGATGAACTCACGGGCAGCGAATCTTTGGAAGTAGCCGAAGCGGCTGACGTCGGTGGCGTTAGCCAGCACCACCGGGTCCGCCGCCTCGGGCGAAGACGACGACGACGACGACGAGGCGGCGGAATTGAGGATCACCAACGCCGTAACCCTCATCGCGGCGGTGAAACGCGTGGGGCGGACGCAAAGCAAGGCGAAGAGATCGAGACGAAAGGCGGGATCCCGCTCCGTTCGATCTCAAACTCCCTCACGCGCTTCGAATCGAACAATCTAAAGATGGCGGTGCCGGTAAGGCGTCGTCCGTTGCGTCACCGGGCCGTCGACGACAGCGCCAACACCATCGTCTCCGCGCCTCTGCCGCGTCGCCTCCGACGGCGCCGTGTCGGAAGGGCGTCAGCTCCGCGTCGCTTCCAAGCGACCGGATGCCGGCGACCGCAACCTAGAGAGTTTTCCGGTTGCGGCGTAGAAAACAAATTGAACAGGTAATTATCTAGCTCTGATACCATTGTGGATCTAAATGTATACCTGTTCTAGGTTGAATTTACCCGGTTGAAGGAGTTTGGACTTGCGTCGGAGGAAATGATCACGGCCGGAAGATTCCTCTCGCTTCCACAAAACCAAATCGTCTGGATGTTTCCTCTCCTTTTGCTTTTCTACGGGGGCCTCGCTTTGGACGCACTCCTTCCCTTTTAAGGGAAGGAGACGCACGCACGGGCGTGCTCGAGGCGGTTCCACGAACTGCCTGTGGAACTGCCACGAACTAACACCTCACGCGCTTCGAATCGAACAATCTAAAGATGGCGGTGCCGGTAAGGCGTCGAACAGGTTCGATTCCGCCAACTCTCCGACCAATTCAAATTCAAATTCAAATTAAATTCAATTCAATTAAATCAAATTAAAACAATAACTTCAAAATCTACATATTGTTTTATTAGCCGTTCGGGTTACGGATCCATGCCGAAAGATGGTTGTGTGCAGCCACTGAGGCCTAAGGGAAAATAGAACGGTTATATTGCAGGCAGTTCTCTCTTGTTATCTCTATTGATCGAACGGAATGGATTATCGACTGGACTAGTCTCAGGGACTACACTCGGAGTATAAAAGTTTAAATGAGTCACTTAAGATGGTATAAAGAACTAAGTGATCTATCCGAGTCAAAGATGCTCCTCGAAAGATAGATGTTCGGGTTGCTAAGACTTAAGCTATGTTTGGTAGGACATAATGTAATTATATTTGTAATGTGATAAATTAAAGTGATGTAATCTTGATTATATTATTTTTTTTGATAAAAATTGTATATAATCTTGAATTACAAAGACAATTATATCCTTTTATTTAATATATATTACAAGAACGATAAGGATCGATCGGCAACGACAACGACGACGAGCAATCGATCGGTCGACAACGGTTGCGGAGGCTGACCGACGACAACTAGCCGACGACAGTGGCTGGTCGGTAACGACGATAGCGATCGATCGACGACTATGGTCGACAGTCGACCGACGACGACGACGATGATAATGACGACCGACGACAGCAGACGACCAACGACCGATCGATCGGTAGCGACAATGGACGGCGACGATCGACTTCAATTGTTGAGCATCCGACATTTTTCAGATTACGATTTGGAATGTAATCGGATTATATAGATTTTACTTCGTAATTTAGATTATAAAATTTTAATATCTTTTATAATTCAGATTACATTATATTATAATTTTAAAATGATAACAAATAAAATAATCAAATTTCTAATATAATCTAAATAACATTATAAAACATATTACAGGCTACAGCATACTAAACGGTTTGAGTTCATTAAAATGAATCGAAAATTATATTAAAAAAATAAAAACAAATGATGGTTTTCTCTGTGTCCTTGCACTTTCCTTTTTCATTTCGACGTAAGGGGGCAGCGATGGAGCCGTTAATATGGCAGTTAGTTTTTTATATGATGAAATTGTAATTCAATGTATATCGATGTGTGATTTCTCTGACGATCAAATCAACTCCGGATTAAGAAGTAGAATTCACATCAAAACGAGTAGGAAAACGAAAGAATTTGAGAAATGCATAGACTTTGAGTGTAAAAAACAAATCATACCTCCTTTCATTCATTGTCGCTCCCTTATATAATTGGATAGATAAAAGTCCACGTGACTTGCCACGTCCGCCCAAGGTGTGTCAGCAGATGAGGGGTTGATCGCCAATGGAAGCAACGACAGATGAGTGCATCTCGTGTCGTTGAATTGTTGGCAATGCGTCACCTTTAGAGTAATTTATCTTGTCAAACAAAAATATGAAACTTTCACATTAACGGTCTCTTCCAATTGTCCCTACTAATGGAAGAGATAAATTATAATTCCATATAGCAAATATAAAAGAGGGGGACGGTCGATAGTCCAGGACAGTGAAACCCTCGAAAATTAATCTCTGCCCATTTAAAAATTATCCTTTTGTACTTGTCAATTGAAATAGTCTTGTCAAAGCGGTTGTGCATGGTAGCTACATTGACAATGCATTTTGTCCCGTCGAACACAGTTGTGTACGATAGATGTGATAGTAAAAAATAATTATAGCTCGAGATCGAGATAGGTGTGAGAGAAATATCACTGCGGACAATGACGGACTAGTACGTCTGGAATGATCGAACCATCGAGAATTTGTCACCTTCACTATAATCTGCCTTGTTAGGAGTGATTACACGTGATGGCTAAATTAGCAACACATTTTACCTCGCAAGGATAATGATATAGTCGTGTTTTGACCTCTTTTGTCGAGTTTCGAGAGAGGATGAGTTCCTACGTCCGTAAGCATATCCTGTCAAATGTAACATAAGTCGAACGATCGTCGGTAATCCAATTATAACCCTTCGATGCTTAAGTCAGACAGAGAGATCAAAATGAAAAAGTAAATATAAAAAGTATTCAGTAGTCAAAGTGACATAGAAAGTTTTCTTTTACCTCAACATGTGTTTATATAACATCTCTTACGTTTTTAGCCCCCTTAGGTTATTTACTTGTAACCTACTTTACTAGGTTGTTAGGGCATAACCACTGTAGGAAATCTCTATCTGTCACGTCATGTGTTCAGGGGCTATCATTAAGAGAGACCGTTAGGAAACCAACAGTAACGACTGAGGAGGAGAATTTCCATTGTGGTTCCCAAGCTCCTGACTTTCCACATCATTCTCTCATGACTTAACCTGCTTTTGACTTTTGCGCTCCATGATTTTCCGAGTCGTCTCGCTCTTGACTCGACCTACTTTTAACTTCTGCATCCCATGGCTTCTCGAGTGACGTCGCTCCCGACTCGGTCTGCTTTTGACTTATGTATCCCGCGGCTTCTCGAGTCGTTCTGCTCTCGACTTGGCTTTATCTCCGACTAGCATATTTTTAACTTCTGACTCCGTGATTTTCTGAGTTGATCCGCTCCCAACTCGATATGCTTCTGATTTATGTGCCCCGTGACTTTTTCGAGTCGCATCGCTTCCGACTCAAATTGCTTCTGACTTATGTGTTCCATGGCTTCTAGAGTCACCATGCTCTCGATTTAACCTTACCTCCAACTGATTGTCATCCTGACTTCCCTTGATATTTCAACTCCTCGTGATGTCCTGACTTTTTATGGGATCCATACGATTGGACTTTATCCCTATCAATTGCAGCAAAAGCCGATTCATTCACTCCCAATGTGTTCGTCAATCAGTCCTACAATCACTACAAAGAAGGTAAATTACGGAGGGGACTATGTCCCTTGAGCCGTTGACCACAACAACGAAGGGCTTCTAAACTTGGGTGAGAATTTTAGATTTTATACTGAGATTCGATTCATATCTATTGCAGTTTCTGTATTGCTCCAGTCAATTGTCTATTCTAAAGGATGATTTTATCCCCCCCCCGTGAGGTGAGAAATGAGTCGATTGGCAGGGCCGGCCGGATAGAACCGGAGGAATTGATACCCAAACAGTGAGTGACTTGGACAGAAAGGAAGAAGGTCAGTTCGTTGAATCAGCAGAATATGCGTGCGATTGTGCCATTTGTAAAATAAATAAATAAATAAATAATAATAAAAATAATGATTTCAATTAAATAGAATGGATTAAACTTTGGAACTCCAACGACTCCATAACACTCTGTGTATTTTTACCCCCTAAACAAAACCACATGTTTTAATTATTTTCTTTTATTGAATTTCAGAGCTTGAGCTTGAGTTTGAGTTGCCCCTGTCCGAATGTCAACCTAAATCCTACCCACCCAACAACTTACCTACTCACCCACCCTCCGTCTCCAGTTACCGAACCCCTCCACGTCACCCACTGCTATTCGTTACTAAAACCGAGTGCGCCTCTGTGTGCCTTTTTTTTTTTATTTAAAAATAAATAAATTTAAGAGAAGGAAAATAAAAATGTGAATCGTGATTTGATTAAAATAAATAAGTAGAAAAAAAAAACGAAATACATTTCAGTCATTTTGAAAAAAAATCGCAAGGCAAATTTTCGTTTCAGCTCTGAAATTTATGACTACGTTTCAAGTTGAGCCATCATATTTTTGTACTGACACCGTATATTTAAATTTTCGATCTCATTAATTTTAAAAATGATCAGTACAATGTCATATTACGGATCTTTAACGGAGTGCTAAGTAATCAAAAAAATATTCATAGTTTAATAATTAAGTTTGACCATATAATCATGTTATCCCTGTAAAATAGATTTAACGTCAAAGATATACTCCGTTTTAGAAGATAAACTTTCGATTATATTTGTATTCGACTCAGAGTCACATATCTAAATTTTTCTTAAATTCAGAACTAAACTCTTCTCAATAGACAATCAAGTCATATTATTCTTATGAGATGTTGTTCTACTTTACCAGTTACCACTGCACCTTATCTTGTGAGCTAGGTTAATGATGTCCCCATGGGGATGACATGGTGGCTAAGACACGACGGTGCTTACGGATAAGACATGAATCGATTTTGAAAAAGATCTATAACTCTTTTTTAAATTCAGATGACTCCACGTGTCTTGGTCAACGTCAAAGTTCATAGGACCTTCCGTGATTTATCTCCCTCATAAGTCATAATGGTCGTAGGACAAACCGATGGAGACTGCTAGGTTGATCGTTCCAACCTTTGCGGTGAGCTAGGCTAATGATTTTGTGATTGTTAAAAATTGAGGGGGTGAAATGGCCATTTTGGAAAATTTTGGATGATAATAGAAATTTAACAGTCGCACGAGAGACGCACGCTGGTGACGCCGACCCACCCGGCCACCCCGTAACCTCCTATAAATAGCTCCGCACCCAGCCCGCCTCCATCTCCTCCGCTGCCCTCGCTTACCTTTTTTGTGTCTTTTTTTTTTGTGCTTACGATTCCGGCGTCGATCCGCCGCCCATGTTCCCTCCTTCCGACGACGTCGACCTCCTCGCCTACGCCTCCCGGCCGTTCGCGGAACGGCCGTGGAAGGAGGGCGCCCCCAACTGCCCTCGCTGCGATTCCCCCAACACCAAGTTCTGCTACTACAACAACTACAGCCTCGCCCAGCCGCGCTACTTCTGCAAGTCCTGCCGCCGCTACTGGACCAAGGGCGGCTCCCTCCGCAACGTCCCCGTCGGCGGCGGGTGCCGCAAGAATCGCCGTACCAAATCTTCGTCGTCTTCTTCCTCCTCCTCCTCCTCCACCGTATCTCCTCCTGCCATCCCCTTTCGCCGCCCCGATCTGCTGCTAAACGACGTCGCCTTGGACTCCGACTCCGCCTCGGCCTCCGCCTCCAGCGGCGACATCGACCTGGAGGCTCTCTACGCCAAGTACACCAACCAGCGCCCTCCCGATCTGGATCCCGTAGCTCCGGCGCTGGCCACGTCGAGCGAGTCGAGTTCCAGAAACAACCAACTCAGCGGCGCACAAATCGCTCAGCCGCCGGCCGACGGTGAAGGTGGAATGCTGGGCCCGGCCCAGTTCGAGCCCAATTTCGACGTCGAATTCATAAGCCCAATCTTGGAGGAATTCGAATTAATCCACCATCCGGATTTTCTATTGAACGGCGACGATTGGAGCTCATTGGAAGCTTTTTATAAATACTAATTTCACTCTTTTTTTTTCTCCCATTTTATGTAATTTTCAAATATATTTATACACATTTATTTCCTTAAAAAAGGAAGGAAAAAATATAGAGATAATTAGTATATTTTCTCTAATAAATGAGTGAGCCAAAAAAAAAAAAGTTAGTTCATTCACTCGATGCTTGTATTTTCTTTTTCTTTCATAATGATGATAGTGAAATGCAACTAACTAGATCACATAGCTCATGATGAAATGGACATTAGATTGTGACACTCGCAAAAAAATAATAAATAAAAATAAAAATGAAAATGAAAATAAAAATAACAAAAAAAGCTCTGGCTTCTAGGAGTTGAAGTCGATTTACTTGACCTACAAATCTCCTAAAGCAATTAATTAAATAATACGAGGTGTAATTTTTTTTTAAAAAAGATTAATTAAAATTAGGGAGGGGAATTAAAATTAGGCCCATGATCCAAGGCATTAATAAATAAATAGCTCGGGATTCACAACAACATGGGAGTGGAGTGGTGGCCGGCTTGGGTTAGGAATAAAATAAACAAATTTTGTGAAAATTTGTAGGGGTTTTCCGAAGATTCAATTCAATATTTTATTTATTTATTTTAATAATAATAATGATAACAATAATTAAATTTTGTCCCGGATCGAATATATGGATCATCTATGTCATTAAATTTTATTCTCTATTATATCATCATCTATATGATTATATTTAAATACATTTTATTTTAGTATATTGCCAATTAAGTATTTTTTTAGTTTTCTTTTTTCTCATTTAATTTGTATATTCGTAATAATTTTACATTATCTAATTGGAGCATCTCTAATCAATCGTCTAAGTATATATCTATATTATCTTTTTTTTTTATTTACATCAGATATCAGGTACGATTTCTCTTCCCTACTAATCCTGATGACCGATCGCCTCGGTCCCACGGAAATTTCCCGATGGTCGATATGCGTAAATCAGGATGACGCGCGGGCCGAACACGTTGGAAATCCATGCAAGCGTCAGATGGCTCGACCACGCTAGGACAGAGGGGTCGATTTCTATCGTCATTCGCACAGCGCGCGCAGCCAGGACGGAATCGACCCCTGACAGTGCAGCGGGGAGTCTCATGATTAACCATCACGCATTGCCCTGGGGAAATGACAATGGCGCAACGGTTAATCACTTCAACTTAAATGTACCTCTCGAAGTTTTCGCTCAGTAGGTATTACTTCAACTTTCGCTCTAATATTCTCATTTCTTATTTTATTCATCTTTGTATGTCCACATATCTATTTTAATATTCTTATCATTTACTCATGGATTCGAATTATAGTCCAACATTAAGTTCAATATAACATACCAAATTTGATTATTATTTTATAAAATTTTCCTTTAAATTTTAAAGATATTTTATGATTTAGGTAAGAAATTTAAATGTTAATAAATTTTAATTGGTTAATATTTATGAACAAATTTTTGAAAAATTTATAAATAAATTATACGAAATTTTAATTATAAAATTATTTTTTATTCAAATATTTAAAATATATATAGTTTCATATATTAGATAAACGTTTAACTTAATTTATAGGGATAATTATGTTGTTAGTTGAGTTCGATAAAAAAAAATTGAATTTGGCTTGAACTTGATAAAATTTTAAATTGGCAAGCTTAAACATGAGCTTTCGGTTTTGCTCGTTTACCTCCCTAATTTGAGGAAGCCAATTTATTCATCCATTTATAAAATAATGCACTTTGGTAATTAGATTATTTGGGAGACCGTGTTGATAAAATATTTAGGTTAGCATCGTAAATGGTCAAATGATTTGTATCACTTATATATATATATATATATATATATATATATATATATATATATATATTATGTTGAGTGACGCGTGCTACGTGATTCCTGCGTATTAATGAAAAATGCACAATAATTTTCGTCGTGCTCCGTCTCATCCGAGCACCCACATTTCTACTACCGAGTAAGCATAATAAATGGAAAACATTGTGCATTTTTCATCGGAGCTCGACATCCACTTGGCATCGCCACCGACGACCGGATTACGATCGTGATCTGATCGGAATCGAAGTTCGACTGGATTCTGATCAGAGTCACGACCATATCACAGTTGGATTCCGACCGAATTGCAATCGAAAATCCACCGCAATTTACGGCCGCCAGCGACGATATTGGCGAAATCGCAATTCGTCGACCATGGCGGGATGATTCCAAGCAAAATATGGTTACGGTCCGGCCAGACTTGGTCCCGATCAGATCACGACCAGATTATGATCGAAATCGACTGTGATTGCAGTCGCCAACGGTCGTAATTCAATCAAATCCGATCGCAGTCTAGTCGGGCGGTCAACTGGTCGGCGACGACAACGTCAGTGGCAGCCCTAACGGATTCAAGGATTGACTATAGTGCGCACTCGGAGAAGAACGTTGGACGACAAGTACTATGCATTTCTTATTTACAATGCAATCTCGTCTAAAAGAACGGTTGAGATTGCGTGGCTCATGCGATGCGCATCGATTGGTGCTCAACATATCAAAACTCTATATATATATTTGCACACTTGTGCTTGAGTGACCACAATCATGAGGAATGCACAGTAACTCCACTTGAGCACCCACACCCAAGCCGCTTAACATTGTCGTCGAACGATCGAATTCTAACAACAATTCGAATCTGGTTGAAATCCAACCGCAATCTAGCTGGATTTTGACCCAATCATGATCGGAATCTGATCTGATCCAGGGTGCGATGTCATGACCGCGATCGGGTTAAACTCTGACCGTGATCCAGTTCGATCGTGCATGACCACAATCCGATCATGACCGTGGGCTTGTTGCCGACGGTGAGGACAACTTTGATGATCCGAAGGGCTCAAGGAATGACTATAGCACACTCAGGAGAAATACTGTGCATTCTCATTTACTTTACAATCACACAGATTGGACAGTTGAGCGAGCGTCATATATCTTGTGTGACGGATATTTGTGCGTCCATGTGCGAGCGAGTACAGTAATAAGGAATGTATAGTGCCCATGAGAGGTTTGGTACCCATGAGAGCACATGTACGACGCACCTTGGAGCATCTCAAATCTGACACTTCGTCAGACATGACATGAGCATGTATCATAGACTACTGTATGATTGTGCTTTCCTTTGATGATATATATTTACCTTTCATCAAAAAAGGAATGTATAGTAACTCTGCTCGATATCTGCCCCCGTGTCGTTCGGCATCGCCGCCAAGTGGTCGGATTCTGACCAGATCATGGTTAGAATCTGCCTGCGGTACGATTGGACTCAAAGTCGGATTGCATTTTCAGCCACATTGTGGCCAGAATCTGATAGAATTATGGTTGTTAGCATCGCAGTCACTGGCGACCATAATCACGTTAGATTCCGACCGCGATTCGACTAGAGGGATGGCGACGATGGTCTCGACGAGTTAGGAGTTGGGCTATAGTACCCATAGCTCCAACGACACAGTCAGAATACTGTGTATTCTCAGTTATTATGAAATCTCATAGAACGGATGGTGGAGAAGTCGTTGCACATTCGGCATGCATGAAACCATTGCGCATGATACACACACTGTGGTGTTATGTTGGGCGATCGAATCGCGCTTCGGCATGAGCAATCGAGGAAATGTGAGATATTTCATCGCTCACATGAACAGGAAAACATTGTTCACCTCGCTTGTTGCTCATCGACGCCAGATTCGCGGCCCAACATAACACCTCTATATATATATATATTCTAACGAAAAGGTGATTACGTTCACTCGTTTCTCGCTGTCGGTGTTTTAGTATGATGGTGAAGAGAGATAAATCACAGGGAGAGGGGAGCTTATTCCTCTTGATCAGTTGACCAGAAATGACAGAGGACTTCTTAACTCGGGTGAGAGTTTTAGATCCTACGTATTATAATAATAATAATTAATAGTGTATTAAGTGCTTAGCACACAATTAACACCTTCATGTTGACTAATAGATATTGAGTAGAAAATGAAGTCAATAATAAGTGGCTGAAAATTGTGGCTCAATTAAATCATAATTGGACTTAATTGAGTCCTTGAAAATAAAATCAATACAAGTTATTGAAAATTCTATCCAAACTTGAAATTGCGACTTTTTTTTTCTTTGTGTTTGTCTAGAATTTCCATTTCTTCCCCTCACAAAAAATATAACACATAATTAGGTAGGAATATTTAAAATTTTAAATGGATTCTAAGAATATTAAAAATTGGTCGATATCTTCTTAACAAGCAATAAAAAAAACTTAAGTAAAACACACAAAAAAAACTTTTAAAAAAAAATCTAGGGATGATTCATCATAAAGCTTGGAACCACCAAGCTAGCGGCCCCACCGACTGGTCCCTCGGTCATTGTGAGGGTGGTAAATCGCAGGTGGGCCTTTGACCCTTGACTCGGTGGTAAGCACAAGAAAAGATATTTCATTCCGGGGGGGTTTAGACCCCTCGTCTGGTTTCGAACACGGGCTTCCTCACAAACGTCACTTTGTGATTCATTCCACCTTGTGAAGAGGTCTAATTTCATGATCAATTTCTAAAGTAAAGACTTAAAACTACAAGTGGATCTATGACTTGGAGAAAACCTTGGAAAACTTTTACTATGATTATAGATTTTTAGACATGAGAATTAGGAGATGAAGGGCTAATTATAGGAAATTCACACATGCAATATAATTCAAAATTAAAAAGAAAAGGTAATAGCTAATGTTAACCTAAACTCTAGAATAAAATCGTATGTATTCTCTAAAAAATCTTGTTAAAATGCAAAGAAAATGCCCCAAAAATTTGAGTTTGATAAATATTTTGAACATTGGCTTCTGAGTTTGCATAAATTGTATTTGTAATTTACTCGATAGATAAATCATGAAAAAATTCATTTACCTCATAAAACAAACACAATGATTGTTTCATTTCATTGTGTTAGATAGGATTAGTGTATGCAAATAAATGAGAAGAATAGTTAGCTCATACCAAATAAGTTGCACATCAACTAGGGTTTCATTCATATTATATGATTATATCTTAATTTTAATTACATGAAACTTATAATTAAAACTTGTATAATTTTTATGCCAAATTTGATTTAATCATTATTGATATACACCACTGTCGGTGCAAATAAGATTCACATATCTCCTTAAATTTTTATAGTTTTATTTTTGAGTTTTATCCAAAAGATCTTATATCAATGGAGATATTTTTTCATCTTTTAAAAACATGATCTTTTCTATGTCTTATCAATGTTGGACTTTGATTGTATTCTCAATACTCCTAATAATCTCCCTCTCAAACAAAGGATCACATTAGACCTCCCCCCCTCTAGTCTATCCATCTTCAAAGAACTTTCTTTGTTTGATGTCCGATCTTTAACTCGCCAGATCTTCCTGTCAACTATATGATCTTCTTGATCAAGTTGGACTTCCTGTCAGTTGTTTGGTCCTTCTGATTCAACTGGATTTCCTGTCACTACAAGAAAAATAATCTATTATTATATTTTTTTTAACGACATTTATTTTATAACATAGTTATAAACATTTTATCATGACATTTATTAAAAATGATTAAGAATTTAAAAATAATGTCAAATTAGATAACTTATAACCACATAGTTAATAAATGTCATTAAAAGATTAACCTACATATGAATGTTTAGGTTTTATTTTTTCCAATAACTCGGCTGTCGCCAACTTGCTCACGCGCCTTCTCTTCAATCTCCACCTCCGGGCTTCTTAAGGAGGAGAAGGTGAGTTTAATAAAAATTTCCAATTTTACTTATTGAGGATTTAACATCTGCAAGCATGTCTTCGAATTAGAATTTTTTTTGGTGATTTATCAAACAACGCACGTGAATAGAAATGCTCAAACAACGCTCCATACTTTCATATTTATCAAATATCGCACTTAATTCTCTTTTTACCCCTCTCGCCAAAATGATCTATACCACTGTGATGCTGAAATTACAAATTTCAGTACCACTGTGGTGCTGAGATTTGAATTCCCAACACCACAGTGGTGGTGCTGGGATTGCAATACAACTGTGGTGTTAGAATTTGAATTCCTAGCACCACGTTCAGAAATTTACTGTGCTGCAGATCTATTTGGCGAGAGGGCTAAAAAAGGAATTAAGTTCGGCAATTTACCAAACACAGCTCCTAAAGTTCGAAATTGTCCAAAAAGCGCAACATGGTTTCAGATTTACCAAATCGCGCACCTAATTCCCCTTTTACCCCTCCTGCCAAACAGACCTGCAATTTAATGATGAGAGAGAATTTTCATGCATCCGAGCCACTACCGGAATTTTCATGTCGAGTCGCTCGCCGTCGCCGCCTTGCTGAATGTCCGCACCGCCACACCTAGTTGTCGTCACCGATTCATCTGGGATCGCCCCGCCAGAGGTGTTCTCTTCCTTATCTAGATCCCTGTCGACAGATGATCTCGCCGCCCCCCTTCTCTCGGTCCGGCGATAGCAAACACCACAGCCATGGCGGAGAGCTGCACGACCACTACAGTGTCAGTTCTTATTGCAGCTGATCTACTAGCTCCTATTCGTCATTGTCGGCGGATCTCTTTCTTCTCTATTTTCTGCGTTGTGGTGAGTCCTTACCTGCTCGTGAGCCGATCTGTGCTATTCTCTATCGTCTGCTCAGATCGTCGCCGACCTTCCATCCTTTGTCATCTTCATCACTACAGAGGTTAGCCATGGTTAGATCTGTAAATCTGTGGTCTCTGTGTATGAGCTTGGTTGTTCTATGTTGCAGTTGGGGGAAAACGCTATCATAGTTGTGTGAGGTGGTTTGAGGTCTCGAATTGGTGAATCAACCATCTGGCCCTATTATGTTCACTCATGTTCTGGTAAATTCTGGTGGTTCCTACTGTGGCATTGGATAATTGATGTGAGGATCAAGCAATGGGAAGCTTATGATTTCTGTGTTTATAGGTTGTGAGGTGGAAGTGAAGTGAGGTGAGTTCAAATTTAGTGTTCTTGTGGTGGGATGATATTCATGTAGTTACTTTGGATGATGGTTACAGGGTGTATCTACATGATAGTGAGCTGCACAGGGATTGTTCCTATACAAGTGAAGACTTTGTTTCAGATCTACTGGGGACAAATGAATCGAGCTAGGTAAGTTCGATTTGGGATTTAATACCATCATTAGACTTATGATAGTACTTGTCAATGTTGCATGTTGATCGCAGGACTTTGATTAGTGATAGATGCTTATATGTGTGGACAGCTAGCATGAGCTACATAGTAGGTGGGTAATATCTACCTGGTCCGGTAGTTTGATCGAATTCCGATGCATGAATTTGGATTTATGTTTATACCTATTTACCTTAAATCCACTCTTATTTAATCATTGTTTGTACTGCCTTTGATCTTTGAGATATATTATTGTTACTTCATTGATTATCTATCACGGATATGAACTATAAATTCTATTGTGTGTTAGCTGATGGATGTTCAGTAAGTACATGTGGTTAGGGTTATCTTTATGACCTCAGATTGGGTTACTATGTTACATCACTAGGGTTAGGTGATGGATTAGATTATGGAGTCGATTGTTGTATCGTACACATATTAGTTGTGCATCTATGGTGGATCTAGTTGTATGTGCATAGATAAGTGTGTGGTTGTCAGTAAGTGGCTATGGACTGGAGGTCCTAGCATGATGGTATATCCATTATGGATCGTGTGCTTGTGTATGGTTATATGGACGGTCGATGGTACCTCGCTACGGACTAGAGGTATTAATGTGGTTGACTGTGAGATGTGTATGACTCTCTGAGTGATAGAGAGAGAGTCTTATGGATTAGTAGTCTTTGCATAGTTGACTTTTGGTTGATCAGGACTCCCCGTGGGATAGGGAGTGTTGTGAGGATACTTGTGTAGAGCTATGCATCATTACATTGCATGCATGCTGGCGATTAGGTCTCCCTTATGGTTGAGAGGGTCGCTAGTCATCCTGCCTCCCCGACCACTCGGGGTAGTGGTAGTAGGGTTGAGTGCAGAGCATTGTTGTGCGTGTCATTCTCGGCCACTATGGATAGTGGTAGCTAGAGATGCGCACTTGGCCACTGTGCGGAGTGGTAGTTAGCGCACTCACCCACTATAAACGGTGGTCATGTGATGTGCAGTTGTCCTGGGTGTGGTGCTCGTCTATTCATGGTGCTGGGATTGCAACACCAATGTGGTGCTGGAATTGTGAATTTCAACACCACTATGGTGCTAGAATTTAAATTTCCAGCACCACTGTGGTGCTGGAATTGGAATTCCCAGCACCATAGTGATGGTGCTGGGATTGCAACACCAATGTGATGCTGGAATTGCAAATTCCAAGATTCATCGCATCCGAAATTGCAATTCCAGCACTACAGGTGGTGCTAATTCGCAATTCGCACCACGTGGTGGTGCAGAGGATCCAACACCCTTTGTGGTGCTGGGAATTCCAATCCCAGCACCACAGTGGTGATGAAATTCTCAATTCTAGCACCACTATCATCATCTTCCACTAGTTTCTCAACTTCCAGTACCATATTTTTTTCGACACAAGTTAAAATTGGGAGATAGGAGGATTAAAACTAAGTGTCCTCGACATATAAAAAATTCATGTTGTAAGATCTTTCAGTCTATGTCAAGATTTCGAAATTTGGACTCCTCTAAGTCCATCAATGAGTTTCGATCAAAACCCATTGATGATCCTATTCACCTATTTTTCGATCCAATCCAAGTCCATTGAGTTTGAGTAGTGTCCCTCTGTGTATCCGTGACCAAAATTTTTGATATTCGAGGTTTTATTAGGTATTCACAGCAATATTTCATAAATCAGACCGATATAAATTACGACAATTTACCAATATTTCAGGAATTTTTCTTTTGTAAAGCTTGAGCTGTTTGTAATTTCAGATGACTCTAGATTTACCCAATGTGTGTACATCCTTTTTTGCATTTTTGCAAGCAAGTTGGATGGTTTCAACAACAATGTATGAGAAACAAAAAAGGCTGTCTGTGAAAATCTTGTGAACAAAAATTGATGGCTCTTCCAAAAAATTGCATGAGCTGTGAAATGATTTTCAAACTAGTAGTAGTACTGATATTTTCAATTTTTGGTTCCTGTCAATATATAAAGAGTTGTTGTTGATTCCCTTAATTATTGTCATCTTAAGGCTATATCTTCGGCTGCCATTTAATTCATTTTAGTTTAGTCTATGATGTTCTGTAGGCTATAATTTCTAAATTTTTTACTCTTTTTGCAGGTGTTCGACTTATTTGACACAGAGCACAACGGAATTCTAGGATTTGAAGAGTTTGCACGTGCACTATCTGTCTTCCATCCGAATGCTCCTATTGATGACAAAATTGATTGTATGCTTCACTGATTTATAATGTTTCGTCATTTTTATGGTTAAAGAGAGAGGAGAACCAAAACCAATCTTCTTGTTGCATCCTCTTGTTTTACTTGATTATCATATAGATGGTTCACATTTCTGAGTTATCTATAGTTACTATCTTGATACTATCTATTAATAATGTGTAATATTCACTATATTGTATTATTAAAACTCTGTAATATACTTTTGTATATATGGATCATCACAAATGTTGCATCTTTTACCACCTTGATGTTAACAAATCCTCACACCTAGAAATTCATTTCTTACATTCGTATCTTTTCAAATTGTTTCTTTTTAAGAACCAAAAAATCTTGGGACAAAATAACATATGCAAAATAGAATAAAAGACCTTGAAACATAACTGACCTTAAAGCACTATTTGCATATCCCTGACCAAATCCTCCCATACTGGAATTTCTAGTTAATGGCATATTAAACTTGATGATTTCAGCCTCTGAAACTAGAGGTTCCAATCATTGTCCATCTATCTTAGTTAAAGCAGGTCCATCCTTTTTTTTTTAGAATGGGAAGTTTGTGTTGGAAGGTAAATTGCTTTTGTTCTAATTATGAAATTCAAATTGTCATTGCAATGTACTAAAATGCTTTCGTAGATACTGATTGTCTAAATCCACAATGTCAGTAATCGGTAACCTTATGGATGAGTCACCTTTGTTCAATTTTTTTGCAATACTAAATGTCAATTTGCTTGTGTATTATGGTCATGTCTAATTTTGACCATTATGTTTTTGCCAAAACTATTCAATTCGATAAAAAAAAAAGTTTCTTGATTATATGGAATTTTGAAGGCATAATTTTTTTTTATTTCAGTCTCTTTCAAGTTATATGACCTTAAGCAGCAAGGTTTCATTGAAAGACAAGAGGTCATCGTTATCATTTATATGTTTTTTCAAATGTATTTTTAAAATTTTTCTTTAAGGATCAATTGTACTAATAATTTCATCAATTTGAACCACAGATGTGCTAGAATTGGAATTTCCAAAGACCATCGTGGTGCGGAGATTAAATTCGGACCACGTGGTGGTGCAGATCCAACACCATAGTGGTGCCGAAATTCCAATTCGGCTACGCCGGTGCTGGAATTCGCAATTCCAACACCACTACCATCATCTTCCACCGGTTTCTCAACTTCCAGTACCATCTTTTTTTTCGACACAAGTTAAAATTGGGAGATAGGAGAATTAAAACTAAGTTTCCTCGACATATAAAAAATTCATGTTGTAAGATCTTTCAGTCTATGTCAAGATTTCGAAATTTGGACTCCTCTGAGTCCATCAATGGGTTTCGGTCAAAACTCATTGATGGTCCTATTCACCTCTTTTTCGATCCAATCCAAGTCCATTGAGTTTGAGTAGTGTCCCTCTGTGTATCCGTGGCCAAAATTTCTGATATTCGAGGTTTTATTAGGTATTCATAGCAATATTTCAGAAATCAGACCGATAAAAATTAGAAATCAGATAAAAAAAATATGGTGCTGGGATTTGAATTCCCAGCACCACGTTTAGATGGTTCGGAATTTCCAGTAGTGGCTCGGATGCATGAAAATGCTCTCTCATCATTAAATTGCATGTCTGTTTGACGGGAGGGGTAAAAGGGGAATTAGGTGCGCGATTTGATAAATCTGAAACCATGTTGTGCTTTTTGGGCAATTCCGAACTTTAGGAGTTGTGTTTGGTAAATTGCCGAATTAAGTGCGCTATTTGGTAAATATAAAAGTATGGGGTGCTGTTTGAACAATTCTAAATTTCACATGCACTATTTGATAAATTACTGAATTTTTTTCCTAAGCTCGATTGCTTCTAGTTTGCGCAAGATTAAACTCTGGTCGAATTGCTACTGTTCTCTTGTTTGGCTGTAGGATTTGGCATCGAGACTTGTTCTTGTTGGACTAGTGTTGCCAAATGTTTTGAACGATATGTAAATGATAATGAAGTTGAAGAATGAACAATAAATATTACAACTTACGTATAACAGATTGCCAATATAATAAAAATTCTTGATAAACACGATCGATGTTGCTAGTTTGTATTTCCTGACACTTAGGTATCAACCTGGTGGAAACTCAATTCTTCAAGAATACGATTAGGTTTCTCCTTTGCGGGTGGCACGTATTCAGAAACCAATTTCAAGCAGCAAATTCAATAACTATCTGAAATAATGAGTTAATATGTTTTATTTGTCCTAGCAGCAGAGGGCTAAGATGAACTTTCCTTCATCTTCTAGGAGGTATGCTCGGCTACTGGAGATGTTACCTGTAACCGTTTGCCGTGAGCAATGTGTGCACGTGCTGCATGAAATGCTCATAGTTGGCACACTTCGTGCAGCGTAAAAGGATACCCCCTTTATAAGAGGGTGTGGGTCCAAAAGAGGAAGAGGAGAGAGCAGGACATTGACGTCGAGAGGCTTTTCGAGAAGGTTTTTGTTGTCGGAGTGAAGAGACAGATCACCAAGGCGCGTCGGGACTTGGCTTGTGGAGAAGGAGGAGCTTTCGTGGTGATCGTTCCTTAGACAGCGAGTCATCTTCTTTCATTATTACTCGGACACGAGAAGGTTCTGTAAGTTTTTCCAATTTTTATTTCCAACTTCATTTTTCCATTAATTTTATTAAAATTATCTCGATTAGATGCCAAAACAACCAACATTACTTTAGTCCTTTAAGTCATTGAGGGCTAATTAGCCAAACCAGAAGGTAGCATGCTTAATTCCCAAGCCTTCTCATTTTCTTTCAGATAACACACTTTCCTCTTTCAAGGTTTTTGTGAGATTTATTGGAAAAAACAAACCTGTTCCGATGTTCACTTGATGAAATAAATACAAGGTAGCAATCCCATTATATGATTAAAGTAGAAATAAAAACGTGATAATATATCCCATTCAAATTATTTAAATCATTGCAGTAGAGTAGATAATTAATTTATTTTAGATTTCAAAAAACCCATGTTTCCTCTCGAGAATAATGAAAACTAACGAGAAAAGATCCATTGGGAGGGAAAAAAATGTTACCTCAGTGTGCTTGTCCAAGTCATGTTACACATCCTTAACTTGATTTTTCCAATAATGCAAATATATGCATCTTACAGTAACATGTACCATATACTATGCTCCAGTTCAGATTATTATTCAGTTTATATATCATGGGATAGGTGTATAGTCACTCACATGAAACACTGTTTAATTTTATCGAACAACTATTTATCAAGGTAAATTATAATGATAAACGACTGATAATTAGTATACGAGTTTGATTTTGAAAGAATAAAAACTAGGCTTATTCTACTTCCAAGAAGGACTTGCTTTAGCCAACTTTATTAGTTTGTCTTTCTATGAATAGAATCTTACACACATGCTCTGTGCATTGGCCTATTTGATAATGTAGACTAACTAATGAAGAACGGTATATGAGACTAATTACTTTTTGGAACTCAAAAAAATCAATGATAAACATTATTTTTTATTTATAATATAATTTGATTAAAATAACATGTGTACTTTTATTCTATGTATTACGGGTAATTTAATATATTAGGAAAGGAGCAAAAAAAAAATAAAGCTGTTAGAAAGTACAAAATAATACATCAGACTATTGGAAGGACATCTTTTGTTCAAGTGCAACACAAATTGATAATTCATCTTATTCACATTATAATTCTATACATGTTATTCTTCTTGGTTCCAATACATGTATAAAATAGTAACCAAATATATTTTCAGGAAAAAGAAAAGGGACACCCTTCAACACGAGTTGAATTATTTCAGGCTTGTTTATTACTCATGCCAATGGAAGTCCCTCAGACAATATTGTAGCAGAAAGATTGATAAACTATTTTATACTCTTCAACTATATTAAGTTTGAAATAATTTATTTTAATTATCATTATGGATTTAATAAGTATCAATATGCCATGTTTTGATAAAGGTTGCAATGAATGAATTAACAAATCAACTTCCTAAAGATTCTAATGATCCAGTGAGTTAAAATGATATATTTGCTTAAATCATGGACTTCCTAAAGATTCTAATGATCCAGTGAGTTAGAATGATATATTTGCTTAAATCATGGGACCAGATAGATCTAGTCGAGTACCTATGATTGGTGATGGTGTTAGTCCATTTGATTTATGAGGAGAAGTTTCTAGTTGTGGCACATGCAATGGACTAGTGATGGAACAACAAACAAAATTAGAAAAAATAGATGAGCAAATTAAAATGAAAGGGCAACATATTGAAATGTTAAAAGCAAAGATTTCTAATCAATCAAACTAGAACCCTCTTTCAAATTGCAATAGTAATCAACACACATCATCAAGTAGTAATCCACAAATTTATATTCCTCGTCATCCATCTTTATGGGTAAGGTTTGTTTAATTTCTTTTTTATTATCTGTTTAACACATTTTCAATCTTTTATCTCTTTTTGACTTTTATGTAGATAGGATGCACCATTTTGATTAAAAGTCCATTTGATTCAACAAAGATTGTGATAAAAGAAGTGCTCCATAGTATGGATCCAAATACTATAGTATACGAGGACAGGCATTAGGATCAAATTGGTGTGAAGTACGAATACAAGTTGTCTTAGACCCAAAAGAGAATTTAATTAGAGATTATGATCTTTTACAAACATTTGAGGATATACTTGGAGAAATGATAGCTTGGCCTTATCATCTGGTATTATTTTAATCTTTCACTAAAATATTATTAATTTTTATATTTATCATGTTATTATAATTTTAAATAAATATGAAATGTATTTACAGTTAACAGAAAGCGAAGATCACTATTAGGTACATATGGAATGATACAGCACATTTCCTTGTTTGGTATGATATCTAATCTTTACCATTATTATTAACTTTGGTTGTTTATTGTTTTATTTTAGTACTAATATAAATATATCAATTGTATTTATAGGTGACAGATACATGAATTTTTGTGAATCAATATTATAGTTGAAGATGGTCTACCTAGTTGAGTTTTTTTTATAAGACTTTATTAGTCCAAAATTTTAATATTTTGAATATAGTGTGTAGTTACATTTGGATGTAAAAGACTCGTCAAGACATTTGTAACTTTGACTTAAATGATTGTGAGATGAATTTATATTTTATATTAGTACTTTAAATTTTATTTTATAATTTTTTTATATTCTAAATGGGGGATGAATTGTGATGATGTGTAAATATTGAATTCATGTTTATATTAGTGATCATTTTAATGTCTTTATAAATTATTATAATGACATTAATAAATGTCATTATAGATTAACTAAGGTGATATTTTAAAATAATCTTATAAATTATCTTCATTGACAATTTTTATTGTCCTTATAAAAAATATAAGACATTTGTAGATGTCAAAATAAATAAGTTTAGGTGACATTTAGTTTTGTCCTTATTATGATGATAATAAGACACATATAGATGTCCTTAAAATATGACTTTTCTTGACATTTTAGCATGTCATTATATATTTAAATTAAGACACTTTTGATGTTAATATTTATATTGTATAATGACATTATAAAATGTCAGGAAAGCAAGTCAGATCTAAGACGACATCACTTTATAAGGCGTTTTTCAGTGATGTCACTAAAATATTGATGTCACTAAAATATTAGTGTCACTAAAAATATACTATAAGGACATTTATGAGTGTCCTTAAAAATCATTATTCGTGTGGTGTGTCAATTGTTCAGTTCTCCTGACTCAACTCGATTTCCTATTTAATGTCTGATTCTCTTGATCCGGACATGAGAGCCTCACTTTCTTCGTTCGACCATGACTATGATACTAATTGTTAGTGTATATAAGATTCATATATCTTTACAATGATATAATATTGTCCACTTCGAGCTTAAACCCTCATCGTTTTATTTTTGAGTTATACCTAAAAGACCTCATACTAATGGAGATATCTTTTCATCTTATAAGTACACAATATTTTCTATGTCTTAATAATGTAGAACTTTGATTGTATTTTCAATACTCCCAACAACTACAAAATATGATACTTCAATTTGAATGCACATATGATCCTCATAATTTCCTCTTGTGTCTTTTATCACAACTTCTCAGCTAAGATTTTTTCATAAATGTTGTCAATTAGATCTGGTCCGAAATTAAGGGATGAGATGACTCAGTAGGGGCCCCACAATTTGGGACCCACAATTGAGTATTTTCGATCGACTGGATAGAGGTTGAATTTGTCTTCAAATTATTGATTTGGTAGAATCAACTTCCTTCTGCAGAGCTTCTGCAATTTGGGTATATATATTACTTCGGGAGGTCAGGCATGACTTGTGCGTCGAGAGGTTGGGCATGACTTGTGCTTCGAGAGGTCGGACATAGCTTGCACTCGGGATGTCAATTTGAATGCACATATATAGTAAAATTATATTTATATGCTATAAATAGTTGGCACATTGAGAGATCTTTTAAACTAGGTGTATGTAGCACCACAAAAATACTAAAATTGTTTATATGATGGTCTTATAGACAATCGAGCATGTTCCAATGTTACACTACAAGATGATCGTAAGTAGAGATTATCTTGACACGCTTATATATTTAATCCTTAAATGTAAACACGAAGAGAAGAGAGATCATCAAGAAGATTTCTTATATTTCAAAGTTCAAGATTTAACTAGTGCAAAAGGCGATAACAGCCACCGTCAATGCCCTTAGAAGTTAAAGATTTAACGAGCATAGTGATGAATGAGATTGAGTAAACCTAAACAAAGATGATCAAGGCGTGTAGATATTTCACTCTAAGAGGTTCTTGAGAGGTCATCGAGATGTGTTTGTGAGTTTGAGAATTGAGTTAGTATAAATAGGGACGGTTAAGGTGTGTTTATAGGTTTGACATTTCAATAAGCAAAGGTCAAAGATCATCCTAAAACCCTAGATTTCAATAATCATAAGTAGACCAAACATATAAATAGATAAAGGCACCAACATGTATAACTAATCTAAAGGAGTTTGGTGGTAAAGTCCAACAAAAAAGAATTGCAAGGGTGACTCGACTACTAGTTAAAGGAATTCGAAGGGGAGTTTAATTCAAAGAAATGTGTTAACTATCGAAAGGAAAGGAGACGAGTGGTGCCTTAGCTAGCCGAGAGGGAGAGGATTGGTCGACTCAAATTAAATGATGTGGCAGACATAACAAAGGTCCATGTGGTAAGCACCGAACTCGATCAACACGGAGACATATCAGATATGATGGACAAGTGATAGCCTATAGACTTCATGGCAAAAGTCATGTGGTTAAAGAGTGACTTACCTTGGGCCCGAGAGGAAGATCGAACTGATTGATTCATTTTTTTAAACTACTATTTTATATTTTCTTTGACTCTTATCCATTATTATTTCACGAGGTCTGACTTGAACGTTAAAAGAAATTTTATCAAAGTCCTCCTAATTCTCTTTGTTGTTTACAATCGACTCGATTGCTTGTGATGTAAATTTTGTTGTCTTCGCCCATTGGATCGGAGTACTGTCGACTCGATTAGCCATTAGCCCATCGTCGGCCAACTCGATAAGAAAACACCCATTAGATAGTGGTTCGACTCGTATTCGACCCGTCTGTGGAAAATTCAGACTGTCCACTGAAAATCCCGTTGCTCTTGCTGTTCATCGGCTAAAAATCCTCCGTTTTCAAGTTTCACTGTTCAGGATCAAATTAAATGCATGGAATTAGCATCAAAGAAGCAATTTTTACTGTGAATTCATAGATTGTATACACAAAATTCTCAAGAATATAACGAATTATGGATATTAATTATTTGAATTGCAGTAATATCAGTAAGCTTCGAGGCCGAAGAGGATTCCGGCGTGCTTGTTGCCGTCGTCCTCGACGAAGAAGAGCTCCTTCATCCGCCGGAACGCCTGCCAAGTTAGCAAACTGTCGGAACCCGCCTGGTGGCACCGCCCCACCGCCCGGCCCACCCGGAGCGTGCTCGCCACCAGTTCGAGCCCGCCGTACAAGCTGTCGCAGTACCGCATCATGTGCTTCATGTCGAACACCCTGTCGCCGAAGAAGACCCGGACCAGCCCCATGAACTCCCGGAGGTTCCTCGGCAGCTTCCGGCGGGTGAGGATCTTGATCAGGTACCCGAAGTCGTAGGCGCTGTGGAAGGTCACCCACGCGACGGCGGAGTCGTTGCACACCAGCCCGGACGACATCAGCAGCTCGGCGAAGCGGCGGGAGTCGATCCCCCGCGCCCGGTTCTTCTCGAAGTCGATCCCGTTGGCCTCGAGGAGCTCGATCGATTCCGGCGCGTGGAGGTCCCGGAGGGGGTCGAAATCGCGGAAGTTGAACTCCCAGAGATAGCGGGTCGCGCCGCCGCCGCCGAGGTCGGGGAGGTTGCCGGCGGAGTCGGAGAGGGTGAGGCCGACCTGGATGATGCGGAGCGCGTCGACGTTGGCCTTGAGGACCGCGTAGCGCTCGTTGGCGGTGAGGGCAGCCGGGTGCTTCCGGGGGCGGTGGATCACGCCGGGGAATTCGGTGTCCATGGCGGCGAAGGGGAAGCGCTCGACGGCTTCCCGGATGAGGTCGAATTCGGCGTCGAGGTTGTCGGCCCAAACCGACCGGATCTGGATCAGGGCCGGTTCGCCGCCTTCGGCCGCCGATTTATGCGATTCCAGCGTTGGCATCTTCGAGATCGCTGCAATCCTCGGCTCAATTTACCGGTTCGGTTCGAGTGTTTAGCTGATGGGGCGGAGGAGGAGAGAGCTTCGACTTATAGGGAGGAGAACCGAAAGACAGGCGACGGACGGGGCTGCTTCGCAGAAAGGGGGAGAAGAAAACGGACGTCGGTTGATGGTATCTGATGTGGCATCCTAGCCGTCGATCAGGGAACCCGGTTCGGCGAAGTAGACAAGACAGTCAACTACGGAGTGCGACCAGAAGATCATATGTGATTTTTAGGACAGGAAACGGCAGAATACATAATGCTATAGGACGGATTCGTGGCAGCCACAGGATGGAAATTGAGGATTTTACCTGCACTGTGTTTGGACGAAACAGCCAAACGCGGAAACGAGGCGTCGACCCGAACGCGGAAGGAAAGCGTGTTCCCATAATAAGTGAGTGAGAGATGAGCGACGTGTCGGTTTTTTTTTTTACCCCTTACAACTGGAATAATTTATTGGGATTAAATTTTAATTTGGGACTTAATTAGATTTTAAAATTTTCGCTATTAATTTGATATTCCGGTAATAAATAACTATTAGGCTACGTTTTGTAAGATTGTAATGTAATCTTAATTATATTATGTTTGGATAAAATTTATATATCTTAAATTATAA
Organism: Wurfbainia villosa; assembly: GCA_025175895.1. Taxonomy (NCBI): domain Eukaryota; kingdom Viridiplantae; phylum Streptophyta; class Magnoliopsida; order Zingiberales; family Zingiberaceae; genus Wurfbainia; species Wurfbainia villosa. The sequence goes on from JAKLTH010000238.1 coordinate 5,001,610, forward strand.
AAGTAATTATATTTTTTTATTTGAGGCGGGCGATCGGCGACGACATTCGATCGGTCGACAATGGCGATCGATCAACGGCGGAGGCCAGTTGACTGATGACAACAGTAGCCGATCGACGGCGGACGACGACGGTGGTGATCGGTCGACCGACGACGATGACCGATTGACGACCGATCGATCGGTGGCGACAACGCATGACGACGATCGACTTCGATTGTTGAGTATCTGACACTTTTCAGATTACGATTTGAAATGTAATCGGATTATATAGTTTTTGCTTCGTAATCCATATTACAAAATTCCAGTGTCTTTTGTAATTTAGATTTTAAAACGATAATAAACAAAATAATCAACCTTGTAATATAATTAATCTGGATTACATTACAAGGTAGATTACAATATATCAAACGCAACCTTAATAGTTTTAGATATAACAAAAGATAATTATGTCCGTTCTAATATTCTTCATCGTCGATTCTTTGATGATGATGAAAAGAGATAAATTATGAGTCTATGCTCTTGATCCGTTGACTAGAAATAATATAAGACTTCTAAATCCGTATGAAAATTTTAATTCCAGATTAAAATTCGACTCATATTTACTTATAATAATATTTATACTATTCTAATCAATTCACCGGCGAATTATTAATAATCTTAATGGTCCATGAATTGAAGTCTTGGTGGGACTCTATCTAACCTAAAAAAAAAAAAGTTACGCCCTCTAGATTAAAAAGTAGTAAATAATTTCTCATACAGTAAAAATTAAAAAAAAATTATAAATTTTTTTGAAGGAAATATGTGCACCGTTAAATTATTTATTGGTCATTTTGTACTATTTAGATTTATTTCGTTGGTAAATAGAAAATTTTAAATGAGATTGAATTATTCAACTATCTGAATATTTAGATTATAAAAAAATAAAATAAATTAATGCGCTGGCGGCTAGGTCTTGGTCGACATGTGGACTAAAACAATAGATTATTGCGGGGTTGACCGGATCTATGAGCAGGCAAGTCTTGGTCGTGCGCCAAGTCAGCGATGGCTTGCTGCATGATTAGTCATATTTAATCCTTCGCCGTAATAGCTACTCTTGTGCTTGCTTCTTTCTCGCTTAGAAAGTCAAGCTCGCTTCCATAGGAGGCGGGAATTAAAAAGTCAACGTCAGAGGCACGTCAAATCGCCAATCCAAGTTGAATGTCTTTTGCACTTGCTGCTAAAAAAACGTGTGGATATAGAATTCTATCCTGGGCGACTCGTGCGCAATAAAGAATACACATTAACTTTTAGTCGTCGTCCATCCCTTCCGCATCATTTTTTTTTCCGATCAAATTCCGACTAAATTATAATCGTTAGCGGAGGTGCAACATTATCAGTTGTAATTAGATCGCAATTTGTTCAAAGTTAAAATTCGATTGGATTTCAATCGGATTGTCATTGAAATCAGGCTCGATCACTAGTGTCCGACCGCTGATGACTACAATTCGATCAGATTATGATCGAATTCCGATTCAATCACAACTTCGATTGGTCGCGATGTCGTGGTCTCGATTGTTGGCAATGTCGTGGCCTCAATCGGATCGAATTCTGAATCGATCGTGGTCGGTTGCAGTTCAATAGTGGCTGCAGGCCTGCCTCTGACGGCGAGGATGATGTCGATGATCCCGACGGATTCAAAGATAGACTATAATACTCTCGGTGAAAGTACTGTACATTTTCCATTACTATGCAATCTGACAGCAAGAAAGGAATCGTGCATGCGGTGCACAACAATGAGCACTTAAGATAACGATATATTAATATATATATTATGATACATAACTCATCAATGAGCACTCATGAGCTCCTCCATTATTTATCATCTGATCTCCTAGGATTCAAAGATTGAATTAATTACTATCCAACCAGAATCCTACAGTAGTCCATCCGACATCGGAGTTCAATTGGAATCGACCGTGATTGCGGGCGCGAGTGGTTGCGCTAGTTGTCGCGCTGGCATTTGTAATCGGGGTTGGATTGCGATCAGAATCAATTGTGATTGCAGTCGCCAATGGTTATATTGGCGTTTGCAATCGCGATCGATTTCGATCAAAATCCGATAACAATCCGCTCGAACTCTGGTATCAACCGAATTACAGCTGAATTTCGATCGGAATACAAACATTCAATGACAATGTTGAGAGTTTTTTGTCCAATGGAAAATACTGTGCATTCTTTTTTACTATGTTTGCTCGGAGTCATATATATATATATATATATATATATATAGTTTGATCGAATCGGCGCAATCATCCGCGACCGCCGACCCACGCCCGCCGTCGTCGTCGCCGCACCGTCTGGCCGCCGGACCTGACGCGATCGACGTGCACCTCGTCGGCGATCCGACGGGGCTCGGGCGACGCCGGATTCCGATCGAATCGCGGTCGGAATCCGGCCCGATCGCGGCTAGCAGTGGCCATGAAACTGTTGGCCACGAAATCGCCGAATTCTGGCCGAATCGCGGCCGGAATCTGATCGGGGAAGGACTGCCCAGCGCTGGCGATCCTTCCCCGGTCGGATTCCGGCCGCGATTCAATCGGAATCCGATGCCGCCCGAGCCCCGTCGGACCGCCGACGAGGTGTGGTCGATCACGGCAGGTCCGACGGTCGGACGGCGCGACAGCGATGATGGCATGGCGGTGGGTCGACGTGTCGCGAACGATTCGGGCGCGTATCCGTTCAAATCTCTCTCTCTCTCTCTCTCTCTCTCTCTATATATATATATATATATATTTTTTTTTTTTCTGCGAATGCGCAGCTCGTGTGCGACAACTTCTCAGTCGTCCGATCATTGCGATTGCATAGTGAATGAGGAATGCATAGTGTTTCTTTTCCATGTGATTTCACCGTCGATTGACCAAATTCCGACCGTAATTCGATCGACACTGAAGCCCGACCAAATCGCTACCGGATTACAGTTGGAAACGACCGTGATTGCAGTTGTTTCCGATCGAAATCCGATCGAAAACGGCCGACATCGGAGTCCGGCCGGATCGCATCCGGATTCTGGCCGGATCGCGACCGAAAATGACTACGATTGCGATCGCCAGCGCCGCGGCCACTGATGGGCACAATCGTGACTGTTTTTGATCGCGATTTGGTCGGAATTCTGCCACCATCCAGTAGGAGTCCTATGTCGATCGGATCGCGGCTAAACCGTTGCCGGATTTTGATCGAATCGTAGTCGGAATCTGATCTCCTGCCGACAGTTGCGAGCGACGTCGGATGCACGATTACTGTGCATTCCTCGCTGTCGCACACGGGTCACGTAAATCGTGACGCTATATATATATATATATATACAGAGAGAGAGAGAGTTGATCTGCTGAGCGCAGTTTTGCTGCCCGACTGTGCGAGACACACAATAACCATGCGCCAACGTCGTCGATCTCGCTGGCAGAAAGCTGGATTCCGCCCCCGATTCTACCAAAATCCGACGGCGGTCCGATTGGAATTCGGCCGCAATCCGACCGGCACCGGAGTTCGACTGGATCGTGGCCTTTTTCGATCGCAATCCGGGCGACCGACAGTGAATCGACGGCGACAACGGTGAAAATCACACGGAAAAAACACTGTGCGTTCTCCGTCACTATGCAATTGCGATTTTGATCCGACGACTGAGACGCTGTCCCGCACGAGTCGCGCAGCATAAGGTGCACAGCAGATCAAATCTCTCTCCCTATATATATAATTTGATACACGGGGCAATAAATTCTTGTCATCCTGTGCACCTATGTACAATGAGGACGGTATTGAAGAATGTATAATAACTTCGCTCCGATCATCCACGCCTAAGCACCTGCACTTGAGCACCCACGCTATCGCTCTACATTCCTACTAAGTGATCGGATTTCGATCGCGATCTGGTCAGACTTTTCGGCTCAATCGTGATCGCCAACATCACAACTATATTCCACATTAAGGTTGATTAAACTTCGATGCCAATCGAATCGAGGATGAGTTATAGTCGAATTGTGGTCGGAATCCGACCGATTACGATTGTGACATTGCGATCGTTGGCGGGCACGATCGAGTCAAATTTCGATCGTGATCAAGATGGAATCCAATTGTAATCCGATCAAAATTTAATAGTGATCGAACGGTGTAGATGTCTACTTGAGTTCAAGCAGCGGCTATAGTACGAATAGTGAAGAACGGTCACACGACGATGACACTGTATATGTATTCTCTATTTCTATTACTGTATATTCTATTGGTCGAATGGCTCGAATTGAGTCGTGCACGCGACACGCAGTGTGAGTTGAGTAACGTATCAAATCTTTAAATATATTCATCGGAAAGAATGAAGATTAATTTTATCATCTTTCTGCACCGAATAATGGATATTTTAGGGTTTTATCGTATCCCTTAACCCTTTATTTGGATGGGATAAAGAGAATATTTATTAACGGAAGAGGAAGAAGAGAAAGAGAGGAAAAGGAATTAAAATATTTATATTTTTCTTATTTGGAGGGAAGAAAAATTAATTAACGTAACATGTGTTATTCTATTTACAAAGAAAAAGAGAAGAATAAAAATTAAATATACTTATTTTTTTTTTAAATTAGACGTCGATTTGATTTTTTTTATAATATTAATATTTATTTTATAAATACAAATTAGATATTTTGAATACAAATTTTAATTCTTTTATATTACTATTTAAATTAGTTACTTTTTAAAAAATAATAATTATTTTATTATCAATAATAAAAAAAATCATTATTGACTATTTCCTTATTCAATAATATTCACTGCACTCGTTTTTACGGGGATAGCGTAATGGTTAAAATATGGCGGCGCTTACATAAGTAGTATGAGTCGATTCCGGAGGAGGTCTAAAGCTCTTTTCTGGATTCAGATGACCCCACGTATTTTGACCACCACATCAAAGTCCATAAAACTCTCCGTGATTTATCTCCCTCACAATGATCGTGAGATAGATCGGTGGGAATTATTAGATTGACGATTCTAATATTTTACAAGAATATTCACTGCACTCTAAATTAGTATTTTATTATAGTCTAAATATTCAAAAATATATATTTTAAATTTAAGATTAAATAGACAACACAAAAATTATATATACTCAATATAAATTATTCTAAAACATATTCATATATCAATATAAATTATGTTTGACAGTAGTTACCGCTCGTTGTCGGGTGAGGAAGTGGTAGCCTCGTGTGCGATTGTTCCTTGTTATCTCGCTAATCGATTCTCATTGTCTTCTCGTCGACGTTGAATAAAAAAAATAATTATCTAACAATGAATAAAGATTTTACCGTGAGGAGGACAGGAGGCAGCTAAAAGGTCGTGCGTGTTCGATCGGCGGACAAAATTGAAAAAAAGTTAAGGTTAAAAAAAACAAAATTTTTTTGATGAATTTACTTGATATATTTAGAAATGGATTAAAGTCTAAATAGGCTAATGCATAATGATTCTTTCTCATGCAGATAGTGAAAAGTTAAGAGGGAGTTAGGAGATAAACCTTAGCGAAGCTCCTCCGACATTCAAATTAGATTTCGTATAAGAAGATAGAAAAAGTAGATCTGAAGTAGAGAGTAAAAGAGTAATGTATTTGTTGATCGTACCTCTCTATGTTTTTATGGACACTCTTTCATACTGACCTAAGGGGCGAACCATTAGACGTCGTGTCACATACGTTCCCTCCTGCCACATCTGTTTGTGCGTGTAATTGTCATGCTTGTTCAGGTGAAGTGACGTCGGCTACTCATCTGCTTCATCTAGTTGCCCTTAGACAAAGCGCTATTGCGTCTATTTCATCTGGGTGTCCTCAAATGAAGCGCCGCTGCTTGTTCGTCTATTTCATTTGGTTAACTTCTGCTTGGCCTAACAGTTAGGCCTCTTGGGATGAGCTCTATCGGGACGAGATTAGATTGACCTTGTAATCTGCTAGCTTCTCTTGTATTAATTTGATATGTCCTCTATGTTGACCCATTCTTCTTCCCACCACATGAACCCTTATCACCTTCATATCACAGGCTTTTCTTAGAGTCCAATTGAATGAGGAAGTATCTTGACTAATTAGATACGTACTATGAGGTGAGCTCATGACAGACCTGGATCGATACTCTTTTTAGTCGAGCTCCTGGTAGACCTGAACCAATGCTCTTTTCAACCCATACCACCACCCGAGGGATTCAAATTGCCAATGTACTCTGATTCGTTTTGGGAACGGACAAATCTTTTCTTTTACAGGACTTGTGGACCTCATGACTACCACCAATTTGAAGGTAAGTTGACCTTATTTGTTTATATATTTCCAATGGACTAATATGTCATTATGTTGTAGCTCTTGATCGCACAACGAGACTTCTAGGCTCATCTTCCTGCATTTATTGAGATTTATCGCAAGATGCAATCCCAAGTACATGAGCACTGAAGAGAGATGGAGTATTTGGAGTGTGAGCTGTGGTCAACTAAAGTGGAGGTGAAATTACGTGAAGTTGAAACCATCACATATTTAAACATCTTCTACATCTTCAAACTTGCTTGGGGGAATCCGAGGACCGTCTCTATGAGGCTAAAAGTAAAGAGTCAGAAGGGAGAAAGCATCGAGGATTATTGATTGCAGAGGTGGAATGCCTCGAAGAAGAATTAACTAACTATAAAACTGGAGAAGAAGGATGTTAAGCTAACATGAAAAAAAATGTTCTTAAAATCACTCAAATTCTTTGACTTACTAAGTACTGGATCTGCCTTCCTCCTTGAGTAGCCGTGGCAGAGCCAAGTGTTAGTTTTGTAATACCCTTTTAGTCTTTCCATTCTCTATTAGGGGAGATGTCACTACTTTATTATCTTAAAAAAAAATTTCTTTTGTTTTTTTTAATTATTACTTTATTTATTTGCAGTATTAGCACCTTTGATAGACCCGAACTTCTCCGACTAAAACCCCAAGATTTGGAATACATAGATCAGGAAGAGGAACTTAACAATAGTTCCTCCTCACACCCACCTCAAACTTATTCCTGTCAAACACAAAATTATTCTTGCACTTGTACAGACTCAGACAAATCCGAAATAGACACAGAAAATGAGTATGATTTCCCTACCGATACTATATCTCCTCAGAGTATACTAAATTTAATTAACACCCAAGAGAATTTGGAAGATATAATTTCAAAACTAGAAAAAATGAAAATCTTAGGAGATAATCCTATTAAATACTGGGAACTGAATAAAATATATTGTAAATTAGATATTATAAATTCAGATTTAACAATTAAAGTCCAAGACTTGAAATATACAAATTGGGAAGCACAAGAGTGCAAAATGCATATTAAACAATTTTTAGATTACAAATTAATACAACGATCTACTTATAGACATAGAAGCCCAACTTTCATAGTAAACAAGGGATCAGAACAAAAGCGTGGTCAGTCAAGAATGATGTTTAATTATAAACGTCTAAATAACAATTGTAATGAGGATGGTTATAAGATTCTTGGCAAAGAATAATTAATTAATAAAATACAAGATTCACAATGGTATTCAAAATTTGATCTTAAATATGATTTCTGGCAAGCCCGGATGCCCCCGAATCCGTAACCCGGACAACATTCTCTTGCCCCGAAGGACATTTTGAATGGTTAGTTATGCCATTTGGCCTAAAAATAACACCACAAATATTCCAAAGAAAGATGGATACAATTTCTAAAGACACAATAAATTTTATATGTATATATATTGATGACATTTTAGTTTTCTCTAAGACCAAATCAGAACATACAACTCATCTACATATGATTTTTAACCTATTTGAAAAGCACGGATTAATAATTTCCAGAAAAAAGATGCAACTTATGAAAAAACATATTGAATTTTTAGGAGCTGAAATAGGCCAAGGGAAAATAACTTTGCAACCACATATTGCTAGTAAGATACTTGAATTTCCCGATAAAATTGAAAATACTAGATCTTTGAGAGCCTTTCTAGGACTTTTAAACTATGCAATACCATATTTAAAAGATATAGGGAAAATAAGTAGAAATCTATACAATAAAACATCAACAAAAAAACAAAAACACTTTAATCAACAAGATGTTTTAGTAGTCAAACAAATTAAAGTATTAGTAAAAACATTGCCCAAACTAACACTACCATTAGATAATGATTATCTAGTCATAGAAAGTGATGGATGTGAGACAGGATGGGGAGGAGCTTTATATAAAAAACCCACAAAATATGACACAAAATCTACAGAGACATTGTGTAGATACGCCTCAGGAAAATATAGAGAAAAAGGTCATTTGACTTCCTTGGATTTTGAAATATTAGCCGCATTGACTCATTTATGCTATTTATTTGTGACAAAAAGGAGATTACCATACGAATAGACTGTGAAGTCATAATAAAATATAATCAACAGACTAAGAGAACTAGAAAATCTCTAAGTAGCAGAAGATGGATAAAATTTGTTGACACTATTATTAATAAAGGATTAAAAATAAACTGGGAACATATTAAAGGAATTAACAATTCTTTAGTCGACACTCTTTCCAGGTTGCTAACATGACGGATAAATTCAGAAATCACAGATCAGAACCAGTTGTCAACAGAAGACTAATGACTTTCGGGGAAGTAGAGATCCCACAGTACAACAAACATGAAGAACAATTCCATTTTGACACAAGACACATGTTGACACAAGTACAAAACTACCTTATAGACAATCTGTGGCATATTCTCAGTACACCAGGAACAACCAAGCAAAATGTGGCTGTTATAAAAGCCCTAATACAACATTTCCACCACACAACAAACACAGCAAAAGTAAAACATGGTAGCCAAGAAAATATTTATTACACCATTCTAACAGGATCACAAGTAGGAGTCTATGCCACCCAACATGAAGCAGCTCTGGCTACTGTTGGAAGTGAAATCCAAGTCACTTACAGAGAATTTAAAGACCTCGGAGAAGCATTAACAGTTGTTAGGACAAAGGCAGACCCAAATTATTTTGTAAGTGCCTCATTAAAAGGGAAAGGACCAGTAACAAAAACGACCCCAGACTCTTCATGGCTCCCAAAAGATATGACTTACTTAGACATAATTACCAGCGAGCTAGTAAAACAAACAGAAAAGAATGACATTACAACAAGTTCAAACCTACCAACATATCTGACTACATACATCAGAACCCTGCCCGATAAATCAAACTGGATAGATTTCCAGCAAATTCAGGAAGCTCTTAAATGGCTTCATAACTTGGCACCCTCTTATACAGGCATTACGATCAGCTATGAGGCCGAGTTCAATTACAAACTTAAATGTCAAGATAAGTTCCCTACATGTAGAGACGATGAAGCAAAATGTGGCTGTAAATGTTAGGTAATATACAGTTCCAGAAAAGCAAGTATTGACATGAAAACATTCGCGCCACACAAATACAAAGGCAAGCTAATAACCCCTTTTCTCTTGATGGATTATGGGTTATTATATAAGCTATGGATAAGAGACATTGAGCTAACACAGGAGTTCTCATGGAAACTCAGATAGTGCATAAGACACCTATTAGTAGAAGAACATTTCAGAAACATAATAGTATGTACTTTTGAAAGTTCTCCTCCCGAATGAATAAACCTAAAAGTTGAACCACCAAGACACTTGATCAAGCTGGACGTCCACAAAACAGTCAATCCAGAAAAGGATAAGATTGAAGATTTTGTCCCCTCATACGAAGAACTAGACTGGGAGGGCTCTTCCAGTCAGGAACAACAAGTAAAACACTGGAGACCCTCTATCCAAGGCTCTGACTGGCTTTGGGATGACTCTGTAGACTCTCGCCATTACATACTGGCAGCAGAAATATTTACAAAAAAAATTTACTGGCCGACAAGCTATGATACTGCTTTCTTCCTTTTCAAAACTACTACCCAATACACAGCCTTACTAAGTCATTTCCAAAAAATAAACGAAAAATGGATCCAACAGAAAACACACCAAACGGTGCGACAGTACAGGATGGAATTAAGATAGGCTGAGATTATAGTAGCCCGTCAAAATAGCCCACCAGAAGGCCCATCCAGAGTGGCATCCATGGGCTCTATCGGAGGTTCAGCAGAAAAAGTCAACCTCAATAATATGATGGAAATCTAACAGTACCCACACCAGACAAGAAGGACATCCACAGCACCAACCCGTGACATAAAGTCCACCATAAAGATAGGAAGGACATCTACAACACCAACTCGTGACACTACTTTACACCCGTGATATCTCCACTAACACTTAATGTGTCCTAGCACCCGCGGGATACCAGCTTCTTTCCCTCCTATAAAGAGACCTCCAGTCTCTCCACCAAATGCATCCCATCTATCCTTTGAGAAGTTTTCTTTTACTAGTTTGAGAGTTTGAGTGTTTTCTGTCCAGAGTCAAGAGTCCAGTCCCTCTGTAAGTTTTTATTTTCTGTAAGTTCTTATTTAAAAAAAAAAGAAGAGTCTTATTATGCAAGTCCTTTGTACATTATATCATCGTTAATAGCATCGTTATTAAAGCCATGAACGGCTAAATATTCTCTGTGTTTCTGAGAACTTATTGAGTGAAACTATGCACCTCTTCTTTTGATCTTCTTCGATCCTTCAGTCCCTTTCCTTCCCCTGGGAAGGTAACTGTTGCCATAAGCCTGGTAAGACTTATGTAGACAGAGGCAAAGGATAAAACCTCTAAAAGTCGAGGCAAGGTAATATGGCACCAGGTGAGGCTCACTAGGAAGAAGAGATAAAGACAAGAAGCAAAGTCTCTCTCTCTACGTTCCCAGAAATATTTATTAACTAAGTCTTTACCTCTCAATTTCTCTGCTTTATGTATGCATTTTTCTTGTTTATGAATATGTACTACCATAGCAAAACACTGTAGCACCTGATTACTGTAGCAAAACATTGCAGCACTGATTATTGTAGCAAAACACTGTAGCACCCGATTATTAAAAAAAAATATTTTGTCCAAAAATTTGGTATTAGAGCCTTAAGACCTAGGACCTTGAAAAAATGTATGCAGTCTCTAGCTAAATTTGATTATCTTGATTTATCTATCCCTCTGCCACGAACTACAAAAATATTAGACAAAAGACAACATAGTTGCTATATACACGCTAAGGACTCCACTCACTCCTTGCATTATGATAACCCACACCTGAACTCCATAACAAACATACTACTAGGACAGAGTTTTTCATCAGAAATTAAGTTTAGAGACATACATCACGTCCTGAAAACTGTACTTATAAATCAAAGACAATAACAGATCCAGTTTAATGAAATAAAATAAAATATAATATATCTAAAGAATTCACAAGAAAGTCTTAACTCCAAAGTTGCTCAAGTAAATTTTATAAATCTACCAAAGAGAAGTGACGTAATAAACCTTACAAGAATAATTAGAGAAAACCAACCACATACTTTTGAAATCCAACATAAAGATCTTTTAGCAGAAGTAAAAAGTTTCTTGCTAACAATAGAAGCAAATTCAAGATTCTACAAGAACAAATAAATACACTACTCATTATATGAACCAACATATTTATGAAAATACCCATTATGATGAAGCCTTAGACTATGTACAAAAATATACAAAAACTAAGGAAGACGATTATTATTCCTCTACAGAGCTAATATGAAAAAGTGATCAAATTCAGGTACAACAAAATAATACTATAATAGCCTTATTAACCTCCCTACATTTTAGGATAACCAAATTGGAAGGAAAATTATTTGATTTAGAACAAAAGTTGTCTAAAGTGCCAATAGAAGATAACTGGAAATCAGCTCTGGAAAATATAAATATAGGTTTGGGGAAACTATCTACGGGAAAAATCATAAGACATCGTCCTATTACATATACATTTTTAACACACAAACCTGAAGAGTCAAAATGAGTCAAACAAGGACAGAAAATTTTACTGGAATATTTAGAACACTGAGTGGAAGAAGATCAGTCTCTAGTACTTCTTGGCTGGACAACATACGGACACTTCCTAGTCTAAGCCAAACATTAGAATAAGTAATAAACATAGATCGAGACTTAGAAATATTTTCTAATGAACAATTAAATATGCTACAACCGCGACTCCTATACGGGAGAAATAGATTTTCATATTTCACATCTACAACTTCTATATACAGGCAATGAAGAATAGAAGCTTTACATCTCCCAGACGGTGAGGAACAACATTTAGATTTAATAACTAACCAGTCGGGAAGACAATTAGCAACCTTGAAACACCACTGTATACATCTAGACTTAATAGTCTTTGGATTAAGAGGAATGACAAGACAAAAAATAGGAGGAAAGGTCCTTATAGTCTTATATGACTCTAGATTTTCAGATAAAGAAAAAGTCATTATTGGCTTAGCCGAAGTAGACATGAATGATAATTTAGGAATAACTTATATTTGTCCAAATTTCAACATGACTATTAAAGACTTTACTAATCATATTAAAATATGAATGCCATTATGTTAATAGCGTCAATCACTATATCAAAATAAAATTCGATCATTAAATAGCGATCGAATAAAATTTTCGATCATGAATTACGTCTGAATGATTTGATTTGGTGGAAAAAAAATGATCATGTGTGTTTTGTTGGAAATGTTAGGCGGAATCAATGTGATGACCACGTTATTGTTGAGTTTGAGTGTTCCCAAATGCATGCATTTTCCATGTGAATTAAGCACATGTCATTTGTAATTAAAAACAATATGAAGAATAACGAGAGTTATTAATAAGTTGACAAAATTGATTAAATTTAATGGCTATGTTTTAATTTATATAATGATATTATTAGAAGAGGTTTAATTTATTGCTTTCCTAATACGTTGAATCATAACATTTTTTGATCATGATTAATGAATATGCATGGATGAAAGACTCTTATATGCACATTGAATTCAGATGACTCATATATGAGTATAATTTGTTTGTATCGAATATTGGATCTGTCTTAGAAAGGTAGTGTGTGATTGTGCAAGTTGTTAGTGTAAATAATATTTATATATTTTTATAATGATTATTTTTATAATTTTATTTTTTAGTTATGTTTAAAAAGATTTCATTTCGAATGAAGATATCTTTTTCTTTTATAAATTTATGTTTATTATGTTTTTTTTTTAATAATTGGTCTTCTAACAATTCCAATCTAAATGATTTTCAATTTTGAAGGTGATAATATAATTTTATGTCAATTAGCACGTAGATTGATATTGAATAATTAAATTTTTCAAAGCGAATAAGGTTGCGAGGTCGATCGAAGATGTCTAAAATCATCAAATGAGTTTTAATTGAAATACATTAAGAGATCGATGACATTTTGATGCGGATTTAGAAAGAGGAAGCTAGTAAATATCTTTGATAAAAAAAGGCTCGTCAACCTATTCTTATCCTCAGTGGTTAATCATCTCAATATTTACAATAAATGGTTGTTTTGATTAGTCCTCCGACGATTTGGAAGGAGGTCTAAATTTTTTTTTATGGATTTAGATAATTTTCACATGTCTTGACCACCATGTCAAAGCTCATAAAGTCCTCTGTAATTTATCTCTCTTACAATAACCGTGGGACAAGTCGGTGAGGACCACTAGGTTGACGAATTCCAACCTTTGCGGATTAGTCCTCCCAGGCATAGTGCAACGATAAGATGGAAAAGATATCTCGTTTTACAATTTAATTTTCTATTGGAAAAATGTGGAACCGTCATATTAACGGTCTCCTTTGACTACTCCTATCGGTGGAGGAGATAAATCAGAAGTATGATTGGTAAGTGCGCAGATAGAGGTCATTAAGAGTCACTACAAGAATATTAACTTTTAGTGACGGAAATTTCGGTCGCTAATCGGTCGCTAATTTCATTTAGCGACCGATTAGCGACCGATTTTAACGGTCGCTAATTGTTGCGTTGCTAATTAATTAGCGACCGAAAGTAAATTTCGGTCGGTAATTTTAGCGACCGAACGATAATTCGGTCGCTAAGTTTAGCGACCGAACGAAAATTCGGTCGCTAATTTTAGCGACCGAATGAAAATTCGGTCGCTAAATGTAATTTTTTTAAATCATTAAAGTTAATATTTAGCGACGGAAATTTAAATTCCGTCGCTAAATTAGCGACCGAATGATAAATCGGTCACTAATTTTAGCGACCGAATTTTAATTGATGATTAACGAATAATTAAAATTCGGTCGCTAAATGTAATTTTTTTAAATCATTAAAGTTAATATTTAGCGACGGAAATTTAAATTCCGTCACTAAATTAGCGACCGAATGATAAATCGGTCGCTAATTTTAGCGACCGAATTTTAATTCGGTCGGTAATTAACGACCGAATTAAAATTCGGTCGCTAAATATAATTTTTTTAAATCATTAAAGTTAATATTTAGCGACGGAAATTTAAATTCCGTCGCTAAATTAGCGACCGAATTTTAATTCGGTCGCTAATTAATGACCGAATTAAAATTCGATCGCTAAATCTGATTTTTTTAAATCATTAAAATTTAATATTTAGCGACGGAAATTTAAATTCCGTCGCTAATACTATATTTTTTAATATAATTACATTAAATTTTTAATAAAATAAACTCGCATTAATAATATTTATTAATACTAATTAATTTAATAGACTATTAAAATATCAAGAATAATATACATTCAAATTTTAAATTTATCAATACAAATTACTCGATATAAAATAAAATACCACTAATTGGGAGACCGATTTTTCCATTCGGTCTCTAATCTTATACACCAAATATAATACAAATTTAATCCATATGCGATTAACCTATATATTAAAAATTTAATTAATATCAAATGCAATATTTACTTTTAACATCCAATCAACCATAAATTGTAAAACTACATGAAGTTCGGTCTCTAATTGCATTATTAATTGTAAAGCTCTATCGGCCTTAAAAATCTTATCTACTCCATTGCCATGTTGTTGAGCCCGAAGCATGTGGAGATTGGTGTTCGCGTTGATAGGAAATCAGGCGTGCCCCTTCACGGATCAACGTGAACTCGATGCGCTAAACTCGGCTCCAATACTACATCCTGCGAATACAGGTAATTAGACAAAAGAATTTAACATGCTCAAGACAAAGATTGTATTCACGCTCAAGATAAACTCCATGTGGTTAATTTTTGACCTGTAATATATATTCTCCCTAGTGAACTTTAGTAAAAACTATGCTCAAGACAAAGATTGTATTCACGTTCGAAGACAAACTGAAAGCTACTGCTTCAAACTACTCGATATATGTAAAAAAAAAAACTATATCTCAAGCATTTTGCACAAGGTTTCATATATATTTACCAACACACATAAATTTCATGACAAGTTTTATTACCTTTGAATGAAAAATAAATGACTGGTTATTTTTCTTAAGTTGTTCCTGATAGTCTGTGATGGTTAGAAAACAAGAAACCAAGCTCAAAAAAAAAATAAGTCTAAAAACAGTATAGGAAATATCAAGAGTGGCTAAATATAAGATTGTCTCAATAATTATTTTTGGAAAAAATCAACATAAGTATACAAGTAGAACACAAGGAACTTCTGTTATTCCGATACAGGAATCCAAGCGTTAAGAGCTAATTATACTCCTAAGTTGGACTTCCATTCTATGGATACAATCTTCTTGATGCTCAATAGATAGATGAATGTGAACACCAAACAAACATCAATATATTAAAACCAGTATTACATCAAGCCAACATAGTTTTAGCAAGCATCATTTAAACTCATGCAGGTGACTTGACAATTCCTTATTGATGAATGAGAAGAAGAAGACTTGTCGACAAACCTTTCAACCCAGATTTTTTCTTTTCAGTAACTCAACTTCCCTAGCTTTATCATCTTGATGAAATATATAATCAAGAAGATCAGACACATTGTAAGCAGAATAGACACTAGTGATGATTTCATCATATTTTCTGAGGGAGAAACAATCAAATACATTCTTTGTTGCATATTCGTTGGATTAAAAAAAAAGTGCATATATATCAAGAGAACCTTTGTTTTATCTAAAACATAATTGGGTCACTCCCTGCATGGTTCTTTTATCAAAAAAGTGTCTCTTTACTACTTAATTCTTCTTCTGTAGAATAAGATGGTTTCTGAAAAGAATTATATATAGTTTAACAAATGTCCAAATAGCTTCAGATAATCAAATTCACTAAAGTAATTTATATATTTGCTAGGAGTTACAAGATATCAATATTGAAATTAGTTTACCTTGGTTTAATTTTTAGTTGAATCTGAACTAACCATTTTATCTATCACATCGATAATGAAGGTAAGTTGCACAGAATATTTGTTAAGTTTCAAGATGTTTTAGACCTTTTAGGAAATTAGGTCATTTCTGAAAAATAACTATTTTTTGCATAAAAGGAATAAGGTAAAAAGCAGCATGCTATTCTGATAAAAAAAATGCATGACTTCAACCGCCTTTTATTGGCAGTGTGTTCATATCTGAGAATGTTCATGCTCAATGACTCAATGGAGTATGTTGGAATAATTATTTCAATTGTTTATAGTACCTTAAGTGACCTTTGCTGGCAATAGACGCATCCAGCTTCCGCATACCACTCTGAGCAGCTTCTTGCTGCTCCATAGCCTTTGACTCAAAGTACTCAAGCTAGGCAGCAACATCCTACGAAATCAAACAATAGTTTCACAGACAAGAGATTGATGTTGTAAAATATTTTCAAAAGGGAAAAGAAATCAGCTTTACATGGTATCACGGCTAGAAGTGGCGGCGGTGAAAGCGATCGGTACTCGAGCGGACAGCGGAAGGAAAGCTAGGACGCAGGAAAGGCGGCAACATCGGTGTGAGAGTAGTCGCCACCACGGATGGGGCGGCGAGCGAGAGGGCGCGGCCGCGGCGCGCGGACGAAGCGGCAGGCCGGAAGATGGGCGACACCGCCGCGTACCGTAGAGGCAAGCGTCGGGGGCGGCGAGCGCGAGAAGGCCGCGGCTGCTGGCCACGTGCGCGCGACACGCAGGGCGGCGACGGCGGCCTCCGGCTTCGAGCATGCGCGAAGAGGCAGTGGCGGCGGCAGCGGGAGCAGAGAAAGATGAAGTCGCGGCTAGGGAAAGGAAAGTAGCGAGAAAGATAAAGTAAAAAAAGAAAAAAAAGGATAAATAAAAATTAACGACCGAAATTAATATCGGTCGCTAAATTAATATTTTTTTATCTCACATTAAACTAATTAGGCGACAATTTAACGACGGAACTCAAATTCAGTCGCTAATTAACGACCGAATTCAGTTCCGTCGGTAATAATTAACGACGGAACTCAAATTCGGTCGCTAATTAACGACCGAATTCAGTTCCGTCGGTAATAATTAACGACGGAATTAAAAATCCGTCGTTAATTAGCGACCGAATTTAGTTCTGTCGCTAATAATTAACGACGGAATGAAAATTCCGTCGCTAATTAGCGACCGAATTTAACTTCCGTCGCTAATTAGCGATCGAATTTAACTTCCGTCACTAATTAGCGACGGAATTAAAAATCCGTCGTTAATTATTAGTAACCGAATTAAATTTTTGTTGCTAATAATTAACGACCGAATTAAATTTCCGTCGTAAATTAGCGACTGATTAAATTATCGGTCACTAATTAGCGACCGAATAAAATATTCGATCGTTAATTAGCGATGGAATTAAAAATCCGTCGTTAATTCGATCGTTAAATAATGATTTTTTAATCAGTCGTTAATTAACGATGGAAAGTAACTTCCGTCGTTAATAATATTCAGTGGTAATTTTTTTAAGCATGCGGTAATTAGCGACCGATTTTTAATTCCGTCACTAATTAGCGACTGAATTTTATTTCGGTCACTAATTTAAAGATCAAAATAAAAATTATCGCTGAAATTTACCGACCGAATTTTATTTCGATCGCTAAATTAGCGACCGAAATAAAATTCGGTCGGTAATTAGCGACCGAAATATAAATCGGTCGCTAATATAGCGACCGAAATATAAATCGGTCGCTAATTAGCGACCGTTTTAAAACGTCCGTCGCTAATTAGCGACGGAATATTTTATTCGGTCGCTAATTAGCGACGGAATTTAATTTCCGTCGCTAATTCGGTCGGTAAATCATGATTTTTTTGTAGTGAGTCCCGACGATGAAATTCTAGGATCGACCTTTATCCACTATAGACATGTCCTTGTGAACTTACCAACCGTACCAACCCTAAGGGCTAATTTAATTCTCTATTGGGATATATTTGACGATAAATATAGAAAAATTTATATTTGACGACTTTGAACTAAGTGTTGGATTGGACTAAATGCCGACCATGAAAGTTAATTTTTACAAATAAAACACGATTTCCATAAGGTACGTGCAACACTGGAGGTGAATGTTCTTGAGGAATGTGGTCGACAGAATTTGGAGACTTTAGATCTGAACCATAATTCTATAATCAGAGTTGCACCAAAGTACGTACCAGAGATTTCCTTGCCTTAAATCCCTCTCTTTAAGGCATGTTAGTATTTCTGCTTTGGATCTGAATTCGTTCGTAGCAGTTTGTCTGAAATTAGAGTCCTTGACCTCTTGATGCCCTAGAAATTCTCATTTCAGATTCTCAATCTTCAACTGAACTAAGTAGCCTTACCTTGAAGTGCATATTTGCAAGGTTGGACAAAATAATTTTGGTGGCAAATAATCTCGAGAGTTTGCACTTGAGTGCCTTGAACTTTAATTTTTTTGAGCTAATTGGCAAAAATACTCTTGAGCATCTGAAGATCAAAGATGTTAAGGTCACTCATTTGGATATCGGTGAGAACATGAGCCATTTGAGGGATGTCGATGGGAATAACTTTGTGATAGTGTTGCCTGAATTTTAACAAACGATCTCCAAAGCATCTAAACTAAGAAAGGTGAGGTTATGGGGAGCAGTGTTTGACCATGAGTACAAGTTCATTGATCCTGAATGCATTGCCTGTTCATTTCCAGAACTTAAACATCTAGCATTAAGCTATAAAATTAGAGATGGGCTACACCGTAATGGGATGCAAGGCTTGTCGACACTGGAGAATGTTGAAATATTAGAACTGGGATGGACTGTTATAGGTGAGAACTTTGGGCATTGGGTTTTTGGGATGATTGAAAGATGTCCAAATCTAAAGAAATTAGTCATCCACAATATATGCACTTTCGGAATTCTTATTGACTTTTACTCTTGTAGTGTGCTTTAATAGATCACACAAGCAAATAAAGTCGTCCACACTTACCCTAAGAATACTAGGGTGTGCCTCAGCTCGTTATATGTCATAAGGTTGTGTAATAGAACAGGTCATGCATTATCTTTTTGCTCATTACTCTTTATTAGATCTTTATCTACGTACTTATTCAACATCATTCAAGAATAATTACATCGCTTCTATTTATAAAAACTTCTATCTTCATTCTCCTCGTAATAATCATTAACATTCGAATAATCTACTTCACTATCATTCCACTCCATCAAATCAGATCTGCAGAAAGATAAATAATAATAACGTAAAATTGATCGGTTAAAGTTGATTATGAAAAGTTTTTGATCGAGTCAACTTGGATGATCTATTATTGATTCTTGGGGCAAGGGAACTCTCCATGTCAGAAAGAATAAATTAGCAAAATTTTAAAGGAGCAGAAAACAATCAGCTAATTTAAATTCCACATAGGAATAATATTAGCAAAAAAAAAACACACAACCACGAATTAAAAGTTAAAGCTTGGCAATATATCTGGTAAAAAATCTTCAATTAATTTTAATTAATCATATAATTAGGCGAAGAATAATGTATTGCATTTCAATTAGCTGTGATAAAAAAAAAAAAGAAGAATCCAATTCTTAGCTAGTCTCGGGATCGAGTCAAAATCACACATGATATTGGGAATATTGTCTCATAGATTGGAAGCAAAAGCTCGACTCATTGGAGAGGATAAAAGTGTTGCTAGGGTTGAGGGGAAAAGGGGAGGAGGCTGCTCTGCTCGGCCACCATCCGGGAGGAGGCTGCTCTGCTCGGCCCATGAACCCTAACCACAACCTTGCTTCACTCGAGGGAGAAAAAGAAGGCCTCCAGTTGCTCCTTCATTCTCATGTCCGGTCCTCCACAGCCTTTGCCGTTCCTTCCTCTGGCGTCCCACATTTTCTAGATGTCCAAGAAAGTTATTGATTTCTGGAGTCGAGGAGGGTTTTGACGACTATAGTGGAAGAACTATTCTTAACATCATGGAATGGATGATACCAATTTGATGGAGAAAGTACTCGGGGGACATCCCCACAAAGTGTTGGAGCTGCAAAGTTTCGTCTTACAAGCATAGCATAATTCCAGTCTTTAATGCTCGGAAAACACTGGAGTTCACATTTCTTGTTGGTCTCTTTACCTTTCAAGCGTCTTGGTAGACAATTGCTGGAGTTCATACAATAACTTTTTAGGAGATCTGAGTGACATCGGTACTAGATTTGCATCGCTACGACATATTTGTTTGTTCTTTGAATATCGAATATCAATTTCTTGGGCTTGAGCACTTGTGGCAGCTTTTTCATCTTGGTGTGTCATAGGAGGTGCACTTACTGGCAATGCTTTTGCAACTCCGCTTGCAGTTCTTGGAGGTTCGTTACTTGGGACATTTATCTCGAAGGATTTGAGGTACTTAAAAATGATGAATGGGTAGTCGTGCATCCTTTATCTGGTGTTATTATTGTCATTTTGTCTGACCAAACTGAGGTGAAAACTAACGGCCGATATAAGAGTGTTGCTGCATTTTACGATCGATCAAAGATTAGGAAAATATATCCGATGTCAGCTTGTGACAGAGAATTCTCCGCCCAAGTATCGGGAGGTTATATATGACAATTATGTTTCTTCATGGTACAACAAAGGTCCGGAAGGCAAGGGCATTGTCGACGCTCTATTAATTTAATCCAACAATAGGCAATCAAACAGCGATACGATTTATCCATGGCCAGCTACACCGACACAGTGTGGTTGACTTTATCTGCATATTAATCAAGATTATTGAGGAAATATGGATATTACAAGGCAATTTGTCATTTCTAAGCAACATCGGTAATATTGGTTCTGAACAATTCCAGGAGGCTAATGTGCTATCCGACGATTTCTTCTTCTGGTCTTATCTAAGCACTCTTTCGCGGACTCAGCTACACATGAGATAACACTTTTTCTTTATCTTCTTCATTCATTTTTACTGCATTTTAATACATTTCTCGTTATTTATATGTCATGTTTGACTTAGACATCGCAGGGTCGTTAGCTGGGACATCGGCAACTGCCTGACCCGTGTTAACTTTGGCAGGAAAAGATCGAAAATTTACTGTTGCGGTCGAAGAGAACCCGCCTTCGGCGACAGAAGACCGAGGAAGAAAATTTGTACCGCATCAAACAATCTTCAAATGGTCTAAGTATTCACCGATATCCAAATTAGAGACGGTAAAATCGTCGATGCTTAGATGCTCAAGATTATTTTTCCCAATTAACTCAAAAGAATTAAGGTATCGGCCAGTTAAATACAAACTCTCTAAATTATCTGCCTCCAAAGCCATTTCGTTCTCTACTATTGACTTTACAAATAAAAACTTCAAAGTAGGACTACATAGTTTCATGGGAGAATCAGAATCTCAACCGATAATTTCCATAGCATCGAGAGTCAAGGACTCTATTCTAGGACAGACGGTTAATACTTGAGTCAGATCAAAAGCGGAGATCTTAACATGTCTTAAAGAGAGGGCTTTATGATAAGTAAATCTTTTGTAACTTGGTTCAACTGCTGTAAGAGATGGATAATCCAGAACCAGAGCCTCCAGCTTCTCTCGACCACATTTCTCAAGAACATTAATGCCACGAGCTGTACGCACATTGTAGGATAAACTTCGCAATGTTTCTTTAGTGTACATAAGGCAAGCAATGATTGTAGAAGCTGTAATGTGTGTACAACTCGTGATGCTAATTAAAAAAAAAATAGAACCGCCACATTAACGACTCCCTCCGATTGTCCCTACCGATGGAGGAGGTAAATCAGGAACTCAGTTGGCAAGTGCAGAGGAGGGGATCCGTCGATAACCCAGAACAATAAAATTCTCGGGAATTGACCCTGTGCACTTTCCATACTGAGCTAGCCCTAGGGCTAAATAGCTCGTGACGATAATGTTCTAGAGGAATGTGGTCGTGAGAAGCTGGAAGTTATGGTTCTGGATTATCCATCTTTTACAAGAGTTGAATCAAGTTGCAAAAGATTTATTTATCATAAAGCTCTCTCTTTAAGACATGTTAAGATATCCGCTTTTGATCTGACTCAAGTATTAGTTGTTTGTCCCAGAATAGAGTCCTTGACTCTCGATACTATGGAAATTGTCGGTTCGGATTCTGATTCTCCCATGAAGCTAAGTAGTTTTATTTTGAAGTTTTATTTATAAAGTCAATAGTAGGGGACAGAATAATTTTGGAGGCAGATAATTTTGAGAGTTTGCATTTAACTGGCTTATATCTTGATTCTTTTAAGCTAATTGGAAAAAATAATCTTGAGCATATGAAGATTGATGATGTTATTGTCTCTAATTTTGATATTGGTGAATATTTGGACCATTTGAAGATTGTTGATGTGAGTAATTTTATGATAATGGTGCCCCAATTTTGCCATATGATCGCTGGAGCATCTAAATTGAGAATGTTGAGGCTATGAGGAGTAATGTTTGAAGATGAGGACGAGACAATTAATTCTGAATTTATTGCTGTTTCATTTTCAGAACTTAAACATCCAGCATTAAGCTATGAAAATAGCAACGAGCTACTCTATAATGGGTTGCAAGGTTCCTCAATGTTGGAGAATGTTGATGTATTAGAACTGGAATTGACTGTTATAAGCGAGAATTTTGAGCAGTGGATTTCTGGGACGATTGCAAAAATGTCCAAAATTGAAGAAACTAATCATTCCATGATACACTTTCAGAGACAAGAATGCCTGAAGAACGTCAAATGTTGGCCGATAATACCTCATTTATAGTTGCTCTCATGAGCAATTATGCTCGGGTGGACTTGTAATTTGTGTATGACTGATTAGCTATAACACATTGCTCTCATCCGAAGAAATGTTTGCAGCTGCATTAGATGGAAGACGCAGAAAACATCATTTTGTTTACCCATTTCTCCTTTCTCTTGGACATGATCAATACAAAAACATAATTCGACTTTAGCTGAATGCAACAGTTACTTTTTCATTGCTTTAATAATCTTTTTTGACCTTTGATTCCTATTGCATTGTACACTAAGATACACTTGGATGCACAAGATTTCCTTGAAAAGTTTCAATCCATAAGAACGATTTAGTGATGTTATTTTAGAATGCCTAAATAGTTTCCTCTGAAAATGCAGGAGCAGTATGGACTTTGTGTTGTGGATGCCATTCTTATTTTTTTTTGGAGCGATGACAATTCGATTTATCTTTTCAGTAAAAAATAAATACTTATTTGTTTATGGAATAACTTCTTCCTTTTGTTTTATTATTATTATTATTATTATTATTATTGCTGGCCAAGCTTTATCAAAACTGATTTATTGAAATTAGTTATTTGAGGTCCAAGAAAGAGGTGAAATAGTTTTGTATCTGATGTTGAATCTTTCTCTCAAGTATAATCTGGGAAAGTCATGCTATAGATTAAAACAGAAAGAAGTGGGTACCTTAAAATGACATCACGACCAAAGAAATATAAAAACTTAAGGTAGCGTTTGGCAGAGAGAAAAATTTTCATTTTTTGTTTTCTGTTTTTTTTTTAGAAAATAGAAAACGATTTTTTAGTGTTTTTTAATTTTTCAGAAAATATTTTTTTATTTTTTGGAAAATAAAAATGAAAACAGAAAATGATTTGATGGAGTTTTCTAATTTTTCAAAAAATATTCTTTTATTTTCTAAAAAACGACCAACCAAATACGTTTTACAATCTTCTTTTCGACACTAGAATTTTTATTGACTTTTACTCTTTGGTGTGCTTTAATAGTTTACACAGGCAAATAAAATGATCCACACTTACCTGTCTTATTAGACGTAAGGTTGTGTAATAGAACACAATATAGAATACATAATGCATTATCACTCCATCAAATCAGATCTGTGGAAAAGATAAATTATAAAAAATTCAACAGTTTTATTTGCTATAAAAAGTAAACAGAAAATTTATTGGTTAAAGTTGATTATGAAAAGTTTTTGATAATGTCAACTGGGATTCATGGGGCAATGGAATCCTCCATGTTAGAAAGAATAAATTAGTAAAATTTCACATTAAAAAAAATTAAATTAATAAAATTTTAAAAGTGTAGAAAGCAATTAAGCAATCAATTAGTTTAAATTCCAGGCAAGAACAGTATTAGAAAAAAAAAACGACTAGAAATGTGTTGTCCCTGTGTAAAATGCACAATCACGTTGATTTAGGAGTTTGGAAACGAAGGAATGAAATCATTCTGTTTGATTAATGGATCTGATAATTTAAAATTAGTTTTAAATAATTGAGAATAGATAAAACTCAAGGGGTGGTGCCGTGGTGGGTTTAGAATTTACTCTCATTGTCCATCGGCCAACATTGAACGGCGGCAAACGGTGAGCAATGGGCAGTGGACGACAAACGACAGGCAATGTACGGTGGATGGTCGTCAGTTGTCGGTCGATAGCGGACGACGATCGATGATCCACCGACGATTGACGGTGATCGACGATGGTCGACGACCAATAGTCGACGATGGACGATTGACAGCTGACGACGATCAACGGTCGGTGACGACCGATGACAATGATAGCATTGACAATCATATTTAATCCTAACTTATTAATCAAACAATAATATCGAAATCACTAAATTCATTTCAATTTTTATTTTCGCATCCAAATCAAATGTCACTTAAAACTTTGACAATATATCTAACAATAAAATTTCAAATAATTTTAATCATATAATTTGATGAATAAAATAGTGAGCAGACATGCATTTTAATTAATTGTTATAAAAAAAAAATCCAATTCTTAGTTAGTCCTGGGATAAAGGCAAAATCGTGTACATTTTAATTGAAGATTAAAATAAAGATAGAATTCAGTAAAATCCAAATTTACAGCAGTCACAGCGCAGGAAAACTGAACGCAGAACAGTCGCTTTCAGTAGTTGCAGAGCAGCAGGCGCAGAAGAGAAAAAGCGACGGAGCAATCACAGGAGGGATCGCGTTATCGCGAAAGGAGTTAGCTCCGGAGCTAATTCAATTCATAAGTACAGACAAATTTATTCATAAGGGACAGAAATTAATTTTTAAAAAATTTATCATTTTGAATTAGCGATTGATTCTTTTTTATTATATTTATCAATTGAAATTTTAATTTATTTTTTTCATCGATAAAGATAAGGAAAAAAAAAGACCATTAATATAATGGTTTCATATTTATTATTATTATGGAAAGAGTTGACTAGAACGACTGCATACAATAATCATGGAATAGTCACTTACAGCAGTTGTGAAGTAATCCCGACAACGATAATCGTGGAAGAGAAAAAGAGGGATCGACAGAGACAGAGCAACGGCGGAAGGAGTCGATGGGTGAGGAGAAGAAAAAATCAACTGAAGAGAAAAAAGAGGGGTTATAGATATTTATACGATTTCAGTTCGGCGATTTACCAAACAGTGCTCCTGAAGTTTTGAATTGTCCAAAAAAATGTCTCATACTTTTATATTTATCAAATAACGTATTTAATTCTCTTTTTACCCTTCAGAAATAACGTATTTAATTTTCGAACGTGGTGCTGAAAATTTAAATCTCAGAACCACAGTGGTACTGAGATTTGAAATTTCGCACTACAACGGTGGTGTCGAATCGCACTACCACCGCGTGTTGAATGCATCACCACCGCGTCTAAAATTCAAATCTCAAGACTATAGAGATCGATTTGCAATTCCAAAGACCACGTTGATGTCGAACAGAATCCCAAAGACCACTGACGGTGCCGATTGTACCATCACCGCGTACTTTAATTCAAATCTCAAGATTACAAAGCGCCGAGATTCAATTTCAAAGATCACGCCTGTAAATTTAAGGCTATTTTTAAAGGATAAAAAGAGAATTAAATACGTTATTTGGTAAATATAAAAGTATGAGACATTTTTTGGACAATTCCAAACTTCAGGAGCGCTTTTGGTAAATTGTCAATTTAGTTTTTATTTTACTTTTCCTTCCCTCTACTTTTTGTTCAATTCGAAGGGGATAAACTACATACTTATTTTTCGACGGAGCAAGTTTTCCACGGCCATTCCTTTAAGTAAACAGAGTCGTGTTTCTAAATTAGAATGGTAAATAAATTAAATATTCATGAATAAATTTGATATTCGATTTAATAAAAAATTATTTATATTCATTTAATATACATCAAAATAATTTAAATAATTTGATAAATTAAATAAACAAGTTTATGTATATATTCGACTTGTTAGTATTTATGAACACAAATCAAACTCAAATCAATTCGAGCTTGGACAAATTTTAATATCAATTAAATAAGTTAAACTCAAATCAAATTTCATTTTAAAAAATCAAACAAAATTTGAATATTTATTTCAATAGTTTAGTTAATTTTAAATTTGACTTGATTATACTTAATTATCTTATCAAACAATCACAGTAAAAAATTAGAACCATCAATTTAACGGTCTCTATCGGCCTGTCCCACGACTATTATGAGGAAGATAAAATCACAGAGGACACGTGAGATCATCTGAATCCAGAAAAGAGCATTAGACTTTTTTCAAAATCGACTCATACCATTTTTGTAAGCGCCGCCGTATCTTAACCATCACGTCATTCCCGTGAAGGCTCTTATCAAATAATCATGAACATCATAAAATTTGACTTAATTCGGTGCATTTACCACCATAGTGTAAACATTAAAAAATAACAGCAAAGGTTTTTTAAGGCAGTTATTTTCTTTAAAATAGACAAATTATAATTTTTAGTGGGCTTTTCTATTGGGCCGCAAAGCCTAAGTCGTACAAGACGAGGGTGAGACCGTTAGAGTTGCGGGAGTACCAACCGACGCAATAAAACCCGAAAGCTTTCTCTCGTTTCGCCTCGATCGTGTCCTCGTCACCGCCCTCTTCTTTATCGTTTCTGAGATCTGCCTGTTTTGCCCTGCATCAATCCATTCTTGCTCGTTCCCCGTCGGCCGTTTCATCGATCGACGCTAGACTGGAAGGTTTGCCGCTCGATCCACACGCGAAAGTCTTTTTTTTTTTTTTTGTTTGATTCGAATGATTGAAGTTTCGATTTGTAGATTCAAATGATTATGTCTTTCTGCATAGTGAATCTGTTCGTTGAGTGAAAAAGTGCAAGACTTTCCCTTGTGTATTTTTCTTGAAATTGATGATGAATATTCAAAAACTACAAGAAATACAAAAAATAGTGACCGAAATTTCGGTCGTCACTAAATAGATTTAGTGACCGCTTAGTGACCGAAAAAATCCGTCATAGTTCGTTTGGTCGCTACTTGAATTAGCGACGGAATTTATATTCTATCATTAAATTTGTGATCGAAATTAATAAATTTCGGTCACTAAATTTAACGACGGAATATATACTCCGTCACTAAATTAGTGACGGAATTAACGTTCTGTCATTAATTTTATGGTAAATTTTCCAACAACAAAATGTTGTTGTCGTTAATATTTGTGACGAAAATTAATTTTCCGTCGCTAATTTAGCGACGGAAATTAAATATTGGTCATTAATTTTTGCGACGGAAATTAAATATTGGTCATTAATTTGCGCGACGGAAATTAAATTTCCGTCGCTAAATTTTGTGACGGAAATTAATTTTAAATTTCCGTCACAAAATTGATAATAAAAATATTTTTTATTCCGTCACAAAAAAATAAAAAATAGGGACGAAAATTAAATTTCCGTCGCTAAATTTATGATAAAAATATATTTTCATTTATCATAAAATATAATATAATTGCCATCGAAAATTTAAAATATTTTTTAATTATGATATAGATACTGCTTTTATATATATATATATATATATTAAAAATAAATTTAATTTTACTGTGATAAATAATAAAACTTTTCTTCCGTCCTTTCTAACAACCCAAAAAAAAAAAGTAAATAATCTATTAAAAAAATTAAATAAAATAAATACCAATAAAATGCATCTCCCAATCAATTTTATGAAAAAATAAACCATATGTGAATATTTAGACTATAACAAATGGAAAAAAATCTCGTAAAATATCTATTTATGAAATACGAATTCACATACTCCGAACCCAACAAAATATTTGAATTACTTGGAAAGATAATTATAGCAGTATAAATTTCCAAGTATCTGGTTAAGTTCATGTAGACAATACATGAACAACATATGAAAATTCAAGAAAACAAGAATTCATATACTTTGTCAAATAAAATTCATTCACCAAATAAAACAATCACAGCAATTAAAACTCCAGAATGCCAAGAAAATTGGCCATCGACAATGTAACCAACTCACATTTACAATGGAGAACATGATTCATCAAAGAAGAAAATAAAAGGATGTCTTTGTCGGATAAGTACATGAATTAATATTTAGTACAGTTAATACTTCAACAACACTACTATTTCAGAATGTCTGTTGTGCCTCGAGAATTAGTATGACAAAAGCATACAGAAACAATAAGAAATTGACATTTGATGAACTATAAAATGCCACGATACAAACTGCCATCGACAAAAGAAAGACTACCTACTGGAGCTCATCTTCTCGTGTGCTTTCATCTAGATTGTCCTATGCCAATCTGTCATGCATGTCCTGATCAGAAAAATCATTCTTCCAATAAGCATGTGATCTCATTAGGATGCTTAAGAAGGAATACTATCATGCCAATCATTGATTAAGCCAGTTGTAATTCAAAGTAAAACACTTACAGTAAAAAGCAGACAAACTCGAATGGTTCCATACATTTGATTTCACACCAGAATAAAAAAGAAAAACGGATAAAAAATTATTGTTTAATAGTCATGAAGTGTTCATTGTCTTCAAATTATACTTGTTCATTGTGCTTCTAACACCTTTATTTCACACTAGAAACAAAGATTAATACACATTTCCTAAACCACAAGAAGTAAAACAAAAAATATAACTGGAAGGAAATCTTACAAGAAAATGTAAACCTAGAAAGTAGTCTAAAGCTCTAACTGCTTTGTAATCGTCTTTATTTAGGTAATAAATGAATCCTAGAGTACGGATTGTTAAAACTATAACAGTTGATACCCTACTCAATTAGAAGGAACTCTAGTTCATCTTTTAAATTCTTACCTTCTTATGCGGAATCAAAATTGGTTTATTGCATATCCTGACTGTTGGCTAAGTTCTTATTTTATTAACCATTCTATATTAACAGAATACTTGCATTGCTATTGATAGTTAATTAGTAAGGAATAATCATTAGCTACTTCTATCATGAATTTTTTTTGCATGTTTATAGAGTGAAAAATAAAAAAATACCTCAAAAGGATCTGGGGTTGTCAGTAGTGTTGGGGTCTTGAGTCTCTTGTGAATCGAACCTATGTGGCGTTGGAAAAGCAGAAGGGCTCATTAATGAATATCGAGAAAAGTAGTCATGTATTTGCCGCTCTACTGCAGTCTTGACACGATCTTCTATCGTCCGCTCTACTACAATCTTGACCCGATCATCTATCGATTGCTTTAATTCCGTCACCTCATTCCTCAATTCTTGGTTTTCTTTTCTTAACGTTTCCACTTCAGTAGATGAAGAACTAGGACGACCCCTGAATTTAGGAGCCATCAATCGATCATATACAACTTTTGCTTGGGAGCCAAGGCCATAGAGGGAGTTTTTTTTCCTTCCACCAACAACGTCATAATAGATATCATTTATAGCATCGTGTGATAGAGTCTGTAATTCCTCTCCCTCTATCGCAGGCTGAGATGCCTGTGCAACTCTATCATTCATATCGTCCTATGGAAAAAAATATTAGTATTATCAAATAGAAATAAAATCTGATCAGTAATAAAGTGTTTATTCTTACATCTATTGCTTTAGATTGAGCATCAACAAAATTACCATTTTTTTTTCGGTGTGTACTCCGAAATACCTCCCAACAATTGCCAGGTCTATCTAAGGTAGTACCCTGCACGCACATGTCTTTATAAATTAAAATAAATTGATTAATAATTATACAAATTTCCAATACTTATATATTTAAAGCTAGATCCCCGCTCACATAAACAAGAGGTTTTAATATATTGTTCATGTATGGACCCATTACCAACTTAGATTTTAATACAAATAATAACACAACAGTAAAACTTATTTAATTGACTCGAGGCAATATTATTATGTGATTCAAAGATCTTCAATTCAAAGCAAGTTAACTAATAAATATAAAAATCTTATATAACTTTATGGTAAACTCACTAAATCTATTGCATGCTCCACAGTAGATCGTGATCCACCCGTATGCTTTGTGCATCCCGAGTTTGGGCCAGCGAGCTCAGTATTTCTATTTTTTTTTAGCAATCGATGAATTATGCTGCCATTTTTCTTCAGCCCATTTACTTTTCCATGTACTCCAAATCTCATCTGGTACATAGGATGGTCTTGTTCCGTTGCTTCTCCAATTGTATAACAAGTTCTTATATAGTTTTTTACAATATTTATTCCATGTTTCTTTAAATTCTACTTCATATCCGGGTTCCCATATATATTTTTTCTACAACAACATCAAGAAAATAAGTATAAAATGATATTTTACAACATTATTAATATTCAATTTACTTACCAAAAATTCATGATAATAAAAATCTTTCAGATATTGATCTACATGCCTCCATGTAGATCCGGAAGCGCACTAACGTTCTTTAAATTTTTTTGTGATGTATGCAGCTATACTATGACCATTGGGAATAAAACTGCATAAAATAAACATGCATTTTTTGAAATAATTAATAAAATATTAAATTAAGTTAAATTACAATAGCATCAATATTTACCAATCCCCAATAACTCTCAATATAATCTGGCTATCATGTACTGGTATAATATCCTCCATGATTAGATCTGCAAAATAACATTACAACAAATACTCGTTCCAACTAATAATTAAATCAGAATAATAATTAAGATATCTGATAGAACTAGTGAGATTTACATGTAAAAAGCAAGCATATGCATAACTAAATCATTAACATTAATGCTAAAATTTAATAATATAACTATCACTTTATCATATATAGTTTTCAATCCTAAAATTTAATCATCATTACAATCTGAATCATTAACATTAACATTTTCTAAGTCTTCATCACTAGACGTTATTAGTACATTAAGCTCGTCACTGTTGGACATCTCTCCATCATCTATTTCCTCGTAAGTGACATTTACATCTACAAGTAATTGAGATGTATTTTGGATGTGTGAATCAACAGAATGTATCTCCACTTCCTCATTTTGAAATGCATCATGGGTTTGGGTCGTGATGGAGTTTGGCATTTCTATGGTTGAGCGAGGCTTCATTTGACAAACTGCTAACCATTCGCTATATCTTCTTCTCTTCGTTGGGTATTCAAGATAGAAAACTTGACCAGCTTGTACTGCGAAAATGAAAGGTTCAAACTTGTTGAATCTTTTGTTTGCATTAACTTCAACTGAATTGTACTTTGAATGTATTCTAGTACCTATTCTTGGAGTCGGATCATACCATGAACATTTGAATAACACACACCTCTTTATGGGTAAATTTGGATATTCAACCTCAATGATTTCATCAAGTCTACCATAGTAATCAAATTCGGTATTAATATTGTTGATAGATCCTTTTACACAAACACCTGAATTATAGGCCAGTGTGTGTGAATCACGTTGTGCCACGTGAAATTTGAAATCATTAAAATAGTAACCAGAGTAGACTCTTATGTTATGGAGAGGTCATGATACAAGATCCAATAACCTTTGATCTTGCCCATCTAATCTATTTTCCTTGACCAAGGAAAATAATTATGATATAAATTGTCAATTATATAATACAATTGAAGAAAATGCTTTATTATCTAACTTACATAGATTTCAAACCAGAATGCAAATTCTGTCTCTAGCTTTTTTTCTATCTCACTTGCAGCTATTCTTGGATTCTGTAGTTGTATTTGTTGTTCGAACAAGCTGTCAAGGAATGTAATTTTAAGAAATATGATATTTTCCCCACCCCTATAACAAATAAACAAAAGTGGATAAATATTTAACTGTAGAAGTAAACTCACTTAATGTAGGGTGTAACCTCGTCACAGTTCAGGAGTATATAAGTTCTTGCTGCATGGTATTCTTTGTGATTTAACCATCTATAAACAGATGCACCAAATGACCTACCATGAAACTTGAAAATAGATAACATATCTGGATCTATCGATTGAATATCATCAGAATTTCGAGGACACTTGCGATGTCTGGTTTGTACATTATCAACAAAATAATATGAGCAGAAAGAAGATGCTTCTTCAACCAAATAAGCATTACATATTGACCCCTCAACTTTGGCTTTGTTACGTACGTTATTCTTCAATCTCCTCAAAAAACATTTAAATGGATACATCCATCTGTATTGCACAGGACCAGCTAATCGTGCCTCGTAAGCTAAATGAATCGGTAGATGTTCCATTGAATCAAAAAAACTAGGTGGGAATATACGCTCAAGTTTACAGAGTATCACTGGTATTTCTATTTCCAACCTAAGCATATCCCCTGTCGTAACAACTCTTGATGTCAAATTTTTGAAAAAAAGACTCAATTCTGTGAGTGCTTGCCAAACATTGGTAGGAAGTAGATCATGAAAATCGATTGGAATAAGTCTTTGCATAAACACGTGACAATCATGACTCTTCATTCCAAAATTTTTTAATTTGTTCATATCCACACATCGAGCCATATTTGAGGCATACCCATCAGGAAATTTGATTTCTTTCAGCCAAGTACATAATATTTGCTTACTATCTTTGTCCAATGTATAGCCTTTGGAAATTTATGACTTGTTTCATTCTGATGCAACTCAGGTCTATTCACCAATATTTTCAATTCGTTGCGTGATTTTGCTATGTCTTTATTTTTTCCTGGAATATTCATCACAGTATTGAAAAAATTATCGAAAAAAAATTTCTCAACATGCATCACATCTAAATTATGTCGAATGAGCAGATATTTCCAATATGGTAACTCCCAAAATATACTCCGTTTCTTCTAGCCACACTTACACACCCTAGCAATGTATTTATTGATATCATCAGAACACATTTGAGTTACTGGAACAAATCCATAATTGTCTATTTCCTCCAAGATTTTCTCTCCCGACTTAATTATGGGTGGAAGTTTTGTGACAACTTCATTCTTTATGAACTCTTTCTTATTTCGCCTAAAAGGATGCTCCAGAGGTAAAAATTTACGATGATTATCGAACCAAGATATCTTCTCACTACAAGGTAATGAAAATGCATCAGACTCAGTCATACAATGTGGACATGCTAACTTACCAGCTGTGCTCCATCTTGATAACATTGAGTAAGCTGGAAAATCACTAATTGTCCATAATAAAGCAGCATGCAAGGTAAAATTAGTTTTACTTGCAGTATCATAAGTCTTCGACCCTACATTCCATAATTCGTTCAGCTCGGTAATCAGAGGTTGTAAAAAAATATCTATCTTCTCTTTCGGATTCTTTGGACCTGGAATAAACATAGTAAGAAACATGTATTCATCTTTCATGCACATCCATGGTGGTAAGTTATATGGTGTTAATATGACTGGCCAAGATGAATATTGTTGTCCAGATTGACCAAATGGTTGAAATCCATCTGCTGAAAGTCCTAATCTTACATTACGTGGTTCATTTGCAAATGAGGGAAATGTTGAATCAAAATGTTTCTATGCAGGGGAGTCAGAAGGATGACACATTATATTTCCTTCGTGTACATGATCCTGATGCCACCTCATGTGGCTTGCTGTTGCCGCAGATGCATACAAGCGTTGAAGTCTAGCAGTTAATGGAAAGTAATACATAACTTTCCATGCTAAATTTTTCTTCATCTTCCCTAATATCCGATTATGCTGCCTATAGCGAGGGTGCTTACACATTCTGCATTCAATAAGTTCACTATCTTCATTCCAAAAGATCATACAATTATTTATACAACAATCAATCTTTGTTACAGGCAAACCTAAACCCTTGACAAGTTTTTTTGTATTGTAAAAGTTATCGATCATTATGTTATCAGCAGGAAGCAACTCTGACATCAATTGACAAATGTCATCGTAACATCGTTCTGAGAAATGATGTTCTGCCTTGATGTTTAATAGTCTTGCAATAGCTGATAGTTGGAAATGACCTGAGGGAATACCTTCCCAAACTTCCCTTTCACTAGCCTTTAACATGTCATACAGTTTTTGGATTTCAGGTGTTGGTATTTCTGGGTATATATTTGAATGATCAAGAGCATTCATCGCGTCATAAACCATCGATTGCATTGCATTTTCATTAGATGATGATTCCTCCCGAGCAATAGAGTTGGATGACGAAGCACCAGAAGGTCCAATTGGCTCGAACACATAAGGCTCGCCATGACAGTACCAATTGTAATAATTTGGAACAAAACCATTTTTACCTAGATGTACTTTCACAGGATCCTCATCATGAAAAGTTGTATTTCTACATTTGCAATGATTACACGGACAACGTAATTTGTCACCATCCATACAGGTTGGATGTCGCTTAGCGAAGTTCACAAACTCTTCTACTCCATCAAAAAATTTATCACTATGTCGCTTAGCGAAGTTCACAAACTCTTCTACTCCATCAAAAAATTCATCAGTGATAAATCCATTTACTAACCTATTATACATCCAAGCTTTATTCTTATACATTGTAACCTAAACAGAAATAAATTTGTATCATCATTAAACTAGTAAATTTTAACATGCATATTATTAAATTATTCATATTACATGGAAAGTAGAAAATTTTCTAAAAGCAGAATGCAATTTCTTTGGTCGCAATCACAATTTGCAACTTGGTCATGAACTAATTCTGATTGCAACTCAAATGTCTGACCATGGGCAAGGTCGATGCTAGGCAGATGCCTAGTCGGGCATTACCGGGCCACACCCGAGGTCGCGTTAGGCAGATTCCTAGCCAGGTTTTGTTGGGCCAAGCCCAAGGTCGTGTTAGACCCATGCCTACGTTGCCAGGACAAATCCTTGCACTTCAATCGTGCCCGGTGAAAGCATGCCCGCCACTGCCTGGCTGAGGTAACGTTCGGCCACAGGCAAGGCCAAGGTGGCACTCGCCCATGGCCGAGCCTAAGGTGGCGCTCGACTACAGTGGAGGCCAAGTTGGCACTCAGTCACAGTGGAAGCGCAGGTGGCACGCGTCCGTAGCGGAGGCCCAGGTGGTGCTCTGCCACGACCGCGGCCGAAGTTACACTCAGCCACGGCGACTGAGGTCGCGGTTAGCCGGAGCAGCGGAGGCCCAGGTGGCCGGAGACCCAGGCCACGGCCGCGCCCGAGGTCACACTCGGTCCCGCCCCCGCCCTAGATCGCGTTCGCTCGGTCTCGCCCCCTCCCTAGATCGCGCTTGACTGCAGCCGCGGCCGAGGTCGCGGTCTACTGCGGCCGCGACCGAGGTCGAGCTCGGCAGCGGCCGATGCCGAGAACGGCTCGACTGCGGCCGATGCCGAGAACGGAAGAGGAGAGAAGGGAAGATCGTACCTGTCGTCGGGACGGAGGGAGGAGATCACTGGGGACGGAGAAGAAATCCAAGGTATTCAGTCGAATACGAGGAGGAATCCAATTTTCCTTCTCTATGCATCAGATTTTCCTTCTCTTGTGTTCTCGATGTTGGGAAGGAGGAAAGGAATTAATTGGATGGGACTTGAGGTAAGGTAAGGAGAGAGAAGGAGAGAAGGAAGGAAAGAATGAAATAATTTGATTGGACGTGAGCAGAGAAAGAAAGAAAGAAAATGGATGACCGAATCCACAGTGACCGAAAATTAATACGGTCATTGATTACTGACCGAAAATTAATATGGTCATTAAATTAGTGACCAAATTAGTTTTCGATCACTAATCTTCGTTATTTTCTTTTCTATGAAAAAAATAAATTGATAATAGTTAATAATTAAAAATTAATTATGTCATTAAATTAGTGATCAAAATAATTTTTGGTCACTAATCATGATAATTAGTAACCGAATATTATCGCGGTCACTAATTTAGTAACCGAATTAATTTTCGGTCACTAATCTTCATTACTTTCTTTTTCTATTAAAAAAAATAAATTAGCAATTGTTAATAATCGAAAATTAATTATGTCACTAAATTAATGATCGAAATAATTTTTGTCACTAATCATAATAATTAGTGACCGAATATTATCGCGGTCATTAATTTAGTGACCGAATAAATTTTCGGTCACTAATCTTCATTAATTTCTTTTCTATGTAAAAAATAAAAAAATTAACAATGGTTAATAATTGGAAATTAATTATCAATAAATTAGTGACCGAAATAATTTTCAGTCACTAATCATGATAATTAGTGACCGAATATTATCGCGGTCACTAATTTAGTGACCGAATTAATTTTTGGTCACTAACCACTATTAATTTATTTTTATTAATAAAGATTAGTGACTGAATTAATTTTCAGTCATTAATCTTCATTAATTTTTTTTTCTATGCAAAAAAAAAAACAATGGTTAATAATCGAATATTAATTATGTCACTAAATTAGTGACCGAAATAATTTTCGATCACTAATCAATTTTTTTTCCATCAAAAACAAATTAATAAAGATTAGTGACCGAAACTTAATTCGGTCACTAAATTAGTGACCTAATTTAATTTCGGTCACTAATTTAGTGATCCAATTATTTTTTCATCACTAACTAATATTAATTTATTTTTTCATGAAAATAATATTAATGAAGATTAATGACCGAAAATTAATTCGGTCATTATATTAGTGATCAAAATTAAATTCGGTCATTATATAACTATATTAGTAACCGAAATTAAATTTCGTCACTAATTAGTGACCGAATTAATATTCGGTCACTAATCATTATTTATTTATTTTTGATTGAAATATTAATTAATAGTGATTAGTGACCGAATTAATTTTCGGTCACTAATCATGATAATTAGTGACCGAATATCATTTCGGTCACAAATTCAATGACCGAAATAATTTTCAGCCACTAATTATTATTTATTTATTATCAATTGAAAATATTAATTAATATTGATTAGTGACCGAAAATTAATACGGTTACTAAATTAGTGATCGAATTAATTGTCGGTCACTAATATAGTGACAGAAATTTATTTCCGTCACTATTTTAATGACGAAAATATTATTTCGTCATTAATTAGTGACCAATTTAATATTCTGTCATTAATTAGTGACTAATTTAATATTCGGTAACAAAATTAGTGACCGATTTTATATTCCGTCAATAATTCGGTCACTAATTCATTCATTTCTTGTAGTGTAATTCGAGTTGTTGCATTGAAGCTAAATATTTTTTATGATTATCTGTTCGTTTTCTCGTCGGATTAATTTGTAGTGAAGATTTTCATATTTGTATGACTTATTCTATAATTATTGAGATTAGGAAAATCTTGCATTCTACATGTATTTTAAAAGAAAATTTCTGATTTTAGATTGTCTGCAGTTGGTGAAATCTCCTTCCTTTTAAATTTTTTTGCAGGAAAGGAAAATGCTGGATTTGGGTTTTTATTTTATCATATGAGTTTAATCTATCCATCTTTCAAATTATTTTCTTCTTTAAATGGTTTTGTCCAGTTTTGCAGCGGATTTTTCATTTGTGTCATGCTACTAATTGTTGCAGACTAGAGCGCTTAAAAATTATTACGTTTGACAAAACTACTTGCGATTCATGGAACACTTTCCTCTTGAAGTCATTGGTAATATACTAAGTCATCTTGGAGCTGCTAGAGATGTTGTAGTTGCATCTTCAACTTGCAAAAAATGGAGAGAAGCTTTTAAGAAACATGTTCATATGCTTTTCTTGAGATCTGATGATTGGCCTAACGATATTGCTACTTGGCAATTAGAGGTCATTATGACACGGATCATATTCCAAATGGTGGGATTGCAGTGTCTTGTAATTCATGTGGACAGTGCTCATGAGTTTTCAACTGCTATAGTAATTGCTTGGCTTATGTACACCAGAAAAACATTACGGAGTTTATCCTACAATGTACGTACTACACTGGAGGTGAATGTTCTAGAGGAATGTGGTCGACAGAATTTGGAAACTTTAGATTTAAACCATAATTCTATAATCAGATTTGCCCCAAAGTACCAGAGATTTCCTTGCCTTAAATCCCTCTCTTTAAGTCATGTTAGTATTTCTGCCTTGGATCTGTGTTTGTTCGTCGCAGTTTGTCCGAGATTAGAGTCCTTGACTCTTGATGCCATAGAAATTCTCACTTCAGATTCTCAACCTTCAATTGAACTAAGTAGTCCTACCTTGAAGTGCATATTTGCAAGGTCGCTAGTCGTGGACAAAATAATTTTGGTGGCAGATAATCTCAAGAGTTTGCACTTGAGTGCCTTGAACTTTAATTTTTTTGAGCTAATTGGCAAAAATACTCTTGAGCATCTGAAGATCAAAGATGTTAAGGTCACTCATTTGGATATCGGTGAGAACATGAGCCATTTGAGGGATGTCGATGTGAATAACTTTGTGATAGCGTTGCCTGAATTTTACCAAACGATCTCCAAAGCATCTAAACTAAGAAAGTTGAGGTTATGGGGAGCAGTGTTTGACCATGAGTACAAGTTCATTGATCCTGAATGCATTGCCTGTTCATTTCCAGAACTTAAACATCTAGCATTAAGCTATAAAATTAGAGATGGGCTACACCGTAATGGGATGCAAGACTTGTCGACACTGGAGAATGTTGAAATATTAGAACTGGGATGGACTGTTATAGGTGAGAACTTTGAGCATTGGGTTTTTGGGATGATTGAAAGATGTCCAAACCTGAAGAAATTAGTCATCCACAGTGCACTTTCGGAGAAGAAAATGTGCGAAGAGCCTCAAATGTCGGTCATTATTAGCTCTTTTTTAGCTGCTCTCATGGGAAAATATATTCACCTTGATGTGCAATTTGTGGATGAATGATTAGCTACGAGTGAACAAGACACTGCTCTCATGAAATTCTTGTTGGGGTATATCAGAAACATCATCTTGTTTGCTTGTTTTTCTTTATCTTGGACATAATAAATACAAAGTCTAGCTGAATGCAACAGTCACTTTTTCATTCCTTTAATAATCTTTTTTTTTTTTA
The DNA here is from genome assembly GCA_025175895.1 of Wurfbainia villosa. Lineage (NCBI taxonomy): Eukaryota > Viridiplantae > Streptophyta > Magnoliopsida > Zingiberales > Zingiberaceae > Wurfbainia > Wurfbainia villosa. The sequence continues at coordinate 5,041,069 of JAKLTH010000238.1, forward strand.
TACTTGATTCCTATTTTCTCCTCGCACTGTACGTTTGGATTTTGATCACGAGATTTTCGGTGAAAAGTTTCAATCCATAAGAATAATTTGGTGATGTTATTATAGAATAATTTCTTCTGAAAATGCAGTATGGACTTTGTGTTAAGGATCTACTTGCTTTTTTTTTTACTTTGGCCTTTTAGTCAACAATATTAAACAAGTTGGATACTTCTTCCCTATTATTATTGCTGGCTAATCTTTGTCAAAACTGACTTAAATTAGTTATTTTAAGCTTTTCCATCAAGATACTTTGGTCCAAAACCATTCAACTTTGATAATTATTTGGATTTGCTCTCATAGTTATAGAAGGTTAATTTTAATGCTATGCTTTAGGGTTAAAATTTAGGATTAAAGGCCTTCTGAGTTAAATTTTTTGAAGTTTATCAATTTTGATCATCTAATTTATGTATATTTAGAAATTGATTTTTAGAATAGCGACTCTGTTTTTTATTGGCAGTGTTCAAGGATTCGATTAATTTTGAAAATGATCGGTTCGATTTCACAGATCTCTAATAAGACGTTAAATAATTCTGAATCGAAATCTCTATTGATTATTGGAATAAATTAAGAAGTGCTCGTGGTTTAACAGTTAAATCCGACGATGCGATTGTGTCGTCCTTGTAAAACAGATCCAACGACAAAGATATATCTCGTTTGAAAAGACAAACTCTTAATTCACATTCAGTTTGGAATCGTTTGTTCAATTTTTTTTTAATTCAGAATCAAATTTGTCCGAGTCGGTTCAGGACTCTTCATCTAAATTTTTTCAAAATTGAATTGTCCTAGCAGAAAATTAAATCGTATTAGTCTGTGAGATATCACATCGTTTTTATCATTGCATTGTCTCTGTGTGAATAATGGTTTTTTTATTAGCACCAAGATGTACGAACCTTCGACCCGATTAATATCTGAGAATGATCAATCCAGTTCCACAGTCTTACGGGGACGTCTCTTTGACAACTAAGTCGAAAGAGGTCGGAACTCCTATGGATCTCCACCAACCACTCGAATAATGATTTTTTTTGTAACGACCGGACCCCTGTTGGCGGAATTCGGCGACCCCTATTGGTCGCCGACCGTCGCCCCTGTTGGCGGAATTCGGTGACCCCTATTGGTCAACGACCGTCGCCCCTGTTGGCCCGTCGTTACTCACCTGGACTTCCCACCCTCGAAGTGGGTTTTTGCCTTCCCCAGGATTCGAACTCTAGACCTCCAGGCTAAGTACTAAAGGGGTGGTTGTTGTGGATGTGATCGGCTGTGAACATTGGTTGAGTCGGCTGAGGAGTGTGTTGTTGTGTAGCTGTGATTGGAGTTTGTGGTTGGTTAAGAGGGTTGCTATAAGAGTCCATTTGGGTGAACGGCTGTGCATGAGTGGTGAATGGTTGATAGGGATTAATATGGAGGATTGATTAGGTTAATGGGATAACTAGATCAATCTAGTTGACCAGGATTTTTATTAAAGTCTTTGGGTTAATTGGTTATGTAAGAAATCGATTAAGTATTCGATTTGTCTGTGGAATGCATTTTTGAGCTTAACAATAGTTATGCTGTATGCAGGTTTTGATCACGAGGCAGGTCCCCGATCGTGACGATTTTATTCTTGCGGACATTATATATTCAGGCGGGTACTTTGACTTATCTTTTAGATATAGTCAAGTTGATATGCTAGTTAGGATAACTTGCAATAATTTTCATGTTTATATGCCTAGTATGTACATGATACATGCATATGATAGGTTATGATTATACCTTCCCTGTTTTTATTTGGATCATAGTACTTGGATTAGGGATATGTACATACTGATTGTACATATTATTCGGATAGATATTTTGAGTAGGATTTACATGCTTTAGTATCATGCACCATCTTGCATGATTGCATGCTGGCTGGACGGGGTTCCATTATTGTTGAGCCGCGGATACATGGCTCGCACACACCGCCACTCATGGGTTAGTGGTACATCGGAGGGTGTGTGCGATTGCTCTTCGAGCTCCATTGGACCGCTCATGGTAGCGACAGGCGTGGTAGCGGGAAGGATCCCTCCTCCGGTCTATGACACGGAGATGAGAGCTTAGCTCCCACTCTGTTTGGGGCGGGAGGATAGGTGTACTCGACAAGATCCTGTCCACTCGGCCACTCAGGAGCAGTGATGGCAGAGTGCACAGTTGTCATAGCCCTACCCACTCGGCTTCACCATCGCGTGTAGGCGGCCGTGCCAGGTGACCATGTCATATACGACATGCATTTTTGCACGGATTGCATTTGTATTGTGTTTGTTGCATTATTGTATTGATGCCTTGGATGTTGCATATGATTGTCATGCATCTGAGATTCATATTCTTATATGGTGATGACTTTATCTCTTATAGTAGGGCACATGCTCCTATATCGGTAGTAGAGACTCGTATTTCTTGCTTACCATATATATGAGATCTTGGCATGATTAGTATTGTTAGCTATTTCTTACTATTCATATCGACTAGTATCCGCTAAGTTCTTTGAACTTACCCCGTAGTTTTATATTTATTTGAGGATGATCTTTGTCAGAGAGTCCAAATGCCAATCCCTCATTAAATGAATAGGTTTTATTGGTCTATTGGTTTTGGATTTTGTATAGAGGATATGTATAGGTCCTGATGTTGTGGTTATGTACTTATGGAAGTTTGGGAATAATTGTGGTGTCCTTATGGACTATTCAATTAGTTTGGTTGTATGTTCTGCCGATGGCGTAAGGGGTAAGTCTAGATGTTATAGATTTCATTTATTTACTATGATGGTTGGCCTGAGGCCTTATGATCTGCGTGTGTAGATGTTTTTGTTCCGGTCGTGTTGAACGATGTATAGTGGCCGTGTAGGCCTTGTATAAAAATTGGTATTGTCACCCGTCTGAGGAGGTGTCTTTGTCGGATTTTAAATGCGGAGACTCCTCGGCGTGACAATTTATTTGGCATCGAGCGTAGGTTTCCGAGTTCCTTAGGGTCTTTGGGTTTTGGGAGTTTGCCACGCTTTGGCAGTTAACTAGGGTATTTTGGATTGGTACGGATTTAGATGATTTTTATGTTTGGAATTGAGGTATTATCGACGAGGTCAATATGGGGATTTCAAGACAACAGACATCTCCGCACTAAGTAAATAAATTCTAGAAAATTTTCTAGATTTAGTGCATATATATATTGATTATATTTGGTTATGCGGAGATATCATGTTTTATCTAATATTGTTTTAACCTGATTTCTGTTAGACTGTTAGATTTTTAGGTTGCTGGTTTATAGATAGCATTTGGTTATAAATTGCTATTACTGCTATACGTAGCTTGTTATCATTGTGATAAAAATGATTAGATATTATTGGTAGATGTTTACCACTTAGGATTTGACTAGTATTAGGATTATTAGACTAGTTGAATAATATGAATAAGATGGATAAATTCGTAGAAGGCATGATGACATGATTACAGTTTATGTAGTTTAGAGTATATATAAGCATCTGATGCTTTATTTAGTATTGCCTTGACCTTGTCTGGCATGACCCTTTAGCTATACCTAAATTAATTTCGGCTATTGATTGCCATTGGTATGACTATGTTGTCGTTTATTAGACAGCGTGTTACATGTTTATATGGTTATGTGTTTTGTGGTGGATACCATAATTAAGACTGGTAGAGATAGAATAACTTAGATGAGGTTATTCGGTAGGAGCGGATTTCAGGAATGAAACAATATTAGTAGAACCCTAGGTGTTGGAACCCTAGGCGTAATAACCGGATGTGCATATTGGTATGTGATTACCCATTTACTGTTTCAGTGATATGGTGATCGGAGGTCGAATGATTAGGATTCGATTAATCCTTACTATATCTCCCATACATGGTTGAGAGAGAGTCTCGTAGTAGAGTCTCTATAGGTAGGTGCTTTGTATACATGTGGTCTCTCATGCATGGTTGAGATGACTCATCGCAAGATATACTCTTGCGTTATTCGTTCAGAGTTGGTGATAATCGGATTCGTATGATGTCTGTAGCAAGATAGCTACTTTACGGCTTAAGTACCCACGAGATATGTTCGTGGTAGCAGATTGGGGCATGCATGATTGAACTGGTAGGACAATATAATTTAGGCTTAACCCTCTTGAAGGGCTTGATAGTAGATTTGTGGCCTTTATTGGCTTTGATAGGCGTTTCCTGTTAGTTGGGACGAAACCCTATGATTAATCGTCTCGACGCGATTATTAGTGGACTTATGATTTTGATCGACCTTGATACCGATCATGTTAGAAGGGTTGGAAGGCTAGATTTAATCATCTAGACTTATTTATTTATAAGTTGATGATCTTTACCGATTTGATAAACATTTCGTATTAGAGGTGTTGAAACCCTCGCTTGACCGCCTCAATGGGTTTAATTATAGATCGATGATCTTTGTCGACGTCAATGGTCATTTTATACTGGATGTATTGGATAACCCTAGGCTTAACAACCTAGGATAATCGACTGCTCACGCGACCTATTGGTGGTAGTACGCCAGAGCGTGCAGTCAATAATTAGATATTTATATACAGCCTGTCTATCCACGAGTCTCATTCGTGGTAGCATATAGTTGCGCGTAGACCGTGCTATTGATTGTCGGCCCATGGGTTACCTTCGAGGTAACTCATAGATAGTTTCCTTTTTGTGTGAGAGCCACGAGACTTTATCGTGGTATTCGATGTACGCTTGTTGCAGTGGTTGCGATGTTGCGTATATTTATTATAGATTAGGTTAGTTGCAGACTGATATTGGTACTCTGAGGGTTGGGTTACTCTAGCTTGTTCCCTGTGACTTCCATTATGTGCATTATGATTATGCACTATTGTCTATACATCCACAGAGTGGTTGTACACACCCCCCTCCTCACTTATACTCTAGGTTAATTGATGGAGGACGTGTCATGTTGATCTACCTTCGAGTCGCTCAGAGAGTTCCTTGCCGTGCTTGTCCCACTGCATCGTCGAGATGCCGCTTTGTTTACTTTATTGGTATTGCATTTTATTTATGCACTTTGGATTTTAGTATTAGATTGGATTTGGGGTCATAAAACTATTTTACTTTGATTGATATATGTTTAGTCGTGCATGCATGCAGTTATTGAAATACTTATATTTCTATAATTATTTCGAGGTTTTTACCAGATTTGGTCCATGGATTCTGGATATTGTCACTAAGGGGCTCCCTTGTCATTTGGATGACGGATATGCCCCCAGGACGTGACCATTTTATTGGTTTGCGGTTTTGGTTTGGTTTTGGTGTATCGAGGATTTTCTTTTCCTTGGATTTTTGGGAGTTCTCGTGTTTTGAGACCAAGCAAGCTGAAGGATATCTCTGAGCTATAGGAAAAGTATTGTCTTTAGTAGTTACGGTACTTTTGTGGCTAGGAAAACTATTGACTTAGTGAAATTGTCCCTACTCATGGTCGGGGACGAGGTCGATAACGTATTGATCTTGAGGAATCTAATGATGATTTCAGAGGTACGGATTCTTTAGAGGTGCCGACTGATGTCGAATTAGGAAGCTAGGGATTTGGCCTGCTAGTCACCCATTTGAAGGTCAAGGAGTAAACCCTCAGAGAGTATCAGTCCCTACTAATAGTGATTTGGTTATGGATAAGACGTGTATACTTACACTGGTCAAGACGATGAAAGATCGTTTTACCTTATTATAGGAGGTGTTGGATGGAATATTTATCTGTCCCAGTAGTTTTCCAGAGAAGATCCGAAACTCTTTGTTAAAAGAGAGACGGACCTTTGAGGTTATGCATCGATTATCGATGATAGAATGCGGTAGTTGTGGAAGGAAATGAATATCCTTCATTGTGGATAGAGGATCTATTTAGATCAGCTATAGGATACCTATATATACTCTAGGATTGATTGGTGACTAGTGTGATGATATTGTAGTGACATGGTGTCATACAATTATCATTGTCGTTGTGATGATTGTTATATCATCAGCTTAGAGTAAAGAGAATACATGTGTGTAGCGATGACAATTTCATACTTGGTATGAATTGTTTGAGCTTTTGATTATCTTATTAGACTTATTGACGACTTAGTCGTCCAGGGATTTGGGAAATCGTGTATTCTGGACACGATTGGATCATTTGTCATGGTGGTAGTTGGAGTTGAGCACTCGGCCACCGTAGATGATGATTTTTTGGTATTGATTTGATTATTACCATAGATATGGATAGGATGTTCTAGTGGTACTATATACCGATCGGGTGATGGAATTTATTTGTCTAAAGCTTGTGAAATTAGTTTCACAAATGCATAATGATTGACTTTACACCCGTGTTGTTTGATCATTCTCGGGTGGAAGGAAGGGTATTGTATCACGGATGCAATGTTTCAGAGAATGGAGCGTTTCTGATTTAGTTGATCGAGACGTATCCCGTGTTTACGTCAAATGAGAAACTACGAGATGGGTTGTCATATATTTATGACGTGGACTTCGCAGTTATTATATTGTTTAGAAGAGGTGAGGAGCAGAAATGCTCATGGAGTTTTGGCTAGCTACTGGATAGCTACTATAGAGTAGCTGGAACACGAATGGTTGTAACAAGGAAGTTTGGTCGCGATAGCCTACCATGCACTTACAGAGTGTGTGGTGGAGTGGATTTTGGACGGTAGATGGACTACCATCTCTGACTTAGAGGAGGATAATGGTTTCGGAGTTGCATTAGTTTAAGAGCAGATGCTTCAGGAAATTCCGATTTCGGAATGGAAGTGGAAGCGTATTATTATAGATGTTGTGGTATGTTTGCCTAGGACACGTCAAAGCCATGACGCGATTTGGATAGTCGTAGACCGACTAACCAAATCCGCGCACTTTTTAGCGATTCGGAAGACTAACTCTTTGGATCGTTTGACAGAGTTATATTGTCGGGATATCATCAAATTGCATGGTGTCCTTTGAGCATTATATCAGATAGAGATCCCCGATTCATGTCTCGGTTCTGGCAGAGTCTGCAGCAGGCCTTAGGCACACAGATTCTCGTTTTAGTACTGCATTCCATCCACAGATAGATGGACAGTCTGATCGGACCATTTATATACTAGAGGATTTGCTGGGTCCTGTGTTATGAATTTCGGGGGCAACTGGGAGGACCAGTTGCTAGGACCCATAGAGCTCAGTATGGGACAGGGTTGGTCCGTACTATCAGACGTAGGATGGCGAGGCGAGGATCGTCGGAAGAGTTATGCGGTCGGAGGCGGAGACCTCAGAGTTCTCTATTGGTGTAATCGGTATTCTTGCGAGTCTCACCCATGAAAGGGGTGAAGAGATTTGACCTCCGTGGTAAGTTAGCTCCAAGGTACATTGGGCCTTTCGAGATTTTTGAGAGGATCGGAGCAGTCGCTTACCGTCTAGGGCTACCACCCGTTTTGGTGGTATCCGAGGATGTGTTTCATGTGTTCATCTTTGAGGAAGTATGTGTCAGATTCTACACATATTCTATTAGATATGTCAGGTTACATTCAGCCTGATGCTACTTACGTAGAGGTTCCGGTACGGATTTTGGATTTCAAGGAACGACAGTTGCGGAACAAGGTTGTGCGACTTGTCAAGGTCAGTGGAGTCACCACACCGACGAGGAGGCTACTTGGGAGCTCGAGGAAAGATCGAGCTCAATACCCCACTTGTTTACTTAAGGTGCGTGAAGTATATTTTGATACTTGTGGTATTTCTTACTCATTGTGCATCTGAGTAGGAAATTTGGGGACCAAATTTTTATTAGTGGGGGAGAATGTTAAATACGGGGATATTTAAATATTAAATTTTATGGTTAAAAATTTTGAGAAATTATCCTGGAAATTTTTCGAGATTTTTAGGGAATTTTAGGAATTTTTCCGGAATTTTTCTGGATTTAAACGGGGCTTGTACGAGATATTTACGGATAAGAAAAGCGAGGCTTTTATAAGGCTGTTTAGATTATCTATAATTGAGGATTAATGGGTTTAGTAACGCTAGGTTTAAATAGCTAAACCTAGGTTTTATTTTCATTTCTTCCTTATTCCCCATGCGTCAGAACGCTTTCCCCCAAATCCTTCTTCTCTTCACCGCGATCCCGCGCGCGCTCTCCTCTCGCCGCGTTCGCGTGGCGGCATAGCCGTCGCGATCTTCCCGTCGACACCCTCTGCTCGCGCATTGCGTCGACGACCAGGCGATCTCTTCTCCGTCGATGATTGGGCCGCTGCCACAAGCAGCCTCGCCACGGTCGGCGCTTCCCTCCTCTGCGCGGCGGCCGAGTCCCTGCGTCGGTGCCACGGATGAGCCACCGTACGAGCTAGGGTTGGCGCGGCGTCGGCGCTTGCCTTCGCCCTTCTCACCTCGACCGCCGCTGCTGGCCGTCGCGTCCAGTCCACGGTGACACCTCCGCCTTCCGGTGAGTATTGCGCGAGTTACTCCGATAGCAAGTGATCGTGAGCGTCGGATTGCTCCGGTGAATAGTGGAGACAAGGAAGGTTCTTTGCTGTGAGGTTCCACCCATAGTAATCTCGATCTGCTTCTTTTCCATGTTGTGGTTAATTTTTTGTTATCTGCAGTTGGATGTTTGATATGTGGAGTTAGCGTGATGTTTATGTTTGGAGATTATCTTTGGATGGTGGTTGTTGTGGATGTGATCATGAACATTGGAGGAGTGTGTTGTTGTGTAGTTGTGGTTGGTTAAGAGGGTTGCTATAAGAGTCCATTTGGGTGAGCAACATGAGTGGTGAATGGTTGATAGGGATTAATATGGAGGATTGATTAGGTTAATGGGATAACTAGATCAATCTAGTTGACCAGATTTTTATTAAAGTCTTTGGGTTAATTGGTTATGTAAGAAATCGATTAAGTATTCGATTTATGTTGGAATGCATTTTAGCTTAACAATAGTTATCTTTGTATCTGAGTTTAGTCACGCAGGAGTCCTGGTCGTGATTTTATTCTTATGCGGACATTATATATTGGTGTACTTTGACTTATCTTTTAGATATAGTCAAGTTGATATGCTAGTTAGGATAACTTGCAATAATTTTCATGTTTATATGCCTAGTATGTTTTGGTGCCTACATGATACATGCATATGATAGGTTATGATTATACTTTCCCGCTTTTATTCGGGATCATAGTACTTGATTAGTGATATGTACATACCGATTGTACATATTATTCTGGATAGATATTTTGAGTAGGATTTACATGCTTTAGTATCATGCACCATCTTGCATGATTGCATGCCGGCCGGATCGGTTCCATTATTGTGAGCCCGCAGCTACATGGCTCGCACACACCGCCACTCATGCGGTTAGTGGTACATCAGAGGGTGTGTGCAGCTGTTCACAGTTCACTGACCGCCATGGGTAGCGACGAGGCGGCGTGGTAGCGGGCAGGGATCCCTCCTCTGGTCTATGACACCGGGAGATGAGAGCTTAGCTCCCCCACTATGTTTGGGGCAGGAGGATAGGTGTACTCGACAAAGATCCCGCCCACTCCTGGCCACCAGAGCAAAGGATGGCAGAGTGCACAGCTTGTCATAGCCCTACCCACTTGGCCTCACCATCGCTGAGGCGGCCGATCAAGGCCGTGGGTGACCATGTCATTTGCACGACATGCATTTTGCACGGATTGCATTTGTATTGTGTTTGCTGTGATTATTGTATTGATGCCTTGATGTTGCATATGATTGACATGCATACGTGGATTCATATTCTTATATGGTGATGACTTTATCTCTTATAAGAGGGCACATGCTCCTATATCGTAGTAGAGACTCGTGAGTACACACCTTTTGCATTTATTTCTTGCTTACCATATATATGAGACTGCATCGCATGATTAGTATTGTTAGCTATTTCTTACTATTCATATCGATTAGTATCCGCTAAGTTCTTTGAACTTACCCCGTGGTTTTATTTTATTTCGTGATGATGCCGTCAGAGAGTCCAACCGCCATATCCCCTCGTAGTGAATGAATAGGTTTTATGAGTCTATTGGTTTTGGATTTTGTATAGAGGATATGTTTAGGCTTGGAATTGGATTTATATATACTTATGGATTTTTTGGGAATAATTGGTGTCCTTATGGACTATTCAATTAGGTTTGGTTGTATTTCCTCGCCAGATGGCGTAAGGGTAAGTCTAGTTAGTGTAGACTTTTTATTTACCTAGATTTGGTTGGCCCGAGGCCTTATTATTATCTCAAGGTGTGTAGATATGTTTTTTGGATTCCTGGCCGTGTTGACCGATGTATAGTGGCCATGTAGGCCTTGTATAAAATTGGTATTGTCACCCGCACAGGAGGTGCCGGATTTTCGTCTCATGAGACTCCTGGGCGTGACAATTTATTTGCATCGTGAGCGTAGGTTTCCGAGTTCCTTAGGGTCTTTGGGTTTTTGGGAGTTTGCCACATTTGGCAGGTTAACTAGGGTATTTTCGGATTGGTACGGATTTCCGATGATTTTTATGTTTCGGAAATTCGAGGTATTATTGACGAGGTCAATATGGGGGATTCGACAACAGACATCTCCGCATACTAATGTAAATAAATTCTAGAAAATTTTCTAGATTTAGTACATATATATTGATTATATTTGGTTATGCGGTGATATCATGTTTTATCTAGTATTGTTTTAACCTCGATATCTATGACTGTTAGATTTTTAGGTTGCTGGTTTATAGATAGCATTTGGTTATAAATTGCTATTATTGCTATACGTAGCTTATTATCATTGTGATAAAAATGATTAGATATTATTGGTAGATGTTTACCACTTAGGATTTGACTAGTATTAGGATTATTAGACTAGTTGAATAATATGAATAAGATGGATAAATTCGTAGAAGGCATGATGACATGATTACAGCTTATGTAGTTTAGAGTATATATAAGCATCCGATGCTTTATTTAGTATTGCCTTGACTTGTTCCGCATGACCCTTTAGCTATACCCTAAATTAATTTCGCCATTGATTGCCATTGGTATGACTATGTTGTCGCTTATTAGACAAATGTGTTATATGTTTATATGGTTATGTGTTTTGTGGTGGATACCATAATTAAGACTAGTAGAGATAGAATAACTTAGATGAGGTTATTCTAGAGAGCGGATTTCGTGAATGAAACAATATTAGTAGAACCCTAGGTGTTGGAACCCTAGCGTAATAACCGGATGTGCATATTGGTATGTGATTACCCATTTATCAAGCTTCGTGATATGGTGATCGGAGGTCGAATGATTAGGATGCAATTAATCCTTACTATATCTCCCATTCTTGGTTGAGAGAGAGAGTCTGCAGTAGAGTCTCTCTATAGGTAGGTGCTTTGTATACATGTGGTCTCTCATGCATGGTTGAGATGACCTATTGCAAGATATACTCTTGCGTTATTCGCTCGGAGTTGGTGATAATCGGATTCGTATGATGATGCCTGTAGCAAGATAGCTACTTTACTTAAGTACCCACGAGATATGTTCGTAGTAGCAGTTAGGGCATGCATGATTGAACCGGTAGGACAATATAATTTAGGCTTAACCTCTCAAGGGCTTGATAGTAGATTTGTGGCCTTTATTGGCTTTGATAGGCGCTTTCTGTTAGTTGGGACGAAACCCTATGATTAATCGCTCGACGCGATTATTAGTGGACTTATGATTTTGATCGACCTTGATACCGATCATGTTAGAAGGGTTGGAAGGCTAGATTTAATCATCTAGACTTATTTATTTATAAGTTGATGATCTTTATCGATTTGATAAACATTTCGTATTAGAGGTGTTGAAACCTCGCTGACCGCCTAATGGGTTTAATTATAGATCGATGATCTTTGTCGACGCCAATGGTCGCTTTTATCGATGTATTGATAACCCTAGGCTTAACAACCTAGGATAATCGATCGCTTCACGCGACCTATTGGTGGTAGTACGCTAATGCGCGCAATAATAATTAGATATTTATATACTCGCTCATCCACGAGTCTCATTCGTGGTAGCATATAGTGCGCGAGACCGTGCTATTGATTGTCGCCCATGGGTTACGCTTCGAGGTAACTCATAGATAGTTTCCTTTTGTGTGAGAGCCACGAGACTTTATCGTGGTATTCGGATGTGCACCGCTTGTTGCGTTGCGTATGTTGCGTATATTTATTATACCGATCGTGATAGTTACTGCAATCGATATTGGTACTGAGGGTTGGGTTACTCTAGCTTGTTTCCTGTGACTTCCATTATGTGCATTATGATTATGCACTATTGTCTATACATCCACAGAGTGGTTGTACACACACCCCTCCTCACTTATACTCTAGGTTAATTGATGGAGGACGTGTCATGTTGACCTACCTTTGAGTCGCTCAGAGAGTTCCTTGCCGTGCTTGTCCAACTGCATCGTCGAGATGCCGCTTTATTTAATTTATTTGTATTTCATTTTATTTATTCACTTTTGATTTTGTCGCAATTGGATTTGGGGGTCATAAAACTATTTTACTTTGATTGATATATGTTTAGTCGGCATGAATCGCTTATTGAAATACTTATATTTCTATAATTATTTCGAGGTTTTACCGATTTGGTCCATGGATTCGATATTGTCACTAAGGGGCTCCCTTGTCATTTGGATGACGGATATGCCCCTGTGACGTGACCATTTTATTGGTTTGCGTTTTTGGAATGTTTATGGTGTATCGAGGATTTTATATTCCTTGTATTTTTTGGAGTTCTCGTGTTTTGAGACCAAGCAAGTCAAGGATATCTCTCGAGCTATAGGAAAAGTATTGTCTTTAGTAGTTACTGATTTTTGTGGCTAGGAAAACTATTGACTTAGTGAAATTGTCCCTACTCATGGTCGGGGACGAGGTCGATAACGTATTGATCTTGAGGAATCTAATGATGATTTCAGAGGTACGGATTCTTTAGAGGTGCCGACTGATGTCGAATTAGGAAGCTAGGGATTTGGCCTGCTAGTCACCCATTTGAAGGTCAAGGAGTAAACCCTCAGAGAGTATCAGTCCCTACTAATAGTGATTTGGTTATGGATAAGACGTGTATACTTACACTGGTCAAGACGATGAAAGATCGTTTTACCTTATTATAGGAGGTGTTGGACGGGATATTTATCTGTCTCGCATTTTCCAGAGAAGATCCAGAACTCTTGGTTAAAAGAGAGATGGACCTTTGAGGTTATGCATCGATTATCGATGATAGAATGCAGTAGTTGTGGAAGGAAATGAATATCCTTCATTGTGGATAGAGGATCTATTAAGATCAGCTATAGGATACCTATATATACTCTAGGATTGATTGGTGATTGGTGTGATGATATTGTAGTGACATGGTGTCCTACAATTATCATTGTCGTTGTGATGATTTTATATCATCAGCTTAGAGTAAAGAGAATACATGTGTGTAGCGATGACAATTTCATACTTGGTATGAATTGTTTGAGCTTTTGATTATCTTATTAGACTTATTGTGACTTAGTAGTCGAGTTGAAATCGTGTATTACGGACACGATTGGATCATTTGATGGTGGTAGTTGGAGTTGAGCACTTTCGGCCACCGTAGATGATGATTTTTTGGTATTTATTTTATTATTACCATAGATATGGATATGATGTTCTAGTTGTACTATACCGCTTACTGGTGATGGAATTTTTTTGGTCTAAAGCTTGTGATATTAGTTTCACAGCTCAGACAATGATTGACTTTTACACCGTGTTGTTTGATCATTCGGGTGGAAGGAAGGGTATTGTATCACGGATCAATGTTTGAGAGAATGGGCGTTTACGATTTAGTTGATCGAGGCGTATCCGTGTTTCGTCGAATGAGGAACTACGAGATGGGTTGTCATATATTTATAGCGTGGACTTATGATTATTATATTGTTTAGAAGAGGTGAGGCGAAATGCTCATGGAGTTTTGGCTAGCTCTTGGATAGCTACTATAGAGTAAATTTGGAACACGAATGGTTGTAACAAGGAAGTTTGGTCGCGATAGCCTACCATGCACTTACAGTGTGTGGTGGAGTGGATTTTAGACGGTAGATGGACTACCATCTCGACTTGAGGAGGATAATGGTTTCGGAGTTGCATTAGTTTAAAGAGCAGATGCTTGAAATTCCGATTCGGAATGGAAGTGGAAGCGTATTATTATAGATGTTGTGGTATGTTTGCCTAGGACACGTCAAGGCCATGACGCGATTTGGGATAGTCGTTACCGACTAACCAAATCCGCGCACTTCTTAGCGATTGAAGACTAACTCTTTGGATCGTTTGTGAGTTATATTGTCGGGATATCATCAAATTGCATGGTGTCCTTTGAGCATTATATCGATAGAGATCCCGATTCATGTCTCGGTTCTGGCGAGTCTGCGAGCCTTAGGCAGATTCGTTTAATCTGCATTCCATCCAGATAGATGGGGGATCTCGATCGGACCATTTAGATACTAGAGGATTTTGAGTCTGTGTTATGGATTTGGGGCAAGCTGGGAGGACGATTGCTAGGACCCATAGAGCTCGTATGGGACGGGGTTGGTCCGTCTATCGGGCGTAGGATGGCGAGGCGCAGGATCGTCGGAAGAGTTATGCGGTCGGAGGCGGAGACCTCGGAGTTCTCTATTGGTAATGTATTCTTGCGAGTCTCACCCACGAAAGGGTGAAGAGATTTGACCTCCGTGGTAAGTTAGCTCCAAGGTACATTGGGCCTTCGAGATTTTTGAGAGGATCGCGATCGCTTAAACTATGTCTAGGGCTACCACCGTTTTGGCTGGTATCCAGGATGTGTTTCATGTGTTCATGCTGAGGAAGTATGTGTCAGATTCTACACATATTCTATTAGATATGTCAGGTTACATTCAGCCTGATGCTACTTACGTAGAGGTTAAGTGATTTTGGATTTCAAGGACGCATTGGAACAAGGTTGTGCGACTTGTCAAGGTCGAGTGGAGTCACCACAGACGAGGAGGCTACTTGGGAGCTGAGGAAAGATCGAGCTCAATACCACTTGTTTACTTAAGGTGCGTGAAGTATATTTTGATTACTTGTGGTATTTCTTACTCATTGCATTTGAGTAGGAAATTTGGGGACCAAATTTTTATTAGTGGGGAGAATGTTAAATACGGGATATTTAAATATTAAATTTTATGGTTAAAAATTTTGAGAAATTATCCTGGAAATTTTTAGGGATTTTTAGGAATTTTTAGGAATTTTTAGAATTTTTGGATTTAAGCGGGGCTTATGCGAGATATTTACGGGGATAAGAAAAAGCGAGGCTTTTATAAGGCTGTTTAGATTATCTATAATTGAGGATTAATGGGTTTAGTAACGCTTAGGTTTAAATAGCTAAACCTAGGTTTTTATTTTCATTTCTTCCTTATTCTCATGCGTCATAGCGCTTTCCCCAAATCCGATTCTTCTTCTTCACGCGATCCCACCGACGCCCTCTCCTCTCGCGCGTTGCGCGTCGGCGATGCCGTCGCGATCTTCCCCGTCGACACCCTCGCTCGCGCATTGCGTCGACAACCAGCGATCTCTTCTCCGTCGATGATCGGGCGCCGCCTGGCGACCTTCGCCACGGTCGGCGCTTCCCTCCTCTGCGGCGACGGCCGTAGTCCCTGCGTCGGTGCCACGGAAGCCAGTAACGAGCTAGGGTTGGCGCGTCGAGCGCTGCCTTCGCCCTTCTCACCTCGTGCCGCTGCCGCTAGCGCGGCGCGTCATAGTACATGACACCTTCGCCCTTACGGTCGAGTATTGCTTGTGAGTTCACTCTGATAGCAAGTGATCGTGAGCGTCGGATTGCTCCGGTGAATAGTGGAGACAAGGAAGGTTCTTTGCTGTGAGAGTTCCACCCATAGTAATCTCGATCTGCTTCTTTTCCATGTTGTGGTTAATTTTTGTTATCTGCGGTTGGATGTTTGATATGTGGAGTTTGATGTTTATGTTTGGAGATCTTTGGATGGTGGTTGTTGTGGATGTGATCAGTGAACATTAGAGGAGTGTGTTGTTGTGTAGTGATTGAGTTTGTGGTTGGTTAAGAGGGTTGCTATAAGAGTCCATTTGGGTGAGCAAGCATGAGTGGTGAATGGTTGAGAGGATTGATTAGGTTAATGGGATAACTAGATCAATCTAGTTGACCAGATTTTTATTAAAGTCTTTGGGTTAATTGGTTATGTAAGAAATCGATTAAGTATTCGATTTGTCATGGAATGCATTTTTGAGCTTAACAATAGTTATGCTGTATGCAGGTTTTGGTCACGAGGCAGGTCCCCGGTCGTGACGATTTTATTCTTGCGGACATTATATATTCAGGCGGGTACTTTGACTTATCTTTTAGATATAGTCAAGTTGATATGTTAGTTAGGATAGCATGCAATAATATTCATGTTTATATGCCTAGTATGTTTTTGTGCCTATTGATACATGCATTGGATAGGATATGATTATATCTCCTGCTTTTATTTGGATCATTGTATTTGGAATATGGATATGTACATACTGATTGTACATATTATTCGGATAGATATTTTGAGTAGGATTTACATGCTTTAGTATCATGCACCATCTTGCATGATTGCATGCTGGCTGGACGGGGTTCCATTATTGTTGAGCCCGCAGCCAGTTACATGGCCTGCACACACTGCCACTCATGGGTTAGTGGTACATCAGGAGGGTGTGTGCAGTTGCTCTGTCAGGCTCCGCTGGACCGCTCATGGGTAGCGACGAGGCAGCGTGGTAGCGGGCAGGGATCCCTCCTCTGGCCTATGACATCGGGAGATGAGAGCTTAGCTCCCACTGTTTGGGGGCAGAGGATAGGTGTACTCGACAAGATCCTCGTCCCACCTGGCCACCAGAGCGATGATGGCAGAGTGCACAGCTTGTCATAGCCCTACCCACTCGGCTTCACCATCGCGTAGGCGGCCGATCAAGGCTGGGGGTGACCATGTCATATGCACGACATGCATTTTTGCACGGATTGCATTTGTATTGTGTTTGTTGCATTATTGTATTGATGCCTTGGATGTTGCATATGATTGACATGCATAGTGATTCATATTCTTATATGGTGATGACTTTATCTCTTATAGTAGGGCACATGCTCCTATATCGAGTAGGAGACTCGTGAGTCTGATCCTTTTGCATTTATTTCTTGCTTACCATATATATGAGATCTTGGCATGATTAGTATTGTTAGCTATTTCTTACTATTCATATCGACTAGTATCCGCTAAGTTCTTTGAACTTACCCCGTGGTTTTATATTTATTTCAGGATGATGCTGTCAGGAGAGTCCAGCTGTCAATCCCCCTCGTCGAAATGAATAGGTTTTATTGGTCTATTGGTTTTGGATTTTGTATAGAGGATATGTATAGGTCCCGATGTTGTGGTTATGTACTTATGGAGTTTGGGAATAATTGTGGTGTCCTATGGACTATTCAATTAGTTTGGTTGTATGTTCTGCTCATATGGCGGAAGGGTAAGTCTAGATGTTATAGATTTCATTTATTTACTATGATGGTTGGCTGAGGCCTTATGATCTGTGTGTAGATGTTTTGTTCGGTCGTGTTGGCCATGTATAGTGTAGTGTAGGCCTTGTATAAAATTGGTATTGTCACCCGAGGTGTCTTTGTCGGATTTTCGTCTGGCGGAGACTCCCTCGGGGCGTGACAATTTATTTGGTATCAGAGCCTAGGTTTCCGAGTTCCTTAGGGTCTTTGGGTTTATGGAGTTCGCCAAGTTTGGCAGGTTAACTAGGGTATTTTGGATTAGTGCAGTTTATGATTTTTATGTTTGAAATTGAGGTATTATTACTGAGGTCAATATGGGGATTTAGCGACAACGGGACATCTCGGCTACTAACAGTAAATAAATTCTAGAAAATTTTCTAGATTTAGTGCATATATATATTGATTATATTTGGTTATGCGGAGATATCATGTTTTATCTAATATTGTTTTAACTGATATATTGGATTAGATTTTTAGGTTCTTTGGTTTATAGATAGCATTTGGTTATAAATTGCTATTACTGCTATACGTAGCTTGTTATCATTGTGATAAAAATGATTAGATATTATTGGTAGATGTTTACCACTTAGGATTTGACTAGTATTAGGATTATTAGACTAGTTGAATAATATGAATAAGATGGATAAATTCATAGAAGGCATGATGACATGATTACAGTTTATGTAGTTTAGAGTATATATAAGCATCTGATGCTTTATTTAGTATTGCCTTGACCTTGTCTGGC
The DNA here is from genome assembly GCA_025175895.1 of Wurfbainia villosa. Classification (NCBI taxonomy): domain Eukaryota; kingdom Viridiplantae; phylum Streptophyta; class Magnoliopsida; order Zingiberales; family Zingiberaceae; genus Wurfbainia; species Wurfbainia villosa. Next base: position 5,059,357 of record JAKLTH010000238.1, read on the forward strand.
ATGACCCTTTAGCTATACCTAAATTAATTTCGGCTATTGATTGCCATTGGTATGACTATGTTGTCGTTTATTAGACAGTGTGTTACATGTTTATATGGTTATGTGTTTTGTGGTGGATACCATAATTAAGACTGGTAGAGATAGAATAACTTAGATGAGGTTATTCGGTAGGAGCGGATTTCAGGAATGAAACAATATTAGTAGAACCCTAGGTGTTGGAACCCTAGGCGTAATAACCGGATGTGCATATTGGTATGTGATTACCCATTTACTGTTTCTGTGATATGGTGATCGGAGGTCGAATGATTAGGATGCGATTAATCCTTACTATGTCTCCCATTCTTGGTTGAGAGAGAGAGTCTGTAGTAGAGTCTCTCTATAGGTAGGTACTTTGTATACATGTGGTCTCTCATGCATGGTTGAGATGACCTACTGCAAGATATACTCTTGCGTTATTCGTTCAGAGTTGGTGATAATCGGATTCGTATGATGTCTGTAGCAAGATAGCTACTTTACGGCTTAAGTACCCACGAGATATGTTCGTGGTAGCAGATTGGGGCATGCATGATTGAACTGGTAGGACAATATAATTTAGGCTTAACCCTCTTGAAGGGCTTGATAGTAGATTTGTGGCCTTTATTGGCTTTGATAGGCGTTTCCTGTTAGTTGGGACGAAACCCTATGATTAATCGTCTCGACGCGATTATTAGTGGACTTATGATTTTGATCGACCTTGATACCGATCATGTTAGAAGGGTTGGAAGGCTAGATTTAATCATCTAGACTTATTTATTTATAAGTTGATGATCTTTATCGTATTTGATAAACATTTCGTATTAGAGGTGTTGAAACCCTCGCTTGACCGCCTCAATGGGTTTAATTATAGATCGATGATCTTTGTCGACGTCAATGGTCGCTTTTATCTTTGGATGTATTGGATAACCTAGGCTTAACAACCTAGGATAATCGACGCTCACGCGACCTATTGGTGGTAATGCCGAGCGTCGCAATAATAATTAGATATTTATATACTGACTGTCTATCCACGAGTCTCATTCGTGGTAGCATATAGTTCTTGCGTAGCCGTGCTATTGATTGTCGGCCCATGGGTTACCTTCGAGGTAACTCATAGATAGTTTCCTTTTTGTGTGAGAGCCACGAGACTTTATCGTGGTATCTGGATGTGCACTGCTTGTTGCAGTGGTTGCGTATGTTGCAGGTATATTTATTATACTGCTGATTAGGTTAGTTGCAGACTGATATTGGTACTCGAGGTTGGGTTACTCTAGCTTGTTCCTGTGACTTCCATTATGTGCATTATGATTATGCACTATTGTCTATACATCCACAGTGGTTGTACACCCCCTCCTCACTTTATACTCTAGGTTAATTGATGGAGGGCGTGTCATGTTGACTACCTTGAGTCGCTCGAGAGTTCCTTGCGTGCTTGTCCTTTGCATCGTCGAGATGCCGCTTTGTTTACTTTATTGGTATTGCATTTTATTTATGCACTTTGGATTTTAATTATAATTGGATTTGGGGTCATAAAACTATTTTACTTTGATTGATATATGTTTAGTCGTGCATGCATGCGATTATTGAAATACTTATATTTCTATAATTATTTGAGGTTTTTACGATTTGGTCCATGGATTCGATATTGTCACTAAGGGGCTCCCTTGTCATTTGGATAGCGGATATGCCCCAGGGACGTGACCATTTATTGGTTTGAGTTTTTGGTTTGGTTTTGGTGTATCGAGGATTTTCTTTTCCTTGGATTTTTGGGAGTTCTCGTGTTTTGAGACCAAGCAAGCTGAAGGATATCTCTGAGCTATAGGAAAAGTATTGTCTTTAGTAGTTACGGTACTTTTGTGGCTAGGAAAACTATTGACTTAGTGAAATTCTCCCTACTCATGGTTGGGGGACGAGGTCGATAACGTATTGATCTTGAGGAATCTAATGATGATTTGAGGCACGGATTCTTTAGAGGTGCAGACTGATGTCGAATTAGGAAGCTAGGGATTTGGCCTGCTAGTCACCCATTTGAAGGTCAAGGAGTAAACCCTCAGAGAGTATCAGTCCCTACTAATAGTGATTTGGTTATGGATAAGACGTGTATACTTACACTGGTCAAGACGATGAAAGATCGTTTTACCTTATTATAGGAGGTGTTGGATGGAATATTTATCTGTCCCAGTAGTTTTCCAGAGAAGATCCGAAACTCTTTGTTAAAAGAGAGACGGACCTTTGAGGTTATGCATCGATTATCGATGATAGAATGCGGTAGTTGTGGAAGGAAATGAATATCCTTCATTGTGGATAGAGGATCTATTTAGATCAGCTATAGGATACCTATATATACTCTAGGATTGATTGGTGACTAGTGTGATGATATTGTAGTGACATGGTGTCATACAATTATCATTGTCGTTGTGATGATTGTTATATCATCAGCTTAGAGTAAAGAGAATACATGTGTGTAGCGATGACAATTTCATACTTGGTATGAATTGTTTGAGCTTTTGATTATCTTATTAGACTTATTGACGACTTAGTCGTCCAGGGATTTGGGAAATCGTGTATTCTGGACACGATTGGATCATTTGTCATGGTGGTAGTTGGAGTTGAGCACTCGGCCACCGTAGATGATGATTTTTTGGTATTGATTTGATTATTACCATAAATATGGATAGGATGTTCTAGTGGTACTATACATTGGTGATGGAATTTATTTGGTCTAAAGCTTGTGAAATTAGTTTCACGGCTGCATAATGATTGACTTTACACGTGTTGTTTGATCATTCTCGGAAGGAAGGGTATTGTACGCGGATGCAATGTTTGAGAGAATGGAGCGTTCGATTTAGTTGATCGAGACGTATCCCGTGTTTACGTCAAATGAGGAACTACGAGATGGGTTGTCATATATTTATGACGTGGACTTCACAGTTATTATATTGTTTAGAAGAGGTGAGGAGCAGAAATGCTCATGGAGTTTTGGCTAGCTACTGGATAGCTACTATAGAGTAGCTGGAACACGAATGGTTGTAACAAGGAAGTTTGGTCGCGATAGCCTACCATGCACTTACAGAGTGTGTGGTGGAGTGGATTTTGGACGGTAGATGGACTATCATCTCTGACTTCGAGGAGGATAATGGTTTTCGGAGTTGCATTAGTTTAAGGAACAGATGCTTCAGGAAATTCCGATTTCGGAATGGAAGTGGAAGCGTATTATTATAGATGTTGTGGTATGTTTGCCTAGGACACGTCAAAGCCATGACGCGATTTGGATAGTCGTAGACCGACTAACCAAATCCGCGCACTTTTTAGCGATTCGGAAGACTAACTCTTTGGATCGTTTGAAAGAGTTATATTGTCGGGATATCATCAAATTGCATGGTGTCCTTTGAGCATTATATCAGATAGAGATCCCCGATTCATGTCTCGGTTCTGGCAGAGTCTGCAGCAGGCCTTAGGCACACAGATTCTCGTTTTAGTACTGCATTCCATCCACAGATAGATGGACAGTCTGATCGGACCATTTATATACTAGAGGATTTGCTGGGTCCTGTGTTATGAATTTCGGGGGCAACTGGGAGGACCAGTTGCTAGGACCCATAGAGCTCAGTATGGGACAGGGTTGGTCCGTACTATCAGACGTAGGATGGCAGAGGCGCAGGATCGTCAGAAGAGTTATGCAGATCGGAGACGGAGACCTCGGGAGTTCTCTATTGGTAATCAGGTATTCTTGCGAGTCTCACCCATGAAAGGGGTGAAGAGATTTGACCTCCGTGGTAAGTTAGCTCCAAGGTACATTGGGCCTTTCGAGATTTTTGAGAGGATCGGAGCGGGCCGCTTACCGTCTAGGGCTACCACCGTTTTGGCTGGTATCCAGGATGTGTTTCATGTGTTCATGCTGAGGAAGTATGTGTCAGATTCTACACATATTCTATTAGATATGTCAGGTTACATTCAGCCTGATGCTACTTACGTAGAGGTTCCGGTACGGATTTTGGATTTCAAGGAACGACAGTTGCGGAACAAGGTTGTGCGACTTGTCAAGGTCGAGTGGAGTCACCACACCGACGAGGAGGCTACTTGGGAGCTCGAGGAAAAGATCAGAGCTCAATACCCCCACTTGTTTACTTAAGGTACGTGAAGTATATTTTCAGTACTTGTGGTATTTCTTACTCATTGTGCATCTGAGTAGGAAATTTGGGGACCAAATTTTTATTAGTGGGGGAGAATGTTAAATACGGGGATATTTAAATATTAAATTTTATGGTTAAAAATTTTGAGAAATTATCCTGGAAATTTTTCGGGATTTTTAGGGAATTTTAGGAATTTTTCTGGATTTAAACGGGGCTTATGCGAGATATTTACGGGGATAAGAAAAGCGAGGCTTTTATAAGGCTGTTTAGATTATCTATAATTGAGGATTAATGGGTTTAGTAACGCTAGGTTTAAATAGCTAAACCTAGGTTTTTATTTTCATTTCTTCCTTATTCTGCGTCGCGCTTTCCCCAAATCCAATTCTTCTCTTCACTGCGATTCCACCACTGACGCCCTCTCCTCTCGCGCGTTGCGTCGGCGACCAAGCCGTCGCGATCTTCCGTCGACACTTTCGCGCGTTGCGTCGACGACGGCGATCTCTTCTCCGTCGATGATCGGGCCGCCCGCGCCTCGCCACGTGGCGCTTCCTCCTCTGCAGCGGCACCGTCCCTCGTCGGTGCCACGGATGAGCCACCGTAACGAGCTAGGGTTGGCGGCGTCGGCGCAGCTGCCTTCGCCCTTCTCACCTCGGCCGCGGCGCGTCGCGTCCTTCAGGCCCACAGTGGCACCTCGCGCACCTTACAGCCGTCGAGTATTGCCGGCGAGTTACTACTGATAGCAAGTGATCGTGAGCGTCGGATTGCTCCGGTGAATAGTGGAGACAAGGAAGGTTGCTGCCTGTGAGGTTCCAACCATAGGTAATCGAGATCTGCTTCTTTTTCCATGTTGTGGTTTATTTTTGTTATCTGCAGTTGGATGTTTGATCTGTGGAGTTGGCAGCGATGTTTATGTTTGGAGATTATCTTTGGATGGTGGTTGTTGTGGATGTGATGGTGTGAACATTGGTTGAGTCAGGAGTGTGTTGTTGTGTAGCCGTGATTGGAGTTGTGGTTGGTTAAGAGGGTTGCTATAAGAGTCCATTTGGGTGAGCATATGCATGAGTGGTGAATGGTTGATAGGGATTAATATGGAGGATTGATTAGGTTAATGGGATAACTAGATCAATCTAGTATTTTTTTTATTAAAGTCTTTGGGTTAATTGGTTATGTAAGAAATCGATTAAGTATTCGATTTATGCTGTGGAATGCATTTTGAGCTTAACAATAGTTATCTTTGTATGAGGAGTTTTGGTCATGGCAGGCAGTCCCGTCGTGACGATTTTATTCTTCGGACATTATATATTGTGGTACTTTGACTTATCTTTTAGATATAGTCAAGTTGATATGCTAGTTAGGATAACTTGCAATAATTTTCATGTTTATATGCCTAGTATGTTTCGTGCCTACATGATACATGCATATGATAGTTATGATTATACCTTCTGCTTTTATTTGGATCATAGTACTTGGATTAGGATATGTACATCCGATTGTACATATTATTCGGATAGATATTTTGAGTAGGATTTACATGCTTTAGTATCATGCACCATCTTGCATGATTGCATCTTTGGCCGGACAGGTTCCATTATTGAGCGCTTGAGCCACATAATGGCTCGCACACACCGCCACTCATGGGTTAGTGGTACATCAGAGGGTGTGTTTGTTCTCTGTCAGCTCCGACCGCCATGGGTAGCAGAGGCAGCGTGGTGGTAGCGGAAGGATCCCTCCTGGTCTATGACAGGAGATGAGCTTAGCTCCCGCTCTGTTTGGGGCGGGAGGATAGGTGTACTCGACGATCCTGTCCACTCGGCCACTCAGAGCGTGATGGCAGAGTGCAGATTGTCATAGCCCTACCCACTCGGCTTCACCATCGCGTGTGAGAGGCCGATAGCGTCGAGGTGACCATGTCATATGCACGACATGCATTTTGCACGGATTGCATTTGTATTGTGTTTGCTGCATTATTGTATTGATGCCTTGGATGTTGCATATGATTGTCATGCATACAGGATTCATATTCTTATATGGTGATGACTTTATCTCTTATAGTAGGGCACATGCTCCTATATCAGGGTAGGAGACTGGTGAGTCTGATCCTTTTGCATTTATTTCTTGCTTACCATATATATGAGTATCTTGGCATGATTAGTATTGTTAGCTATTTCTTACTATTCATATCGACTAGTATCCGCTAAGTTCTTTGAACTTACCCGTGGTTTTATATTTATTTGGGATGATCTTTGTCAGGAGAGTCCAGCTGCCAATCCCCCTCGTCGAAATGAATAGGTTTTATTGGTCTATTGGTTTTGGATTTTGTATAGAGGATATGTATAGGTCCTGATGTTGTGGTTATGTACTTATGGAAGTTTGGGAATAATTGTGGTGTCCTTATGGACTATTCAATTAGTTTGGTTGTATGTTCCTGCTCAGATGGCAGAAGGGGTAAGTCTAGATGTTATAGATTTCATTTATTTACTATGATGGTTGGCCTGAGGCCTTATGATCTGCGTGTGTAGATGTTTTTGTTCCGGTCGTGTTGACCGATGTATAGTGGCCGTGTAGGCCTTGTATAAAAATTGGTATTGTCACCCGTAGGAGGAGAGTCTTTGTCGGATTTTTAAATGCAGCGGAGACTCCCTCGGGGCGTGACAATTTATTTGGTATCAGAGCGTAGGTTTCCGAGTTCCTTAGGGTCTTTGGGTTTTTGGGAGTTTGCCACGTTTGGCAGGTTAACTAGGGTATTTTCGGATTGGTACGGATTTCCGATGATTTTTATGTTTCGGAAATTCGAGGTATTATTGACGAGGTCAATATGGGGGATTTGGCGACAACAGGACATCTCCAGACGGCTAACAGGTAAATAAATTCTAGAAAATTTTCTAGATTTAGTGCATATATATATTGATTATATTTGGTTATGCGGAGATATCATGTTTTATCTAATATTGTTTTAACTTTGATTTACATTGTTTGTTAGATTTTTAGGTTCTTTGGTTTATAGATAGCATTTGGTTATAAATTGCTATTACTGCTATACGTAGCTTGTTATCATTGTGATAAAAATGATTAGATATTATTGGTAGATGTTTACCACTTAGGATTTGACTAGTATTAGGATTATTAGACTAGTTGAATAATATGAATAAGATGGATAAATTCATAGAAGGCATGATGACATGATTACAGTTTATGTAGTTTAGAGTATATATAAGCATCTGATGCTTTATTTAGTATTGCCTTGACCTTGTCTGGCATGACCCTTTAGCTATACCTAAATTAATTTCGGCTATTGATTGCCATTGGTATGACTATGTTGTCGTTTATTAGACAGTGTGTTACATGTTTATATGGTTATGTGTTTTGTGGTGGATACCATAATTAAGACTGGTAGAGATAGAATAACTTAGATGAGGTTATTCGGTAGGAGCGGATTCGAGAATGAAACAATATTAGTAGAACCCTAGGTGTTGGAACCTAGGCGTAATAACCCAGGATGTGCATATTGGTATGTGATTACCCATTTCATTTTACGTGATATGGTGATCGGAGGTCGAATGATTAGGATGCGATTAATCCTTACTATGTCTCCCATTCTTGGTTGAGAGAGAGAGTCTGTAGTAGAGTCTCTCTATAGGTAGGTACTTTGTATACATGTGGTCTCTCATGCATGGTTGAGATGACCTCTGCAAGATATCTCTCTTGCGTTATTCGTTGAGTTGGTGATAATCGGATTCGTTATGATGTCCTGTAGCAAGATAGGCTACTTTACGGCTTAAGTACCCACGAGATATGTTCGTGGTAGCAGATTAGGGGCATGCATGATTGAGTAGTAGGACAATATAATTTAGGCTTAACCCTCTTGAAGGGCTTGATAGTAAATTTGTGGCCTTTATTGGCTTTGATAGGCGTTTCTGTTAGTTGGGGCGAAACCCTATGATTAATCGTCTCGACGCGATTATTAGTGGACTTATGATTTTGATCGACCTTGATACGATCATGTTAGAAGGGTTGGAAGGCTAGATTTAATCATCTAGACTTATTTATTTATAAGTTGATGATCTTTATCGTATTTGATAAACATTTCGTATTAGAGGTGTTGAAACCTCGCACCGCCCTCAATGGGTTTAATTATGATCGATGATCTTTGTCGACGCCAATGGTCGCTTTATAATCGATGTATTGATAACCCTAGGCTTTAACAACCTAGATAATCGACGCTCACGCGACCTATTGGTGGTAGTACGCTAGCGCAATAATAATTAGATATTTATATACCGCTTGCCTATCCACGCAGTCTCATTCGTGGTAGCGAGTGCTATTGATTGTCGGCCCACGGGTTACCTCGAGGTAACTCATAGATAGTTTCCTTTGTGTGAGAGCCACGACGCTTGTTGCAGGGTCTGGTTGTGTATGTTGCGTATATTTATTATACCGATTAGGTTAGTTGCGCATCGATATTGGTACTCTGAGGGTTGGGTTACTCTAGCTTGTTCCCTGTGACTTCCATTATGTGCATTATGATTATGCACTATTGTCTATACATCCACAGAGTGGTTGTACACACCCCCCTCCTCACTTATACTCTAGGTTAATTGATGGAGGACGTGTCATGTTGACCTACCTTCGAGTCGCCGGAGAGTTCCTCAGCTTGTCTCCCTCGCATCGTCGAGATGCCGCTTTGTTTACTTTATTGGTATTGCATTTTATTTATGCACTTTGGTTTTTGTCGCAATTGGATTTGGGGGTCATAAAACTATTTTACTTTGATTGATATATGTTTAGTCGCGGCATGCATGCGCTATTATTGAAATACTTATATTTCTATAATTATTTCGAGGTTTTTACCAGATTTGGTCCATGGATTCTGGATATTGTCACTAAGGGGCTCCCTTGTCATTTGGATGACGGATATGCTCCCAGGACGTGACCATTTTATTGGTTTGCAGTTTTGGTTTGGTTTTGGTGTATCGAGGATTTTCTTTTCCTTGGATTTTTGGGAGTTCTCGTGTTTTGAGACCAAGCAAGTCAAGGATATCTCTGAGCTATAGGAAAAGTATTGTCTTTAGTAGTTACGGTACTTTTGTGGCTAGGAAAACTATTGACTTAGTGAAATTGTCCCTACTCATGGTCGGGGACGAGGTCGATAACGTATTGATCTTGAGGAATCTAATGATGATTTCAGAGGTACGGATTCTTTAGAGGTGCCGACTGATGTCGAATTAGGAAGCTAGGGATTTGGCCTGCTAGTCACCCATTTGAAGGTCAAGGAGTAAACCCTCAGAGAGTATCAGTCCCTACTAATAGTGATTTGGTTATGGATAAGACGTGTATACTTACACTGGTCAAGACGATGAAAGATCGTTTTACCTTATTATAGGAGGTGGATGGAATATTTATCTGTCCGATTTTCCAGAGAAGATCCGGAACTCTTGGTTAAAGGAGAGATGGACCTTTGAGGTTATGCATCGATTATCGATGATAGAATGCGGTAGTTGTGGAAGGAAATGAATATCCTTCATTGTGGATAGAGGATCTATTTAGATCAGCTATAGGATACCTATATATACTCTAGGATTGATTGGTGACTAGTGTGATGATATTGTAGTGACATGGTGTCATACAATTATCATTGTCGTTGTGATGATTGTTATATCATCAGCTTAGAGTAAAGAGAATACATGTGTGTAGCGATGACAATTTCATACTTGGTATGAATTGTTTGAGCTTTTGATTATCTTATTAGACTTATTGACGACTTAGTCGTCCAGGGATTTGGGAAATCGTGTATTCTGGACACGATTGGATCATTTGTCATGGTGGTAGTTGGAGTTGAGCACTCGGCCACCGTAGATGATGATTTTTTTTGGTATTGATTTGATTATTACCATAGATATGGATAGGATGTTCTAGTGGTACTATACCGCTGACTGGTGATGGAATTTATTTGGTCTAAAGCTTGTGAAATTAGTTTCACAGCTCAGACAATGATTGACTTTTACACCCGTGTTGTTTGATCATTCTCGGGTGGAAGGAAGGGTATTGTATGCGGATGCAATGTTTCAGAGAATGGAGCGTTTCTGATTTAGTTGATCGAGACGTATCCCGTGTTTACGTCAAATGAGGAACTACGAGATGGGTTGTCATATATTTATGACGTGGACTTCGCAGTTATTATATTGTTTAGAAGAGGTGAGGAGCAGAAATGCTCATGGAGTTTTGGCTAGCTACTGGATAGCTACTATAGAGTAGCTGGAACACGAATGGTTGTAACAAGGAAGTTTGGTCGCGATAGCCTACCATGCACTTACAGAGTGTGTGGTGGAGTGGATTTTGGACGGTAGATGGACTACCATCTCTGACTTCGAGGAGGATAATGGTTTCCGGAGTTGCATTAGTTTAAGGAACAGTGATGCTCAGAAATTCCGATTTCGGAATGGAAGTGGAAGCATATTATTATAGATGTTGTGGTATGTTTGCAGGACAGCCATTATGACGCGATTTGGATAGTCGTAGACCGACTAACCAAATCTGCGCACTTTTTAGCGATTCGGAAGACTAACTCTTTGGATCGTTTGACAGAGTTATATTGTCGGGATATCATCAAATTGCATGGTGTCCTTTGAGCATTATATCAGATAGAGATCCCCGATTCATGTCTCGGTTCTGGCAGAGTCTGCAGCAGGCCTTAGGCACACAGATTCTCGTTTTAGTACTGCATTCCATCCACAGATAGATGGACAGTCTGATCGGACCATTTAGATACTAGAGGATCTCTGGTCCCGTGTTATGGAATTTCGGGGCAACCGGGAGGACCAGATTGCTAGGACCCATAGAGCTGAAGATGACAGGTTGGTCCGTACTATCGACGAGGATGGCGAGGCGCAGGATCGCCGTAAGAGTTATGCAGATCGGAGACGGAGACCTCTGGAGTTCTCTATTGGTAATCAGGTATTCTTGCGAGTCTCACCCATGAAAGGGGTGAAGAGATTTGACCTCCGTGGTAAGTTAGCTCCAAGGTACATTGGGCCTTTCGAGATTTTTGAGAGGATCGGAGCAAATGACTACCTAGGGCTACCACCGCTTTGGGTATCCGGGATGTGTTTCATGTGTTCATGCTGAGGAAGTATGTGTCAGATTCTACACATATTCTATTAGATATGTCAGGTTACATTCAGCCTGATGCTACTTACGTAGAGGTTCCGGTACGGATTTTGGATTTCAAGGAACGGTTCTATGGAACAAGGTTGTGCGACTTGTCAAGGTCGAGTGGAGTCACCACACCGACGAGGAGGCTACTTGGGAGCTCGAGGAAAGATCGAGCTCAATACCCCACTTGTTTACTTAAGGTACGTGAAGTATATTTTCAAGATTGTGGTATTTATTACTCATTGTGCATCTGAGTAGGAAATTTGGGGACCAAATTTTTATTAGTGGGGGAGAATGTTAAATACGGAGATATTTAAATATTAAATTTTATGGTTAAAAATTTTGAGAAATTATCCTGGAAATTTTTCGGGATTTTTAGGGAATTTTAGGAATTTTTCCGGAATTTTTCTGAATTTAAACGGGGCTTGTACGAGATATTTACGGGGATAAGAAAAACAGGCTTTATAAGGCTGTTTAGATTATCTATAATTGAGGATTAATGGGTTTAGTAACGCTAGGTTTAAATAGCTAAACCTAGGTTTTTATTTTCATTTCTTCCTTATTCCACATGCGTCGTGCGCTTTCCCAAATCCATTCTTCTCTTCACCGCGATCCCACCGCGCGCCCTCTCCTCGCGCGTTGCGTCGGCGAGTCGCGATCTTCCGTCGACACCCTCGCCGATTGCGTCGGCGACGTGCGATCTCTTCTCGCGTCGATGATCGGGCCGCGCGCGGCCTCGCGCCGCGGTCGGCGCTTCCTCCTCTCGCGCGACGCCGTCCCTCGTCGGTGCCCACGGATGAGCCACCGTAACGAGCTAGGGTTGGCGGCGTCGGAAAACGCTTGCCTTTCGCCCTTCTCACCTCGTACCGCTGGCCCTGCGTCCGCGTCACACGGTAGACACCTCGCTTCGGGTCGAGTATTGCCGCGAGTTACTCGATAGCAAGTGATCGTGGCGCGTCGGATTGCTCCGGTGAATAGTGGAGACAAGGAAGGTTCTTGCTGTGAGGTTCCACCCATAGGTAATCTCGATCCGCTTCTTTTCCATGTTGTGGTTAATTTTTGTTATCTCGATTGGATGTTTGAGGTTTTGCCTTCCCGTGATTCGAACTCTAGACCTCCGGGCTAAGTACTAAAGGTGGTTGTTGTGATGTGATCACCGCGGAACATTGGTTGAGCCTACCGAGGAGTGTGTTGTTGTGTAGCCGTGATCGAGTTTGTGGTTGGTTAAGAGGGTTGCTATAAGAGTCCATTTGGGTGAACGGCTGTGCATGAGTGGTGAATGGTTGATAGGGATTAATATGGAGGATTGATTAGGTTAATGGGATAACTAGATCAATCTAGTTGACCAGGATTTTTATTAAAGTCTTTGGGTTAATTGGTTATGTAAGAAATCGATTAAGTATTCGATTTGTCTGTGGAATGCATTTTTGAGCTTAACAATAGTTATGCTGTATGCAGGTTTTGATCACGAGGCAGGTCCCCGATCGTGACGATTTTATTCTTGCGGACATTATATATTCAGGCGGGTACTTTGACTTATCTTTTAGATATAGTCAAGTTGATATGCTAGTTAGGATAACTTGCAATAATTTTCATGTTTATATGCCTAGTATGTTTCTGGTGCCTACATGATACATGCATATGATAGGTTATGATTATACCTTCCCTGTTTTTATTTGGATCATAGTACTTGGATTAGGGATATGTACATACTGATTGTACATATTATTCGGATAGATATTTTGAGTAGGATTTACATGCTTTAGTATCATGCACCATCTTGCATGATTGCATGCTGGCTGGACGGGGTTCCATTATTGTTGAGCCCGCAGCCAGTTACATGGCCTGCACACACTGCCACTCATGGGTTAGTGGTACATCAGGAGGGTGTGTGCAGCTGGTCCGCTCATGGGTAGCGACGAGGCAGCGTGGTAGCGGAAGGGATCCCTCCTCCGTCTATGACACGGAGATGAGAGCTTAGCTCCCACTGCTTTGGGGCAGGAGGATAGGTGTACTCCGACAAAGATCCTCGTCCCACTTGGCCACCAGAGCAAAGTGATGGCAGAGTGCACAGCTTGTCATAGCCCTACCCACTCTGGCCACCATCGCGTAGGAGGCGACCAAGCGCTGGGGTGACCATGTCATATGCACGACATGCATTTTTGCACGGATTGCATTTGTATTGTGTTTGCTGCATTATTGTATTGATGCCTTGGATGTTGCATATGATTGTCATGCATACTGATTCATATTCTTATATGGTGATGACTTTATCTCTTATAGTAGGGCACATGCTCCTATATCGTAGGAGACGTGAGTACAAATTCTTTTGCATTTATTTCTTGCTTACCATATATATGAGACTGCATCGCATGATTAGTATTGTTAGCTATTTCTTACTATTCATATCGACTAGTATCCGCTAAGTTCTTTGAACTTACCCCGTGGTTTTATATTTATTTCGGGATGACGTCAGAGAGTCCACCGCCAATCCTCGTCGAAATGAATAGGTTTTATTGGTCTATTGGTTTTGGATTTTGTATAGAGGATATGTATAGGTCCTGATGTTGTGGTTATGTACTTATGGAAGTTTGGGAATAATTGTGGTGTCCTTATGGACTATTCAATTAGTTTGGTTGTATGTTCCTGCTCAGATGGCAAAAAGGGTAAGTCTAGATGTTATAGATTTCATTTATTTACTATGATGGTTGGCCTGAGGCCTTATGATCCTGTGGTGTAGATGTTTTTGTTCTTGGCCGTGTTGACCGATGTATAGTGGCCGTGTAGGCCTTGTATAAAAATTGGTATTGTCACCCGTACAGGGGAGGTGCTGTCGGATTTTCGTCTGGCGGAGACTCCCTCGGGGCGTGACAATTTATTTGGTATCAGAGCGTAGGTTTCCGAGTTCCTTAGGGTCTTTGGGTTTTTGGGAGTTTGCCACGTTTGGCAGGTTAACTAGGGTATTTTCGGATTGGTACGGATTTCCGATGATTTTTATGTTTCGGAAATTCGAGGTATTATCGACGTCAATATGGGGATCACAGTGACATCTCCGATATGGTAAATAAATTCTAGAAAATTTTCTAGATTTAGTGCATATATATATTGATTATATTTGGTTATGCGGAGATATCATGTTTTATCTAATATTGTTTTAACCTGATTTCTGTTAGACTGTTAGATTTTTAGGTTGCTGGTTTATAGATAGCATTTGGTTATAAATTGCTATTACTGCTATACGTAGCTTGTTATCATTGTGATAAAAATGATTAGATATTATTGGTAGATGTTTACCACTTAGGATTTGACTAGTATTAGGATTATTAGACTAGTTGAATAATATGAATAAGATGGATAAATTCGTAGAAGGCATGATGACATGATTACAGTTTATGTAGTTTAGAGTATATATAAGCATCTGATGCTTTATTTAGTATTGCCTTGACCTTGTCTGGCATGACCCTTTAGCTATACCTAAATTAATTTCGGCTATTGATTGCCATTGGTATGACTATGTTGTCGTTTATTAGACAGTGTGTTACATGTTTATATGGTTATGTGTTTTGTGGTGGATACCATAATTAAGACTGGTAGAGATAGAATAACTTAGATGAGGTTATTCGGTAGGAGCGGATTTCAGGAATGAAACAATATTAGTAGAACCCTAGGTGTTGGAACCCTAGGCGTAATAACCGGATGTGCATATTGGTATGTGATTACCCATTTATGTTTTCGTGATGATATGGTGATCGGAGGTCGAATGATTAGGATGCGATTAATCCTTACTATATCTCCCATTCTTGGTTGAGAGAGTCCGTAGTAGAGTCTCTCTATAGGTAGGTGCTTTGTATACATGTGGTCTCTCATGCATGGTTGAGATGACCCATCGCAAGATATACTCTGCTTATTCGCTCGTGAGTTGGTGATAATCGGATTCAGATGATGTCCGTAGCAAGATAGCTACTTTACGGCTTAAGTACCCACGAGATATGTTCGTGGTAGCAGTATCAGGCATGCATGATTGAACCGGTAGGACAATATAATTTAGGCTTAACCTCTTGAAGGGCTTGATAGTAGATTTGTGGCCTTTATTGGCTTTGATAGGCGTTTCTCGTTAGTTGGGACGAAACCCTATGATTAATCGCCTCGACGCGATTATTAGTGGACTTATGATTTTGATCGACCTTGATACCGATCATGTTAGAAGGGTTGCGAAGGCTAGATTTAATCATCTAGACTTATTTATTTATAAGTTGATGATCTTTATCGTATTTGATAAACATTTCGTATTAGAGGTGTTGAACCCTCGCTTGACCGCCTCAATGGGTTTAATTATAGATTGATGATCTTTGTCGACGTCAATGGTCGTTTTATACTGGATGTATTGGATAACCCTAGGCTTAACAACCTAGGATAATCGACTGCTCACGCGACCTATTGGTGGTAGTACGCCGCAGCTGCAAATAATTAGATATTTATATACACCGCCTCATCCACGAGTCTCATTCGTGGTAGCATATAGGCGCGTGACCGTGCTATTGATTGTCGCCCATGGGTTACCTTCGAGGTAACTCATAGATAGTTTCCTTTTGTGAGAGCCACGAGACTTTATCGTGGTATCGGATGTGCCTTGCTTGTTGCGGTTGTATGTTGCGTGCATATATTTATTATACGATTAGGTTAGTGCAGATCGATATTGGTACTCTGAGGGTTGGGTTACTCTAGCTTGTTCCCTGTGACTTCCATTATGTGCATTATGATTATGCACTATTGTCTATACATCCACAGAGTGGTTGTACACACCCCCCTCCTCACTTATACTCTAGGTTAATTGATGGAGGACGGTCATGTTGACCTACCTTGAGTCGCCGAGAGTTCCTTGCCGCTGCTTGTCCTAATCGCATCGCCGAGATGCCGCTTTGTTTACTTTATTGGTATTGCATTTTATTTATGCACTTTGGATTTTTGGTCCAAATTGGAGTTGGGGTCATAAAACTATTTTACTTTGATTGATATATGTTTAGTCGTGCATGCATGCAGTTATTGAAATACTTATATTTCTATAATTATTTCGAGGTTTTTACCAGATTTGGTCCATGGATTCTGGATATTGTCACTAAGGGGCTCCTTGTCATTCGATGACTGGATATGCTCCCAGGACGTGACCATTTTATTGGTTTGCAGTTTTGGTTTGGTTTTGGTGTATCGAGGATTTTCTTTTCCTTGGATTTTTGGGAGTTCTCGTGTTTTGAGACCAAGCAAGCTGAAGGATATCTCTGAGCTATAGGAAAAGTATTGTCTTTAGTAGTTACTGATTTTTGTGGCTAGGAAAACTATTGACTTAGTGAAATTGTCCCTACTCATGGTCGGGGACGAGGTCGATAACGTATTGATCTTGAGGAATCTAATGATGATTTCAGAGGTACGGATTCTTTAGAGGTGCCGACTGATGTCGAATTAGGAAGCTAGGGATTTGGCCTGCTAGTCACCCATTTGAAGGTCAAGGAGTAAACCCTCAGAGAGTATCAGTCCCTACTAATAGTGATTTGGTTATGGATAAGACGTGTATACTTACACTGGTCAAGACGATGAAAGATCGTTTTACCTTATTATAGGAGGTGTTGGATGGGATATTTATCTGTCCCAGTAGTTTTCCAGAGAAGATCCGAAACTCTTTGTTAAAAGAGAGACGGACCTTTGAGGTTATGCATCGATTATCGATGATAGAATGCGGTAGTTGTGGAAGGAAATGAATATCCTTCATTGTGGATAGAGGATCTATTTAGATCAGCTATAGGATACCTATATATACTCTAGGATTGATTGGTGACTAGTGTGATGATATTGTAGTGACATGGTGTCATACAATTATCATTGTCGTTGTGATGATTGTTATATCATCAGCTTAGAGTAAAGAGAATACATGTGTGTAGCGATGACAATTTCATACTTGGTATGAATTGTTTGAGCTTTGATTATCTTACTGTGGATTTGGGAAATCGTGTATTCGATTGGATCATTTGTCATGGTGGTAGTTGGAGTTGAGCACTACCACCGTAGATGATGATTTTTTGGTATTGATTTGATTATTACCATAGATATGGGATAGGATGTTCTAGTGGTACTATACATGGTGATGGAATTTATTTGGTCTAAAGCTTGTGAAATTAGTTTCACACATAATGATTGACTTTTACACCCATGTTGTTTGATCATTCTGGAAGGAAGGGTATTGTACGCGGATGCAATGTTTAGAATGGAGCGCTTCGATTTAGTTGATCGAGACGATCCCGTGTTTACGAAATGAGGAACTACGAGATGGGTTGTCATATATTTATGACGCGTGGACTTCGCAGATTATTATATTGTTTAGAAGAGGTGAGGAGCAAATGCTCATGGAGTTTCTATATGGATAGCTACTATAGAGTAGCTGGAACACGAATGGTTGTAACAAGGAAGTTTGGTCGCGATAGCCTACCATGCACTTACAGAGTGTGTGGTGGAGTGGATTTTGGACGGTAGATGGACTACCATCTCTGACTTCGAGGAGGATAATGGTTTCCGGAGTTGCATTAGTTTAATAAACAGATGCTTCAGGAAATTCTGATTTCGGAATGGAAGTGGAAGCGTATTATTATAGATGTTGTGGTATGTTTGCCTAGGACACGTCAAAGCCATGACGCGATTTGGATAGTCGTAGACCGACTAACCAAATCCGCGCACTTTTTAGCGATTCGGAAGACTAACTCTTTGGATCGTTTGACAGAGTTATATTGTCGGGATATCATCAAATTGCATGGTGTCCTTTGAGCATTATATCAGATAGAGATCCCCGATTCATGTCTCGGTTCTGGCAGAGTCTGCAGCAGGCCTTAGGCACACAGATTCTCGTTTTAGTACTGCATTCCATCCACAGATAGATGGACAGTCTGATCGGACCATTTATATACTAGAGGATTTGCTGGGTCCTGTGTTATGAATTTCGGGGGCAACTGGGAGGACCAGTTGCTAGGACCCATAGAGCTCAGTATGGGACAGGGTTGGTCCGTACTATCAGACGTAGGATGGCAGAGGCGCAGGATCGTCAGAAGAGTTATGCAGACGAGACGAGACCCTCGGAGTTCTCTATTGCAATGTATTCTGCAGTCTCACCCATGAAAGGGGTGAAGAGATTTGACCTCGTGGTAAGTTAGCTCCAAGGTACATTGGGCCTTTCGAGATTTTTGAGAGGATCGGAGCAGTCGCTTACCGTCTAGGGCTACCACCGTTTTGGCTGGTATCCAGGATGTGTTTCATGTGTTCATGCTGAGGAAGTATGTGTCAGATTCTACACATATTCTATTAGATATGTCAGGTTACATTCAGCCTGATGCTACTTACGTAGAGGTTCCGGTACGGATTTTGGATTTCAAGGAACGACAGTTGCGGAACAAGGTTGTGCGACTTGTCAAGGTCGAGTGGAGTCACCACACCGACGAGGAGGCTACTTGGGAGCTCGAGGAAAAGATCAGAGCTCAATACCCCCACTTGTTTACTTAAGGTACGTGAAGTATATTTTCAGTACTTGTGGTATTTCTTACTCATTGTGCATCTGAGTAGGAAATTTGGGGACCAAATTTTTATTAGTGGGGGAGAATGTTAAATACGGGGATATTTAAATATTAAATTTTATGGTTAAAAATTTTGAGAAATTATCCTGGAAATTTTTCGGGATTTTTAGGGAATTTTAGGAATTTTTCCGGAATTTTTCTGGATTTAAACGGGGCTTGTACGAGATATTTACGGGGATAAGAAAAACAGGCTTTTATAAGGCCTGTTTAGATTATCTATAATTGAGGGATTAATGGGTTTAGTAACGCTAGGTTTAAATAGCTAAACCTAGGTTTTTATTTTCATTTCTTCCTTATTCCCTGTACGTCGTAACGCTTTCCCCCAAATCCAATTCTTCTCTTCACCGCGATCCCACCGCCGACGCCCTCTCCTCTCGCGTTAAAGGCCGCGACCGCCGTCGCGATCTTCCGTCGACACCCTCGCTCGCGCATTGCGGCCGACGACCAGCGATCTCTTCTCCGTCGATGATCGGGCCGCCGCCACAGCAAGCGCCCGCGGTCGGCGCTTCCCTCCTCTGCAAGTGACGACCGACCGTCCCTCGTCGGTGCCCACAGATGAGCCACCGTAACGAGCTAGGGTTGGCGGCGTCGGAAAACGCTTGCCTTTCGCCCTTCTCACCTCTGACCGCCGCCTGGCGCTGTCAGCGTCCTCGCGCATCCACGATAGCAAGTGATCGTGGCGTCGGATTGCTCCGGTGAATAGTGGAGACAAGGAAGGTTCCGCTGTGAGGTTCCACCCATAGGTAATCTCGATCCGCTTCTTTTTCCATGTTGTGGTTAATTTTTGTTATCTGCGGATTGGATGTTTGATATGTGGAGTTAGCGTGATGTTTATGTTTGGAGATTATCTTTGGATGGTGGTTGTTGTGGATGTGATCATTGTGAACATTGGTTGAGTCACCGAGGAGTGTGTTGTTGTGTAGCCGTGATTGGAGTTTGTGGTTGGTTAAGAGGGTTGCTATAAGAGTCCATTTGGGTGAGCAAGTGCATGAGTGGTGAATGGTTGATAGGGATTAATATGGAGGATTGATTAGGTTAATGGGATAACTAGATCAATCTAGTTGACCAGGATTTTTATTAAAGTCTTTGGGTTAATTGGTTATGTAAGAAATCGATTAAGTATTCGATTTGTCTGTGGAATGCATTTTTGAGCTTAACAATAGTTATGCTGTATGCAGGTTTTGGTCACGAGGCAGGTCCCCGGTCGTGACGATTTTATTCTTGCGGACATTATATATTCAGGCGGGTACTTTGACTTATCTTTTAGATATAGTCAAGTTGATATGCTAGTTAGGATAACTTGCAATAATTTTCATGTTTATATGCCTAGTATGTTTCTGGTGCCTACATGATACATGCATATGATAGGTTATGATTATACCTTCCCTGTTTTTATTTGGATCATAGTACTTGGATTAGGGATATGTACATACTGATTGTACATATTATTCGGATAGATATTTTGAGTAGGATTTACATGCTTTAGTATCATGCACCATCTTGCATGATTGCATCTTTGGGACGGGTTCCATTATTGTTGAGCCGCATGACGATTACATAACTCGCACACACTGCCACTCATGGGTTAGTGGTACATCAGGAGGGTGTGTGCAGTTGCTCTGTCAGGCTCCGCTGGACCGCTCATGGGTAGCGACGAGGCAGCGTGGTAGCGGGCAGGGATCCCTCCTCTGGTCTATGACACCGGGAGATGAGAGCTTAGCTCCCCCACTCTGTTTGGGGCAGGAGGATAGGTGTACTCCGACAAAGATCCCGCCCACTCTGGCCACTCAGAGCAAAGCGATGATGGCAGAGTGCACAGTTGTCATAGCCCTACCCACTCGGCTTCACCATCGCGTGTGAGGCGGCTGACTGGCGTCAGGGGTGACCATGTCATATGCACGACATGCATTTTTGCACGGATTGCATTTGTATTGTGTTTGCTGCATTATTGTATTGATGCCTTGGATGTTGCATATGATTGTCATGCATACAGGATTCATATTCTTATATGGTGATGACTTTATCTCTTATAGTAGGGCACATGCTCCTATATCAGGTAGGAGACTCAGGTGAGTACAGTCCTTTTGCATTTATTTCTTGCTTACCATATATATGAGACTGTACTGGCATGATTAGTATTGTTAGCTATTTCTTACTATTCATATCGACTAGTATCCGCTAAGTTCTTTGAACTTACCCCGTGGTTTTATATTTATTTCGTGATGATGATCTTGTCGAGAGTCCAAACGCCAATCCCCTTCGAAATGAATAGGTTTTATTGGTCTATTGGTTTTGGATTTTGTATAGAGGATATGTATAGGTCCTGATGTTGTGGTTATGTACTTATGGAAGTTTGGGAATAATTGTGGTGTCCTTATGGACTATTCAATTAGTTTGGTTGTATGTTCCTGCTCAGATGGCAGAAGGGGTAAGTCTAGATGTTATAGATTTCATTTATTTACTATGATGGTTGGCCTGAGGCCTTATGATCTGCGTGTGTAGATGTTTTTGTTCCGGTCGTGTTGACCGATGTATAGTGGCCGTGTAGGCCTTGTATAAAAATTGGTATTGTCACCCGTACAGGGGAGGTGTTGTCGGATTTTCGTCTGGCGGAGACTCCCTCGGGGCGTGACATTTTTTAGGCACCAGGGTGTCCGAACCTTTGGCCGAACTAATCTATAGGGATGGTCAGCCCGCCTCCACGGTTCTACAGGATACCTTTTTGACAGTTGAGTAGAAGGAGATCAAAGCCCATGTGAATCTCCACCAACCACTTGGGTATACTAGGAAAGCGCTCTTAATTTAGCGGTCCAATTCGAATTCTACAGTCATTATTGAATTTTATCTCAATAATAAATCGAACTATATTTTCTTATAAAATATCTTTTCATTTTTGTCGTTGAACAGTGCCACCGTGGCCTGTAAGTAAGAATGCACCATACTTCCGAGCCCCCGAGGACAGTAATGGCTCTTTCACTCGTTTGTTTAAGTGCTTTAATATTGCACCATACTTCCGGGAAATTTGATTTCTTTCAGCCAAGTACATAATATTTGCTTACTATCTTTGTCCAATGTATAGCCTTTGGAAATTTATGACTTGTTTCATTCTGATGCAACTCAGGTCTATTCACCAATATTTTCAATTCGTTGCGTGATTTTGCTATGTCTTTATTTTTTCCTGGAATATTCATCACAGTATTGAAAAAATTATCGAAAAAAAATTTCTCAACATCTAAATTATGTCGAATGAGAAGATATTTCCAATATGGTAACTCCCAAAATATACTCCGTTTCTTCTAGCCACACTTACACACCCTAGCAATGTATTTATTGATATCATCAGAACACATTTGAGTTACTGGAACAAATCCATAATTGTCTATTTCCTCCAAGATTTTCTCTCCCGACTTAATTATGGGTGGAAGTTTTGTGACAACTTCATTCTTTATGAACTCTTTCTTATTTCGCCTAAAAGGATGCTCCAGAGGTAAAAATTTACGATGATTATCGAACCAAGATATCTTCTCACTACAAGGTAATGAAAATGCATCAGACTCAGTCATACAATGTGGACATGCTAACTTACCAGCTGTGCTCCATCCTGATAACATTGAGTAAGCTGGAAAATCACTAATTGTCCATAATAAAGCAGCATGCAAGGTAAAATTAGTTTTACTTGCAATATCATAAGTCTTCGACCCTACATTCCATAATTCGTTCAGCTCGGTAATCAGAGGTTGTAAAAAAATATCTATCTTCTCTTTCGGATTCTTTGGACCTGGAATAAACACAGTAAGAAACATGTATTCATCTTTCATGCACATCCATGGTGGTAAGTTATATGGTGTTAATATGACTGGCCAAGATGAATATTGTTGTCCAGATTGACCAAATGGTTGAAATCCATCTGCTGAAAGTCCTAATCTTACATTACGTGGTTCATTTGCAAATGAGGGAAATGTTGAATCAAAATGTTTCTATGCAGGGGAGTCAGAAGGATGACACATTATATTTCCTTCGTGTACATGATCCTGATGCCACCTCATGTGGCTTGCTGTTGCCGCAGATGCATACAAGCGTTGAAGTCTAGCAGTTAATGGAAAGTAATACATAACTTTCCATGCTAAATTTTTCTTCATCTTCCCTAATATCCGATTATGCTGCCTATAGCGAGGGTGCTTACACATTCTGCATTCAATAAGTTCACTATCTTCATTCCAAAAGATCATACAATTATTTATACAACAAACCATCTTTGTTACAGGCAAACCTAAACCCTTGACAAGTTTTTTTGTATTGTAAAAGTTATCGATCATTATGTTATCAGCAGGAAGCAACTCTGACATCAATTGGCAAATGTCATCGTAACATCGTTCTGAGAAATGATGTTCTGCCTTGATGTTTAATAGTCTTGCAATAGCTGATAGTTGGAAATGACCTGAGGGAATACCTTCCCAAACTTCCCTTTCACTAGCCTTTAACATGTCATACAGTTTTTGGATTTCAGGTGTTGGTATTTCTGGGTATATATTTGAATGATCAAGAGCATTCATCGCGTCATAAACCATCGATTGCATTGCATTTTCATTAGATGATGATTCCTCCCGAGCAATAGAGTTGGATGACGAAGCACCAGAAGGTCCAATTGGCTCGAACACATAAGGCTCGCCATGACAGTACCAATTGTAATAATTTGGAACAAAACCATTTTTACCTAGATGTACTTTCACAGGATCCTCATCATGAAAAGTTGTATTTCTACATTTGCAATGATTACACGGACAACGTAATTTGTCACCATCCATACAGGTTGGATGTCGCTTAGCGAAGTTCACAAACTCTTCTACTCCATCAAAAAATTTATCACTATGTCGCTTAGCGAAGTTCACAAACTCTTCTACTCCATCAAAAAATTCATCAGTGATAAATCCATTTACTAACCTATTATACATCCAAGCTTTATTCTTATACATTGTAACCTAAACAGAAATAAATTTGTATCATCATTAAACTAGTAAATTTTAACATGCATATTATTAAATTATTCATATTACATGGAAAGTAGAAAATTTTCTAAAAGCAGAATGCAATTTCTTTGGTCGCAATCACAATTTGCAACTTGGTCATGAACTAATTCTGATTGCAACTCAAATGTCTGACCATGGGCAAGGTCGATGCTAGGCAGATGCCTAGTCGGGCATTACCGGGCCACACCCGAGGTCGCATTAGGCAGATTCCTAGCCAGGTTTTGTTGGGCCAAGCCCAAGGTCGTGTTAGACCCATGCCTACGTTGCCAGGACAAATCCTTGCACTTCAATCGTGCACGGTGAAAGCATGCCCGCCACTGCCTGGTTGAGGTAACGTTCGGCCACAGGCAAGGCCAAGGTGGCACTCGCCCATGGCCGAGCCTAAGGTGGCGCTCGACTACAGTGGAGGCCAAGTTGGCACTCGGTCACAGTGGAAGCGCAGGTGGTATGCGTCCGCAGCGGAGGCCCAGGTGGTGCTCTACCACGACCGCGATCGAAGTTACACTCAGCCGCGGCGACTGAGGTCGCGATTAGCCGGAGCAGCGGAGGCCCAGGTGGCCGGAGACCCAGGCCACGGTCGCACCGCGCTCGCTTCGGCCCCGCCTCGCCTAGATCGCGCCGATCGCAGCCGCGACCGAGGTCGCGGCCTATCATCGCGTCCGATCGAGGTCGAGCAGCGTCGGCCGAGATGCCGAGAACGGCCTTACCGCTGCGCCGGAACTAAGAGGAGAGAAGGGAAGATCATACCTGTCGTCGGGACGGAGGGAGGAGATCACTGGGGACGGAGAAGAAATCCAAGGTATTCAGTCGAATACGAGGAGAAATCCGATTTTCCTTCTCTATGCATCAGATTTTCCTTCTCTTGTGTTCTAGATGTTGGGAAGGAGGAAAGGAATTAATTGGATGGGACTTGAGGTAAGGTAAGGAGAGAGAAGGAGAGAAGGAGGGAAAGAATGAAATAATTTGATTGGACGTGAGCAGAGAAAGAAAGAAAGAAAATGGATGACCGAATCCATAGTGACCGAAAATTAATACGGTCACTGATTACTGACCGAAAATTAATATGGTCATTAAATTAGTGACCAAATTAGTTTTCGATCACTAATCTTCGTTATTTTCTTTTCTATGAAAAAAATAAATTGATAATAGTTAATAATTAAAAATTAATTATGTCATTAAATTAGTGATCAAAATAATTTTTGGTCACTAATCATGATAATTAGTAACCGAATATTATCGCGGTCACTAATTTAGTAACCGAATTAATTTTCGGTCACTAATCTTCATTACTTTCTTTTTCTATTAAAAAAAATAAATTAGCAATTGTTAATAATCGAAAATTAATTATGTCACTAAATTAATGATCGAAATAATTTTTGTCACTAATCATAATAATTAGTGACCGAATATTATCGCGGTCATTAATTTAGTGACCGAATAAATTTTCGGTCACTAATCTTCATTAATTTCTTTTCTATGTAAAAAATAAAAAAATTAACAATGGTTAATAATTGGAAATTAATTATCAATAAATTAGTGACCGAAATAATTTTCAGTCACTAATCATGATAATTAGTGACCGAATATTATCGCGGTCACTAATTTAGTGACCGAATTAATTTTTGGTCACTAACCACTATTAATTTATTTTTATTAATAAAGATTAGTGACTGAATTAATTTTCAGTTATTAATCTTCATTAATTTTTTTTTTCTATGCAAAAAAAAAAACAATGGTTAATAATCGAATATTAATTATGTCACTAAATTAGTGACCGAAATAATTTTCGATCACTAATCAATTTTTTTTCCATCAAAAACAAATTAATAAAGATTAGTGACCGAAACTTAATTCGGTCACTAAATTAGTGACCTAATTTAATTTCGGTCACTAATTTAGTGATCCAATTATTTTTTCATCACTAACTAATATTAATTTATTTTTTCATGAAAATAATATTAATGAAGATTAATGACCGAAAATTAATTCGGTCACTATATTAGTGATCAAAATTAAATTCGGTCACTATATAACTATATTAGTAACCGAAATTAAATTTCGTCACTAATTAGTGACCGAATTAATATTCGGTCACTAATCATTATTTATTTATTTTTGATTGAAATATTAATTAATAGTGATTAGTGACCGAATTAATTTTCGGTCACTAATCATGATAATTAGTGACCGAATATCATTTCGGTCACAAATTCAATGACCGAAATAATTTTCAGTCCCTAATTATTATTTATTTATTATCGATTGAAAATATTAATTAATATTGATTAGTGACCGAAAATTAATACCGTTACTAAATTAGTGATCGAATTAATTGTCGGTCACTAATATAGTGACAGAAATTTATTTCCGTCACTATTTTAATGACGAAAATATTATTCCGTCATTAATTAGTGACCAATTTAATATTCTGTCATTAATTAGTGACCGATTTAATATTCGATAACTAAATTAGTGACCGATTTTATATTCCGTCAATAATTCGGTCACTAATTCATTCATTTCTTGTAGTGTAATTCGAGTTGTTGCATTGAAGCTGAATCTTTTTTATGATTATCTGTTCGTTTTCTCGTCGGATTAATTTGTAGTGAAGATTTTCATATTTGTATGACTTATTCTATAATTATTGAGATTAGGAAAATCTTGCATTCTACATGTATTTTAAAAGAAAATTTCTGATTTTAGATTGTCTGCAGTTGGTGAAATCTCCTTCCTTTTAAATTTTTTTGCAGGAAAGGAAAATGCTGGATTTGGGTTTTTATTTTATCATATGAGTTTAATCTATCCATCTTTCAAATTATTTTCTTCTTTAAATGGTTTTGTCCAGTTTTGCAGCGGATTTTTCATTTGTGTCATGCTACTAATTGTTGCAGACTAGAGTGCTTAAAAACTATTACGTTTGACAAAACTACTTGCGATTCATGGAACACTTTCCTCTTGAAGTCATTGGTAATATACTAAGTCATCTTGGAGCTGCTAGAGATGTTGTAGTTGCATCTTCAACTTGCAAAAAATGGAGAGAAGCTTTTAAGAAACATGTTCATATGCTTTTCTTGAGATCTGATGATTGGCCCAACGATATTGCTACTTGGCAATTAGAGGTCATTATGACACGGATCATATTCCAAATGGTGGGATTGCAGTGTCTTGTAATTCATGTGGACAGTGCTCATGAGTTTTCAACTGCTATAGTAATTGCTTGGCTTATGTACAACAGAAAAACATTACGGAGTTTATCCTACAATGTACGTACTACACTGGAGGTGAATGTTCTAGAGGAATGTGGTCGACAGAATTTGGAAACTTTAGATTTAAACCATAATTCTATAATCAGATTTGCCCCAAAGTACCAGAGATTTCCTTGCCTTAAATCCCTCTCTTTAAGGCATGTTAGTATTTCTGCCTTGGATCTGTGTTTGTTCGTCGCAGTTTATCCGAGATTAGAGTCCTTGACTCTTGATGCCATAGAAATTCTCACTTCAGATTCTCAACCTTCAATTGAACTAAGTAGTCCTACCTTGAAGTGCATATTTGCAAGGTCGCTAGTCGTGGACAAAATAATTTTGGTGGCAGATAATCTCAAGAGTTTGCACTTGAGTGCCTTGAACTTTAATTTTTTTGAGCTAATTGGCAAAAATACTCTTGAGCATCTGAAGATCAAAGATGTTAAGGTCACTCATTTGGATATCGGTGAGAACATGAGCCATTTGAGGGATGTCGATGTGAATAACTTTGTGATAGCGTTGCCTGAATTTTACCAAACGATCTCCAAAGCATCTAAACTAAGAAAGGTGAGGTTATGGGGAGCAGTGTTTGACCATGAGTACAAGTTCATTGATCCTGAATGCATTGCCTGTTCATTTCCAGAACTTAAACATCTAGCATTAAGCTATAAAATTAGAGATGGGCTACACCGTAATGGGATGCAAGACTTGTCGACACTGGAGAATGTTGAAATATTAGAACTGGGATGGACTGTTATAGGTGAGAACTTTGAGCATTGGGTTTTTGGGATGATTGAAAGATGTCCAAATCTGAAGAAATTAGTCATCCACAATGCACTTTCGGAGAAGAAAATGTGCGAAGAGCCTCAAATGTCGACCATTATTAGCTCTTTTTTAGCTGCTCTCATGGGAAAATATATTCACCTTGATGTGCAATTTGTGGATGAATGATTAGCTACGAGTGAACAAGACACTGCTCTCATGAAATTCTTGTTGGGGTATATCAAAAACATCATCTTGTTTGCTTGTTTTTCTTTATCTTTGGACATAATAAATACAAAGTCTAGCTGAATGCAACAGTCACTTTTTCATTCCTTTAATAATCTTTTTTTTTTATATACTTGATTCCTATTTTCTCCTCGCACTGTACGTTTGGATTTTGATCACGAGATTTTCGGTGAAAAGTTTCAATCCATAAGAATAATTTGGTGATGTTATTATAGAATAATTTCTTCTGAAAATGCAGTATGGACTTTGTGTTAAGGATCTACTTGCTTTTTTTTTTACTTTGGCCTTTTAGTCAACAATATTAAACAAGTTGGATACTTCTTCCCTATTATTATTGCTGGCTAATCTTTGTCAAAACTGACTTAAATTAGTTATTTTAAGCTTTTCCATCAAGATACTTTGGTCCAAAACCATTCAACTTTGATAATTATTTGGATTTGCTCTCATAGTTATAGAAGGTTAATTTTAATGCTATGCTTTAGGGTTAAAATTTAGGATTAAAGGCCTTCTGAGTTAAATTTTTTGAAGTTTATCAATTTTGATCATCTAATTTATGTATATTTAGAAATTGATTTTTAGAATAGCGACTCTGTTTTTTATTGGCAGTGTTCAAGGATTCGATTAATTTTGAAAATGATCGGTTCGATTTCACGGATCTCTAATAAGACGTTAAATAATTCTGAATCGAAATCTCTATTGATTATTGGAATAAATTAAGAAGTGCTCGTGGTTTAACAGTTAAATCCGACGATGCGATTGTGTCGTCCTTGTAAAACAGATCCAACGACAAAGATATATCTCGTTTGAAAAGACAAACTCTTAATTCACATTCAGTTTGGAATCGTTTGTTCAATTTTTTTTTTTTAATTCAGAATCAAATTTGTCCGAGTCGGTTCAGGACTCTTCATCTAAATTTTTTCAATATTGAATTGTCCTAGCAGAAAATTAAATCGTATTAGTCTGTGAGATATCACATCGTTTTTATCATTGCATTGTCTCTGTGTGAATAATGATTTTTTTATTAGCACCAAGATGTACGAACCTTCGACCCGATTAATATCTGAGAATGATCAATCCAGTTCCACAGTCTTACGGGGACGTCTCTTTGACAACTAAGTCAAAAGAGATCAGAACTCCTATGGATCTCCACCAACCACTCGAATAATGATTTTTTTTAGGCACCAGGGTGTCCGAACCTTTGGCCGGACTAATCTATAGGGATGGTCAACCCGCCTCCACGGTTCTACGGGATACCTTTTTGACAGTTGAGCAGAAAGAGATCAAAGCCCATGTGAATCTCCACCAACCACTTGGGTATACTAAGAAAACGCTCTTAATTTAGCGATCCAATTCGAATTCTACAGTCATTATTGAATTTTATCTCAATAATAAATCGAACTATATTTTCTTATAAAATATCTTTTCATTTTTGTCGTTGAACAGTGCCACCGTGGCCTGTAAGTAAGAATGCACCATACTTCCGAGCCCCCGAGGACAGTAATGGCTCTTTCACTCGTTTGTTTAAGTGCTTTAATATTGCACCATACTTCCGGGCAGTTCATGTCATCTTTAATTTTTTTTTTTAATTTTATTTCTGGTAATCATATTTCAAATCAAGTCAAGTTGGATTGTGTTTATGTGGATTAAATATCTAATGAAAAAAAAATCTTATGTAATTTGTTAATCTTATACGTAATAAAGGTCAATTTGTACGGATCCTAGATTTTAAAGGATTTCTATAAAAGTAAATTTCAATATTTTATTCATCTAACTCATTTTAATCATGGACACCACATTTTGACTTTTAAGTGAATGCTAAGGAGAAATAAGAACATCCAAGTTACACAAATTTTAGTTTCGTCTCGTTTGACAAAAAAAAAAAATATACAAAATTATATAAATTGTAGGGTATTAAACTAATAAATTATATTATAAAATTATAAAAAAAATAATATTTTTTTTTAAATAATGATGATAAAAAATCAATTCAAATTTAATTTATATGGAAAAGATCCACTATAAAAGTTATATATATTTTTAAATAATTAATTAAAAAATATTGTGAATATATATATATATATATATATATACGAGATAGAAATTTATAAAAAAGAAATGGATTAATATAGTATATATTAAAATAATTAAGAATATATATAAAAATACAATAACAAGAGTAAAAATATCAAAAAGACTAATCGAAGTGTTTCTTATAAAGATAAAATTACATAAAATATCAATTTTAAGTTTTTGTATTTTATACTAATTATGGATAAAATCACCAGATGCATACAAAACACAATACCATGATGCATGTTATTTATAAATAATATTATTTTGATAAATGAAACATATGACGGAGTAAATAGTAAACTTAAATCTTAGGAGAAAAGCGAAAGATATTACACTTAATAAAATAAAAAATATAATATATGAAATTTAAATTTAGTAATGTTAGATATAATAAGATAATTATTAAATTAAAAAAATAATCAATTATCAGTAATTGAAAGTTTTAAATATTTAGAATTATTTTTACAAAAGAATTATCAGATTTGGGAGATATATCTTTTTTTTTATAGTCATAAATTATTTTTAAAATTTAAATAAAAATTTTATAAAATGACAATTAGATTTATTATACTATATGGACTTGGATATTTGACTTTGATTTGAGCATATGAGTAGAATGAGGGTTGTAGAGATAAAAATATTAAGATGAATACATAGACATATTAGGATAGATAAAAATAAAAATTGGAGTTGCATCTATTAAGCAAAAATTCTAGAGATATGTCTAAGATGATACAAATATGTATTTAAACGATCGATAAATATTCTAATAAGGCGATGTGAAATTATTGGAATTAATGGAATAAGATTTGTTATTGTTATTATAATTAGTAATTGATTTTTTATTTTTTTTAAAATTGCTTTGGACTTTTTAAATTATTGCGAAACAAAAATTATAAGATTTGAAGAAGTCAATTGACCATGGTGCTTTGGACAGTTTTGCCCCAGGGCAACGGCGCGACGGTAAGTTACGAAGACCCCCTCTGTGTAGCCAGGGTTCGATTCTAGTCTGGCACCGCGCGCTGCGAGAATAGCGATGCTCGATGTCCTTTCAGGCGTGGTCTACCCATATGGCGAGCATGGCTCTAACGTACGGGTCGCAAGGCTCTCCTAATTTATCCTCGCTGATCACGGAGACTCGTCGCCTCCGAGCTTCTGGCCACCATCGTGATTAAGAGAGGAAGAGAAATCGTACCTGATACCTGATGTAAATAAAAAAAAAAAATATTCGTGATTCGAACCTCAGCTACGATAAATTTTTATCACGAGATTTATCCTCCGAATGGAGAATGAGCCAAAGAATATTGAATTGATAGGTGGGTCATTCGTTGCTCATACTTTCTGATTTACTCTAATCGAAAATTTTGACGGGTCAAATTAATTACCTCCACAATTAATCGGAGGTCTGAATAGCTCGTGTCAATTAAAAAAAAATCAACTTTATATTTTCCTGAACAAAAGTACGTACACTTTCTTTTAAAAAAAAATTAGAGAAAAATATAATATGAGATATATACGTTATTTAGAATTTTTTTTAATATTATTTTAAAACTTTTTGAAACAAATATTATTATTATACCACGTCTCTCATTTCGTAAATCTAATCAATAATTTCAAAAATAATTTAGATGTACTTTTTTTGTTTTCAATAAAATTATTTATTTCCCACGAGTTAAAATGTTGAATTTGCACATCAATTCATGGATTTTACATATTTTCTTTTATAAAAGAGTTATTTATTTATTTTTATATATATAAAAAACTTATATATGTTGCAAATTGTGACATGTTTTCGTTTTGAAATTTCAAGGGTCAACATGAAATTTTGTGGGTGAGGGTAAAATAAGGCCTCCTTCTTGCTCGGTCTCTGCTAAACCGGTAGCGACCGGGAAGATGAGGAAGTGCAGAGCAACTGATCAATCTCTGATCTAGCGCTGGGCAGGAGCTTACCGATCGATTTCCCAGGTACTCAACCGCGTCCCTTTGTCGGGTTCTTGATCTCGTTGTGGATTAGTTCACGGAGGGGAATCCCTTGAGGTTTTGGTGGTAAAGGTAGTCTCTTTGCTTTCTGATCTCGTTCTTTGTTTGGATCTGTTGATCAATCAAGGCTGTGCTAATCTGTAGCGTTCTTATCGTGGAGATGGTAAAGCGTCACGGATGGACGAGTGTCAACTTTTTTGAAATTTTGGAAATTATTTCTTAAAGGAGGAAACTTTTAAACTTTTCCTCTCTTTTTTTTTTTTTTTTCTTTTCTTTTCTTTTTCCTTTTTGCCCTTTTATCTTGTCTGTGTTCGTTAGGAGTTTAGTGCTTTGATCTTGTGTCGTGGATATCAGCAACATAAGTAAACAGCTTTGAATTTCTTTTCTAGTTGCTGGTTGGTAACTGGCGTAGTTAGAAAGGTCTCCCAAATGATCTGCCGATGCTAAAGGAGTACGGCATAAAGGCTGGATCTGCATCTCTTCGATTTAGTTTCTTCGTTACCAAACTGAATCAATCGTGTTTGTGAAATCAACAGGTTTTTACTTAATTGTCTAAACTGCTGTTTTGATCTCCACATTTTCTTGCTCGTTTGTTTATCATACAACACATTGTTCTTCTTTGGGGGGCTTATTTTTTGTCATAGGGGAGATAATGCTGATTTACTTGCCTGATTAGATTGTGATACTTTCTCAGAGAAATGATTCATTTTGGAGGATTTTGAGATTAGATTGTTAAATTTTTGCTGGTACACATCATGGGTGACTCGACAACAATGACCATTGAGTTCCTGCGGGCTAGATTACTCTCTGAGAGGACTGTTTCTAAAGCTGCAAAGGAAAAAGCTGACCAATTAGCTAAAAGGGTTAGCCATATATACTGTTATGTTTCTTGCAGGGAAATCTGCTTTGGGTGGTTATATGATTTAGTGGGTTTGTTTATGTTTCCTGTTCAGGTCATGGAATTAGAGGAGCAACTTAGAATTATGAATATCCAGAGGAGGAAGGCGGAGCAGGCAGCAATGGAGGCGGTCTCCATTCTTGAAACTAATGGGATTAATGATCTCTCTGATGCAATTGATTCTAGCTCTGACAAAGATGAAAGTCCTATTGCCGAGAGAAGGTGCGAGGAAGACTTTGGAGAAAGTGAAGTTTGTACAAAGGAAAATGAAGAAAGAATTGTGGTTGGAGATACACGATCAAATTCATACCTCGAAGATTCATCCTCTCAAGTTGGGAGCTTGTCGTGGAAAAGCCATGGTAGCAGCCCAGATTCTTCTAGAAAGGCCAAAGAAAAGCAGGACAGACCAAGACAGAGGCGAAATAGTTTTATATCATATGTTGAATCTTCTCCAAAATATAACTTGGGAAAGTCATGCCGCAGAATAAAACGGAAAGAAGTTGGGTATGCTCCTTTTTCCTCTTACGTCATTGTCTTGAATCATATTAAATCCTGTTTTGTTTCTGAAGTTTGAATATGATGACATTGAGTTGGTGCTCTACCAGATCATCTGCAGAGATGGGAGATGATTATGCAATTAATGGTGATGACATAGCTAACTTATCTGTGAAAGTTTCTGGAAGTCGGACATCTTTGGCAAGTTTGGAAAATAAAGAAGCTTGTGCAATTGGGAATGAGAGAGATGAAGAAATGGAGAGAGTTCTGGAGCAGCAAGCCCAGCTGATAGGTCAGTTTGAGGCAGAAGAAAAAGCTCAACAAGAATGGGAGAAGAAATACAATGAGAATAAAAGCTCAAATCTGGTAAGATTTTCCTTATGACATGGAGGCAACCATGGTTTGAGATCAAGTTTAGTTTAAAACTTTTGCAAAGGTTTTGGCTATTTCTATTTTAGATTATTCTTTTTATTGAATTATCACATGTCAAAAATATATTCACTTATAGGCACGGTTGTCAAGTTTGCCACCTATAATCCAAATTGGCTTAAAAGACTCAAATCTCAAGTAGCATCTTATTTGGCTATGATCTCCTAATCCTATCAATCTTATTCTATGTTCTCTCAGCGTTCCAATGTAAGACCTTGATTGTTACAATCATTTAATTTAAAAACTCAAATCTCAAGTAGGATCTTAATTATTTTTTGATCTCATAATTCTATGATCTGATCCTTTGTTCTCATTCTGAAGTTGATTTGAACAATCATAACTTGATAGGAAAGCCACTGAAAAAAGTAGGCATTTCTTTAATTTTAAATATCAAGTAGAAAAAAAATGTCATTTCAATTATCATCTATTTTAATAAAGTTGGACCAATAAAAATATTTTATGATACTCCAACAGACATTTTAGTTATGTTTAAAAAATAGTGTGAAAGTTTCAACCCTTCACAAATGTATTACATGTTTCACTTATTTTCTACAATGATGCAATTTTTAAGTGTTAAAAAAATTCACAGTGTCTATTGAAATATATACCATAAATTCTAAATTTCAAATACAATTTAAACAAAAATGTTAAATGGTACAGTCTTACAATCCTATGCCATGATTATATGATCTGTTCTGATGAATTTTCCCTGGTTCTTAGAAAGGATTTCAACCATGACAACATTGACTTCAAGGGCTTTTGACTTTACTGAGAATCCTCCTTGCCTCAAAAGTGCAACTCCTATGAAGCCACAGCTGTCTCATCTTTTTTGTGTTTACAAATTCTTTATTGCTTCTGACTCAGGTTTTCTAATGCATTCCTCTATTTCCCATGTCTGTTTGCTATCTTTCTCCTATCTGTTTCTTTGCTTACCTTGCATATCCAATTTGTTTTATCCGCAAGTAATAATGCTGCATCCTGTACTTCTTGGTAAAAAGAAAATATAATGGACAGTGGCAGTCTATCAACTAACACTTCTTTTATTTTTATTTTTTTACTTTGTTCAGGAAAGTCTACAATTTATGCTTATCCAATTGACTTGATAAAATTATAATTGACAATTTTGTACACTTCTCCACTTTGAAATCACTCCCTTGCTGTTCCAGAGCTTGCTTTCCTAGATACCCAAAGCATGTTAAAAAATTGGTCAAGTTTATATATATATATCCAAGTTCTTTGCTATTCTTGTTGAAATTGCTTTCCTACTTTAAAACTACTAATTCCGGCTTCCTCCATATCTCATGAGCCCTAAGCATTGTCATCAGAGAAAGCTGCATTTTGTTGCCAAACTTTTCACCATTTTGACTGTAAATCATAGAACCAATGTTATTTTTTCAATTGCTTTTTGGTGCATATAAACATTTTGGGTAATAGTTTTGTCAATGTTTTTCTCTCATTTTTTTTCTCAATAATTAGGGTCCCTCCAAATCTGGGATACTGTGTCATGTCACTGAAATCAATGCTGAACCACAGAAAGATGCATTTGCATGTTTTGAGAAAATAGCATATGAAAACTACCATGCAAAATCAGATGGTATTATGATTCTCCCTGGGAGCCAAGAACTTGGATGTCCATCTGAAAATCCTGTGCTCGATACATCAGATGGTGAACATTTTGCGGGAAATGCATCAAATGATGAACATTCAGCAAATATTGACAACAGCCTCAAAGGAAAAGGTTATGTATCGAATGCCTTCCTGCCTACTGATCTTCCTGGAACTCAAAGTAGAAGTAACTTTATGGCTAGTGTCGATGGCTCAGCGGTTCAAGTAGGTCAACATGTGGAAGTTAGTGACATCGAGGCTTGTTTTGTCGAGATTGCATTGCCAACCCAAGTAAGCACAGTGTCTGGCTCTTTTCAAAAGAAGAGTGATATTCTAGCACATGAAAACTCTGACAGTGGATCAAGTAATAACAATGATACACTTGCACAAAGCCATATTGATTCACTACCAATTGGAAGCCATTCTGCCACTAATTCCTGGAAAGAGATACAAAAATGGCCATTATCAAGCACTCAAGAACCATCCTACACAAAACCGTGTCAATCAACCAGCAATGACCTCGGAGGAGTCCTGGAAGCGCTTCGCCAAGCCAAGATGTCCTTGAAACAAGATCTACATAGATTGCCTTTGCCAGGTCAAGGCATCAAGGCAACTTTACCATCAGCAACTAGTAGCCATACTAGGGCAAATATACTCGGTGAAAGTTTCAAAGGTCCAAGCAGTTCTTCCGCCCTGTTCAGACTACCGACCGATAATTTTCCTCAGGCACAGAGCTCAGGGAGTGACTTTTACAGTTCAGGAGTAAGTATGGCGGCCAGCTATCCTCGCCCTAGATATGCCATCACCGCAGGTGATGATGATCACACAGCAGTTCCTTATTTTGAAGCTGGGCCCAAGAATCCCATGACTAAATTTGATATTGGTAATTATCATCCAGTCGTAGGCATTCCTGCTTCTATCAGGAGTACCTCACCTTACTCATGCTTGAAAGCAGACCAGATGCCCTTCTCAAATGGAACTGGTGTGCATTCTGTAGGACAGAACTTTAACAGTTATCCTCGGAGCAGGGAACTTCCTCTTCTCAGTCGATATTCTTTGCCATCAAACCTGACTAGAGACAGAACAACCTTTGATAGTGGATCTGCAAGCTCAGTGCACCAGCAATATTTTGAACACTTTGGCATTGAAGAGGCTTCTCAAAGCAGATATTCCCTTCCATACTCGTCGGACTTGACAAGAGGGGGAACAACTCTTCATGATGGGGTTTCAAGGCCTCAAACAGATGCAAGAAACCAAATGCTTCCTCAAGATCAGTACTCCTTTTATGGTGGTAATCGGGCACAATCCAGTATGCGAACACTGTAGTGTAGTCTAAAATGTTGGGTTTTGTTCTTACTCACGATCGTTAGGAGGATTTGTTCTTATTATGATATTAAGTTATGACCTTTGATGTGAAACTATAGTGCCTATTTTGCTCTAGAAGCTGCCACTAAGTGCTGTAACATTTTGTTATCTCTTGAACCCTTTAAGGGAACTGTGTTCTTTATATGCCGAGATGCCTGAAATGCCAAAGAGTTTGCATGATACTCAATCTTAGCTGTTAGTTTTTTCAGAGAAATTCATATTTGCCTTCCTAATTTCATAAATTTTGTGAAATTCCTCGCAAGTTTGGATAGTCATTTTGGCACAGGTTTTTAGATTCTTTTCTTTGTATTCTTATAATATCTCCTAGAGTTGATTAATTCCGCTTGTGGTAGTTTCAAATTGGAGATTGTTAACACAAAGTAACTTCACGAAGAAGGGGTTTAAGGTTCCCACGGAGATTGTGCATTGGCTAGTGCAATATTGTAGATTTGCATCAGTGAGCAAGGATCGATCTCCATTGTTAAATGGAAATATTAATCGGGATGTTTCGTCCTCCACTACACTAGTCAATTCACACTGCAGCTAAAGATTATATGTGATTTACATCCTTTTACAATACTAAAGATTATATGTGATTTACATCCTTTTACAATAACCGTGGGACTAATTGTGAGGTGTACTGGAGGCGAATGTTATCGTCTTTTGCACTAGCAAAGAAGTTTAAGGATTCAAGCAACAAACTCTTTACTAGGGGTGAACAATTGATTATTAATTGAATAGATTAAATTGAAATCATTTTTTTTTCAAATCGAACTAATTGATTTTTTTTTTAAAAAAATGAACTGATAAAAAATTAGTGATTAATTCAATCAAAAATTAAAAAAAAAAATTAAAATCAATCGATTGGTGATACAATTTCAGCTAACTAATATATAAAATTATAATTTTATAAATTGATATTACAACGTAGTCAATCGATACTATAGTAACAATCGACGGGTCATCTCTAATTCGATTTTATCGATTAAACCGATTTTTTAACTTGAAATCCAAAATAGAATTAATTGAAAAAATCAATATTTTAAAAATAATATTCACGCCCCTACTAATTTTTTTTCATCTGAATTAGCATCGTCTGTTCGAACTCTATTTGAATTAGTATAAATGACCATCCAAATCCACTCGCGCCTTATTTGAATTATCAAATATGTTTAAATAAGCAAACATTTCTTAGGTTGCTACTAAATGATTGTGTAGTCACATTATGCCAAATGTTTCTGATGTTCACGTTTCATGTTTATTGAAGTTTCGATATTATAATTTGAAAAACCATGTTTTCCTAGAAGTTAGGATTTACCTCTCCAACAAAGTTCTCTATTTCAAAGGCCAAAGGTTAACTAACAATAAGAATGGCGCGATGTCTTTAAGCGAATGAGAAAAAGAATCATATCAAAGAATACAAGCGAACGAGAAGAAGAATCATATCGAAGAATATAGAGAACACAAGAGGAAGAGAGTTCCTTGAGTAAGTATTTTGAAGATGCCACAATAGCAAAGGGTGCATTTAATTCGGAATAGTTATAGATAATCTTAATTATCCATCTAAATTATATATTATAATCCATTATAATCATCACATCAATAGACATCAACAAATAAAATCATCCATCCCAAAATCATATTACCTAAGGAAATAAAAGATTTATTAGATTCCGAAATTAACAATATTTTATTTCCAAAAATATCCTTCAATTTTTAACAATTACAATAAAAATACTCTTAAAATTCTATTAAATTTCAATTTCATCCTACTACAATAAAACCCTCGGTGTCATCTATCACCGTCAATGCCAACCAATCGGCCACCACCACCGTCGATCGAAATCTTATAATTGAATCAAAAATAATATAATAAAATATTAAATTAAATTATATCTTAAAAACTCCAAACAAATAAATTTTTATTACGTTACTTGAAATTAAATCAAAAATATAAATTATGTTTCATTCTTCATAATTATCTGACAATCACATAACTAAAATTATACACGATAATCTTAACCAAACACAATGGTTTGCTTGGGAGTTTTTAAACATGAAGAATCCTTATGAAAATATCGACAAAAAAATTAGTTTCGAAAATCAAAATTAAACAATGAAATCCAATCAATCGATGCATAGCATAAGATAGTAGGGAAATACCCAGGCGTATTGTCGAACAATGTAATTTAACCATCCACAACACTTAAAAGAGTAAAATTTGAGCAGAACCTGAACGGTATTAACCTCATACACTGAAACCAAATTCTTCAAACTGCTATAACCATGAACAAGCGAATGAAAACGCAAAGTGGCGAGGAAGATTAAAATATGTGTGAGTGCAGACGAAGCGTAGGCAATGCTAGTTCTTTTAGGAATGAATCAGGTGAGATCATCTTCCTCTTCTTCCTTTGCTTTGATGGCGTTCTTCACGCGTAAGAGAAGCGTGGTTTTCCAAGCATCCTGTCGTCGATTGAGATTTGTATTATCAGCAAACTCACAAAGTTTAAACGGTAACAATGCTATGTAATGCTGCTGGGCGAGTAAAAACTAATGAACTCCATAGTGAAAAATATGTAAAAGTTTTTTCGGCGATTTACCAAACAACGCACGTGAAGTTTAGAAATGCTTAAACAGCGCCCCATATTTTCATATTTATCAAATAACGCACTTAATTCCCTTTTTACCTTTTCCGTCAAAAAGATTTACACCACTGTAGTGCTGGAATTTGTACTGGAATTGTAAATCCAGCACCACTATTCCCAGCACCACCACTGTGATGCTGAAATTTGTAATTCCAGCACTACAGTGGCGCTGGAAGTTACAATTCCAGCACCACTGTGGTGTTGGGATTTGAATTTCCAGTACCACGGTGGTAGTGCTGGAATTACAATACAACTGTGGTGCTGAGATTTGAATTCCCAGCACTACGTTCGGGAATTTCACTGTGCTGCAGGTCTATTTGGCGGGAGGAGTAAAAAGGAAATTAAGTGCGCTATTTGGTAAATCTGAAAGTATGAGACACTTTTTGGGCAATTCCAAACTTCAGATGCGCTGTTTGGTAAATTGCCGAAGTTTTTTTGTAGGGTTACGAAGAAACATAGAATGACTTTCGCATTTCAGATGAAAGAGTATATTGCAATGCAAAACAAATTGTTGCCTTCGAAGTATATTAGAAAGTTTCAAATCCACGGCGGTTCCCCAACAAAAAAACACACGCACATGCTTTTACACACACATATATACTATATGATCGTAAAGTACCTTTACAAGAAAGTTCTACAAAACGACGATTAGACCTGTTATATTATATGACGTTGAATGTTGAGCTACGACTCGAGCACATGAGCAGGATATGAGAGTAGATGAGAATGTTAAGGTGGATATGTGGACATACAATGATTGACAGAGTAAGAAATGAAAGAAAATCGAAGTTACATTTATTGAGGAACAACTCTGAAAGACACTTTTAAGATGATATAGACAAGCCCTTAGATGACTAATAAATACTCCAATTAGACAATATGAAACTATGAAAAATACGCACATCAAATGGGAAAGAGAAATACCAAAAAAGGCTTGGTTAGCAATAATAAAATAAGATAAAATTTATTTAAGTATAGATGATGATATAATAGGGGGTAGAGTCCAATGACGTAGAAGGATCCATATAGTCAACCCTACCTAGTAGAATAAGACTTGATTATTGTATATATATATAAGCAAGAGCAGCAAAAAAACAGGTATTATTATGATCAGGAGTAACTTTAGATTTGTAGTTTGAAAGAACAAACAGAGAAGGAAAGAAGTTGGGGTTGGAAAAGATTTATCAGTGAAATTAGGGCTTCATGAATTTAACGTTGTCGATTATGTAAGATATCAGGACTCCTTAATAAATTATTAGAAGAATATAGATATATAAAACAAATCATAACTTCTAATTCCAATCAACATGTGTAAAATTAATTCATCAAGTTAAGAAACTATAGCTATATCATAATAAAATAATTATTATCTCAAGTTTAGCATTGAACTCAGATCAGTTACCCACTCATTTGATAAGAAATTAAGTTATCAACTTTTTAGGTTCTTGCTATCCAAGACACGCTTGACCAATAAAAAAAAAGAAAGATTTTAGAGTACGCCTAATGTTAATAGCAAACACATACCAGCCTTGTCATACTATCATATTCATGAAGTGCTTCTGTAAATTTCTCAACATCTCCTTCGTCCATTGAATCTGCTAATGCCTGAAATGGAAATGGTATTTTTCTCAAAGAAAAAGGGAAAATTTGAACAGATTAACTGACATGTTAATAGCTAAAACTTGAAGCTTCACGGACATTATTTCTCAATTTTTGTACCATAACTAGTCAAAATTCATTGTACCATAGACAAATAATACGTGACTTCTTAAATAGTTTGTTCTTTCTAAGCAAGAAAACAAGCAAGAACCCTCAATCTGTTATATAATATCTGAAAAATTGTGTTAGTATCTTCTATAGCTGTTTTATAAAAAAAAAAAAAAAAATTGTATCCTCAAGAGAATTTTACCAAAACAAGATAAGCATTCATTCGGCTACACGGTTAGTTAACCTTCCTAGTTCTATATTTAATCCTTTCTTCCAACACAATTGATTTGAAACACTCCGGTTGTAACAATTTTTTTTGTGGTAAAATAGATTATGTCAAGTCTTCTGGCAAATAGAAATTGTATGAACTTGGTCAACTAAGCAAAGAATCTATCTGTAAGGACAAATCAGACAAACTTATTATCCAAAATAGAATGAAGTCTTACAGATAAAAGTTTGTATTCACGCGTGCCTGAAAAAGTCGGATCAATCTCCTACACAAGTGCAGTCAGGTTAATGATATTTGACACACACACGCACACAAAAAAGAAGCATCAATTATCAACCAAAACAAAAACAAACCTGATATTTCTCTAATGCATTTGTAATTGCAACAACATCACCTTTGCACAATTGGCATATTCCAGCGTTAAGAAGAATTCCCTTAACACCGTACTTGAGAAGATTATTATTGATCGAGTGTTTGGCAATTGCTTCATAGATTTCAATTGCCTTTGGGTATCTGGAAAGATCATAATGTGTTAAATTTTCCATAACTACAATGTAAAGCTTAAAGTATTTGAAGATTAACAATATGCATATGAGAATTCTAGAAAGTATATAGAAACCCTATGCTCTGCAAAGTCTTCAACAATGAACAATGCAAATACTGAATATAGAAACTTCAGAACCCTGAGATAATAAAAAGATAAGTAAATGACACAGAATGACAGCAAATCATTGTTTAGAAGGTATTATGGTCAATGCAAAGGGAGCTCAGACACAACTTCCATATGGCAGATAAGACTCTGACAAACTGAATGTACAAGGAAAAATGGTGGATAAGTTGCTCTACTATGTATAACTGACTGAGTTATATAAATTACCCTGGATAAATAGTGCCATCTAGTTCACACCAAACTTTGGATATACTATTGATTCTTGGATAGTCAATAGACTTTATAATCTCAAATGATTTTTAAATGCAACGTATTTTCTTACTCAGTGAACAAATACACTCGCTAAAAACAAAATAATAGTAACAATCACATAAACAAATAGCATAATACACATAAACAGAAAAAGTAACAGCTAACTATAAACTAATAAAATAGATAAATGTAGTTTATTTTACATTTGCTCAAAAAAAAAAATCAGTTTACTATAGTAAAATCAATGAGTTTAAGAGATAAATGTAATTCCAAAGTGCAAAGGCAGAGTGAAACCTACATATTCTAGCATTGCATCTTACAATGTGCAAAATCATTACTCTAAGAGCATTGGCAACAAAAGGTTTATGTTATAATCCTACTTGCTAATAAATAGATCAAAAAGAACCAAAACATTAAGATTCACAGTTTAATATGTTAGAATAAAATACAAGATAATTACACTTACTGTTCTACTTGAGCGGATAATTGTGCAACCTTTTGGTTACATTGGTTAGCAGAAGTTGTCACTTCCTCGCTTTGAAATAGATCAGCAGCTCGTTCAAAGTAGTCAATAGCCTTCTCTAGATGCTGTTCTTGTTCATGTAACTCACCGAGCTCCTGTATGATGATGATGTGGAATCTCAGTTAAGGAAACTAACATCCGAAACAACCGACAGTTATACAAGCACATTATCAACTTCAATCAAGACACAATCATCATCATAGATCTTAACTGTAATTCTATTCCAAACACATAATTTTAAACTGTTTTCATTCCCAAGATAGCACCATATATGATATAGCACATGCATGGCATGTCCCATGCCAACACCTTAGCAGTAAAATCAGTGAAGTCCCTACCTATGTAATTAAATACCAGAATTACAGATGCATGAAACTGTGAATGCTTCCTAAAATTGAGTTTTCTGACTAATTTGAATCAACTTATAGTAAAACAATAGAAAGAAATTTCCCAGATAGTTCAACCTTGCAATATCTTGCAGCCATGTTCAGTCTACCAATCTCCAAGAAAATGTTGACAGCCTGGTCCAATGACTGTGTTGCATCTGCATCGAATGGAAAAACTTTCTGAGGTCCAAATAGCAAGGTGAAAGCTTCAAAATGTTGTTCGCTTTTCATGCTTAGTTACATAAACTAGAAAAATAAAGAAACATGAGCCACTTAAACACAGAGAAAGTAAAAAAAAAAAATACTACAGTGTCAGGACATTTGCAACATATAGACTGGTTTTAGTTATATTCAGATGATTATATACCTTGAATTGAGATCTTCTTGTAACAATTTGCTGCATCAACATAAGAAGAGGCAGCTTCATGCTTGCTTTCTAACTGTGTGATGATAACAAACAATAATTAAACAACATTTAGATCGATGGCATGTCAAATCACGCATGGTGTCAAGCTAACAAATATGCTAACCTTCAAATGGCAGTTAGCAAGTTTAATATACACGGACCCAGCTCTATCCCCTGCAGTGTAAATATAAGGCAAGTTAATTAAGAAGAATTATACCACAGATAAGATCTTCTGAAGAAAAGGAAAGACCTTAACAGCTCATAAACATCAGATCAAACAACAAATGCCAGACAACTAACGGATTAATCCACTAATCAAAACATAAATAAATTGAATCCGATGAATTTGAAACTTGACTCTGCAATATCTGACTAGGCA
This sequence comes from Wurfbainia villosa, assembly GCA_025175895.1. Taxonomy (NCBI): domain Eukaryota; kingdom Viridiplantae; phylum Streptophyta; class Magnoliopsida; order Zingiberales; family Zingiberaceae; genus Wurfbainia; species Wurfbainia villosa. The sequence goes on from JAKLTH010000238.1 coordinate 5,103,583, forward strand.
TCTGATCTGATGTGAAAGTGAAATGACTCCTAAGCAAGATGACGAGTCCTAGGAGATTAGTCTCATCAGAGATTCCTTTGCCTTCACTTACAGGATCTGATGTTCCTTTGCCTTCACTCACAGGATCTGATGCGTATCAGAAGATGGATTACACATTCAAGGGCGAAGTTAACACAGGACAAGGACAACAGCAAGGAGTTCCTTGAAATTAGGGCTTGAAAACTAGAAAGTGCTGATCGGGTCACATAAAAATGACCAGTTGACCACAACAAGATGAAGCCAATTGGCTAAAACTAGCAATTCAATCTGCAAAGTTTTTGGATTGACAAGGATCCCAAGCTAGACGTTACCACCAACAGCCAATATTTCACAAAAGACTAGAAATTTGCCTTCCTATCGGACCTTAAATGGCAAGCAAAAGCAGAGTCCAATTAGAAAATGCAAAAATGTTTGGCCGTACTCAGCTCGTCCACCAGAATCGGGATTGATTCCTGACTATGATCTCCTCGTCACTAAAAGCTTTCATTGAATCCGCCGAAGATCAAACAACTAGATATTCCCAAGAAGAATTATCGAAATCTGATTTCTCAAAACAGGCATAAAAATCCCTATAAAAGATACGAAACCAAATAAAACAAGAAGGGAGCCATACGAAAAGGGCGAAAAAGTACAGTTTTTGGCTAGCTTGAAGCAATTGCACGCCTTCTCGTACAAATCGGCGGCCTCATCGTACTTGGATCCAAAGAGTGCCCATCCCGATAGCTTCTTCTCCGCCTTCTGAACGAACTCTTCGCCCTTTGCGTTCTGATCCGCCATCTCGTCTTCCCAATTCCAACGCAGGCGTGCCTGATATATTTATAGAAAAAGAAGGGCAAACCACACGGGATCGTCCTGCGAACGCAGGTTCGCCTTAACTTGCATTATATCTATCAAAATACAATAATTTTTATTTATTTTGGGTTAATTTACCAAAGCTCCACTCTATTTTTATTTTTATTTTAGTAATCCAGGATAGATGCCCTGGTTTTGCCCATATGTGTGTGTTTTCGTCTGTCGGATAAATTTAGAGTAATATATATATATATATATATAAAGAATTGGTATCCTGCGTGCTTCATCCCTCCGTGTGCGTCGCGACATGATTCGCTTGCGAGCTGGGAGGTCACTGTCGTTGTCGAACGGCCGAAATCCGGCATGATCACGGCCGCTAGTGTCGTGGGCATTGGCGACTATGATCACATGCGATTCCGACCATGAATCAGTCAGATTCTGGTCGCCGTTCGACTGAAATTTGGTGGCAACCTAACCACGGTCGAATTTCGATTGGACGACGATCGAAATCTGGTCGTCTGCCAGCGATGCCGACCTCCTAGCTCGCGAGCGACATTTCTCAATCGCGCGTGATGGACGACCGAGATCACATTGCGCACAGAAACAAGCACGGACAGATCAATCGCACGGGAGAAAAAATATCTCTCTATATATATACTATTCTTTTTATCATTTTATCATGTTTTCTACTTATTGTAATAAAAAAGTGATACATTATTCCAAATGTTCTTATCAGTCGAATTTATTGTCATCATAAGGGAAATAATTTACGGTTCACAAGATGTCTTTTATGATCCTATTGAGCACTAGCACGACGAAAAGACAAACGTCTCTAAAAGACTTTGTAATTTTAGAGTTCATTCCTTACTTATCATAATAAATTTATCGTCGTATTAATCATCCGATCTCTTTCGTGGGATCTATATTTTCTATTTATTTATTCTTCTCCTTTCTTACTTTCTTCTTTTCACCACTAACGAATGACTTGAGGTTCAGAGGACTTCATTCCTTACTTGTTCTTAGGTGGCATTTGATTTATGAATTTAAAATAAAGGAATGAGAATGAGAATCATTAATAATTTTATGAAGGAAGATTTGAAAATCAATTTTAAATAATTAGAAATCAAGTCGTCGCCGCCGATCGATCGCCGATCATCGCTGATCGTCGGCCGCGATTGACCGCCGTTGGTCGATTGTCGCCGATCGGCCGCCGTCGATCGCTGATCGCCATCGCTGTCGCCATCATCGGCCGCTCAATCGTCGATCGCCGCCGATCGCGTCTTGCCGCCGTTAAATCGACTATCGACCGCCGATCGCTGATTCCGACCGCCGATCGTCGATCCGTCGGCCTTGCCGTCGCCGCCGTCGATCACCCTCAATCCCAACTTATAAATCCGACTGTCGACCGTCGGTCGACGACTGTCGATCATCGACCATCGATTGTCGATCGTCGACCGTCAACTGTCGATCGCTCATATTCCCAACTTATAAATCAAATAATATTATTAAAATAACTAAATTCATTTCCATTATAATTTATTATTAACTTTCTTTGTCCATAGGAGGAAAGAAGCTCGATGAGAATTGTCTTTCTTCTTCGTGGATGCAAGATAGACCTTTGGCTTAGGTGATAGACAATTTGACAAACCATAAAATCAAAATTTATGTAGACTCGAGCACTTGCCGACCTGAGATAAAGTTACTCGTCATCGTTAGTTGAGCCGTTAATTAAGAAAAGCCGACCCACTGTGAAGGCGGACTCGACAACGCAACTCAAGTGAAAAAATTATTTAGAGTTCCACCTATTCTTTTGGGGAATGATCACGGTTCGATTCAAATTGTAAATCGAATCGGAATTGATGATTCAAAAATTAAACTGAAATTATTTTTTTAATTTCGATTCAGAAATCAAAATTGAAATTGGAGACATGATTCATTTTTGAGTTCTAAATTTTTAAAATCAGAATCAAACTGAAATTGAAATCGAATCGAAATCAAAATCGAACCTGAATCGAAATTGAGTGTTTTTTTAATCAGAATTAAATTTTTAAAAATAAATCTTAGACAACAAGAGATGATGAATAAAAATAAAGAAGACTTATATAATTTTACAATCGAATGCACATCAATCACGATATTTGATAATCGATTTTTTTAATCTTAAAAGATACCTAGACAATTTAATTTAAGCTAACTTTTTTTTATTAAATCAAAGAATGACGTTGTACGCTCGTGCACGCAACGATCTCAGTCGTTCGATCAAATGCGCGATTGAGGAATACACAGTGCACTCGACTCCCTCTGTGCCCGACCCCTCGCCGCTGCCGTCGCACCGTCCGACCCCCAGACCGGGTGCATTGGAAGCGCACCTCGCCGGCGATCCGATCGACCTCGGCTTCCGGCCGAATTACAGCCGGCGCAAATCGATTGCGATTCGGTCGGATCGCGGTCGAATCATGACGACACACCGGTCGGGAAAGGACCGCCCAACACCGATGGTCCTTTCCAGATCGGTTTGCAGCAGTGATTCAACCGCGATTCGACCGATTTGCGTCGGCTTCCGGTCGGAAGCCGAGCTCGGCCGGACCACCGGCGAGGTGCGCTTCCAACGCACCTGGTCCGACGCCCGGAGGTGGTCGGACGGCGCGGCGACAGCAGCAAGGGGTCAGGCGCGGAGGGGGTCGAGTGCACTGTGCATTTCACAATCGTGCTTGATCGAACGGCTGAGATCGCTGCGTGCACGAGCGCGCAGCGTAACGTCGCACAACAAATCATATATATATATATATATATATATATACCCTGCACGCCACCGTGCGCGCATGAGGGCAGGCGACCATGTGGCATGGTCAACGTGGTCGACGAGGATATATATATAAACCTAGCAATAAAAACAATATACAAGAAATAAAACAATTAGAAATACAAGAAAAAAGTAAGGGTAAACTAAAAATAAATGAAACACTAACACTTGATGAGGATGGAAACATTTTGGTTTTGGAAAAATCAACACATGAATATATGAATTTTATGAACACAGAATCAACAGCTACATCCAAAGCTCATACTTATTTAGAAAGTACTATGGGCACACTGGATTATGGACAAGGCTACCCTCCAAGACGAGCAATCCCTTCTTATACCAATAACAATCCATTCCTAAGGACGTTAGGAAGAAGAAGACCAACAGAACAAACTTTTTTTGGAACAAGATCCGTCTTACTAAACATCACTGAATGTGACCCACAACTATATGATATATACTTAGAACAATGGATGATATCGATACAACGAGATTACCTAGCAAAACATGAACTTGATGTAGAGACAGGAGAAGCCATGCTTAGAATAGGAGAAAATTATTTAGGAGAAACAACCCGATCATCTTGGGAGGTATACAAGAAGAAATTTCTCGAAGAAGTAGCAAAGTTAGCAAGTAGGGGGAACAACATAATAAATTTCTGCTATGCAATTCACAGAATTCTCACAGCAAGAGATGCCAACACAGGCCTAGATATTAGGCAAAAAGAAGCAATGTGAGACTTATAACAAATCCAACTTTTTGATTGGTCCATGATAAAGAAATTCTACAATGACTTTCTTCATCTAGCTTCTATTTCAGAAAACTACTATAATACAGACGTAGGAGAACGACTCTTTAGCAAATTACCGGGAAAACTAGGAAAGGAAATACATAAGTCATAGACAGAAATGCATGTACCAGAAGAGTATAACAACATTGGTGTAAGAATATAACACATAATAAATAAACTTAAAGAAAAATGTACCTATATTCAAATACAAAAACAACTCAAAAATCAACCATATGAATTCTGTAAGCAAATATACACCCCGCAACAGTATGGAAACAACCCACAAAGAGAAAGGATAAACCCAAAACCCAAAAGAAGACCGAAACAAACATACTATCTAAGAAGGAGTAAGACAAGGAAATCTTATCTAAATAAAGAGAAACATATCCGAAAATTCAACCCCAAGAAAACATACTCAAATCTAATAATATGTTACGCCTGTAATCAACAAGGACATTTATCATCAGCTTGTCCCAATAGAAAAAACCTATTTACAAGAGAGGCAACCCTAGTAGCGTGTACAAATGAAGACCTAGTAGAAGTACAAACAGATGTATCGGACACATCATCAATATACTCGGTTGTAACAGTAGCAGACCTAGAGGAAATTTCACAAACAACTGACTATTCTTTAGTAAATTCATTCTTAGAAACAAACCAAGCTAAGCGGTTTTATAATGACCAATCAAACTTTGACATAGATGAAACAGAATATGACCATTTACAAAACTTTGAACACAACTATATGTTTAGGCAAACACCAGTTCATTCAACATGTACCCACATTTGGGATCTTAAATCAGGAGCAAATCATATACCATGTTCTGTTTGTGGATATTTTCCTTCACTAGACAAGAGAGGAACATGTAGAATCTGCCGGCAGCAGTTATGTAACTACTGCCTATTCGAATAACACCATATAAGCATACCAGAATCATCGACAAAATAAAGTACGATGAAAACCACCCTACTAGAAACCAGAATATCAGTGTTAGAAACTAGAATCAATATCTTAGAGAATGATATAGAACTCCTCAGACAAACTCTACAACAACATAATTTTGAAGGATTCGAAGAAGAACAAACAAACATAATACCCCAGCCAGCAGAAACCAATATGGTTTTGTAAAAACATCAAACATGTGTAATATTGGAAAATCAGTAGATCTAAGAGTACAGTGTATTCTGAACATACAAGGACATGAATTTAAAATCCAGGCCTTATTAGACACTGGAGCAACCAGTTCGACTTTAGACTTTAAAGCAGTACAAAATGTACTCCCTAAAGAAATAATAAAATATATATCAGAACCTATGCTCAGCACCCAATTCGATGGACAACATTTGGCTTGCCACACCTTCATAAAAAATGCACACACCAAAATCTACAACAACTGTGGCTAGTATAGTAATGTCATAGCTTTACCACATGTATGTGTAAGACCACTAAACCACCCAGACCTTCAACTAATTTTAGGACTTCAATTTCTCTTGGCAAAAGACAGAGCCCTTTTTCTATCACCTGATTATGTATTCTTTCTCTCCAATCCCATAATCTCCCCTGTTCTGTCAAAATATCCTTCTTCTTTCAGAGTTCCAGAAGAGAATGCAAATGTCCTGACGAAAACAAACAAGAATGCAATTGTAAGAACCAAGAAATAAACACCTACCAGAATCAGGACACGAATAGTGAACTAGAATTAGATTCAGACACAGAAGAACCCCAATTAGTTAACGCAGCATACATATTAAAGCAAATCAACATCTCTGATGACTTAGACACAATAGTATCTAAACTAGAAAAAATTGAAATCATAGGAGATAACCCAACAAAATACTGGGACAAAAATAAAACACAATGCAAACTAAGCATAATTAACCCTGACATGACTATTAAGGCGCAAGAACTTAAGTACACAAATTGGGAAACAGAAGAATGTAAACTCCATATAAGACAAATGTTAAAGATGAACCTCATAAGAAGGTCCACTTCTAGACATAGAAGTCTAGCTTTTATAGTAAATAAAAGCTCAGAATAAAAAAGAGGACAGTCCATAATGGTTTTTAATTATAAGAGACTAAATGACAACTATCATGATGATGGTTACAAAATACCAGACAAAGAAGCTCTAATTAATAAAATACAAGACTCAAAATGATATTCAAAGTTCGACATGAAATTAGGATTCTGGCAAGTACGAATGCATCCAGAATCAATAGAATGAACAACATTCACTTGTCCGGAAGGACATTTTGAATGGTTGGTAATGCCTTTCGGTATAAAAGTAGCACCACAGATATTTCAAAGAAAAATGGATGACATATTCAAAGAAACTAAAAATTTTACATGTGTTTATATAGATGTACTGATTTTCTCAAAAACTAAACAAGAACATTTGACACACCTTCACATGGTATTCACTCTTATAGAAACAAATGACCTGATTATATCCAAAAAGAAACTACAGTTGGCTACCAAACATATAAAATTCTTAGGAGCCGAAATAGGAAAAGACACAATATCACTACAACCCCATATCACCACAAAAATACTAAATTTCCCAGACAAAATAAAAAACACCAAGGACCTTAGAGCTTTTTTAGGGCTACTCAACTATGCAAGACAATATATCAAAGATATTGGAAAAATCAGTGGACCATTGTACAATAAAACATGTCCCAAAGGCCAAAGACATTTTAACCAACAAGACATCGACTTAGTTAAGCTCATAAAAGAAAAAGTCAAAACCCTACCCACACTCTCTTTACCCCTAGATACAGACTACTTGGTCCTAGAAACTGATGGTTGTGAAATAGGATGGGGGGGAGTCTTGCTCAGGAAAACCAACAAATATGAAACAAAGGCCCAAGAAAGCTTATGTAGATATGTTTCAGGGAAATTCCATGAGAAAGGTCACCTAACATCTCTTGATTATGAAATCCTAGCGGTCATCTATTGCCTTGAGGCGTTCTATTTGTTCATATGTGACAAAAAAGAAATCACAGTACAAACAGACTGTGAAGCTATAGTCAAGTATCATGAACAAAGAAAAACAAAAAAACGAACTCTCTCTGCAAAAAGATGGATGAAATTTACAGATACAATTATTAATAAAGGTATGAAAATACAATGGGAACACATTAAGGGAGCTAACAATTCCCTTGCAGACACTTTATCCAGATTATTAACATGATATCTTTACAGATGGAGAAACAACGCCTCAAAATGTTTGACACACCCACCAGGACATGGGGCCAATACAAAACGACAAAGGTCGGACCACAAGAGCTAAGAATATACTCCCAAGTAGAAGAGCAATTTAGAACAGATCACAAATCAAACATGGAGCAAATTCAAACAACAATAATCGATAACATATGGAACATTCCAACTGTTCCAGGAGTAACTCCCTACAAATTAAGAGTAATAAATGCCCTCATTTATTACTTCTTACATCTTAAAGATATACATAGCCAAACACGACTTACAGGGAAATACACCTATTATGACATCATGACAGGCCCCCATGCAGGACTCTACACTTGGGAAGAAGCCAAAAATCTCCTACTAGAAGAAGCAAAAGGGGAAGAACTAGGGGGTTTTGACTCCCTTGAACAAGCCCTTGAAACAATCCGGAAAGAAGTAGGGTCAAACTATTTCCTGAGCTCCTCCATAAAAAACAAACATCTCATAAGAACAAGTCCCCAGCAGACCTATGCTGAGATAGTTGCGGACAAAGGTAAATCCACAAAACCAGTTTCCAGCCAAAAAAAGCGTGGAAGCAGTCAAATAGACATGGGTCGATTCAATAGCTTGCCAACAAATTTAGCAGTATACATGAGACAAACAGCAAAACAAGAAGAATGGAGAACTTTCCACATTCTACAAGAAGCCTTGCAATGGGTACAAATTGACCCTCAGCCAGACATCACGATACTCTACGAAGTCGAATACAATTTCAAGATAAGATGCCAGAACAAGTTTAAAGACTGCATCACCGAAAAACATGGTTGTCAGTATCAGTTACAATATGCTATAAGAAAAGCAAGTATAGATCTCAGTGTCTATCAAACACAAAAATTCAGAGGAATAGAAGTGACATCATTCATCTTGCTTGACCATGACATTCTCAATGAATTATGGGTACAAGCTCACAATATCACAGAAGCTTTTTCGTATAAACTCGGAAACGCCATTCGAATGCTCTTGGAGATGGAATCCTTTAAGAGTTATGTAACATGTTCAATTGAAAGCTCCCCACCAGAATGGATAAATCACAAAATAGAGCCAGCCCGACACGTCATAAAACTCAGATCCCGAGAGATCGTCTACAAACTAGAGGCTCTGGAAGACGTTTTCTCTAGCGACCCAGACGAACATTGGGGAGCAGCTGTACCTCTTCCTGAACAAGATAAACACTGGAGAGCCTCTCTCCAAGGCACAAACTGGCTCTGGGACGACGCCAGAGACAACTATGAATTCATACTGGTAGTAGAAACCTTCACAGAAAAAATATACTGGCCATCACATATGGGAACCCAATTTTTCCCATTCAAATACCATACACAAAATCCAGAACTAGTAGAACACTACAGACAAAGACATCTAAAATGGATACTAAAAAAATCCACCCAGCTTACAACTAAAGAATACAGGGATAGTATGACAGATCAAAGAAGGACAAGAATCCCACAAGTACAAGAGGCTTCAAGCTCCACGACGTCAACACAAGACAGGAATCTAGACAACATGATGGAAAGTTGACTACACCATGCAACTTTCAGACTTTACAGCTCAAAAGGGAATCTTTCATACAAACCACGGCTCAGCGCGCGAAGAAAAAAAGAAAAAGCATATCGGTTCTGACTCCACAAGCACCAAGCAGAATACTTCACTCCGAAGTAAATATTGGCTATAAAAGGAGAGTCACACCACTTCCAAGAGGCATCCCTTCGAAGACCACTACTCTAGTTTTATTTTCTGTGTGTAAGTGTTGAAGTGTCTAGTTTCCTTTCAAGCGATAAGAACTGTAAGTCTTTAATTTCTTGTGTGTTTCATGTATGTTTCCTAGTGTCTTGTAATTCCCTTTGCAATTTCCTTTGAAAGCATGTCTGCTATAGTTTTCTTTGAATGTAAGCGTGAATTTCCTTTTGAATATTAAGGTTGTTCTTTCAAGTCCTTATTCTCTTCTCAAGAGATAACTCCATATATCTACTTATAAGACATGTGCTAGTATAAGATATGGAAGTCTAGACACGGGGGGCGTGGTAAAAGAATTTAAGGAGGTGAGGCTCACTAAGAAAACCTAAATATTCACACATAAAAAAAACACAAAAATAAAAATATATGATTTGACGACAATTTTTTATAATAAATATTTAATTTAAAAAGTTATATAAAATAAATAAATCAATATAAATCAAATTTTATATATAAAATTTAAATTTAAATATAATTTAAATTAAAATAAAATCGAGCAGAATTAATGAATTAAAAAATAATATATTTAAATTGAGAGACTTATAGATTAAATAATTTAAATTTTGATTATAAACGATTCGAATCGAAATTGAATCATAAGGATCCAAAATCTTCGATTAACGGTTCAATTCTGATTTCGATGGATAATGAATCGGAATCAACTGTTCTGAAATCAAAATCGAACCATAAAGAATCGAAAATGGGGGATTTTGAAATCGGAATCGAATCCATTGATGAGCGACTCGATTTCGATTTTATTAGATGATAAATCGAAATCGACGGTTTCAAAATCAAAATGGACAGTTTCAGAACCGTGATAACTCCTATGTTTTTCCTATAATTTCACTATTTTTATTATTTTGCTTCTTTTTCTTAAAATGTGTTTTTCTTCAGGAATTTATTTAATTTAATCTTTTGATTTTTGCTTATTTTCATTTAAACCGCTATATATTTGAAAATATCGCAGGGGTAATTCTGTCTATTCGAATTTTAATCCTTTTTGACTTGATGCTGAGCCGGTGGCGTTGCGTTCGCAGTGGAGACGGGACCTCGCGATGCTGAGCTTCCGCCGCCGCCGCCTCTTCGTCTCTTCCCATCGCATCCCTCGTCGCCTCCTCGCCGCCGCCCCCTCCTCGACCCCTCCGCGGGAGTGGATCGATCCCTTAATCGACGTCTCAGGCCTCGCCCGCCACCCCGCCGACCCCTGCCACCCATCACCGTGGCTCTCCCGCATCGCTCCCCTCGTGGTTGCCTCCACCCCGGCCTCCCTCTCCTCCGATCTCAACGCCTTCTGCCGTAATTATATCATCCGCCTCACTCCCGCATTCGTATCCCACATCATCCGCTCCCCTGACCTCCGCCGGCGCCCCGACCTCGCCCTCGCCTTCTTCCGCTGGGCTGCCACCCAGAAAAAGTACCCCGGGCACGACCTTGACTCATATGTCTCCTTGATCGACATATTGTCTTCTTCCTCCGATGCCAAAGAAACCAGTCGAATCAAGGAGCTCGTTGCCGAGATCAGAGACCGTGGACTTCAGGCGTTGCCTTCTGCCACCACTTCGCTAGTGAGGAGCCTCGGCTCCGTTGGAATGGTAGAGGAGTTGCTGTGGGTCTGGAGGTGGATGAAGGAGAGTTCGGTCCAGCCGTCGCTCTTGTGCTACAACTGTTTGTTGGATGGCCTGGTGAATTCGATGTTTATTGATTCAGCTGAGAAAGTCTTTGCTGCGATGCAAAAGAATAGAATTGTCCCTGATGTTGTCTCCTACAACACGCTGATGAAAGGTTGCTCCAAAGCAGGGAGGACACAAAGAGCAGTCGATATATTTGTTGAAATGCAAGAGAAGAAGATTGAGCCTGATAAAATTACATATCTGATATTGATGCAATGCCATTATTCTGATGAGGATTTCCATCAATGCCTGGTGTTGTTCCATGAGATGGAAGAGAGGGGAGTGGAAATTCCACCCCATGCTTACAGTTTGGTTATAAGTGGATTGTGCAAGGAAGGGAAGCCATTTGAGGGTATGTCAGTGTTGGACAACATGGTTAGAAGGGGCTGCAAAGCCAACGTGGCCATTTATACTGCATTAATTGATTCTTTTGCGAAGAGTGGGAATGAAGAACAAGCTATGATTCTGTTCCAGAGAATGAAAGATGATGGGTTTGAGCCAGATGAAGTCACTTATGGCGTGATAATTAACTGCTTTTGCAAAGCTGGGAAGGTAGAAAAGGCAATGGAATGGTTTACCTTCTGCAAAGATACTCATGTCCCAGTGAATACCACATTCTATTCTAGCCTTATGGATGGCTTTGGTAAAGCAGGGCTTGTTGATGAGGCTTCACGGCTTTTCAACGAGATGTTAGAGAAGGGTTTTGTGCCAGACTCTTACTGCTACAATGTGCTAATTGATGCCTTTGTAAAAGCTGAAAGGATCGACGAAGCTTGTGCACTATTTAAAAGAATGGAGATAGAGGGTTGTGATCAGACTGTTTATACGTACACCATACTTTTGGATGGGTTGTTTAAGAAACACAAGAACGAAGAGGCATTGAAACTCTGGAACATGATGATCGATAAGGGAATAACTCCCACCCCTGCATCTTTTCGAGTCCTTTCGACTGGCCTGTGCCTCTCAGGAAAGTTTGATAGGGCCTGCACGATACTGGATGAAATGGCACCTATGGGAGTAGTGCCTGAGACAGCCCATGAAGATATGATTAAGGTGTTGTGTAAAGCAGGTCGGCTTCAGCAAGCTTGCAAGCTTGCAGATGGAATCATAGATAAGGGCCGTGAGGTACCTGGAAGAGTTCGAACAATTATGATTAATGCTCTGAGAAAGGCAGGAAATGCTGACTTGTCAATTAAATTAATGCACAGTAAGATTGGTATTGGTTATGATAGATTTGGTAGCATCAGAAGGAGAGTTAAGTTCCAGACACTGTTGAGTTCATAGCATCTGTTATTACTCAGATGGTTGCAGGTATTGAACAGCTAGTCCAATTTATTTCTTGGACATTGGTTGAAGCTAATCAAACACGCCAAGATTCAGAAAAATGAAGTGGCAATACCCAAATTCACCCCTTTGGTTTGGTCAAATAATGAACAAGATGTTTATATGACATAAAAACAGTGGCTCATACAGACTTTCTTCTAGAATTTTTGTTTGTGCTACTCAAAAAAATAGAAGGTGAACTGCAAAATTCTCAAGCATTATGTACAAGGTTGCTCTTTTTTGTTGGATTGGATTATGTTGTTGGGTTTGAGTATTGATGTTTTCCATGGTGAGTGGAACGTAATTAAATGACCACTTTTTGCCAAAAATTGGTATGAGTTAGGCAAATGAAGAATCATGAATCGTAATCTTTCAAGGACATGGAGCAACTCTTATTTGCAATCTGTTAAGTGGAAGACAATTCAATGAGCACTTCCATTTGCCAAAATGAATATACTTATTGCAAAAGGAGATGACCTCACCCCGGAGCTCCTCCACATCCGTCTCAGGGAATGTAAAAGAGAGGTAAATCATGATACCGAATGACCTCTTAGATAGGAGATTTTATATATATAAATAAAGGCCCTTTTTGGAGCTTTTATATATGATCACAGATTACCCAATTTGATTATTTTCTATTTTTGAAAATTGTTTGTCAAGTCTTCAATTTACATTGCAAATTTTATCCATTATAATTTATTTGCATTTCAAAAGACTCCTTCAGTCCTTCATAATTTATTAGTGTTATGTGTCTCTAAATTTTAAGGGGTATTTCACTAAAATTTGGTAAATATTGTCTTTAATTTTTTTTTATACATAACACACATATTAAATTTTGTTTGACAAGTAAATGTGTTTATACCGTCTTAACAAAAAATATACAATGTTCATTTTGAACATTCATTTATATTTGACAAAGTGTCGGATTTGAATTTTTTTTTTATAAATACTCTTTATATTCTTTCTTTTTCTCTTGAAAATGATCTTGTTTTTAGTCATCCATATATAATTATACATATCATAGTCAAATATCCCGTTCTTATTAAAATCTGAGTGTCTTGGTATTACGAACTTGAAAACTCATTATTTTGTACGCAGTCATCTTCTATTGTTTGTGTAGCCAACTTTTGATCTTCATTCATAGCAAGTTTATGATGAGACACTTGAAGAATAAGTAATTCAGGACGCAGCCTATAGGGACATAGAAAAATAGGGACTTGAAAAAAATTATCCTGTGGAAATGTTAAAAATATCATCGAGCTGCGACGTAATTAGAGAAACTTATAGAAATTTGTCCATCTATTAGGTTCCGACTTTGTACCTCCGATGGCTGCATAGGAATAAGAACTTTCGTTAGCCTTATGGTCCAATTCAGTCCTTGAAATGTTGCAGTTGAATATCTTCTCCTTGGAAGGGCATGTACCCCATGACTCGTAGTCGACAACTCCTTGGACTTCATATGCAAAGCCCACATTAGGTGTGTTGGAAAGTCTTCCGATCATTCCTCTTGTAACGAGGAGGTTTGCCTCTCCGTTTTTCCATTGCTCGTACCTCCTGATGAGAATAGAGACCTGTATATTTCGGTAGAAGTCACCAATGGTTAGCATTATATCAAGTATAATATAGACAAGTTGACTTCCTCTTATTAGGTCGACTTCCATTGTTGCTAAAATTGCTTGATCCCCATGCCAACAGTTGTCTCTGAATACTATTAAGATCATTGTGCCTTCCTCTTGTTTGTGCAACGCCTGGATTTATACCTATAGGATGCCAGATGGATATATTGCATCCTGCTTCGTTGCAGTTGGTTGAAGCTCTCTTCTTGTATAAAGGTTCTGTCCACTTGGTTACCTTCAGTTACTAGCAAGGGTTCTTCAGATCTATGTTGTAAAGAAGATTCCTCCTTATCTAAGGACTGTAAGGGAACGTGACGATGGGGCCCAATGAGCACCCGACACCTCTTCCTCTCTTCTATATAAGGAGACGTAAACCGTTTGCAGAGACATCAAGAAAAACTTGAGCTCTACTCAGGGAAAAAAGTGTAAAAGTTTGAAGTAAGAAGAATCTGTGAGTAGTTGTTCTCCTTATTTCTTTCATTTCAAATATTTGTTCGATCCCAGAATACACTGTCTTATACATACATGCAAAGCCCACATTAGGTGTGTTGGAAAGTCTTCCGACCATTCCTCTTGTAATGAGGAGGTTTGCCTATCTGTTTTTCCATTGCTTGTACCCCTTGGTGAGAACGATAGGGCCCAATGAGCATCCGACGCCTCTTTTCTCTCTTCTATATAAGGAGACGTAAACCCTTTGCAGAGACATCAAGAAAAACTTGAGCTCTACTCGGGGAAAGAAGTGTAAAAGTTTGAAGTAAGAAGAATCTGTGAATAGTTGTTCTCCTTATTTCTTTTATTTCAAATAGCTGTTCGATCCCAGCATACACTATCTTATACATACATATTACACTGTCTTATACATACATATTTCGTGTACTATATTCATACCTAGCTTTATAGTATACCACCTCCTTTTGTAGTCTTTCAATTTTTCCAGTGCACCAAGATATATAGTATTGCTGCTCCTGTATTAAATTTTTAGGGAAAAATAGAGCAGGAGTGGCGGGAGCTATTGGAACTTCCTACTCCTGTGCCTCCTCTGTATCAACAAAAGGATAGGATTTATCCTCTACAAACAATAAGAAGTCTCAAAAGAGAAAGAGTAAAATAAGAAATGAAATAACTATTATTGTAGATAGTTCGTTAAAGAATGAAATTATAGGAGTAATTAGAAAGAGAATAGAACTATAGCTCTCAAAATAGTAGTGGAGAAAGAAACTATAAACGTAATTAGTGTATATGCACCTCAAATATGATTAGATGAAAAATACCAAATTAAGATTTTGGGATGACTTGGATGAAATATTATAAAATATTCCGTCAAATGAGATGATTTTAATAGGAGGCAATTTAAATGGGCATGTCAGAGTGAAAAATGACAAATATGAGAGGGTGCATGAGGGTTATGGGTTTGGAACAAGAAATGAAGAAGGTAAAACTATATTGTATTTTGCAATAGCATATGATATTATACTAGCTAATATATTTTTTAAGAAAAGAGAAGAATACTTGGTCACGTTCAAAAGTGGAAATGATAAATCACAAATTGACTTTTTTATGATTAGGAAGAGAGATAGAAAGATTTATAAAGATTGTAAGGTCATTCCTGAAAAAAGTTTAACTACTCAACATATGTTAATAGTATTGGATATACGCCTCAAATATAATATTAATAGAAAAAAAATATACACGACTCCTAGAATTAAGTGGTGGAAGTTAAAGGATGAGAAATTAAATATATTCAAAGAGAAGGTAGAAATACAAATATTAAATGAAATATACAATGATCCTAATACGATATGGGATAACATGATATCGAAGTTGAAAATAGTAACTAAGAGTGTACTCAGTGAGTCAAAGGGACATGCACCACCAAATAAAGAATCTTGATGGTGGAATAAGAAAGTGCAAGAGAAAATCAAGAAAAATCGAACAACATATAAGAAATTATATATTTGTAAAAATGAAGAAAATTTGAAAAAAATATACAATAGCCAAGAAAGAAGTTAAGAAAACAATGAATGAAGCTAAGACTGAAACTTTTGAACGATTTTATCGAAAATTAGATACAAAATAAGGGGAAATAGACATTTATAGAATAACTAAAGTGAAAGAGAGGAAGACAAAAAATCTTAATCAAATAAGATGTATTAAAGATGAATGTAATAGGGTACTAGTAAATGATAAAGAAATAAAAGAGCGGTGGAAGAGATATTTTCATCAACTTTTTAATGAAGGTTTAGGAGACCAACTTAATTTAGGTAATTTAAGTAGGTAAAATGAGTATAGAAATTTAAATTTTTATCGTGAAATTCAAATTTCAGAAGTAGAACAAGCTTTAAATGAAATACAAAATGGAAAAGCCGTTAGACCAAATGATATTCCGATAGAGGTATGAAAGTGTTTAGGGAAACAAGGTATTGAATGACTTATAAAATTATTTAACACGATATTGAAAATAAAAAAGAATGCCTAATCAATGAAGCGTAAGTATCCTTATTCTCTTATATAAGAATAAGGGAGACATACAAACTTATGAAGACTATAGGAGTATTAAACTAATGAGTCATACCACGAAACTTTGGGAAAGAATAATAAAAAAAAGATTAAGGAAGGAGACCATGGTTCTCGAAAATCAATTTGGATTCATGTCAGGAAGGTCGATAATAGAAGTTATACATCTTCTCAGACAACTAATTGAAAAGTATAGAGCGCAAAAACAGGATTTACACATGATATTCATTGATTTAGAAAAAGCTTATGATAGAATTCCAAGAAAAATTATATGGAGAATTTTAGAAAAAAGAAGTGTTAGTGTAACATATATTGAACTAATTAAGGATATATATGAGGAAGTAACGATCAGAGTGAAGACTTCAGGCGGATTAACTGAAGCATTTCCAATAAAAATAGGTTACATCAAGGATCGACTTTAAGTCCATATTTTTTTACACTAATCATGGACGAACTCAATAAACATATTCAAGATACAATACCGTGGTGCATGTTGTTTGCAGATGATGTTGTTTTGGTAGATAAGACATGTGAAGGAGTAAATGCTAAACTACTAGAATTTTGGTGAGAAATACTAGAAGTGAAAGGTTTTAGGTTTAGTAGAGTAAAGATAGAATATATGAAATTTAAGTTTAGCAATATTAGACATAATGAGATAAGTGTTAAGATATGAGACGATGAGTTGTCTGGAACTGAGAGCTTTAAATATTTAAGATCATTTTTGCAAGATGATGAAAGGATTGAGAGAGGTGTCTTACATAGAATACAAGCAGGATGATTGAAATGGAGGAAAATATCGGGTGTTTTATGTGATCGTAAAGTGTCTCTAAAATTTAAAGGGAAGTTCTATAAAACGGTGATTATACCTGCTATGTTATATAACGTTGAATGTTGGACTACGACTCGAGCACATGAGCAGAAGATGAGAGTTGCAGAGATGAAGATGTTAAGGTGGGTGTGCGAACATACGAGGATGGACAGAATAAGAAATGAGAAATTAGAAAAAAAATCGGTGTTGTATCTATTGAAAGAAAGCTTCGAGAGACACATTTAAGGTGATACAAACATGTATTTAAACGACCAATAAATGCTCTATTTAGACGGTGTGAAACGATGACAAATATACACATCAAATGAGGAAGATGAAGAAATAAAAAAGACTTGGTTAGTAATAATAAAATAAGATAAAATTTATTTAAATATAGATGATGATATAGTAGGGAATAGAGTCCAATGACGTAGAAGGATCTATATAGTCGATCCTATTTAATGGGATAAAACTTTATTATTGTTGTTGTAAATAATAAGCCATCTCAATAGTTAGCCAATCAACAACCAACCTATGAAAGCATGACTAGACTGAATGTATAATTTCTACACAATACTATTCCATGTTTGTCTGGGTTCTGGTCCTCCTAAATACTTATAAGCTCTATCAACCCCTTTGGTTGCTTGAGCAAACCATGTTGAAAGTTTATTGGATATTGTTGTGGTTGATCCCTCTTTACCTAATATCTCATCTCGAACGTGTAAAATCCTCTTAATTAATAATGAGCCAATACACTTCCCCTGCAAAGTTCATAGGTCTGTATGTTTATACCATACGCTAGTTACTAGTTTCAAGGGTTAAAGGTCTACCGTGATTTACCTCTCTTACGATGGTCCGGAGGCGGACTGATAGGGGCCGCTAGGTTGGTGAATTTCAACCCTGCATCATAGGTCTGCATGTTTATAATGAGTTGTCTTGGATATGTCATGAGTCTTTGCACAGATCTTGAAGTCCATGATATCCTTCCTCTTTTTTGTATGTATGGCAGTGAAAGGATAGAGAGCCAGAAATACTCAACTTTTCGTAATATTGTAAAAAGATTGGAATCGTCAATTTAACGATCCCCATTAATTTATCCCATAATTATTATGAGAGAGATAAATCATGGAGAATCTTATGAATCTTGACGTAGTGACTAAGACACGTGGGAGTCATCTGAATTCAAAAAAAGATTTTTGATCTCTTCCGGAATCGATCCACGTCATGTCTATAAGCACCGTCGTATCTTAGCCACTACATTATCCCGGTAGGGATGACTTCTTGCAATACTAATTTTACTAATGGTGATATTTACTAGTATATTCTAAGTTGAAATCCTATGATTCGTCGATGCTAATAGGATATTCAAATATCTAAATAGCAAAGTATCTAATTGTAACGGAGCATCCCGGACTCAATCATTCACTTCGACTAAGTATAACTTGAATTTCAAAGGATTTGTATGTAGGCCTCCTATATTACTAAACTACTCCAAATTACTCACAATGATGCTCACATATGTCGTGTCCCCTTTAGTAAACAAAAGTAGATGATCGACGAATGCTAAACGGGCAATCTACGGTGCAACACATTTTGGGTGATAATGAAAGACTGAATCAGATGCGATCTAATGTAGGGGGCTCGAACATATCTCTGAGTGATAGTGGATCACTTCGTCTCAAACTACAAGCTCTCTTGAAATTGATAATCTAGTAACACTCTCCGTTATCCATAATTCAAAGCTCTACAATGTGTCCTCTAGGAAGCTCCAATTAACCGTGTCAAAAGTTTTTTGAGCATCAATTTTTAAAATACATCTGACAAAGATTTTCTTTCTTTTTATATATTTTTTTTTCAATAATTTTTGTGTTAAATAGATATTTTCTGTTAGGAATCACCTCTAATAAAAATTGTCTGTGTCACTGTCCTACTACTTATGTCAATCTTGGTTATGATTTTATAAAAGAAAACATTTAAAATATTATAAAATAATATATTAAAAAAAACTAACTCAGGTTTTGAACGGAGCAAAAATTCGATTAAATTTAATAAATCGATTGAATCGAATTTTTCAGTTCGATTTATTTAGTAATTCGATTTCTATTTTGAAAGGTTTCGATTTTGAAATAAAAATAATTGACTAAACAAATTAAATCGAAATGTAGCCAATTAATCGATTATTTATCATATTAGTCGATTGATTGTCTTGAGTTCCATGATTTTCACCATTATCAATCGATTGATATTGAAGATATCAATTGATTGATGATAAATAATTCAGTTTTTTCGGTTTTCAACTTAATTAATAGATTTTTTTATCGGTTCTATTTGTTCAATTTTATTAAAAAGTTTGGTCGGTTCGATTTGTTCAAAAAAAAATTGATTTATTCGATTTTGATTTAATCAGTTTGATCGGTTCGATTATTAATCGATGATTCACTCTTAGTTCCGAACATTTCTAAGGCCATTATTCTATTACATATTTTTCAAGGGCACTTTTGTAAAAATGTTGCAATGCGAGAGACAACTAACTGCTCCTCTTAAACCCTATCATCGTCGTCGGCAGAAACCGAAACCCTACCTTCCTCCCCTTTCGTAGATGGACGAAGAAAAGAGAAACCCTAGCTCGCCCGACGGCGTCCTTGCCCACGGATCTCCACCTCGATCTCCTGCCTCCGATCACCTTGTGGATGCGCCAAGAGAATCCACCACAGTAGACGAAGGCGTATTTGTCCCGAGTAGCAACGGGGAAGAAGAATCCGTCTTGGCCGCGCTGAACGCGGACGCTTTCATGCCCAATAGATTGGATTTAGATATTCCCATCGATGAGAAGTTGGAGTGCGTTAGCTTGTCTGGGGTCCCTGTTGCTGCGGGAGAGGGTCCGCGACAACATCCTCTTTCAGAAGACGACGATACGGATAGTGGTTCGGAAAGCGGCGAAACAAGGTCGGACGACTCTCAGAGCGATGAGTCGTCGAGCGAAGACTCCGACTCTTCTACTTCAACAGACAGTAGCGAAGATGAGGAAGAGGATGATGCCGCATCTCATGGTGATGGTGGAGTGGGCATCGAAGAGGTCCCTATCGGAAGCGAAGATGAAGAAGAGGCTTTGAGGTGTCCTGTCAAGTCAAAAAATGAGCTTGAGGTTGAAAAATCTTGCCTTTCACTTCCTAAACCAGAAATGGATTTGATGATTTTTGCTATTTCTCGCCAATGAATGCTTGTTGACATAGTTATAATGCAGTTTCTTCCTCCAGTCCCTCCAGTTGAAGTCTCTTTGGAGCCGCATCACCGGACATTTCCACTGGGGTTGATTTCATCAGTAAGTTGCCTATTCATCTGTCAATTTGGTATTTTTCTTTTTCAACTTTGTGATAGATTAAAGAATAAGCCAATCGTGTTCTTTCCTAGTCGAGCTTACTTCTTAATTAGGAAACACTAAGTTTAGAGCTCCAAATCTTTGTTACCTATCACTGTTCTGAGATAATCCATCACCATGAGACTGCATATTTGGTATTT
Source organism: Wurfbainia villosa (assembly GCA_025175895.1). Taxonomy (NCBI): domain Eukaryota; kingdom Viridiplantae; phylum Streptophyta; class Magnoliopsida; order Zingiberales; family Zingiberaceae; genus Wurfbainia; species Wurfbainia villosa. The sequence continues at coordinate 5,124,438 of JAKLTH010000238.1, forward strand.
TTCTTTTTCAACTTTGTGATAGATGAATAAGCCAATCGTGTTCTTTCCTAGTCGAGCTTACTTCTTAATTAGGAATTAGTGCCCCAAATCTTTGTTACCTATCACTGTTCTGAGATGATCCATCACCATGAGACTGCATATTTGGTATTTTTCTTTTTCAACTTTGTGATAGATTAAAGAATAAGTCAATCGTGTTCTTTCCTAGTTGAGCTTACTTCTTAATTAGGAAACACTAAGTTTAGAGCCCCAAATCTTTGTTAACTATCACTGTTTTGAGATAATCCATCACCATGAGACTGCATATTTCGTTCCAGTGAATGATGGCGATGTGATAATATCAGTGAAACACTCACTGTTATTGTTAGATGTCTTAGATTAATGGCTTGTTATTTCTCTTATCAGGTATTGGGTAATAGAGTTATTGTTGAGGGCTCAGTGAATCACAACCCTTTAAAAGAGGGTTCTATTCTGTGGATTACGGAAACCAGGATCCCATTGGGTATAGTAGATGAAATATTTGGGCCAGTAAAGAACCCTTACTATGTTGTTCGGTATAATTCTGAGAAAGATGTTCCAGTTGGGATTAGTGAGGGAACTACTGTATCTTTTGTTATGGAATTTGCTGCCTATGTCCTCGATAAGGACATTTCTAAGAGAGGATATGATGCATCTGGAGAGAATGATGAGGAGATCCCCAATGAGATGGAGTTTTCAGATGATGAAAAGGAAGCAGAGTATAAGAGATCTCTTCATCAGACAAAGAGAGGGACTGATGATTTCAAATTTGGGAATCGAGAGAAGGGCACCCAGAAAAAGAAAAGTAGGGATAAAGGTACAGGGGCTAACAAGAGCAAGATTCCAACTTTCTCCCATGGTCCAAAAATTGTGGAACAATCAGGTCCTGGTGCACATGGTCCTAACAAACCTTCGAGGTTATGCAATTCTGGCTCAATAAAGTCGTTGGCTTCCCAACATCTGGCTAGTGGAAGTGGAGCTGCACAGCCAGCCTCGCTAGCTGTCAATGCTGTAAGCCATCTTGCTACTCCATCCTATCAACTGTCACAACATCAAAATGCTGCCCCAGGCCATGCACTGCCATTTTTGCAGCAAACGAATCCTTCCATGGCTTTCAGAATGCCTATACCTCAGCAGCAGCAGCAGCAACAACAAACTTTTTGGCCACCTTCAGTTCCAATGCAAGAGATTCAGAATGCGATTCTTACTCATGGAATGCAGCAGCAGCTTGCTGCTATGACCGGATTGCAGATGAATTTGTTTCTAAACCAACAACTGGAAAATCAAGCTCGGCTTCACCAGCATCAAAACAACATTTTGATGCCGTCTCATCCACAAATTTTTCAGATGCTGAGCACTCCAAATTTACCACAAATAGGCATAAATTCTTCTGGTGCTCTCGTGCCCCCTGCTCTGGTGGGACAGATTGGCATTGGGCAGGCATCTTTGATGCCCATGCCTGCGGTCCAAGGGGTTTCCCCAATGCTAGGTAATGTTCAAAGTCATGGTCAGCCATTCCTGGCTGCCGCCGGACAAAGTGCGATAACAGATCCTATGCAGTTTAATCCTGGGAGTTCAACTGGTAGTGGAAGAATGCCCCGCCGAAAGGGCAGTGGGAGTTCATTTAGGAGAGGCATATGAAGCTGAAAAAGGGATTCTTGCTTTGTAAGGCCTTTTTTCGCCTACTAAGTTTTTTCTAATCTTTAGTCAGCTTGTTCGATTGCTCAAGACAAAATCTTACTTTCTTTGTATTCAAAGCATAACATGTTGTAGTATGTCAACATCTAAAGGAGGTTTGGTTGTAATAACTTATGTATTGGCGAAAGGTATAGTAGTAGATTATTTATGTTATGGAATCAGATCAGTTTCTGGTGTTTTAGATTCTTTCCAAAGAGATTATTTTACCTGATCACTAAGTTTTGGAGAAAAAGTTTATTATATGTTGATTCCTTGAATTTGTTCGTTCTCATGAATCTTGTTATTTAGAGTTGCAAACTAAATAATAATAATAAAAAATGCACATAGAAAATTGTGACGTTGCTAATCGTTATGTGACCCCTTCGTCAAGGCGTTTAAGCAAAGCAATACCAATTTTCTTAAAAAAAAAATAACCTCCGCCGTTGCCGGGGATCGAACCCGGGTCTCCCGCGTGACAGGCGGGGATACTCACCACTATACTACAACGACTTTGTTATTTGCTTGCCAAATAAATTAAATAGGAATTTATGTTTACGGACTTCAGCCCAACCTTTCCCTTTGATTTGCTTATTGTTTACTGAATAAATCCAAGCGCTTAAAAAGCCGACCTTTAAAATGTTACCAGAGTCCACGTGATGGTTTTTTTTACTGATACACGGGATATTTAGATTTTTGATTTGATTAATTTTAGATGATTAATCTCATGAATATTTGATGGAGTTCTAAGTAATTCATAAACGAAATATATTTTATTGACTATCAGAATAAATTAGAAAAATATTTGTAGTTAAGTCTGACGATGTGATTGTGTCTTTCCTATAAAGTAAATTTGACGTCGAAAATATACTTTATTTAAGAAGATAAATTTTTAATCTACATTCAATTTACAATTGTCTGTCTAAATTTTTTTAAAATTTATAACCGAATTTATTCTAATAGAGGATCCATTAATAGCCTTAAAAAATGCAACTCATTATAGTTCTGATAAATTTTCTTTCTTTTTAATGTATTTCAGACCTCCTAAATAAATGCCTTTCTCTTTTTTCTAAATAAAATATTAGATCTGTTGGGATGTATATATTATATATATTTACATAATGTATAATAAATGATGTTCTCGAGTGATTCTGAATTCATTTTAATTTTTGAAAGATATAAAATTACAACTTTATTATTCAGTGGTGAAAAATATAAAGAATGTAATTAACATATCTGTCATAAGTATCGATTAATTTTTTTTTTATAATTAGCGATAAAAAAAAGACAATTTTTAAGGATTTTTATAAATTCAAGTTGTCATATTTATAAGTATAGGCACTTGCCTCCTCCTAGTTTTTGAACTCTTCAAGCCTCTAGGCTTGCCCAAACACCTTCATGATCAAATCATGTGAAGATTTAAGAATGTACCCTTCACTGTTTCATGTTATATATGTCGATGATGCATTTCCAATGGCGGCACGACACTCCTCTTCATGTCATTTTTCGCGAACGAACGTTTTTAATGGATAGAACATTTTTCAATTGGATGATGCCACTTTCAATGGTCATAACCATTGTTTCTCCAAGTTATCTACCAAAACTATAGGCTACTTAGTTCACTAAAACAATTGAACAACCGTAACAATACACGCGCGTTGTCGTGCCACTTAGGCTCTGTTTAGATGGGATGAGGAAAGGTTCATTAAAGAGAGGGAGAAGGAGGGAAAAGAAGATTAAAATTTAAAATCTTTCTTTTTATGAGCAAGGATCTCTTCTATTGCTCCTTTCCATACAAGATTAAAAGTTCTCTTTTCTTTATTTATCCTTCTCTCACTTGTAATTGAGTTAGCACAATAAGTGAAGAGAAGTGTTGCTTCCAACTTACACCTCCAAATTCACACGATCGAATCACGAGTATAAACATTTTGAACCTCACTCGCACGAGAAAAGTGTGCTCGTCTAATATGCCATCGTCGCAAATGCTTCCTAGCTCATCACTAACTATTCACAAAGGAACTAAGTTCAATCCCCTAACCCAACAAGCAAATTGACATGGAAGAAGGACAATGATTTCATTTTCATTCGAGTACAACATAAAGAACTTTGAGAGCCAACCTCTCAGACTTCCACTAGCATATCTAAATTCAAATAAACAATCAAGAAAAAGTTGATCCTTCTGTCAGAAAAGGCCATACACTAATTGCTCTTCTTATTACTTTTTTTTTTTCCCCTCCTCTTTCCTCCAAAATAATAATTTGTAGGAAGAAGAAAATAAATAACATACACTACTACAAAACATCAATTAACTAATCCCCCCCATTTTACTAGATCCAAACCACTAATAATCATGCTATGCTTCCCCACATGTTCCCATTTTCGTCATCCAATACAATAATTACAATATCAACGACAATCAATTTTGTTGGGTCACCACCACACTTGTCTTTCCTTCCCCTTTACTCTCTCAATATCCACTATAAAATGATGTTATTGATCATGAGTCAATTTGTGTGTATCTTGATCTTCAGTGTTTTTAAATCCGGACCAGATGATCAACCAATTCAATCTGTGAAATACAATGTCACCGACCGATCGACGACCTTCGATGTTCTTCTCGATCGGTCCGATTTTAAAAACACTACTGATGACTATTACACACAAGTCTTAGCTTGCCCTCCCTACCTAAAGTCTCCTCCTATGAAGGTAGGAGTCCAGAAATCAGTTGGGATCTCGTTCGCGATCGCAAATGATGTGCTTGAGATCGGAACTAGGCACATCCCTCGGCTTCTTAGGTCTTGGTTTTGCACATCACAACCCTCTGATTTCTCCAAATTCTGTCACGTATATTATTAATTATCACATTATATATATATATATTCAAAGTAAATGAAATAGTTGATATATATAGATTAATAGAAAGGAAACTCTAATTGCATATATACCATTAATATTTGCTGCACTGGATGACCATTATTCTTTAGATAGGGGGCACTTAGTACCTGATCAACAATTTCAGTGTGATCATCAGAAGCATATAACCTTTATGCAAACACAACTTAAAACATTTCCACCGCGGTATATATCGATTGAACTTACGCGAACTTGATCGTGGAGGAACCCGATGTGACCGATCGCCTCGTTCAATACTGATGCGGTGTCGGTCTGCATATTAATAACGGAGTTAGGCCGAATTGAACATGTTGAGAAGGAGAAGAAGAAGAAGGAGACTAATCGATAGGTTTTAATTGGTTTCAGTAGATATATACCTTTCCAAAAGGTGAGACTAGTTGTTGGAGTGCAGTAATTCTATCTCCTAATTTTTCTTTTCTCACCTGAATTTACAAACACAATCGTTACTTTTCTTTTTCTTTTTTGATAATTCAGATATTCTAGTCTTATGATTCGACAAATTCTAAAGACAGTTACATTGATCTAGTTTTACGGAAGTTTTTTATCGACCACTAAGATATATTCGAAAAGCACGGCTAAATCTTAGTGGATGATTCATTATCATAAGTAATTCGAGCACCACGGATGTAAATCTCGAACTCCGATTGCATATCGTGCTCCGGTGGATTGTTAGATTAATTTGATATATAGTACGTTGATTAAACTCTGATCAGCATATGTAAATACCTTGAATGTGGTAGGTAATGGCAATGGGGATGAAGTCTGTATTCTAGCCCTTTTGGGAGCTGCTGGTTCACTAGTGTTCTTCCCCTTCTCCATGGAAGCCTTCGTTCCTAAAGTAGAAGGTGTCTGCATGCATGGCACAGCTACAGCTCGGATCAAATGATACCATAATAAGTAAATTTAGGAACTGACATGACCTCGAGAAGGTTATTGCTGTAGCTACTCGAGCTTTGATGGAGGGGAGGCTGAGGCTGAGGAGGAGGCGTCAAGTTATGGTGCTCGGTTGTGGTTGCGATTGGACTCCAAAAGGGAGCCTCGCCGGAGAACTGAAGCTGTAATTGCCTCGTCCGGTCGTCCAAAGAGCTCTGCGATCCGCCGTCTAATTGCTCGAGATTGAGCCCGTGCAGCAAGGCGAAGGAGGAGGAGGACTGATCGATCGACGGGATGTCCGATGGATTCATCATCTCCATATTCATCGCGTCTTCCTGAAGCAAGCCGTGGAAACTGTTCTCCGATCTCACTCCGCTGCAACGAGTTAAATCGAGCACTAAATTCAGGCTCGCTCGATCAATCAATCAGAAACCCTAGAAATCAATTAATCACTGATATAAGTCTTAGGGAATTCAGATCGTGCATGGAATACACTCGACTCCAGTCGTGGGGGGCGTGGACGTGATCCATCGCCGGCGCATGGATCGCCGGAGCTGAGGGGTGGTGGTCCTGGAAGGTCACTGAGCTGTCATAATAGTCGAGGCTTCTGCCGAGCACGCCGGAGCAGTTGATCGCCAAGGGCGGTGTGGCGGGGAGGCTGACGACGTCCGGCCGGCAGGGGACGGCTGTAGCCGTCCACCAGCTGCTGCTCGGCTGGAAATGGTGATCGGCCATGGATGGACGGAATTGAGGTGAGGGTTGAGAAAGAGAGAGGTTTGGTAGGAGAAGAGAAGGAATGATGAATTTTTATTAGTAGGGTTGGAATGCCCGATATTTATATATATGACCATCTGATCGAGTCCGATCGGCACATACGAGTATAGTCATCCGATCGAACTGATGGATCGATTGTTCGACTCAAACTTTTTACTAGTTAATCGAATCGAATCGTCGATAACAGTCAAGATATTTCTATTATTTTATCTAAATAAGATTGTAATTTTGTTAGAAATATTATGTGAACAGAACGTAATATTTCTTGTGATTTAGTATCAAAATTACATAATTTTTTTGGAAAAGAAGAAGAAGAAATAAATAATTAATTGGCTAAAATGATTATAAATTTCTTGATTGAAAAAAGATTTTTCACATATGAATTACAAAAGTGATATCAAAGTCGATGTCTCCTGTGTTTCCCACCTACTTCTCCCACTCAATTTCTTCTCAGACAAATGCATGAATAACGTTGAATTTAAGACCAAAAGAAGAATAAAATTAAAGTCAAAGAGTTAAGATCCAACAAGTGTCCCATCAAATATATTCCCTATAGAAGCATGGTTCTGTCCGCTATATTCACTCCCCAAATCCAATATGTACGCTTCCATGAAAGAGACTGCGTTTCTTTTTCGTGATTTTAATTTAAAAGAATTATTTATTAAAATATTTAAGAACTAGAAATTTAACCATCTTATTCTCTCGTGACACTCCACTAACAGTCTCCATCGACCCAGAGTCCGTCCTACGCAAAGACAATTGGGGTTTTGTCCTGAGCCAAATTTTTTTTTTTTTTTTTCAAAATTGATAAGGAAAAGGATCTGATTTTTTTTTTATCCATAAAAGAGTCCTTAAATGTCGAGGACCGATTCTGCATCGATTCGTCTCAGGATTATCGCAAATGAGATAAATCACGGATGATCTTTAACCTCGACACGATTGGTAAAATCAATGGAGGATTATTTTTAATTCGGGAAAAAAATTTTAAATCTCCCATCGAAGATCGACCCTCGTTCATTCTACAATTGTTGCACTGTCTTACCAATGCGCACCATAAGTTAAGTAGTTAATTAGCAGTGTGTCGAAGCTTTGACTTAGTCAACATCAAATGTCAAGGTCAATGTGCAAGCCATATCGCACGTGTGATTATTGGGTGTACCTCGTATTTGCTACGATCGAGTAGGTAAAAGACTCGATAGGGCGAGCTAAGTCGGGTAAAGAACTTGATAGGAAATAATCGAGTGATATAAAGCAACTCAGACAATCTAATCTGTATAAGAGAATATCATATTAGATATGGTTTGGAAATTAAGTAATAAATACGATCTTATTTGCTAAGATTATGTAAGATTGCATCAACTAAAAATTAGATTTTTTTTTATTTTTCTTTAAATAGTAGCTAGCACTACAGTGAGGATGATGTGATTCTCTAATTGTATTTGTGAGAAGAATGACGATTGTGCTCGTGCTCATATCCATTTGATTTTTCAATTTTAAAAAGTTTACACATCAAGATAATGTTCTAAACTAATGATCAATTAGAGTTGGCATGAATCTTGTTGGATTCCTTTTTTACTATATATTTTTGATTTAATTTTGTTTTAAAATCTAATAGATCTTGTCTTCTGGTGTAAAAGGTTGGAATCATTAATCTAATCTTCTAGCCCAATTCGGATCATCGTAGAAGAGAAATCACTGGTAGACTAAATCGGCATGAACTCAAATGCATTTATGACGTACATCCTCGTGATTTACGGTAGATCGATCCGTCAGTCCTCTACTCAACGAGATCTTGTCTTCTATTCTTACAATAGCGGAGTAGAATCCGAGCTAATTTTTTTTTAATGAAATGATCCAAAACGGATGATAAAATTTCTATTTGAAAATAAAAATTGGATCAAATAAATAATTTTTTTTTTAAATTATCTTCGAACTAAAATTGTAATTATTTAGCGAAAATAAGTGGGAGTGAAACATCGACGTGAAATTATCGAACTGTTCTCTCTCTCCTTTTTTTAATTCACTAGGCGGCGCGCCCTTCGGTTGACACGCCACTGGTTGCGTGCGGTTGGTAGAGGTCAACGTGGGACCCGCGGAGCGCATGCGCGTGAACGAGGTCAACAGCCGTCTCCAGAGTGGGGCCACGTGTCGGTCTGCTCCGCGTGGCGACAAGACCATTGACCTCTTCCCCGCATATCGCCGCGGTCGGTCGAACTCTTCATAATGCGACGATCCTCGGTCGACGTGGCGGCGACGCATTGGCTCTCTTGGTCGTGGGTGGGAAACGACAACAGATACGTCGCGTCGCGTCGCGTCGCATCTATCCTTTTGACTTGGAAAATAGTCAAATTAATTAAAAATAAAATAAAATAGAGAAAGAAAAATACGCCTAATGTTTCTTTACATTGGTTGGTCTGCCACAGAAGTCAACATGGTCGATCGACCAAGATTTCTTTCTTATAATTGAATGATATAGGGAAAATAAGCCATCAAATCCATGATCAAGTTGAGATGAACCTTGCCCCCAGGGCAACGGCGGCGGCATGTGGCCTCATATGAGTTTTCTCGAAATGGCGGCCTCGCTCGGTCGATTCATTTCTGCCTCGGCTACTGGCGAGTGGCGCCACAGAGTGATGCCCTCGTTCAAAAAATTTGAGATGAACCTCATATTGAACTTGTCTAAAGGAAAAACGAGTTGACTCAAGTTCATCTGAAGTGCATTTCAGCTCAGTTCGAACTATCACTTTAGCTCAGTTCAATAATAACTCAACTCGACAGTAGTTCAATTCGACAGAATATATGGTATGAAGGTTCAAGCTTAGTAAATATCTTTGGCTCAGTTTGGTGTTGAGAGGTTATATTTCCTCCTAGGAGACACTTCCTCACGTTCTCCTCTGCATATGCACATCTTCTCCGATTAGGCCACAATCTCTCCCGTTGAATCATGTATACTTAATGAGATTATGTCTCGTCAGATCTTCTCCGTACTATCATCTCTCCTTCATAATAAGGTCATGTCTTCCAAGATCTCCTCCGTACAAATACATCTCCTTCCTAATTAATGAGGTTATACTTCTCAAGATCCTCTTCGTACAAATACATCTCTTTCATAATGAAGTCATATTTCTCAAGATCTCCTTTGTACAATTACATCTCCATCACAATGAGATCATGCCTCCCATGATTTCTTCTAGAGATCTATGTCATCAGATTTATCTTGCTCCACTTCCTATATAAAGGTAACAAGGAGGAGAAAAAGAGAAGATTTCTAATCCTTTACTTACTCACTGAAGCATTTTCTCCATTTTTCCTTCACATTTTAATTTGAGCGTCGATGGGACTTAGTTGAGGAATCCCTCGACCCCCTCTCTCACTCGTTTGTGATTCCTTTCAGGTTCCCGTCCTTATAGCTCCGATGACAAATTGGGTTCAAGCCCCCATAACTCCAACTGTTGGTCCTGGACCGCTCAACCTTCGACTTCTTAGAAGCATCCACACTCTTGACCTATTGAAGCTTAGAAGGGAGCTAATTCGACCACTTCAACACGCAAAAGACAAATTTTGACCTGTGCTCAGTCGGTCATCTTGCCTCGGTCGTGAATACTTTATCACATCATCTCATCTCTTAGTCTTAGACCAAAACATTAGTGCAAAAGGCAATTCATTTGCCCTCAGTGCTTGATCAGTCAGTCCCACAGTCAACACGAATGATGTAAATCACGGGGAGTATATTGCCCAATCAAAGACTAGCACGGTAGGAGGATAAATACTTCGAAAAATTTGCAACTTCTGAAGATTAACTCTTATTCATTGATACAATTCTATTACCGTGCTAACCACGAGATCCTCCCGTGGGGACATTAAACTTATGCTATCTGACATTTCTACTGTAGCAATGTCAATGAGATCGAAGTAAATCCAAAGAGGATTTTTAGCGAATTATATATGATATACTAAAGAAAGAGGAAGTAAATCCATGGACAAAAAGGGATGAGGACGAGTTTAATTTAGGCGTCCGCCATGATAATAAAGTAGGTAAGTTAGGCAAAACTCGTCGCTCTGTCCTCGTGCACTACGTCAAAGAGTTGACTTTGGGATACCTGTACTAAACATTGACTTTTGCTAATTAATGATTAAGCTATGATAAAACTCCTTTGGTCAACCCTTTTTCGTTTACTTGCATAAAATGCAAAACCTCTTGGAAACCTCAAGCTAAGCTCCAGGGTTTAAGGAAGAGTTAGGTAGCTAGATCTCATCAAGATTTGTGGCTTACGTAACTATATCGAGAATAGTGTTCTTTGGGCCCACAGGAAATGTATTGGTTAATTATGAGACTCTTTTCTTTAATTTTAAAGATTAATTCCGTCCTTCAACGGTACGCGCTGTGTAGATGACGGTGGATATTCGATGCCCTCCGTTTCAGCATGGTCGATCCTTTCTAGTGCCATATGGATTTTCAATGTGCATTAGCTATGCGTCATTCTAATTCAGCCTCGTCAATCGATGACGCTAATTGTGAGATTGAATCGGTTGGTTATCAAAATTAATAAGGAAGAAAAATTATATCCTGATATATATAAATATATATATATATATAAAAAGAAAATAGTATTCTTTGGTCTTCAAAAAATCAACTTATAAATGTTTAAAGAATGTATCTTTAAAATATTGATCGCATTTAAAATTTCAGTCATGAAAATATGTATTTTTCTCTCTTTAATAGTCAATTTTCTTTTCTATTTTTTTTTTCCATAGAAAATTATACTTTTTTTTTATTTCATAAAAAAATGAATGTTTTTTCTCTGATCTAACTAATAATTAAAGGGTAGTCCAGAACAAAACTTCTGTCAATATGAATTTTCAAAAAAAACGATCTATTTTATATAATCTTATCATCTGCATAAGAGATATTTTTATACATGACTCGAATTCGTCACTTTTAAATTATATCTTATTGTGCACTAAGACTCCTTTTCTGTTCAAATGAATTTCTTTTTTTTTTCCATAGCAAATTAATTTTTTTATTTCATAAAAATATGAATGTTTTTTCTCTAGTCCAGCTAATAATTAAAGAATAATTCAATACACGAAACTTTAGCCAACATGAATTTCTAAGAAAGAGTCTATTTTACTTAATATAAAAAATTATTTTTACTTTTAAATTGCACAGTAATAATTTTATTGTGGGCCAAGACTCCTCTTCGCTTCAAATAACAACTAAATATGACTCTGATTTTTTATTTTTCCATAGCAAATTAATTTTTTTTTTTAATTTCATAAAAATACGAATGTTTTTTCTCGGATCCAACTAATAATTAAAGAGTAGTCCAATACATAAAACTTTCGTCAATACGTATTTTCAAAAAATAGTTTATTTTATTTAATTTTATCTTTCTTTTTATTTGTAAGAGATTATTTTTATGACTCGAATTCATCATTTTTAAATTACACGACAATACTCCTCTTCAATTCAACTAATAACTAAATCATCAAAATGATTTGATTCATTAGCAAAGCATTCCAGGGTATTGAAACAACAAAAGGATTTGTTAAACAACTCCTTTCTTTAATGGTTAACACATTCTTAGACAAAGCGAATAATGCAAGGAGAATTAAAAATAGCAGGAATCATATCTTTCTTTTAAAAAAAAACAAATAGAATTGAACAACCAAAACCAGACATTGGGACATAATATAATATGATTAAGAAATTAATAAAAAAGAATGACTTGAACTAAATCCTTAACAAGTATATATAATAATGGTTAACTAGTCCCATAATTGACATGGTAGTTATATATAGAGGAAGGTTCACCTAATCGGCAAGGTCTGAGAAGAAGAATTTAAAAATGAATTAGTGGATAGATTATTAATAATTAGAGCATGGATCAGTTTCGCCTTTAAGTAGGATTAAGATCATATAATAGATGATGCCTTGAGGGACATGGTGTATCAGTAAAAGTGAAAAGATATTTTATAAAAGAACGTAATTTGATTTTTTGTTGAGATAATGTTCAGTGATGATTTCAAAAAAATCCATGGGGATGACTCTCTGTAAAGAAGTTTGCCTGACAGATGGAATAAAACTTCGATGTTGGACAATCTTTCAGGATGGTGTAACTATGGAGTCAAAGTTGGACTGTCAAGCTGCAAGTACTTTCTTAATATACCCAGATGATTGATAGAGATTCGTAGGAGCTCCGACCTATTCCGATTCAACTGTCGAAGAAGTATCTCCACAAAACCGTGGAGCCGATTTTGTGGTAGTAGATGAAACTTCTAGAGAACAAACTCTACCAATCGATTTTTTTTCTTCTTTCGAGTTAAAATTGGAAATATTTGGAATGGATTAGATGGAATGGATTATTTTAGTAGTATGATTTCCCTTAATTATTGTTGGAATAGTATTTTATTCTAGTCGAGTTCATCGATCGTCCGTTGTGAATATGTATATGATTTACAGATTTTTATAGCGTACGTGAAGCTTGTTGACTCAACAAGGTCAAGTTAGTTTTGCTCAAGAGTTTGACGACTTAAAATAACTCAAAGAAATCTTTGTTGTGACCGTGGAGGCCATGTTGTCAATGGCTTAGCAACCTGAGATGAGTGATTGGGTTTTGGAGAGCTCTGAGGAATGGAGCATTCGGTGGTAGATTCGATCATTGTTTAGAATCAACGGTTTGACGATTCATAAAAGATTAACTCTTAATCTTAATCATTGATCTAAGACGTTTATGGTTCGAAATCACCTATTCACGGTTTGGAATCGCTAGTTAAAAAAAAGTTAACTAAGATTCAAAATCCGTCATTGTTCAAAATCGTTGATTCACGGTTCGAAATTGTTATTATTTATTTTAAAAAATAAATAGTTAAAAAAAGAGTTTGCATTTATTTAAATTGTCTACGTATCCCCTTAGAATATAGAAAAATCAAAGCTTATGTAATTCTCATACCTTTTTATCCTAGAAAATGACGTTGTTACTTACTTCTATTTTCTGTTCTCGTAGTTGTTGTAGTTTCTTCGACGTCGAAATCCTCTGCTTTGTCTTCATAAAGTTGTATTCATTGTATTCTTTTTTTTTTTATCTTGTCCAATCATCGGAAAAGTTTGTACTTTTAAAAATCAAGGGACAAAGTAAAATATCGTTTATCCAATAGATTCCCTCCAAAATTAAACGTTTATTCTACGACGACAATTGATATCAGACAAACTAAGATTTTTTTGCGATGATGGAGAGGATAGGAAAACTCTAAGGCTGTGTTTGGTTTCACTGCTTTTTCCATTTCTATTTTCCATTTTCTGTGTTTTTCCATTTTTCGGAAAATGACTTTTTCGTATTTTCCAATTTTTCAGAAAACACTCTCTCATTTTCTAGAAAATGCTGCTGGAAAATGCAAACCAAACGCATTTTCCTATTTTCCCATAAAATGAAAATGAAAAACACTCCATTTTCTACATACCAAACACTACCTAAGTCTTCTGCAATCACCATTATAAAATATCAAAATTTATTTCACTATTTATAGTTTAAACTATATATTCTTTATAAATTATTTTTAATATCTTATACTATAGTAGTAGGATCAGAAAAAAAATAATCTTTTATTTAAATTAAAGTATTATAATACATAATTAATATTTCATATAAAATATTTAACTTTAATATAGAGTCTAAGTTAAATGCAACTAAATAAACAAAAATATAATAAAAATATTTTTCTCATTTTGCTTTTATTGTTAACATGCAAGAAGATACAAATTAATTGTTAATATATTCATTTAAAACTAAAGCTATGTTACAAAAATTCATCATAATTAAATAAAAAATAGAATAATAAACATCGAAAAATTATTCGATTATATCATTAAATACTTTCGAAATTTTACAAATATCACTATATATAATTCATTGATGTAAAAATAAATATATATTAAGATTAATAACTATTTGAGAAAAAATAAATATAATAATTATTTATATTGAAATGAATCTTGAAATAATTAAATTTTATATTTGGTATTTCTTTAGAGCGAAGAATGACTTTCTCAGAATGTTTAATAAAAATTGACAATTTTAAAGGATCTCACACCTTGAAAGTTTTAGTATTTTTCTGTGTGTTGATTGTTGAAAATTATTCTAATCCATCATTGATGAATTAAACCTCCTCACACTCTGAGATCAATATTTGAAATGAAGACATCCTTGCCCTTCTGAGATCGAGATGAATCACTTTCCATTGAAATTGAAGTCGAAGAATTGAAAGCATTTGAAATAGTGAAATTGAGAGGGAATAATAGGAAGATGGAATGAAAATAATGAAATACGTCTTCTATACATAGAGTTTGAAACATAATTGACACTAAATTGTAGTTATTAATAAAACAAAATAGTCAAATGATTTCAATCTTTGAAAAAACTTTTTAACCTATTGGAACGACTAAATTAAAAAAAATTACCACTGAATCGTGAATCGACAGTTTAAATCACCGATGCAATGGTTCTAGACCATCAAAATCGAAATCGACTCATCCCTTGATTGGTCGGTTCTAGTTTCAATCTATTTACCTGATTACGGGCTTGGATTGGGTCAGACCCGGTCCGTAGTCAGGTCTATTCGATGGTGAACTTATAGACATGGAGGATCAAATATCATAGCGCGAGCTCGAGGAGTTTGGTGCGCTCACTAGCTAATGAACTAGAACGAGAGATGTCATGGAGAATTGTTCATTTTGCATAGAGCAAGCTTAGAGAACTTGCTTCTTTCGATGTTTCAAAGTCCTAGATCGAAGAGGTTGAAAAGAAATATGAAAGATTATGGAAGTGAATGCAATCTCAATGCTTTTGTCTTTGGGTTATGAAGCTTTATACCGAGGAACAATAATCCTCAATTGTAGCTTGTTGTAGTCGATATAATACTACCTCTTGGAGAATTTTAGGAATAAAAAATTATTAAAAAAAATATTCTCTGGTCTTTTATCAATAAGTAATCTTCTTCTCATTTACATTGAAGGCTAGGGCTTCTATGTATTGTCGTTGTCATCGTCGCCTCCGCCACCACGAGACAATCGCCTTTGATGATCCACCACAAGCAAATCATACCTCTTCCATCGCGGTAGCCGCATCCATGGAAGTAAAGATGGCGAAAGAGGGGCAATAAAAAGAATGGAAAAGGAGGAAAAAGCAAAAGAGGAGAATCAACAAAGAGAGAAGGAAGCTAAGAAGAGGAAGAAGAGGCAAAAGAAGGAAAGGAAGAGGTAAAATGATGAGAAAAGTTTTCAACCTACAATAGTAGGCATAGTTCTATAGGCCTCCAACTCATGAGTAGAGCTATCAAATGGATTGACTCGTGACGAAGCGGATTAATTCGTCATAAATTTAACATTTAACAGGGAGAAATGGGTCGATTGCTATCCCGACGGATTGAGAAATTTTTAACCTAATTCAATCCAAGATGGGTTTGTGGATTAGACAGGTCAGTCCACATGTCATACAAAAATTTAAAAAATCATTAAAATTACTTTGTCACTTTTTTCTAAAAATACAATCTTGAAATATCACTTGCACATAATTAAAGCAATTTTATTTGGAAGAAATAAGAGTTCAGACATTATTGTCTCTTGTTAGTTGAGTATGATAAATTTAATTAAGTTCCCTTAATACAATAAATACACAAATAAATTAGAAATGGTTTATGAATGAGAAAAAAGCTTTCAACTTTCTCAACTTATGGGCCAACCAACTCCATCTCGAGCCGACTAGTCTTGATCCACAATCTGCACGAATTGATCTGTTTAGATCCACCATATAATGGATTGATAAAATTGTAATCAAATTCGTTTAAATTATTTGATGGAATGGACTAACCTGATGAGTTCAATTCAAATTGACGGCTCTACTCATGGGTCATGTATCATTAGTAAGCATTGTAAAACTACTAGGTAACAACCATACAAACTCTCATGTATGTCAGGGCTAAGGTGTAGTGGCAAAGTGTTCATACAAACTCTCAAATATCTCTGAGTCAATCTTTAGATACGATGTATTTACAAGATTTCCTCCAAATAGAAATTGATTCCTTAGGATACTTGGTCCGCTGAGGCAGTCCATACGAACACCTCTTGATTAATTTTAGTAGTCGATAAAAAATTTTCATGAGATCAAATCGATCGCTCACAGAATTAGTCGGATCAAATACTTATTTCCGAGAGAGATGATCTAACAAGCGACAGAGTTAAAAGAGCTAGACCAGACATCAAACAAGCGACAACAGAATATTGTATCATAAACCACCAACATACAAAACAAAAACACTTATATATCGATCGATCAATCAATTATACTCAAGACTTCAAATAGGAAACGACAAGGCTCATACTAGATGTTAGATCACTTACCCGGAGTCGCCTCCATGTTCCAGTACCACCATGCAATTTTGAGACCATAGCTTTGAAGGCACCCAAGACAAGTTCCTCTAAGAAAGAACTTACAACCCCCAATCCAAATTCTCTACAACACAAGTTCCTGAATTTGAGTCATCTAAATGTTTTCTAGCACACAATGCAAGTACAGAGATCAATATGTTCCAATATCAAAACCCATTAGATTGAGGCCACATGTTCCAAATTAGCTGGAAGGGGCAACAGATAGTCTTACAAGGAGTCTATTAAACAACGAATAGGACTAACTATCAAAAATAAAAATAGCAGCAAAATTGCTCATGGAAATTAACAGATTGCTCAGTTGCAAAATTTGGCCCTTCTTCTGCAATCCAGTAGCAACAGGGAGATTCCAGTAAAGAATGCAACCTGGAAAGCTAGCCACGAACTGTGGGCCGTGGCTAAAAAGTGATTAGATTAACAGTAGCAAGATACACCGTGATTCAATGCCAACAAGGACAAAAATTAAAATGTTTATCCATCTATTGACATGATGATATAAAGAAAGGATTTAGCTAATTAATTTCAGGTACTGAGGAGCTTTTTTGCTTAACCATGTTCATTATGGCTTCTTCTTTCTGATCGATGAAACCAAAGAAGCTGGTTATGACTTGAGAGAAGCTTCTGCCATTCAGCCCACCAGAGGAAGTGGGTGCACGATCTTCATTCTTCCTATTCAAGCGAATAAACTGACAAATTACCTTTAGAAAGAATAATAGAAAAGAGGCAATGGCAGCAACACCACAGACCAAATATAATCCCCAAAAACTGGTCAAATGAAGCTGGTTAGGATCGGAGCTGCTGCCACTCAGAGAAATGCAGCTTGTGTTGCAAAACCATTTTTTGTGGATCTTTTGGAGCATTCCATCTTCTGAAAGCTTTAGTATCGCTGTTGACATATCAACCGCGAGGGGAGAATCTCTTGGAAAGGCCTGTTGCAATTTAAAATATGTAAAAAAATCAAATGAATTTGTGTCTCTACAGATGGGGAAATGACCAAACTCAAGTACTTTTAAGAGAGGTCTTATTAGAGAATCATTGAATCTGTTTTTATAAACATGACTTGGGTTAGATTATCAAGAAGAATCGTCAAGTCAGCAAATGATTAGTGGGTGTTTTTTTTTTCCATTTATCATTCTGTGTTATGTATGACATGAGTTGTTGTTTCCTGAAATAAAATATCTGCAGTGAATTCCTCAAGAACAAGTAAAAATTTTTGTTGAGTTTGAAGAACATCTACCATGCTGACAGCACCGGATGAATTATGAAATAATTACATGGATTCTAATGCGTAATTTCTCAAACAAACATAGAATCAAGAAGCTTAACTCAATTGGAAAACAACTTAGGAAGGTCACTAAGTGTGATTAACAATTTATTCCAACAAATTCATCATTAAATAAACATTTAGCTGGACAGGCTTTAATTCAGCAACATGAACAGAAGAAAACTATTTGCCTAACTAGATCTCTCTCATGTTGTCTATTTGGTGAAAAATAAAGCTCGAGGTTATAAAAAAAAAAGAATATAAGAATAGCAATTCAGTCGTTAAGGATCCAAGGCAGGAAAAGATAAATGCTGTTTTACTTCCTGTATCAAAAATGACTTCTATTGCAGTTTTTGTATTCTGCTTCTAAGCATCAAATTTCTAGGCTCAATTGGCATGGTAGGCTAACAATTATCAGCTAAGTAACAACTTTTCCTCAGTTGTTCTTCAGTAGATGTTAAAATTTATTGATTTTTCATAGAAGGTGAATGTAGCGATTCTACAATTTGAACAAGAAGCATATTATCTAAATGCCCAAAAACATATCCATACATATGGATTTAATTCAGATTACTTCATCACATGTTAGTGAAATTTAAAAGAGTTTACTTACAAATCCCCATCCACTCTTTGTGAAGGCCTGCCCAACAATGCCAAATCCACTGGTTTTGGCTAGAAATAATTCAACATATGGAAGCTCATCTACAATTGCTGCTACTCCTCCATTGTTTGGCCCAAGTTCTAGTGATTCTTTGTAAGCTTCAGGAGAGCCAAGTGAAACAAGCCTTGATGGGTGTACGTTGAGTGCATCTACAAGATAGCTTCGAGCAAAAGATCCTTCTTGATAACCAATAGGTTCATTGCCAGCAATTAGACTCTCGATTCCTTTTATTGGAGATGAAAGTTGTTGGATAGTAAGCAATGAAGTTAAACTTGCAGTGTAGCTTGATGTTATGACCATCAGAAGAAATAACCATACCATCATAACAAATCGTCCAAGAGTACTCAAAACTTCTTCTTCTGAAATCCAAACTTTAGAATCTTAATTTTCTTGGTCTCAGAATCATGGCTAGTGTGTTATAAAACAAATGAGATTAGAAAATCACTCACGCTGTGATTGGAAGGGAGTGGAGAAACTAAACCTGTAAAATTCATGCAGGTTAGTCAGAAACAAAGCATCATTAATTATAAAACTTCGCACCATGAATCAAGATGATGGTAAGCTAGACATAAAGGGGCAGTCCGTTGTATGAAACTCCCACCAATGATGGATCTCATAGAAGGATTTATTGTACGCAGTCTTAATTTGCATTGCAAGAGGTTGTTTCCATGACTCAATTCCGTGACTATCACACAGCAGTAATTTTACCATTACCCTTTCTACATTTATTGATTTTTTTTTATGAGTCTCTAACCAAATTCTGACTTTTTCTCTTACTCTATAAACATTTTAATCCATGTATAAATTTTTTTGCATATAATACAAGGAGAGAGATATAAAGATGATAAAGTCATTGCCATGTTTCCATATTATGGCAAGGTATAGTACTCAATTTTGACTTTAGATGGATGGCCATAGGTGTTATTGCAATGTTTTTATGGCAATTAGGAAGACACATTATTTCCTTCTCAGATTTTATATCTAAATACTGCCCACTTATAATTTAATATCATTATAAGTTCTTTAGAATTTTACAAGTCTCTTTGGGACGTGTTGATATACAAAAAGAACAAATAGTCTAAGAAATTGTGAAAAAAACCTAAATAGCTAGTAGTTTTTTTATTCATCTTCTGGAACAGTATGTCTCGTTCTTTCATTCATACATCTGGTTTGATCCTATCAGCTTGAGATCCTACAGATGCAAATGCACTTGATTTTAAAAAATGCCCAAAACACGAGCTCATCTTTGATATTTACCAAAGGCCGTACTTGTTCCTCAAAATGCCTCTTTGCTCATTACAGCCCCAAACCAAGGCTTTGAACCAGTTTTTTCTTGCCAAACCAAACTGAATCAAGGTAAAAAGTATTAATTTAGTTATTTCATCAAAGATTTTCATCCAAAAGTCATTTATGCCCTTAAAATCTCGGTATCATGTTAAAGCGACATTATTGTACTCCTAATAACTTTTGAGGTCTGTTTATATTTTTTTTCTTTAAAGCTCAATTTTGTTCCAAATTTACATTGTTGCATTTCTAGTGACCTCTTGAGGGTTCTGTTTTCCAATTTAGAAGCTTTAGGGTCATCAGTGACATTTTGTTGGCAAAAAGTCATTGATAGTCTTAAACGGCTTGTATTTGTTTCAAATTTATATTGTTGCATTCCTGATGGTCGTCTAAATTTATCCATTTTTTTTTAAATTTAAAAACCTTTTAGGGTCATCAATGACTTTGTGCCAAAAGTGTTTGATGACCCTTGGCCAATATTGTTTGGTGGGTCTAAAGATCTCAAATTTGTATCAAATGAACACAATTAACCCCATGAGCTTTCCAAATCAATGCTCATTTTACATGATTTTGAGATCTTTAGAGTCACCAAACAATTTTGCCCAAGGTCATCAAATATTTTTGGCATGGAATGATTGATGATTCTAAAGAACTCCAAGTTTGGGGAAAAACATGGATGAGTTCAAGGCACCCTCAGAAATTTAACAATGTAAATTTGGAACAAATTCAAACTCTTTAAGGCCAAAAGTTATTGATATACCTAAAAGATAACAAATTAAAAAATATATATAATATGGATGGATTTGGGATCATTAGGAGAGCAAGGTGCAAATTTGGAATAAAAAATAAAAAAGTTGAACTCTTTAAAGCCATCAATATTTGGCAAAAATTTATTGATGGGCCTAGACCTAGATAGGTGTCACATAGATAGTATTTCTCTCTGGATTAACATAAAGGGGACTTTCTTGCTATCTTGATTTAATAAATTCAATAAATGTGAACACTTCGTCAAGAATAAGGTCTCCCTACAATGAACAAGTTAGAAAAATAAAAGGCAGGAAAATATAAAAAGTTTTCTCGAATAGTTTTATGCTCCTATCAGAAATCAACTTCTTCAATTTACTAAATTATACATATCCAGTGAAAAGTAAAGTTTCAGTTGTCTGAAATGACAAAGGAATCAAGGAAGTTAAGCATCGTTGAGTGCCAAAAATAGAATAATTCAAATTTGAAGTTAATCTGATGTGTCTAGATCTATTAATGACTTCTGGCCAAAAAGTGATAGATGGTGGAAAAGGGTTTGGAATCAAGGAAGTTAAGCATGATAAAACTTAAAAGAGTTCTAGGGCCAGAATGATGCAGATTTGGAGTGAACCTAGTGTCTAAAGATCCATCAATGATTGTGTGCCAAAAACAATGAACAGAGTGGCATTTTCAGGAGCAAGTGTGCCTTTTACTAAATATCAAATTTTGGTGTGCATTTTGTTGTATGTCTTAAAATTGTGTGATGTGATAAATAGTTGTTGACTGATTAATATACAATGTGAACAAGTTTCCATTGTAATGCATTGCCAACAACTTTCAAAAAATGAGATTTATTGATGCCAAGTACCTGAGAAGATTAAGAATAAGAATAAAATTTTTCTTTATGGAACACCCTTGTATAATTTTATATTTAACCATTCCTATTGCAATATAACAAAGAAAACATAATTTAATTGTGAAAAGTTGTTGCCATTGCTAAGAAACTAACTAGAATAAGCAGTAGATAAATTTAAACGGCATGTTTGAAAGAATTCTAGAAATGCCTTACAAAAATAAAGTTATGCATTGTCGCCTTGGTGGACCCCTAAAAGCACTGTTGCCCTTATGCTCAAGTAGCCAAATAACAAACCCAATGATGAAAAAGAATGATCCGGTCATACACCACATCCCAAGAGTAAAAGGTCTGATAAAAACCCAAGTACTTGACTTTGTACTCTTTATGGGAGCTAAAATCACAAGGCCAGTACAGATGTAGGGTTGTGTAAAATCAGAGATTCTACTCCGGTTGTTGACTATAGCAATATCACCAACAGCAGCATCAACAACCTAAAACATATTTCATGGTGAAATTCAGTAAACTAAAGATTTATAACCAACTTATTTAGCAGGAAAGGTTGGTGGTAAGGAATTACCTCTTGCACCACCATGTTCACAAGATCATTATAATTTGGATTTGAGTAGCCATTCCCAAATGGCACAAACTCATAAGGAACCTCATAGGGAATCAGTTTTACTATCTCTTTGAACACATCGATGCAATATCCACTGATATTATCCCCACTTCTACCATTTGATATTCTCACAAACTCCAGATAACTAGTTCTATTAGGAACAGCTATTCTCAATGGCCTCTCACGACTTGCCGCAACCCAACCTCGTGGAATTTTTGTCTTTCCACCAGGCCAAGTTATCCTCCCAAGCGCCCTGCCAAGGCTCAAAGTTTTTGGTCTGTTTAAAGGTAGATTATCAGGTAAAGAGATGGACAGACCAGTAATGTCAGACCAATACCCAGCTCTATTAGCCATTGAACCAGCAATGTTGAAAATTTCATACATACGATTGATGAGGTTTTTGTCGTTATCAAACTGAATTTGACCAGATAAACCAGGAAAGTTTAGAAGCAATATTTTCTGCAGTAATAAGCTCCCTCCATCAAAGGTCTTGAGCCTTCCCAGCTGCATTTTCCCTTTGATGCCCAGTAAGTCACTGTTAGAGGAAAAAGTTATATTCTCATGTTCGTCTAGGAAGTGGTTGATTGCATGAGCAACTGCCCAAACTGTGTCATATGCAGAGAAGCTGTAGGTATTCAATCTTGAGCTCACTCCACCCTTAACTTGTAAATCACTCCATCTAGACAAAAAAACATCCCTTTCTCTAGAATGAGGAATGTATTGACGGAAACCAACGACTCCTTGCAGATAGCTTGAATTGACCAGTTGAAATGTATCTAGAGCAGTAGCAAGCCAATCTGTTGTCAGCCAAGCATATCCATCAGTCAGCATATTAAGCTGCTCAGCAGCAGAAAAAATCTCCAGACCAGAGTCAGGGTTAGCATGCACCACGTAAACACGTGGACCTATTAGCCTGGACATTTGCAGCAAATCCATGATCTTATTCTGACTTGCTTTGACTGGAAAAGCAATTTTATAAATTTTTGACATTTTCTTGGCAAGTGCATCATCAAGATAGTATATTCCATTCCTTCCATAATCGTCATCAACATAAATTGCAATGACCTTTTTCCATCCAAAATAATCTATTAGGTCTGCCATAGCAGCCATCTGATAGGAATCAGAGAATGTTGTACGGACAAAGAAGGGAAAATCAAGAGAAGAAAGAGTCGGATCTGAAGCTGCAAAAGATATTAGTGGTACTTTAAGTCCATTGGAAAATGAAGAAAGCATGCGAGCTATTGAAGATGACTGTGGTCCAATTATCGCAATAGCATCCTGCTCAAGAACTGTCAAAACTGCAGGAGAGAAAAGTAAACGAGAAAAATGTTAAAACAGACATAAAAGGTAGACTTTCATTTTGGAAAAGAATATTGAATATTCTCCTAAATCTGACATCTTAAGAAGAAAAAGTATGACCTTGGCACTTAACCAATCTGTAACCAGTTAAAGAAAGACTTGGTTTTGCAGTTCCAAACAAACACACAACTTGAATCTTCAAAAGAATAGGATAAATTTTTAGAGAGCTCTTAAAAACCAAGGCAGTATAACCATGAGCCTAGTGCACGAGCTCCCACTAATGCAAGATCCCGGAAAGGGTCTATTGTATACAGACTTACCTAGCATTACAAGAAGTTATTTTTGAAACTCAAACCCGTGACCTTTAGATCATACAACAACAACTTTACTATTGCGCTAAAACTCCCCTTCAACCATGAGCTATAACTCTACACATATTCCTAAAAGGATCTTTTACATGGGAGTATTCATATACAACCTCTCAGATAGGAGCTATACCTTTCAAGATGCTCTCACAAAATATTAAAGCACTGTGCACATCCATTAATGTACTGGTCTACATTTCAAACTTCTTTATGATGTGTATTCTAGTTAAAGTCAAACCAAAATGGATAATGTTCAAGGTGCAGTCCGCCTTATTCCTTCCAACGGAAGTTTCAGTATCAAGTGAAGGTTCTAACTTTTAGAAGCACCTTATTGACTCCATATTAAAAATATTGAGAAATATTTTATCTACTACAATAATCGATTTTACTTTTGAGTTTTGTTAGGGATTATTGATATCTTTAATTTAGAGACTCAAAATTAAAATATAATTCAAATACCGTCTTTTATTCGATTTAAATTTGAAATTTAGAGGAAATACACCAAGGGAAAAGTTTAAATCTAAAGTCTTCTCTAGTGCCTTTCTCCTCCTACTCTTATTAAATACTTTTTAAGTCTAAATTTTTGTATGGTGCTCAAAATTGGAATTACTATGAATGGCCTCCACATTAATATGCTGACAGTGGAACATCAGTTGTATCCTTAGGGTAGAATTAATTGTATCGTTAAGGTTGAAGATTAAAATCTGAGCCCTAGCCTTAGAACTGAATTGTTTTGCTTCTGATTTTATTTTTCTAAAAAAAGGACAATCCGATGCATGAAACTTCCACCAATGCGGGATCTCGGAGTAGAGTTTATTTTTCTCTAATCTCTTTTATTAATATGTCCAAGAGATTTATAGATATCATTTATTATATGTTGACATCTCCTGGCCAATTCCGATCTCATCTTCAACTAATTAATAAAATTGATAATTCTGTAATATGGTTCCAACAATTACTAAGTTAAAATAATATTATTTAACAAACAACTATTCCAAAAAAAAATGCTTATTTATTTTAGTTTTTCACCAAAAAAAAAAACTCCATTCTATTGAGAGTTATTATGTAAATTTATTCAGATGTTTACACCTTTTTCACAAATTTATCTAAAGCTTTAAAAAGTTTGAGTATTTATTCTATCCTTTTAAAGTGTACTGAAATCTAACTTGTATTATAATTTCATTCAAGTTCCATTAAACATGTGACATGACACCCATGGGACATTTTGCCATGTCAACCAAGTTCCCATTGGGGATCGGTTGTCGCGCTAGGGGAGGAGGTGAATAGTATTTTTGCGATTTATTCGCTCGATCATGTTGTGCTCGTCTACAATCGTTGGTAATGCGCAACGGAATATACAATAATAGAAATACACAATAAGAATAAAAGTAAGCGCACACACAAGAGTATTTTACGTGGTTCAGAACTAGGGTTCCTACTCTACGGGACGAGCTCTAATTGAGCTCTAGTGATGCACACTACCACTATCAAACTTCTCCTTATCAGTATGACACCGGAGGTGGAGAAACCTCGTATAAATTCTTAAAACAATAAGAAATACAAGTAAAATACCATAACAAAGAACTAAACACTTTACAAGAAGTGAGTTTTGCTTGCTTGATCTTTGATTGCTTTGGATTGCTCTTGAAGGTCTGGAATGCAACAAAACTTCCCCTTTAAAATCGCCCCAAAAATTGCTTGCAAAATCCTCTCCAAACCGCTCCTTTTATAATCTACATCGAACTCATTTCACGCCTAGCAGTCGACTGCTCACCTATCCATTGTCTCATAACGGACAAATTCACGTTGGATTACGCCAACGATATCGTCGCTGCCCGTACAATGATTGATCGCGCGCCACCACCGATCGCCTACAACTACCGGAGCTTCGTTTAGTCACTCATGATCACCGATCGCCTATCCATGGCGGCCGATCGCTCAGCTGATTCGCCCATACATGGCGATCGATCGCCACGGCCTCAGCGAGCGGTTGAGCCTCGATCGACTCCTCGACGACCGATCGTCATAATCCCGCCATCGCTCGGAGTTGACTCGACGTTCGAGTGCTAAACACTCGACCAGTCGACTAACCCAAAGTCCCAGTCGACTGATAAACCTCAACCATGAGGTTTAACCCAAGTATGATCCCCTCATACTCGATTGACCATCCTTAGCCTAGACTTAAGCCTTCTAGCTACCTCCATCAGCCTCTCGCCTCTCGAATCTCTCGAGTTTGCGACTCTTCATCCTCTGCGTTAGCCTTCAGGTGCTTCCATCGGCTATATCATGTTAACCGGGTCCTTTGTCAAGGTTCATTGGGATTTATGCCGCCAAGACTCCATGCTTAGACTTTACGCTGTCAAAACCTCACCCTTGGACTTTCCCATTGTCAAGCTTCAATGCTTGGACTTTCACCGTCAAGACTACACACTTGGACTTACATGACCAAAACTTCAAACTTGGATTTTACCTTTGCCAAGTACCCATGACTTGGACTTTTAATTGTCAAGTACCCATGACTTAGACTTTCTAATTGCCAAGACTATTCTTGGACTTTCTATGCTAAGTATTTATACTTGAACTTTCCATTGCTAAGACTATTCTTGGACTTCCCCTCGAGTCTCACTCGAGTCTAGTCAACCATGACCTGAGATTTGATTACTCCAATAATCTCCCCTATATGACTTTGGATATCCCAATCATCCACTAGTCAAATGATCAACATATGGTCAAACCCATATAGTCAACCAATGGTCAAACCCATTGTCAAACATCAAAACACTACTTGGGGTCTACTTGAGTTTGGTAAATCATGACCTGGGCCAATTACACCAACAATTCCCACGTAGATGCCAACGTGGAGCTATCATTTTTTTTTCCTAAATAATGTTAATATATCAATCTATTCAAATTTAACATAATTCTTAAAATTTATCCAAATCTTTAGAAAATGTTAAATATGTTCTATTGATTTTAAAGTATATGAAAATCTAATCTTTGTTGTTATACCATGTCTTAAATTAAAAATGTGACATGACATCCATGTGGACTATCATGCCAACAAAATTTGCACTTTTCGTCTGCATGGAGTTATCACATTTCATTAGCTTTTCCTCCTCCCTTCTCTTCCTTGTAGGAAGTTGATGCAGGCGAATCCAATGGCTTGATCAACTTTTATCATAAGATGTGATTCCACCTTTCTCTAAATCATAACAAGGAGAAATTGAGCCTCAAAATAAAGATTTCAATGCCTCCATGACCCTCTGACATAGACATACTTCATTTTGGATTAAGACGAGGTGTAAAAGAGTTCTTAGAGGCTTCCACGCCTTATCCGTGGTCACCACTACAAACGTGGATCATTTCATAGCTCGACATAGGACCTCCAATAGGGACCACGACTGCCAGATTCCCACACGCCGTGGTCCTCACCACTACTTAATCATGAGACTCATCCACGACCGTGGTTCCCACTCGACCTAATCGCGTGGATCGACCACGACTAGCACACACGCTATTTAGGATTTCATTAATATTTTATTATTAATTTTATTTGGTTCAAATTTTCTATTTAATTTTAAATTTTTTTAGTTTTAAAATTTTTATATTTACTTTTCTGTTTCGTTAAAAAAAAATTGTTTTAGTTTGTTTATTTTTTTAGCTTTCTTACTTGTTAAGAAATTTCCATTAAAGTTAGTTTTTTTTAGCATTAAGAAACTTTTTCTTTCTAAGCCTATTTAAATATAGGTTTAGGCTCTTGTAAGATATTCAATTTTGATTAATAATATTCAGGTGATCCTATTTTGTTGGTGAATTCCTCCTCTCCTTCGATTCTTTCTGCCCCTCTCTATTCTAACCTCACGCATGGAAGGTTTTTAGTGTTCTCCCCGCTACCCCTCCTGCGTCAGCTGGTATCAGAGCCCAAGATCTATGGAAGATCGACGATGAAATGGTTATGGTCGTGATTGGCAGGTTCTGATTGAGGAAGCCGCACCCCAGGATCGAAGTACCTGCGAACTCATCAATCTACAAAGACCAATCACGGAGTTATCTCGGCGATCCATGAATGGTTATTATGGTCATGGTTATGGACGTGATCGACAGGTTCCGATTGAGGAAGTCGCACCCCAGGATCGATGTTCCCAAGAAACAATCACGAATCTATAGAGATAAGTCAAAGTTATCTCGACATCTAAATCTAAAAGATTGTAAGGTATTTAATCGACACACTACTTTGAAGTTTAAACAACCATATCATCTAGATCACTGTAATCGTGAAGATTAGTACGAAGACCTTGGTTTTCGGATCAAGCTTCATGAGTTTTCTGATGCATTACACGCAGAAAATATTATTAATTGGATTGACGAAGTCGAATAGATTTTTTATTTTGAAGAAGTTCCCGATCATGCTAAAGTAAAGTTGGTAGTCATGACGCTTAAGGGAGAAGCCTTCGCTTGGTGGTTACTATTGCGGCACTCGCATAAGAAATAAGGCAAAGCCAAGATTATTGATTGGGAGAAGATGAAAGGTCATTTCCTTCCTCTTAGCTTTACACATCTTTCTACCTTGGGACAGGACACCTGAACAATCAAGGAGTCGTCTCGATCGATTAATGAAGCAAGAGGTCGTGCACAGATAATGACCCCGACTCGAACTCGAGGTCGAGTTCTTTCCAAAATGGGACGAATGATGAAGGAGCAGTACTTGATTGAAGAAGACACAGGAGACTCCATCTACGATGATAAAGAAGACATGGAAGATCTCGACTACGATGAGGACGACCTTGAGAGCATCAAAAACATGGAAGACTCTATCTACAACAAAAATGACATTGACGAGGTAATAGAAGATCCCATCTACAACAATGATAACATTATGAGTTAATTGAAGACATGGAAGACCTTGTTTACGACAATGAAGATGAGGTGATTGAAGAAAACCTAGAATACCCCATCAATGACGACTATGCTATTGATGAGGTAATAGAAGACCACATCCACGATGACTATGATATTAATGAGAAAATAGAAGACCCCATCTATGATAACTATGATATTGATGAGGTAATAAAAGACCTCATCCATGATGATAATAATGTTGATAAGATAATTGAAGACATGGAGGATTCCATCTACGACGATAAAGATGAGGTGATTGAAGAAAATATGATAGACTCCATCTATGACGAGGATGATATTGACAAGGTTAAATACAAAGATGGACATGAGAACACCAAGAGCAAAATTCAATTGATTGGAGAAGTCATGGTCAACCTCATCAGCAATGATGACGAGGTACTTTACAGAGATAACTATGATATGATGACTATTCAAAAGAATTTTCTCCTCCCTAAGGTTGAAGCGATGGTTGCATGTTGCATATTGTTGGAACCATCTTGGTCGCCTGATCATAAAGCTACACACGATGGACAAAAAAATACCTATATCGAATGACAAAAGATTGTACTCCAGTGAGAGAATCTCACTCTTATTTTGGTATCTTTTACCTCTCTTTTCTTTTTTATGTTTAGGTATTTAGAGATGATCGCACAAGAGAAAGTCACCTATGCCCTACTATTTCGCCCAAGCAACATTTTAGATTTAAAAGTAAAGCAATCGGTGATGGAGCTAGTGGACGAAAGAGAAAGCATAAGTCCTTACTCCAAAGAAGAGGATGACACTGGTTCGAACTCGAGGTCGAGTTCTTTTTAACCCCGGATGACTGATGCAGACATATCCAATAGCTTGATCAACTTTTATCATAAGATACGATCTCATCTTCCTCTAAATCATGACAAGAAGAAATTGAGCTCTAAAATAAAGATTTCAACGCCTCCATAGCCCCCTGCCATGGATATCCTTCATTTTGGATCAAGATGAGTATAAAGGAGTTCCTATAGGCTACGACGCCTTATCCGTGGTCACCATCACGAATGTAGATCATTTCATGGCTCAACACAGGACCTCCAATATGGACCACGGTCTGCTCGTGTTCCCGCAGTCATGGTCCTCACCGCGACGTAGCAGAACCGAACCCGCGGCCAGTAGTTGCCACCAACCGTGGACTAAATTTCATTAATATTTTATTATTAATTTTATTTGGTTCGAATTTTCTATTTAATTTTAATTTTTTTTAGTTTTAAAATTTTTATATTTACTTTTCTGTTTCATTAAGAAATTTTTATTTTAGTTTGTTTATTTTTTTTAGCTTTTTTACTTGTTAAGAAATTTCCGTTAAAGTTAGTTTATTTTTTTTAGCATTAAAAAACCTTTTCTTTAACCTATTTAAACATATATTTAGGCTCTTGTAAGATATTCAGTTTTGATTAATAATATTCCTTTTTTATTTAAATAAAGAGGTGATCCTCTTTTGTTGGCGAATTCCCCCTCTTCTTCGATTCTCTCTGCCCCTCTATTCTAACCTCACGCATGAAAGATTTTTAGTGTTCACCCCGCTACCCCGCCTGTGTCAAAAGTTATCTCTATCACCGTCACCTTCATGTTCAACGCCCTCTTCTTCTCTTTGAACTTCATCTTAGTTGGCAGGAAGGAGATTGCGAAAGAGGAGACAACATCGACTTTGAGGAAAGATGTATAAATGTTGAAATTTCAATGCAATTATAATGTCAATTAGATTTTAAAACAATTTAAAATACACATCCACATATGAATGAATTTTGCTGGCACTATAAATATCATGTGGGTGCCATCAGTTTTTTTTTATCGAAGGTGGGACAAAATAACAATAGAAGCTAAATTTTAATCTACTTTAAAATAGGTATGAGAGATTGTAAACTTTTTAAAGACTTGGATGAATTAAAAAAAAAGTGTAAATATTTTGATACATATTTGTATAAACCTTTCTATTTGAGCTGGCATGAAAAGCATAGAAAGGACAAATCAATAAGGAAAGATTACTGTACTCAACCCCACCCTCCTACCCAACACACACAAATTGACACAAGGCCCTTAAAATGACTAGAAGATGTTAATGCGCCTCTATCTTTTTGTCCTAACAAGTAAAGTGAGCCTTGGCAGAGGCTCTAAGTGTTATTTGGTTCGTAGAAATTTTTTTATTTTTTATTTTTATTTTTATTTTCTGAAAAACGAGAAACTGATTTTGGTTGATATTTTTCATTTTCGTTTTAAAAAAAATAAAAGAGCATTTTTTGAAAAACTAAAAAACATAAAAAAAAATGTTTTCTATTTCCCGGAGAGAAAATAAAAACAGAAAATAAAAAATTTTCTAGAATCAAGCCCTCACTAATTTTTCTGAAAAATTATGCAAACGAAGTGTTACACTCACCAAATTTTCTGAAAGATTATGCAAACGAAGTGTTACAGGGAGAAATTAGAGACATATAGTAAAAAAAGAATAGCTTATTCCAGATATTTCCAACGAAATCTAGAGGGGAAGGAAAACACAAATACATCTAAGATGAAGACGATGCTTGTTTACCTGCGACAGATCCAAGGAAAACGCTACAGTTCGTATCTTTCATTATGAGGTTCAGCCGCGTCCCTGGAAGAATAGATGAATCGTTATTCACATCGGCAACAGCGGCTTCGATCGCAACCTTCGCGGCTCTGCCGATGACGGAATCGAACGCGAAAACTGCCCCGATGTTGACCGAGGCAGGCCGGCCGGCTCCCAAAAACGCACAAAAGGAAGTGGAGAGAGCGAGCAAGAGCAAGAGCAAGCGCACACCGCCGCGCCCTGTGATCCAGGCAATGGCCATGCCTTTGTGCGTGCGGACCTGCGTGGAGGTTGGGGATTTTGTGCTGCTGCAAGTAATGAACTGAAGCTCAAGAGTCAAGACAGTGAGGAGAGCAAATTTCACTTTGCACCGTATTTTTATCGAATTTATTTTTTCATTTTACCTCCCGTTTTTAATAACTTTTTAGTTTGCCTCCAATTCTTTGAAAATTTCCATATTAATTAATTTTTTATTTGATTTACAAATAATCAAATCAAACAAAAGAAATGTATCTTTTAAAAAAACAAGAAAACGTATATATTTATCATTTTATAAACTTTTCATTTAAAATTTTAAATTTCACTTAATATTCTTGATCCAGAGAAGAGCAAATTATCGATTAAATCGAATTAATAAATTGAGTTGATTGAAATTGAAAATTCAATTTGGTTAATCCAGAAATTTGATTTTTTAATAAAAATATAATTTTTTTGTTCGATTTTAGTTTTGAAATCTAGATATTGATTAGATTGAATAAATTGAACAGGAACAGAATAATCAATTATTTAACTTGACTATTCGATTGAAAAATTAAATAGAAAATTATTCAATTCAACTGTTATGTTAGTTAATTGACTGTTCAATATGACTATTTAATTAAAAAATTTAATAAAAAATTGACTAATCAATTGTTCAACTTGAATATTCATCAATCGACTAATAAAAAAAAATTGATTTCCAACCAAATTAACCAATGTTTTTTATTCAATTTATAAAAAAAATAATTTAATAAATTCAATCGATTCAATTATTAATTGATTACTAAAATCTAAAAATAAAATCATAAATTACTACATTTAGAAGCTAATTTAGTTCGATCTAAATTAAGCTGTACCAACTGTGATATTTTAATTTAGTTTCACTTGGGTACTCATATTTCTTTGGTTCAGTCAATCTCTCAAAAACAATCATAGAAAAATTAAGTGTGATCGAATTAGATTTAATTTAACCATTTCACACAAAATGAACACTGCTAATAAATATATCTATAATCTTAAAGAAACTCCACAATGTTTCAAAAATAAATAAACTTAAGAGGCCAAAGGCCAATATATTTTCTTAATTACACGCATCGTTTGTTAGTCTAAAAAGACTCTTTCATCTGTGGAAGAGAGATACAGAACAGTTCCTAAACCCTAAAAAACTGTCTTCCACAAACAGATTCAGAATTTGCATTCAGCAAGCCTTCACCAAAGTTGGATTGGAGAGGATGGTTTTTAGCTGCTGCATCCTATTGCTGGAATGAGGTGCGACCTGATAGTAGCTGGAGTTCATGAGCAGAAAAGGATGTTCGGTAACAGGCATAGGAAATAGAAACTGAAACAGTAGCTGGAGTAATTCACAGGAATCAAGTATCACATGAATTTTTGACAAATAGCTATTCCTGTAAGTTATTCGGTAGCGTAAGGCATACTTTCTTGTTTCTATAGAGTGACAAAGGAGAGAAATTGTGGAGACCAATCACAATTAAAGAACAGTAGGATGGAAACAGAAACACAATTGTAGAACATTAGGTTTGAGTTCATAAACATTAGCTTTTAAGATTGTTAAGGGTTTAGCATGGATTCTAAGTATATGTTCGACATGAAAACATATCAATCAATTCAACATTATGACCTCATAACCTTGTTAAACATATGTAGTATCATGGTTTGAAATATCGACCCGTTTCGTAGTTTTTCCCGTTTCGGACGAAACGGTAGAACATTAGGTTTGAGTTCATAAACATTAGCTTTTAAGATTGTTAAGGGTTAAGGGTTTAGCATGGATTCTAAGTTGATGTTCAACATGAAAACATATCAATCAATTTAACATTATAACCTCATAACCTTGTTAAACATATGTGGTATCATGGTTTGAAATACTAACCCGTTTCGGACGAAACGGACGGTTTTTCTCGTTCCGACGTGGCACCAATATTAGAACGCCCACGAGACGTGGGAAGAATGGCGACGGACCTTCGCGGGGTTGCAGCAGCCTGCAAGACACGGAATGACGACAGCAGGGCCTCGCCCGAGGCTCGACGCCCACGGACGACCACTGCGGCCTCGCACGGGGCCGCAGAGGCTGTCAACGGTGCGAGTGGCCTCCGCGCAACTGCTGACGAATGAGTGAATGGAATTCAATTAACTTCCCAAACTATAATTTAACTATAGGTTAAATAAAATCAATTAAAATTTATTTTATTAATTTATATATTATAAATAATAATTTTATTTTTTAAATCCTCTTTAATTGAAATTAATTAAATTAGTTTTATTATTATAATTAATTTTAAGTATTTTTTAATCATATTTAATTTATATATTTTATATTTAAAAATTACTGAAATTTATTGATACGCTATGATACAATATCGAAACCGTATCGTTCCAGTCGCGAACCGAAATCTCAATACGGGTCGAAATTTTAAACCTTATGTAGTATAGTTTTTATTTTATTTTATTTTAGTACATACAAATGTAACTTGAAAAAACTAATGAGTGATTTAAAAAAAAAGTATATATGTGTGATTTATATTTAAATTTGTTAATATTTCGCTTTTGACCTTACTAATATAGTCTAGCTACGTCAGAATTTCTATGACAATAATAGGTTCTTGTGGGCAAGGTCACAAAAACTGAAATGGTTCAGACCCATTTAAACACCAAAGACAACCGAGGGAGATCGAACTAAACACATAATGACAAAATGAAGAAAAATTGTAAAACAATAGTCATCAGATTCCCTTACCAAAACTAAGAAAGTTGCATTTCTCTATGATCATCAGGATTTTATCTAGAACGAGGCTCAATTCTTCTGTAGCAAGCAGCCACATGTATACAGAATGGCGATCCTGAAAAAGGGCAGTGATACTTTCAGTGCAACATTCCTAATTGCAAGTTGATATACAATCCCCAAAATTTTGGGAACAGAAAAGTGGAAGATGTTACAATTTGATGCTCACTGATAATCTGAAAATGTTCCGAGTTTACTCAAGTAGAAGTAATAGCATACAAATTGTGCAGTTTGGATTATTGCATCTACTATACAAAATACAGGATGCATCTGTTGGTTGAAACATGTAGAATTCTAACTATCAACAGTTTGAAAAAAAAAAAATCAATTACCAATAGCAAGGACATAATGTTTTTAATCCTCAAATTAGCGGTCACCCTAATACAAGAAATCGAAAATTTTACCTGCTGCCCTGCTGGTATCAATTCCTATTGAGCAGAAATCAAGTGTACAAGGGTTGGCACTTTATTTCAAAAGTCAATCTAGAGCAACTATTGCATGTAAGCTCTACTAACACAAAATTTCTGAGAAAAAGTCATAAACACAACATACTACTAAAACATTTGCCAAAGAACACATACCTCACCAATTCTTCAATGTGTGACTAAAGCCAAGTTTTCTTCGACATCCTTCCACATCTCATAATTGCTAGGGAACTTCGCCTTCACCTTCTCTAACATCTCCCTAGCTTCCTCGAGCTTTGAAACACTAATAAGCCCATTTACAAGCTCCACCATAATGGAAAAATGGGGCACCCAATTCTTCCCTATGCTCTCCCTGCACACTTCGAGAGCCACCTCAAAGTCTTTACCTTTGCACAAATAGTAAATTAAAGTGAAGTAACAGGAACTCTCAGGAACCAATCCTCTCTTTTTCATCTCCTTGAAATACATCATTGCCTCCTCCAAATTCCCCTCGCTGCAACATCCCAAGATCAGGTGATCATAGGTGACCCAGTTGGGCTCCATGGCCCTTTTTCGCATTTCCCTCAGTAACTCCTTCGCCTCATTACTTCTTTTCAGCTTGCACAAGCTCTGTATCCTAACATTGTAAATTGAAAGATTGGCATGGCATCTGTGCTTCTTCATCAATGACAAAACCTTCCTTACATCATCAAACAACTGCTCACGGTAAAATCCGGCCAAGGCAATGCCGAAAGTGATCACATTTGGCTTAACTCTAAACCGCGCCATCTCAGCCAAAACGGAAAAGAAGCACCTTGAGGATCCAGATTCGCAGAACGCTTTGATAACAGTGTTGTACGTAGTGAGATCAGGTTTTATATGGTAGGAAACGGTGAAATCGTAGAAGATTCTGGGGACTTCGGAGTGCTTCTTAGAGAGGATACAGGCGAAAAGAAGGGAGTTGAAGGTACGAACTGAAGGAGTGTGCGAAGCTTCGAAGACGCGGAGGGCGTCGGATAGCATGCCGGCCTGGCCAAAGAGGACGATGACATGGGGGCGGACACCGGCGGCCGAGGGCGACGAGAGAAGACCATCGAGGAGAGAGCGGATGGAAGATTGCGATCCGGAGGTCGATAGGCCCGACACGGCGAGAGAGAGGGCAGCGCGATCGGGGTAGCGAGTGGGCGATAGAGCGGCAGCACGGCAGATGGACAGGATGCGGGTAGGGTCTTTCTCGGAGCGAAGGAGGGCAAGAGCAGAGCGGGAGGTGAGAGGCTCTTCGAGGGCCGCCGTCGCAGCATCGGTGAGGCGACGACAAAGGAGGAGGAGTGGAGGAAGACGGCGGCGCAGCCCAGCCAGCGAGGGCGAGGCCATTTTGATGATTAGAATTTTTTTTTTCTTTTTCCCTTTTTTTTTGATAGGGTTAAATAGAGAATTAAATAAATTCAGGAGTTGATTTGCTTTTCCAAATGTTTATTCGCACTCTAAAAATCCTTTTTTATTATTATAATGGCTATTTCTCTTTTAAAAATATATATTTAAAACCTTTAATACCTAAAATACCCTTAAATAAAAAATATTTAGTATATCTAATATATATATATATATATATATATATATATATATATATATATATATATATATATATATATATATATATATATATATATATATATATATATATATTAAAAAAAAGAGAGAATATATTTTAGAACATAAATTATATTTTAGTCAAAACTGCCAAAATACAGACAATTAATCCTAATATATACCTAACAATAAAATTATAGAATCAGTAATAATCATAAAATATATTAAAAATATTCAATTTTCCTTTAACACTAGTATTGAATATGATAGTCTCTCTGGGCAAAATTGGATAATCAATACAATACAAATATATAAAGAATGATCATGAGTCAATCTCTGTCAAAGACGGGATGTCTGTCCTTCACTGTATCAGATACTAGTACGACCATAGGTCGATCGTATTTTACTTTCCGTTGCAGAGTCAACTTTGAAGGATATTTGGAATAAATGATATCACTTATGATAATATTTTTTCGGAGCACAATATATTGATAACGATGGGATGAGATCTCTTCTGTAATGAAGGATCGATTCTCACATTGCATATATATACATTAGCTAAGATTGTATTTGATGTAAGGTCAAAAAGACATTCCCTTCGATTTATTTTTAAAATGATTCAAATTACTTTTGAAAGGGGTTCAAAAATTAGTAGAAGGGCTCAAAAATTAATTTATTAATATTTTTTTAAAAGTTCAATTCAGATAATCAAAATTTTAGATGTGGTTCATGTTGGATCGATTTGAGCGCTAGAGGGGGAGGGGTGAATAGCGCGCGAGAAAATTTTTCGAGAGAATTCGTTTAATGAAAAAGTACACAGCGGAAAATAAATAAGATACTCTTTGTTTTTACTTAGTTCACAACCTTCAGATGCTAATCCAAGGCTCTAACGGTCCTAGACTGTGTACAGAGAGCAATCCACTAAAAATACTTCTCGTTAGAGGTAGGAGTAAGCGATTACAAAATCACGAAAAAAGATTGAGGTAGAGGGACACTACCCCTCTCCTCTTTACGATGAAAGCACGATAATAAAACAAGAATTACAAGTGTTGATTGAACTTTAAAAGAACTTTTACTAATGACTTGTAGATGAGAAGGTTGAGCTCTAGCAGTCGTCGTTTCGACAGTGCTTCGTCGTTGTAAGAATGTCGGAGAGTCGTAGCGTATTAGAAGCACTTGGAGGCTCTTAGAATCATGGAAAAGGGGTGGAGAACCCCTACTTTTATAGTCTTGTGAAACTCTAATCGTTGAGATGATATTTCATGAGGTTATGTCACCTAGCCCTTGAGAAATGGTGATAAGCTTTGACTTTCCTCGAGGCTGATCCTTAACCAGCAGTCAAGTGATCAACCATATTAGTCGACTGATGACAGGGTTTCCAGCTTCAATGAAGAGTTAGCTCGAAAATGCATTTAGTATAAGTAAGCTCGATGGTCATTTACCATCCGATTTCGACTTAGACCTTCCATAGGAAGTTTTGGTCGGATTGATGCCTAAGGACGTCCCCGCACGGAGGACACGATCTTACTTACACTCACCCACACGAGCTTACCTCAACCTTTACCTTTGAAGCTTCGCTTTCGGTCTTCACCCGAGTTCCTCGGCTCTCTCAAGTCCTCCCAAGGTGTTGCGCCACCACTGTTTCCCTCCGGTGTCGACCTTGGCAGCTTAACATTCGCACTTGATTCAAATAAAAGTGAACTTAACTTTGTGTATTTGCTATAATCAAAACTCAGATTCGATTCAAGTGCCTACTGCACCAATAATTTTCCCCATTTTGATCTATGGCAAACTAACACAAAATTAAGTAAATAAATTAAGTACATTAAAAATGAATAACATAAAATATGAATATGAAGGAATGAGTATACTTAGTTTAGTAAGTTAAGTAGGAGTATGAAAAACCTTTTTCAAGTGCTCCCCTTGAGGAAACCTCCCCTCAAGTGCTATAAAATGTATACAGAATGGCGATCCTGAAAAAGGGCAGTGATACTTTCAGTGCAACATTCCTAATTGCAAGTTGATATACAATCCCCAAAATTTTGGGAACAGAAAAGTGGAAGATGTTACAATTTGATGCTCACTGATAATCTGAAAATGTTCCGAGTTTACTCAAGTAGAAGTAATAGCATACAAATTGTGCAGTTTGGATTATTGCATCTACTATACAAAATACAGGATGCATCTGTTGGTTGAAACATGTAGAATTCTAACTATCAACAGTTTGAAAAAAAAAAAAATCAA
Organism: Wurfbainia villosa; assembly: GCA_025175895.1. Taxonomy (NCBI): domain Eukaryota; kingdom Viridiplantae; phylum Streptophyta; class Magnoliopsida; order Zingiberales; family Zingiberaceae; genus Wurfbainia; species Wurfbainia villosa. Next base: position 5,162,990 of record JAKLTH010000238.1, read on the forward strand.
TTACCAATAGCAAGGACATAATGTTTTTAATCCTCAAATTAGCGGTCACCCTAATACAAGAAATCGAAAATTTTACCTGCTGCCCTGCTGGTATCAATTCCTATTGAGCAGAAATCAAGTGTACAAGGGTTGGCACTTTATTTCAAAAGTCAATCTAGAGCAACTATTGCATGTAAGCTCTACTAACACAAAATTTCTGAGAAAAAGTCATAAACACAACATACTACTAAAACATTTGCCAAAGAACACATACCTCACCAATTCTTCAATGTGTGACTAAAGCCAAGTTTTCTTCGACATCCTTCCACATCTCATAATTGCTAGGGAACTTCGCCTTCACCTTCTCTAACATCTCCCTAGCTTCCTCGAGCTTTGAAACACTAATAAGCCCATTTACAAGCTCCACCATAATGGAAAAATGGGGCACCCAATTCTTCCCTATGCTCTCCCTGCACACTTCGAGAGCCACCTCAAAGTCTTTACCTTTGCACAAATAGTAAATTAAAGTGAAGTAACAGGAACTCTCAGGAACCAATCCTCTCTTTTTCATCTCCTTGAAATACATCATTGCCTCCTCCAAATTCCCCTCGCTGCAACATCCCAAGATCAGGTGATCATAGGTGACCCAGTTGGGCTCCATGGCCCTTTTTCGCATTTCCCTCAGTAACTCCTTCGCCTCATTACTTCTTTTCAGCTTGCACAAGCTCTGTATCCTAACATTGTAAATTGAAAGATTGGCATGGCATCTGTGCTTCTTCATCAATGACAAAACCTTCCTTACATCATCAAACAACTGCTCACGGTAAAATCCGGCCAAGGCAATGCCGAAAGTGATCACATTTGGCTTAACTCTAAACCGCGCCATCTCAGCCAAAACGGAAAAGAAGCACCTTGAGGATCCAGATTCGCAGAACGCTTTGATAACAGTGTTGTACGTAGTGAGATCAGGTTTTATATGGTAGGAAACGGTGAAATCGTAGAAGATTCTGGGGACTTCGGAGTGCTTCTTAGAGAGGATACAGGCGAAAAGAAGGGAGTTGAAGGTACGAACTGAAGGAGTGTGCGAAGCTTCGAAGACGCGGAGGGCGTCGGATAGCATGCCGGCCTGGCCAAAGAGGACGATGACATGGGGGCGGACACCGGCGGCCGAGGGCGACGAGAGAAGACCATCGAGGAGAGAGCGGATGGAAGATTGCGATCCGGAGGTCGATAGGCCCGACACGGCGAGAGAGAGGGCAGCGCGATCGGGGTAGCGAGTGGGCGATAGAGCGGCAGCACGGCAGATGGACAGGATGCGGGTAGGGTCTTTCTCGGAGCGGAGGAGGGCAAGAGCAGAGCGGGAGGTGAGAGGCTCTTCGAGGGCCGCCGTCGCAGCATCGGTGAGGCGACGACAAAGGAGGAGGAGTGGAGGAAGACGGCGGCGCAGCCCAGCCAGCGAGGGCGAGGCCATTTTGATGATTAGAATTTTTTTTTTCTTTTTCCCTTTTTTTTTGATAGGGTTAAATAGAGAATTAAATAAATTCAGGAGTTGATTTGCTTTTCCAAATGTTTATTCGCACTCTAAAAATCCTTTTTTATTATTATAATGGCTATTTCTCTTTTAAAAATATATATTTAAAACCTTTAATACCTAAAATACCCTTAAATAAAAAATATTTAGTATATCTAATATATATATATATATATATATTAAAAAAAGAGAGAATATATTTTAGAACATAAATTATATTTTAGTCAAAACTGCCAAAATACAGACAATTAATCCTAATATATACCTAACAATAAAATTATAGAATCAGTAATAATCATAAAATATATTTAAAATATTCAATTTTCCTTTAACACTAGTATTGAATATTATAGTCTCTCTGGGCAAAATTGAATAATCAATACAGTACAAATATATAAAGGATGATCATGAGTCCTCTGTCAAAGACGGGATGTCTGTCCTTCACTGTATCAGATACTAGTACGATCATAGGTCGATCGTATTTTACTTTCTGTTGCAGAGTCAACTTTGAAGGATATTTGGAATAAATGATATCACTTATGATAATATTTTTTCGGAGCACAATATATTGATAACGATGGGATGAGATCTCTTCTGTAATGAAGGATCGATTCTCACATTGCATATATATACATTAGCTAAGATTGTATTTGATGTAAGGTCAAAAAGACATTCCCTTCGATTTATTTTTAAAATGATTCAAATTACTTTTGAAAGGGGTTCAAAAATTAGTAGAAGGGCTCAAAAATTAATTTATTAATATTTTTTTAAAAGTTCAATTCAGATAATCAAAATTTTAGATGTGGTTCATGTTGGATCGATTTGAGCGCTAGAGGGGGAGGGGTGAATAGCGCGCGAGAAAATTTTTCGAGAGAATTCGTTTAATGAAAAAGTACACAGCGGAAAATAAATAAGATACTCTTTGTTTTTACTTAGTTCACAACCTTCAGATGCTAATCCAAGGCTCTAACGGTCCTAGACTGTGTACAGAGAGCAATCCACTAAAAATACTTCTCGTTAGAGGTAGGAGTAAGCGATTACAAAATCACGAAAAAAGATTGAGGTAGAGGGACACTACCCCTCTCCTCTTTACGATGAAAGCACGATAATAAAACAAGAATTACAAGTGTTGATTGAACTTTAAAAGAACTTTTACTAATGACTTGTAGATGAGAAGGTTGAGCTCTAGCAGTCGTCGTTTCGACAGTGCTTCGTCGTTGTAAGAATGTCGGAGAGTCGTAGCGTATTAGAAGCACTTGGAGGCTCTTAGAATCATGGAAAAGGGGTGGAGAACCCCTACTTTTATAGTCTTGTGAAACTCTAATCGTTGAGATGATATTTCATGAGGTTATGTCACCTAGCCCTTGAGAAATGGTGATAAGCTTTGACTTTCCTCGAGGCTGATCCTTAACCAGCAGTCAAGTGATCAACCATATTAGTCGACTGATGGCAGGGTTTCCAGCTTCAATGAAGAGTTAGCTCGAAAATGCATTTAGTATAAGTAAGCTCGATGGTCATTTACCATCCGATTTCGACTTAGACCTTCCATAGGAAGTTTTGGTCGGATTGATGCCTAAGGACGTCCCCGCACGGAGGACACGATCTTACTTACACTCACCCACACGAGCTTACCTCAACCTTTACCTTTGAAGCTTCGCTTTCGGTCTTCACCCGAGTTCCTCGGCTCTCTCCGAAGTCCTCCCAGTGTTGCCCGACCACCACTGTTCCCTCCGGGTGTCGCTGACCTTCGGCTTAGCTTAACAATTCTGCACACTTGATTCAGCTCGTGAGATAACAAAGTGAACTTAACTTTGTGTATTTGCTATAATCAAAACTCAGATTCGATTCAAGTGCCTACTGCACCAATAATTTTCCCCATTTTGATCTATGGCAAACTAACACAAAATTAAGTAAATAAATGAAGTACATTAAAAATGAATAACATAAAACATGAATATGAAGGAATGAGTATACTTAGTTTAGTAAGTTAAGTAGGAGTATGAAAAACCTTTTTCAAGTGCTCCCCTTGAGGAAACCTCCCCTTGACCGAGGGTGAGTACTTGAGAAAGGATTTTAATCCTCCCCCTTGATGCGTGCTATTAATATTGGTCTTAGTGTTTAAAATAAGTTTAAGTTAAGAGATCAAAACTTGATTCCTTAACCCTGGCATTTCTCAATTAAGAGAGTTAAGTTTCTAAAAGTTAAGTAAATATTTACGAAAAATTGATCCCTTAACTTTGACTTTTCTCCCCCTTTTGTCATAAATTGAAAAAAACGGGGGGTTTTGGAAAAACATAAGTCGGAAAATAAGTATTAAGTCCAAGCATGTTCCAAATAAATTTTGAAAATAGTAGTTTAAATATAAGCTCATCTATTTGAATGTTCAATTCTATTTGTGTCACGCACCGAGAGCATGCCGAGCCGAAAATCAAACGGACGGCATCTCCCCTGTACGTGGCAACATTTCGGGTTAATACAAGGCCCGTAGGCCCACAACAACAACAATATATATACATAACAAATAATAGCAGCGGAAATAAAGAGCACATACCCACAACATACATAACAAAAATATAATATACAGGTGTACTCCACCTGACAAGACCACAGCACTAAAACCGTACAAAAATATCAACACCAAAATAACGTCCACAACATAAAGACGAAGTCCAAATATAAACTAAGGTCCATGACATAGGACCAAAATCCAAAACACAATAAACAAGTCCAAGCCATAAGAAAACGAACTCCTCGGGAGACTCGAAAAACGGAGATGGGATGGATCGGTCGGCGCAGCTCCAAGTCGTCACGAAGACGTCTACCTGTTACCTGGGCGACAGAAAAACCCAGGGTCGGAGGTGATGAGTAAAACTCAGCAGGTAATCAGAGAAAACATGTAAATATATGTATCAATATTACATGTCATTCAAGCGATTTAATCTACTGCATACAAGTATACATCAGTATAACTATAGATATGCATGCATATACTAAATAAACTGAACATCAACGATGCTGACATACCTGGCAGTCAACTACTCTATCCTGATCCAACCTGGACATATAATCACATCATAGGGTATAACAGTATAGTACTAACACAATATCCTAACCTGAGTCAAGGGTATCACTGTGAATATCCGATAGGTATACAAATATCAACCTACCTACCATACAGGAATATGCAATAGCATGTATGAATATGTACAAACAAATGCAACAGGCATAGTACATACAAATGCGTCATCAAAGTGAGTATACATATAGACTGTATCTGTATGTATACTAATCACCATCATCCATATACATATATATACAAGCAGGTATGTATATATATATAACCATATGCAAAACACCGTATGATACGGCAATGCAACATGCATGGTCATGCCTGCTCACCCCTACTCGCTACCACGACCCCAGTGTGGCCTAGGTGGCACGACATGACAACTATCCCGACTCCAGCCGCCACCACTCTCGAGTGACCGAGTTGGGTAGTATGATCAAGTAGCATATGAGCGTAAGTAGCTCGCTACGCAACGGGGGTCCCTGCTGCTGGTCACTCCGACTAACACTACTAATGAGTGGTCGAGTACCACGCACCCAGGACAACTGCACGCAACTCCAACTACCATCGTCAATAATGGTAGAGTGCGGCACAACAAATGTTATGCCCTCACACCAGTTACTCCTCTGGAAGTAACCTGGGAGGCAGGATGACTGACGACTCTCTCTCAACCCCAAGGGGAGACGATGTCGTCAGTATGCATGCAATGAAATGAGGGTACTGTCTCACATACAGAACATCTACCCTAGACTCTCTGTCCAACCAAGAGTCACACTCAATTGATCAGTACACTCTCTACCCTGTAGAGAGTCACTCATCTGATCATGACAAGCTAGGACCATCGGTCCGTAGCGACACACTGTCCACGACTCACATGACCATTCACACAACCCGTGGTTGGTGAATAAATGTGCCACATACAGGTATGGAATAAGTCCTACATCTAGGGCCATACTTATCCACAGAGGATCATTTTGCCAAATTTACAATTTAGGTCATCCTCCGTACTCTAACATCTACACCCTACTAAACCGTTAGAACTACTTACATCACATCTGTAAGTTCTAGATCATGCTAGGGAATATGTGTTATCAATAATCGAGCACACATATATATCAACGGTAAGTTCAAGCATACGATAAACAGAGCATGATCAAGGTAATATGAACACCTAACATGTTCATATCTATATCTAAATCTGGAAATCATTACATCTACCCGACCAGTAGGAAATTACCTACCTGTTAAATAGCTCCACTAGCTGTCCATACGTACAAGCATCTGTCACTAATCAAAGTCCTGCAAGACAACATGAACTACTATTAAGTTCTATTATACAACAAGTGATCGAATCGAATGCTACATGACTTCGTATCTCGATCAACTATATTGATCTAGTTATCCACTTAACCTAATCAAGCCTTCACATCTATCCTCATTCAATCAACTGCAAATCAATTCACTCCCAATTATCAAGCATAACAATCCTACAACACACAACTAGATTTAAATCAATAAATCTCTTAACTACATTCCAACCAATCAAATCAAGATACAAACTCACCTTCTCCGGATCATCATCCACTGCCAACCTCCAACATCATGATGGGTAGCCGAATGGGTTGGAAAATTCGTTGATATGAGCTCCATAACCATTGTGAATCACAGTAATGGTATCCTCTCTACATCAATGGAGTCCAATAGAGAATAACCTGTTCAAATTGCCCTCCACACCTATTATTACATCCTGTTACCATTTCCTGAAACTACTCTCTCTGAATTCAAAATCCGAAGATCAAAGAGAGGTTAAAGAGATTACCTAAAGATAAAATGGCAAGTCATCAGAACCAATCAGCACCAAGCTTGAATCACCAAAGTAGAAATCGTTGGCTGAGGAGATGGTACCGATCCAAACCAGAAACCTGGCAGTTAAGAAAGGTTGTTGGACAGTGCTCACAGACTGCTAGTTGAAGGCGACGATGGAGGAGAGGCGACGGTAGATCGAGCTCAAATAAAGGGAAATGTACCCAGATTAAAGCTGTAATACCACTTACCTATCTTAGAACTCCACTGGCAAAACCACACCTTAGAAGACTCCACCGTGAGCCCCTCATCCTATCCCCTGCTCACGACCAAATGCTGCCCAAACCATGGATCATGCTCAGCGAAAGGAAAATGAACCGTAGCCCTAATCTAGTCCAAGGTAAGCCAAAAGCAAGTTCTTACCTAATTACTGCAGCAATTGGGGCAACGGTGACAGCAACGATATTGCTGCTGATTCCTTGCTCGTGGTGAACACTCGCCCGAATCCCCCACCAAATCCATCTATTCGCCGGAAACCCTACTTCCCTAGCCTTGCTCCGGCGAGATCGCAAAGGCAGATTCCAACCGGACGCCGCCGATTTCCAAGCTCCCCGCCACGCGTGCTCACCGTCGACTCGCCCTTGTGCTCCGTCTAGGCTGGTCACCGCCACCCGCCGCGAGGAGAAAGCACGAGAGGGTGAGGTTGGCTGCGGCGAGAAACAGAGAGGAAGAAGAAAGGTTTGCGGCGCAAAGAAGAATCGGGTTTGCGAAAATGAAACGAGGAGTCGCGCGATGATAAATGGGAAGAAGGAAAAGCCGAAGGAAATTAAGGCTTGGCGTTGATAACTGAGAAGCGCGTCGGGTAAGAAAATACCGGGTCGGGTTTAGGGAAAAACAATCGGGTCCGGCACTGATCAATCCATTAAATCCATGGACCTTAGGGTTTTACCATTAAACTTTAAGTCAATTGATCCCTATTAAGTCCCTCATGACCGGATTGTTGGGTTTCCGGCACCGCGGCGTGTGTGTGTTCGATCATGTTTCGTAAACATGAGCACAGCGGAAGCAATAAAAATAATAAATACTCCTATTTATTACAACACACACAACACACGCATGCTATTACAACAAGTGTAGACATAACCGTAAATTAAAATTGCAATAAAAGGAAATTAAACTACGTTATACCTTCCGTATGACGTGTAGCGGGAACGACATCAACCGGAACGATCCTCGTAAGAATCGTCTCTATCCGTATCCACGCCGAGCTCCTCGGGATGACTTCGCCAAGCCACGAGCTTCGTCTTCGTACGGGTTACTAGCCTCGTGTTGAAGACGACGTGATCGAGAGATGATCACGATCCGAATCCAAATTCGGACCTAAAAACAAGTCCTCAAGACTTGCTTCTCCGGAGAGGTATTCGTCAACCGATTGACGAATCCTTCGTCCTCCACCTCAGAGGATTACCGGAGATCAAATCCCCGGTATGTTAGCCGCTGTCGGAGCACTAACCGTCGTCCAAACGACGCTCCGACGAGAGGAGAAGAAGCTGTCCAGAAAACTGGACAGCTTGGTGGAGGAGATAGGCGCCGGCCAAAACAAGGAGACAAAAGCTCACCTTGATGCCGAACCTTTTAGGGGATCACCGGAGGGTCGCCGGAGGTTCACCGGCTGAAGCTTGGTCGCCGGCAACAAGTTGGAAGGCTGCACCAAGCTGGGCAGCAACAAGATGTTGGGCGGCCACAATGTGTTGGGCGGCAACTAGGTGTTGGGCGGCAACTAGATGATTAGGTTTAGGGTTAGGGTTTAATCCCTATTTTATAGAGAACTAATTCTCTTAATGGTTAATGGATCATATCCATAAAGCCCGTTAACCCGCTCCATTAAGATAAGTTAAAATAAACCAAACCATGATGGTTTATTTTAAGTTAAAACGAACCGAACCAACTTTTGGTTCATTCGTTTAAAATAAACCAAACCCTTTGGTTTATTCTTATCCATTGGATTAGAACCAAACCATTTTGGTCCATCCATTATGTCTTCATAAGACACTGCCCATCCACGCTTCCATTGCGACTGAAACAATTTCATGCTCGCTTTATGTTTTGTCCAACCAAACATAGTTTCTCTCGGTCTGAGAATCCCATTCTCAAGCTCGTTTTAAATCCTTTGGATTACACTCGTTGTGCGTGTGACCAAATAGGTTCTCGGTTTATGTTGGCCGTCTATAATTAACCATTAATTATAGAACGATCATGAGTGGCACCTAGTAGTACATCATGATCCCCAATTAACCGAAAAGATCAACGATCCGGTAACTATTTCTCAAACCCTTCAAGAGCTCGAATGAATCGTGCCCCATTCCCTTCACTCATCTTATACCCACTTGGTTCAGGACATGGTCTATTGTGTCAGTCCCCACTAGGCTGACTACGTCACACCTAGCCTAAGTATCATTTCCTCGTCCTACGGATTCTAGTTACTCCACATGTATCGAAGAGTACCTTACTCTAAACATGTAATGCTTTCGCCAAAGACTTTAGTAACAATCCGACGAGAGGCCATGGGTATACATCTCCTCGCAAGGAGTGGTGAATCCTTTATAGGCTATTCAAACACCTTCGATCACTTCGACTTATACCCAATCATCCTGGGTCCACATCTCCTTAGAGATGTTTGCTTAAGATGTCAAAGCATAAGTCTCCATGATCAAGATGACTTGAATACCGCAAGTCAAAGGAACATCGTGACTTAAGCCACAAAGAAGAACTTCATCGACATATCTATATATGCAGAGAACCATATGAAGTCTTACTACCGTCACTCCAATGAACTAGTTACCATAACTAGCATCCACGATCAACTCCGACATCACTATGTCTCCAAAGGAGAATCACCGCTTGATACACCAAGGAGTATACTGCGTTATCTCTGTAATCGATGGTGTCCAAATCCATCAATTCATCGACTAGGATAATTCCGATACATCACAATTACACATGTAGAGATACTCACTAGTTGTGATCCAATCACAAATTCTCTCATGCCGTGAATCGATCGTGACATTCAGTAAATGAGTTTAAGATCCAATCAAATACATTAAACATGTATACTCAAATAGTGAATCTTCATTTATCATATAAATGGTTCATACATAAGGCGATTGCCTTAGGACATCTCTCATATATTACTAACACGGATGACCCAAATAGGCTTTCCCAAAGCCTGTTTAAATCTTTCCCCGCAATAGCCATAGAAATTTCCATAATTTTCCAAGAAAATTGGATCACTTGGTTACCAGGATTCATAAACTTTAGTACTTAGCCTGGAGGTCTAGAGTTCGAATCCTGGGGAAGGCAAAAACTCACTTCCAGGGGTGGGAAGACCAGGTGAGTAACGACATGTCAACAGGGGCGACGGTCGTCGACCAATAGGGGTCGCCGAATTCCGCCAATAGAGGCCAGGTCGTTACAATTTGACTCGGTTGATATGAAATGATCAATAAGTCCTGATTAGAGTTGGTTAATTTATGTAATTATACTCCGTGGTTCATGGTGATGCACTAAGTCTACATCTGGAACCAGGAGTAAGGTCCTAACATCTCACGCCCATCTACGTGGCTAAGTACACAAACACATTAGTCCTATGTGTTGTGAGATGCATTGGCTCCTTGAATCTATAGGTACATGATATCTAGGGTAAGCCCTAAGTTAGTTCCATTAACATGAAAAAAAGGTAAATAAATAGAGTATATATAAAAATGAATGTAAATCCTACTCTACTATGCACATGCCCAATTTTCGTCTTAGTAGACTAAATTCGGCTTCGGATAGTGGGTTGATAAAAAGATCGGTTAGGTTTGACTTGGATTCCATGTATTCGAGTTGTATGGTTCCGTTAGCTACATGTTCTCGAATAAAGTGGTATTTGACCTCTATATGTTTAGTCCTAGAGTGACATATAGGATTTTTGGTTAAGTTGATTGAACTAATATTATCTATGTGAGTTTTAATATTGTTGAAGTTTAAGTTAAAGTTTTGGAGAGTGTGCTTTATCCAAAGAAGTTGAGCAACACACTCACCCATTGCGACGTATTCGACTTCGATGGTAGATAAGATAACACAGTGTTGCTTTCTATTGCACCAACTGTTCAGTATTCGATGATGTTGGATAGTCTGTCAAAATATAATTGTATTTTTTGAATTTATTTTAATAATGGATGAAAAATTTTATGTTACTAAATAAGTGAATTAGTTGGAGAGAACAGATTTAATTATCTAGATTAAAAAAAACGACCATGAAACAAAAAGTTTAATATTAAAACATAGTTAAATATTTATGTCATTATATAAATTGAGTTACGGTATTATCACCACGTCAAAGTCCATAAAATCCTCCATGATTTACCTCCTTCACAATGACCATTGGATAAGTCGATGGAAGTCATTAGGTTGACGAATTCTAATTTTTTACGGAGTTACGATATTAAAATTAGGAAGAAAATTATTTATTTTTAAAATTAATCAGGCAAAATCAAATATTTAAATATCTTAATTATTATCTTAGTTGAAATATTTATTTTTGTAAAAAGTGATATTATTCGCCCTAAGCATCCCTCAAGATTGATCTCATGACTATAAAAAGAGATAAATTACGATTGATTTATAGTCGTACGAGTGCCTAATTCAATGGAAGACAGATACTTCGTCTTCGATAGGAATTGATTTATATTTATTCTTTGTATATCTGTACTGTATTAATCATTCAATTTTATTAGTAAAAATTTAGTTGAAATATTTATCACTATTATATTTGAATGTCTTTATTTTGCTATATTCATTTTGACAACCCATTCCAAAGCATCTTTAGTAATTTATCCTATTTAAATAAAATGAACATATTTTTATCCAAATTGTTCATTTAGATACAGTAAGAATATTGGCTTAGTTTAGTTGTATTTGTTAGAATATTGAAGGGGATGAATAACGCTTCACATTTGATCTTCGAACGTATTTTTGTATTTGTATTTGCCTATAAAATATTATACATAGTGGAAATAAAATACAAATAGAAAGAATTCACAAACATAACATACATATTTTATGTAGTTCAGAATCTCTAATTTTTATTTCATGGTATAGTTTCTAGCGGAATCACCACTATCACTTCCTTATTTTCGTAAACTTTCTGGAGGCGAAAAAACCTCTCATGACATGTTCTTTACAAAAGATGCAACCAAACACAAGTAACAATTGAAATGACATGTTTTTTGCTCGCGGTTTGGTTGCTTTAGAATGATTTGGAAGGTCTGGACTGTTCTTCCCCTTCTAAGTCTCCAAGAACTAGCGACATCTTCAAATCACCATGAAGCTTCTTCTTATAGGCTTCTCATCGAACTATTTTTTGCTTACGAGTCGACTGGCTTTACACCCAGTCAACTGCTTGCTTCACCATTGCTCAACTATTTCTCCAATGGTATGATCCAAGTCAGATTCCAATGTACTAGTCGACTCAACACCGTTCTATGACTTGCTATAGTGACATCAGTTGAGACCACATCAGTCGACTCACCAACTTTCTGTGTCCGACCATAGTGTCACCAGTCGACTGATCGACCACATCAATCGACTACACTCGAGCATCCATCGTGAGCTTGCCGAGCACTTGTCTCAAGCACTAGACTCAAGTGCCTCCCGCAACACTCGTCTCAAGCACTAGACGCTAGTCAAATGATCAACCATCAATTGACTGCTTCAGCACCGAGCTCCATTCCTTGTCTCAAGCATCGACTTCCCGAGCGCCCAATTCCTTTCTCGAGTGTCGAGTCCCAAGCACCCATCAGAACTTCCTGAGCACCCCGTGAGTGACCAATTGACTGGTCACACCCACCAGTCGACTACCCGAGCACCCAAGTATGCGACTAGAGCATTGCGCTCTCCGCTTGCCCGAGCAATTCTTCCTGAGTGTCACTTCCTCAGCGCCCTGAGTGCTTCCCAAGCACTAACCTAGTCGACTGATCATGACCATTAGTCGACTAGCCTTAACCAGTCAGTCTTATTTCAAGCTAATTCTTGCTTCACCTGATATTCGGTTGACCTCAACTTACTAGGACTTTTCTTGTCCAACATATAATCAGTCTTGACTTGTCTGAACATCTCTTGCCTAGAATCCAATCACCCTTGACCTGTCGGGACTTCTCATTGTCAAGTATCCGGTCACCTTGACCTATTGGGACTTCACTTTGCGAATCATCTGGTCACATTGACCAATCGAGACTTCACTTTCCAAGCATTCAATCAACCGTGGCCTATCGGGAATTCACAAATACCAAGCATTCGATCCTCCTTGACTTGCCTAGACTTTCCTTGACTAACATCCGTTACACTGTGGTCTGCCAAAACTTCACCAACACCAAGCATACAGTTCTCCTAGATTTGCTTGGATTTTTCACTTTGTGTCAAATGTCTGGTCAATCTTGACTCACCTGGTCTTCATACTTGTCAACTCCCTATTGAACTTATGACTACCAAGTGTCTAATCTTTCTTAACCCACTTGGATTTCACATTTGTCAACTCCCTATTGAATTTTCCACCACCAAGTGTCCGATCAACAATGATCCACTATGATTTCTCACTTGCCAACTCTCTATTAGACTTTCCATCATCCATCATGGTCATCCTGACTCAATGATGATTACACCAACACTCTCCTTCATGCGACCTCGACTGTTCTATATCATCCTATAGTCATATTATCAAATGTTGAAACTCAACTCAAGCCTCACTCAAGCTTGGTCAACCTTGACATGAGATTGATTGCACTAACAATCTCTCCCTTTTTGATGTTTGACAATATCTTTAAGTTAGGCTCGCCCATAAGCCCAACTTGCCTCTTCCTATGCCAAAGCATAATGAAAGTTTCCTAACTTAAATATTTCATTCTACCCCTTTGACATACATCAAAAAGATTCTCATAACTCTTCATACTTGATACTTCATTAACCCTTCATTCTCCTCAGTGATAAATTACTTATTACTAATCAACCATCATGTCTTGATGGACAACCTCCCCCTAAAGGCTTGTTCTCCCTTAACTATTGCACCAACAATGTCTTTGGAGAGCTTCTAATCCTATAGGAGATCTAAACTCCAAAAATAAAGGCAAAAGTTCACCTTGAACTTTAGCATCCCTTTAAGTTTTGATTCTTATCCTAATTAACTCTCCTATTCAATTTCATTGAAAATTTTTTCCTTGAATGCTTTACCAAGCATATTAGAGGATTAGGAGTAGTTAAAATACCTAAGGTTGTTGTTAAATGACTAAACCATTCCTGTTCAATCAAAAATAGCTTTAACAGTCGATTGAGGAGCCCACCAGTTGACTACACTTAGTACTAGTCGATTGGTTTCTGAATTTTCAGAAACTGAATTTTCAAACGAGGTGTAAAAATGTATAAGTAATCTTATGTTTTTCAAAAAAATCTTGAAACTTCATATAGACATTACTTATGTCAAATACTATGAGAGAAAAATAATTTTCTATGAAAATATCCATCATTTTTAAAGAATGATATAAAGTTGAAAACCATTGAAAACTTCAATGGTTCATGCTAACTTTGTATCAATATCATCAATGGTGGTTCCTATCAACAGATAGACTTCACCAAAGTTTTCCAAAATAATTTTAAAAATATTTTCAAAACTTATTTTCAATCATGATCAATGGGTCAAGTGCACCTGACTTGTACATTAACTTTTCTCATAATTTATCTATATCATTTGATGAGGTTTGAGTTCATTTTGATGCAACATATAAGTACCTTGAACTTAACTTATCATCCTAACATCTCACTTGTCTCTAAAATATTTCAATACATATACACAAGTCATCCTATGATTTATGTGAGATGTAGATTGGTTCTTCCCTAAGCTAAGGGATATACATTTCTATCTTGGCATTTCTAATTTGATCATCCTATCTAGGATATCAAATAATGCTAGTTACCTTAATTTCACTAGAATAAATGCATGAATATGATTATGACATATTAATTGCATAATTTTCAAAAGAAAATATATTGTTCCTAAATGATGCATGATGTCATGACAAAATAAAAATCAAACTACATATTATCATAAGTATCAAAGTAACATATTCTATATAATCATGTGATGCATGATGTTATGACATATAATATAACATACAAAGCATAACATATATATATAATAAAAAAGTATAAAGATACCTACATCTTGAACATAATTGTCATTATCTTAGATTATGTCAAATACCAAACTTGACATAATAGCATATTAACTCCCTCGAGTTTGTGAAAATCTCCAAACTTGGTACATTATTGACTTTAGCCTAATGTGTCAATCATGATTAACTTTCAACCTTTTATTTTCATTGACACATCTTAAATTATTTTAGAATATAATTCTAATTTCATTTTTAAAGTGTCACTATATCTAGAAAATGGTCTAACGTGTCAACTCCACTATGGTTAGGTTAACTACCTTTCCATTTTAGGTTGACACACCCTATACCCATCTAGTGTGAAAGGATCACACTTCTAGAAATCCAATACCTATTAAAGCTCCTTGAATTTTCTAGGTATTCACTAAGGATAATCTCACTTGATAACTTCCTAATGACTCTCTTAAGCTTCTTAAAAGCCTTAGTCATTGTACTCTCATCAAGGCCAACTCTAGAAATACCTTCCCTTGTAACCTTGACATTCCTATATCTAAGCTTAGTTCCATAATTATATATAATATTATGGTAAGAAGGCATATCTTTCTTGGACTTAGGTTTAGGTTTGTATCCCAAACCCTTTTTGTCCCTAGATGATTCTGGCCTACTAAATCTTATATTTTGTTTTTTAGACCCTTTGAATACATTTTCCATCTTCTTAAGGGTTATTTCCAATTTGAGAAGTCTTGACCTCAAAACTTGATTTTCTTCTTCTAATGTCTTAAGTTTTGATTTTCTATGATTTCTTTGATTATTTTTCTTCCTAGGCATATGCCTATTTTTTTAAGGGTATTGCCTAGATTTTTATTATCCTTCATATCCTTTACTAGATTAGGTCTACTTGGAAAAGTTCTAAAATCCTCCTTAGCTAGGGTAATTCTTGAGCTAATAACTCTAACATTATCCTTAGATCTATTTTCATGATATTGAGCACCTAGATGATAAATTTTAGTCTTAACATGTTTTTTATCATGAAATATTGAAATTGCATTATAAGAAGGTGATACCTTAGGTTTTTTCCTTTGGTGTTCTCCCTAAATTTGAGTTGAACTCCCTAAATTTGAGTTGATCTCTACTTTGTCTTTGCTAGAGTGCCTCTCCCTTGGACATTGATTCCGGTAGTCCCCCTTTAGATTACATGAGAAGCACACTATGCGCTCTTTTCCTTTGCGTATTAGGACATCTGTCTCATTTGGCTTCTCCTTAGCTTTTGGTGTCACTTGAACCTTCTTCTTGATTAATTGTGGGCACCTACGCTTATAGTGTCCCTTCTCCCTATACTCAAAGCATATAATATGATTTTTATTTTTAAGAATTGAGCTTGAGTTATCTTCCTTGATAGTAGGGGAATCATGGGATGATTCCTCATCAACTCCGGAAGTTGAGAGCTCCTCTTGCTCTAGTGTCGATTGTCTAATATCCCCCTCAATCCTTGAGGTAGAGACTTCTAAAACCTCTTCTACTTTGGATGTTTAGTACTTCTCAACTTCCAAATCTCCAAGCTCTTGAGATAATAAATTTTCTTTCTCATACTCATCATCATCTTTGGTCAATGAGGGTTCTTCATGGATCTTGACTAATTTGCTCCATAATTCACATGCATCCTTGATTTTTTTTTCAATTTGCACAAAATATTGTTAGGTACTAAATTAATCAAAATTTTAGTTACTTTTTCATTTACCTTGGATCTTTGGACTTGTTCCTCAGTTCATTTGCTCCTTTTGATAGGTCTTCCTTTATTATCCTTTGGAGCTTTGAACCCCTCCATTAAGGCGAACCATTCTTTGATGTTTATTTGGAAGAACACCTCAATTCTAGCCTTCCACTGAGCAAATCCCCCCCCCCCTCCCCAATCTGTAGGGAGGTGAAAATCTTGTGTCGAGTCCAAATTCATCGCTAAACTCCATTTGCTCTTGATGGATCCTCTAGCTTTTGCTCTCTCGGCAGTTAGTTTGGTGAACATCGACCTCACTCTGATACCACTTATTAGGACTTTGGCATGTTAGAGGGGAGTGGGTGAATAGTGCTTCACACTCAATCTTCTATTGTGTTCTTGCGCTCATGCTTATCTATAAAATATTCTACGCAGCGAAAATAAAATACAAACAGAAATAATAACACAAGCACAGCATATAGATTTTATGTAGTTCAAAACTCTCGGTTCCTACTCCACGGCCTAGATCCTAGTGGGACCTCTACTATCACTTCCTCCTTGAAAACCTTCAGGAGGCGGAGAAACCTCTTACAACCTATTTTTTTACAAAAGATACAACTAAATACAAGTAACATAGAAATGAAAGAATAAGAATCAAAAGCACTTTACACAATGTGATCTTTCTTGCTCATTGTTTGGTTGCTTTGGAATTGTTTGGAAGGAATGGAAAGTAGTAGATCTTCCCCTTCTAAGTCTCCAAGAACTATGTCTTCAAATCACCATGAAGCCCCTTTTTATTGGCTTCTCATCGGGTTGATTTTCACTTACCAATCAATTGACCTTATCCCGAGTCAATTGCTTTCTTTATCGTTGCTCAGATGTCTCTCCAACAACATGATCCACGTCGGATTCCAGTGCACCAATTGACTCAACACAGTTCTGTGGCTTACTGTAATGACACCAGTTTACTGATCAACCACATCAGTTGATTCACCAACCTTCTATGCCCGGTGATAATGTCATCAATCACTGATCAACCACATCGGTCAACTACCCCCGAGAACCCATCGCGAGCTTCCCGAGCACTCGCTTTCTCATCCCAAGCATCAGACATGAGCGCCTCTCAAGCGCCCATCTTGAGAACTAGACACCAGTTGACTGATCAACCATCAATCGACTGCTCGAGCTTCGATGTTCCTCATCTCGAGCACCGACTGCCCAAGCACTCGAGTGCTTTCTCAAGCGACGAGTCCCGAGAACATGTTAGAACTTCCCGAGTGCCCCGCGAGTGATCAGTCGACTGGTCATACCCACCAGCTGACTGCTCGAGCACTAGCCCAGTCGACTAATCGACTGGCCTTAATCGGTCAGCCTTATTTCAAGTCAACTCTCGCTTTATCTGTCACGCCCCGAAGGAGACCCCGCCAGACAAAAATCCGGCAGCATCTCCCCTGTACGGGTGACAATCCCAATTTACATACAAGGCCTACACGGCCACTATACATCGGTCAACACGACCGGAATCCAAACAACACACGCAGAGTATAATTAGGCCTCAGGCCATCAACCAAAATAAATGATAAACACAAAAGAATATCATAACTAAACCTACCCCTTCTGCCATCTGGGCAAGAACACTCAACCAAAATCCAATCCAGAACGAACTCCGAATAGAGGTCCATAAGGACACCAAAAATCCACGAATACATAAATCCAATTCCAGTCCTAAATATATCTTCTAAACAAGATATCCAAAACCAAAAACAAATAACCAAATACACTTCCACGACGAGGGGGTTTGGCAGCTGGACTCTCCTGACAGCTTCATCCTGAAATAAATATAAATCAACGGGGTGAGTTCAAAGAACTCTGCGGGTATAGTAGATATGCATAGTAAGGTATAGCTAACAATAAAAATATCATGCCAGTACAGTCTCACATAAATAGGGTATGCAAGCAAGAAATACAAAATGACTGTACTTACCTGAATCTCCTACCCTGATATAGGAGCATGTGTCTGACTAGAAGTAATAGAGTCCTGACCATATATAAACATGTATCCTGTATGCATGACAATCATATGCACATCCAAGGCATCAATACAATAATGCAGCAAACACAATACAAAATGCAATCCGTGCAAAATGCATGTCGTACAATGATATGGTCACCCCTCGACGCTACCAACCGCCTCACACGCAATGGTGAAGCCGAGTGGGTAGGGCTATGACAATGTGCACTCGCCATCATCGCTCTGGTGGCCGAAAGTGGGACAGGATCTTTGTCAGCGAGTACACCTATCCTCCCGCCCCAAACATAGTGGGGAGCTAAGCTCTCATCTCCCTGTCATGTACTGTAGGAGGGATCCTGCCGCTACCACGCCGCCTCATCGCTACCCATGAGCGGACCAATGAGCTGACAGAGCAATCGCACACACCCTCGATGTACCACTAACCCATGAGTGGCAAAGGTGTGTGCAGCCATGTAACTAGTGGGCTCAACAATAATGGAACCCCGTCTAGCATGCAATCATGCGAAAATGGTGCATGATACTAAAGCATGTAAATCCTACTCGTAATATCATCGAATGATATGTATACAACCCACATATCCTAATCCACATACTATGATCCAAATCAAACAGGAAATATAATCATATCCTATCACATGCATGTATCTAGTAGGCACCAAAAGTATACTGCATATAAACATGAAAAAGTTATTGTAAGCTATCCTACTAGCATATCAATTTGACTTAATCTAAAAGTTAAGTCAAAATACCCGCCTGAATATATATCCGCAAGAATGAAAACGTCACGATCGGGGACCTGCCTCGTGACCGAAACCTGCATATCGCATAACTATAGTTAAGCACAAAAATACAATTCAATGACAAATCGAATAATTAATCGATTTCCTTTATATCCCAATTAACCCAAACTATTTCCAATTTTCCTTGTCCATAAATATCCATACAATTAATTTAGCCCAATTAATTCCAAATCAATTAACCTAATTCATCACCTATAAAAATATCCTCAAGATCAAACAATATCACCCAAATCCCATATCCTCCGAATACCGTACCGATCAACCGAATAACACCGGAATCATACTTACCGGCCTTAGAATCCCACTGACAACCAATCCTTCCCCCAAACACCAATCTCATCACAAATATCCACACACAGCAGCAATTAAATTTAACAGTACTCAAAATAAAGCTGTAAATACCTCTTACCTTCCTTAGAAGTTCCTCGGAGCAAATTCGCACTCAACCACCGCTGCCCTATCAACAGATCAAATTCAAACAAGAAATCCACAGCTAGGTTTAGAACTCATCCAAAAATCAGGGAAAACAAAACCTCACCTTGCTCCGGTGACCACCGGCGCAGTGAAATCCACAATACCGGCAGAAAAATCCCCAAATCAGACAGCCCCCCCTCGCGATCGCACAACCCAGCGCCTGCTCGTTGTCGCCACGACTGTAGACACCGACGAGGACACGGTGGAGCTGCCACCGACACAACCTCCCTAGTCGTCGACTGCCGCGAGCGCCGACTGCCGCGAGGAGGCTCCCTTGTCGCTCGTCCCGCAGGATCGTCGAGATGATCGATCCGCCACCGCCGGCTACCGGGAAGACTCCCTGCTGCCACTCGTCCGCAGGGATCGTCGAGGACGATCCAGTCGCCGCCGTCAGCCGCAGGAAGGAAGAGTGCTCGGCAGCATCTCGGAAGAGAGGAGGGTCGCACGGAGGAGTTGATCGCGAGGAAGGTATTCGGTGCAAGAGGAGAAGGTTGCGGCGGTCAGCGCGAGGAGGCCGGCGCCGGCGAAGGTGAACCTGCTTAGTCGTCGACGGAGAAGGGCGGAGTCGGGCGAGAGAGGGAACCGCAGAGAGAATCAGCGTCGGGCGCGTGGAACTGCCGAAGGAGAAAGCGGGGTCGCGGCGGGGAAAAAGAAAATAGAAAAATAAAAACTTAGGGTTTCCGATTTAGGTTAATACCCCTTAAATAAAACCTATCTATTTTATCCCCGTAATAATCTCGTACGGAGTCCGTTTAAATCCGGAAAAATTCCAAAAATTCCCTAAAAATCCCGAGATATTTCCAGGATTATTTCCTTAACTCTTTGGCCATTTAATCTAATATTTTAAATCTTCAGTATTTAACATTATCTGGTATCCGATTAACCTCAACCTACGAGAACTTTTTTCATCTGACATTCGATCACCCTTGACTTGTTAGAACCACTCTTGTCTAGCATCTGGTCACCTTTGACCTGTCAAAACTTCTCACCGAGCATCCGGTCACCTTGATTTGTTAGGACTTCTCCTGCTAAGCATCCAGTTACCTTGATATGTCAAGACTTCACTTTGTCAAACATCCTATCACCTTGACTTATCGGGACTTCACTTGCCAAGCATCTGGTCAATCGTGACTTGCCGGGACTTCACCAACACCAAGCATCTGATCCTCCCTTGACCTGCTTGGATTTTCCTTTCCTAACATTCGATCAACCGTGACCTGTCAGGATTTCACCAACTCCAAACATCCGATCCTCCTTGACTTTCTTGGACTTTTCACTTTGTGATAAGTGTCTGATCAATCTTGACCCATCTAGTATTCACACTTATCAACTCTTTATTGGACTTTTGACTACGAAGTGTTTTGTCTTCTCTTACCTACTTGAATTTCACATTTGACAACTCCCTGTTAACTTTCATCACCAAGTGTCCGGTCAAATCATGATCCACTTGAATTTCTCACTTGTCAACTCTCTATTAAACTTTTCATCATCCATTATAGTCATCCTGACCCAATGATAATTATACCAATATTCTTCTTCATACGACTTCGAATGTCTCATACCATTATATAATTATATTGTCATATTGTCAAACATCAAAACTCAATTTGAGTCTCACTTAAATTTGATCAACCTTGATACAAAGTTAATTGCACCAATACTATTTTTATTGGATATATATAACAAGTTGAAGCTCTTACTCATCGGTCATTTTAACAGTTAAAGTTAGAAGAAGAATGGTAAAATATTACAAATAAATAAATAACAAAATTAATATTTGAATAAATAAAAGAATTTAACGAATATTTTCAAAGCCCATCTTTCAACAAATGTACACACTTGTGAATTTATTTGGTAGGCTAACTAAAAAAATGCAGTCTATTTTTTAAATTAATCGGGTGAAATTCATATATCTAAATTATCAATGATAAATAATTAAAAATGAATTAGAACCCAGTACTTAACTCGATCACTTATATATCGATGGTTTCTCCATCCTTCGATCAATCATGATTATACAGTAAATAGAAAATATACAATATTTTCTTCGTCACGATTTCGCCCATGCACAACTCCTATACACCGGCAATCGCCCGAATTCCGACCGTAATCCGACCAACACTGAAATCCGCCCGGATTACTGTCAAAATAGCCGCAATTGTTGTCGGAATCCAGTCGCAATCCGATCGGATCGCGATCGGATTTTGATCAGACTGTGGCCGGATTTCGGCCAAATCGTAGCCGGAATTCGGCCTTTCGCCGGCGAGTACGAGCGACGTCGGACATGATTACTATGAATTTTCCTTCATCATGCACGAGCCATACAAAAACGAATGCTCAAGATATCAAAACTTTATATATATATATATATATATACACGGGGGATTACCACTATGACTCGACGCGATGTGTTACATAATCAGTTGAGGAAGGCTATCCAGGGGATAGCGTATGACTAAACTCATGGAGTCAGGTAACACATTGGGAGACTGGACAGACTATTTTGGAGACTCGATATGCAGGAGTTTTCAATTCTGGATAACTACAGGATCTTGGCTTTGATCCGTTCAATGCCTAAGCTCCTTAGTGATATCTCACATCAGATCTGGGGGCGCTATGAGGGTCGCGTATCCTACACTCAGTTGTGCGCTGAGTTACTTCACTGCGAGGTTTGTGAAGAGGATCCAAAAGAAGATCCGGAAGAAGACTCTGAAGAGATTTTTCCTATGGGATCTCTTTGTGAGTGTCCTTCATAGAATTTTGCGTCCTGGCATCATCTAGAGAGCATCTCAGCGGAAGGTGTTCTAGTTCAACCCAAGAAAAGTGGGCATGTTTGGATTATTACTGCGCTAGTGTTTATACTAGTGGGAGTAATAATCGTCTATCTAGTTTGTTAGGGTTATTTTCTGTTAGTTATGAGTAGGAAGAATATTATGTGTAACATTCTTAGTAGAATCCTATTATCTGTTAACATTGTACAACATGTTTAAGTTAATGATATGTTCATTCGAAATGATTAGTTTATTTTATATTGTTACTCTACTTGATGCATGATATTAGTTTATGCTCTTTGATATATTCATTGTGAATATAATTTTAAATGATAAGTTCATTTAATATTTAATGTCATGTTTGGATAATGATTAAGTTCATTTAATGTTTTATACTAAGCGCTCGAAATGATCGTCCAACATGAACGATTCTCACAGTGAACAGTGTTTTCACTGTGATGTGCATAGTGAAAACACTGTTCACGCACTCAAACACTCATGTTGGGCGCTCATTATGAGCGTCCAGCATGAGCGATTCTCACAGTGAATAGTGTTTTCGCTATGTGGTGCACAGTGAAAACACTGTTCACGCACTCAATCGCTCGTGCATAGTGTTTTGATATCCTGAGCTTTTTGTGTGATCCGTGCGTGACAGTGAGAAATGTACAATAATCGCACCGCCCCCCCCCCCCCCGCGCTTGAAATCACCAGCGTCTTGTTGGATTTCGGCCATGATCCGGCCAAAATCCGACGGCGGTCTGGTCCGAATCCTGTCAGACTCCGGTGTCGATCGGATCGCAACCGTTTCCGGTCAGATTTCGACCGTGATTACAGCCACTAGTGGTCGCGGCACTTGCGACTGCAATCGCGCCCATTTCCAGCTGCGATCCGACCAGACTCCAGTGTCGACTGGATGGCGACCAGAATTCGACTGGAAACAACTGCGATTGCGACCACCAGTGTCGGATTTTGATCACGATCCGACCGACACTAGAGTCCGTTCAGATCGCGATTGGATTCCATCTGGATCGTAGCCTCAATTGTGGTCGCTAGCGTCGTGGCCACTGGTGGCCGCAATCGCGGCCATTTTCGACCTCAATTTGGCCGCCATCCGGCCGGACTCCGGTGCCGATTGGATCGCGGTGAAATTTTGGCCGGACCTCCGTCGGATTCTGGCCGAATCATGGTTGAAATTCGACGGAATGCCGATGATTTCGAGCAGCGGGACGTGCGATTACTGTGCATTTCTTGTCGTCGTGCACGAGTCACTCAAACAACGATGCTCAGTATATATATATAAGCTTGATCTCCTGTACGCCCATGCGCTCCACGCCAACCCACGCGCGGTGCCGACGTCACCGTCGCACCATCCGACCACCGTCGGGCGCCAGACCGGGCGCAGTCGACGCGCAACTCACCGGCGGTCCGACGGGGCTCGGTTTCTGACCGATTATTAGCACTCGAAATCCAGCGTAAATCGACTGAAAATGACAAAATCACGCAACCGACAGTGGTGCGGTCACTGTCGATCGCGATCAAGCCGAATTCCGACTGAATGCACAGTAATCGCGCTGCTCGAATATCCTCTATATATATATATATATATATATATATCCATCCGTAGAGGATATATATTATTCCTTATATATAATTTAAATATCATGATTTAAATTTTGTAATACATTAAAATTTATTTAATTTATTATTGGTTAAATAATTTTATTTTATTTTTAATCTTATATATTTATAATTTTTAAAAAAAAAACTTATTTCCAATAATTTTTTAAAAAATAGTATTGATAATAATAATAATAATTTTTATTTGTTTTAAAAATATTTTAAAATTAATAATTATTATTAACGAATTATGTTGTATTTCTTCTAATTCAATTACATCATTAAATTTTCATTGACAACGGTTTAAAACCGTTGTATTATTATCACAACGATAATAATTTTTTACCGTTGTACCAAATGTTACGAAAATATTCTTATTGACAATGGTTGACTGCACCGTTGTCCCAACTATTGTTAAGATAAAAAAAAATCTTAAAGACAACGGTTCTGAAAAACCGTTATAAAATGTGTTGTTGATTAGAAAAAATATGCTCAATGACAATGGATTGTGTAAAACTGTTGTCTTTTGTGTTATATGGGCGCTCAAAGACAACGATTTTGTCAAAACTCGTTGTCTTTTATCAAAATCACAACGGTTTCTCTTAAAATCGTTGTCTTTATGGTGTTGTCTTTTAGCACTTTTATTGTAGTGTTAGATTCTCTCTTCCTTTCAACACATATAGTTAGCAAAACATGTAAATTTATTCATCATCAATACAATCAACTAAATTAAGATGGAAGAAATAGAAAATGAGGATAAAAAAGAGATTCAGGGTGTTATCAAATTTGTCTCAATAATGGTCACTTTGTCCATCAGTACTATAAAAGATTTGATTCAAATTTGTTGAAAATTATTCTAGTGATGTTGGATATATATAGCTATTGGCATTTGTCGATACTGATCTAACAGTTGGGTTCGATCAGTCAATTCGACGATGAGTCAATGACTTGAACTGATGGAGATCGGTATGGTGACATTGACTTTGCCCTGTTTGGATTTTCGATATACCTTTTCAGTTATTGAAACATCTCTTTAAATAACAGACATACCATTCTTGATAATATGATTACTGACTTAATCTCGTCGATCGTCGAGTTATCCCTTTGAATATCGACACACTCTTTCAAATGTGTATCTACTTTGGTATACACCCTTTCGGTATTTTCCCGCCTAGATGCTTACGATTTATTGACAATCGCCTCCCAAAATATAATGACCTACATTTCAAAATAAGAGCCCTCCAAATTTTGAGCTCCGACGAACTTTCAAAACTTTGGAACTCTGAAGAGAGGAGAGAGCTTAAGAATTCACAACTTTAGTTTCCTTTTTTCTTTTTTGATTATAATAGAAGGAATGTGGTTCTGAGTGAAGAGTTTCCCTTAAAGGGCGAAGATGTTTTTTCAAAAAAATAATAATAAAAAGAATGAGGTGTGTCTTTTAATTTATGATTCATGCATCAATTCATTAAGATTATAATTAATTAATATAATTAATCAATATAGAATTAATTTATTAATTATCTAATTAATCAAATTGATTTGTTATCCCCATTATCTTTTGCATCAAGTGTAATATGAATATGAAATCAAAATACTTCATCACAATCAACAAACCACTAGCTTCATCACGGATGAAGTTAGAAGACCCATCATCCATCATGTTTTCTAACACGTTAATCACAACACTATACATATCAATTATGCTACAAATTGAGTCAAAATTAAAACTCCAACGAATCTTTCCAGATCGTAGTAAATTTCTAATTTGATTACATCCTCTATCAGTATTACGTTCACTAGTAACTACCATATGTGCAACTTCAATTCTTTGAGTAGAATGTAATTCAACATGATGTTTAGAAGATACATTAATGAGATTACAAATGGAATTCAATTTTGGATAGGCAGCTGCAGTTAATGCTAGTTGAAGTCAATACGCGAAACAATATACATAATATGCATATGAATAATCTTTCAAGAGAAGAGCCTGTAATCCATTCCAAGAGTCACACATATTGCTGGCACCATCGTATCCTTGTCCTCGCATGTTATGGATATGCAAGTTATAATGACCAAGTGCATTAAATATTTTTTTTTAAGTGTTGCAGCAGTTGTATCAGTCACATGTACAATGGTAAAGAACCGCTTTTGTAAAAAATCATCAATATTCACAAATCTTAATATAATAGTCATCTGCTCTTTGTTAGATATATCACTTGCTTCATCAACTAAAATGCAGAATTTTGCATCCCTGATCTCTTTACGAATCTTGGTTCTCACTTGGTTGGCAAGAATATTCAAGATATTTTTCTGAATATCTGGTGAAGTATACTTTGCATTTTTGAAGCTTTTTCTAAGATGACGTCCCCAATACTTTCATTTATTTTTCTCATAAATTTTATCATCTCAATAAAATTTTCACGATTATTAGAAGAGGGAGATTCATTATGCCCTCTAAATGCACATGCTTGCAAAGTGAGCCATTGAATGATTTCAATAGTTGTTGTAAGTCGCAATCTATTCTTCTATTTTTCTTCTGAAGATTGTGCATTCATCACTTTATCAATATGGCAAGGTATATTCATCAAATTATCAAGATATTCCATAGCATTGTTATGTGGTGAAGTATTGCATCCTATATGCATAAAAAAAATGCATATCTATCTCCATCATTAATTTTCTTTTAACTTTTAAATCCATCTGTTGTAAATGCAGGATTGCGAGGATGTTTATGTTCAAACAAAAAGCATGGAAAATAAAATGCAGCATCTTTTGAAGGAGAGTACTCTAACCAAGTAAATTTCTTAAACCAATGACTTTGGAATCGCCGATTTTGACTTCTGAATTTGGTTGATGAATACTCATTCTTAATAGGTTGATATAGTCTCATCTTAATATAAGTTCGTCTAATTTCATTCCATTGATTAACAGGATATTTCCATATCATAGTACATAATGCTGGATCGGGTTCTAAGAAATTGACATCAACATCAACTATAGGAGATTTGTTAAGTTGTTGATCACTAGAATTTGAAATACCAATATTTGATGGAGAATGCTCCTGACTTATTGATGTCTGCTCGTTTAGTTTAAAAAATAAGTTGATAATTTTTATTTTCTTCATTTCCTAAGTTTCTTGTATTAAAGTGAATAAATACAAAAATTACATAACTAAAAAATCTAATAATTAAAAAATTTCCTAGAAAGAATTATTTTCTAAATTTCATAATTATATTTATATTTGCAAGAATATCACGTTGTTGCACAATTATTGAAATTATTTTCTCTATATTTTAAGATAGAAGTATAAATTCTCTAGAAACCTTATTATAGACGATGAAATTTTTTTATTGGACAAGAAATAAAAAAAATTAAGTTACCTTTGAACAGTGAATTTTTTGCTTAATGCAGAAAGAAAAGATGGCAATATTGTAGAGAAAAATTGAGACGGTGTTGCGGAGAGGAAAAAAGATATCAAATTGATAGGAGCCTGTATCCTATCTAGGGGATCGATCTCTAACAATCAACTTAATTTGATTATTTAATTAAAATCACTTTATTGTCCGTCCTAAAAAATATGTGAAACCGTCACATTAGCGGCCCCCTACCGCTGCCCCTATGTGTGGAGGGGGGTAAATCAAGTGTTAAGTGGCTAGCACAGAAATGCGGAGTCATCAGTAGTCTGGTCGTCACCTCCATGAATCGACCCCTTACCCTTTCAAACCTTAATACGGCTGTGCTAGCCATCTGGATTTGCCCTAAGGGCTTATTGTCTGTCCTAAAGATTACATGAGATCTCTTTATATAGGCATCCAAGAATACTTTTTCAATAAAAATTTGTACTGATAAATATAACAAACTACCGTAACAGAAAAAGAGAAAAAATCTAATAATTTTTTTTAAAATATAAAAAAATAAATATAAAGATAATATTTTGAAAGAATTATCTGAAAATATTCATTAAAGAATTATATTATTGGTACAAATTTGAATAAAAAAAATAAATAAGCTAAAATTAATATACTTATTAACTTATATAAATATAATGATATTTATAAAATTTATCATTCTAATTTAATATTTTATTTTTATTTGATATTATAAAATTTTATAGAAATCATTAATAGATTTGCAATGGAACTAAAAAAAATAAACTAAAATTATTAAAAATAAATAAATAAATTAGGTGGGGTTGGAGCCCATCCTATCCCATGGGTGGCTCCGCCCATAACTACATCAAATTCTTCATCCTCAAGATGACATTAAAATTTTAGAGTAACTCATCATATTACATCGAACTATAATATTCCAGTAGAAGCTTCACTCTATCATGACCTTGACATAGTACAAGTAAACAATGGCTAAAGTTTGCAAATTGCATAGCTTGGAATCATATCTTTTCATCCGTCTGACTAACTTTTTCATATGCACAATATACTTTATATTTCCTCAATCATTAAAAATTTATTTTTAGTTTGTCAATTTACTCTTAACAACAATGTGGTCTTTGAATTTCACCCTTGTTATTGTCTTGTGAAGGATCTCACAACTGAAACAACTCTATTTAGAAGAGAAATTATAGATGCTCTTTATCATTTTCAACCTACCTCCACCAAAGTTTTCATCGGAGAACGCACAAATAAATCCCCTTGACATATATACTACTTGGTCATCCATTTCTACATCTTATTCAAAAAATCATCAATCGATATGACTTACCAACTTTTTTAACATCCTCTTCTCATTCTTGCGAAGCAAGTATAAAAGTAAAAAGTCACAAATTATATTTTGCCTCATCTTCACATACATCCAGTTTTTCTTTAAAAATAACTCACTTTGTTATTTAGGGCTCTATTCCTATTTTATCACATTAAGGTTTTCTTTATGATATTATTTTTATTGATGACTTTAGTAAGTTTAGCTGGATCTTTCTCATGAAAAAAAATCTAATCTTCTTGATATCTTTTATCGATTTCAAAAACATATCGAATGGTACTTTAACTGTAAAATACTCTCCTTTCACTCCGATTAGAGTGGAGAATAACAAATACTTCATCGTTATCTTGACTTTCTGATATTTTTTTATTGAGTCTCATGTCCTCACATTCCTAAATAGAATGACTTCAGAGAGAGGAATCATCATCATATAAACAAAAATATTTTAGCACTTTTAATTATGCATTAATTCCACTTAAATTTTGGAATAACATTGGTCAAACTATAGTTTATCTTATTAATCGTCTATCCACTCCATTGCTTCAAAATAAATATCCCTTGGAAAACTTTATAATTAATCAACTTCTCAATTATATGTTCTTACATATCTTCAGTCGTGCATGTTATCTATGACTATGATCCCACTTTAAACACAAATTAAATTATCATTCTCAACAATGTGTTCTCCTTAGTAATAATAATTTGTACCATGAGCATCATTATCTACATATACCAATAGGATGTATATAAATTTCTCAATATGTTATTTTTGATGAATCTCTATTTCCTTTTGCAACAACAACAACAACTCCATTCTTAGGAAATAGTAGTACTTTTTTTATATCGCCCAATATAATATCAGAATTTTTGCAAATTATTTTCTCATCAAAACACACTAAAGATATAAGAGGAGATATACATTCTAGGTCATACTCTGGAGGTTTTTAAAAACTTCTTATACTATCAAAATCATCCAAGCGGCTACTCCAACAAGAGTAAGATGTATTGGTAATATAGAGAAAAAAAAATATTCTAAAACCTATTTCACATCCATTCTCATCATCATCAATGAGAGATTCAGATGATGATGTTTCTCGTCACAAGCTTCCCCTGAGTGATATATATATGCATGATGTCTATCAATGACAACCAAATATCTTCTTCCATGAGCTTTAGTGGTCTCCTTAGAATCTATTGGGCCAACTTACTTTTCGCAATCAAACAAGGATCACAATTGGCATATGACAACGACGATAGAATTTGGTGTACTTTTTCCCAATGAACCTTGAAGCCTTATTTCCTGCACTCTCTCCATAAATGTTGTGACCTCTAAATGGATATTCCATTTTAATCATCGAGTTGATGGTTCTTTCCAATGGTACAAAGCTTGACTTGCAACAAAAAAATTTAGTCAACAATTAAGTATTGACTCCAATGACGTATTTAGCTTAGTCATCAAAATTATTCCTGTAAGATTATTATTATTCGTAGCTATTAGTTCTAATTGCCTCATTTATAACTAGACATTTATAATGCTTCCATCATGGTTATCTTGAGAAAATTATACTTGCAGAGAAATCATTTGAGATCATTCATTCATTATTTTCAAATCATATTTGTCAGCTCAAGAAATAATCTATATATGATCTTCGATAAATTTCTTGTACATGGTTTCATCATTTATCTAATTGATTATAAGCTCAAGGGCTTTCTAATTCAAAATTGATTTCTCTCTATTAATTCTACATATATAATGATGAATCTATAATATTATTCCTTTATCTACGTGAATGACATTTTAATAATTAACAATCACTAACAATGAGATCGTCGGTGGAATTAGGTCGAAAAAGGAGAACTAGGCATGATCTTCTTCTGATTCGCCTGTCGTGTAAATCTGGAGCAAAATTTATGTACATCTAAAAGCCAATCTTCAAAATTTGTCTCTAATAGAGATCGAACTCTAATACTCTACTGGATCATCTGAGTGTTTACACCCATAAGGACATTGGATTAGACGGGATACATATAAAATGAGCGGACAAATTTGGTATTAAAATTCTCAAAACACAATTGTAACTCAAATAAAACACTAACTCCCATCAAATAAATATAGGAATGACAATTTCCTCCGAATTTGATAGAGGATTCGATATCCGATTCGAATGGAGGAGGCTATGAAGAAATTTCAGCGATTTATCAAACACCGCACGTGAAGTTTAGAATTGTCCAAATAGTACCCATACTTTCATATTTATCAAAGAGTGTACTTCATTCCTTTTTTACCCCTCCTGCCAAATATGTATTTAATGCTCAGATATTGCATGCATCCGAACCACAATTGAAAATCCCGAACCATCCAAACGTGGTGCTGAGAATTCAAATCCTAGGACCACTGTATTCTTGAAAATATAATTCCCAGTACCACCTTTTTTTTATCTGATTTCTAATTTATATGAACTTGGATTTCTGAAATATTGTTGTGAATATCTAATAAAATCTTGAATATCAGAAATTTTGGTCACGGATACACAGAGGGGCACTACCCAAACTCAATGGACTTGGATTGGATCGAAGAAGAGGTGAATAGGGTCATCAATGAGTTTTGACCGAAATCGTCATCAATGAGTTTTGACCGAAATCCATTAATGGACCTAGAGTAATCTAAATTCCGAAATCTTGACTTAGACTGAAAGATCTTACAATATGAATTTTTGATATGTCGAAGAAACTTAGTTTTAATCCTCCTACCTCCCAATTTTGACGGTGTGTAGAAAAAAAGATGGTGCTGGGAATTAAATCCCAACACTACAATAGAATTGTAAATCCCAACACCATCACTGTGATGCTGAAATTTACAATTTCAGTACCACAGTGGTGATGCTGGTCCCAACACTCACTGTGGTGTTGAGATTTGCAATGCCATTGTAGTGCTGGAAATTACAGTGGTGCTGAAATTTACAATACCACAGTGGTATTGAGATTTAATTCTCAGCACTATTTTTTTTGACACACCGTCAAAATTGGAAGGTAAGAGGATTAGAACTAAGTTTCCTCGACATATCAAAAATTCTTATTGTAAGATCTTTCAGTCTATGTCAAGATTTCGGAATTTGGACTCCTCTAGGTCCATTAATGGGTTTCGATCAAAACTCATTGATGATCCTATTCACCTCTTCTTCGATCCAATCCAAGTTCATTGAGTTTGGATAGTGCCCCTCTGTGTATTCGTGACCAAAATTTCTAATATTCAAGATTTTATTAGGTATTCAGAGCAATATTTCAGAAATCAGGTCGATATAAATTAGGAATCAGATAAAAAAAAAGTGGTACTGGGAATTATATTTCCAGAAACACAGTGGTCCTGGGATTTGAATTCCCTGCACCATGTTTGGATAGTTCGAGATTTTCAATTGTGGTTCGGATGCATGTAATATTTGAATTTGGCGGAAGGGATAAAAAAGGAATGAGGTACGTCCTTTCATCCTTTGGTAAATATGAAAGTATGGAACACTGTTTGAGCAATTCTAAACTTCACGTGCGCTGTTTGATAAATCGCCAAAGAAATTATTTGAACCCTCTTAAATAATTCAATACGGAGATTTTTGGATTCGGATATAAAAGTGAATCTTATAGGATTCTACATATACTCTACTTGAATATCCGATTAAATTATTGACATTGAAATAAATTATTTATAATATTTTATTATTTCTTCTATAATATTTAGTTTACTGATTTTTATCTATAATTTTTTTCTTCTTATTATTCTAATTAAGAATTTGATAAATATCCATAACTTCATCTAAATAATTCAAATTTTAAAAAATACAATGGTATTTAGATAGGATAAATATGAGGATAAAAAATGGAGATATATAGAGATAAATAGAATGAAGGAAGATAAGAATAAAGAATCGATTCATTACCATCCCTAAATAAGTACACTGAGAAAAGCTAAATACGAAAGCAACCAACCAAGCAATTCAAAGTTTTGAAGGAACAGATTCCCCTCCGTAACAGCACCATCAAACAAACCTCATCCATCCACCACATTGTCGTCTTCTATGACCATGCGGATGAGGAACAGCGACTTACCAAATTCCCTCTACCATTATTATTCTTGCAGCCCCACCCCCAGTCCTTGTACAAATGTTTTTTTTAAAATTAAATTAAATTAATAGAAAGAAATACTTTTTTTTTTGTTAAAAAAAAATCTTGATTATTTCGATTTATTCATTCTCATTTTGACTGTATTTTATAAACTATTATTGATAAAAATATATCAATAGTAGAAGCGACAAAAAGTGGAGAGGCATTCCACTTTAGGAGAATAAGTAGTTCGATCTTCTGCTGTGATATCGTTCGATGGTGAATTTAAAAAAAAATTATTCGGACATCCATAGGGCTCAGGAGTTTATCCCGTGGACGAAGTACGACTTCAACATTGGACCGTCATTGAAGGATAGCGCAACTACGACATCTAGGCTGAACCGTGAAAAAACTATGAGCGCTTTTCTGATTTATCTTTGGTGGGTGGTGGAAGTCACTTGGGTTCCGACTTTATCCGGCTCAGCTATTGGCGAGGCGTCCCGAAGGTCTGTGGAGCAAGATCGATCACTTTCAGAGATTAGTCGGATTGAAGGTTCGGATATTCCAGTACCAATCAATAATAACACTACTACTATTAATAATTGATAATTCATCGATTTCTGTAAAATATTTGAACCGTCAATCTAGCGGCCTGATTACCCCGTACCAAACGTAGTCATAAAGTCCTCCGTGATTTACCTCTCTCATAATAGCCGTGGGACAGACTGGTTGGTAATATTTCAAAGATGTAATGTAATGTAATTGTATTACAAAATAAGAGTCAAGATCCGTAATCTCGATTACGAAGGAAAAGCTATATAATCCGATTACATTACGGACTCAATATTTATCATGACAAATATATCATTCTTTTATTTTTCTCATTGCTTCCCGACGCTCGTCGACAACGACCACCGGCGACCACTGGCGACGGTTGTCGGCTGGTGATGGTTGTCGGCCGACGGTCGATCGACGGTCGACCGGCGATCGACAAGCGATCGGCCAAACGACCCAACGGACCGATCGGCCGGCGGACCAAACAAGCCGATCGACCGACGACCGACGACGGCCGATAATCGGCCGATCGGCCGTGATCGGCCGATCGATCGGCCGACGATCGGCCAAACTGACGATCGACGACCAAACGGATCCGAAACTAAGAATTATATTACCTTAAGAAGAAATTATAAGGGTATTTTTGTCATTTTATAATAATATGAATTACATTTCTTATAACAAATATGAATACCAAATAAACGAATGTAATCACTTTTGTAATCAAAGATTACACACTAATCGCTAATCAAATACAGTAATGTAATACACATTACATTACAAGGTTGATTACATTACAAGGTTGATTATATTACCCCGTACCAAACGTAGCCTATGAGTCTTGATATAGTGGCCAAGACACGTGAGGTTATCTGAATCCAAAAAATGACTTTAAACTTCCTTCAGAATCGATCCATATCGTATTCGTAAGCATCGTCGTGTCTTAGTCACTACATCATCTCCGCGGGACATAATTCATCCGTTTCAAATAGCAAAGGAATCGATTTGATTTCGATTAGTTCGATCAACTCTACTTGCGCAAGCCCCGGTGGGGCTCGATCGATCCAACAAAACTACGACTGAGGTACAGGCGGAGGCTCTACTGACTTTGGGACCTGATTAGCCAACAGGGAAGCACAGTCTGTGACTGACAGTCAAAAGCGATCGAGCAGCAGTTACCAACCGCAACCTGCTCCCTCTCCGTCTCCGTCATTCCAGTCCACGCCAGATAAATTAAGCTCCACCTCGTCCCCGACGTGACTCGATCGGCTCAGTCAGTCTTGTTTGATATTGATTCATCAGGCCGGCAGCTGCCATGGGCAGGTCTCCCTGCTGCGAGCAAGTTCACACCAACAAAGGAGCTTGGACCAGGGAAGAGGACGACAGGCTCATCGCTTACATCCAGGCTCACGGCGAAGGCTGCTGGCGCTCGCTCCCTAAGGCCGCAGGTCGGTCGTCTGGTTCCTGATCATGTTTCTCTTTAGAAATCGATCTTCTATTTCATGCGGCATTATATTAAGAATCCTCTGTCGGTTTCGGATGAATTAGGCCTCCTGCGCTGCGGCAAGAGTTGCCGTCTCCGGTGGATGAACTACCTCCGGCCAGACCTCAAGCGCGGCAACTTCACTGAGGAAGAGGACGAGCTCATCGTCCGCCTCCATGCTCGGCTCGGAAACAAGTACGTACGGATTTATTTTGTAAGGATCGAACGTCGACGGATTTTGTATTCAGGAATTGTTAAGTGTGCTCGATCGATTTCTTGTCGATAGATGGTCGGTGATCGCGACGAGGTTGCCGGGAAGAACGGATAACGAGATCAAGAATTACTGGAACTCGCACATCAAGCGCAAGCTCGTCGGGCAAGGCCTGGACCCGCAGACGCACCTCCCGCTCGAGACCTGCCGCCGGCCGCCGGAGGTGGAAGGCCTCGACCTCAGCATCAGCCTTCGCCTCCCTGCCCCTGGGGTTTCCGCCAACAGTGCTGATTGGCGGACGACTTCCTCCTCTCCCCCGGAGGTGGTGCCGCCGCCTCCATCGCCGACGATTTGCTTCTGCTACCGCCTCGGCTTCCGCAGGGACGAAGCCTGTGGCTGCCGGAGCGGCCGCTCCCATGCCTTGTAGGATTCAGCGGAT
Organism: Wurfbainia villosa; assembly: GCA_025175895.1. Lineage (NCBI taxonomy): Eukaryota > Viridiplantae > Streptophyta > Magnoliopsida > Zingiberales > Zingiberaceae > Wurfbainia > Wurfbainia villosa. Next base: position 5,198,472 of record JAKLTH010000238.1, read on the forward strand.
AAGGTTGGCGTTCGATCTCGCGCCGCTCCGATCGCGATTTGGCAGGCGATTCTGCGATGGATGTCGACGTTTGTCGTCTTCTTCGTTTAGATGGATTTGGCTTGTTTTAATCCTTTTTTTTTCCTTCTTTGGTAGAGAATCGAGGAAATATTTATATTTTTTCGAAGGCGTAAAAATATCTTGTATCAAATTTTATTTTATCCATTGGTGTAATGGTGATTTATTCCTCATATTTTTGTCGATGGATTTCATAACCAATATAAAAAAATTATATTATAAAAAATATATTATTCAATTTAAAATTAACAGGATAGAAGAATAAATATTTTGAAAAATTTATAACTTTAAAAAATTAATTTTTATTTATTGATATAGTTTTACCGTCGGTAGTTATGAGATAACGAGAGTCTACACGGAGACTATTTTATCCATGATAAATCCAACAGATGGTAGCGACCACGACAATCTGTGACGTCGCCGGACGTCATCATCTGATTCCTCATTGAATGATTGACCTTCACGTGGAGGAGTGTTCCATTTCCTCTCCTGTTTCTCGGACCTTCATCGGTCAGCATGACGTCAGTCCCATGTAATCGTTCTCGATATCCTCATGTCTAACAGACCGGTTTGATTCGAATCAGAACGCATTTGTTAAATTTGAAATCGGAATCGATTCAGATGAACTGATTTGGTTGATTCGGAACCATTTCGAAATCGATTCTGATTCTGATTTAGATCGGATTTTAATTGCTATTTTAAAGATGAAAATTATTAGTATATTAACATGTCTATAAAATTATTTTACGATAGAAAAAAAAAAAGATAAAATCACCGACATGATGGATGAATTTGGAAGTCCAAGTTTGAGGAAGATGGTCCGAAATCGTTTCGGAATTGATCCGGAACCGTTTTCGAAATCAGTTCGGAACCGATTCGGAATCGGTCCAGATTGAATTGGTTTCAAAATTAATACTTTGGAATTGAAACCAGCTCCGAATCGATTTTGAACCGATCCCAACGTCGACGGATCCAAAATCAGTTTGAATCGAATTGGAACGGAAACCAAAGAATCGATAAGCATGTTTATCCGTCAGCGTCGCTTTCTTCCGGGGTTAAATGGGCTAGCAGGACGGGCCGACTCATCGCATCACGCATCTTATTTAACCTTTTTTTTTTTGTAAATTAACTTTAATTTTTGAAAGAAAACAAAGTAGCAATAAACTGAACTTTTTAAAAGTTAAAAGTATTTTTAAAACAGAAAAAAAATGAAATTTCCCATGATTTTACGGGTAGATAGTGGCCATTCATTAGAATTATTGAAGAGAAATCAAAAGTGTGCATAAGTTTTTTTTATTTTTTATTTTTTATAATCTAAGCGTATTAATTTGACTCGATTAATCCTATAGATAAATGATCTTCACTTTTCGTTTAGCTACTTGATAAACCCACAACATGACTTATGCATACTCGAAGTCTTTGGCCCCCATAGATACGATGCATTAGTAAGTCAATGGGTAAATTTGTACAATGGACAAGAGTCAATTTCGGAGGCGATCTAAAATTCTATCTCGGGCTCAGATGATTAGTCATTGCTTTATCAATCGCGTCCACGAGCATAATCCTCCTGTGATTTACTTCATCTCGAATCCTGAGAAACCGAAGCGAGAGAGCCGTTAGATTGACGGTTCCAATCTTTTATACAATATTCGAAGTCTTTTCCATTGATTCATCTATTAGATAAACTCTAATCTTTAGGATATTCATTCCATTTTGAATTTTAAATCTTGATTCTCTTGTTATTCTTCTTAGTCTTCTTAGTTTGGATTTAAGATAAATGAAGGAGAATTAAGTGTCTGTTGCATTTTAAGGAGCTGATTTCGTGGAAATAATCATAGTTAGGTGGTTTCGAGGGTCAAAGTTAATTTGGTCAACAGTCAAACTGCACTGGTAGTCAAGAGATGATCAACCAAAGTAGCTCGACGGTTATAATTCCTTATTGATTTTCCTCCTCATCTTCTTCATTATGATATGATTTTATGGTTTTCTCCGTTAAAGCGTCATTAAGTCAGATGATGTTTCTATATAAGAGAAAGGAAAAAAAGAAAATGAGAAAGGAAAAAAGAAAAGGAGAGAGACGATAATTTCTAAATTTTATATTTTAATTATTCATTTTTTATATATTATTCCTATGCTTTTTGATTTGCACGTTGAAGAGATTTCACTGAGTTATGTCGACTCTCTTTTCATCCTTATGTTAATCTTTTCAGGAGTGAAGTATATTCTTAGCTCAATTAATCTAAATCGCCTTTTATTCCTGTCTGGCTTGTCAAAGATGTTCTGCCTTAAACATCCAGCAGAATCTTCTCACCTCTCGATCTCAGATCGAGAATAAGAGTCGATGAGGTCCCACGGGGATGGCGGGTTGGTTAAGACAGAGGGTGTTTGCAGATGAGGCCAGGGTTCGATCTCTGGGGTGGCAGGATTAATCCTCCCTCCAGTCGTAGCAGAACCTCTCCTCTGTTGGTACCAGCCCGTCAAAGGCCATAGGCTTGTCCCGTGATTTACCCCTTCGCGATTTCCTCTTGGGACGGGGGGCCGGAGGCTGCTAGGTTGGCAGTTCCAACCTTTTTGCAGAGAATAAGAGTCGATGAGCCCCCAGGGCTAGCTTAGTTGGTAAGTACAAAGGGGTAATTTTTAAGTGGGCAAGGGTCAATTTCCGGGGAGGTCATGACTCTGGGCCATCGACATACCCTCTCCTTTGCACTTGCCACCTGGGTCTTGATTTATCTCCTCCACCGGTAGGGGCAGCCGGAGGAGGCCGTTAATGTGGCGGTTCCACATTTTTTTTTTTTTGAGAATAAGAGTCGATGGCACGTTGATTAATCATGAGATTTTCTTGTGTATTTTGAGAGGTCGATTCCGTCCTTTAACAATGTGCACTGTGGGAGTGGCAGTGCTCGATGCCCTCCATCTCAGTGTGGTCGGCTTTCTTGATGATGCACGGATTTTCAATGTGCACTGGTCACACATCATTCTGATTTATCTACGTCGATCGTTGGACAACTTCCGTGGGGCCGAAACAGTCAGGCTTACGAATTAGTAATTAAGGAAAGAAAAATCGTATCTTAGATATCTGGATTTGGAATGTAGTTCTCTCGGATGGTTCGATTTAGTAAGAATTTTATTTATTTATATTTAATATAAATAAGAAATTTAAAGTAAGTCATTAAAAAAAATGGGATAGAAACTCTTTTTTGATTTTTTTTTGCCAACTAATTTTTATAGGTAAATATTATTATTATTAAATTATTTAAATTTTAATAACAATTGTATTTGTATTTATTTATTTGTTAAAATATATTTTTTAAAAATCTAATATTTGAATTTTTTAATATTGTAATATTCAATTTTCTTTTACATTTGCTTGGTTACAATAATTACTTTTATCAAATAGAGTCTTGGCCATGGATGCTATATAAATGATTATGTGAAAGCCGGGACTACAATGCAAACATAGAATATTCATATATGTATATTTTTTATCCTCATGGGAGGACTCCATGACTAACACGGCAACAAAGTGATATCAATAAGGAAGGATTAATTTTTGAGAGCTGTAAGTCTTTCGGAGTATCTATTTTCCTGCCGCGTTAGTCCTGGATTAGACAATATGCTCATCGTAATTTATCTCTTTCGTATTGACCGTGGAATCAATTGACTGAGACACTGAGGACAAATAAATTACCTTTTACATCAATATAATTTTTTAAACATTTTGATTCTCAACTTAGGATACATTATAGAATATTTTATTTCAATGAAATAAAAAATTTGGAATGGTTGTAAATGCTTTCGAATTTATATAGGCAATCTATAAATTCATGATTAATTGTGTCTGTCTAACGGTCTTTCATCTTGGCTTTTATAATTCATAATTCGAAAAGGAGTAAATCATGAAAAAATTATATTTATAGATGTAATTGATAAAATAATATATGATGTGAATCCGAAATAAAATTTTAAATAGCTTTCGAAAACTATCCTTATAACGTACCTGGGGCGGGACATAAATTCAGGATTAATGGTTTGAAGAAAAGGCCACCTTAGCACGCGAAGCGCCCTATGAATTATGTGTGTGTGTCCTTTTTTGTTCGTCGTCGTTCATTCTACAGGAAAAGTAGCAGAGACCACTAACATCAGTCTCCTGCTTTTTGGAGCGCCGGATGGTAAAAAGCTCACCGCCATCATCGTCATCATCACATGAAACCGTTGATCAACGGCTTTCTTCTCTCCCGCCCATCAAAATTTAAACCAGGTTTCCAAAAAACAGCAGAAGAAGCTAAGGGAAGCAGCAGCTAGTACTAGCAACAGCTTAGCCATGGGCTCCTGCGTGAGCAAGTGCTGCCAAGCTTCTCTCGAGATTGACGACGGCGATTCCAGTACTGCTGTCCCAGTGCAAGAGAAGCTCGTCGTCGTCTCGGAGTCCAAGCTGGTTGCTAGTACCCAACTCTATCGTGATGATTATCTCCCCGAAACACACACCTCTTCTGCTTCCCCTCCTTCCTCCTCCTCCTCCTCCTCTTCTTCTTCTTCTTCTTTCAGTTCTTGTACGATTACAAGCATTAGTAGTACTGGTAGTGCTAGCAGTGTATGCCCTCGACTTTCTCCTGCAAAGCATGAACCGCAAAAGATAGTGGTGCTCGATCCCCATAAGCAAGTAATTGCCTCCTCCCCGTCTCCGAGAACTCGGCCTCTCCCTGCGAAAAGAGCCCGTCCTTCATCGAACTCGATGAACGGTGCTTACGACGAGGCGCCATCAAAATGCTTGGAGAAGGCAAAGCTGCGACGAGTGCACCAGATCCACAGCGACAGGAGGCTGCAGCCTCTCGTCGAGGACATGAATAATCCCTTAATTTCCATGGATTGTTTTATTTTTCTTTAAGTTGCTGAGTTTGTGTTCTTTGATTGGCTATATATATATATATATATATATATATATATTTGTGTTATACATTTTATAATTTTGTTTGATTTTTCTTATCTGTATTTTCATTAATTAATTGGATTAAGTGCTGTCTCTTTCTTGGGGAAAAAAAAGTTATCGTCGATAATATTTTTATCTAATCAAAAGTAGTTAATAAGATGGAAGGATAGACACTTTCAAAAATTTTATAATTCTTCATAATTAATTTTTACTTTTTTAGATAATTTTCTCGTAGAAATAAGTGCGGTCTCTTTCTAAAGATGGGTAAAGTGACAATGAGAAAGTTTGAATAAATGAAAATAACACAAGAAAATCAACATTTTTTTATCTCAGAATCCTTAACATCCTAAGCGAGCGTTTAGTTCGTAAAAACAAAAAAAATTATTTTCTTTTTTTTAGAAAATAGAAAATAATTTTTTTATATTTTTCAGTTTTTTTTTAGAAAATGCTACTCTATTTTTTTAGAAAACGAAAATAAAAATAAAAAATATTTTTTTTGTGTTTTTTAATTTTCCAAAAAATATTCTTTTATTTTCTGAAAAAAAAACGAAAATAAAAAATACTAATCAAACATCATTTCTTATATTTTTTCGTTTTTTCAAAAAATAAAAATAAAAATAAAAATAAAAAATAAAAAATGATGTCGGTGCAGTTTTTATTACAACTGATATTACCACAGTAAAGTCAATTTATGTTCAAAGGACTTTTCAGCAGCACTGAGTGACGAATCCGTCGGCTTTACAGTCTCTGTGTAAAAATTAAAAATTTCTCCAACTGAGATAAATCATGGAGGATAAAATTCCTTGACACGATGATAAAATAGAAAGAAATCCATCTAAAATTAAGAAGGATTTTAGACCCCTCATCCGATATCAAATCCAATCCATTCTACAAGCAATACTCTGTCTTACCATCGCGTCGTTCCCGTGGAAACGACCTTATAGTCTCTCAGAACTATGTGAATAAAAATTCTATTAAATCGAATATATCGATCGGATTGAAAGATTCAATTCGATTTATTTGAAAATTTATTTTTTTAAAATATTAATTTATTTATTTTATTCAGTTCGATTTCTATTTTAAAATAAAAATAATCAATTAAATTGAATCGGAATCATCACCGAGTCAATTGGATTCAATTTTCAATTTAATTAATTAATTTTTAATGATTCAATTTATTTAATTTTTATTAAAAAAAAATCAGCCTATTCAATTTGTTAAAAAAAAAAAAATTATGATTCCGTCCCTTTCTCTTGCATCATTGCAGAGAACACAATACCGTTGCCTCTCCGCCATTGCACAGGGTGGGTGGTTTCATGCAGTAAGTGAGGTATACTCATCACACAAGACGATCCCGTTGTCGTTCCTATAGCATAGGCACTCTCTGCATGTACAGGATGGGCAATACCAACGAGGTCGGTTCTGTTGCCAAGCACTAGCGATCTGACTAGTTCTAGAGCAGCGAGTATGACCACATACCAAGAACTTCTCATCTCCTGCATATCTTGCACAAGCGTCAATTAACAGTTTTCGATGCATGGTTCAACCAGACCTGCAGACTCCGTACTAGAGACTGAGGTAGCTGTCTTCATCCCGCTTCCATTCTCAGCGAGGTCTTCTTTTGACACACAAACTTCGTCGAGAGATTGAAATCGATCGTAATCTAATGATCTCTATCGATCTTTTTTAAGATTATTATAAGAAAGATAAATCATAAAAGATCCTATAAATTTTGACGTGATGATTAAGACATATAGAAATTATCTGAGTTCAGAAAAAAAATTTATATCTCTTTCAAAATCGATTCATGCCCATTCTATGAACACCACCATATATTAATCATCATGTCATCTCTACGAGAATAAATTTTATTTTTCATCGAGTTCCACTGGATCAGAATCTTTATCATTTGATTGACAGAAAGTGATAGAGTTGTATTCATAATGAGTTTTCATGTGATTATTATAACATATTCAATTGTATCGTATTGATTAATAAATTTATATTATTAGATATGGTTTATTAATTTGAATATATATATAGAACTCTTTAATTTATATTATTAGCATTCATGAATTATTAACGGATTAACATTAATTTTATATATTTTTTCATACGATTGTTGTAAATCAATTGGTAAATTGCATGACAACCGCCAAAAGGGAGGCTGTTACCCCCATTAACGATCTGGTTCAACAGTAAACTGTTTTGTAACACGAGATACGATGGAATTCTTCTGTATAACACCAGCTCAAGCTGAAAAACTGCAGCATAAATCTGAACGGCCACAATTTAATAACACAAATTGCAAAAACTTAAATGGTTATACCAGTTAACCAAATGTTATATAAAAAACTCATCTCTCGTAACAAAAAAATGATTATCATCGGTTCTTCAATGATGATGAAAAAAAATAAATCATAAATAACAGAAGAATGGAGGATTTTTGAATTCGAGTGAAGATTTTAAATTCTACATTGAAATTCAATGTTTATCAATTTATAATAACATTTATACTGTTTTAATTAATAGACCGTCATGAAAGAATTAAAAAAAAACACCTCTGTTTTAAGCTCAAGGAGCTACATTTAACAATTTCTCGCGGAATAAAACATAAAAGAAGCATATGCAGGTAATACAAATTCAAAAATGTTTATAAACTAGAATTACATTTCGAAATTATGAATCTTGCAGCACATTTGTGGATTCAAGAAAGTAATACCAATGTCCAATAGGTTGATGTTAACTTGCAAATTGAAAAGGAATATTTACGGAATTATAAATATATATCTCAAATTATAGATGTAGATTTCTCTTGAACCGTTCAAAATTCCAAAATTTAAAAGTCTGATCATCACAAACATCCTCACAGTGAGATGAAAGTCACGAGGTTAAATTCGAACTTTCATCGCAATTCTAAAATCCGGTGATGTTTATCACGACGATCACTTGTTCTTTTCAATAAGAGATGATCCGAGAGTTATTTGTATCTTGCACTACTTGTTTGCACGCATAACTTCTTCTCCACACCATGCACATAAATTTACATTGTCAGTCTCTATACTTTTCCGTAAGAAGTATATATAAGGGAGGAGAGAAGAAGATGAAATATAATCTCCAGCCCCAACATGATCAGAAAACTAATAGTTGAAAATAAAAAACCAAACAAGATAGGATGTTTACCTGTTTATGACAAGAAGACTAAGTAATCATCTTTTTCACCTAGTTTTTGCACTTTGTTCCATATTTGAAGAAGCACAGGTACTGTTATAGATTGACAGAGGTCGAATTTCGATGTGAAATTTAAAAATTTTATCCAGACTCAAAAGTCTTCAATTATTTTTGACCATTAGATGAAGGGATAAGTCTTCTGTGATTTATTTCTCTTTATCATCATCGAAGAACCGATGTCAAGGGGTGTTGAACGAATGTAATTGCCTTTTACTACTGACACAATGTTGATAAAAAATCAAATAAAAACAATTTTAAAGCATCAACATACCAAAAATTAAAAAGGTTAAAATACTTTCATCTTAATTAAAAATGCACAACGCTCGGCCAAAATGCATGAATATCTGAAGTAAAAAAACTAATTATAAAATGTACTGTGTAGATTCAGACCCATAAGAACATATTTATAAAGCCTATGCAAGTTTAACGAAATTTAATGCCAACTTATTGATGTTTAGAACGAGTACAACAGAGATGTTGAAATTAGCATATTGGATTTTTTTCATCAAAATATATTACAATGGAAAGCAAAGTTTAAGAAGAATGTTTTAGTCAATTAACAATCCTTTAAAAGATTAGAATTATCAATTTAACGGTCTCCATTGACTTATCCCACGATCATTGTGAGTAGAGTTGTCAAACGGATCGACCCATGGCAGGGCAGATCAATCCGTCATTAACCCAACATTTAGCGAAGAGGGGCGGATCGATCCGCCATCTTGATAGGTTGAGAAATTTTCAACCCAACCCAATCCAAGGTAGGTTACAGGTTAGGCGGGTCAATTCGTGGGTCACAAAAATTAAAAAACTATATCTAAAATTACTAAGATATTAAGAGTTTGTGGCGATGATCAGTAAGACAAATGAAGTATCATGATTAAAAAAATAAACATTTGAAGTAATTAAAATCTTATAATTGAGATTTAATTATCGACCGACAAAGTTGAGTACCGATGTTTTTTATTATTTCAATGATCCAAAATATTCAAATCTTGATAATATATAAATTTAAATATTTACTCCTCTAAATAAAGATCCAATTGAGATTTTTTAGCTTTTGTAATTATTTGATTTTGATATGTCATCATTTTCTACATCGATTGGAATAGTAATGATAAGATAATATAAAATAATTAAAGTATACAAGTAAAAAAATATTAGAGTACATCAAAATATATATGTGATAGAAGAATATTATGATGGTTCTCTTATTAATTAATATTAGAATATTGGTAAAAAAAACTTATACAATTTTATTTTCACATGTTTCATCTTTTGATATTTCTCAATCCGCGGGTCAACCCGTGCCCACGGCGGGCCAACCCGTCTAGACTCGCAACTTGGGCGGGTCAATCCGTTTAAGCCCGTCAAAATGACGGGTTGATAAAATTTCAACTCAATCCGAAGGATCTAACCCAACTTGACAGTTCTAATTGTGAGGGAAGTAAATCACGGAGAGTCCTATGGGCTTTGATGTGATGGACAAGATACGTGGGGAGCATCTGAATCCAAAAAAAAGACCTTAGATCTCCTTCGGAATCGATCCATGCCACTCCTATAAATATCATCGTATCTTAATTACTATGTTATCTTCGCGGAGACATCAATTAACAGCCCTGGTAGATAAGAAGTTCAATTGATGGTGGAATCATGAGGTCATATAAATTAATCCAACAATTGCTGGACAGTTGAGAGTTAACAGGCTGCCACAAATTATGTTATGATCATAAGTATGAAAGCACAGAACATCTCATGTTAGACATGAGTATGAACCAGCAACCCATCCATTGGCACCAAACAAAATGACAACCTAATGCTGCTTTTCTTGCTGTGGGATGAATGCATCAATGAAACTGTAGTAACTGATATGGAAGAAATAAAGTCCTATTGCATGACAAGATCAATTCAATGCGTGCTAATAAAGGATAAACTAAATTATTTTTTTACCTATCACGAGTTAAGTTATGAATTTTGAAAAAATTTAGATAGACGGTCTTGAATCGAATACAGATCGAGAGTTTATTTTTTCGAATGAAGTATATTTTCAATGTCTAATCTGCCTTAATTATAGATATAGTGTGATTGTGTCACCGAACTTAATGATTGATATGTGAATACTTTCTTGATTTATTTTGATAATCTTTAGAAATTATTTAGTCGCTCGTTAGAAATCTATGAGATCAGATCGATCATCTCAAGATTAATCAAGTCAAAGATTTAAATATTCGATGATTATCGAAATAAAAATAAATAAATAAACATTTATATTTATAAAAAAAAAATGCAATATTCTTTCTTAATAAAACATATAAAAGAACAAAAGAAAGATACGCGGCGGTTATCGATTTGGCCGTAATTTCGGCAGCTAGAGGTTGTGATTTTAACTGCAATTTTATAATCAAATGTATTTAAATATATATTTTTAAAAAATAATCTTTAATAAATTATCAAATATCTGTTAATAAATTACACACAATCACAAAGTATGATGCCGATTTCGAAAATCAACACCACAATATGATTACAATATGATGCCAATGTACAATTGTCGGAGCATCGCCGACGAAAAATCTTACGTGCCACACAAGGGCCGTGAAGGGAGGAGGCACTCGAGTGACTCCATGGCAATGAGCAAGAAGGAACAAGGATTTATAGAAGGGAAACGGAGGAGATCGAGTGAGAAATTTGCCTGTTTTCTATTCAGAAAATATTATGATTGAAAAAAATATATAATTGGCATATCAGTGACTCCTCTCAGTTGTCCTTAATAAGAAAGAGAATAAATCAGACGAATATTAACATTGACTTTCTCAACAGATTCGACATCTAGCTAAGAATCAACTCAAAAGTTTATAGAAATTTAAATGAACATCTTATTATTGCATCGTAGCTCGGAGCTGAAAAAGATCACGATAGAAGAATCTGCATGCATCTGGTGCTAATTAAACTGCTACGTAACAGTTTGACATGAAGTAAGATGTCCATATAAACTTTGACGATTGATCTCAGCACAATCTACCGACAGTCAGAGATCTACCAAGCCGAACTGCGCGATTAAGATCTCGAAGCAAAGATTTGGTCAAAGTGCAGGTGAAGAGGGGGCTTGTTACACTACGAAAAAACTATTTTTTGATGACGAATTTTAACAACGAATTATTTTCGTTGCAAATCTGCAACAAATATAGCGACGAATTTTAAGTTTCGTCGTAAATTTGTAACGAAATAAATTTTTGTCGGCAATTTACGACGAAAAATAAATTCGTTGCAAATTTCTGCAACGAATTATGAATTCGTTGCACATATTTGCGACGAATTTATTTTTTCGTCGCCAATTTACGACGGAAATAATTTTCGTCGCATAATTTAGCGACGAATTCAGAATTCGTCGCAGAAATTTAATTTATTAAAAAAAAAAAGAAAACAAGTTCTGCCGAATGAGTTAATTTTTAAATTTTTTGCAACGAATTTGAGGATTCGTTGCAAAATAGCAACGAATCAAGAATTTGTTGCAAAATTAATATTAAAAAATAAATTAACGTTTTAAAAAGTTTAAAATATTTTTTTTTAAAAAAATTGTAACGAATCCTGGATTCGTTGCAAAGTTAATATTAATATTAAAAAATAAATTAACGTTTTAAAAAGTTTAAATTTTTTTTTTAAATTTCCAACGAATCCAAGATTCATTGCGAATTTGCAACGAATCTTGGATTCGTTGCAAAATTTTGCAACGAATCCCAGGATTCGTTGCAAAATTCGCAACGAATCCTCGATTCGCAAAATTTTTTAAAAAAAATTAAAGTTTTAAAACGCGTTAAGTTTATTTTTTAATTTTAATTTAGCAACGAATCCAGATTCGTTGCAAATTTGCAACGAACTCGGATTCGCTAAAATTTAAAAAAATTAAAGTTTTTAACAGTTGTTCTAAAAAGCGCTAGACTGGTCACTGGCCACTAGGCGCCTAGGTTTCTAAAGCGGTCGATTTTTAATATTTTAAATATAATAATATATAAAAAAAATTAATATATTAGGGGCACTCAAAAGTCAAAACTCACTTTATAGCCTACACATACATGTAACAAATAACAACTAACAACAACTCAACAAGTAACAAGAATATTAAAAACGTTTAAGATGGTAAACAATAAAAATTATAAAATATAAGAATTAAAAACATAATTGCAAACAATATTAAAAATCCATTGCAATAATAATAATAAGAATTGGAAATGTGCGACACGCCCACCGACACGCCTGTGGCCTCATTTGGCATGGGCGTGTCGCACCGACGCGACACGCCTATGGCATGGGCGTATCGGGGGCGTGTCGGTTGCTGTTGAGCGTTGCAAATTTGCAACGAATCCACGGATTCGTTGCTAAATTAAAATTAAAAAATAAACTTAACGTTTTAAAAACTTTAATTTTTTTTTTTTAAATTTTGCAACGAATCCCAGGATTCGTTGCAAAATTTAATTAACTTACTCCGCTACCCTAATTTTTTCCCTTCTCCTCGCATCGCGCCCGAGCCCTAACCTTTCCCCTCCGCGCCGTCGGTCTTCCCTTCCGCCGCCGCCGGTCTTCCCTTCCGTCGCCGCCGGTCTTCCCCTCGCCTCGCGGCCAGACGATTCGCCACGACCCGCCTCCTCCGGCGGCCGCTGAGCCCGGGCCGCACCCCACTGAGGCCGGCGTGGCCGCTAGGTCGACCGACGCCGACGCCGCCACAAGCCCGACCGATGTTCGCGAGGTCGGCAGGCCGAGCGGCGGCGCCGCCGGCGCTCGTCCGGCCGGTCAATGAGCGGGCCACCGCTGGGCCCGGCTTCACGGCCAAGCCCGTGGCGCCGCTCTTGCGCCGCCTTGTTGGTCGCAGGTTTCAATGGCCGCACTCCGGCCGCCTCTGCCTCGGCCGTCGGCGCCGCCTCCTCGCCGGCGCCGCTTCCGCCATCGCCATGAAGTCTCGCTGGCCATTGTCTGACACTGCCGCACGGCCGCTCTCGCCAATGGCCATGAGGTGCCGGTCCGATAGCTCGGCACGATGCGACCACGCCAGCCGACCGGCCAATTCGATCCGGCAGACGGCATGAGCCACGCCCGCCAGTAGATTCTCTGAGAGGTCCGGTCAGCCGTAGCCGTAGCCGACACCACTAATCACGGCCGAGACGCGACCACTAGTGGTATAATTTTTTCCTATATTTAACTCCATAACTACGAAGCTTTATCCTATCCTACTTATTCTGTAGAACTATATATAGTTAATCAGAAAATACTGAAGCTTTAAGCCGCTAATTTGCCGTAGATACACATACCAAATAATGCTCAGTACTAAGTTGGAAGAAATATTTTATGATTTTGTTTAGTCACATATAGGAAGTTATGGGATAAAACAAGCAGTTTATAAGGCTTAGATGAGCAAATCATGCACTTCTACCTGAGTAATTACAAGCATCTTAAAGTCAGTGGTGGTGGGGGAGCTAGTGTTTAAGGCTTAGATTAGTATTAACTTGTGGTGATACATTTTGATCCACGCTTGGACCTCGTGTGTCAATGAGCTGTCTCATTTGCGATGATTGTTATACATCTACAAATAATAATTTGACCTAAATGACATAATTGCAATGAGTATCTTTCATGTTCAATAAATTTGATTAGTTTGTTGTCACTGCTTGCTTAGATGAGAGAATTGGCCGATTAACAAAACTCCTAGACCTATGTTAATAATAACTCTCTCATCTAAGCTTATAAAGCTTCTCTATATTATTAGCCCACAATTCACAATTTGGCACTAAATTTAGGGTGTCACAATCACCCCCATTTTAAGTCTTGATGTCCTCGTTAAGACCGAAACCCCAACACATAATTTTAACCATTCCTAATCAGTAGTGTAAAATATCGGAAAAAAAATAAAATAAAATAAAATAAATGTTGGGTGATTAGGAAAATACCCTATGAAATTTTCCAAGGATTTTTAGAAATTTTCTTGGAAAATTATGGAAATTTCTATGGCTATTGCGGGGAAAGATTTAAACAGGCTTTGGGAAAGCCTGTTTGGGTCATCCGGTCATGAGGGACTTAATAGGGATCAATTGACTTAAAGTTTAATGGTAAAACCCTAAGGTCCATGGATTTAATGGATTGATCAGTGCCGGACCCGATTGTTTTTCCCTAAACCCGACCCGGTATTTTCTTACCCGACGCGCTTCTCAGTTATCAACGCCAAGCCTTAATTTCCTTCGGCTTTTCCTTCTCCCCATTTATCATCGCGCGACTCCTCGTTTCATTTTCGCAATCCCGATTCTTCTTTGCACCGCAAACCTTTCTTCTTCCTCTCTGTTTCTCGCCACAGCCAACCTCACCCTCTCGTGTTTTCTCCTCGCGGCGGGTGGCGGTGACCAGCCTAGACGGAGCACAAGGGCGAGTCGACGGTGAGCACGCGTGGCGGGGAGCTTGGAAATCGGCGGCGTCCGGTTGGAATCTGCCTTTGCGATCTCGCCGGAGCAAGGCTAGGAAGTAGGGTTTCGAATAGATGGATTTGGTGGGGATTCGTAGTGTTCACCACGAGCAAGGAATCAGCAGCAATGTCGTTGCTGTCACCGTTGCCCCAATTGCTGCAGTAATTAGGTAAGAACTTGCTTTTGGCTTACCTTGGACTAGATTAGGGCTACAGTGCATTTTCCTTTCGCTGAGCATGATCCATGGTTTGGGCAGCATTTGGTGCCGGCGAACAGGGGATAGGATGAGGGGTTTGCTGCCGGTGGAGTCTTCTAAGGCTGTGGTTTCTGCCGGTGGAGTTCTAAGATAGGTAAGTGGTATTACAGCTTTAATCTGGGTACATTTCCCTTTATTTGAGCTCGATCTGCCGTCGCCTCTCCTCCATTGTCACCTTCAACTAGCAGTCTGTGAGCACTGTCCAACAACCTTTCTTCGCTGCCAGGTTTCTGGTTTGGATCGGTACCATCTCCTCAGCCAGCGATTTCTACTTTGGTGATTCAAGCTTGGTGTTGATTGGTTCTGATGACTTGCCATTTTATCTTTAGGTAATCTCTTTAACCTCTCTTTGATCTTCGGATTTTGAATTCAGAGAGAGTAGTTTCAGGAAATGGTAACAGGATGTAATAATAGGTGTGGAGGGCAATTTGAACAGGTTATTCTCTATTGGACTCCATTGATGTAGAGAGGATACCATTACTGTGATTCACAATGGTTATGGAGCTCATATCAACGAATTTTCCAACCCATTCGGCTACCCATCATGATGTTGGAGGTTGGCAGTGGATGATGATCCGGAGAAGGTGAGTTTGTATCTTGATTTGATTGGTTGGAATGTAGTTAAGAGATTTATTGATTTAAATCTAGTTGTATGTTGTAGGATTGTTATGCTTGATAATTGGGAGTGAATTGATTTGCAGTTGATTGAATGAGGATAGATGTGAAGGCTTGATTAGGTTAAGTGGATAACTAGATCAATATAGTTGATCGAGATACGAAGTCATGTAGCATTCGATTCGATCACTTGTTGTATAATAGAACTTAATAGTAGTTCATGTTGTCTTGCAGGACTTTGATTAGTGACAGATGCTTGTACGTATGGACAGCTAGCGGAGCTATTTAACAGGTAGGTAATTTCCTACTGGTCGGGTAGATGTAATGATTTCCAGATTTAGATATAGATATGAACATGTTAGGTGTTCATATTACCTTGATCATGCTCTGTTTATCGTATGCTTGAACTTACCGTTGATATATATGTGTGCTCGATTATTGATAACACATACTCCCTAGCATGATCTAGAACTTACAGATGTGATGTAAGTAGGTCTAACGGTTTAGTAGGGTGTAGATGTTAGAGTACGGAGGATGACCTAAATTGTAAATTTGGCAAAATGATCCTCTGTGGATAAGTATGGCCCTAGATGTAGGACTTATTCCATACCTGTATGTGGCACATTTATTCACCAACCACGGGTTGTGTGAATGGTCATGTGAGTCGTGGACAGTGTGTCGCTACGGACCGATGGTCCTAGTTTGTCATGATCAGATGAGTGACTCTCTACAGGGTAGAGAGTGTACTGATCAATTGAGTGTGACTCTTGGTTGGACAGAGAGTCTAGGGTAGATGTTCTGTATGTGAGACAGTACTCTCATTTTATTGCATGCATACTGACGACATCGTCTCCCCTTGGGGTTGAGAGAGTCGTCAAATCATCTTGCCTCCTGTGTTACTTCAGAGGAGAATCGGTGTGAGGGCATAGTATTGGTTGTGCCACACTCTACCATTATTGACGATGGTAGTTGGAGTTGCGTGCAGTTGTCCTGGGTGCGTGGTACTCGACCACTCATTAGTAGTGTTAGTCGGAGTGACCAGCAGCAGGGACCCCCGTTGCGTAGCGAGCTACTTACGCTCATATGCTACTTGATCATACTACCCAACTCGGTCACTCAAGAGTGGTGGCGGCTGGAGTCGGGATAGTTGTCATGTCGTGCCACCTAGGCCACACTGGGGTCGTGGTAGCGAGTAGGGGTGAGCAGGCATGACCATGCATGTTGCATTGCCGTATCATACGGTGTTTTGCATATGGTTATATATATATACATACCTGCTTGTATATATATGTATATGGATGATGGTGATTAGTATACATACAGATACAGTCTATATGTATACTCACTTTGATGATGCATTTGTATGTACTATGCTTGTTGCATTTGTTTGTACATATTCATACATGATACTGCATTTCCTGTATGGTAGTAGGCTGGTACTTATATACCTGTTGGTTATTCACGGTGATACCCTTGGATCATATTCAGGATATTGTGTGATTTAGTACTATTCTGTTATACCCTATGATGTGATTATATGCCCAGGTTGGATCAAGATAGAGTAGCTGACCGCTGTGTATGTCAAAGATCGTTGATGTTGATTTATTTAGTATATGCATGCATATCTATTGTTATCTTGATGTATACTTGTTGTATGCAGTAGATTAAATCGTTGAATGACATGTAATATTGATACCTATATTTACATGTTTTCTCCGACACTATTTGAGTTTTACTCACCACCTCCGACCCTGGGTTTTTCTGTCGCCCAGGTAACAGGTAGAGGTCTTCGTGATGACTTGGAGCTGCGCCGACCAATCCATCCCATCTCCGTTTTCCGAGTCTCCCGAGGTGTTCATTTTTTGTTATGTATGGACTTGTTGTTGTTATGGATTTTGTCGCGATGTCGTGGACTCTATTTGTGTAGTCGTTTTATGTACGGTTTTAGTGCTGTGGTCTTGTCAGGTGGAGTACACCTGTATATTTTTGTTATCTATGTTGTGGGTATGGGGGTTTTCATTTCCGCTGCTATTAGTATGTTTATTATGTTGTTGTTGTGGGCCTACGGGCCTTGTATTAACCCGAAATGTTGCCACGTACAGGGGAGATGCCGTCCGTTTGATTTTCGGCTCGGCATACTCTCGGGGCGTGACAACTTTAGTGGTATCAGAGCCCAAGGTTCTGTGATGCCATACAATATTGTTTTTGAGTCGAGTCTTGGATTCTCGGGAGTCGATTTATTCGGTTTTGATTTTTGAGATGAGATGGACAGCGGCCTGAGCTCCAAGCAGCACGAGGTAAGAATCCCTGATAACTTATGGTTTAGTAGATATTTATCTAAACTTGATCAGTAGGTGTATACAATAGAGTTATGACACCTGTGTAGACTTTTAGTAGAGGTCGTCCACCGAGACGACCAACCGGAGTTACCTTAGTGTTTATACTCCCAGTTTTATTGCCTATGCATTTAGATGCTTATAACAGGGAATAACCTGTAGTTTGTTGGTTATTGTTCGTAATCGTGGTATGTATTGACCCCGGAAACGACCTGTTAAGTCTGTGAGTCTTGAACCTGTGTCGAGAAGGTAATTTACCTTTGAGAGCCGACTGATACCGAGTCAGAAAACAGGGGCCAAGTCATCACATTTATTATGGAAATCAGAGACTACAGTCTTAGAGATTTCCACTAACTGTGCTAGTCGGATCATTACCTGTGGGTAATGAACAGACTTGTAGACTATTGTTGATGCAGATAGTAGAAGGCTAGGTTACGGTGTTTTATAGGGATTTTTGATCCCTGAGGTTGTTCATACTGAGATGTATAACTTTGAGAGTACTTTTGAGTACTTAACTCATGTTATACCGAGAAAGAAGAGTAGTTTGCATACCATTATCGGGATCAAGCCGGTACTTGGTGATAAATGCAGAAAATAATCTTTGGGAAATAATATATCACTTGATCATGGTTTAGTGATGTTGAAAGAGAGTATTTCCCCGTGTCACTTTTAGTGACGCATTGTAAGGAATTCTTGAGCTTCAAGAAAGGGTGATCGGTCAGTAATAGTGTACTGTGCAGAGTCGTGAGACTTGCAGAAGTTACTACCACCTAACAACTCAAGATGAGTGGATGATTTAAGCCACCTAGAGTTATTGGCTTATAGTTGGATTAGGATGCCGGGATCTTCTATCAGATCCTGCCGGAAGACGTTGGAGTGAGACAGGAGTTTAGAAATGACTCCGTACAAGGGTTTAAGAGTTGGAGACCGATAAGCAAATATTGCAGGTCAACTTAATAGAGCCAGAAGTTTCCGACTGTTGGATAAAAGGAACAAGATCGGAGTTATAGGCTTTGAGCTATTTTCCGATTATAGAAGATTAATCGTAGATCATCAAGATGTTCTCGTGGATATCAGCAAAATCAGAACAAAGACTCCGAAGGGATTATGTGCGTGCAATACGGATCATGAAGACACGCGAAGTCGGATTATCTGTTGGGACAGTTCATCTGTGGCTATGGTGAGCAACCAGTACAGTGGAGGAGGTGAACGTTGAAGACTCAGTTAAAGACTATCGATGGTATTCTAGGAGGATGATGCACCGTCTCGGCAGCAGAGATCAGCACAGAAGATTGGGTTGCTTCATCAACAGTAATCTACTACCTCAGACGTGGTCGAAGTTCCTTGATACTACCCTTCAGCAGAGATCAGCACAGAAGCAACATCAACAGAAGAAGACATCGTGGAAGACTCATGCAGACAACAATAGTTACCCTCATATGTGGATTGGCTTGGTACAGAGGAGAGAGTATACGACGATGGTCGTATCTATTCGATAATCTTCAGTTGCAGCTCGTAGGATTTAGGGATGTGATCAGATGATCTAGGAAAATCTCCGGATTATTCGTCGTAGAAATGCGATCGAATTGTCGCGGACTGTTGGATCCGATTGTGTTCTTTTTGGAGAAAGGCCAAGACCTGAGTAGAGCCTTTGGATCGGATCGACAAATAATGGATCGTTCAGGGTATTACTCTAGTTTTACCCTCTGGGTTAATATGTTGAGAGATGCTTGTGGTTACAGGTATCTGTATCTAGAACATTCTCATTTGGATTAGAAGGGTCCTTTACATCGACTTGAGGGTCGGTGGTATCTCTACCGTCTGGTGAGATGTGGATCAATAATTAAGAAGTCAAGGGATATCCTTAGACTTTGATAGACATACTTTTGCTGTAGACATATCCTTACGGATGGTCAAATTGTTGGAAGTATGGTACGATATGTCTCTCGGATGTGCGTATAATCCGAGAGCCTTCGGATGTAATATCGGATGAACTCCTAGCCTTGTTGTTGCTTAGGCAAGTGGAGTAGGCGATCGAAATGATTGCGGAAATAGTTCTGATATCGAAGATCACAGACTGGGTGATAGTTTGTTGGTATCAGTGTTGTTAAACACTATAAAAGAAGTAGAAGAACGAGAGTTGAGATTATAGGAGATGATGGGAGGGATATTTATCCATCCCAGTATTCCTCCTTGAGAAGATCCGGAACTCTTTGTTGAAAGAGAGATGAACCTTTGAGATTATGGATCGATTATCGATGATGGAATGCGATAGTTGTTGAAAATAAGTATCCTTCGTTGAGGATGAATGATCTACTTAGATCAGCTAAAGACACCTGTGTATACTCTAGGGTTGGTTTACGACTGGAGTGTTAATATTGTATTGACATGGCGTCATACAATTATCATTGTCGTTGTGATGATTAATATATATCATCAGCGTAGAGTAAAGAAGATGCAGGTGTGTGGAGATGACAATTTCATACTTAGTATGAACTTTATGAGTTGTTATTAAGTTGTTAGACTAAACAATGATTTAGTCGTCACGGGATTTGAGAATCGTGTATCCTGAACACGATAGGATCCTTTTGTAGTTGTTGGAGTTGCGTAACTTGGCCACTGTTGATTGTGGTAGTTGGAGTTGCGCACTCGACCACCGTAGATGGTGGTTTTCCTTGTATGGTTTGGTTAGTTCTGTAGATGTGGATAGAATTGTTGACATTACTATACCACGGACTTGTTTGACAAAGGTGATGATGGAAATCATTTAGTCAAAAGCTGGTGAAACCAGTTACAAGACCTAGACGACGATTAACTTTTACACGAGTATTAGTTAATCCTTCCAGAGTGGATAAAAGGATGATGTACGCAGATGCGTCGTTTCAGGGATCGGAACGATTCCGATGCAGATGAATGAGGCATATCTTATGCCTACGACAGTTAAGAAACTACAAGATAGTCTGTCATATACATGATGTGACTTTAGTAGTTATTGTCTGGATTTGTAGTTGAATGGAGCAGAAGTGCTCATTGAATTTAACAAGCTACTCGGTAGCTACTATAGAGTTGCTGAAACATGAACAGTTGCAACAAGGGAGATTGGTCACTATAGTCTTCCATGCTCTTACAACGTGTGTGGAGCGTATCTTGGTTGGTTGACGGATTTCTCTTTTGAGAAAATAATTCCCCGTCTCTAATAAGGATAGTGGGTTCTGGAGTTGCAGTGTTTAAGAAAGAGTTGCTACAGAAAGCACATCATTCGAGATGGGCTATATACCTTGGTGGTACTCAGATGTACTGAAAGTTGAAATGTTTATACTGGTGGAATGGTATAAAGAGAGTTATAGCAATTTTTGTTGCTGGATATATACTATACCAGCGGGTGAAGGTTGAACATTAGAAACCCACTAGATTGCTCCAGGAAATTCCAATTTCAGAATGGAAGTGGGAGCATATCACTATTGATTGCGTTACGGGATTGCCTAGGACCCGTAAAGGACATGATGCGATTTGGGTGAGTGTGGATCGACTGACCAAATCAGCTCATTTTCCTTTCTATTCGTGGGTCGTACTTGTTGGATCATTCGGTAGAGTTGTATTACTGAAAGATTATCAGATTGCATGGAGTACTTTTAAGTACCAAATCGAATAGGGATTCGCGATTTACTTCGCGATTTTGACAGAGTCTGCACCAGACTATGGGCACAGAGGTTCGGCTTAGTGCAACATTTCATCCGCAGACAGATGAATGATCTAAGTGTATCATTTAGACGTTGGAGGATCTATTCAGATCCTGTGTCGTGGATTATAGAGGTGGTAGCTTATTGATTGGCTTTACCTCCGACACTTGCAGGTGCTCACAACGTATTTCCTATTTTTATACTGAGGAAATACGTGTCTCATGTTGATTATGTTCTGAAAGAGGTTCCGAAGTCTACCTCAGTCTAATGCGACTTACGAGAAGATTCCAGGGTGGAGTCTGAGTCGCAAGGAGCGACAGTAGTGGAACGAAAACTATTCGACTCGTAAAGGTTGGATGACAGCATCACACCGATGAGGAGGCTATGTGGGAGCTGGAAGATACTATCCGAGCTCGATTGTCTCATCTGGTCACTTGAGGAAGGTAGGTGGTCCTTTCGGAAACTTGCTTGAAGTAAATTTTTGCATGTTAGTACGAAATTTGGGGACCAAATTTTTATAAGTAGGGGAGAATGTAAAATACCGGAAAAAAAATAAAATAAAATAAACTAAATGTTGGGTGATTAGGAAAATACCATATGAAATTTTCCAAGGATTTTTAGAAATTTTCTTGGAAAATTATGGAAATTTCTATGGCTATTGCGGGGAAAGATTTAAACAGGCTTTGGGAAAGCCTGTTTGGGTCATCCGGTCATGAGGGACTTAATAGGGATCAATTGACTTAAAGTTTAATGGTAAAACCCTAAGGTCCATGGATTTAATGGATTGATCAGTGCCGGACCCGATTGTTTTTCCCTAAACCCGACCCGGTATTTTCTTACCCGACGTGCTTCTCAGTTATCAACGCCAAGCCTTAATTTCCTTCGGCTTTTCCTTCTCCCCATTTATCATCGCTACGACTGCTTCATTTTCGCAAACCCGATTCTTCTTTGCGCCGCAAACCTTTCTTCTTCCTCTCTGTTTCTCGCCGCAGCCAACCTCACCCTCTCGTGCTTTCTCCTCGCGGCGGGTGGTGGTGACCAGCCTAGACGGAGCACAAGGGCGAGTCGACGGTGAGCACGCTGCGTGGCGGGAGCTTGGAAATCGGCGTCGGTTGAATCGCCTGCGATCTCACCGGAGCAAGGCTAGGAAGTAGGGTTTCCGAATAGATGGATTTGGTGGGGATTGGGCGAGTGTTCACCACGAGCAAGGAATCAACAAAGAATGTTGTTCGGCCACCGCGTTGCCCCAATTGCTGCAGTAATTAGGTAAGAACTTGCTTTTGGCTTACCTTGGACTAGATTAGGGCTACGGTTCATTTTCCTTTCGCTGAGCATGATCCATGGTTTGGGCAGCATTTGGTGCTGGCGAACAGGGGATAGGATGAGGGGTTTGCTGCCGGTGGAGTCTTCTAAGGCTGTGGTTTTTGCCAGTGGAGTTCTAAGATAGGTAAGTGGTATTACAGCTTTAATCTGGGTACATTTCCCTTTATTTGAGCTCGATCTACCGTCGCCTCTCCTCCATCGTCGCCTTCAACTAGCAGTCTGTGAGCACTGTCCAACAACCTTTCTTATGTGTTTCTGGTTTGGATCGGTACCATCTCCTCAGCCAACGATTTCTACTTTGGTGATTCAAGCTTGGTGCTGATTGGTTCTGATGACTTGCCATTTTATCTTTAGGTAATCTCTTTAACCTCTCTTTGATCTTCGGATTTTGAATTCAGAGAGAGTAGTTTCAGGAAATGGTAACAGGATGTAATAATAGGTGTGGAGGGCAATTTGAACAGGTTATTCTCTATTGGACTCCATTGATGTAGAGAGGATACCATTACTGTGATTCACAATGGTTATGGAGCTCATATCAACGAATTTTCCAACCCATTCGGCTACCCATCATGATGTTGGAGGTTGGCAGTGGATGATGATCCGGAGAAGGTGAGTTTGTATCTTGATTTGATTGGTTGGAATGTAGTTAAGAGATTTATTGATTTAAATCTAGTTGTATGTTGAGGATTGTTATGCTTGATAATTGGGAGTGAATTGATTTGCAGTTGATTGAATGAGGATAGATGTGAAGGCTTGATTAGGTTAAGTGGATAACTAGATCAATATAGTTGATCGAGATACGAAGTCATGTAGCATTCGATTCGATCACTTGTTGTATAATAGAACTTAATAGTAGTTCATGTTGTCTTGCAGACTTTGATTAGTGATGAGATGCTTATGCGTATGACTAGCGAGCTATTTAACAGTAGGTAATTTCTACCGGCTGAGTCGGTAGATGTAATGATTTCCAGATTTAGATATAGATATGAACATGTTAGGTGTTCATTACCTTGATCATGCTCTGCTTATCGTATGGCTTGAACTTACCGCTGATATATATGTGTGCTCGACATTGATATTCCCCTAGCATGATCTAGAACTTACATGTGATGTAAGTAGGTCTAACTGCTTAGTAGGGTGTAGATGTTAGAGTACTGAGGATGACCTAAATTGTAAATTTGGCAAAATGATCCTCCGTGGATAAGTACGGCCCTAGATGTAGGACTTATTCCATACTGATGTGGCACATTTATTCACCAACCACGGGTTGTGTGAATGGTCATGTGAGTCGTGGATGCAGGTCGCTACGACCGATGGTCCTAGCTTGTCATGATCGATGAGTGACTCTCTCTGGTGCAGAGAGTGCATCGATCAATTGAGTGACTCTTGGTCGACAGAGTCTAGGTAGATGTTCCAGATGTGAGACAAGACTTCATTTTATTAGATGCATACCGACGACATCGCCTCCCTTGGGGTTGAGAGAGTCGTCAATATCCTCGCCTCCCGTGTTACTTCCAGAGGAGTAATCGTGTGAGGGCATAGTATTTGTCAGGCCGCACTCTACCATTATTGACGATGGTAGTTGGAGTTGCAGTGCTTGTCCTGGGTGCGTGGGTACTGACCACTCATTAGTAGTGTTAGCCTGAGTGACCAAAGAATAGGACCCCGCATGAGCGAGCCACTTACGCCATATGCTACTT
This sequence comes from Wurfbainia villosa, assembly GCA_025175895.1. Classification (NCBI taxonomy): domain Eukaryota; kingdom Viridiplantae; phylum Streptophyta; class Magnoliopsida; order Zingiberales; family Zingiberaceae; genus Wurfbainia; species Wurfbainia villosa. Next base: position 5,223,040 of record JAKLTH010000238.1, read on the forward strand.
GATCATACTACTCCAACCCGGCCACCGAGAGTGGTGGCGGCCGAGTCGGATAGTTGTCATGTCGCGGCCACCCAGGCCACACCGGGTCGTGGTAGCGGTAGGGGTGAGCAGCATGACCATGCATGTTGCATTGCCAGATCATACGGGTTTTGTATATGGTTATAGATATATACATACCTGCTTGTATATATATGTATATGGATGATGGTGATTAGTATACATACAGATACAGTCTATATGTATACTCACTTTGATGATGCATTTGTATGTACTATGTTTGTTGCATTTGTTTGTACATATTCATACATAATACTGCATTTCCTGTATGGTAGTAGGCTGGTACTTATATACCTGTTGGTTATTCACGGTGATACCCTTGGATTATATTCAGGATATTGTGTGATTTAGTACTATTCTGTTATACCCTATGATGTGATTATATGCCCAGGTTGGATCAAGATAGAGTAGCCGATCGCTGTGTATGTCAAAGATCGTTGATGTTCAGTTTATTTAGTATATGCATGCATATCTATTGTTATGCTGATGTATACTTGTTGTACGAGTAGATTAAACTGTTGAATGACATGTAATATTGATACCTATATTTACATGTTTTCTCTGATTACCTGCTGAGTTTTACTCACCACCTCTGACCCTGGGTTTTTCTGTCGCCCAGGTAACAGGTAGAGGTCTTCGTGACGACTTGGAGCTGCGCCGACCAATCCATCTCATCTCCGTTTTCCGAGTCTCCCGAGGAGTTCGTTTTTGGTTATGTATGGACTTGTTGTTGTTATGGATTTTATCGCGATGTCGTGGACTCTATTTGTGTAGTCGTTTTATGTACGGTTTTAGTGCTGTGGTCTTGTCAGGTGGAGTACACCTGTATATTTTTATTATCTATGTTGTGGGTATGGGGGTTTTCATTTCTGCTGCTATTAGTATGTTTATTATGTTGTTGTTGTGGGCCTACGAGCCTTGTATTAATCCGAAATGTTGCCACGTACAGGGGAGATGTCGTCCGTTTGATTTTCGGCTCGGCATACTCTCGGGGCGTGACAAGTAGAATGTGAGGCCCAATGGTAGCCACACTATCTCACATGCAGCCATCTCTAACACCACACAATGCCTTGGATTGTGTTTATTTGTGATATTAATTGTCACAATCAACTTAAGTTGTTTAACATTTCAGGCTTAAACATCCCAAAATGTTTAAACCTAAATTAACAGTAAGCTCTCTATACAACTGTTGTCTTTTTTGGGTTATGTTTAAAGATTGTTAAACATAGTGAATTCATATGTGAACTAACTGTATATTTGTATTATTGTAATTTCTAGGAGTTTATATTAATATAATTGATTGAAAACAGATATAATGCAGCGTGAAAGGAGTTGGATGTATAATAGGAATTTACCTGAACGTCGGGGTTTAACTGATGAATTTATGAGTGGGTTGCAAGAGTTTTTAAATTTCGCAGCTAGTAATGTTGAGTTTATGGATGGTAATCAGATAAGGTGTCCGTGCAGAAAGTGTTACAATGGTAGATTTTTACCGTCTAGTAAAGTTTCAGAGCATCTTTGTAGATTTGGATTCGTTGTAAATTACTATAACTGGACATGTCATGGTGAACCATTTATATCTGATGAAGTTTATGATAGACACAACACACAAGTCTCTAGGGATCAAAGTGATTATAATCAATTAAATCCATATCAGAGGATGATATATGATGTAGCGGGCCCGAATTTGATTCCCCAATCACAGGGTGCAACTTCAAGTTGTCCTCCAACAGTTGAACAAATGTTTACTAATGCATCACCCTTGGAAGAGGTGCAAGTAACATATATCGGTCAGAATATGAATAATGAAGCATATCTCAAATTTCAGGAGGTGTTGAGTGCTGCAGATGCACCTTTATGGGCTGGTTGTGAGACTCACACTAAACTATCGTTCACCGCAAGAATGTTGAATGTTAAGGCAGAGCATAATGTGTCTGAAGAGTGTTTTAATAATTTTGTTCAAGCTTTTGAAGAGGCATTGCCGCGTGATCATATACTGCCCAATGATTTGTACAGTATGAAAAAACTGATGAAAGAATTAGGTCTCCCAGTGGAAAGAATTGATGTGTGCAGAGATGGTTGTATGTTATATTGGGGAGATGATGCAGATGTGGATGTTTGTAAATTCTGTAATCAAGATAGGTACAAGAGCACTAGTAGGAGGCAGCAACGACGTAAATCATATAGTCAGTTGTTTTATTTACCTTTAACTCATAGGTTACAAAGGCTTTATGCATCAAAGACAACTGCTGAACACATGACTTGGCATGCAAATCATCGAACAGAAGAGGGACTAATGTGTCATCCATCAGATGCAGAGGCGTGAAAAATTTTGATAGAACATATCCTGATTTTGCGAAGGAGACTCGAAATATTAGGTTAGGTCTCTGTGCTGACGGATTTGCTCCATTTGGTAAATCAGGAAGACACTATTCTTGTTGGCCAGTTATATTAACTCCGTATAATCTTCCGCCTGGGATGTGCATGAAAACACCGTATATGTTTTTAACATTGGTTGTGCCTGGCCCAAAAAATCCGAAGAAGTTAATAGATGTTTATATGCAACCATTGATTGCAGAGCTAAAACAACTATGGGATGAAGGTTTTCCTACATACGACGTTTATACTAATCAGATGTTTGTAATGAAGGTCGCTTCTTCTTTGGACCATAAATGACTTTCCGACTTATGGTATGCTATCGAGTTCGAGTAATCGCAGGATCTTAGGATGCCCAATATGTATGGAGAGATCAAAGTCGATTAGATTGAAGCATGGTAAGAAGCTGTTATTTTGATTGTCACGCATAATTTTACCACTAAATCATAATTTCAGAAGGAATAAAGATGAATTCACTAGGAATCGAATTGAAAGAACACCTCCGCCATTGAGATTGACTGGTCAAGATATTTGGTACAGAGTTCTTCACTTTCCATCTGTTATTGAAGAGCCACATGGTACAACTTATGAATATGGAAGCAACCATAAATGGACCAAACGAAGTATATTTTGGGAGTTCTGTATTGGTTTAGTAATTTGATTCATCATAATCTCGATGTTATGCATATTGAGAAGAATATTTTTGATAACTGATAAATACAAAGTGATGGATATCACCGAAAAACCAAAAGATAATCTGAATGCAAGAAAAGATATGCGACTCATTTGTAAACGACCCACCCTTGATGTTGATGAAAATAGTAGAGGACCAAAACCAAAGGCAGTTTATACATTGAATAAGGAACAGAGACGTGTTGTTTGTGAATGGTTGAAGTCATTGAGATTTCCTGATGGGTATGTTTCTAATCTTGGGAGATGTGTCGATATGAAGGAATGCAAATTGATGGGTTTGAAAAGCCATGATTGTCATATATTCATGGAAAGACTAATTCCTATTGCCTTTAAAGAACTCTTACCGAATTTTGTCTGGGGTGCCATTACAGAGTTAAGTATTTTTTTTCATGATATATGCTCAACAGTTTTGGGATATTCACATATGGAGAAGTTAGAGAGAGACATTCCAATCATTTTGTGCAATTTAGAAAGGATTTTTCCGCCTGCATTTTTTGATTCAATGGAACATCTTTTGGTTCACTTGTCATATGAGGCCAAAGTTGGAGGACCAGTTCATTATCGATGGATGTATCCTTTTGAAAGGTATAATTCGCATATTCTATACTTCGTTAATATTGCATAAAAATGTTTAATTTTTTTATATATTCATTTCTAATACAATTTGTTATATTACAATCAGATTCTTATATCATTTGAAAAAAAAAGTGAAAAATAAGGCACATGTTGAAGCCTCTATTGTGAATGCATATATTGTGGAGGAAGTAACAACTTTTGCATCATATTATTTTGAGCCTCACGTTCAGACCAAAAGACGAAAATCCAGAAGGAATGATGAAGGTCCTGTCGATCCCAATTTGAATTCATTCTCAATTTTTAATTATCTTGGTCGACCAAGTGGACCGTGTAAGCAACGATACTTAACTGATCAAGAATGGCGGGCAGCCCAGACATATGTTTTACTTAATTGTCCAGAAGTATCGCCATATTTCGAGTTAGTATATATTTCCTATTTCTTCGTCAAGTGTTAATTTGTTTATGTTATAATACAATTTTTTATTATAGGATTTTCCAAAACTTATATTCTGAAATCCCGACACGTGACTTTGATCACTTCTGCGATCAGGAATTTGCACCATGGTTCAAATCATATGTAAGCAGTTTTAATTACCTCATTTTTGTTTACACATATCTTAACTTTTAAATAAATATCATTTTCATTTGAGTATAGGTTTATGCTAATCAAACTCAAGTTCAGCAAGAATTGCTAATCCATCTATCATGGGGTCCAAAAGCAATGGTACGCACTTGGCCAGCATATTTCATAAACGGATACAATTTCCACACTCAAGAATATGGAAACGGAAAGAGCACAATGAATAGTGGAGTATGTGTTCAGTCTTCCAATGATGGAGGTGCAAGTAATGAATTTTATGGTTTGCTGGATGAAATTATAGAGATTGATTATCCTGGTCCAGAAATGCGAGTTATCTTATTTATGTGTCGCTGGTTTGACCCCGTCAGAGGGATGAAGGTGCATCCACAGTATAATTTGGTTGAAATAAATCATAAAAGATTTTATAAGAGATATGAACCATTTATTTTGGCACAACAAGCGATTCAAGTTTTCTATGCTCCATATCCTAGTTTGAGACGTGACAAAAATGGATGGTGGACTGTTTGTAAAACAAAAGCACGGAAAAAAATTGAAGAGCGCTGGCAAGACATTGCATATCAACAAGACAAAGTTACAAATATGTTTCATACCGAGGAATATATAATTCCAACGTTACGAGATCCCAGCGGAGTAGTGATTAACGTGGATGCAACTGAAATTGATGATAATGATGAGGAGGAGGAGGGGGAGGAGGAGACCGAGGATGAGGATACTGATGAGGATGAGGAAGATGATAATGAGGACTTTGAAATTTGACGTCTAGGGTAAGTTTTTTTATATATAATTTTAGTTTTAAACTATAATTTTACAAATTTTCTTAGCTCAATTATTTATTTATATAATATCTCATTGTTAAATTTATATCTTTTGTCTTTGTATGTTGTGTATATTTTGTTCTTATAGGTTATCAGTGGTGAAATCATCGTAGCTTAGCGCAGTCGCAGTCTCTCATATCTTCATTATGCATATTGTAAGTTTTTCATGTTCTTCATTAAGCTTAAAAGTTTTATTTTCTTTATTCTAATTTTGTTTTGGGTTGATAGTTTCGACGCAGTGGACAGAGACGACAGAGTACTAGTAGTGGCCAGACTGATCCACCGCCTGCCAGCACTATACCTACTTGCCCTCCTGATCTGCTTGGACCTTCACATGATCAGTCGCCAGTACCTTCTCATTCGCCGGCACGACCTTCCCATTCTGATTCACTTGCACTAGACACTCCTCTACTGAGAACATCGAAAGTCGACCATATATATTTCTGATTGGAGATTCGTAAGTAATATAAGTATTATAATTTTTAAACTATCTTAATTATTTATTCAATTTTTTTTCACTTTATCGTAGGTTTGAAAATTCTGTACCTGTTATTCGCGAGATCAATAAAATCGTGAATAACTATTGGAGAGGAGACTCTTTGTCATACTCAAGCACGCCAGGACCTACAAACAGCCCATCTCAGCGGAATTGATTCATTTTATATATTAAATAAGTGATTATATAAATAATTGTTTTTTTCCCATCTCAGCGGAGATTTATTTGGGACCCTACTCAAGACTTGGAAGTTAAAAGAATTTTAAAAAAAAAATGTGGCGATCATATCCGGCATGTATTGAGTCATGCCAAATCTCTTTGGAAAAAACCCGCTGTCACGCCGTCGAAAATTAGAGTAAAATCTCCAATTATTGGCAATCAGATGAGAGCAAAAAAAGAAGTCAACAGAATAAATTAAATCAAGCATGTAATTCTGGAGACTTATCTGCAATATATGCAGGGGGATCTATAAATATCGAGGAGCATTCACGTAGATTGGTAATTTTTAAATTCTACAATTAGTTTTTAAATATATTTCAGATTATTATTTTATTTCTAACATTCTTATATTTAGTCTAAGGAATTGGGAAAGGATCCGGAATTTATAGATACTTTCGTTCGCACTTTCCAAAAAAAAGATAAGACTTGGAGTGGAGATAGAGCTTGAGCAATTAAGGTTTGAATTAATCTTTAAACTTACTTTATAACTTTAATTATGTTAGTTATGTAAATGCTCTGATTAAAATTTTAAATTTGTGTAGGAGAGATATGATCAGTTATCCTCATCTCGAGAGAATTTCGTGAGACGACGGTGATCGAGGGATCCGAGTCATCTGTTAGTAATAATTTGGATTTATGGCTTGAGAGTGGAGGATCAAAAGGGGAAGGATATTAGGTATGGGTTCTCCGAGAATGCATAATGCTCCTCGTAGATCTATTTCTTCTACTCCACCAGCAGAGCGCACGCATACATAACTTAACCGAGGAGGTTAGCACCAAGGGCATAATACATAAAAGAGATCGAAAATTCTAGAAATACAACAATAAAACTCACAAAGGGATCAAGAAATGATAGAAATGCGACGACAACAAGCCTTTCTTATGCACGCTTTCAAAGAATTTAGTTCGGTCCAAGTCATATTCCTCAATCATTAGCGATGATGGTGGCGACGATGATGATATTGTATGCATGTTTTTAATTAGTACTTTTAAATTTTTTTAGTTTATTGACTTTGTTTATTTTGCTTTAAACAGGAATGATCGATGAAGTTAATCCTTATGGCGGTTGAATATGCACATCATTGTAAGTCTTTGTATATTTATTTTCGTGTTATTATATAGTTTTTTTTAATGTATGATACTTTTTGTTTGTTTCTTTCCTAATACAGGTAGAAAAATGTCGACGATTGCTTACCAGATTCTCTTTTCTTTTTTCTTTTCCATGTGTTTAGATCTTTTGTAGACATTGTTATTTGGATATCAGAACTATGTTGATGTTTGAAATGTTGTAGGATATAACTTTTTATTTGGAATGTTGTATTGTTATTAACTGATTGTATTGCTTTGTATTTATTTGGATATGATTGAATATTATTTTGTTGTACTGAATGTGTGTGTGTTTTGTTTGTATTGAATGTATTTATTTGGATATTAGAACTTATTGTGTTTTATTGTGTGTGTGTGAAAATTTGTATATACGATAGAATATCGAAACAGATGAAATCTGTTAAAAAAAATTTTATTTAGCGACAAAAATACAAATTCGTTGCTAAATTCTGAGAAATATGCGATGAATTTTGCGACGAATTAAATGTTCATCGCAAATTAGCGACGAATTTAGCAACGAATCCAACCTGCGACAAATTTTGCGATGAAATTTGCGACGAAAATTAAATTCGTCGTAAATTTTTGCAATGAAAACAGAACTCATCGCAAAATATTAAACTTTGCGACGAAATTTGCGATGAATTTCTATCAATCGCAAATTTACCAACGAATTTCTTATTTCGTCGCAAAAATTACCAACGAAAAAATTAATTCGTCGCAAAATATGGTTTTTTGCGACGATTTTCGACAATTCAATGACGAAATTAATTTGATTTAATTTGTATCGGCAATTTACCTAACGAATTCCTTATTTCGTCGAAAATTACCAGCGAAAAAAATAATTAAATCGCAAATTTGCGACGATTTTTAATTCGTCGCAACCTTGCGAAAAATTACGAATTTTTGAAATCTTGAAATCTTGGTAAAATAAATTAGCGAATTTTTAAATTCGTCCCTAATTTTCATCGCTAAAATTCGTCGCAAAAATTCGTCGCAAATTTTGTCGCTATTATTTGCGACGCTTTATTCGCAACAAAAATATTTTTGTCGCAAAATTCGTTGCTAATTTATTTTCCAATGATTTTTTTTTAAATTCGTCGCTAATGACTGTTTTTTTTGTAGTGTTAGGCAGGAGAGGGCAACTGTCATTTTCGCACACAAGAAAAAAAAGCATGCATTGCTGATCGAATTTTCAAGAACAAGTTGAAATAATCACCACGCGGAAACTAATACTAGCACCAAATTATGGTACTGTTGTAACGTCTATATATACTAGCCACTAAGTCCTTCCCGCAAGGGCTCACCAGCACCGCCATTTGTGATAGTGATGGTTTTGATAACAACGCCATCGATCGGTTAGTGTTGGATTTTTCCAACATCATATTTGATAATGATTTTGAAAAATCTAACACCATAATAATATTGGTTTTCAAAAATCAATACCAATTATAGTGTTAATTTTTAAAATCATGACCATAGTGATTGTTACATGTATATAAAGGAGAAGTTATTTACAGTGTTGATGTATTATTTTAACATCTTTATGATAAATTATTTGTCAGTTACATTTTTTACTCTTCTTTGTATACATGCAACAACTACTGTGGTGTTGATTTTTATATGTTACGTGTCAATAAATTTTTTGTCTTCCCTCTATATACATGCAATAATCATTATGGTGATGATTTTAAAAATCAGTACCATATTTGATATTGATTTTCGAAAATCAATATGTGGTGATGATTTTCGAAAATCAACACCACCGAATGTAATGCTAGTTTTCGAAAACTAGCACCATCGAGTGTGGTGTTGAAAAAATCTAGCACCAATGTGTTGGTATCGAAAATCCACTGCCAATAGATGGTGTTGATTTTAAAAAATAGCATTAACACCAAATGTTGGTGTTGGTTTCAAAATCAACACTACAAATGAGAATGATGGTGCTGAATTTCGATCGAAATTTATTGATAGATTTAGAGGATTTGGATTTTTAAAAAAAATGACATATAATTAAAGAGAGCAGTGCAATGAAGTTATAGTGTTCATGTCTTGTTTTAATATTCTTACAAAAAGTTATATATCAATTAAATTTTTTTCTGTGCTGATATTTAAAAATCAACACTATAATTGGTGCTTATTTTTGAAAACCAACGCCACTTATTTGCGTTGGATTTTTAAAAATCTCTCTCTTTCCATTACATACATGCAACAATTAATGTAGTGATGGTTTTTAAAAATCAACTCCACAATTTAATTATATTAGTACCATATTTAAGTTTTGAAATTTTTTTGATTATTGTTGTTAATGATTTTGAGCTGCAATTTATTAATGGGCACACCTAAAATTTAGAACTGTCCAAAAGATGTCCTAAAGTTTGAAAATGTCCAAAAAATGCGTTTCTTTCTCATTTTGTCATTCTGACAAAGTTATCTTTTCTTCTCCTTTGCATGTAAATAATTTTTTCCAACAGATTTTTTTTCTCTTGTCTTTCCCAATAAAATTAAATTTTTCTCTCTTTATTGCATGCATTCAATAATTAATGTGGTATAGTCTCCACGGAGATGGCTGTTAGTGCAATCAATCCTTGATATGATTTTGATGTGTGTGGCAAAGAGTTTAAGTTAAGATGTTTGGATTTAATATGTGCGTTGGAGTCTTGCAGGACTTAGTAATTCGCACATAGAGTCTTGGCGAGTTTCACATCTTATGACTCGGTCTTTGAGTCGGTGAAGGATGGCTTTGCAGAAGCCGTGCACTTGGAGCATCCGAGGGACCGCCGGACGAGGAGCTTGGAGTGAAGCCGGAGGAAGTAGGCTTCAGGGCAAGACGCGAAGGATGGCACTGCAGAGCCGTGCGCTTGGCGCATCCGAGGGACGTGGTCGGACGAAGATAACTTCAAAGGCGAGGGACTCCGAGGGATGAGAGTGAACAAATGTAACCCGGGAAGGGGTAGTGCTCTTAGGTGAAACTTGGCCAATTGGCTAAGTGTCGGATGGGATTTTTCGACATCAGTCGACTACCATGTTATGGTAGTTGACTACTCTAAGTCGACTGTAACTCAACTAGTGTTCGAGTCCGATTCAAATGCCAACAGTCGACTGCCATGGAATGACAATCGACTGTGAGACCACCAGTCGACTGATGAAGGCATCAGTCGACTGTTAGCAAGGGTTTCGGGCACAGAAGCGAGTCGAGCTCGCGAGCACTCGACTGATAGGTCGATCAGTCGACTGATGGTAAGATCAGTCGACTGATGATGGTGCAGTTGGATGGAATCCAACGTGGAAAGCAGCCGTTACTGGGCAACGACTACGAGACCAGTCGACTGATAGGGACATCAGTCGATTGCTCCTGTATCAACGGGAAGAAACCCTCTTCCTCTATAAAGAGGAGGGGTGTGGGGGCTTTGAGAGTCTAATGTTTAATTATGCTCTAACCTTCTCCCAAAGTGCTCTAAAGAATTCTCACTCTTCTTACTTGCTATTATTCCATTCTATTGTAAGAAGAGGGATTGTAAAGAGGTTACCTCCACCTAGCTTGGTGCAAAGGAGAGAATAGTGAAAGCTTGAGGCGTGATTTACCTTGGACGAATCGGACCGTGGATTAGCGGCGTAGACGTGAACCACATTACATGCGGTGTTAGCGTTTGTGTTTATTCCTCCTTTGTTTTGTCTTTAATTGTTTGTATTTGCATATTCCGCTTGCGCTAATAGTTTTGTAGACGATCAACGAACAAACGAATTCCATCGTCTATGACAAAGGCTATTCGCCCCCTCTAGCCGGCCAACATCGATCCCCTATAAGTGGTATTAGAGCTAAGACGCTTGTTGAGGACTAACCGCCAACACAAGCACTATATCAAGAGATGACCGGCTCAAACATTCATCCACCGAAGTTTGAAGGAGAATTCTCTTAGTGGAAAAAGGGAATGGAGGTATTTTTCGAAATCGATTTCGAAATTCTTTTAATTATGGAAAACGGTTTCGAAATGCCTAGGGATGAAGAAGGGGAGCCATTGGAAAAATCAAGATGGAGCAAGAGGCAAAGGGAAGAGTACTTGGCAAATTCAAAAGTCAAACATCACCTCTACAATGTACTCCCCCAATAAGAAGTAAACCGGATTGGAGAATGCTCTAGTGCCAAGGAGATGTGGGAGAAGCTAGTAGAGCTTTATGAAGGTACCTTCGAGGCCAAGCTTGCAAGGAGAGACCTCCTCCGCTCCCAATTATCAAACATCAAATTAGAAAAGGGAGAAAAGGTAACCTCACTACACTCTAGATTTAAAGAAATAATAACCGGTTTATCTAGTGTAGGGGAGAAGCTTTCAAATAGGGACATGCTCATGAAGGCAATAGATGTCTTTCCTCGGTCCTCAAGATGTAGCTCAATGGTGGACTCTTTCTACATGTCAAAGAATTTAGAAGTGAGCACCTTGGAGGAGTTCTTCTCAACCATGGAGCTCCATGAAACAAGGCTTGAGGGAGTAATTGAAGAATCAAGTATCAAGCCATCAAGAGGAGTAGCCCTAGTAGCAAATAAGGGGAAGAAAAAGATGGAGATTCCTTCCTCCTCCGATGAAGCATTCTCCTCCTCCTCCATGGATAGCACGGAAGAAGCATACATGGTAAGGAAGGTAAGACATGCTTTGAAAAATTTTAAATTTAATAAATCTAATGATAAGAGGAGAAGACCAAGGGGGAAGGTGATTCGCTATAATTGCCAAGGAGAGGGACATATAAGGGATAATTGTCCCCTCTTGAACAAGAGCAAAGAGGAGAAGAGAAAGAAGGAAGAAAAGAAGAAGAAAAAGGGGAGCAAGAAGAAGGAAGAAGAGAAGAAAGCCAAAGAAAAGGGAAAGGCAAAGACACTAAAAGCAAGGACTTGGGATGACCATTCTTCCTCATCATCATCATCATCCGAGGAAGAAAATGCCTTTGTCACAAATTTGACATTAATGACATTTGACGACTTAGACTCCTCCTCCTCCGAAAATGAAGAAGCAAGCTCAAGTGAGGAGAGCTCGAGTGAAGGGGGAGCTTCTTCTACATCCTCATCATCGGAAGAGGATTTGGTAAGTGAGGTAACCAATCTTTCCCCCAAGAAAGTTATGTCAATTATTTCTAACCTCACTAAGGACTTGTTTAGGGCAAAGAAAAAGAACAAATACATGCTAGATCAAATTAAGGACTTAGAAGAAAAACTAGAAAAACCATGCTTAAATGTTAATGAAAATATTTCCTCTAGTCTTAATGATGCATGCTCACATGATAACTATATGCCTTTTGATGTAAATGATGCATGTATTGAAGAAAATAGGGTCTTAAGGGAAAAGGTAGATCACTTAACCAAAGCCCTAGAAAAATTCACCATAGGCTCTAACACCCTTAACATGATTATAGGGAGCCAAAGAGCAAGTTTCAATAAGAAAGGCTTAGAATATAAGGAAAAGAAAAATGAAAAGACCTATAAATGCTTAATTGCTAGGGGTCAAGATAAAAAGAAGACAATTGCTAGAAAATGGCTCCCTAAGGAATTTTTAGTAAACCCCATAAGCAAGAATTTGTATTGGGTTCCAAAATCCATCCTTAAGAGTTAGGAAAACCCTAGGATAGTCAACCATATGAAATTTATCTATATCATATTTTGGTTGACTTAGGATGGCGGGACAAATTTTTGAAATAGTGTTGAGTGATGATAATGTGCCCATAAATTGATAATAATGCTTAAATCATGATGATTAATGTAATTGCTATATATGTTTGCAATCATGATTTATGATCTTGATATTTGATAGATAATCATGGGCAATAGGATTTAAATCATGCTTTAGGTGATATTTGACTTATTATCATGTTTCATACCTAATGCATGATTATAATTTAATGAATACATTTGTTTTGTGGTCATAATATGAAATTCATCCATATATGTCTTTATGATCATGTGGGATATTAGGATGATACTTACATCTCACACTCACCATAGGCTACCTTGATTGAAAACATAGCATGAGTGAGATGTTAGGATGATACAAATGTCCACTAATGCTTATGACATTTAGATGGTTATTTAAGGTATCAAAATAGCAATAATAGACCAATCATGGGGAAGACTTATGTTTAATTCATAGACATATTGCCTAAATATCATGGTTGGATATTTCATATGTTTTCAAAACAATTTCTTACTTTAAAATCTGTGTTTTCATGTTTTGAAACAATTTAAAGCAAAACTAGGTGTTAAACTTGATACTAACTTGATAAAAAACCTAGTTACTTTTGAAACTTTTGGATTTTTGGCAAATACTTGAAAATATAATGATTTTTCATGGACAACTATTTTTCATTGATAAATATACTTACAAGAAATATGTTCCCCAAATTTCACGATTTTTTGAATTTTCTGGAATTTATAGAGCATTTTTGAATTTCGTCCAAAAAAATTAGAAAATCTGAAATCAGAGTGTCAGTCGACTGGTAGTCTAAATCAGTCGACTGATCGTCTAATAACATGCCCAATAACCTCTTTTATCCGATTTTAAGGCATGTTTTGGCTTTTGTTTCCCTCTAAACTTGATGTCATGCTTAGATAAACTTTGTTTAATATTTTTGATAGTGTCAAAGGGGGAGAAATATATTTGTTTAAGTAAGGGGGAATTATATTTAGGGGGAGTTTCATGTATTAAGGGGGAGAGTTGCTAATCATGTTATTTACATGCTTTCTTACCTTAATAGTTTTATCAAATGTTTTAACCTAACTTAAACGTATTGCCACACATCAAAAAGGGAGAGATTGTTAGTGCAATCAACCCTTGATATTGTTTTGATGTGTGTGACAAAGGGTTTAAGTTAGGATGTTTGGATTTAATATGTGCGTTGGAGTCTTGCAGAACTTAGTAATTCGCACATGGAGCCTTGGCGAGTTTCACATCTCATGACTCGGTCTTTGAGTCGGTGAAGGATGGTTTTGCGGAAGCTGTGCGCTTGGAGCATCCGAGGGACCGCCGGACGAGGAGCTTGGAGTGAAGCCGGAGGAAGTAGACTTCAGGGCGAGACGCGAAGGATGGCATTGCAGAGCCGTGCGCTTGGCGCATCCGAGGGACGTGGTCGGACGAAGATAACTTCAAAGGCGAGGGACTCCGAGGGATGAGAGTGAGCGAATGTAACCCGGGAAGGGGTAGTGCTCTTAGGTGAAACTTGGCCAATTGGCTAAGTGTCGGATGAGATTTTTCGACATCAGTTGTAAAATACAAAAAAAAAATTATTATTATGAATTAACCCTTTAATTAATTGAGTTAATGAGTAGATTAATTGGGCTTAATTAGGGGGCTAATGGGGTTAATTATCTAGTTGGGCTGAGTCCATTAGGCTGATCTAGTTGGGCTGAAATTGGGCTTGGGCTGTAATGGGCCTGGGCTGGAAACGGGTTAAATATGTTTGGATTAGAATTGGGTTTGGGCTGAATCGGCTGAGCTGAACCAAATCAGATTGGGTTAAACCTAGGTTAGTTTTGGGTTAGATTTGAGCTAGCTTAGTCATTTGGTCAGCTTTTAAACAACCTTCCGAACCCAAAACCCGACCCTGATCTGCGACTTTCTTCTCAAATCTCGATCTCAATTCTCCGTTTCCCCTTTCTTATGCGAGCTCGGCGCTGACGATGCCGTCCCGATCGCCGCCGCAGCCTTCCCGATAGCACGCGACGTCGCCCACTCCTTCGGTCATCGCCGTCGTCGCGAGCTCAGCTGCCTTCGACCGTCACTCGCGCGATCGGCGATCTTCACTTTGTTTCCACCGAGAGCTAGCCGTTGTTGCTGTCGATGCCTCCGGTGGGTGATCCGGCTGAGGGAAAGAGGTCGACCAAGCTTCGTCGGGTTTGAATCGGGTGAGGGATTGCGTTGGGAGCTAGGGATCGACAACAGGTTTTCGCTGTTGGATTTGGGAGCAATCTGCCGTCGCCGTCGGAGCAAGTCCCGTTGTCGCTCGAGTTCAAGTCGTTGCCGTCGCACAAGCTCAGATCGTCGCGGTCGTCTCCCTCAGCCACCACCGCGAACTCTACTTGTTGTCGCCGCCGGCCCTGCTCGCCGTCACCTCTATCTCAGATCGCTAGCTCCTTACCACAGGGATAGGTTACTATTTCGATGTCCCTGCCCACACGAGCGATCTGTCGCCGCTACCTATTGCCGAGGGTAAGACCAACAGTTCCATTATTACCAATGACCATAGTTTACAAATCTCCTCATTTGATGTGTGTGGAAGAAGTTGCAGCTAGGTTGATTGGCTCAGAACGAGGATGTAGGATGGTGGTTGTGCTGTGAATGATGGTTTAGATGTTTCAATAAGCTGTTGGAGCTGTGGATTGTGCCGTGAGGTAGGTTTTGGTTGTGTATTTTGTTCACAGCAGTTGATGAGGATGAGTTATTGTTGTTCACAGTATCATTAAACTTGGATAACTCTGTTTGCAACAGAGCTTGGATGTTCCAGCAGCAATCGGGGTCACTGAGCTGTTTTCCCTATGGTGTGATCCGATCGGTGTGTGAGACTGAAGGTAAGCTTTGATTCTGAATGTTATGTTATAGGTTATGTTATATGTGATGTGGCTTTGATTTAGGATTGTCTTGTGGACGTGAGGACAAATGATGTTTTCAGAGGAGCTTTGTATCAGGTGGGTAATATCTACCTGGTCGGGTAGTTTTGATCAAATTCTAGTGCATGATCTTGGATTTCAGTTTATACCTGTTTACCTTAAATCCACTCTTATTTAATCATATGTTTGTACTGCCTTGACCTTTGAGATATATACTCTGGTACTTCATTGATTATCTAGCTCGGATAGGAACTATAAACCCTATTATATATTAGCTGATGGATGTTCAGTAAGTACAGGTGGTTAGGGATTATCTTTGTGACCTCAGATTGGGTTATTGTGTTACATCACTAGGGTTAGGTGATGGATTGGGTTATGGAGTCGATTGTTGTATCATATTCGTATTAGTGATGCATCTATGGGGGATCTAGTGGTCTGTGCATAGATAGTGTGTGGTTGTCAATATGAGACCATGGACTAGAGGTCCTAGTGTGATGGTATATCCATTATGGATTATATGTCTGTGTATGGTTATATGGGGGGTCGATAGTATCTCGCTACTGACTAGAGGTCTTAGCGTCGTTAACTGTCAGATGAGTATGACTCTTTGTACGATAGAGAGAGTCTTGTGGATTGTAGTCTTTGCATAGTTGACTTTTGGTTGACCAGGACTCCCTGTGAGATAGGGAGTGTTACGAGGATACATGTATGGATCTATGCATCATTACACTACATGTATGCTGAAGACTGAATCTCCCTTGTGGTTGAGACGGGTCATCAGTCATCTGCCTCCCCGACTACTCGGGGTAGTGGTTGCAGGGTTGAGGGCAGAGCATTGTTGTGCGTGCCGTTCTCGGCCACTATGGATGGTGGTAGCTGGAGATGCGCACTTGGCCATTGTGCGGAGTGGTAGTTAGCGCACTCACCCACTATAGACGGTGGTCGTGTGATGTGCAGTTGTCCTGAGTGTAAAGTTCGGAAAAAAAAAATTGGATTAACTCTTTTAATTAATTGATGGAATTAAATTGGGCTTAATGTAATGGGCTTAATAAATCGGGTTGAATGGCTTCAATAAATCAGCTAAGGTGAGAATGGGCTGGGCTGAAATTGCAACTGCTTGATTAGACTCAGGTTTGGATTGGGCTGAGCTAACCAAATCAGTTCGAACGGCTTTTATAATCTACCGAGCGAACTGATTTCTCCAAATCGCGCAATTTCTTCTCCCCAAATTCCGATCGCACAATTTCTTCTCTCGACTTCTTCTATTCATCGCCGCTGCCGCGAGCTCACCGCCCGATCACTTTGCGCGAGCGGCGATCTTCACTTCATTGCCACCGTGAGCTAGCCGCTGCCACTGCCGACGCCTCCGGTGGGTGATCCGGCTGAGGGAAAGAGGTCGACCAAGCTTCGTCGGGTTTGAATCGGGTGAGGGATTGCATTGGGAGCTAGGGATCGACAACAGGTTTTCGCTGTTGGATTTGGGAGCAATCTGTCGTCGCCGTCGGAGCAAGGTAAGGTGTTGAATCGATTTTCCGATCTTGGACGGGATCTATTTTTCTGTGGTGTTCTCTTTCTCGTGTGCAGTCCCGTTGTCGCTCGAGTTTAGGTCGTTGTCGTCGCAGAAGCTCAGATCGTCCGCCCTCCTCCGCTGCCGATAGATGATCGTCGCCACTTAGCGCCATTGACCTTCGAGTTGGCCGGGTTATCGTCACCAAGGCCGATAGGGAGATCCGATAGTTAAGGTTGGAATGGGAAGAACATCATCAAGGTAGATCTTTGGATTTGGGCTGTGAATTGGCTATTGAGATGATTCTGTTCCCTGTTTTTGTAGGGTGAACATTGATCTTTGGATTGCGATTGGGGTGGATGTTGATCGAGGTTTCTGCGGTGTGGTGAGCTGAAATGCAACTCTAATTTAGTTGTTGTTTAGATTTTGTTTATTATTGCTGTTGATTTTAGAGTGTCAATTATGGTTGCTGTGTTGTTGTGGCTATATTGATCTGGGTGATGGTTAGGGCAGAATCTAGACCCGAGTTGGAATTGGGAGGTAGGTGATTTTGGGATGTGGTGTGGTGATGCTTTACGTTTTGTGGCCTAGTGTGTGTGGAGGAAGTTGTAGCCGGGTTTGATTGATCCGATAGGGGAGTGACCAAGTGGCCTAGAGGATTGATTTTGGTAGATGAGGAGATTAAATCTAGACTGGCAGTAACTGTGTGGATTTCTATGGTGAGTGTATAGTCCGATTGTTGCATCTTTTGCTATCTACTGGGGTGTGGAAGCTGCGATTGAGGTGGTGGTTTGATCTTGTGGTAGTAAGCTGCCATTACAGCTCAGATTTGTGTGTTGATTCATTGGTTGGTTTTGTAGCGATTTTCGTATTGGGTTGTTGGCCATGGTGTTGGTGGATTATGTTTGGTTTTGGTGTATCAGATTGGGATAATCGAGGTTTCTACCTCGTGCGAGAAAGGATCGAACATAGAAACAAGTAGTGTTTAGTTCGTATACTTGTATGATGCTTATGTAATCATAGTTTGCTATTATGTGCGAGGTTTGGGATCTTACGAGGCGGGTTTAGGCTTGATGATTATTATTCTGAGATTAAGTAACTGGGTAATATCTACAGTTGGTAGTTTGATCGATTCCGATTGCATGATCTTGGATTTATGTTTATACCTGTTTACCTTAAATCCACTCTTATTTAATCGTATGCTTGTACTGCCTTTGACCTTTGAGATATATACTCTGTTACTTCATTGATTATCTAGCACGGATAGGAACTATAAAAACCCTATTATGTGTTAGCTGATAGATGTTTAGTAAGTACATGTGGTTAGGGTTATTTTTTTTATGACCTCAGATTGGGTTACTGGGTTGCATCACTAGGTTAGGTGATGAGTCCAAATTATGAGGTCGATTGTTGTATCGTATACATATTAGCGTGTTAGTTTGACGGATCTATTTATCTGTACATAGGTAAATAGGTTGTGATTACGGATTAGTCATCCTTGCATGGTTGACTTTTGGTTGACTAGGTCTCCCCGTGAGTTAGGGAGTGTTGCGAGGATTTGTGTGTGAGCTATGCATCATTACATTTCATGCATCTTGTGGAGTGCCTTGTGGTTGAGACGAGTCGTCAGTCATCCTGCCTCCCCGGCCACTCGGGGTAGTGGTTGCAGGGTTGAGGGCAGAGCATTGTTGTGCGTGCCGTTCTCGGCCACTATGGATGGTGGTAGCTGGAGATGCGCACTTGGCCACTGTGCGAAGTGGTAATTAGCGCACTCACCCACTATAGACAATGGTCGTGTGATGTGCAGTTGTCCTGGGTGCGGTGCTCGTCTACTCATGGGTAGAGGCAGGCTAGCGTGAGGACCCCGTGTGGGTAGCATATAGCTCTATGGCGGACTAGCTACTGTTTCATACTACCCAACTCGGTCACTCGAGAGTGGTGGCGGCTGGAGTCGGGATAGTTGTCATGTCCTGCCACCTAGGCCACACTGGGGTCGTGGTAGCGAGTTGGGTGCGTAGGCATGACCATGCATATGCATTGCAGATATATATGTATGCATGTATTTGATATATGTTTTACATATGCCTGTGAGATGCTACATTTGATTGAGCTATGATTGTTGCACATGCTTGTTCATCATGTTACATGTCATTTGCATTTTATTTACTGCTATGTGTTGAGCATGATACATGCGTTGATTCAGACTGTTATATGCATTTGATTAGCATCATGTCATTGTGTGTAGTATGGACACGGTTGTTATTACAATTGATCATTATCTTCATTCATATGTTGGAGTATTGGTCAGGTATGGGATTGACCTGGTACATTATATGGGTTATGTTATTGTATATCTGTCAGGATGATATAACTTATGGTGTTGCAGACCGTCAGGTACGTTGGTATATTACTTTATGTTCAGTTGATCAATTTAGTATATATATTGAGTATGATTTTACTGTAGTTACTTGTTATTAGATTTGGATATGACTGTATATCTATTGGACTCATGCTGTATACCTGTAGATCTTCACATGTATACTTGTAGATCTATCCTTATATGTTGTTCATGCACTTTCTATATATTATCCCTGAGTTTATACTCACCACCCCGGGACCCTGGGCTTCCTGTCGCCCAGATAACAGGTAGAAGATTCCTTGGACGTTCGGAGCTCCGCCAGCTGATCCCATCTCACACCGGACGGATGGATATTTAATCCGCATTTGTTATATTTGTGTGGATTGTCGTTTTGTGGTTTTAGCCTGTATTGTTTCCGTATCTGTGATATACGGACGTGTTGTATGTATTTGGCTTTCGATGTGGCTTCTATTATGTTTCTTGTTGTGTCAAGTCACTCCGGAGTGCACAGTTGGGTCATTGTATATTGTTTTATCTATTGTATGTTTCCGCTGTGTTTGATATATTGATATCTTTATATATTGTGTTGTTGTTGTGGGCATACGAGCCTTGTATTAACCCGATATGTTGCCACGTACAGGGGAGATATCGTCCGTTTGCTTTTCGGCACGGCATACTCTCGGGGCGTGACAATTTTATTGGTATCAGAGCCCTAGGTTGCGAAGTCCACTTTCGGATTTTATTTCGTTCGGACATCGAGTTTTGCTTACTCGATTTTGGTTTTGTGAGTTCTGGGATCTGGCTGTTGCGGGACATCTCCGAGCTACAAGGTTTAAGGTATGTTAATTGTTATTACATATCCTTCTATTGGTTATGCATTTAGTTGCTTATAACATGGATGACTTGTAGGATATTGGTTAGTATTCGTAACCATGGTTTGAGGTTGACCACGGGAACGATATGTTGGGTTTATTAGATATGTACCTGCTATCGAAAAGGTAATTACCTTTGAGAGCCGAATCGACTGTCGGAAGCGGGTGGATTAGGTAGGCACATCTCTTGTGGAGATCAAGGATTATAGTCCTAAGGATTTCCACTAATTATGTTTGTCAGATTATTACCTGAGGGGTAATGGACTAAGCGAGTATACTATTATTGATGCAGATAGTAGAAAATTAGGGGATGATATTCATAGGAATGTTGATCCCTGAGATGGTCGTTCTAGGTTGTATAACTTTGGGAGTACTTAACTCGTGTTATACGAAGATAGAAGTGGTAGTTGAATACCATTATCCGGATTTAGCCGGTACTTGATGGAAGATATAGGAAATAACCTACGGGAAATGATGTATCACTTAATCACAGTTCAGTGATGTTGTGAGATAGTATTTCCCCACGTCATTTTATTTGACTCATTGTCAGAGAATTCTTGGGCATCGAGTAGGGTGATTGTTTGGTAATGAATGTACCATGCAGAGTCGTTAGACTTGAGAAGATTACGACCATTTAATAGCCCAAGAATGTGATTGAGTTGGTTTTGGCCACCCACAGGGTATTGGCTGACATCTTGATCAGGATGTTTGGATCTCCTACCAGATCCTACCGGAAGTCCTTAGACCGAGTCATGTGTATAGAAATGACTCCGTAGTAAGTGTTTTAAAGAGTTGGAGATTTGATAAGCAGATTTTGCGAGTCAAATTATTGGAATCCGAAATCTCCAAATGTTGGATAAAAGGAGCAAGATTTAAGTCATGAGTCACGAGCGACTATTAGAGAGTTTTTCGATCATAGAAGACCGATTGCAGATTGTCAGTAGCTTCTCATGTTTATCAGCGAACTCAGAGGAAAGACTCCGAAAGGAGATTATGTGTGTGCGATCAGAGTCTGACGATGAGACCACAGGCGATTATCCGATGGACCATTGTATCTATTTCTATTATAAGCAGCCGATATCTACGAGAAGAGTATGTACTTTGAAGACTCAGTTGAAGACTATGAATGATACTTTCGAGCGGACGATCCACAACCTCGAAAGTTGAGATCATTACAGAAGAATGGATTATCACATCAGCAGCAATCTACTACCTCAGATATAGTTGGAGCTCTTTGATACTTTTATCCGGAAGAAGTAAGTTACTCAGCAGTATCAGCCGAAGACATCTCAGAAGACTCAGACGTTCAGACAACAATTGTTATCTTCCCAGGCGTAGTTATGATTTGTTCAGAGGAGAGAGAGTATACGACGATGGTCGTATCTATGCCGTATTCTCCAGATGCAGCTATACCTTTCACAGAGTTGGAGCATGCTACGATGTTGGCAGTTCATCAGTATTTTACAATCGGATGTGTACCCTTGCCAGTATAACAGTGTTTATCATCTCCGATGCAGTTGTTTCAGATTGTACCTCAGTTTCAGCAGTTGACTTCAGTTCCTCCATGATAGTCTTTGCATCTACATGAGCTCGGTAGTCGAGCAGATGTTGGACAAGTTTACATGATTACTCGAGAAAAAGTATAGAAGACCGAAGGATCGGTCCTTCGGGGTATTACTTTAGGTTATCCTATTTGCGGATATATCAAGAGATACTGGAAGTTTACAGGTATCGTTGTCTAGAACATTTTTGGATAGGGTTCGAAGGGTTCCTATCAACTTGTGGATTGGTGGTATCTCTACCGTCAGGTGAGATGTTGACTAACGATCGCGAAGTCAAGGGATACCCTTAGCCTTTGCTAAACATACCTCTACTATAGACATATCCTTACGGATAATTGGATTGTTGGAGCGTTGGTATACTAGGACTCTCAGATGTATGTATAATCCGAGAGTATTCGGATGTAGTTACGGATGAACTCTCGGGCTTGCCATCGCATGGGCAAGTGGAATATGTGATTAGGGGTGATTTCGGAAATAGTTCCGATATTGGAGACCTCATACTAGGAGATGATTTTATTGGTATTAGTGTTGTTAAACACTGTAGAAATTGAAAGAACGTAAGTTGCGATTATATGAGGTATTGGATAGGATAGTTATCTGCTATTCCTTCCGAAAAGATCCAAAGAGAGACAGATCTTTGAGGTTATACATCGATTATCGATGATGGAATGGAGTAGTTGAGAATGAATATCCTTCGTTGTGGATAGATGATCTGTTAAGATCAGCTAAAGGACACCTGTGTATATCCTAGGGTTGGTCTACGACTGGAGGTTTGATATTGTAGTGACTTAGTGTCATACAATTATCATTGTCGATGTGATGATTGAGCTATCATTAGCGTAGAGTAAAAGGATTCAGGTGTATAGAGCTGATTGATAATGTTGTTAGATTTATCGACGATTTAGTCGTTCATGAATTTGAGGAATCAAGTACTCTTGGAGTATTTGAGACCGATTGTCATAATATCTGTGGAGGATATATTTATGGATATATTCCCAATCTTGAGGGAAGTTGTGGTTTCCCTAGATTGATTTGGTATTTACCATAGATGAGGATAGGATGTTATAGTGATACTATACCGTCGACTTGTTGGACCAAGAAGGTGATGGAAATCACCTGGTCGGAAGATTAGAAAGTTAGGTTTCAGGGCCTAGACGGTGGCTGACTTTTGTGTCAGTTTTAGTTAATCCGTCCGATAAGGACGGAAAGGTATTGTACATAAATGCATCATTTCAGGGATTAGGAGGGATCCCGATGCAGTTGAATGAGACGTATATTATGTGTATGCTAGTTGAGAAACTAGCGAGATTAGTCATTATAGCCTTCCAGTTACTTTCAGTTTTAGGTGACAGAGTGAATTTTAGACATTAGATTAATTTCTCTTGTGAGAATAAATCTCTGTCTCTGTGAAGGATAGTGGTTCCCAGAGTTGCATTCGATTTAGGAAGAGTTATTTCAAGAGACTCTTCATTCGGGAGTGATGATTTATTCGGAGTGTATCCGAAAATAGTGAGTATTGAGACGTTCATGTTGGTGAAATGATATATGGGACACGGTTGATTTCGTAGTTTGATGTTGGGTATGCCAACAAGCAAAAGTGGAATATTGTGATCGGTAGGGTTATGTACCGTGATGAAGTGGGAGCCTAGTACGTTAGACTGTGTGGGGAGATTATCTAGAATTCGGAAAGGACTTGATAGGATTTGGGTAGTCGATGATCGATTAGCTAGGTCCGCTCATTTTCTTTCGAGTCGTAAGATGGATTTCGTTGGATCGCCTGATGAAATTATATCCATGGAGTATCCTTGAATATCATTTCTGATAGTGATTCATGATTCACCTTACGATTCTGGCAAAGTCTCTCATCAGTTATGAGTCTAGAACTCCACTTTGGTACAGTTATTTACCTTTTAATAGGTTGATTGAGAGTGTATATAAGAGTTGAAATATAATACTCAAGCTCAGTACCCCACTTAGTCACTTGAGGTGTGACTTTGCTCCGGATACTTGAGATGGTTATTGTGACATTTCGTACTCGTACATGAGTTGGAAATTTAGGGACCAAATTTTTATAAGTGGGGGAGAATGTAAAGTTCGGGAAAAAAAAATTGGATTAACTGTTTTAATTAATTGAGTTTAATTGATGGAATTAAATTGGGCTTGGGCTGTAATGGGCTTGGGCTGTAATGGGCTTGGGCTGAAATTGGGCTAAGGTTGTAATGGGCTTGGGCTGAAATTGGGCTAAATCTGTTTGGATTAGACTCAGGTTTGGATTGGGCTGAGCTAACCAAATCAGTTCGAACGACTTTTATAAGCTACCGAACGAACTGATTTCTCCAAATTGCGCAATTTCTTCTCCCCAAATTCCGATCGTGCAATTTCTTCTCTTCCTCGTTTCGCCGCCGCAGCTTTCCCGATCGCGCGTGACACCGTCGACTTCTTCGGTCATCGCCGCCGTCGCGAGCTCACCGCCCGACCGTCACTCGCGAGCCGATCTTCACTTCGCTCACCGCGATAGCTAGCGCCACGCCCCGCCCGGGGGTGATCCTACCGAGGGAAAGAGGTCGACCAAGCTTCGCCGGGTTTGAATCGGGTGAGGGATTGCATTGAGAGCTAGGGATCGACAACAGGTTTTCGCTGTTGGATTTGGGAGCAATCTGCCGTCGCCTTCGGAGCAAGGTAAGGTGTTGAATCGATTTTTCGATCTTGGACGGGATCTATTTTTCTGTGGTGTTCTCTTTCCCGTGTGCAGTCCCGTTGTCACTCGAGTTTAGGTCGTTGCCATCGCAGAAGCTCATATCGTCGTCGGCCCTCTGTTCTGTCGATATATGATCGTGCCGGCCACTTAGCGCTCAGCCGACCTTCGAGTTGGCCGGGTTGTCGTCACCAAGGCCGATAGGGAGATCCGATAGTTAAGGTTGGAATGGGAAGAACATCATCAAGGTAGATCTTTAGATTTGGGCTGTGAATTGGCTATTGAGATGATTCTGTTCCCTGTTTTTGTAGGGTGAACATTGATCTTTGGATTGCGATTGGGGTGGATGTTGATCGAGGTTTCTGCGGTGTGGTGAGCTGAATTGCAACTCTAATTTAGTTGTTGTTTAGATTTTGTTTATTATTGCTGTTGATTTTAGAGTGTCAATTATGGTTGCTGTGTTGTTGTGGCTATATTGATCTGGGTGATCGTTAGGGCAGAATCTGGACCCGAGTTGGAATTGGGAGGTAGGTGATTTTGGGATGTGGTGTGGTGATGCTTTACGTTTTGTGTCGGTTGTGTGTGGAGGAAGTTGTAGCCGGGTTTGATTGATCCGATAGGGGAGTGACCAAGTGGCCTAGAGGATTGATTTTGGTAGATGAGGAGATTAAATCTAGACTGGCAGTAACTGTGTGGATTTCTATGGTGAGTGTATAGTCCGATTGTTGCATCTTTTGCTATCTACTGTGGTGTGGAAGCTGCGATTGAGGTGGTGGTTTGATCTTGTGGTAGTAAGCTGCCATTACAGCTCAGATTTGTGTGTTGATTCATTGGTTGGTTTTGTAGCGATTTTCGTATTGGGTTGTTGGCCATGGTGTTGGTGGATTATGTTTGGTTTTGGTGTATCAGATTGGGATAATTGGGGTTTCTACCTCATAGGCGAGGAAAGGATGCGAACATAGAAACAAGTAGTGTTTAGTTCGTATACTTGTATGATGCTTGTACTTAATCATAGTTTGCTATTATGTGCAGGTTTGGGATACGAGACAGGTTTTTGGGCTTGATGATTATTGTTACAGGATTCGTAACAGGTGGGTAATATCTACCTGGTCCGGTAGTTTGATCAATTCCAGTGCATGATCTTGGATTTATGTTTATACCTGTTTACCTTAAATCCACTCTTATTTAATCGTATGCTTGTACTGCCTTTGACCTTTGAGATATATACTCTGTTACTTCATTGATTATCTAGCACGGATAGGAACTATAAAAACCCTATTATGTGTTAGCTGATAGATGTTTAGTAAGTACATGTGGTTAGGGTTATTTTTTTTATGACCTCAGATTGGGTTACTGGGTTGCATCACTAGGTTAGGTGATGAGTCCAAACTATGAGGTCGGTCGTTGTATCGTATACATATTAGTGTGTTAGTTTGACGGATCTATTTATCTGTACATAGGTAAATAGGTTGTGATTACGGATTAGTCGTCCTTGCATGGTCGACTTTTGGTTGACTATGTCTCCCCGTGAGTTAGGGAGTGTTGCGAGGATTTGTGTGTGAGCTATGCATCATTACATTTCATGCATGCTGACGACTGGGTCTGCCTTGTGGTTGAGACGAAGTCGTCACCATCCCGCCTCCCGCCACTCGGGTAGTGGTGCAGGGTCGAGGGCGAGCATTGCGCTGCTCTCGCCACTATGGATGGTGGTAGCCGGAGATGCGCGACTTGGCCACCGGGCGGAGTGGTAGTTAGCGCGACTCACCCACTATAGACAAGTGGTCGGTGATGTGCGCTTGTCCCGGTGCGTGCTCGCTCACTCATGGGTAGAGACGGAGCGCTAGCAGGGACCCCGCGGTGGGTAGCATATAGCTCTACGGCGGGCTAGCCATCGTTTCATACTACCCAACCCTGGCCACCGAGAGTGGTGGCTACCGAGTCGGATAGTTGTCATGTCCTCGCCACCCAGGCCACACCGGGTCGTGGTAGCGAAGTTGGGTGCGCAGCATGACCATGCATATGCATTGATATATATGTATGCATGTATTTGATATATGTTTTACATATGCCCGTGAGATGCCGCATTTGATCGAGCTATGATTGCACATGCTTGTTCATCATGATACATGTCATTTGCATTTTATTTATCGCTATGTGTTGAGTATGATACATGCGCTGATTCGATCGTTATATGCATTTGATTAGCATCATGTCATTGTGTGGTACGGACTGGTTAGTACAGTGATCATATACCGCTCATATGTTGGAGTATCGTGCGTATGGGATCGACTACATTATACGGGTTATGTTATTGTATATCCGTCAGATGATATAGCTTATGGTGTGCGCATCAGTCACCACGCTGGTATATTACTTTATGTTCCTGATCGCTTTAGTATATACATTGAGTATGATTTTACTGTAGTTACTTGTTATTAGATTTGGATATGACTGTATGTCTATTGGACTCATGCTGTATACCTGTAGATCTTCACATGTATACTTGTAGATCTATCCTTATATATTGTTCATGCACTTTCTATATATTATCCCTGAGTTTATACTCACCACCCCGGGACCCCTTCACGATAATGGTAGAAGATTCCTCGACGCTCGACTTGGTGATCCCATCTCACACCGGACGGCTGGGTATTTAATCCGCATTTGTTGTATTTGTGTGGATTGTCGTTTTGTGGTTTTAGCCTGTATTGTTTCCGTATCTGTGATATACGGACGTGTTGTATGTATTTGGCTTTCGATATGGCTTCTATTATGTTTCTTGTTGTGTCAAGTCACTCCGGAGTGCACAGTTGAGTCATTGTATATTGTTTTATCTGTTGTATGTTTCCGCTGTGTTTGATATATTGATATCTTTATATATTGTGTTGTTGTTGTGGGCATACGAGCCTTTATTAACCCGATATGTTGTCACGTACAGGGGAGATGTCGTCCGTTTGCTTTTCAACACGGCATACTCTCGGGGCGTGACACTGAGTGCGGTGCTCGTCTACTCATGAGTAGGGACGGAGTGGCTAGCAGCAGGGACCCCCGTGTGAGTAGCATATAGCTCTATGGCGGCTAGCTACTGTTTCATACTACCCAACTCGGTCACTCGAGAGTGGTGGCGGCTGGAGTCGGGATAGTTGTCATGTCGTGCCACTTAGGCCACACTGGGGTCGTGGTAGCGAGTTGGGTGCGCAGGCATGACCATGCATATGCATTGCTGATATATATGTATGCATGTATTTGATATATGTTTTACATATGCCTGTGAAATGCTGCATTTGATTGAGCTATGATTACTGCATATGATTTTTCATCATGTTACATGTCATTTGCATTTTATATACTGCTATGTGTTGAGCATGATACATGCGTTGATTCAGACTGTTATATGCATTTGATTAGCATCATGTCATTGTGTGGTACGGACCGAATTGTTATTACAGGTAATCATATACTGTTCATATGTTGGAGTATTGGTCAGGTATGGGATTGACTTGGTACGTTATATGAGTTATGTTATTGTAAATCTGTTCAGGATGATCTAGCATATGGTGTTACAGACCGTCAGGTACGTTGGTACATTACTTCATGTTCAGTTGATCAGTTTAGTATATACATTGAGTATGACTTTACTGTAGTTACTTGTTATTAGATTTGGATATGACTGTATGTCTATTGGACTCATGTTGTATACCTGTAGATCTTCACATGTATACTTGTAGATCTATCCTTATATGTTGTTCATGCACTTTCTATATATTACCCCTGAGTTTATACTCACCACCCCTGGACCCTGGGTTTCCTGTCGCCCAGATAACAGGTAGAAGATTCCTTGGACGTTCGGAGCTCCGCCAGCTGATCCCATCTCACACCGGATGAATGGATATGTTTTTCCGTATTGTTGTATTACTATGGATTGTTGGTTTGGGTTTTTACCCTGTATTGTTTCCGTATTTGTGATATACAGATGTGATGTACGTATTTAGTCTTTGATTTGATTTTTGTTATGATTCTTGTCGTGTCAAGTCACTCCGGAGTGCACAGTTGGTCTTTGTATCTTATTTATCTGTTTGTATTGTTTCCGCTGTGTTTAGTATAATTGGTATGTTGATATCTTTATATCATATTGTTGTTGTGGGCCTACGG
The DNA here is from genome assembly GCA_025175895.1 of Wurfbainia villosa. Taxonomy (NCBI): domain Eukaryota; kingdom Viridiplantae; phylum Streptophyta; class Magnoliopsida; order Zingiberales; family Zingiberaceae; genus Wurfbainia; species Wurfbainia villosa. Next base: position 5,251,711 of record JAKLTH010000238.1, read on the forward strand.
GCCTTGTATTAACCCGATATGTTGCCATGTACAGGGGAGATGTCGTCCGTTTGCTTTTCGGCACGGTATACTCTCGGGGCGTGACATCAGTCGACTATCATGTTATGGTAGTTGACTATTCTAAGTCGACTGTGACTCGACTAGTGTTCGAGTCCGGTTCAAGTGCCAACAGTCGACTGCCATGGAATGACAGTCGACTGCGAGACCACCAGTCGACTGATGAAGGTATCAGTCGACTGTTAGTAAGGGTTTCGGGCACAGAAGCGAGTTGAGCTTGCAAGCACTCGATTGATAGGTCGATCAGTCGATTGATGGTAAGATCAGTCGACTGATGATGGTGCCGTTGGATGGAATTCAACGTGGAAAGCAGCCGTTATTGGGCAACGGCTACGGGACCAGTCGACTGATAGGGACATCAGTCGACTACTCCTATGTCAACGGGAAGAAACCCTCTTCCTCTATAAAGAGGAGGGGTGTGGGGCTTTGAGAGTCTAATGCTTATGCTCTAACCTTCTCTCAAAGTGCTCTAAAAAATTTCCACTCTTCTTACTTGCTATTATTCCATTCTATTGTAAGAAGAGGGATTGTAAAGAGGTTACCTCTACCTAGCTTGGTGCAAAGAAGAGAATAGTGAAAGCTTGAGCCATGATTCACCTTGGACGAATCGAACCGTGGATTAGCGACGTAGTCGTGAACCACGTTACATGCGGTGTTAGCGTTTGTGTTTATTCCTCCTTTGTTTTGTCTTTAATTGTTTGTATTTGCATATTCCGCTTGCGCTAATAGTTTGTAGACGAGCAACGAACGAACGAATTCCATCGTCTACGACAAAGGCTATTCACCCCCCTCTAGCCGGCCAACATCGATCCCCTACAATGGCGTGGTGGGCACGACGTTGCTTATAGAAGTAACATGAATTGATTCCGGAGGAGATCTAAAATCCTTTTCTGGATTCAGATGACACCCACGTATCTTGACCACCATGTCAAGGCCCATAGGACCCTCCATGATTTACCTCCCTCACAATAGCCGTGGGATAGGTTGGTGGGGGCCGCTAGATTGGCAGTTCCAATCTTTTTGCAGAATAATTAATGTGGTGCAGATTTTAAAAAACCAGTACTATAATTTAATTATATCAGCACTATAGGTAAGTTTTGAAAACCTTCTTATCACTGTTTTTAATGACTTTAAACTAATATTTTTTATACATATAGACTCTAAAACATTTCAAAAGCCTAAAACACTTGGAATGGGTCTGATTGGAGCTCTATAGGTTCATTAATGAGTTTTGACCGAAATTCATTGATAGATCTAGGATATTTGAATTTTTGAAAAGATAACATTTAATGGAAGAAGACAATACAATGAAATTATTTATGATGTTTATGTCTTGTTTTAGCATTCTTATGTGATAAGTTATGTATCAATTAAATCTTTTTCTCTCTTTCATATATACGTAACAATCATTGTTGTACTGATTTTAAAAAACAGGAGCACAATTGCTCTTGATTTTTGAAAACCCAACACCACCAAATATGGTGCTAAAAAAATTCAACACCTATAGATGATGCTACTATCAAAAATAAGCACCAGCATCAAACAGAGTACTGGTTTCTTCCGTTGGCTCATTTGTTCTCATTTGTGGTGCTGGTTTCGAAACCTAGGTGTTGATGCTATTTTTTTTAACATCAACACCATCTATTGGTGGTGGATTCTTAAAATCAACATCAACATTTGATCATAAAGAGTTCCGATCGAATCCATACATTTCAAATGTTATAAGTTTCTGAAGGATTAAAGTCTATATGTATAAAAAAATATTAACTCGAATTTAATAATAACAATGATAAAAAAAGTTTTCAAAATTTAATCGTGATGTTAGTATAATTAAATTGCGGTACTACTTTTTAAAAATTAACATCACATTAATTGTTACATGTATGCAATGGAGAAAGAAAGTGTAATTTTATTCGGAAAGAGTAGAGAAAAAAAATCAACTTACATACAAAGGAGAAAAGAAATAGAAGAAAAGACAACATTACATTATTAGAGGGGTAAAATGGAAAATGGACATTTTCAAACTTTGAGATGTCTTTTAGACAATCTTAAATTTGAGAGTGCCCTTTCATAAATTGCCGTACTATATTCCTCATCCCACTTGGGTAGCATTTGGTTGGTGAATTTTTTTTTATTTTTTATTTTTATTTTTTGAGAAAATGAGAAAATATGAAAAATAGTGTCCGGTTGGTATTTTTCACCTTCGTTCTTTAAAAAATAAAGAAGTTTTTTCTGAAAAATTGAAAAATATAGAAAAAACATTTTCTATTTTGAAAAATGCGCTCCAAATCAAACACTCTCTTAGTTTTTCGAATTCTCTATATTGTTTAGCTTTTAGAGTACCCTGTATAACCCCATAGCTTCTTGATTTTCTCATATATTTTTTCCTTCGATCATCCTAAGCTCCCTATGCTGAATCAAAGAAGACTCGTCTAGTCGACTCGTAAGTAGAGATTCAATTGGCTTGTTAGAGCTAAAATTCAACCAAAAGGCCAAAGAATTTAACTCGCCTACTCATTCATCCCTAGACTAGATCAATCACTGTAGTATATTAAGCTCCCTGTGCTGAATCAAAGAAGACTCATCTATTCCCCATGGGATAGGCAGTTGGCTAGAGCAACACAGAAGCTATTATAATGTATAGGAATCGAATCTCAACGTGAGATCTAAAACTCTCACATGGACTCAGAAGCTCTCTATTGTTCTGGTCAACAGCTCAAAGGACATTTCCAACAACTTTTGGATCGATTCCTAGCTACGGTAGATTTATAGACTTTTCTACAAATAGAGATCGGTCCCTTGGGATGCTGAGTCTACTGAGACAACCTACGTTAGCATCCGTCCGATTTACTCTTCTTGATAGGGACAACTGAGGAAAGTCACTAATGTGACGGATATATATATATATATATATATATATATATATATATATATATATATATATATATATATATATATATATATATATATATATATATATATATATATATATATATATATATATATATATAAAACTTGTTCTTAGGTATCCATAATTCGATCCCCAACTATGATGCATTTATAGAATTTATTGGTGCAATGAGCCCCGGGTCAATGTTGATCAAACTCGAGTGAGACTCGAGTAATATTTTGAAGTTTGACAATGGGTTAACAATGGGGTTGATCATTGTTTGACTATATGGTTTGACCATATGTTAACTCTATGACTAGTAGATGAGTGGGATATCCAAAGTCATATGAGGGAGATTATTTGGGGAAGATTATTTAGGGAGATTGTTGGAGCAATCAACTCATGAAAGTCCAAGTCATGGGTATGTGGCATGGAAAGTCCAAGTCATGTGTACTTGACAATTGAAAAGTTCAAGTCATGGGTACTTGACAATGGTAAAATCCAAAGTATAGTCTTTGTGGCATAAGTTCAAGTATGTAGTTTTAGCGGCGTAAAATCCAAGTGAACTTTGACATTTGGAAAGTCCAAGAACAGTCTTGACAAGGAAAGGCCAAGTCATGGGTATTTAGCAAAGGGAAAGTCCAAGGGTAGATTTGGCGGCGTAAAGTCCAAGCATTGATCTTGGTAGCATAAGTCCAAATAGATCTTGACAATGTGAAAGTTCAAGGGTGTAGCTTTGGCAGCATAAAGTCCAAGCATGAGTCTTAGTGACGAGTCCAAATGAACCTTGGCAAAGTATCCGATTGGCATGACATAGTCGACGGAAGAACCTGACGGCTAACGCGAAGGATGAAGAATCGTGGACTCAAGGGATTCGAGAGGCGTGAGGCTGATGGAGGTGGCTAAAAGGCTTAAGTCTAGGTTATGAGTGGTTATCAAGTATGAGGGAATCATACTTGGGTTAAACCTCATATTTGAGGTTTACCAGTCGACTGGCCGAGTGTTTGACACTCGGAAGCCTAGTTAACTAGGAGTAATCGACTGGGATTATGACTAGTTGACTGGTCAATAGTCGACTGGAGGCTCGACTGCTGCTTCGTGCCACTGGTAGTCGACTGTCATGTATGGGCAGTCAATTGCCCTTGAGCAGTCCATTATCATGGTTGGCAGTCAACTGGAATTTATGAACATGAGTACAGAAAGGTCCATAGTCGACTGCTATGTAAGGACAGTCGACTGACGACTATGGGCAGTCAACTGATGGGTCAGAGCAGCCAACTGGTGGGTCCTAATCTGACGTGGATTAGTCCATTGGAGTCAATGGCTAAGTGATCAGTCGACTAAAAGGTAGAAATCCAACTCGATGGGAACTTTAAATGGAGCTCAAGGAGAAAGATTTCCTTAGTGTTTTTGGAGTGATTTTGAAGGGAAAATGTTGTTGCATTCTAGACCTTCAAGAGCAATACAAAGCAACTAAAAATCGAGAAAGTAAAGCTCACTTCTTGTAAAGTATTTAGTTTTTTATTCTTGTATTTCATATTTGGTTGCATTCTTATTATTATAAGATTTTGTACGAGGTTTCTTCACCTCCGGTGTCATATCGAGAAGGGAAAGTTTGATAGTAGTGGTGTGCATCACTATAGCTCAATTAAAGCTCACCCTGTAGAGTAGGAACCCTAGTTTCGAACCACGTTAAATCTTCTTATCTTGTGGTTGTGTTTTGTCTTTATTTCTATTTGTATTGTATTCCACTGTGTATAATGTTTTTGTAAACAAGCATGACACAATCACGATCGTGGAAATCACGAAAGACACTATTCACCCCCTCTAGCGCGGTCACCAATTCCTCTACAATTGGTATCAGAGCGAGACCGCTCTTCAAAGGACTAACCACCAAGAAAGAAAGTGCTAGAGGAGAAGAGGAAAATAGAGCCAAGTGATGGATTTGGTTGACACTCGAATTTCTCCACCGTTCAAACGAGTAGATTTTTTTGGCTTGGAAGGCGAGTATAGAAACCTTCCTCATGATAAATATCAAAAAGTGGTTCATCTTGATAGAAGGATTTGAAGTCCCCATGGATAAGAAGGGAAAAGCCCTCAAAATTAAGAAATGGACAAGGAGCAACGCCAAAAATTTAAGACCGAGGTTAAGATAACAATATTTTTAACAATTTTAATATCTAATGATATTTTGTGCAAGCTAGGGGATTATATGGATGTCAAGGAGTTATGGAGCAAATTGGCAAAATTCTATGACAAGTATAATATACGGATATATATATATAATAATAATAATATAAATATACGTATATACATATTTGTATATATATAGATATTTTCGGGATAATGTTTGCTAGGACTCGGTTAAAAGGAATTAATCAAATGAATTAATTCAACAAAGCCTAGCTTATAACTAAACCTAAAAATCGCTAAAGAATTAATCAAGTTGATTAATTCAACTAACTTAGTTATAACTAAACCTATTTCTTCGTTGGCCTCCACAAATTTGCGTCGGCGCTGCCTCCCTACGCGCATGCATCTCAGGCCCTGCCACGCACGCGAACGCATCGCGTGCCCACCTCTGCTGCCATCGCTGCCAGCGCCGGCCGTCCTCCGGCCAGCCTCCCCCGCGACCGGCCTCCACCGTAGAAATCTCCCAGCGCGTCCTGCTCGTCGCCGCGGCCGTTGTTGCTGCCAGCCGGACAGTGTCGGCCTCACCTCTGGACAACGCCGATCCCGCTGGTCGTTCACCGTCGGGGTTGCGGCAGTTGCTGTCGACCCACGGTCACCGCGCCACCACGCCGTCTCTAGCCTGAAGCCGTCGGCGTGCGCCCACAGGGCCTCCTTCCGCCGTCGTAGCTACTTTCCGGCGCTGCCAGGAACTCAGCCGCCGTCTCCCGCTCAGCTGGGACCGGAATCCGGCGATCACCGGTGGAAACCGCAAAACAGGGGAAGAGGACGTTCGGCTTTAGTTGTCTTAGTTAGGTGAGTAATTAGTTTAGCCGTAGGATTTTCATTTCTCGACTTAGGTAGTTAGCACTTGATCAATCCAGATTTAATTAATTAATTAGCTTATGATTAATTAATCAAAAGTTGTGATCAATTGATTTAGTGGGCTAGGAAAAAAAATGGATATCTTTGAGTTAATTAAGGGTGGGTGATTAATCTGTTAATTGAAATCAATTAAATTAGCTTAAGTTTGATTAAATAGTTCGGGTTAAATTGATTTGTTGTTAGACTAATAAAATTTGGATTAATTAGATTTTGATTAATCGGGTAATGTGATAGAGGGGTGTTGTTAAACTATTAATTAAGGTAATTGATATAATTAATTAGTTAATTAAAATGGAGTAATTAATCGGTTGAATGGATTAATTATAACAGAGTTGAAAGCTAAAGCAAATCCTCGGATTTGAAGATAGCTAGGACGTTCGACAAACAGAAGTGGGTGGATCTTTGACATCTTTAGAATTTAGTGTATTGTTATATTAGTTATGTGGTTTACTTATGTTATATTGTCCCTTTACGTTATTGTTAAAGTTACTTTGATACTATATTTGTTGAACCCTTGGATTATATGTTACTTGCTCATCATTAGCATGTAGTTATTGATTGATATTACTGGTATATGTGCCTATTTACTGCTGAGATATAAGTCGGTAGATATTGCTGGTAGATGCTTACCTATTATTTGTTGGATTGATATTATGATTGGACTAGTCAAATAGTATAATTAGGACGATATTAATCGTTAGAGGATTTATAACTTTTCTTCTATCTAGACTGCTAGCTATGTCTCCCATTCGTGATTGAGAGAGTTTACAGTAGAGGATTTATAACTTTTCTTCTATCTCGATTGCTAGCTATGTCTCCCATTCGTGATTGAGAGGGTCTGCAATAGAGGATTTATAACTTTTCTCCTATCTCGACTGCCAGCTATGTCTCCCATTCGTGGTTGAGAGGATCTGCAGTAGAGGATTTATAACTTTTCTCCTATCTCAACTGCCAGCTATGTCTCCCATTCGTGGTCGAGAGGGTCTGCAGTAGAGGTTCTCTACTTTTGAACTATCATTGCATTTGTATACTTGTGGTCGATCATGTCTCCCATTCGTGATTGAGAGAATCTACCGTGGAGTTATACTCATGGACTACTCGTTCGGAGTTAGTAATAGTTGGATTTGTGTATCATCTGTAGCTAGATAGTTACCTTACATCTTGATTGCCCACGAGACCCGGTCGTGGTAGCATGTTGTTGCGTGCAGTCCATAGCTAGATAGCTATATATTCTGTCTTCCCATGAGACCGATCGTGGTAGCATGTCATTGCCCACAGATATTGAGTCTTTTATTGTTGTCTACCCACGAGTCCCGGTCGTGGTAGTATGTCGTTGCGCGTAGATAGTGTTCTATATATTGCCTATCTGCCCATGAGTCTCGGTCGTGGTAGCATGTCGTTGCCCGCAGATAGTGCCCTTTTGTATTATCTCGAGAGCCAGGAGGCTTTGTCGCGATATCTTGATATGTATTGCTTGTAGATTGCAATTAGTTGTATATGTTGCAGGTATATTTGTTATACTGTTGACCAGGTTAGTTGCAGACTGATATTGGTACTCTGAGGTTTGGGTTACTGTAGTTTGTTTTCGTTGACTTCCATATGTCCATTATGATTATGCACTATTTTTTATCCACCCATTGAGTGGTTGTACTCACCCCCTCTTCTCTTATCCTCCAAGTTAGCCGATAGAGGACGAGTCCAGTTGGCTTACCTTTGCGTTGTTCAGAGGGTCCCTTGTCGTGCTGGTCCCACTACATCGTCGAGATGTCGCTTTATTTATTTTATTGTTATTGTATTTTGTTTATGTACATTGGATTTGATCGCAGTTTGATTTAGTGTCATAAAACTAATCTACTTTTAATTGATTTATATTTTTAGTCGTGCATGCATGGGGTCAATAAAATAATTGTATTCTATTATTATTTCAGGGTTTTTACCAGATTTGGTTCCAGTATTGTATTTCTGAATATTATCACTAAGGAGCTCCTCCATCATTTGGATGACGAATATGCCCCGGGGTGTGACAACAAGTCTCAATCGATCCAAGACGATAAGGAAGAAGCAAAGGAGGAATCTAAGGAAGAGTGCTCCTCATCTCAAGCTCACAAAGACTCGGAAGTTTAGAGATGCTCAACATCCAAAGAGGAAGAATCATCATCATCCTCTCTAAAGCTTGAAGAATCGAAGATTGAGAGGCGCTCAACGTCCGAGGTAGAAGAGGTTGAAGAAGCCTCCACCTCTAGGATTAAGAGGGAGGAGAGACAACCAACCCCGGAGCAAGAGCAAGAGGAGACATCGACATCCAAGAGAAGTGAAGAACAAATTCAATCATCTCCTACCATCCAATTAGGTAACTCAAATGCATGCATTAAAAATAAAAATCATATAACATGTTTTGAGTGTAGGGAAGTAGGACAATACAAGAGCAAATATCCTAAATTGGCCAAGAAGAAGGCTTAACCAACACCTAAAGTCAAGAACAAGACCAATGTAGCCGGAGCCCCAATTAGGAAGAGCAAGAAGCACATTGTGAGCTTCAAATGCAATCAAAAGGGGCATTATCAAAGCCAATGTCCGAGGGGGAGTCGCCCTAGGAATGACAAGGGAGAAAGCTCAAATGTAGAGAGAGCTCCTAAGCCTAAGGTATATTTTAATAATGCATCATCAAATTTTAATGTCAAGAAGCATGCTAGGAAGGTATCACATGCTAATAATTTTATTGCTATAGCTCATGAACAAAAGCATGCTAGGAACAAGTATTTTTGTTTAGGTGCTAAACATGTTAATTTACTTAAGGACAATTCTAGGTCAATCCCACTTAAGGATAACAAGAACTTAGGCATTAATTCTAAATGGACTAGACATATACCTAAGAAGAGAAATTCCCAAAAGGTAAATGAAAAATAAAAAATTAGAAAATTAGAGGTGGAAAACCAAGCCTTAAGGTCAAGGCTTGAAAAATTAAAAAAGATCTTTCAAATTATGATAAATTCAATTAAAGAGTCTAAAAGTCAAAATTTAGAGTCTAGGAGCCAAGAACCAACTAAGGACAATAAAAGCTTGGGTCACAAGCCTAAGTCCAAGGTAGTCATACCTACCCACCACAGTGTTTCATTTGACTATGGAACTAATACTAGGTCTAGGAAAGTCAAGGTCAGACGGAAAGTTATCGCTAGAGTTGACCATGACAAGTGTCTAGTGGCCAAGGTTAAAAAGAAACCTAGGAACGCCACTAAGAAGGTCACAAGGGAAGCCATCCCTAGAGTTGACCTAGACAAGACCAAAATGATCAAGGCTTCCAAGTCTAGAAGGGTCATTAGGAAGGTACTAAGGGAGGTTATCCTTAATGAGTACCTTGTGAACCAAATGAACTTAAATAGGTTTTGGGTTCCTAGGAGCATGATTCCATCACGCTAGATGGGTTTCGGGTGTGCCAACCTTGAATGAATAGGTAGTTAACCTGACCATGGTAAAGGTGAAACTTTAGGACATTTTCAGAGTATTGTAATACTTTGAAAATGGGTTTGAGATTTAATCCTAAAAGATTTTAGGTTGTGCCAATAAAATTTGAGAAGTTTGAAAAATCAATCATAATTAGCACAATTAGGTTTAGAGTCAATGGTGTGCCATTTTAGGTTTTTGGCACACTTGAGAATTTGACATTATGGAAAAATTGATTTAATCCTAGTAAATGACAATTAGGCTTGAAATCTAGGTATTCTTATATATTTATATTTTATTTGTCATGTTTTGTTTGTCATATGTTTTGTCATGACATCATATTTCATTTGATCATATAAAATATCATGAAAATGTTAAGGTAATATGTCATGCTTGTGTTTAGGTTATATTTATGTCATGACATCATGATTATTAGTAAATGTTTTAATTTATTTTATAATTTATGTCATGATCATATTTCATGCATTAAGGTTAATAAAATTGAATTAAGGGAATGACATGATTTGAAATCCCATGATAAGGAAATCAAATAGAGTCCCTAGACAAATACAAGAGACCCTAGATTAGGGAAGAACCTAAACTCATATCTCACAAGAATATTAAATTGACATGTGTGTGTATTAATACAATCTAGACACACGTGAATGTTAAGAAAATGAGTTAATTAAGTTCAAGGTGCATAGTTCTTGTATCTAGATGAACTCAAACTCATAAAATGACATTGATGAATCATGAGGAAAGCTAATGTACAAGTCAAGTACATTTGCCCATAGACCATGGTTCGAAATAAGGTTTTGAAAATATTTTTAAAAACCTTAGTGAGGTTTGTCTTTTGATAGCAATCATCATTGAACAAGTTGACACAAGTTAGGCCAAAAACATTGAAGTTATCAATGCTTTTGAACTTTGTATCAATCTTGTAATTTAATGAGTATTTTAATATAAAACTATTTTTCATCCATTGTATTTTATGTAAGTAATATATGTCTGGTTACGACCAATGCGTATATGTGTTTTTGTCATTTCACAAATGAACGCAACGGAAGAAAAACATAATAATTTCTTAAATTATTACAACACTCATACTCACGCATGCAGGATTACAACATGTGCGGACATATCCGCCAAATAAAATTTTACATACAACAAGAATAAAATAAATTTTACTCTAAGTATACCTTTTGGATGATGGCGAGTCGGAAGGGCATCAACCGTACGATGCTCGCGGAGATTTGTCTCTACTCGTATCTGTAGGGGATCTGTGCGCCCGCTAGAGGGGGGGTGAATAGCGGTTCGACGTTGATGGAATTTGATCGCGTTCGTCTCTACAACACTTGTTAATGCAGCGGAATATATAATAATAAAAGTAAATACAACACAAGCACAAGAGACAATACGATATAACGTAGTTCGGAACCGAATGGTTTCTACTCTACGGATTGGGCTCGAATGAGCCCTAGCGATGTCAATCACACACCACTACTAAATAACTCCTTCTCGGAACAATTCGGAGGCGGAGAAACCTCGTACAAGAGTTCTTACAACAATAAGAAATGAATACAAGCTATTACAATGAAATGCAACAAAAGAATGCAAAGAAAACTTTACAATCGATCTTTTGAAAGCTTGCTTGTTTGGTTGTTTGAGTTACACTTGGAGACCCCGAATTACACCAATAATTCGCCCCAAAACTCCTCAAAGAACCATTGGCGAAAACTTCCTCCACGAGCTCCCTTTAAAGCTTCTCCTTGGGCTGGATTCCACCTAGCAGTCGACTGATCGGGACCATCAGTCAACTGCCCCTGTAGTCGTTGTCACACAACGACACGAACCACGTCGGATAAGTCCAACGGATAGACCATCAGTCGACTGATCATGCCTATCAGTCGACTGATCAAGCCTTCACTGATCGTTAAACCCTAATAATGACTCGAGACATTCTATCTCGATTTCGACCATCACGATCGATCTTCGATCGGTCCGATCGTATTCAGAACAATGATCATCGCCTACGCCGGGCAAATGATTGCCAAAGCCAATTCTTGCAGTCAAACTCCCATTGACTCACACCAGTCGACTGATAAACCTTATTCATGAGGTTTTATCCCAAGTATGATGCCCTCATACTTACTAGACCACCCTTAGCCTAGACCTAAGCCTTCTAGCTACCTCCGTCAACCTCACGCCTATCGGATCCCTCCAAGTCATCCATGACTTGTTCATCCATGCGTTAGCCTTCAGGTGCTTCCATCGGCTATGTCATGCTAAGTTGATCTATACCGCCAAGGCACATTGGACTTACGCTGCCAAGACTCCTCTTGGACTTTACGCCGCCAACTATTAGACTTATGCTGCCAAGACTCCGCTTGGACTTTACGCCGCCAATGTTTCCCTTGGACTTTTCAATTGCCAAGACTCAAGCTTCGACTTTCCCTTGCCAACTCATGTTGGACTTTCCATGCCAAGACTCATGCTTGGACTTTCCCTCGGCAAGACCCATGCTTGGACTTTCCCTCGGCAAGACCCATGCTTGGACTTTCCTTGCCAACCCATGTTGGACTTTCCATGCCAAGTACACAAGACTTGGACTTCTCCCATGACAATCGTCAAACCATCGTCAAACATCAAATATGACCTGGGTCGATTGCACCAGCAACCTCCCCAACACATGTCAGACATCAATGTCAAATATCAAAACACTACTCGAGTCAAACTCGAGTCTGGTCAATCGTGACCTGGCCCGATTGCACCAACAGTATCCATGTCGAATCTTCGAAGTGATGACTTCTCAAAGCCACGAGTTTGACCTTCTCTTCGCTACTAGACGAAGCAAGAAAGTCGGGTGATCGGAGAGCAATTGTTGACTCATTTTGCTACACAAACGAGTCCTCGAACAACCTTCATAAAGTTGTCGATTCGTGTCGGAATTAGCCACTGTTTTTAAAGCTTCAATAAGCGACAATAACAACCCTAAATCCTAGAGTGGCTGGCATCTAAAGAGGTGGAAACAACCCTTGTTTTCTTGATGGCCGGCGGAACACCAAACCCTAATTCTCCTAGGTTCGACTAGGTTGAGGAAGAAGACCTTAAGGACTTCTTTTTATTAGGTTTAGCCTTTATAACCCTTTATATATGCACTAATCCTAATGGGTTATAGGTTAGTGGATCAAATCCCTAAGCTCATAATCATTAAGGCTTAATCTCATCCATTAAACTCTAATTGGGCCCTTAACCAAAAGAGGGCCCTTTTAATTAAAACCAAATGAGTTTGATTTATAATTAAACCTTTTAAGGCCCAACCCATCTTCTTAAGACATGCTCCTTTCGCGTTTTTGACTTGACAAATATTTCCACATTTGTCATGTGTTTTGTCCAACCAAAGTTGATCTCTCTCGATCTTGAGAATCTAATTCTCAAACTCTTTTTAAGTCTTTTCGAAGGATTCATAGTGCGTGTGACCTAATAGGTTCTCGATTTATGTTGGTCGTCCATAATTAACCATTAATTATGGAACGATCATGAGTGGCACCTAGTAGTACATCATGATTGCCCAATTAATCGAAAAATCAACAATTGATCTCGGAACTATTTCCGAACCCTTCAATAACTACAGTGAATCGTGTCTCGTTTCTTTCACTCATCTTATATCTACTTGGTTCAGCACATGGTCTATGTGTCAGTCCCCACTAGGCTGACTACATCACACCTAGCCCAAGTCTTACTTTCTCGTCTAGTGGATTCTAATTACCTCGACATGTATCCAAGAGTACCATACTCTTGACATGCAGTGCTTTAGCTAAAGACTTTGAGTAACAATCCTGATGAGTGGTCATAAGGTATACATCTTCTCGCAAGGAGTGGTGAATCCTTTGTTGGATATTCAATTACCTTCGGACACTTTGACTTATACCCAATCATCCCGTACCCACACCTCCGTAGAGATGTATCGACTAATATGTCAAAGTATAAGTCTCTATAACCAAGATGACTTGAATACCTCATGTTTAAGGAAACTAATACTCGACCTGCAGTAAGTGTTAGTGCCTATAAGAATCATATATCTCTACAATGACATGATATTGTCCACTTTGGGCCTAAGTCCTTATGATTTTTATTTTTACGCTTTACCCAAAAGACCTCATGCCAATGGAAATATCTTTTTATCTCATAAGCACATGATCTTTTCCATGTCTTACCAATGTGAGACTTTGATTGTATTTCTTATACTCCCAACAATCCCCCCCTCAAACGAAGGACCACATTGAGCCCCCCTCAAGCCTATTCGTCCTCGAAGGACTTCCTCTGCTTGATGTCCGATCTTTAACCCACCAGGACTTCCTGTCAGTTGTCCAAACCTTCTGGCCCAACTGGACTTCCTGCTAGTTGTTCGATCCTCCCGACCCAACTGGACTTCCTGCCTGGTGTTTGGTTCTCTTGATCCGGACATGGGAGCTCCACTTCCTTCGTTCAAGGTTCATGGTTTGACATGAATCATGGCTCTGATACCAATTGTTAGTGCCTATAAGAATCATATATCTCCACTATGACATGATATTGATCACTTTGAGCCTAAACCCTCATGATTTTTATTTTTAGGATTTACCTAAAAGGCCTCATGTCAATGGAAATATCTTTGTATCTTATAAGCACATGATTTTTTCCATGTCTTACCAATGTGAGACTTTGATTGTATTCCCCATACTCCCAACAGTAAGAGCTTCACTGACATATCTTATATGCAGAGAATCATGTGAAGTCTTACAGTATGTCACTCTAATGAACTAGTTATCATAACTAGTATCCACGTTTAACTCTCGACATCTCAATGTCTCCAGCCAGTGAGAAGCAACTACTTGGATAAACCAAGGAGAATAACCCGTGCTAGTTTTCCAGAATCGATGATGTCCAAACTCATCAATTCATCGGCTAGGAATTATTTCAATACATTCATAATTACACATGTAGAGATACTCACTAGTTGTGATTCAATCACAAGTTCTCTCATGCTATGAATCGTATCATGAACATTCAGTAAATGAGTTTAAAATTCAATCAAATACATATGTCATGTGCACTCAAATAGTGAATCTTTATTTATCAAATAAATAGTACAACAACAAGTCGATTGCCTTAGGACACCTCTCAAACATAATAGACTCTCACTTGGCCTAAAGCCAATCTCCATAGTATCCAATACCATAGTCCTTGACGTAACTCTCAAACTTACTTTGTGATAGAGCCTTTGTCAAAGGATACATTAGGTTTCTTTCTGTGGGAATCTTCTTGATTTGTATTTCTTTACTACTGATGATTTCTCTGATCAAATGATATTGCCAAAGCACGTGTTTGGATCATTGGTGAGACATGGGTTCCTTTGCCTGTGCGATAGCTCCAGTGTTGTCGCAGTAAACTGGTAATGCTTCAACAATGGACAGAACCACCCCAAGTTCAGAGATGAACTTCTTAATCCAAACTGTCTCCTTTGCTACTTCAAAAGCTGAAATGTATTCTGCCTCTATGGTAGAATCGACAACTGTGTCTTGTTTGGAACTTTTCCAACTCACTGCGCCACCATTCAGTGTGAATATATACCCAGACTGTGACTTGCAGTCATCCTTGTCAGTCTGGAAGCTGACATCCGTATACCCGTGTGTAACCATATCACCTTCTCCATATACCAAGAATATATCCTTAGTTCTTCTTAAGTACTTAAGGATTGCCTTGACAGCCACCCAATGATCCATTTCTAGATCAGACTGGTATCTGCTCGTGACACTTAGAGCATATGATACGTCGGGTCTTGTACATAACATATCATACATAATATATCATATTGCAGAAGCATAAGGAATCTTATTCATGCAAATCCTCTCGTCTTCTGTGCGGAGACACAGACTTTGAAAGGTGAATCCCATGTCGCATGGGTATAGTACCTTTCTTGGATTTAGACATGCTAAACCGCTTCGATATTCGATGCGTCACTGGATGTATCTAACACGTAGATGTCATTGCATAAAGTTTTGGTGCCATAAAGAACATCATTCAAGGTTATATAACAACAATTGTTACTAAATGTCAAATGGAAACCCTTTCTATTTAAACAAGAAATAAAAACAATGTTCTTTATTAATGCAAAAATAAAATAACAATTGTCCAATTCTAAGACAAGTCCACTAGTAAGCTTCAGCGAATATGTTCCGACGAGATAGCTATAACCTTTTCTCTATTGCCGACTCATAGATTCGCTTCTCCCTTGACAAGTCTTCTGCTATCCCTTAGCCCCTATATGTCATTACATATATGTGAGCCACACTCGGTATCCAATATCCAAGCGTCAAAGGAAATAGCATGACAGTCAATAATGAAGATACCTGAAGAAGATCGGGCATCAGATGCCAACTTCTTCTTTATAGACTCAAGATAGATCTTACAGTTCCTTCGTCAATGGCCCATCTCGCCACAGTGATGGCATGTGCCCTTTGGATCTTACTCTCCAGTCTTGGCCTTCTTCTTTTTCCCCTTTGGCTCTTGCTTTGACTTCCTTTTAGAACCTTTCTTCGAGGAGTCAACCAACATCATCGTCTTCTGTTCTTTAGTCACAGAAGGTTCTACAGTCTTGAGCATATTAATTAGCTCGGGAATGATGGATTCAAGATTGTTCACCCGATAGTTCATCACAAATTGTGAGTAATTCTTGGATAAACTATACAGAATTAAGTCAATACTTAATTCGTGATTCATCACAAACCCTAGTGATCATAGTCGCTCGATATCCCCGTTCATCTTCAGTAGAAACTGTACTGCAGATGAACCCTCCTCCATCTTCGAGCTAAAGAGAAGCTTCGAGACCTCAAATCTTTTGGATCTCAATTGCTCATCGAAGAGTTCACGAAGATGGTAAATGATCGTGTAAGCATCCATATGCTTGTGCTGCTTTTGCATCTTAGGAGTCATCGTCGCTAGCATGATGCAACTGGCAAGCTTAGAATCAGTCGTATGCTTCTGATGGGCCAACATTTAGTCCGGAATTGCATCATGTCAAGACTAGTGGGAAGAGGCTTTTCAAGGACATAAGCAAGCTTCTCAGTCTTGAGAACGATTCTCAAGTTTTGAAGCCAATCCAAGAAGTTAGACCCAGTAAGTTTGTTCGATTCCAAAATTTAACGCAGATTAATAGACGACATTATCAAATGATTAACCTAGAAATACAAAATCGAGAATGTGAGAGAGATGATTTGATATGTAAACAATTTACATATTAGACTCTCACTCACTTTTTGAAGTCAAGAGTCCTTACTTTGAATTTGGGAGATCGTAGGTTTTTCTCCGAGTGGGTTGATATCCACCATAGATAAGAACAACCTTGACGTTAGGCCAACAAGTCATTCTTAGTTATAGTGGTAGGTATCAAGTACACCGATTACATATCACATATATGCAACTATCACATTATGCTATCAACTATTTGAATGTTCGCATAAACATCGGATTGTTAACACATTAACAAGTATACATAAATGTATATCACCCGACTTCACCTCTATCCACATTGACTTTGGCATTAGATCAACAAGCCAACAACTTAAACAAGGAATTAATATCTAATTCTTGTCATATTAACGGTAGGTATAAACTTTAAAATTTGTAAAAAGATTTTAGGTATCATCGTCATGCATATGTTCTACCTATATGGCATCGTACGCATGACATATATGATGACATGTCACAACACACGCATAACAAAATGCATCTAATCGGACATATGATATGACATGATTATGTCATAGTTGTCATTATATTATTTTGAAATTAAAATATGTTTAGGAATTTGATTTCCATAAATCAACATTCCTTTGATTAAATTAGGAAATAATTTCCAAATTTAATCACAAATTTTTGTTTGGGAAATATATTAAAGATAAAATATATTTTAGAATCTAGATATCATAAATCATGATTCTTTAATTAAATAAGGATTTAAATTCGAATTTAATATTATATTTTATCTAGGAAATATATTAGAAATAAAATACGATTCAGAATCTTGATTTTTCATAAATTATGATTCTCTAATTAAATAAGGAATTAATTCGAAATTTCATATTTTATTTGCTAAATATTTTTCAGAAATAAAATATGTTATAGAATATTGATTTCCATAAATCAAAATTCCATAATTAAATTAAGAAATAATTTCCAATTTAATCACATACTTTATTTAAGAAAATATTCTTATCAAGAAAATATAATTAATTAGGAAACATTTTCCATATTAATATTTCTTGATCAAATTTTTTCAGAAATATAATTTTCTAAATTATTTTAAAATTTTCCAAATCTGAATTTTTTTTTAACAAATTAGAAAACTTTCCAAAAATGAAAAATTTTCCAAAATAGAAAATTTTCCAAAATTATTCTACGACCAACTGCGACTTCGTAAAACTTATTTTATGAATATATCGAAGCACGGTCAGACTTTAATACCACTGCCAGGTTACGTCCGACGCATAGATGTGTTTCTGTCATTTCACAAACGAACGCAGCAGAAGAAAAACGTAAAAATTTCCTAAATTATTACAACACTCATATCCACGCATGCAAGATTACAACACATGCAGACATATCCATCAAATAAAATTTTACATACAATGAGAATAAAATAAATTTTACTCTAGGTATACCTTTCGGATGATGACGAGCCGGAACGGCATCAACCGTACGATGCTCGCAGAGCTTCGTCTCTACTCGTATCCATGCCAAATCTTCGGAGGAACGACTTCTCAAAGCCATGAGTTCGACCTTTTCTTCGCTACTAGATGAAGCAAGAAGGTCGGGTGATCGAAGAGCAATCGCCGACTCGTTTTGTTACACAAACGAGTCCTCGAACAACCTTCGTAAGGTTGTTGATTCGTGTCAGAATTAGTCGCTATTTTTAAAGCTTCAATAAGTGACAATAACATCCTTAAAACCTAGAGTGGCCAGACCTCTAAAGAGGTGGAAACAATCCTTATTTCCTTGATGACTGACAGAACACCAAACCCTAATTCTCCTAGGTTTGGCTAGGTTGAGGAAGAGGGCCTTAAGGGCTTCTTTTTATTTGGGTTAGCCCTTATAACCCTTTATATAGGCACTAATCCTAATGGGTTATAAGTTAGTGGATCAAATTCCTAAGTCCATAACTATTAAAGCTTAATCTCATCCATTAAACCTTAATTGAGCCCTTAACCAAAAGAGAGCCCTTTTAATTAAAATCAAATGGGTTTGATTTATAATTAAATCTTTTAATGCCCAACCCGTCTTCTTAATACGTGCTCTTTTCGCGTTTCCGACTTGACAAATATTTCCATATTTGTCATGTGTTTGGTCCAACCAAACTTGATCTCTCTCGATCTTAAGAATCCAATTCTCAAACTCGTTTTAAGTCTCTTCGAAGGATTCATAGTGCGTGTGACCTAATAGGTTCTTAGTTTATGTTGGTCGTCCATAATTAACCATTAATTATGGAATAATCATGAGTGACACCTAGTAGTACATCATGATCCCCAATTAACCAAAAAATCAACGGTTGATCTCTGAACCATTTTCGAACCTTTCAGCAGCTATAGTGAATCGTGTCTCGTTCCTTTCACTCATCTTATATTCACTTGGTTCAGAATATGGTCTATGTGTCAGCCCCCACTAGTCTGACTACGTCACACCTAGCCCAAGTCTTACTTCTTCGTTTAGTGGATTCTAATTACTCCGACATGTATCCAAGAGTATCATACTCTTGGCATGTAATGTTTTGGCCAAAGACTTTGAGTAACAATCCTGACAAGTGGCCATAGGGTATACATTTCCTTGCATAGAGTGGTGAATACTTTGTTAACTATTCAATCACCTTAGGAACTCTCCAAGGATATTGTTGGTGCAATGGTCAAGGGAGAGTAAACTTTTAGGGGGAGGTTATCTTTCAAGGGATGATGGATGAGTATTCCTCAAAGGGGGAGAAATGAAGGGTTTGAAACCCTCATTGTGCTCACCAAAAAGGGAGAATTGGAGAATTGAGGATTGTCTCTCATTTAGTGATATGAGATTTATCATTAGGATGAGTGAAGGCATCCAAGATATTTTTGAATTAAGTGAGAGAATATAGAATCTCTTTGGGAGATGAGACCTTGAAAACCTTGGTAGTTTTTTTTTATGTATGCCAAAGGGGGAGAAGTAATGTTTAAGTTAGATAAACCGTCACTATGCTTTGACAATGGAAGAGTTAAGTTGGGTTATTGTTAGGCTAACTTAAAGGTATTGTCAAACATTACAAAAAAAGAAATTGTTGGTGCTACAAGCCCCGAGTCAATATTGACTAAACTCTAGTAGTGTTTTGATATTTGACAATGGATTAACAATGAGTTTGACCATTATTTTACTATATAGTTTGACCATATGTTGACTATATGACTAGTAGACGATTGAGATATTTAAAGTCATATGGAGGAGATTATTTGGGAGAGATTGTTGGAGCAATAAGTCCAAGTCATAGGTACTTGACAATTGGAAAGTCTAAGTCATGGGTAGTTGATAATGGTAAAGTCCAAAGGTATAATTTTGGGGGCATAAGTCCAGGCATATAGTCATGGTGGCGTAAAGTCCAAGTGAACTTGACAATTGGAAAGTCAAAGAACAGTCTTAGCAAAGAAAGTCCAAGTCATGGGTATTTGTCAAAGGGAAAGACCAAAGGTAGGTTTAGCAGCTAAAGTCCAAGCATGAGTCTTGGTAGCATAAGTCCAAAGGTGTAGCTTTGGCAACGTAAAGTCCAAGCATGGGTTTTAGCAGTATAAATTCAAATGAAACTTGGCAAAGTACCCGGTTAGCATGACATAACCGATGGAAGCATCTGAAGGCTAACGCGAAGGATGAAGAGTCATAGACTCGAGGGATCCGAGAGGCGTGAAGCTAATGAAGGTAGCTAGAAGACTTAAGTCTAGACTATAGGTGGTTATCAAGTATGAGGGGATTATACTTGAGTTAAATCTCATGTTTGAGGTTTACCAGACGATTGGGGTTATGGACTAGTCAACTGACCGAGTGTTTGACACTCAAAAGCCTAGTTGACTCGAAGAAGTCGACTTATCAGTAGTTGACTGGAGGCTCGACTGTTGTTGTGTACTACTGGCAGTCGACTGTCATGTATGGATAGTTGACTGACCTTGAGTAGTCAACTTCCATGGTTGGCAATCGACTGAAATTTGTGGACACGAGCACTGAAAGGTCCATAGTCGATTGCTCTGTAAGGGCAGTTGACTGACGACTATGGGTAGTCAACTGATGGGTCAGAGCAGTCGACCGATATGCCCTAATCCGACGTAGATTAGTCCATTGGAGACAATGGCTAAGTGACCAGTCGACTACTTGGTAAGAGCAATTGATTGGAAGGCGAAAATCCAGCTCGACGAAAGCTTTAAATGGAGCTCGAGGAGGAAGATTTCCATAGTGTTGGGTGATTTTGAAGGGGAAGTCTTGTTGCATTTCAAATTTTTAAGAGCAATCCAAAGCAACCAAATATCAAGCAAGCAAAATTCACTTCTTGTAAAGTGTTTAGTTCTTTATTCTAGTATTTCACTTGTATTTCATATTTGGTTGCATTCTTATTATTGTAAGATTTTGTACGAAGTTTCTTCACCTCAGGTGTCATTTCAAGAAAAGGAAGTTTGATAGTGGTGGTGTGTATCACTAGAGCTCAATTAGAGCTCACCCCTTGGAGTGGGAACCCTAGTTTCAAACCACGTTAAATCTTATGGTCTTGTGGTTGTGTTTTGTGTCTATTTCTATTTGTATTGTATTCCATTGCGTATAACATTTTTGTAGATGAGCACGATACAATCACGATCGACGAAATTGCAAAAGACGTTATTCACTATCTCTAGCACAGTCATTGATTCCCCTATCGAATTTTCTTTCTAATGGAATAATAAATCAGGAAACTAAGATCGCTAAGGTTACCTACATGAATATTTTTCAATTTACCTTCCTTCTTCGTATAATTGTCAAGGGACCACTAATATTACAATTCTATATTTTTTTAACAAAAAAAAAAAAAGAAAAAAAGACAATGCTCCCTTATTTTGGAATGTGAAGAGATATAGTACAAGTGGTCATGTTCTCGCGAAGAAGTTGGAGCATGAAAATGACTCCTCTAATAAATGAGGTTGGTGTGTAGTTACATCATAGGCCTGACAACAGAAAAATAAATTCCATAATAAGAAAGTCCAAATTAGGAAGAAAAAAATGATAAAGTACAAATATATTAGGAGAGAAAAAAAAAATAATATTAAAAAATTAAATTCATTTATAGCATTGAAATTATAGTGCATAGTTTCTTTCCTCATAATTTCCACGGAGATTGGTGGTTAAGACACGGCAGAGTTTGCGAATAAGACAATGATCGATTTCGAAAAAAATTTAAAGTCTTTTTCTTAATTCAAATGACTACAGTATCAAAATTTATAGGACTCTCCATGATTTATCCTTTTCATAATAACTGTGAAATAAATCGATGGAGATCGTTAAATTGATATATTTCAACTTTTTACTGTTATTTTTTTCCTCGTTACTTTCAACAATATGTAATTTAATTTCAGGACTGTTCTTGTCATAAGGTGTACGATATGCTGGACATCGGGCATCTTTGTCATCTTTTTCGGTCATTTAAATTATACGATGCCATTGCCAGCACCAAATACATCATCTATACATAAAAATATCAAATTGTGATTTATGATCATATGGTTCCATAAATATGTAGAAGTTTTAGTTTTGAATAAGCTAGACAATATCAATAGAAACTGGACCATTGCAGCACTGCCTAGTTTCAGCTGCTGGTCGGTCAGGTCCATTTCCTCCGCGCACAAAATCAGCAAGAAGACAAAATCACGAAAATCCGGTAACGACAATCTAAAAATTTACTATCGAAGAAAAAGATTACTTTGTTGAGGATGGATTAGCAGTTAGCACGACTGATTGGGTGGGAGAGGATCGGCTCACAACGGCGAAGGACATAATGAGGAATCGAGAAAAAACTAAACCGAGGTCGGAGCATGGTCACGAGCGACTTGGGGTCACGGGTGTGGTCGCTGCTGCTGCCTCGTGCGATCGTGATGCCTTGCATGGCTACGGGCTCCTGCAATTGCGCCCTAAGTCACTGGGGCTCGCACGGCCGCACTCTCAATATCCTACGACCTCGATCACGCAACACAGCGGCCACGACCATGCCCCGACCTCAATCGCACGACATCCTGCGACTTCGATCACACAACACATTGGATCATATTTGGGCTATTAGTTATGCTTAATTTAGTATTTATGTAACGATCGACGACCCATTGACGATGACCGTCGTCTGTTGCCGTCGACTCTTATCGTCGACGACTGGCCTATTGATCGGTCGTTACTCACATGACTTCTCCCGGGTGAGTTTTCGATTCGAACTCTAGACCTTCCAAATCTAAGATTATGAATCCCGCAGAATCAGTGATCAAGGGATCACTTAGTTACCAGGATTCATAAACTTTGATCACTTAAATTCTGCGATTCATAAACTTTAGATTTGGCTTGGAGATGCAGAGTTGAATCAAGATGTGAGTAACGATATAATGTTGTCTAATAAAGATCAAGGATTAAGTATTTATCATAAATTAAGAATGTGTGTTTGGCTCATGTTATCATACATAATTTTAATTATGTGATTATTAAATAATTACATAATCAAAATTATGAATAATAAAATATAAATTATATTATTTGATTTAATCTTAAATAATACAATAAAAATTTATTTATTTGAAAGTTTTAATTTATAAATTAGTTTAATATTTTACTGTATTATCTTGAATGATATTAAGCGGGTGTTAATTCATGCAAAGAACTTTTAAAAATTTCATGTAATTGACTATATTATCCTTTGTTAATTTCAGAATCAATAAAAAAATTTCATTTCCAAATCAATCAAATTTTGAGTTATATGTATTTTTTGTTGATATGATAAATATCATCTCTGTTACTTAGAAAGCGTTGATTATTTTGAATCAAATATAATGAGATAATATAATCACATGCAGATAATCAAAATTTCGAATAAATTTTTTTAAACAAATGCACCCAAAAATTAAAGTTCAAATACTAATCTAAGTTGTGTTTCAAGGGAAATATTATTTACCTTCAAAAGTATTCAAGAACATTTAAATTATGAAATAATAATACTAATAATCAAGATCAAGTTACATCCAACGATGACAAAACTAAAATTTCATGGAGCTTACCTTTCTATTCACTTTGTAAAAAAAATAGAATATATATATATATATATATATATATATATATGATATCCTAGGAGAAGCTTTATGAGCGTCTGTCCACGTCCGTGGACGTGATAGTGTCACCTCGTCTCGATCACACCATGTTTTCCTCGTAAATTGAGAATTTTCTTCATTTTTGAAATTTAATTTTCCTCATGAATTTCTTTCCTTTCTTTGAATTTCAATTTTTCCTGTATTTTCTTCTTTGCACTTCCATCGTTCTTTCGTCGTGTATATATATCATTTGATCAGGGTGAACACTACTATAGTCAATCCTTAAACTTTAAAAGATCGGACGATCGATAATAGAGATACTCACGGATTATAAATATATATATATAGGGTGAACATAAAATCTTTTGATAGAATATATATATCATATTCAATGTGTGATGATAAATGTTAAATTAACTTATCTTTGGACAATTTACCAAACTACCATTAAATTTTTATATTTAATTATCCAAAAAAATACACTTCTTTTCTAAAATTTCCTTCTTAATAAAACATATAAAAGAATAAAATAAAGATATGCGGCAGTTATCGATTTGGCCGTAATTTCGGCAGCTAGAGGTTGTGATTTTAACTGCAATTTTATAACCAAAGGTCACGATTGTGGCATTTAGTTGGGCGAACTGGCAGCAATTCTGGACCAACCATCCATTTTTTAGGAAAAAAAAAATATGATTGTTCAAATATATTTAAATATATATTTTTAAGAATACTCTTTAATAAATTATCAAATATATTTTAATAAATATTTGTTATATAGATTAAATCATTATTAATAAGAAAGAAAGAAGATATTGCATGCGCTTTATAATTGACTATATTATCCTTTTTTAGGCCTATAAATTTTTCAAAAGGTTTATCCGTCTATTGTGCTAGTTCTAAGTTGAGCATTATAGTCTCCGTGATTTATCTTATTTATATTGATCATGAGATCGATTGATGGAGATGCTGAGAGCGAGCGAATCACTTTGCACCAATATTTTTTATGTCTCTAGATTAAATCGATTGCAGTGATAAAATATTCATACATCCTCTTAAATGTTCTTGATTCGATTTTAATTACAATGTATAGAGATTTTTCTTTTAATAAAATAATAAACTCTAGAATATTGAACTTTGATAGGCCATTATAAGCATTTCTTAATTTATTTACGTGGTCGATAAAAAAATTCTATAAATCCAATTGATCGCATCAAAATTAGTCCTGTCGGTAGTTTAAGTATCTAATTAGAGATTATCTAAATAGTAATAAACGAAAGATAAAGTTGGAAAATTAAAGAAAACTGGAAAAATGAAAAGTTTACAGAACCTTCAGCCCGAGTGGTAATGGAAGAAGATGCTTTCTGTCTAAGGAGCAATCACCGCGAAAGCTCCTTCTCCTCCACAAGTCAAGTCCCGACTGTGCCTTGGTGTTCCTATCTTGCGCTCTCCGACGAAGCAGTCTTTCGGCGTCAAACCCTAAAACTCTCTTCTCTTCTTTGGACGCAGCACACCCCCTTATAAAGGGGGTGTTTCTTACGCTGCACGAAGTGCGCTAACTGCGCACTTCTTGCAGCGTTGTGCACACGTTGCGTCGTGCACACTTCATCCATAGACCGAATCATCCATAGTCAATAGGTTTACATGCTAAAGTAGTAAATCCTGATTAAAACTTCAAACATACACCTAAATAGTCACAAAGGACAAATGCTGAGATTAACATATAATCTTCAAGGGCTCACATAGTAGAGAAGCAGAGATCCATTCTCCTACTACCCTTATTGTCGCCTTAGCACACGTGGTATGAATCACATGCTACGATGTTATTCTCTTTATCAATAAAGAGCACATGTTTACCTCAACATCGTACAGATTTTGATCCAGAAATTCCAAATGTCTAATCCTAAATTCAACATATGAATTCTAATCTGGCTCATAAACAAATATAATAAATATTGAGAACATTTACTTCGATCACTTTTCTTAAATGATATTATCTTGATACACATATCAAGACGACCCAAACTTATAGGTATGTATCCCATACATATAGCTTCCAAAGCTATCCTATAAGCAATAGTCTTACCTCTATTCGTACATAACAAACAGAGATGATTGTCCATGTGAGAGGACCAATCACTACCTGTTAACATGATCACCGAGATTTTATTAGAATGTAACATCACATACACTGAATAAATTATGACTGACATTAAAAAATAATAATCAAATTACAATATCCGATTGTTATTACAAAACTGTTACATTCTACGAAATCCCAAAGACTTTACATGCTCATTGAATGACTCTCTAGTCATTGACTTAGTAAAAGGATCTGCAAGCATAGCTCGAGTAGGAATATACTCAAGAATAACCTTCTTCTTAGCAACAATATCCCTGATAAAGTTGTATTTTATAGCAATATGTTTGCCCTTGCTGTGATATTTGGGATCCTTGGAAAAAGCTATTGCAGCTTAACTGTCACAGTAGACAATCACTAGACTCTCACTATCTTCAACAATCTTTAGATGCTTTAGGAACCTCCTTAACCATACCGCTTCTTGTACAACTGCCGAACATGCCACATATTCAGCTTCCATGGTTGATAAGGCCACACGGGCATGTTTCTTGCTGTTCCAAGAGATGGCGCCACCATTCAACAAGAACGCATAGCCTGATGTAGATTTTCTATCATCTAGGTCCCCAGCCTAATCTGCATCTGAATATCCCTTCAGGCTTATATATGATCCTTGATAATAGAGACTATAATCTATCTTCGGTTTCAGATATCTGAATATCCTTTTTACTGCCTTCTAGTGTCTCGGTCCTGGGTTTGATTGGAAACGGCTGACTAAGCCAACAACATAGCTGATATTGGGACGAGCACACAACATAGTGTACATTAAACTACCAACAGCACTGGCATATGATTTTTTATTCATTTCGGCTATTTCATTAGTAGTTTTAGGACTCATACTCTTGCTCAGAATAATACCTTTCACAATAGGTGTCTGTTCACTGTTGCAATTAGACATGCTGAAATATTATAACATCTTATTTATATAAGACTCTTGAGACAAACTCAAAAGTCTCTTAGATCTATCCCTGATGATATTTACTCCTAAGATGTATTCAGCTTCTCCCATATCTATTGTGTCAAATTGTGATGAAAGCCACTTTTTGACTTCTATCACAAAACCTATGTCATTTCCTGCAGTCAGCATATCATCAACATATAATGATAAAATGACATACTTTCCTTTATCCTTTTTTAGGAAAACGCAATGATCCTCATTGATCATTTCGAAACTATAAGATAAAACCACTTCGTTAAATCTTATGTTCCACTGTCTTGATGCTTGCTTTAGCCCATATATAAATTTCTTTAATCTACATACTTTATCTTCTTAGCCTTCAGCAACGAAACCTTCTGGTTGGACCATATAGATTTCCTCATCAAGCTCACCGTTAAGGAAAGAGGTTTTTACATCCATCTGATGTAACTCTAAGTCATAATGCGTCACTAAAGCCAAAATGACTCGGATTGATACAAACTTTACTACAGGAGAAAATGTCTCCTCAAAGTCAATACCCTCCAATTGGGTAAATCCTTTTGCAACCAAACGAGCTTTGTATCGGTTAATCGATCCATCAACTTTCCTCTTTATTTTGAGAATCCATTTATTCCCAATAACCCTTCGGCCATCTGATGTAACTCCAAGTCATAATGCGCCACTAAAGCCAAAATGACTCGAATTGACACAAACTTTACTACAGGAGAAAATGTCTCCTCAAAGTCAATACCCTCCAATTGGGTAAATCCTTTTACAACCAAACGAGCTTTGTATCGGTTAATCGATCCATCAACTTTCCTCTTTATTTTGAGAATCCATTTATTCCCAATAGTCCTTCGCCCAGGAGGAAGATCAACTAACTCTCAAACATGATTATTAATCATTGACTCCATTTCCTCAACCATTGCAACTTTCTACTTTTCTCCAGCTCTAGAGCCCAGAGCTTCCTTTACTGACTGAGGTTCCTCATCGTCAACAGGAAGTGTCATCATTGCCTCATTCTCAATATCAAACCTCTTCTTAGGTTTGATCCTACAAACACTTTTTCGTAAGTTGGGTTGATGAGAAGTCACCCCGTGACTAGGCAAAGTACTCCCACTGGGTTGACTAGTTTCAGATATCCCACTAGACACCTGTCTAGTTGATAATGACTCTTTCTCCTCAAATAGAGGAACTGTCTTATCAACTTCACCTCTAGTTGGGAACTCAGTTTCGAAAAAAGTAGCATATCTTGAATCCAATTTAGAGATTGTTCCATCTGACGTCTCACCTATGAAAACATAACCTTTTGAAATATCAGAATATCTTATAAAGATACACTTCTTACCTCGAGGTCTTAGTTTTCCATACTTGTGAGAACTGTTATGAACATAGGCAGCCGACCCCTAGGGTCTCAGATTTCCCAAATTTGATTTTCTGCCTGTCCAACATTCATATGGGGTAGATGGAACTGACTTTGAAGGCACTTTGTTAAGTATATAGGCTGCAGCTAATAATGCATCTCCCCAAAAGGAGATCGGCAAATTAGCCTGCGCCATCATAGACCTAACCATTTCGAGAAGAGTCCTATTTCTTCTCTCAGCAATCCCATTCTACTATGGAGTTTCAGGGATCGTTAATTGTCTAATAATCCTTTTATCATTACATATTATCTTGAACATATCAGACAAATATTCTCTACCACGGTCAGTGCATAAAGTCTTAACCTTACGTTCCGTTTGATTCTCAACTTCGTTCATATAACGAATGAAGCAATCTAATGATTCAGATTTGTGAGAAATCAAATACACATGACCGAAACGAGAGAAATCATCAATAAATGTAATGAAATAAGAAGCTCCATGTCTAGCCCTCACATTCATTGGACCACAAATATCCGAATGAATCAATTGCAACGGCGACTCTGCCCTAATAGCCGTACCGAATGGTTTCCTAATTGATTTTCCAACAAGACAATGCTCACATATAGACAAGTTAATCTTAACTCGAGATCCCAATAAACCCCCTTTAGCTAATCGATTCATGCGATCTTGTCTTATATGTCCTAATCTAGCATGTCATATATCATCAGTTATTTCTACATCACTAATAAGAGCAATATTTGAAAAGCAATTATCAATCGCACAATTGTCATTTGGTTCCACATCAAGAACCATAAAACCATTCGTTAAAAAACCATAACCGATTGACACTGAGTCAATCTTGAGTTCAACACACCGACTGTAAAAATTTATACAATACCCTAGATCAAGAAAACAAGTAACAGAAATAAGATTCCTCCGAATCTCAGGAGCATACAAGACATCACGTAGAAACAAAGTTCTTCCACCCCGAAGGTTAAGTTTGTAAGTGCCAACTCCTTTAACTTCGACTCTTGCATTGTTTCCTACATATATCCATTTGTTGTCAGCTGGTACCCGGCAGTACTCCACATATGTAAATCGCTCCCGAGCTACATGGTTGGTTGCTCCCGAATCTATAATCCACAAAGGATAAGAATCAGCTAACAACACAGAACTAACAACAAAATGTTCAGAAGACAGACTGGAAGTTACCTTTCTTGGCTCGGTACACTCCCGAGCATAGTGACCCTTCTTGTCACAATTAAAGCAAGTTACCTTGCTTTTAGGTTTCTTCCCCGTCTTCTTATTCTTCTTCTTCTTGATTGAGCATGTCCCACCTGCAGCAGCAACTTCCTTCTTCTTTCCCTTCCCCTTCTTGAACCATCTTTTCTTCTTGGATCCAGATGATTCAGCAGAACTGACAGCCAAGTAGGCTTGGCCAGAAATCCTCGCGGATTCTACTTTCTCCGCCTCTAACTCAACATGACGCGAGACATCAGCAAAAGACTTAATACTCTCGCTGTGAGTAAGGGTCTGCTTCATGGTCTCCCAAGAATCTGGAAGGGATCGAATGACTGCCTGAACATGTTATTCATCTGTCATCTCGTGACCGACAGTTCTAAGCTCTCGAATCATATTCGACATCTCCCTGAGATGTTGAACCATAGTGACATTTGGGCGCTTCTTGTAGCTATCGAACTTGATCGTTAGCTGTCGAAGCTTGCTCAGACTGACTCCGCTGTACTTGTCCTTAAGGGCAACCCAGACAACATGAGCTGAAGGATACAACTCATACTAAAAAACTAGTTAATCTATCATTGAACTAATCAAGACGCCCTTAGCAATGGAGTCTTTCTTCTTCCATGACTTGTAAGCATCAATATCTCGTCTATTTTGTGCAGTGGGACTATCTACAGGTTCTACCATGACCTAATTTATAGCCTCTAAAACTTCTTGTTCCTCAAGTACATACTGTATCTTGAGGTGCCAGATCTTGTAGTTATCCCCATTAAGTTTCTCACCCTTATTGAGTTCAGCTATGAAGTTTTTAGTTGTCATAACCTAACATAAATAAACACATTATTTAGTTATTCAGTGTATGATTTTATGTATGCAATCTACAAATTGACTCAATGTAAATTCGATTTGGTTTATAAAATCAAGTAACAATCCAATTGTCACTCATCATTTGTATGTACCAATCGAATCGACTTTGATCAATTACATTACATACATCTCATCTTAACATGATATCATTAAATGAACATTTTCATTTAAATTGTACTTACTATGAACAAATCAAAGAGTAAAAAATATCATACATCATGTAGAGTTAACAGCATAAAATGAACATATCATTAAGTTAAACTTGTTGTACATTGTCAACAAATAACAAAGATAACTCTACTAAGAATGTTACATATAACATTCTTCCTACTCATGATTGAAAATAAAAACTAAATAACTAGATAGATAATCATTACTCCTACTAGGACAAACACTAGTGCAGTAATGATCTAAACATGCCCAATCTTCTTGGGCTGAACCAGGACATCCCTCGCCGAGATGCTCTCAAAATGATGCCAGGATGCAGAATCTTCTGTAGGATACCTTTGAAGCGATCCAAAAGGAAAGATTCCATCAGGGTCCTCTTCCGAATCATCCTCTGGATCATCATGATGCATCTCACAGTCCTCGTAGTGAAGCAGCTCAGTGCATAACTGAGTATAAGAGACACATCCCTCATAGCGCCCCCAGATCTCATGCGCAATCTCATTCAGGTGCTATGACAGTGAGCGGACCAGAGCCCAAATTCTGTAATTCTCCAGAATCAGAAACTCCTGCATCTCGAGTCTCCAAAACAATCTATCAAGCATCCCGATGTGTCACCCGACTCTATGAGCTGAGTCATACTCTATCCCCTGGATAGCCTCTCTCAACCGATTACGCAACACATCGCGTCTAGTCATAGTGGTAATCATCTGTGCCATCTGAAAAAATTGAAATTAATTAAGTCAGCTCAAAACTGACAAACCAATACATATACCGGCTTAATTCAATTTATATATATAGGCATGGATTCATCAAAATAAATCAAGAACAAATTTCCTTGATTTTATGGAGGACTATCGACAGACTTACTTAGACCAGTCAATTGGTACTTTTACCAATTGATTATCATCTAAGTTAGTCGACTAGTACCATGAAGACTCATTTTTAACCGTGAGAGTACAAACACCACGCAATTTGCTCTGAGTACCCCAGACACTCAAGCAATATGTCAAGTATTCTTTCTCATCGTTCTTAGGCATCAACTCTAGTTCATTTGGTCTATCTCTAAGTTGTTTATTTTAAGTCCCAATTGTTCCAACTAATTACTTGATTATTTAGTCATGAGTTGAGTTGACCACAGTCAACTTAGCACAACACTTGTTTGAGCTAATTGGGCACCTAGCTTTCGTTGAAATCCAATTAATTGAACATATGCCCAAATTAATTTGAATGTCAAAATTAAAGCCTAAGTTCAATTTATTCAATCAGGCCTCTTTAATTGATAACCCAATTAGAAATCCAACCCAATTAAAAAAAACTGATTCCGAGCCCATTTAATTCGGCCCAATTAAATTAAGCCAAATTAAAACCATGACAGCCCAATTAAATTCAACCCACTTTAAAAAATACTGCTCTGGCAGGATGGTAAACTGCCCTACCAGGCGGAAAACTGCCCTGCCAAGCGGTAAATCGCCCTGACAGGCGATAAATCGCCTTGCCAAGCAGTAAACCACCCTGGCCAGGCGGTAAATCGCCCTAGTCGGGCGGTAAACCGCCTTGACCATGATAAACCATCTAGTCGGTGATGGCCGCCGAGGCGATAAACCGACCCAGATGGTAAATCGCCTTGGTGTGCTCGAGCCATGCACTGGTAGAGCTGAAAATCTCATGCTGGCGTATGGCTCGAAACTACCACCTTAGCGTGAGCCGCCTGGCGACATTTAAAGTGCTCTGTCGGCCAGATTAAGCTGCTCTTCAGCGCATAAAACCACCTGAGACCCACGCCACTGGGAGCTCAAAAACACCACCGCGAGGCTCAGGCCTACGATAAGGCTCGAAACTACCTGCCCGAGGCTAAAGCGCCATACGACAGGGCAAAACCACCATGTCGAGGCTCAGTACTGACAGGCTCGAAACTACCTTAGGGCTAAAGCGCCATGACAAGGCTCAAACCGCCCTACCGAGGCTAAGCGCCTGGATAAGGCTCAGAAACCTCCCTGCAGGGCTCAGCCCCCACTGGCAGCTCAGAAATCACCTGCAGAGGCTAAAATTGCCTGGCAGAGACTCAGAAACCACCTTTGGACATTGGCTGCTCTGAAGCGATGGCGCCTGACGGTGTTGAAACCATACTGGTGGGCTCGAACCGCCCTAACAGGCTCAAGCGACCTGCAGGGGCTTAAGCGCGACGACAAGTGGTAAACCACCTGCCTGGCGAGCCTGCGTAGGTGAAAACTACCTAGGGCTCAAACCGCCCTGGCAGGGATCAAACTACCGTGTCATGCGTTGAACCACCCTTCCAGGGTAGTTTCGGCCAGGGCAGTTAGCCCAGAGTGGTTCTCCACTTGACAAACCACTCTGGAATGGCCAGAGTGGTTTTCCACTCGATAAACCACTCTGGAATGACCAGGGTGGTTTGTCCAGAGTGGTTTTCCACTCGACGCGGAAACAATGATTTCTGCCCTAATCATCGTCTTCTTCCTCGCGATTTTCGCGATGAACAGAGTGTTTTTTTTCAGAAAAAATTCTAAACTCTATTAGATGCTTTCCAACAAGGGCTCTGATACCATTGTCGGTAGTTTAAGCATCTAATTAGAGATTATCTAAATAGTAATAAACGAAAGATGAAGCTGGAAAATTAAAGAAAACTGAAAAAATGAAAAGCTTACAGAACCTTCACGTTGAGTGGTAATGGAAGAAGATGCTTTATGTCTAAGGAGAAATCACCGCGAAAGCTCCTTCTCCTCCACAAGCCAAGTCCCGACCGTGCCTCGGTGTTCCTATATTGCGCTCTCTGACGAAGCAACCTTTCGACGTCAAACCCTAAAACTCTCTTCTCTTCTTTGGACGCAGCACACCCCCTTATAAAGGGGGTGTTTCTTATCTTTGCCGAAGTGCACTAAGCTGCACACACCGGCGTAATAAGTCCATTTAAAAAGCTAGATATACGATACTAATTAAAAAAATGAATCATATTTTTCATGCCCTTGACCATAATGCATTGCTAACGATAGAGCACCCAAGTAACAATGATTCATTTTCATGCTATGCAAATATTTATCAACGGTGTTCGAATTGCTTGTGGTACCGGGTCATTGCACTTTTCAAATTGAAATTTTTTCATAGAATTAAATCGATCATTTAAAAATTAATTAAATCGTAAGATTTGAATATCTGAATTAAAAAATATATTGTCAATTGATTGAGAGCGAAAAATCAATTAGATAAAGATCAATAGGATACCTAACAAAATGGATAGAGCTTGGGTGGGTCATAATTGATTGAATATCAAGCACAAAAGAAGTGAAGTCCAAATGAATCATATAAAAGATGAAATATTTAGCAAATGAACAATAAAAAATTATACATTGGATATGAAAAGTTAAAAATTAAGTGGATTATAAAAAAATCAGATATTTAACACGAGAAGAAGAGAAAAAAAAAGTGGAGTGCTTTATTTTTATTTTTTATTTTTCTTTTTTAAAGTGAGAAAGCTTGTTTTTAACGATAATGTCCATGAGTTACTCTCTTTTTTTTATTTTCTGCGCTTGCTGAATTACATTTTATAGATCAATTTATCATATTTATGAGATCTTTTTGTATGTGAGAGGTAATTTCCATGGCTTCTCTTAATTATTTATTTATTTTTCATAATCTAAATATTTAAACAGAGTTTTCGTTTTAGTATTCGTCCCGTGGACTTCTCCTTCTGCAAAAAAGATTGCAATCTAACGGTCCCCATCTGTCTCAGGACATTATTACTCCATGTGCAAATGCTGCACCGTACACGTCATCCCGTGGGGACGTCGGCATCTCAAATTATATAAAGTGAGGGAGGAGGAGGAGGGTGGTGCAGATCGGGAAGGTGATCGACAATGTCTACTGTTCCTTCAGCCGGCCGAGAAGAGTCCCAGCAGGGCTTCCAATTCTTCTTCGCAGCACTCCTACTCGTCTCCTTCACGACGTCGCTGCTCTTCTACCTCCGCCGCAAGAAGACCGACGAGGAACCCAGAAGCCGCAGCTGCCTCGTACCCGGCCCGCCGGGCCTCCCCGTCATCGGCAACCTCCACCAGATCGGCGAACTCCCCCACCGCTCCCTCCACCAACTCTCCCTTGCCTACGGCCCCCTCCTCCGCCTCCGGCTCGGGAGCGTCAACACCCTCGTCGTCTCCTCCCCCGCCCTCGCCCGCGAGGTCTTCAAGACTCACGACCTCGCCCTCTGCTCCCGCCCCAACCTCGCGGTCTGGCGCCGCCTCTCCTACGGCTGCCTCGAAATCGCTCTCTCCCCCTACTCCCCCCGCTGGACCCGCACGCGCCGGCTCTTCGTCACCCAGTTCGTCGGCCCGCGCCCGGTCCGAGGCCTCGCCGACGCGAGGGAGGAGAAGGTGCGCACCCTGATGGGCACCGTGGCTGCCGCCGCGGCGTCCGGGGTCGCCGTCGACCTCAGTAAGAGTTTTATCTGCTTGATGAGCAGTGTCATGAGCCGGGCAGTGTTCGGGAAGAGGTTCGCGCCGGAGCTTGGGGGGATGGTATTTCTGACGGCAAAGCTCTTGGGGGGGTTCGTCGCCGGGGACTTCTTCCCGTGGGCGCAACGCTGGCTCAACTTCGTCACGGGAGTGCATGGGAGGCTGAAGAGGAACTTCAAGGAGTGGGACGACTTGTTCGAAAGGGAAATTAAAGAGCGGGAAAGAACCGGCACAGGCGGCGATGACGACCACAGCTATGCCAGCGTTCTGCTGCGCTTGCTCAGAGAGGAACAGAGCAACGACGAAGACGGCCTCACGAGGGACGGCGTCAAAGCTCTTCTCCTGGTAAAAACCACGTACCATCTAAATTTTGGCGAATTACGGAATCCTAAAACTTTTATTTAGAGATTTTGCTGATCGTAAAGGATTAATTTCCTCTCAATCAATCCCAAATTTTATCAGAACTTGATGTTCGGCGGGA
This sequence comes from Wurfbainia villosa, assembly GCA_025175895.1. Classification (NCBI taxonomy): domain Eukaryota; kingdom Viridiplantae; phylum Streptophyta; class Magnoliopsida; order Zingiberales; family Zingiberaceae; genus Wurfbainia; species Wurfbainia villosa. Next base: position 5,287,130 of record JAKLTH010000238.1, read on the forward strand.
CGGACACAACGGCCGCGACAATGGAATGGGCCATGGCGGAGCTAGTGAGAACTCCTCGAGCGCTCGCTAAAGCCCAGGAGGAAGTCCGCCGAGTGGCCGCCGGAAAAAGCTACGTCGACGAGGGGAACCTCCAGCGGCTCACTTACCTGCATGCCGTCATCAAGGAGACCCTCCGACTCCATCCAGTCGCGCCCCTGATGCTGCCCCACGAGTGCCAGAAGCACTGCAAGCTCGCTGGCTACGACGTCGACGCCGGCACTAGAATCTACGTCAACGCGTGGAGCATAGGGCGCGATGCGGAAGCATGGGATAAGCCCGACGAGTTCCGGCCGGAGCGGTTCGAGGGCAGCTCCGTCAACTACCTGGGGCAATCCTTCGAGTTCGTGCCGTTCGGCAGCGGCCGGAGGATGTGTCCCGGGATCTCAGTGGCAGAGTCGGTTGTGTGGCTTACACTCGCCAATCTCTTACACGGCTTCGACTGGGCATTGCCGGCGGGAGCGAGAAGCGAGGATCTGGACATGAGCGAGGTGTTTGGGCTTGTCACTAACAAGAAGGAGCCGCTCGTGCTGATGGCAACTCCGGCGAAGTTACTTTAATTCAATATTTAATATTAAAATAGATTAAGTTATTTTAATATTTAAGATTATTAAAATAATAAAAGATTAACTCAGATTAAAATATAAATATTGGCCTGCATAAGAGTTATGAATGGACTTCTCTACGGAAAGGATTCAATGACTAATGTATGCAATGTTGTATTATAAGATAATAAATTAATTATTTATAAATATGAAAATGTTATTTTTTTATATATTAATTATTAGTTTTAAAGGTAAAAGATCTATTATCATTTATCGTACGAGGATTCCAAGATGGATTGATAGAGACCACTATAATGATAAATTCTCATCTTTTTTTATCATGAATGAGCTTACAGAAATTTTAATTCGAATACGTAAGCATGTGAATCAGTATTAAATTGTTAAGGGGTAAAAAAAATTGATTTTCAAGATTTGAGTGTAAATTAAGAGGATTAATCAATCAATTGATTAATTAAAAATCTTAATATTAATTGAATAATTAATTAATATATGAGTTGTATTGATTAAAAGGCACATCCATGATATTCCAATTTTTACTCGAGTAAAAGTTATTTAGCATTCCGTCGGATATTTAAGGGGTTAAATTGTTCATCTCTAGAATTAGTTAAGTCGAAAATCTCGATATTTAATGTTAGTAAAAAAGAAATATAAGGAGTAATTTTTTAGCGCTTGTTATATATATAGCAAAAAAGGAGAATTCCTTTCCGAGGTTCCCTCTCATCGATCTTATAGCGAAAAAAAATCACGATAGAACTTTGATTTTATCAACACCTGAATGTGATAAAGGACCGACACCTTAGGCTTGACAAAGATTTTGTCCTTGTCCATTACAATAATTTTATATTGTGTTAGTATGAGGTAGAGTCACTCAAGGACTAGGTGGCTCCATCCCCACTAATTTTTTTAAAAATTAGTTGTTTTATTTTTTCAAATTTAATTATAATTTTTATGGTTTTCTTATCAATTTTAAAATACTAAATTAAAAATAATTAATTTTAAAAATAAAATATTAAATTAGAATGATAAATTTTATAAATATCTTTATATTTATAAGTTAATAAATATATTTGATATTGATAAAGTCTCAAATCTTATATTCAAATAATCAAATTAAGGAGTTGGGTCGTATAAGAAACATGAGCTCTAGAGATTGAAGAGCCTGAGAAGTCAACTGGGACTAAAAAAGTTAAGAACTTGAGTGATCAGATCATAAGGGAGACAGGAGCCTAGAAAATCGAAAACTTAAGAGATCGAGAATCTAGTAGGTTGGAAACTTGGAAGTCGAGATGTCAAAGAGTCGAAAATCTAAGGAGATGAGAATACAATTGAGGTGGAGCCCTGAAGAATTAGAAGACATAATTTCTACCTCAATTTCTCTTGAAGAATACTTGTTTAGGAGGGGGAGCTACAATAAAAGACTTGTGACATTTGCAAATATGGAAACATGCCAAAATGGTATTTACAGAGGTGGCCATGAGATGAAGGGGGTATGTGTAATCATTCAAATCCTAAACCAAATAAGGTTTTTATTGATAATCTTAGATGGATAACCAAGGTTATTAATAATAACTCCGAATCAAATGCACCCTAAGTGCAGTGGTAAAAATGAAAAGACATTTTATAGAAGAATATATATAGTTCGATCCTCTATTGCGATATTATTGGATGACGAATTTAGAAAAAATTCATTCGGGCAACTCTGGAGCTCAAGAATTTGTCCGATGAATAGAGTACGACCTCCAGGGCGGAGTTTTTTTTTCAATTTTATTTTATTTAAATTTATACAATTTTTTTTAATTTTTTTATGAAATATATTATATTATGTCCATACTGAACTAACATTTTAGTTTCACCCTGACGACTTCAATATTGAACTTCATTCAAAGATGACATGACTACGGAATCTGAATTGAATCGTGAAAAAGCTACGAGCGCTTTTCTGATTTACCTTTGGTGGTCAGCGGAGACCAATTGGACTCCGACTTTACTCGACTCAATTGTTGGCGAGGCGTTCCGAAGATCCATGAGACATGACCGATCACTCTTAGAGATTAATCGAACCGAAGGTTTAGAATATCTCTAATGTCAACGAAAAAAAAGAGAAAAAGTAAAGCTGACGATATCTCAATGTAGCTTAATTTTTTTTTGAATAAATTTGATTTTGAATTTTTAAAAAATTTAGATAATTCTGAGTCGAATACGGATTGAGAATTTATCTTTTTAGACGAAGTTATACCTTTGACATTAGAATAGTATATGACTTCATCACTATATTTAATTAATTGTTGAATCGTAAATATTTTTTTAATATATTTGATGATTGATAGAACATATCTCATTTACAAATTAGGTAGTGCTTCGTCTTTATATTCGTACTATCGGAATTCGGATCCTTCGTTTCCGGGATTAATCCTAGTAAAAAAATGAAAAAAATATAAATCCGTGAGTAAAAAAATTAATTAAGAAATTAAAATTAAATCTCGAATGTAGTACTACTTACGTTAACAACCCTTACAATTGCTCGATACTTTTAAGAAAGAAATAAATTAAGAATTGACGTTGAAAAGTATATGGACAAGGACACTTCAATTGACGATTAAAATTAAATCTCAAGATTTGAATACGAATGATTAATTAATGAATCCTTCATATATTAATAATTAATTAATTAATTAATATATATGTTATATTAATTAAAAAGTACACCCACTCTTTTTCAACTCTTGTAAAACACAGTTATAAAAATCTCACTCATTATTAAATCAGTCGCCTGAAATTTATCCTTTTTTTTTTCTCTACTTCTTTTTCTCTCTTAAAATTATAATTTTTTTTTGAAAAATCATCAAAATTTAAAATATTGAGCACTTCTAAAAAAAACACTAACAATACGATATCGTTAAAAATAAAATAAAATCTCATTTTTACCTCAAATTTGACACTTATTCCTGTAGTAATAAGTTTACTCAAAATGACATGTAAATATCGAAAGAATAATTTGACCATCGACGAAATTAAATCGATAACGATAACATAAAAAAAATACATTTATCATTCAAAAAGGTATTTTGATAACCAAAAAATATATATAAAAAATATAAATAGATAAAATTTACATCGTCATACTGAGTTTCACGAATTTACGGCAATTTACCAAACACAGTTGCTAAAGTTTCGAAATGCCCAAAACGCGTAGCATGGTTTCAGATTTACCAAATCGCGCACCTAATTCCACTTTTACCCCTCCCGTCAAACAGATCTGCAATTTAATGATGAGAGAGAGTTTTCATGCATCCGAGCCACTACTGGAAATTCCGAACCATTTAAACGTGGTGCTGGGAATTCAAATCCCAGCACCACCTTTTTTTTTATTTGATTTCTAATTTATATCGGTCTGATTTCTGAAATATTACTGTGAAACCCTAATAAAACCTCGAATATTAAAAATTTTGGCCACGGATACACAGAGGGACACTACTCAAATTTAATGGACTTTGATTGGATCGAAAAAGTGAATAAGACCATCGATGGTTTTGGCCAGAAACCCATTGATGGACTTAAAGAAGTCAAATTTGAAATCTTGACATATTGAAAGATCTTACAACATGAATTTTGATATGTCGAGAAACTTAGTTTTTCAATGAAAAACAGATCAAATTCAAGACCATAATGGTGTTGGAATTCCAACACATTCGGTTGATCGGTGCCGAAATTAATCTTGAAGACCATGATGGTGCCGAAAATTCAATCTCTGTGATGGTCTTTGAAATGCGAATTGTAAATTTCAAAGACACGATAAAAATCCACTGCATGCAATAGACGTAGGGTTTCACACAACAACAACACTCGGGCTGACGGAAGATAAAAAATTCAGTCTTGATCTTTTACAAGGACAAAAAGATTAAAGCACCATTTCACGCGGGCAATTTGTTAGATACCCTATAAATCATTGTCGCAATACTTGATTTAAAACTGCAACAAAGAACTGAGTGTATGTTTACAATTCAAGCTTTTATTCAGTTCTGAGCATGGTGACTGGTAAAATTAGACACAAATTCAGTCTTGATCTTTTACAAGGACAAAGACTTTAGGACTGCGACTAAGATTAAAGCAAGGAGGAAAGTCAAGGTACAAAGACATTAATCATCATTAAAAGTCATCTATTCGATCAAATTTAATTACATGGTGGTGAGGCATATGACATAGCAAACTAGGATTATGAAAGCCAAACTCCAAGCTTTATTGAATGCATTAGCATGAGGTCTTAAGTGTTGTTGTTGTGTGAAACTCCATTGGATTTTTATCGTGGTGAAATTTACAATTCTCGCGTGGTGTCTTTGGAATTGGAATTTCGACCATCGGTGGTGTTGGATTGGAATTCCCGACCACAATAATGTTGCAGGATTCCAACACCATTGTGGTCGAATTCAAGATTCCAATGTGCTGAAATTTCAAATTCCATTGACTACGCTGGTGCCGGAATGCAATTTCAAAGACACACTATGACTATCTTCCATCGGTTTCTTAATTTTCAGTATTATTTTTTTTCGACACAAGTTAAAATTGGGAGATAGGAGGATTAAAACTAAGTTTCCTCGACATATCAAAAATTCATGTTGTAAGATCTTTCAGTCTATGTCAAGATTTCAAATTGACTTTCAAAGTCCATCAATGGGTTCGGCCAAAACCCATTGATGGTCTTATTCACTTTTTTCGATCCAATCAAAGTCCATTAAATTTGAGTAGTGTCCTCTCGTGTATCCGTACAAAATTTTTGATATTCGAGGTTTTATTAGGGTTTCACAGTAATATTTCAGAAATCAGACCGATATAAATTAGAAATCAAATAAAAAAAAAGGTGGTGCTGGGATTTGAATTCCCAGCACCACGTTTAGATGGTTCGGAATTTCCAGTAGTGGCTCGGATGCATGAAAACTCTCTCTCATCATTAAATTGCAGATCTGTTTGACGGGAGGGGTAAAAGTGGAATTAGGTGCGCGATTTGGTAAATCTGAAACCATGCTACGCGTTTTGGACATTTCGAAACTTTAGCAACTGTGTTTGGTAAATTGCCGACGAATTTAAGCCATCAACTCATCGCAGTTGACTGATCGAATCCAAGTTATTGAATGAGCACTGATATCTCCGATAATAATCTATCTGTCAATCGAGAAGAACAAATTTTTTTATTAAATTAAATTTATTATCGAATGCTTAATAGCTCGGTTGCTTAAAGACAACCATTTAATAAGCGGGAGGTCGAAATTAGATTCTTAATCAATATATAAATATGATCTTTTATAACATTTCATATCAGTCGTATTCAAACTTTATTGTCTCAACGGGGATAGCACGATGGTAAGAACAGAGTGTTATTTGTAGAATGGGTTCAGTTCGATGTCGGATGAGGGTCTAAAATCTCTCCTGATTTTAGATGGACGCCTCCTTTGCCCTGCCACCGTGTCAAGAGATATTGTCCCTCCCCCCCTCCGCGATTTACCTCTCTCTCGTTAGTACTCTGGGACGGGTGGTAGGGGGTTGCTAGTTGGACAGATTCCCAACTTTTGCAGTATTCAAACTTTATTAATTGTTTTGAAAACCATGCACGATCGCGACGCGTGTTTCCATCCGAACGTACGATTATGAGAATGCATAATATTTTCTCCGAATGCGTTATAATTAATTTTTGAATCCATTGAAATTGTCGATATCATCCTCATCATCGGTAGTAGACCCATGGCCATGCACGATCGGACTAGATTATGATCAGAATTCAATCTGATAATGGTTGTGACATCGTGCTCGATTGCGACCGCAATCGGACCAGATTCTGTCCGCAATCAAATCGGATTTCGACTGCAATCGGATCGGAATTCGATCATGATTCGACAGAAGTCGGAGTCCTACCAAATCGCAGTCAGAATCTAACTTGATCTCGACTGCTAGCGGCCGCGATCATATCGAAATCTAGTCTAATTTGGATTCCAACTGAATCACAGTCGAATCGTGGTTGGATTTCGATCGAATCGCGGCCAGATTAATTTCGATCGAATCGTAGCCAAAATTTTGCCCGATTGCGACGGCCAATGATCGCGATGCTGGCGTTGCGATCGAATCGGATTCTGACTGGATCGCAATCGGAATTCGACGATGTCGATAGAACATCCAATTCAACTCTCATGTATCCATGGGTCGATCCCCAATTAAGATGAATTTATACGATTTTCCTCCAAATAGAATAATAAACTAAAGAAGTGAGACTGTTCGTATGGACACTTTCCAAATTATTTCTCTTTTTCATGTGATGGATCGTTGTAGGAAGCCGTTAACGTGACAGTTCCATAATTTTTTTTAGTATCTAAGCATAAAAAACTCATATTCCATGATTCTCTTTGAAACAAAAAGTAATTACGTACGCTCCAACGCCTCTCATCGTTGGTCTTTCGATGATGATAAAAAAAAATAAATTACGAAGAACTGTAACTTTTGATCCATTGGCCAAAACAACTAAAGATCATTCTAAACTCCGAGAGAATTTTAAACCTCCATTGAATTTCAACCACTATCTATATCCCATGATTCTCTCCTAAATGAGAAGTTGTCAATTTGCAACGTGAATCTCATCTCTGCCACAGATGGCAAGGCACAAGGTGCTAATTTCTCAGAGCTGACTTGTCTATATGCATCATCTTCTCTCATCCGTGCAGCAGAATGGTACGCCACTGATCCTCCTATTTTCGATTATTCAATCAAAGTATCATTTACACATATCGTACATATATTATTCATTCTCCCCACGAGAATGATGTATTGATTGAGATAGACAATACAAAAATTTGAGCATTTAACGATCAATTTTGTAATGAATTTTGAATAAAAATTCATTACAAAGTTTTTTTTAATGAAATTTGTAACAAAATATTTTTCGTTGTAAATAATTCGTCCCAAAAATTTGCCATGAAAAAAAATTCGTCGCAAAAATTTACGACGAATAAAATTTTCGTTGCAAAATTAATTGCTATTTTACGATAAAAAAAAGCAACAAAAATAATTTGGTGACGAATAATTATTTTCGTTGCCAAATTTGGAGACGAATAATTATTTTCGTCATCAAATTTGGCGATGAAACATAGTTCATCGTCAAATCTACGATGAAAAAATAGTTCATCGCAAAAAACTAATAAATTTATTTACATATTACTTTGCATCAAAAATAAATTTGGCGGCGAAAATAATTATTCGTCGCCAAATTTGACGACGAAAATAATTATTTGTCGCCAAATTTAACAACGAAAATAATTTTTCATTACTAAATTTGGCGATGAAACAAATATCATCGTCAAATTTGGCGACAAATAATTATATTCGTTGTCAAATCTACGACGAAAATACAGTTCATCGCAAAAAACTAATAAACATATTTTCATGAATGAAAATAAATTTGACAACGAATAATTATTTTCATCGTCAAATCTGTGATGAAAATAAATTTCATTGCAAAATATTCAAGGTCAGTCGACTGACATCTGAACAGTTTAACTGGTCAGTCAGTTATCAAAGTTTTTGTAAGGTACTATAGTAACATCAGTCGATTGATCGTTTTGATCAGTCGACTGGGTAGTTAGCTAAATAAGGTTCTGTAGGGTGATACAATAAATCAGTCGACTGATAATGGACTGTGACAAAATATTTTTTCGATGCGATTTCTGCGACGAAAAAATTTGTTCATCGCAAATCTGCGACGAAATTTATTTTCGTTGCTAATTTGGGTAAATAAAAAAATATCATGATAAATTCTACTATTTTCTCTGTTTTACAACAAACACATATAACAATATAAACTAATTCATATATCAAATTTTAATAGCAAATCAATGTATACATAACAAATACAAACGTAACTTACAATACATAGATATCGAATGTGATAAGTCAAGTAACATTTAAATATAACAAATTCAAACGTAACCATCATCGTCACCATCAGCATAAAAAATATATATCATCATTGTTATTATTACAGGAATCAGGAGGAGGACTAGATTGAGAAGGAGGAAGTCGACTTGAACTAGACGTTAATTGAAGATGCTGCATAATTAACATATGTTGCCTCTGAAATTCTTTCATCTGTTCATTTACTTCATGCTCTCTTTGTCTCGATTCATTTTCCTTTTGCAGTAGTAACTCCCTCAAATGAGTAACATCTTCGGTCAATTGATTTATTTCTGCTCTTACTGTCGATGAGAATGGAGAAGAAGCACCAGGGACTTTATAGGTTCGGCTCAAAGAATCGAGTCTAATTATTTTTCCACTTTTCGCTCCTCCAGTTACTTCGAACCATAAATTAATATTGCTAACAGAAAGCTTAGATTCGACTGTATCATCATTTGCACTCGAATTTTTTTGTGCAAGTTCATCGTATTTCTCTTGTTTCGAAAGAAAAAAAAGTTAAATACTAACATAAGAATTTAAATTTTTAAAATTATAAACCTTCGTTATTCTAGCTCTCCCCACTCCACGTATTTTCTTTCTTTTGGAATGTATGGGTGAAAGTGTCTATAAATGATGGCTCAGTCCCCGTCTCCTAGGCCTAAACAAACATCATTATAATTTATAAATTAGTGAGTATTAGATTACAAAATTAGGATTTGAAAAAACTCACCCATCGATGTCTATGTTCATCGATATTTATTGAGCCTCCCGCATACGTGGCAAATATAGCATCGACATTACAATGTTGATTTTTCTTATTTTGCTCACTCCATTTTCTTATATTCTCAGATTCCCAATATGCAACAATCTTATTCCAATTCTCCTCGGTTATGCAGTGTGATTTTTTACTTCTGGTTTTTGCATGACCGAGTATGTTTCTGATATGATCGCCACAATTTTTCTTAAAAATCTTCCTTATCTCTAGCATTTCACTCTCCTCCCAAGTAAACATCTGCTACAGTAGAGAAAAATATGAATTGATTATATTAACTATAATTTTATATACAAAATGATTTAAATAACTTATCTTAAACTCATTTCACCACAAACTTTTTATTTCTTCGGGCGAGCTCGTATAACTAATAGAAGCTCCGCCCCAATGGTTATTTACTATTTTATTCACCTTGTGAATAACATGTATCGAATTTGTAAATCTATCATAAAATAAAAATAAACCGTGTTAGATATTTATAAAAATATATATCTTATTAAAAATATAGATAATTTAAAACTTGAATACTTATGAATCTCCACCCAGAGATATCACCTATCGCGTATCTTCCCTCTCAACCTGTGATTGTTGTACATGGAAAGATACATTAGCAGAGATATGTTGAGAACCAGAAGATCTTGCAACTGGAGAAGAGCTCAAGGGTACATTTCCTGCAAGCGCATCAGACTGTGCAGGGGCTGAAGCAGAGGAAGACTGTGATCTTCCATTGCTACTCCTTCTATGACTGCCATACAGGGTCGTATCTGATGTAAGGCCAGAGAGGCGATCGCCTCGGGCCCATTTTTAAAATAGGTTAAATGCCTCTTTAAAAGGGCCCAAAAAAAATATAAAAGACTCAAAAATAATTCATTAATATATTTTTTAAAATTCGCTTCGGGCCCTTTAAATTTTAGGTACGACTCTGCTGCCATAATTATTAGAAAAATATGCACTACAACAAAAAAGACAATACACAACACTTAAAAGACATCGCTTTTTATAAAAAGCGTTGTTGTTTGTAGTTTAACAACGCTTTTTTTGTAAAGCGTTGTCTTTTTAAAAAAAAAATTGGTATAGACAACAGTTTTACAAAACCGTTGTGTATTAGTGTTTTTTATTTGGGCCAAAGACAACGGTTTTTAAAAAGCGTTGTCTTTTACCTATTTTTATTAGTAAAAGATAACGCTTTATAAGAAGCGTTGTCTATGAGGATTTTTTTTTTTGTTTTTGCTACTTAGAAATTTTGAGGTTATGTACTTTGTAAAATAGACATTATTTATTTAATGTGTCAATTTTTTTAAAAAATATAAAAAAATAATTTTTAAATAAATTATGAAAATATAATGAATGAAATAAAAAACTATCTTTATTTTATTAATATTATTTATTTTTTTCTACTTTTCCCGTTGGTTTTTTCCTATGGTTATTTCATTTAAAAGTTATCTTTATTTTCCTTATTTTCTTATTTGTTTTCCTTGAAATTTCTCAACGCGCGATTTAGGGTTATTTATCCTCGCCGCTTCTTTCCTCTGTATCTCTCGCCGCTTATTTTTCATCCTCTATTGCCCATCGTCGTTCCAGCCAGTTGTCGTCGCTCAATCTTCCGTCTCCGCTCCATTCAAGCATCCGTCGACGCTCCGAGCTTTTGTCGCCGATCAGAGGTTTTTCCATATAATTTCTAATTTATATTTGTGGTGGAACTTTGAAGATCTCTCTCTGTAAATTTGAGATTAGCTCATTGGAGTTATTGTTCACTCTTCAATCTTCATGGACTGTCCCTCCTCTAGTGCTTCAATTTTTTATCCGTGTTTTTTGATTTTTTTTTTCCTTTTTTTTGTTTTCTATTTTTTGTTGTTTCTTGTTTTTTATTTTATCTCCTTGTTTGTTTTTTTTGTCTCTATTGTTTTCCTCATTGTTGTTGGTTTTCCATTCATATTTAAATATTGTGGTATTTTTTCTCCTCTTTCAATTTGCTGAATTCTCGCTCTTAATTTTATTTTCTTCCTCTAATTTATGTAATATACTTGGATATGATATGACTTGAAGTCAGTTTAATTTATTAATGGTCATATTTAATCATAATTTATTAGCTTTAAGTTTTAATTCATTCCCTTTCTTATCTTTTATTCTATAAACAAAAATCATATCAAATCGTATTGAATCAATAGTCATAGTGAAATATAGTTAATTTTGGTTCTTTCATTTATAGCCTGAATATAGAAGGAGAACCATAATAATTTTTTATTTTATAAAATAACATTATTTGCTCATCAACTTCAATTTTGTGCTAGAGCGGATCTACATGCATGATTACCAACACACACTGGGTTCACTCTCCATACCTATTGCACGCTTTATCTGATCATAAAATCATGTTTATGTCCTACAAGTTGATTCATTTGATATTGTATGTATAATTGTTTGTTATATTTTTAATTAATGAACAATGAACCTAGTAATTAAATTTATTTGATTGTTTTGTTATTGTGTTTGTGTTTAAGATTTTGTTATATTATTTACAATCATTTTGAAGGTGTCGATTCAGTGTCAGTTGATTAGTTGTAACAAGAATGGATAAAGAATGGACAATGTTGATTGCTATCTTAATTTTTATCATGTTGTTATGAGTTTATGCATTTGTTACTTGATTTTTCTCTTATTTGTTGTATATATCAGCCGCTAACAACAACATAAGTTGTGGACTCTATGACATCCTCTATAAAGCTGAAAATAGGTAACACTGTGGACAATAGCTCAGGACAACATGTGAAAATTGCATCTGCTAAAACTGAAGAGAGTTGGGATGGTAACACTGTGTTGGATTCTACAAACACAGAAACCACAAGAATGTCTAGAGGTCGACACACTTGGATAAGCTTGCTACAGCAAAGGGTTCAAGGAATTAGAAGGGATGTTGCATTCAACAAACTTGGACAACCAATAGGAGAAGCTGCTGTTGAAATGCAAAGTTATATTGGTGTGCTTGCTCGAGAAAAGGTTAAGATTATTTACAAGACCTGGAAGCAAGTTCCAAGTGATGTTAAAGAATTGATATGGGAATCAGTTAATGTAAGTTAGTACTTTTTAGTTTTTACTGTCACAAATACATATCAATACATACATATACATTTTATTTTGATATGTATATTCATATTATTATGACATATTTAATCTTACATGTTAATATTGGTAACGTATTTTCACTTTTGTGATTTACAGTTGATGTATAATGTTGATACAACATGGAAGAAGGGTTGTTTGAAATCAGCAAATAGTAAGTGACGTCAATACAAAACTCATCTTACTCAGACGTTCATTTTAAACAAACTTGACAAACCCGAAGAGTTGACTGAGCCACCTACTGGCTATGGTATTTCAAGAAATGATTGGAGTTTGTTTGTTATTAGTCGCATGTCTGAAGATTTCATTGTAAGTTTCTTAATTTCTTATTTTAAAATTATTCGACCATAAGTCATAATTTATACACAAATTTGATATGTTGTTGTTTGAAATAAATAGAAATTAAGTGATCAACAAAAAGAGAGAAGAAAACAACAAATATACCCTCATCGACTTGCACGTAAAGGATATGCACGCTTTGCTGAAGAAATAGTAAGAATATTTTGAGCATATTTTCATATGAACCCTCCAATTTATTCACATAAAATTATTTCACATATGTTGTTGGATTTTTCTTATTGTAGGCGACTGAATTATGTGATGATGATGACATTAATAAAGCTATTATGTGGAAGAAAGGATGAATCAACAAAGAAGAGAACTTTGAAGGCGAGGATTTGACGAAAAGAGTACAAAAGATTGTAAGCAAATAAACAATACATAAAATTAAACAATTTTATTGAAAGTGAAACTTTTTTAGTACTATTTCTTTTTAATGTACATGATAGGATGATTACATACAAAAAAAACGAGAGTGTAAAATACCAGAAAAAAATATATATATATATATGGTTAGGAGTTAATTACATCTAAGCAAGCTTAGGAAATTTTAGTAGTTCAACTAAAATTGGGTAAATTGAAGTTGGTTAATGGTTTATAGGATTAAAACCCAATAAGCATTTCCTGGCCCAACTCGTTAACTCGTTAAATGGTTTCTGCTTTTCACGTGCGATTTCCACGCTACGGCCGCGACTGAAAGTGAATCGCCGACGCTGCTTTTCCCAAGCCCCCCTCATTTCCTATTTTCCCTCACCGTGACAACCCCTCTGCCTCGCTACTCGATCCCCACCCTCTCTTCCGACGCTCGCGACTGGTCGAGAGCTTTCACCCACATCCTCGCCGGCCCCCTTCCCTGCTGCAAGCGACGATCAGCGAGTACCCTCGCCTGTGGCCACGAGCCTCGAAGGGCAAGCAGCGGTAGAGGTCGTGAGGTGGGATCATTGCGGCGACGCGGTGTCTCGAGCGAGGCGGCGACTCACTGTTGGAATCGGGTAAGTCGTGGCTATCCTTCATCACTGATCGGTGTCTCATGATGGTTGTTGATGTTGTGGTCTTCGTTGTAACCGGAATTGATTTGGGGCGATGATTAGGGCATGTGTGGTCATTAGGGTTCGGCTAACTGCCGCCCATTCGGTTTAGTCGTGAAAGGTAAGCAGTGACCTTGGTTCTCCTTACCTTGAACGAAAGTAGCATATTATGTGAATTTGCCGTGACCTAAGTGGCGATTGGGCAGGAAACCGGGAGCGTCGGTGGTGCGGGTGAACAGGGCACCGGTTTTGGTGTTTGGGTTGTCGGCGATGAGTTACAGAAGGTAAGATGGTAATATCTATTTGATCTTGTTGTGGATATGGATTCGGTGTGGCTAAGCTTGAAACCTAATTTGAGCAGTGGTTGTTTCCGGCCGACTGAGGATCTTGGAGGGATTGTCTCTGCCGGTGGAATTACAATTATAGGTAAGCATGATACTCTTCCTTGTTCAATCCAGTTGGATTAGTCATATTATGATGTAAATGTGTTTCCTGTCGTGAGTATGGAGGTAGGAGTGGTAGTATGGTAGTAGCTTTGCTTGGACTATGAATAGGGATATGTATTGGTGTGAATATGGGTTAGATTTATACTTAATTTGTTGGTGATCCTGTTGCATCAAATTAAGTATAAAAAGATTAAATCTACATGGGATCGATTTAGTTGAATGGGAGTGATATGATTCGATAAGAGATATGGATTTGTGGATAACGAGTAGCTAATTCGTATTGTTGTTGTATGCTCTCACCGAATGATAATTGATGATATTTGCGGGGACGTGGATACGAGGCGGTCCATGGACGTGAGGACTCTATTACCATGCGCATTGACGACGGTGGGTGATTCCTACCGGTCGTAGTTAATGCATACAGATTTAGATGCATGATCATCTTAAATGATCATGTTACCTTGATCCTGTTCTATTTATCTTATGCTTGATACTTTATCCGTTGGCCATTAACTCCTTGCTGCTATCATGTTATGTTACCATGATTAGGAGTTATACATATAGATGATGTAAATAACTTAGAATTTGTTTAAGTTAGATACAAGTAGTAAAGTACGGATGACAACCTGATTGTAAATTGGGCAAAAGGTCATCCGTAGGTAGATGATGTCTTGAACCTAGAGTTAATTCTAGTACCCCTTAGATTGCATGTTTCTACCGACCATGCATTATGTAAATGGTCGGGTGAATGATATTTAGGGTGTCGCTACGGACCGGTGGTCCTAGTCTGATACGATCAGTGGAGTACGACTCTCTACAGGATAGAGAGTGCGTTGATCTGGTTAGCATGACCCTCTGTAGAATAGAGAGTCTATGGTGGATGTCTATTTGTGAGACCTTATATTCATGTCATTTGCATGCTGGCGACGATGTCTCCCTTGTGGTGGAGAGTGTCGCCAGTCATCCTGCCTCTACGGTTACTCATAGGAGTAACCTGGTGTGAGCGAGCATTGTAGTGCCGCACTCTATCACTATAGACGGTGATAGTTGGATTTGCGTGCCATAGTCCTGCGTGTGGCACTCGACCACTCATGGGTAGTAGTGACCGGATTGGCCAGTTAGGACCCCCATAGTGTAGCTTGCTCTTTACGCTTATATGCTACTCGATCAGACTGCCCACTCGGCCACTCGAGAGTAGTGGTTGGTGTTGAGTTGGGACAGTTGTCATGCTCGAGCCACCGAGGCCACACTGGGGTCGTGGTAGCTTTAGGGTGAGCCGACATGACCATGCATACAGCATTGCCGACTTATGGCAATTTTGCATATTACCATATATATACATATATGCATGTATATATATATATGGATGATTGTGATTAGCATGCGTATATAGATGCAGTCTATATATAGAGATGCTTATTGTGATGCTGCATTTGTATGTCCTATGTTTGTTGCATTTGTTTGCACATATTCATACATGTTATTACATTCTTCTGTATGGTAGTAGGCCATCACTTGTATACTGGTTAGTTATTCACTGTGATACCCTTGACCCATAGTAGGATGTAGTATGAGTTAGTTCTATTCTTTATACCATATGATGTGTATATGTGCTCAGGTTGGATAGATATAGCGTAGCAGACGTTCAGGTATGTCTGCAGTTCATATTGACTTTTGGTTAGATGGTATATACATGGATATATATTATCATGCTAGTGATACCTGTAGATTTTACTGTCGAAATACATGTGATATTAATGTACATGTTTATCTATTACCTGCTGAGTTTTACTCACTCCCACGGACCCTGGGTTTTTCTGTCGCCCAGGTAACAGGTAGAGATCTTCGTGACGACTTGGAGCTGCGCCGGCGATCCATCCCATCTCCTTGATCACTTGGTTACCAGAATTCATAAACTTTAGTACTTAGCCTGGAGGTCTAGAGTTCGAATCCTGGGGAAGGCAAAAACCCACTTCCAGGGGTGGGAAGACCAGGTGAGTAACGATGGGCCAACAGGGGCGACGGTCGTCGACCAATAGGGGTCGTCGAATTCCGCCAACAGGGGCGACGGTCGTCGACCAATAGGGGTCGTCGAATTCCGCCAATAGGGGCCCGGTCGTTACAACAAGTGTCCCAAGATCATTACATATGTTATATTGTTATAGTAAGCGTGCTCTAGAAGGAGGAAGATATATATCATTGTGTTTAGATCATGATGTGTTTGACGATGATTATAAACTTCTTCTGCACCTTGAGGACATCATTCCTCTGTATCATTTGGAGCCACTTTCAGGCAATTGTGTAGTTGGATACATATGGTAAGTGGTATCATTTAATTCTTTCATCAACTAATTCTTCCAATATTAACTTTGACCTTCGTTGTTGTAAACTTGGAATTTGATTTTTTTTGTAGCATAACATTCTGTAATTTAATCTATCTTCTTTATGGTTGTAATGGCAGGTATCTTTATAAAAAGATGGTGAATGATAAAAAGAAAGATAAATTCAGATTTGTCAATCCACACAACATCCCATATGTGGCAAAAACTACACATGAAAAAACATGTAAGCTTGAACAGTTAAATCAAAGGGCAAGTTTTTTAGTAGATAGATTAAGTGGTGCATCAATTGATCAACTTGTTTTGGTACCATGTAATATCGGGTAAGTAAGAATTAAAATATTATTTTCAATTTCTTTCTTTTGGTAATTGATTGAATTGTATGAAATAATTATATGTTTATGCATAGTTGGCATTGGATTCTCACGGTCATTGACCCGTACAAGGAGGTTATATATTTGTTGGATTCTTTAAATCATCGCATTCGCGATGAGAATTGGAAATATGTAGTGGAAATGTGAGTTCATATGATTTTTTTTCCTAAGTATTTAATTTAGTAAATAAAACACTTATATATCAAATATTATTAATGTATGAAGGGCTTTAAAACTGTTTAATTCAAACAAGGGGAGGAAAGGGAGAAAAAATATTGTGTGGGAAGTCGTACAGGTATGTGTTAATTATATTGAAGATATATTTTAATGTATATAAATGTTATTAACAATTTTTTTATAATTAACATAGGCTTCTAGACAGCCAGATGCGATACAATGTGCCTATTATGTGATGAAATTTATGAGACAAATTATTGAAGAAGTCGAAACTATCGAAAGAGATTCACTACGATCAATAGTAAGATTATCTTGTTTATCATAAACAATTTGAAATACACTATTTATGTGACTGTTGTTTTCATTAACACTTGATATTTTTTTGTGTGTGTTTACAGTTTACAAAAATGTCATACTCTCGAGAAGAAATTGATGAGGTGTGGTCCGAATTGGCAGAATGTATACAAGATCATATTTATGAGTAGGTATGGAATGATAAATGACATAGTTTCGTAGCTATCTTTTTCCATTTCGTTAAAATTATATAAATAAATTGCATTTACTTTGGGTTTTTATTATTCATTCTGTGGATGATAAACTCACAAATTGTTATCTTACTAGCTTGCAGTATATCTTCTAATTTTTGTATGCTAATAGCCTTAAACCTAAACAAAATGCCAGGAACTGCATCTGAATTTTAGATATTCCCTTAATCTCTTCCTTTTCAGTTCATAACCTTACAATTTCCGTGTTCCTTAGTGTGCCCAAATGTTTCTCGTAAAATTTCATTTCTGCTAGATATGAACTATCAAAATAATTAAAGTATTTGCCAAATTAATTGGTAAAATTGAACTAGAACTTAAGTATCTTACTTTTACACTTTTTCTAATAGATAATTTTATCCGGATTAGATGTTTATTAGAGTTGCCTGAACCTTTAAACTGCACATCATCAGATAATTCATCACATTAGTAGGAGGTTGCCTTCCTAATAAGAACACACATGCTCTAGGCTGAGCATTTCCTCCTTGAGCTATGGGGTGGCATGGTATTCCATGAGAGAGATTGTTAACGTGCCACACAATGCACTGTGTGATGGGCATATTCAACCTTTTGGCTTGCTTTAGCTGCTCTTTTGTGTTGAATATCAGTGAGAGCGATGTATAAGCCAACATTTGTGCCTTTCTACTAGGATTTGTTTAGGATCAGTGGGATTCATTTGTGTAGTCCAATTTTTATCATGATTATTAGGTTTTTGTGTTTTTAAGTATGTTGTGATTAGCATGTAGTTAACATTAATGAGGTTCCGATGGTTCATTATCTTGGAAGACAACATTGATGAAAGTATGTAGTGCATGTTGGTATAATATATAGTTCCAGGAACTGAAGGCCCAAGGGTCCACGATTACTAAGGGGCGTTTGGCAACATTCTCATTTTCTGTTTTCTGAAAAACAGAAAATAGTTTTTTTCTGTTTTTCAGTTTTCCAAAAAATTCTCTCTCAGAAAACGGAGATGGAAAATGTCAACTAAACGCGTTTTCTCGTTTTCTCAGAAAATGAAAACAGAAAATAGAAAATTTTCTCTCTACCAAACGCCCCCTAAGTTTCTTTATTAGCAATATATAGACAACATGAATGTCTTTGAAACAGAAATTGATTTTAAAGTTTAGATTTTGACTTGTGAAAAAGTCGATTTAGCCAAGATTATATATTGTGATAGATTTTAACAAATAAACACTTTTTTTTTTGCATTATGTAAGACCTTGCAAATTACCAGCACTTTGTTTCTGCTTACTGTTGTGTTGCAAATATTCAATGCAATTTTACAAACCGTTATACTGATATTGACATATTTTGTTACAGCATCCCTGGTCGTTATGAGTCATTCTGGAAGGAATTTGATGCAGTGAAACACATTTGGCAGAACCAAAATGATCTCAAAGTCGAGAACGCTGGAATTGAAGTGCTATTTGGGCTCGAGTTGTATGCATGGTGTTATTTGGGCTCGAGTTGTATGCATGGTTCTTCCTTTTTTGTTTTTGTAAACTTAACTTGGAGATTGACTTCATACTTTCCTTTTTCATTATTTGTTGATTATACAATATTTATGTTTCCATTGTAAGAAGATTGATTAGTTGTTAATGATATTTTAATTGGTGTTATTATAAGTGTTTAATTAAATAGATTATTAATGTAATATAATAGAAAATGTTTTTATCCGTTGCAGAAGCATTGTCTTTGTTGCAAGAACAACGCTTTTGATTTGTTGCAAAACCGTTGTCCTTGAAAAAAAACGACAACGCTTTTTCTCCGTTGCAAAAGCGTTGTCATTGCAAAAAACGACAATGCTTTTTCTCCGTTGCAAAAGCGTTGTATTTGCTAGAAACGACCACGTTTTTTCTCCGTTGTAAAAGCATTGTCATTGTAAAAAATGACAACACTTTTTCCCCGTTGCAAAAGCGTTGTCTTTGTTAGAAACGACGACGTTTTTTCTCCGTTGCAAAAGCGTTGTCATTGTAAAAAATGACAACGCTTTTTCTCCGTTGCAAAAGCGTTGTCTTTGCTAGAAAAGACAACGCTTTTTAATGCGTTGTCATTAGTCGGACTTTTAACAACAGTGCCTTTAACAACGCTTTTACAGCCACATAGACAACGGATAAAAAGCGTTGTCTATTAGCTTTTTTCTTGTAGTGATGAAAGTAAAAAAAAAAAGAATTACATTTGCATATCGAATTTACAATATGAACAATACTAAAAAATTTACCATATTTGAAGCAACTGGATAACCTATAAAAAAAGACAGTTCATTAAAAATATAACCCGGTGCACGAAGCTCCCGCCACGCGGGGTACCAGAGAAGGAATCCATTGTATACAACCTTACCCTTTTTTTTCAAGAGGTTATTTCCATGATTTGAACCCGTGACATTTTGGTCACAAGATAACAACCTTACCATTGTGGCAATGCTCCCTTCTAAAAAAAAGACAATTCATTAATATATCAAATATATAAAATTTAGAATTAGATAGTAAATAGAAACATAATTGATACCGAATAAAAGTTATCCATAATTATAAATTTAAGTCCTCATTGTGAATTTCATCCTGGTCATGATACATCTGTTCAATCTCATCATCCTCATCGTCATCATCATTGTCATCGTCATTGTCATCCTCTAAATTAAATTCCTCATCTTTATCCTCATTCATTTCACTTGCATCAACATCTATTACTATGCCGCTGGAATCTCGTAACGTTGAAATATTATATTCTTCAATATGAAATGTATTGACAACTTCATCTTTTTGATATGCTATGTCTTCCCAATATTCCTCAATTTTTTTACGTTCTTTTTGTTTTACAAACAACCCATCAATTAATTTTGTCTCGTTTCAAACTAGGATATGAAGCATAAAATACTTGAATCACTTGTTGTGCTAACAAAAATAGTTCATACATCTTGTATAATTTTTTGTGATTTATTTCGACCAAATTAAACTGTGGATGCACCCTCACGCCTTTGATAGGGACAAACCAATGACACATAAATAAAACAACTCGCAAATATGAGCCTGGGTACTCTACCTCTAAAATTTCATCTAAAAAACCATAAAAATCATTCCTTGTACATCCATCATTAGATGACTAACACAAACTCCACTAATCATTGTAGCTTTGCCCATTTCATATTCTTGAGTATGAAAATTTTATTCATTTATGAAATATGTTGGTCAAGTTTTTACCATTGAGTTTAGAGTTTAGACCCCATGACAGATGATTTACTAATTCTTGCTCAATGTGAGCGTGATTATCAAGAACTTAAAGTCAAATAAGTATGTGTTAAAGTCAAGATTTAACCAATTTATTATCATAGACTACTTACATATTTTTTGAACCATGGTGCAACTTCTTCATCATAGAAACGATCAAACTCATGCTCCGAAAGCTCATAATATAAGGTTTGGAAATCCTACTATCAAAATAAATATAACACGAACAATAATTTATGATATATGAAATATATAATATAACATATATATACTCACTCGAAATACAACGTTACTTCTGAATAGTTCAGTAAAATATATGTGTGGGTTGCTCACCACTCTTGACCAGTTAAGTACCTACGTGTACAAGATCTACTCAGTCGACCAAGGTAGTTAAAATTAAAAATGACTTTAAATTTGGATCAACATGACCCTCATCATTTCTTCTTACTCTTCGACTTTTGCATTGAACGTGAGGTTCAAAATAATATGATGCAAAAGTTGTAACTCCCTCCACAATATATGCATTAACAATAAAGCCTCAACATGAGCCTTATTTTTTACCCTTTTTTTTCAAGTGATAGAGGAATTTAATAGTAATAAAATAAAATGTATTAGAAATTAACTTGTACAAAAATTAATCAAATGCACTAACAATGATATAAAAAAAATCACCTTACAAACGGATACATCCATCGAAATTGAATAGGACCTCCAACTTTGGCCTTATATGGCAAGTGAACTCCATCGAAGTTAAGCACTCTATGTCATAAGAATTGACCGGTTAATCTCAATGGTGGAGGTGTTCTTTCAATTCTATTCTTAGTGAATTCTTCTTTATTTCTTCTGAATTTATAATTTGACAGTAAAAATTGTCTATCACAATCAAAATAACTCAGTTTCTTTCCATATTTCAATCTGAATGATTTTGATCTCTCAATGAATATTGGACATCCTAAAATCCTAACGGTACTCCATTCCGATAACATACCATAAGTATGAAAATCATTACGGTCCAAAGAAGCGTAGCTCTCATTGCGAACATCTGATTAGTATGAACATCATATATAGAAATACCCTCATCCCATAGTTGTTTCAGTTCAACAATCAGTGATTGCATGTAAACATCTATTAACTTCTTGGGATTATGAGGGCCAGGAACAATCAATGTTAAAAATATATACGACGTTTTTATACACATACCGGGTAGAAGATTATACGGAGTTAAGATAATTGGCAAGTAAGAATAAGTTCTTCCTGATTTTCCAAATGGAGCAAATCCATCAGTACATAGATCCAATATGATGTTTCGAGTCTCATTCGCAAATTTAGGATATGTTTTGTTAAAATTTTTCCACACCTCTGCATTTGATGGATGACACATTAGTCCTTACTATGTTTCATGATTTGCATGCCAAGTCATGTGTTCAGCAGTGACCTTTGATGCATAAAACCTTTGCAATATGAGTTAAAGGCGATAGAACATTTGTCTGTATGATTTACGTATATTATTACAATTCAATCTCATGGTACTCTTGTACCTACATTGATTATAGAATTTATAAATCTCTACATCTGCATTATCTCCCCAATATAACATACAATTATCTTTGCAAACATCAATTCTTTGCACTGAAAGACCTAAATCTTTTACAAGTTTTTTCATACTGTAAAAATCATTGAGCATTATTGTAACGACTCGGCCCCTATTGGCGGAATTCGGCGACCCCTATTGGTCGACGACCGTCGCCCCTGTTGGCCGGTCGTTACTCACCTGGTCTTCCCACCCCTGGAAGTGGGTTTTTACCTTCCCCAGGATTCGAACTCTAGACCTCCAGGCTAAGTACTAAAGTTTATGAATCCTGGCAATCGGAGGTAAGGCTCGAGTGTCGTCTTCCCTTCCGAGGTTAGGTTTTGCTGTTAGCTGTGGTTTGCATGATTTTAGCTTAGATCTATGGTTTGGCAGTGATCGGGAGTCTGATTTGATTCGGCGAGCATTTGGGATTAGGGAATTACGCCACTGGCGGAGTTTAGATCTGGTAAGTTTGGATCTAACCTAACATTTCCATCTGTGGTATTGTGATTTTGATGTTCTGTTAAGGTGATTTTGGGTATTCGATTGATTGGATGTGGTGAGTTCAATTTTGTTTCCTTCGTTTCTGTGTTGGGGAAATCTCTGTGTGGTTATGGTTGTCGATGTGCTTGATCTGGATTTTCTTCGGTGATCAGAGGTTGAACAGGAGTGGGCTGCCGGAAGAGATCGGAGATTGGTAAGTGGTGCATACTCTTATGGTATCATTTGTGATGGGTTTTAATCGGGAATTTTAGTTGCTTGTGATGGATTTTGATTTAGAATTTACCTGTGATTTGGAGTAGAGCTATGATCTGCTGACGAGTTGTTGGGGGTATGAATTGAACAGTAAAGGGTAGGTTATAATCTTTGTTTCCTTCAATTATTGTGTGAAGGAAATCGGTAGATGGTGGTGTATGAAGATGATTAAAGAATTCTGGAATGGTTATAGTTTTCTACTGTGATTTAGGGATAAACGGTGGATCGGGGTTGTAATTGGATTCGTTGACTATGCTTGAGGCAAGAATCAGTGTGGGATAGTTCGACAGATTTCCTTTACGTTCCATGGTGTATCGAATTTGGGATAAGTGGGGTTCTTACTCGTAGACGAGGAAAGAATGCGAATTATAGAACGAATTAGTATTTTGTTCGTAAAATTATTAGAGACTTGTACTTAACCATAATTGTTACTATTGTGCAGGTTTGGGATCTAAACAGTCATGATGCGTGAGGATTATACGTTCAATCGTGGGTAATATCTACGGTCGATGGTTTGATCAATTCAGCATGACCTTGGATGTATGTTTATACTTGTTTACCTTAAATCCACTCTTATTTAAATCGCCTTTGACCTTGAGATATGTACTCTGTTACGTCATTGATTATCTAGCATGGATAGGAACTGTAAAACCCTATTATGTGTTAGCTGATAGAGGTTCAGTAAATACATGTGGTTAGGGTTATCTTTATGACCTCAGATCTGGTTTACTGGGTTGCATCACTAGGTTAGGTGATGAGTCCAAATTATGAGGTCGGTCATTGTACCGTACACCTATTAGTGAGTTATCTTGACGGATCTATTTATCTGTACATAGGTAAATAGGTTGTGATTTCGGATTAGTCGTCCTTACATGGTTGATTTTTAGTTGACTAGGTCTCCCCGTGAGTTAGGGAGTGTTGCGAGGATTTGTGCGTGAACTATGCATCATTACATTGCATGCATGCTGACGACTGGGTCTCCCTTATGGATGAGACGGGTCGTCAGTCATCCTGCCTCCCCGACCACTCGGGGTAGTGGTAGCAGGGTTGAGGACAGAGCATTGGATGCGGCGCTCCACTATATCTGATGGTAGGCCGGAGACGCGTGCGAGCCAGTGGTGTTAGCACTCGCCCACTATAGACGGTGGTTGTGTGACGTGCAGTTGTCCTGTGTGCGGTGCTTGTCTACTCATGGGTAGGGACGGCGTGGCTTGCAGCAGGGACCCCTAGGAGTAGTTAACTTTTTACGCTTATATGCTACTCATTCATACTACCCAACTCGGCCACTCGAGAGTAGTGGTAGCTAGAGTCGGGCTAGTTGTCATTTGTCGTGCCACCCTGGCCACTCTGGGGTCGTGGTTGGACGGGTCCGCAGACAGTGGTCATGCACATGCATTGCTGATATATATATGTATGCATGTATTTGATATATATTTTACATATGCCTGTGAGATGCTGCATTTGGTTGCTGCATATGATTGTACATCATGATACATGCCTTTTGCATATTTTATATATCGCTGTGCATGTGTTGAGCATGAGTGTGTACTATTTGGATTATGTCATGATATACCTGTTCAGGATGTTATAGATCATATGGAGGACAGACCGTCAGGTATGTACATTACTTTATGTCAGTTGATCAGTTCAGTTTATGCTATGAGTAGGACATATCTGTGATTACTAATTACTATGCTTAGTATTGTATGTCTGTTGGACTCATGCTGCATACCTGTAGATCTCTTTACCCTGTATGTTGTTCATGCACTTCTATATATTACCCCTGAGTTTTATACTCACCACCCTGGACCCTAGGTTTCCTGTCGCCCAGGTAGTAGATAGAAGACTTCGGCATGGACTTGGAGCATTGCCACCTGATCCCATCTCGTCGTTTTTCCGAGGGTTTTGCTTCCCATCGCATGTATCTTCATATGGACTCTTATTGTTTTGGAGATCATGTTGTATGTTTCTCTTTTGATATTCAGTATGGATTTTGTTCTAGTATGGACGGATATACCGATGTACTTATGTTGTCGAGTTTGTATTTTCATTGTGTTTGGCTTCCGCTATTGATGTTATACGTTTTTACTGTGTTGTTATACATTTTCAATATGTGTTATACTGGCTGCGACTTTTGTACCGTATTGGAATTGTCATAAGGGGGTGTCGTTCGTTGGCCGGACAGAGTCTACCTCGGGGCGTGACAATTTTATTGGTATCAGAGCTCTAGGTTGCGATGCCATATAATAATGTTTTTGTCGGATTTTGGGACCTCAGAAATCGTTTTTGATTTGATTTGATTTCGATTTTGGTAAGATAGGATTGACAGAGGCATGAGCTCCAAGTTGTCCGAAGTAAGAAATCTTAACACTTAATATTTTCTGGTTAAATATTTATGTAAGTCGTTCAACAGGTGTGAACAGACAATATTATGGCACCTGTTCAGACTAGTAAGAGAGGTCGACCATCTAAACAACCTACTACCGGAGGACCGGTTGATCAGGAGGAGCCACGACAGTCTCCTATCAGAGGTTCGGAACCTCAAGAGCCTGATGTACCCCCGACTATGCCGACTGCTACGGATTCCAGTTGGGTCAGAGTCAAGGCATGTATACCTGTGTTAGCATGGTCAGCCAAGGACCGATTTACGCTATTCCGAGCAGTCGATCCTGGATTACGGACTGGTTAGACAATTTGGAGGATACGTTTGAGTTCATGAGTTGCACCGTGAGGAGAAGGTGGGTCTAGCGGCTTATCATCTTCGGGGCGGAGCTGATTACGTGGTGGAAAATGCGAAGACCTTGATGGGAGAGCGAGAACATCACCGGGCGCTTCCGAGATATATATTCGAGGCGATTTTCCTTCTGCGTTCTCTACAGCACGCCGTCAGGAGTTCTTAAGCCTTAAGCAGGGGGATCGATCAGTTATGGAATACAATGCAGAGTTTACTCGATTAGTGGAATTCTGTCCGCATCTGGTAGCACAGGATGAGGATCAGATGTTCCAATTCACGCAGGGTTTGGCAGCTTATATTCGAATAAGAATGTCTGGATCCTCCATTAACTCGCATCAGAGAGCCTGGATAGAGCTACATCTATTGAGATGACTTCTCAGCAAATTGCAAAGGAGAAGGAGGTGGAGAAGCGGATGTCGAGGAAAGCATCGGAAGCAGGATACGACCACTGAGACTCAGAAGAAGCAGAATCAGAGTGGGGCTTCTCGGGGTACTACGGAGGGATCATCTAGGGCACAAAAAGGGAAGTGACCAGCTTCTAGACAGTCTGGAGGTTCTCAGAAGAACCATAAGAGCGGATACATGACTAGATGTCGTAGATGTGGGTCTGGAAATCATAGTTTTTCCGAGTGTCCCCTAGATCGAGATGTTTGTTATTACTGCAAGCATCCAGGACATACTAGTTGAGGCAATTCCAGCAAGGGAAAGAGATCTGATCAGCATCATCAGCAGAGGTCAGCACCTAGGACGCAGATGCATGGTCAGAGACAGACACTACCTCCTACAACCCAGATATATCATATATATGGGAGTGATTCTTCCGGGATGCCGGCGGCGATTCATTATACACGGCTCGGAGAGTTATTATTAGGACCACCTACTCGATATCTATCGGCTCTCGGGGATATATTATGCTTGCGCGAGGTGACCTCCATGATCATCACGGACCGGATCCATCCGGAGTGGAGGCATTCTACTATTATATCTGGAGCGCAGCCGCCGCATGTGGAGACTGGACGAGTTTATGCCATTACCCGGGAGGACGCTCAGCGGGCCGAGGGATCGGTCATTCGGGGTATGATTTTGGTTTATTCTATACCACGATACATTGATTGATATTGGTAGCTCGCATTCCTTTATTTCTAGTATATTTCTGAGTAAAATTGGGAGAATCCCTATGATTCGTTCTTGTGGATTAGCGGTATCATTACCATCGGGCGAGGTTTTGACCAGTCATCAAGTAATCAAAGGTTGTCCGTTGGATTTCGAGGGACATATACTTACGGTGGACCTTCTGGTGCTAGAGATGGTAGAATTCGATATCATACTCGGAATGGATTAGTTGGCTATATATTGTGCTACAGTGGATTGTAGAGCGAGAGTAGTGACCTTCCGACCACCAGATCAGCCTGCATGGGAATTCGTGGGTACCCGGGATGATGGAGTGTCCGTTATATCTGCACTTCAGGCTTGGAGATTATTGTCGCATGGTTGTCAGGGTTACTTATTCTCTTTGGTCAAAGTGGAGAGTGAGGAGATACCACCTCTTTCCAGCGTGCGGGTAGTTCGTGAGTATCCAGATGTATTTCCAGATGAACTTCCGGGCTTGCCACCTCCGAGGCAAGTGGAATTCGCGATATAGGTGATTCCAGGAACCGCACCGGTGTCAAAGGCTCCATACCGAATGGCACCGAAAGAGTTAAGTGAGCTAAAGATACAACTGCAAGAGTTATTGGATAGGGGTTTTGTTCGTCCTAGTGTTTCACCCTGGGGAGCTCCGGTGTTGTTCGTTAAAAAGAAAGATGGATCTTTGCGGTTATGTATAAACTACCGACAATTAAATACAGTGATCGTTAAGAACAAATATCCACTGCCGAGGATAGAGGATTTGTTTGATTAGCTCAAGGATACTTGCGTGTATTCCAAGATTGATCTACGATCAGGTTATCATCAGCTGAGGGTAAGAGACGAGGATGTTTAGAAGACAGCGTTCCGCACGCGTTATGGACATTACGAGTTTCTAGTGATGCCATTTGGTCTTACTAATGCTCCAGTTGCATTTATGGATTTGATGAACCGGGTATTCTTGAGGTACTTGGATCATTTTGTCATCGTATTCATAGATGATATCTTGATATATTCTCGTTCTGAGGAGGAGCATGAGCACCATCTTCGGATTGTATTGGAGACATTGCGTGTAAAATACCGGATAAAAAAAAAATATATAAAATAAAATATTCCTCGTCAATTGATAAAATATCTTGTGGAATTTTTCAGGAATTTTTAGAAATTTTTCTGGATTTAAACGGAGGTTCTATGGATACTTCATGGAGATAAAATGAATAAGCTTTTATAAAGCCTGTTTAGACTATCGGCTAAGAATTAATAGATTTAATTAAAAAAAAAAAACCTATTATATTTCTTCCGTTTTTTCCCATTTCCCCGATCGGCCGTTTTCTTCTCCTCACTTTCCCGTCGCCGACTTCTTCTCTTTCCCTCCCGATCCTTCGTCTCGCGCGATTCCTCACTGCCGCCTCTCCCTCACGAGCCGACCACTATAGTCGCTGCACCCCATCGCCAAGCCCGCTTGATGTGCCCTAACGCGTCGCCGCCGCGAGTTGAAGAGGCTGGCATCTCGAGCTCGCTCCATCGCCGGATCTGGATCTTTTCTCCTCTGGTTCTTCAACGCGCGATCTCACGGTGGCATCGTCGTTGTGGTCGCTGCTCCATCACCACCGGCGGAGCTAGATCACGCGATGCCGCCGACCTCTTCGATTGTCGGCTTCCTCTATTTCTCTTTGCCGACTTCGTCTTCCTCGATCGCTGCCCTTTCGCAGCCTTCGCCGGAGATCTCCAATCGAACACCTCTACCCAGCCGCGGATTGTTGTTCTGCCGCTACGAGCTTCACTCGTCGTTGCATCACGGGAGACCTCCACTTGAGCGATCACTCGATCGACGCCGCCACAACCAAGGCATCGATCGATTGCTACCATCTATCTCGCCTTAGCCGGTCTTTCTTCTTCCTCCATCGCGTGCATCTCTATAGCTCTCTGCTCGCACCACCGCTTGACGATCGATTTAGGATGCCGCCGTTAGGGCACGATGGTGATTCTAGAGCGACGGATCGAGGCTTAGGTTTGTGGGTCAATATTTTCGGATAACCTACACATCTCTTATTGCAGTAAGATTCTGCCATTGATTTGTGGGTTGGATTAAGGAAGCGAGTTTGGTAGATTTGAAAGAAATGTGAATCTTTGTGTAATTTGGGCATAGGATTTTTTGGAATTTGGGTTACGCCTCCAATGTAATTGAGTTATTTGCAGTTCAACGAGTTGATTTGGATTGGTGTTTGACGAGATGTGATACTTTGAATTGAAGCGGAAGTGTGCTAGGGAGGAGGATATTTGAATTTGGATCAAGAAGCTTTTACCATAGCTTTGAAACTAGGTAAATTCTATGGATCGTTATTTTAGTTTGATTAACTATTATTAAATTGATAGTTGGTATTCTGATTAAAAGATAATGGAAGAAACTATTCAATTAGTTGATCGAGATCAAGTCGATGTAGGACTCGAATCGATCATTCGTTGTATGCTTGCACTTAACTATAAATGTTGCGATATTGTGCGGGACATGATACGAGGCGGATATTCATGAGCGTGAAGGCGATTGGTGTCTCTAAGCGGTGGGTAATCTCCTGCAGTCCGGGTAGTTGTTTTCATTGATTTAGTCATTGATATGAGCATGTTAGGTGTTCATATTACCTTGACCATGTTCTTTTATCGTATGCTTGATCTTCTACTCTGGCTATTAACTCCATTGTTGATATCATGTTTATTTTATCATGATTAGGAGTTATACATATAGATGATGTAAATAACTTAGAATTTGTTTAAGTTAAGTGCAAATAGTAAGGTCCGGATGACAACCTGATTGTACTTTGGGTAAAAAGGTCATCCGTAGGTAGATAATGTCTTTAACCTAGGATTAGTTCTAGTACCCTTAGGTTGTATGTTACCACGGAACATGTATTGTGTAAATGGTCAGAGGAATGATACTTAGGGTATCGCTACGGACCGATGGTCCTAGCTTGTTATAATCGATAGTACGACTCTGGTGATAGAGAGTGTGTCCATTAGTTGAGTACAACTCTACGGATAGAGAGTGTGTCGCTTAGATTGGTATGACTCTCACAGTGATAGAGAGTATTATGATCGATTGAGTCACGACTCTCTACGTGATAGAGAGTGCGAGATCCGGTTAGTATGATTCTCAGAGAATGAGAGTCTATGGTGGATGTCGGTATGTGAGACATTGCATTCATGCATTTACATGCACGCTGGCGACGAGGTCTCCCTTGTGGTTGAGAGTGTCGCCAGTCATCCTGCCTCCACGGTTACTCATAGGAGGAGTCACCCGTGTGAGGGCAGAGCATTGAGGTGCCGCACTCTATCACTATAGACGGTGGTAGTTGGATTTGCGTGCCGTAGTCCTGCGTGTGTGGTACTCGACCACTCATGGGTAGTGACTGTCGGAGTGACCAACAGCAGGGACCCCCATCGTGTAGCTTGCTCTTTACGCTTATATGCTACTCGATCATACTGCCCACTCGGCCACTCGAGAGTAGTGGTTGGTGTTGAGTTGGGACAGTTGTCATGCTCGAGCCACCGAGGCCACACTGGGGTCGTGGTAGCTTTAGGGTGACCATGACATGACGCATGCATTGCCGTATCTGATGGCGTTTTGCATATTACCATATATATATACATATATGCATGTATATATATATATATATATGGATGGTTGAGATTAATATATATATATGGATACAGTCTATATATATATATATATCTGATTATTGTGATGTTGCATTTGTTTGTACTATGCTTGCTGCATTTGGGTGGACATCATATTCATGCATGTTTCTTACATATGTTATACAGTTGTGTCGGATACTGGTATGTGTTGGATAGACCACTAGATACCTTGACCTGTAGTTAGAGTTTATTTTTGAGTTGATCTACTCTTCCTGTTGTATATATATATATGTTGGATATATGTTCAGGTTGGATCAGAGTAGCGTGGCAGACTTCAGGTATGTCTGCATGTTTTATGTTGTTCATTCAGTTAGACGGTATAGGCTTGTATTTTATATACTATGCTGATATACCTGTTGTACTTCTAGAGTATGTTGTCGAAATACATGTGATATGACATATATACATGTTTTCTATTACCTGCTGAGTTTTACTCACCACCCCTCGCGGACCACAGGTTTTACACGCCTGTAGTGGAAGACCGTGATGACATTGGAGCACAGCTGACATCGTCTCATCTCACCTCCGAGGCTCCCGTGTTTTTGGGTTTTGGGTCTTCCGTCCGCCGTGTTATGTATTCGGTATTTTCGTGATGTTATGTATTATGTGATGTACGCACATGTTGGTGCGGGTTTTGTCGAGATTTTTCTTTATGTTATGGTGTTAGTCATACCGGTATGCATGTGTAGGATGTATTGTTGTTGTTGTATCGTTCAAGCTCACTGTGTGTAGTTGTTTTGATTTATATATATTGTTGTGGTTGATATATTTTTATATATTGTTGTCATTGTGGGCCTACGGGCCTTGTATTAATCCGAAATGTTGCCACGTACAGGGGAGGTGCTGTCCGTTTGATTTTCGGTTCGGCATGCTCTCGGGGCGTGACAACTTTAGTGGTATCAGAGCCCAAGGTTCTGCGATGCCATGTTATGTTGTTTTTGAGTCGAGTCTTGGGTTCTCGGGAGTCGATTTATACGGTTTTGGTTTTCTGAGATGAGATGGACAGCGGCCTGAGCTCCAAGCAGCACGAGGTAAGAATTCCTGAAAAACTTATGGTTTAGTAGATATTTATCTAAACTTGATCAGTAGGTGTATACAATAGAGTTATGACACATGTGTAGACTTTTAGTAGAGGTCGTCCACCGAGACGACCAACCGGAGTTACCTTAGTGTTTATACTATCGGTTATGTTGGCTATGCATTTAGATGCTTATACCAGGGAATAACCTGTAGTATGTTGGTTATTATTCGTAACCGTGGTATGAGTTGACCACGAGAACGACCTGTTGAGTCTGTGAGTCTTGAACCTGTGTCGAGAAGGTGATTTACCTTTGAGAGCCGACTGATACCGAGTCGGAAAACAGGGGCCAAGTCGTCACATTTATTATGGAAATCAGAGACTACAGTCTTAGAGATTTCCACTAACTGTGCTAGTCGGATCATTACCTGTGGGTAATGAACAGACGGGTAGACTATTGTTGATGCAGATAGCGGAAGGCTAGGTTATGGAGTTTCTTAGGGATTTTATCCCTGAGTTGTTCGTACCGAGGGATATAATTTTGAGAGTACTTTTGAGTACTTAACTCATGTTATACCGAGAAAGTAGAGTTATTTGCATACCATTATCGGGGTCAAGCCGGTATTTGGTGATAAATGCAGAAAAAAAATCTTCGGGAAATAATATATCACTTGATCATGGATTAGTGATGTTGAAAGAGAGTATTTCCCCGTGTCACTTTTAGTGACGCATTGTAAGGAATTCTTGAGCTTCAAGAAAGGGTGATCGGTCAGTAATAATGTACTGTGCAGAGTCGTGAGACTTGCAGAGGTTACTACCACCTAATAGCTCAAGAAGATGGAAGGATGACTTAAGTCATCCAGAGTTATTGTCTTATAGTTAGATTAGGATGCCGGGATCTTCTACCAGATCCTGCTGGAAGACGTTGGATTGAGACAGGAGTTTAGGAATGACTCCGTACAAGTGTTTAGGAGATGAAGATCGATAAGCAGACATAGCAAGTGAGATATTGGAGTAAGAAGCCTCCGAATGTTGGACAAAAAGGAGCAAGATCGCAGTCAGAGGCCTTGGGGCTACTTTCCGATTATAGAAGACCAATCGCAGATCATTAGAAGGTTCTTGTGGATATCAGAAAAAAAAAAATCAGAACAAAGACTCCGAAGGGATTGTGTGCGTGCAGTGCAGATCACGAAGACACGTGAAGCCAGAATATCGGTTGGAGCAGTTCAGCTATTGCTATTGTTGAGCAACCAGTACAGTGGAGGAGGTGTACTTTGAAGATTCAGTTGAAGACTATCGATGGTATTCCGGGAGGATGATGCACCGTCTCGACAGCAGAGATCAGCACAGAAGATTGGGTTATCTCAACAACAACAACCTACTACCTCAGGCGTGGTTGGAGTTCCTTGATACTCCCCTTCGAGAGATCGACCACGAAGCAACATCGTGAAAGACATCTTAGAAGATTCAGCAGATAACAACAGTTACCTCCAGATGTGATTTGATTAGTACAGAGGAGAGAGTATACGACGATGGTCGTATTTATTCAGTATTCTATAGTTGCAGCTCGTAGGATTAAGGGATAGATTAGATAATCTAGGAAAAAATCCCGAGGCATTATCAGAAATGCGACCGCTTTGTCGCGGACTGTTGAATATGATCTTTTCTCTTCGGAGAAAGGCCGAGACCTGTGTGGAGCCTTTTTGGATCAGATCAACAGATATTTGATCGTTCAGGGTATTACTCTAGTTTTACCCTCTGGATTAATATATTGAGAGATACGTGTAGTTTACAGGTATCTTTGTCTAGAACATTCTCGTTGGATTAGAAGGGTCCTTTACATCGACTTGTGGGTCGGTGGTATCTCTACCATCGTGAGATGTGGACCAATAATTAAGAAGTCAAGGATACCCTTAGATTTTGATATACATACTTTATCGTAGACATATCCTTATGGATGGTCAAATTGTTGAAGTATGGTACGATATGTCTTTCGAGATGTATAATCGAGAGCAATCGGAAGTAGTTTCGGATGAACTCTAGCCTTGTTGTTGCTTAGGCAAGTGGAGTAGGCGATCAAATGATTGTGAAATTAGTTCGTTTCAAAGATTACATATGAGTGATAATTTTGTTGGTATCAGTTGTTAAAAAAAAAAACTAATGAAATTGGAAGAATTTAAATTGTAATTATAGTAGATATTGGAAGGGATATTTATCTATCCCAGTATTTCTCCTTGAGAAGGATCCAGAACTCTTTGAAAAAAAAAAGAGAGATGAACCTTTGAAATTATGCATCGATTATCGATGATGGAATGCGATAGTTGTTGAAAGTAAATATCCTTGTTGTGGATATATGATCTATTTAGATCAGCCAAAGACGCCTGTGTATATTCTAAGGTTGGTTACGACGAGAGTATTGATATTGTAGTGACATGATGTCATACGATGATCATTGTCGTTGTGATGATTGATATATCATCAACTTAGAGTAAGCAGGATGCAAGTGTATGGAGGATGACAATTTCATACTTAGTATGAATTCTATGAATTTTGATTAAGTTGTTTGACTAATTAACGATTTAGTCTTCCCTGGATTTGAGAATCGTGTATCTTGAACACGATTGGATCCTTTTGTAGTTGTTGGAGTTGTGCACTTGGCCACTGTTGATTGTGGTAGTTAAAGTTCTTTTCGACCACCATAGATGGTGGTTTTCCTTGTATATGTTTTAGGTTAATCTTGTAGATGTGGATAGAATGTCTTAGCATTACTATACCACGCAGACTTGTTGACAAAGGTGATCATTTAGTGAAGCTAGTGAAACCGATTTACTGAGACCTAAGCGGTTAACTTATACACGAGTATTAGTTAATCCTTCCGGGGTGGATAAAAAGGATGTTCGCAAATGCATCATTTCAGGGATCGGAGCGATTCCGATACAGTTGAATGAGACGTAACTTATGCTTACTTCAGTTAAGGAACTACGAGATAAGCGGTCATACTTATGGCGTGGGCTTAGTAGTTATTATCTGATTTGTAGATGTATGGGCGAGAGTGCTCATGGGATTTTGGATTAGCTCGGGTAGCTACTATAGAGTTGTTGGAACTCGAAAATTGCAACTTGAGAAATTGGTCGCTATAGTCTCCATGCACTTTGTGTGAGTGTATCTTGGATGGTTGATGGATTTCTCTTTTGAGAAGATAATTCTCCGTCTCACGATAAGGATAGTGTGATACGGACCATCTAGTTAAGGAAGAGTTGCTATAGGAAGCACTTCGTTCGGATTTGCTATGCACCTTGGCGGTACTCGAGTGTCGAAAGATTGGAGCGTTTATCTTGGTGGAGCGGTATGAAGAGGTTATCATGAGATGTTGCGCTCGATGTTTAGTACCCGTGGTGAAAATTTGAACATCGAAACCATTTGGATTGCTCTAGAAAATTCCGGTTCGGAATGGAAGTGGAGCATATCACTATTGGTGACGTTATAGGATTGCTTAGAATCAGTGAAAGACATGATGCGATTTGGGTGATAGTGGATCGACTACCCAAATCAGCTCACTCTGCCTATCGTGGATTATGGAGTTGTAGCTAGTCGGTTGGCTTTACCTCCGACACTTGCGAGTGTTTATAGCGTATTTCATATTTCTATCTTTGAGAAATCGCCTTGATCGACCATGTTACGAAGAAGTTTCGATACCACTCGGTGAATCTCGACTTATGAGGAGACTCTGTGTGGATTCTTGGTCGGAGGCGGCGGTTGTGAGGCGAAAACCATCAGGCTTCGTAAAGGTTGGATGATAGTATCCGATGGTGAGGAGACTACATGGGAGTGGAAGATACTATCCGAGCTCGACATCCTCATTTGTTCACTTGAGGCATGTAGTAGTTCAAGAAATTTACGTATTGGTTCTTACACTTAAGTATGAAATTTGGGGACCAAATTTTATAAGTGGGGAGAATGTAAAATCGGGATAAAAAAAAATATAAAATAAAATATTCCTTCGATTGATAAAATATCTTGTGGAATTTTTCAGAATTTTTAGAAATTTTTCTGGATTTAAGCGGAGGTTCTATGGATACTTCATGGAGATAAAATGAATAAGCTTTTATAAACTGTTTAGACTATCATAAAATTAATAGATTTAATTAAAAAAACCTATTATATTTCTTCTGTTTTCCCATTTCCCGATCGGTAGTTTTCTTCTCCTCCTTTCGTCGCCGACTTCTTCTCTTTCCCTCGATCCCGTCTCCGCGATTCCTCACTTGCCGCCTCTCCCTCACGGCCGAAGCCACTATAGTCGCTGCACCCCATCGCCAAGCAGCTTGATGTGCCCTAGCGCGTCGCCGCGCGAGTTGAAGAGGGGCATCTCGAGCTCGCTCCATCGCGGATCGGATCTTTTCTCCTCTGGCTTCGCAGCGATCTCGCGGTGGCATCGTCGTTGTGGTCGCTGCTCCATCCATCACCACCGGCGGAGCTAGATCACGCGATCGCCGACCTCTTCGATTGTCGGCTTCTCTATTTCTCTTTGCCGGCTCGTCTTCCTCGATCGGCCCCCTTCTTACCGTAGGAGATCTCAATGAACACCTACCCGGCCCGATTGTTGTTCTCGCTACGAGCTTCACTATTGTCGTTGCATCACGGGAGACCTCCACTTGAGCGATCACTCGATCGACTGCCGTCCAGACCAAGGCATCGATCGATTGCTACCATCGGTGTCTCTGCCTTGGCTGCCGGTCTTTCTTCTTCCTCCATCGCTTTGCATCTCTATAGCTCTCTGCTCGCTGCGCTTGACAGTCCAGTTTAGGATGCCCGTTGGGCGCGATGGTGATTCTAGAGCGGCGGATGCGAGGCTTAGGTTTGTGGGTCAATATTTTCAGATAACCTACACATCTCTTATTGCGGTAAGATTACGCCATTGATTTGTGGGTTGGATTAAGGAAGCGAGTTTGGTAGATTTGAAAGAAATGTGAATCTGTGTAATTTGGGCATAGGATTTTTGGAATTTGGGTTCGCCTCCAATGTAATTGAGTTGTTGCAGTTCAACGAGTTGAGGATTGTTTGTTTGACGCAGATGTGATACTTTGAATTGAAGCAGGAAGGCGTGCTAGGGAGGAGGATATTTGAATTTGGATCAAGAAGCTTTACCATAGCTTTGAAACTAGGTAAATTCTATGGATCGTTATTTTAGTTTGATTAACTATTATTAAATTGATAGTTGGTATTCTGATTAAAAGATAATGGAAGAAACTATTCAATTAGTTGATCGAGATGCGAAGTCAATGTAGGACTCGAATCGATCATTCGTTGTATGCTTGCACTTAACTATAAATGTTGCGATATTGTGCAGGACATGATACGAGGCAGATATTCATGAACGTGAAGACGATTGGTGTCTACAAAGCAGGTGGGTAATCTCCTACCTGGTCCGGGTAGTTGTTTTTCATTCAGATTTAGTCATTGATATGAGCATGTTAGGTGTTCATATTACTCGACCATGTTCTTTATCGTGATGCTTGATCTTCATCTACTATTAACTCCATTGTTGATATCATGTTTATTTTATCATGATTAGGAGTTATACATATAGATGATGTAAATAACTTAGAATTTGTTTAAGTTAAGTGCAAATAGTAAGGTCCGGATGACAACCTGATTGTACTTTGGGTAAAAAGGTCATCCGTAGGTAGATAATGTCTTTAACCTAGGATTAGTTCTAGTACCCTTAGGTTGTATGTTACCACGGAACATGTATTGTGTAAATGGTCAGAGGAATGATACTTAGGGTATCGCTACGGACCGATGGTCCTAGCTTGTTATAATCGATAAGCACGACTCTCTACGTGATAGAGAGTGTCCATTAGTTGAGTACAACTCTCTCTGTGATAGAGAGTGTGTCGCTTAGATTGGTATGACTCTCAGGTGATAGAGTATTATGATCGATTGAGTACACGACTCTCAGTGATAGAGAGCGTAGATCCGTTAGTATGATTCTGAGAATGAGAGTCTATGGTGGATGTCGCATGTGAGACATTGATTCATGCATTTATACATGCACGCGCGACGCAGGTCTCCTTGTGGTTGAGAGTGTCGCTCATCCCGCCCACTGCTACTCATAGGAGGAGTCACCCGTGAGGGCAGAGCATTGAGGTGCCGCACTCGACCACTATAGACGGTGGTAGTTGGATTTGCGTGTCGTAGTCCTGCGTGTGTGGTACTCGACCACTCATGGGTAGTGACTGTCGGAGTGACCAACAGCAGGGACCCCCATCGTGTAGCTTGCTCTTTACGCTTATATGCTACTCGATCATCGCCCACCTCGGCCACTCGAGAGTAGTGGTTGGTGTTGAGTTGGGGACAGCTTGTCATGCTCGAGCCACCGAGGCCACACCGGGTCGTGGTAGATTTAGGGTGAGCCGACATGACCATGCATGCTGCATTCCGTGATCTCGATGGCGTTTGCATATTACCATATATATATACATATATTCTTTTATATATATATATATATATATATATATATGGATGGTTGAGATTAATATGTATATATGGATACACTATATATATATATATATCCGATTATTGTGATGTTGCATTTGTTTGTACTATGCTTGTGCAGATTTGGGTGGACATCATATTTACTTGTTCAGTTACGTATTACTCTGATTGCCGGATCTTGGTAT
Source organism: Wurfbainia villosa (assembly GCA_025175895.1). Classification (NCBI taxonomy): domain Eukaryota; kingdom Viridiplantae; phylum Streptophyta; class Magnoliopsida; order Zingiberales; family Zingiberaceae; genus Wurfbainia; species Wurfbainia villosa. The sequence goes on from JAKLTH010000238.1 coordinate 5,325,601, forward strand.
GTATTGGATAGACCACTAGATACCTTGACTGTAGTTAGAGTTTATTTTTGAGTTGATCTACTCTTCTGTTGTATATATATATATATTGGATATATGTTGAGTTGGATCGAGTAGCGCTGGACTTTAGGTATGTCTGCATGTTTTATGTTATTCATTGATTAGAGTATAGGCTTGTATTTTATATACTATCTTTGATATACATTGTACTTCTAGAGTATGTTGTGAAATACATGTGATATGACATATATACATGTTTTCTATTACCTATGAGTTTTACTCACCACCCCTCGCGGACCACAGGTTTTTACATTGTAGCAGTGGAAGACTTCGTGATGACATTGGAGCACGGTGACATAAATCTCATCTCACCTCAGAGGCTCCGTGTTTTTTGGGTTTTGGGTCTTGTCATGTTATGTATTGGTATTTTCGTGATGTTATGTATTATGTGATGTACGCACATGTTAGTGCGTTTTCAGATTTTTCTTTATGTTATGGTGTTAGTCATACCGGTATGCATGTGTAGGATGTATTGTTGTTGTATCGTTTCAGTGTGTAGTTGTTTTGATTATATATATTATTTGTGGTTGATATATTTTTATATATTGTTGTCATTGTGGGCCTACGGCCTTGTATTAATCGAAATGTTGCCACGTCACGAGTCTTATCCGTTGATTTTGGTTGCATGCTCTGGCGTGACATTTGCGGTTCAGTTTACGTATTGCTAAAAATTCATATGGCTTTGCAGTTATTTCTACATTTCTTGGTTCGGTATCTAGAGTATTTAGTTGATCGAAAAATCAAGTGATTACGTTGGGCTTGACAAGTCGATTCGAGAGTCAGTTTCTTGGATTGGCGGTATTACATAGATTTGTGGAAATTTTCCGTATAGCCACACTACACTTGGCAGAATAGAGTCAAGTTGTAATGTCGGATCCGTGTGAGTCAGTTTCAGCTTAGCGGCACTAGTTTACGCACTTTGTATTAGTGATTCCTTCTTCTTGCGATGGGATGGTCACATATCGATGCTTCTTTCCACGATTGGAGAAGTTATGCGATTCGGCCGTGTAGTATCTATGCCTCCCGTCGGCTTAAGGACCATGAGAGGAATTATCTTACGATTTGGAGTTAGTAGCCATTATTTTTGCGCTAAAGATATGGAGACATTATCATGGGATTACTTTTGAGATCTATGACCATAAGAGCTTGAAATATCTTTTCGAAGGAATTGAATCTTAGACAAAGGCGATGGATGGAATACCTAAAGGATTATGATTGCACCATTGATCATCCGTAAAACTAACGTTGTAGCGATGCCGAGCGAAGTCCGTGGGATTACGGCTAGTCATTTGACGATGGTGATCTTGTTCGGCAGTTCTCGAGTTGGGGTTGCAGTAGAAAACATCCGGGGATATTGGTATCTATGGTTGCCCAATGCTATTGAGAGGATCAAGGAGGCCTGGCTAGTGATCGGATCTGATTCTTATCGACACTCTGACTCGGGGCATGACCAATTTCTCGTGTGCGGTGAGTCCTCCGGTTCCAAGGAAGATTATGTGTTCCAGACACACATCCGATTAAGGAGGAGTTATTACGAGAGGCACATCATTCGAGATTTGCTATACATCCGGGCGGTACCCGGATGTATGAGTTATTCCTATTGGTGGGGCGGTATGAAGAGGGATATTGCATTTCATCGCTCGATGTTTGAGTCGAGTAAAGGTGACATCAAAATCGCCGGATTATTCGAAGAATCCCAATTCCGGAATGGAAGTGGGAACATTACGATGGATTTTGTTACGGGGTTGCCCAGAACCCGTAAAGGACATGATGTGATTTAGGTGATTGTGGATAGATTAACCAAATTCGCTCATTTCCTTCCGATTCGTGAGACACATCCATTGGATCGACTAGCTGAGCTATCAGAGATTGTCGGTGCCGCGGGTACCCTTGAGTATCATATCGGCGAGATCCGCGATTCACGATTCGAGTCTTGACATGCTATGGGCAAGCTTCATCTCGATGCATTTCACCGAGCGGATGGGCGTGCTATTCGACTCTGGAGGACTTATTGAGATCTTGCATGGATTTAGCTGGGAGGATCACGTCCACTTGGTGGAGTTCGCGTATAATAATAGCTATCACTCTTCCATTCAGATGGCTCCCTTTGAGGCTTTTGCGTCGACCTGCAGATCTCGATTGTGGGAGGAAATCGGGAGTGGCTTATTTGGGCCCAAAGTATTGGCGATGTAGAGTTAGTTCAGATTATCGACAGCGATTGTCAGAGGCTCAAGACAGACAGAAAAGTTATGCATATCGGAGGCGAAGACCTCTGGAGTTTGTTATAGGAGATCATGTATTTTTGCGAGGATCACCTACAAAAGGAGTTAAGAGATTCGGAATTAAAGGAAAGTTAGCACCACGCTACATTGGACCATTCGAGATATTGGAGCGGATTGGAGGTGTAGCATACCAGTTGGCTCTACCTCCGACGCTTGCGAGCGTCCATAACGTATTTCATGTGTCTATGAAATAATCGCGTCTCCGTGGCACATGCTTGTGGTAGCGTGCTTGCGGTCGATTGAGCTCACGAGGTTGCCGTGGCAGAGCCTTGATAGCGTGAATACACCTATCGCGAGCGGCGAGGATACATGCGGCGATGCGGCCGGTGCTCAATGGCGACGGTGGAAAGGAGAGGTGGAGAATGCGTCTGGGAGGATCGTCAGAGGAGCAAGCGCATGAGAAAAGGAAAGGGGAATGAGGGTAATTAGGGGAAATCAGCGACGATGTATAATTCGTTGCAATATTCATCGTCAATTAAAAAATCCAACGAAATATTTATGTCGCTAAAATTATCATAAAAATTATCATATAAAATTTTGAATTAATATGATTGTTGCAAATTACAATAAATTCATATTTCAATTTCTCGAAAATTTATTTTTCAACCAATTGTGAAAAGTAAATTCGTAAATTGACAGATATTAAATTCGTTGTAAATTTCTTAATTTAAAAGATTGTCTTTTTAAATGAATAATTGAAAATTTTGATGAAAATATTTGTTCATATCGAAATATTTGCTAATTCTAGATTCTAAATTGCAATAAATAGATTAAATCCCAAAGTTTGCATTGAATCCCATTTTCGTTGCAAATTCTACGACGAATTTATATTTTGTTGTAAAATTTTGCAACGAATATGATTTTTCGTCGTAAATTTGCAACGAAAAATCAATTTCGTTGCAAAATTGCGACGAATTTTACGACGAAATTTAATTTGTTACAAATGTTTTTATGTTTGCAACAAAAAAATTTTTGTTGGAAATTTCGTTGCTAATTTGTGATGAAATTTTTAATTAGTCGCAAATTTTGTTGCAAATTTACAACAAATTATTTTCATTGCTAAATTTCGTCGCTATTTTGATGTATTTTTGTAGTGAGAGCGACAATTATAAAATGAGCATGGGTTGATTCCGGAGGAGGATCTAAAATTCCTCCTTGATGTCAGATGACCCTCCTCTGCCCTAACCAATCACATCAAGGCCAAAGACCCTTCCGCGATTTACCTCCTTCACAATAACCGTGGGACAGGCCGATGGGGGTCACTAGGTTGATGGTTCCAACCTTTTACGAAATTATTCATTGGTAGAAAAGATAATTTGTCCCACTACAAAAAATATAGTCATTAGCGACGAATTTGTAAAAAAAATTCGTCGCAAAATAAATTAGCGACGAATTTATTTTCGTTGCGGATAAAGCGTCGCAAATATTAGCGACAAAAATAGCGACGATTTCTTGCGATGAAAATTAGCGACGAATTTAAATTTTCGTCGCTAATTTCGTTGCAGACGTTACGACGAATTCAAAATTTCGTCACAACTTTTGTCGCAAAAATTTGCATCAAATTTTTGTTTCGTCGTAAATCTGCGACGAAATAAAAATTCGTCGCAAAATTTTGCGACGAATTAAGTGTTTTCGTTGCTAATTTTCGCGACAAAAAAAAAATCGTCGCAAAACTTTACGATGAAAAAATAAATTCCTCACAAAAAATTTGCGACGAAATCAGGATTTCGTTGCTAAATTTGTGACAAATACAAATTCGTCGCAAAAATCGTCGATGAATTCGCCGCAAAATTCATTGCGGAATTTGTCGCAGGTTAGTTTCGTCGCTAATTTGCGACGAAAAAAAAATTCGTCGCAGAATTCATCGCATAACTCCTAGAATTTAGCAACGAATTTGTATTTTTGTCGCTAAATAAAAAATTTTTTAGCAGGTTCCATCCGTTTCGATATTTTATCGTATATACAAATTTCACACAACCTGTTTAATACAAACAAAACACACACACATTCAATACAACAAAATATACAAAACAAAAATAACATTCAATAATATCCAAAAATATTCCATATCCAAATAAATACAAACTAACACAATAAGTTAAGAACAATACAACATTTCAAACAACAAACAACAAAGTTATATCCTACAACATTCCAAACATCTACATAGTTCTGATATCCAAATAACAATGTCCACTCAAAATATCTCAACACGTGCGAAAGAAAAAATAAAAGATCATATGCTAAGCAACGGCCGTTATTCTTCTACCTGCATTAGAAAATAAACAAACAAAAAGTATCATACATTAAAAAAAAACTATCTACTAACACGAAAATAAATATGCAAAGACTTACTCAGATGTGCATTTTCAACCGGCATAAGGATTGACTTCATCATTCCTATTTAAAGCAAAATAAAAAGTACTAATCAAAAATTAAAAAATGAAGGATTAACAAACTCAATAAACTAAAAAATTTTAAAAGTACTAATTACAAATATGCATACAATATCATCATCGTCGCCACTATCATCCTCATTACTAGGAGTAATATGACTTGGACCGGAACTAAATTTCTGAAACTGTCGCATAAGAAAAGCTTGTTGTCGTCGCATTTCTATCATTTCTTGATCCCTTTGTGAGTTTTGTTATTGTATTTCTAGAATTTGCTGATCTCTTTCAAATATTATGCCCTTCAAATTGCTAACCTCCTCAGTTAAGTTATGTATCTGTGTCGCTACTGCTGGCGGAGTAGAAGAAATAGATCTACGAGGAACATTATGAATTCTGCTCAGAGAACCCATACCTAATATCCTTCCCCCTTTTGCTCCTCCACTCGCCTCAAGCCATAAATCCAAATTATTACTAACAGATAACTGAGATCCCTCATTATCACCGTCATCTCCTGAAATTCTCTGCGATGAGGATAACTGATCATATCTCTCCTATACAAAATTAAAATTTTAATCAGAGCATATACATAACTAACAGAATTAAAGTTACAAAGTAAGTTTAAAGATAAATTCAAACCTTAATTGCTCTAGCTCTATCTCCACTCCAAGTCTTATCTTTTTTTTGGAAAGTGCGAACGAAAGTATCTATAAATTCCGGCTCCTTTCCCAATTCCTTAGACTAAAAATAAGAATGTTAGAAATAAAATAATAATCTGAAATAAATTAAAAAACTAATTGTAGAATTAATAAATTACCAATCTACGTGAATGTTCCTCGATATTTATAGATCCTCCTATATATGTTGCAGATAAGTCTCCAGAATTACATGTTTGATTTATTTTATTCTGTTGACTCCTTTTTTTGCTCTCATCAGTTTGCCAATAATTGGAGATTTTACTCCAATTTTCCGACGTGACACTGGGTTTTCGATTCTTGGCATGACTCAATACATGTCGAATATGATCGCCACATTTTTTTTTTAAATTCTTTTAACTTCCAATTCTTGAGAAGTGTCCCAAATAAATGTCCGCTGAGATGAAAAAAAAACAATTGATTATATATTCAATTATCTAATATATAAAATGAATCAATTATTCCTTAAACTCGCACCACCATAGTTCTTTTGTAGATCCTGACGTACTTGAGTATGACAATGAGTCTCCTCTCCAATAGTTATTCACGATTTTATTGATCTCGCGAATAACAGTTACAGAATTTTCAAACCTATGATAAAGTGAAAAAAAATTGGATAAATAATTAAGATAGTTGAAAAATTATAATATTTATATTACTTACGAATCTCCAATCGGAAATATATACGGTCGACTTTCGATATTCTCAGTAGATGAGTGTCTGGCGGGTACAGGTGAATTTGAATGGGAAGGCCCTGCTGGTGAATGAGATGGTACTGGCGACTGGTCATGTGAAGGTCCAGCCTGATCAGGGGGGCATGTAGGTATAGTGCTGGCAGGCGGTGAATCAGTCTGGCCAGTACTAGTACTGTGTCGTCTATGGCCACCACGTCGAAACTATCAACCAAAATCAAAATTAGAATAAAGCAAATAAAACTTTGATGCTTAATGAAGAACATGAAAAACTTACAATATTCATAATGAAGATCTGAGAGAGTGCGAGAATCTACGATGATGTCACCTCTGATAACCTATAAGAACAAAAAATACACAACATACACAGACAAAAGATATAAATTTAACAATGAGACAGTATATAAACAAATAATTGAGCTAAGAAATTTGGTAAATTTATAGTTTAAAACTAAAATTATATATAAAAAAACTTACCCTAGACGTCAAAATTCAAAGTCCTCATTATCATCATCCTCATCCTCATCGGTCTCCTCCTCCTTGTCCTCCTCGTCCTCCTCCTCGTCCTCCCCCTCCTCCTCTTCCCCCTCCTCCTCCTCCTCATCATCATCAATTTCAGTTGCATCCACGTTTATCACTACTCCGCTGGGATCTCGTAACGTTGGAATAATATATTCCTCGGTATGAAACATATTTGTAACTTTGTCTTATTGATATGCAATGTCTTGCCAACGCTCTTCAATTTTTTTCCGTGCTTTTGTTTTACAAACAGCCCACCAATCATTTTTGTCACGTTTCAAACTAGGATATAGAGCATAGAAAACTGGAATAAAAAATAAATGGTTCATATCTCTTATACAATCTTTTATGATTTATTTCAACAAAATTATACTGTGGATGCACCTTCATCCCTCTGACGGGGTCAAACCAGCGACACATAAATAAGATAACTCGCATTTCTGGACCAGGATATTCAATCTCTATAATTTCATCCAGCAAACCATAAAATTCATTGCTTGCACCTCCATCATTGGAAGACTGAACACATACTCCACTATTCATTATACTCTTTCCATTTCCATATTCTTGAGTATGAAAATTATATCCGTTTATGAAATATGTTGGCCAAGTGCGTACCATTGCTTTTGGACCCCATGACAGATGGATTAGCAATTCTTGCTGAATGTGAGTTTGATTAGCATAAACCTATACTCAAATGAAAATGATATTTATTTAAAAGCTAAGATATGTGTAAATAAAAATGAGGTAATTAAAACTGCTTACATATGATTTGAACCATGGTGCAAATTCTTGATCGCAGAAGTGATCAAACTCACGTGTCGGGATTTCAGAATATAAGTTTTAAAAAGTCCTATAATAAAAAATTGAATTATAACATAAAAAAAAATAACACTTAACTAAGAAATAGGAAATATATACTAACTCAAAATATGGCGATACTTCTAGACAATTAAGTAAAACATATGTCTGGGCTGCCCGCCATTCTTGATCAGTTAAGTATCGTTGCTACAAAATTGAGAATGAATTCAAATTGGGATCGACAGGACCTTCATCATTCCTTCTAGATTTTCGTCTTTTGGTCTGAACGTGAGGCTCAAAATAATATGATACAAAAGTTGTTACTTCCTCCACAATATATGCATTCACAATAGAGGCTTCAACATGTGCCTTATTTTTCACTTTTTTCTTCAAATGATATAAGAATCCGATTGTAATATAACAAATTGTATTAGAAATGAATATATAAAAAAGTTATAAATTTTTATGTAATAATAACGAAGTATAGAATATGCAAATTATACCTTTCAAAAGGATACATCCATCGATAATGAACTGGTCCTCCAACTTTGGCCTCATATGGCAAGTGAATCAAAAGATGTTCCATTGAATCAAAAATCTTGGAAAAATCCTTTCTAAATTACACAAAATGATTGGAATGTCTCTCTCTAACTTCTCCATATGTGAATATCCCAAAACTGTTGAGCAAATATCATGAAGAAAAATACTTAACTCTGTAATGACACCCCATACAAAATTTGGTAAGAGTTCTTTAAAAGCAATAGGAATTAGTCTTTCCATGAATATATGACAATCATAACTTTTCAAACCCATCAATTTGCATTCCTTCATATCGACACATCTCCCAAGATTAGATACATACCCATCAGGAAATCTCAATGATTTCAATCATTCACAAACAACACGTCTCTGTTCCTTATTCAATGCATAAACTGCCTTTGGTTTTGGTCCCCTACTATTTTCATCAACATCAAGGGTGGGTCGTTTACAAATGAGTCGCATATCTTTTCTTGCATTCAGATTATCTTTTGTTTTTCCGGTGATATCCATCACTGTATTTATCAAATTATTAAAAATATTCTTCTCAATATGAATAACATCGAGATTATGATGAATCAAATTACTAAATCAATACGGTAACTCCCAAAATATACTTCGTTTAGTCCATTTATGTTTGCTTCCATATTCATAAGTTGTACCATGTGGCTCTTCAATAACAGATGGAAAGTGAAGCACTCTGTACCAAATATCTTGACCTGTCAATCTCAATGGCGGAGGTGTTCTTTCAATTCGATTCCTAGTGAATTCATCTTTATTTCTTCTGAAATTATGATTTAGTGGTAAAAATTGTCTACATAATCAAAATAACTCGCTTCTTACCATGTTTCAATCTAATCGACTTTGATCTCTCCATACATATTGGGCATCCTAAGATCCCCTGCAGATCTAACCCGATAGCATACCATGTTTGAAAGTCATTTATGGTCCAAAAAAGAGCAGCCTTTATTACAAACATCTGATTAGTATGAACGTCGTATATAGGAAAACCTTCATCCCATAGTTGTTTTAGCTCTGCAATCAATGGTTTCATATAAACATCTATTAACTTCTTCGGATTTTTTGGGCGAACTGTAACCAATGTTAAAAACATATACGGTGTTTTCATGCACATCCCAGGCGGAAGATTATACGGAGTTAATATAACTGACCAACAAAAATAGTGTCTTCCTGATTTACCAAATGGAGCAAATCCGTCAGCACAAAGACCTAACCTAATATTTCGAGTCTCCTTCGCAAAATCAGGATATGTTCTATCAAAATTTTTCCACACCTCTGCATCTGATGGATGACACATTAGTCCCTCTTCTGTTCGATGATTTGCATGCCAAGTCATGTGTTCAGCAGTTGTCTTTGATGCATAAAGCCTTTGTAACCTAGGAGTTAAAAGCAAATAAAACAACTGACTATATGATTTACGTCGTTGTTGGCTCCTACTAGTGCTCTTGTACCTATCTTGATTACAGAATTTACAAACATCTACATCTACATCATCTCCCTAATATAACATACTGTTGGTGCAGTGGGCACCAAAGTCGAACCGGTATTTTGATTATGGCAAAAGGCTCAATAGTTAAGGGTATATTTGTTATCTTACGAGCTCAATTAAGTGTGCAGAAATGCTAAAGTTGAGCGGAAGGTCTGCGACACCCGGTGGGAACCGAGGTGGTCGGGCAACGCCAGAGGGACTTCGGAGGAAGCCGGGGTACTCGGGTGAAGACCGGAAGCGAGGCTACAAGGTAAGCTCGTGTGAAAGCGAAGCAAGGTCGTTAAGCGTAGATCCGACCCAATACCTCCAATGGAAGGTCTAGGTCGAGATCAGATGGTTAGAACCATCGTACTTTATATTTTAAGCTAACTTGTACTGCAGTCCAAAACCCTTTGACTACAGTCAACTGCTAGTCAAGTTCCAGCCTCGAGAAGAGCTCGAATTTCAAGGGGGTGAATTTGGACTTGACTCGTGTTTTGGTACAAAGGGTGATGTGGCATCAAGGTGGACATCCAAACCATCACCAAGCTTCCTTGTGGTGGACGCCCAAAATAAGGTGAGTTGGCACAAGATGGTTGGCTCCCATGATGTGGCACAAGTTGAATGGCTCCAACAAGTTGGCGCCCAAGGAGGTTGGAGGTGGCACAAGGTGGTTGGATGAAACACCTCATCCTTGAGTTGGCGCACAAGGAGGTTGGAGGTGGCACAAGGTGGTTGGATGAAACACCTCATCCTTGAGTCAAAGGATGTGGATGAACAAGTCTTGGGGGATAAGAACCTCACCTTGGACACTACCTATGTCTAAATTCATAGATCAATATCCATAAATAGACATATTCAAGCCAAGCAAATTACAAGAATTCAAGAGCTCTCAACACGCCGTAATGCCGCTACTACTACTCACATTTGCTCTGACGAAGTGGAACAAGCTACATCTTCTACTTATAAGGTTGTCGGTATATTTATTTAAGTTCTACTTCTTTAAATTGTCTTTGTGCTTTAATCGTAACAAGGAAAGGAGTGTCCTTTGCCTTGATTTCTTTTGTAATCGCTCGTTCCTACTTCCAACGAAGAGGAGTGGTTTTAGTGAATTGCCCTCCGTACGTGATCAAGGATCACTAGGGCCGTGGATTAGCAATCGAAAGATTGTGAACCACGTAAAAATATCTTGTCTACTTTATATTTCCTGCATTCTCTACTTGCTTTTACTTATTGCAAAAGTTTTTAACGACATCAGATCGCTATTCACCCCCTCTAGCTTACACTTTCGATCCAACAATTGGTATCAGAGCGGGCGCTAAGATTCGTGAAACCACCAATCTAGCTTTGTTTTCTTTTTTACAGATTTTTATTTATTTATTTCTGTTTTTCGTATAATCATTTCACTTGCTTATCTTCTCCTACATATAGAATTGCATTAGAGGCTTTAGGATCCGGATAAGGTTGTCCTTGGGTTAGATCCGAGTAAGGTTGTCCTCCGGAACTTCAAGCGACATTCGCATTTGATTGTTTATTTCTTTTGCAAGTTACATTTTATATATCTTTTTACTTCCCTACTAATCCAAGCGAAAGTCTTGGAATATTCTTTCGTGTGTGTTTTGCAAGATTCTTTTAAATCGTTCTTCTTCTTGTTTTTAAATGGCCCATCTCGAAGGGTTTAGCATCACCGACCCGTTTACAACTGTAATGACTTTCGTTATTGGAAGGGTCGGATGGAATGCTTTCTTAAAACCCAAATCGAGATGTGGATCGTAATCCAAACCGGTTTCACACTTCCTATTAATGAAGATGGTGAATCTTTGGGTTACGATCAATGGTCAAATTCCATGAAAAACAAGTAGAAGCCGATGCCAAGGCAACTCAAATCTTGCAATGTGGGTTGTCCAAGGAAGAGCTCAACCGCGTCGGCCTTCATTCATTAGTGCAAAGGACTTATGGACCAAGCTAGTGGAACTACACGAAGGCACCGACGACACGAAGGTATGTAAAAGAGATTTACTTTTAAATAAATTGTATAACTTGAAAATGTAGGAAAACGAGACCGCAACTCAACTACATGCTCGTATCCAAGACATTGTCAACCAACTCCATGCCATCGGACAAAAGGTCGAGAATCGCGACCTTATCAGGTATTCTCTTAACTCGTTTCCTAGGACCACCTTGTGGGCATCCATGGTCGATGCCTACAAGGTCTCCAAGGACCTTTCTAAAATTAGGTTAGACGAATTGTTTTCAGAACTTGAATTACATGAGCAAACTAACGTGGTCCAAAGCCGAGAAGAGTATTGCGTTAGTGCAGGTTCCAAGAAGAAGAAGCCCGCAAGCAAGCCACCCCAAGGAAGAAGACGAGTCCGAATCGGAAGTAGACTCGAATAGAATCCGAACTAGTCAATCTAGTTCGGAAGATGATCAAGAGACGAAACGACCAACAACTCAAGGTAAGCCTAAACCTAATTCAAATACTTCTAATTTTAGATGCTATGAGTGCAGCTGTGTTGGTCACATCAAGTCCGAGTGCCCAAAGCTAAAGAATAACGCATCAAAGACCAAGAAAGCGCTAAACGCTACTTGGGAGGAGTTGTCGGAGGAAGAAGGCGATATCCAAGCTCTAATGGCCAAGCCGACCGAGCACGACTCGAAATCAAGAAGAGTCCGAGTCCGAATCCGATGAGCTTCCATTCAAGACAAGCCACGGATCCGTATCCGGTTCAAAAGAATCATTAAGGGTAAGTCGGTCGTTACTTAATACTTTGTATGGTGCAATTAAATTTTTAAAGAAGAAACTAGCTAAGTCCGAGTCCAAGGTCGAGACCCGAAGGGAGGAGGTTAACCTTCTCAAACATGAGGTCTCTAACCTCTTCGACTACTCAGATTCAAGAGGAGGACTCAACTCAAGTTGAAAAGCTTGAAGTTGAGAACTCGCTTTTGAAAACACAAGTCAAGACCTTAGGAACACGTTGGAAAGGTTCACTTTGGGATCCAAGGGACTTGACCTCTTACTTGGATCACAAAGGGCCGTGTACAACAAGGCCGACTGGGTTTAACTCAAATACAACCAATAAGTCATATATGTCTATAGTAAACCAACATAAGAAAAATGTCCAAGCATGGGTCCCTAAGACCACTTTGATTTCAACTTTAGGATCTAACATGTATTGGGTTCCCAAGGACCAAATTCACTATGTGAATAGACCCACTCGATTCAATGGTCCAGGGGAGCCAATACAAAATGTATTTTTGTTAAGTCTTAGAAATTGCATGCTTAGTTTTTCCTTTATTTTTAGAATGGTTAGATAGGACTCATAACCAACTAAAATCCTGAAAAGATTGAGCCTCGGGAGCCTCTTTTCAAAAATAAACCAACTAAAATCCTAAAAGATTGAGCCTCGGGAGCCTCTTTTCAAAAATAACTAGTTAGACCAAGACGTAGTCTCAAGTAAGTCGAGTTATCAATTTCTTGAAATTAGCTTTGTCTAAGGAAGTGGTCGTTGTTCCGATCAAAGAAGGCCTCTGTGCCTCGCCACGACCTGGAAGCTAATCTCTTGAAAAGATTACTTGATGAGCTTAGACTAAATCCGAATCTAACCTAATGTTGGTTAATTTAAATTCATTAAAATTAATCAAGTAAAATTGAAAGTCATCTCACAATAACACATAGGAATAACATGTTTTGATCATGTAGATATTGGTGAGATGATTTAGGTTTAAAACTTACAAACAACCCTTTAGTAATTCCAATATCCGATCCAACTACCTTATGTGTAGGATCAATGGATGTCGATGCTGGTCGCTCTCCCGACACATAATCGATCAACTCAAATTTTCGGTTACGATTCAAACGACAAGGATCGGTAGCCTTCGAAAATAACGGCAAGCTCAAAATCATCGGATCAGGTGATATTGAGCTCAACTCTAACTTTACAATTCAAAATGTCTTATTAGTAGAAAACTTTCAATATAATTTACTTAGTGTAAGCCAATTGTGTGATAACAATTATAAGGTCATATTTCTAGAAAATGAATGCGTAATCAAAATAAATGCAACATCTAAAATAATACTTAAAGGAACTAGGAGTAGTAACATCTACACAATAAATTTACCCAACTCCTCAACCAAGTGTCTTATGACACGAAGAGGAATCTTGGTTATGGCACCAAGACTCTGACACTGCACCCAAGACTCGGCCCACAAGATGAGTCGAGTGGCTGCTATAGGTTTGCCTAAAATAAACAACTTGTATAATAAAATATGTAATGCTTGTCAACAAGGTAAACAATCTAGGACACAACATCAATTAACTAATCAAGAACGAACCAAAGTGTTCTTGAGCTCCTACACATGGATCTATTTGATTCACATGGAGCTAAGTCACTCAATGGTAGTCAATTTTGCTTAGTCATAATTGACGACTATTCTAGATTTACTTGGGTTAGGTTTATCAAACATAAAAATGATACCCTAGACCAACTAATCAATCTTTGTAGGTTAATCGAAAATCAAAAGAACCTTAAGATTAAAAGACTTAGAAGCGATCATGGTGGTGAATTCGAAAACCACAGGTTTACAGATTTCTGTAACCTAAACGGATACCACCATGAGTTTTCATGTCCTAGAACCCCACAACAAAATGGGTTAGTCGAACGGAAAAATAGAACCCTACAAGAAGCCGCTAGGACAATGTTAAACGAGTATAACCTACCCGATAGATTTTGGGCAGAGGCCGTTAGTACGGCTTGCTATGTCCAAAATAGGATCCTTATGGTAAAGAGGCACCAAAAGACCTCGTACGAGATTTATTATTAAGGCAAACTTTTTGAGTTAAGGCAAAAGGGGGAGAAAGTCACAAAAGTAAGGAAGAAAGTAAACAAAATTATTACCTTTTATATTAAGTAATTCCGTTTACTTAAGCAACTATTAAGGGGGAGTAAAAATTATTTTTCAAGAACTCACCTTCGGTCAAGGGGGAGGTTACCGGTTACCTCAAAGGGGAGAACTTGAAACAATAATATTTCTCACTCATGCTTAATCTTTATGCTAGCTCACTCATGCTTAATCTTTATGCTAGCTCATTCATACTTAATCATTATGCTAGCTCATTCATATTTAATCATTATGCTAGCTCATTCATATTTAATCTTTATGCTAGCTCATTCATATTTAATCTTTATGCTAGCTCATTCATGCTTAATCATTATGCTAGCTCATTCATATTTAATCTTTATGCTAGCTCATTCATGCTTAATCATTATGCTAGCTTACTGTTATGCTTAATTTTTCCTTAACTTTTGTGTCGGTTTGCCATGAATCAAAAAGGGGGAGATTGTTAGTGCAGTGGGCACCAAAGTCGAACCGGTATTTTGATTATGGCAAAAGGCTCAATAGTTAAGGGTATATTTGTTATCTTACGAGCTCAATTAAGTGTGCAGAAATGCTAAAGTTGAGCGGAAGGTCTGCGACACCCGGTGGGAACCGAGGTGGTCGCAACACCGAGGACTTGAGGAAGCCGGGTACGGGTGAAGACCAGCGAGGCTACAAGGTAAGCTTCGTGTGTGAAAGCGGCAAGGTCGTTAAGCGTAGATCCGACCCAATACCTCCAATGGAAGGTCTAGGTCGAGATCGGATGGTTAGAACCATCGTACTTTATATTTTAAGCTAACTTGTATGGTCAAAACCCTTTGACTGTCAAGCGCTAGTCAAGTTCGACCTCGAGAAGAGCTCAATTTCAAGGGGTGAATTTGGACTTGACTCGTGTTTTGGTACAAAGGGTGATGTGGCATCAAGGTGGACATCCAAACCATCACCAAGCTTCCTTGTGGTGGACGCCCAAAATAAGGTGAGTTGGCACAAGATGGTTGGCTCCCATGATGTGGCACAGTTGAATGGCTCCAACAAGTTGGCGCCCAAGGAGGTTGGAGGTGGCACAAGGTGGTTGGATGAAACACCTCATCCTTGAGTTAGCGCACAAGGAGGTTGGAGGTGGCACAAGGTGGTTGGATGAAACACCTCATCCTTGAGTTAGTATGCGCATGTGGATGAACAAGTCTTGGGGATAAGAACCTCACCTTGGACACTACCTATGTCTAAATTCATAGATCAATATCCATAAATAGACATGTTCAAGCCAAGCAAATTACAAGAATTCAAGAGCTCTCAACACGCGTCAGTAACGCCGCTACTACTACTCACATTTGCTACGACGGCGTCGCCGACAACGAAGCTACATCTTCTACTTATAAGAGTTGTCGGTATATTTATTTAAGTTCTACTTCTTTAAATTGTCTTTGTGCTTTAATCGTAACAAGGAAAGGGGGAGTGTCCCTTTGCCTTGATTTCTTTTTGTAATCGTTGCTCCTACTTCCAACGAAGAGGAGTGGTTTTAGTGAATTGCCCTCCGTACGTGATCAAGGATCACTAGGGCCGTGGATTAGCAATCGAAAGATTGTGAACCACGTAAAAATATCTTGTCTACTTTATATTTCCGCTGTGCATTCTCTACTTGCTTTTTACTTATTGCAAAAGTTTTTAACGACACCGTATCGCTATTCACCCCCCCCCTCTAGCGACACTTTCGATCCAACACATACAACCATCTCTGCACACATCAATTCTTTCCACTGGAAGACCTAATTCTTTCATCAGTTTTTTCATACTGTACAAATCATTGGGCAGTATATGATCACGCGGCAATGCCTCTTCAAAAGCTTGAACAAAATTATTAAAACAATCTTCAGACACATTATGCTCTGCCTTGACATTCAACAGTCTTGCGGTGAACGATAGTTTAGTGTGAGTCTCACAACCAGCCCATAATGGTTCATCTGCAGCACTCAACACCTCCTGAAATTTGAGATATGCTTCATTATTCATATTTTCATCGATATCTGTTACTTGTACCTCTTCCAAGGGTGATGCATTAGTAAACATTTGCTCAACTGTTGGAGGACAACTTGAAGCTGCACCTTGTGATTGGGGAATCAAATTCGGACCCGCTACATCAAATATCATCCTCTGATATGGATTTAATTGATTATAATAACTTTGATCCCTAGAGACTTGTGTGTTGTGTCTATGATAATCCTCATCAGATATAAATGGTTCACCATGACATGTCCAGTTATAGTAATTTGCAGTAAAACCAAATCTACAAAGATGCTCTGAAACTTTGCTAGACGGTAAAAATCTACCATTGTGACACTTTCTGCACGGACACCTTATCTGATTACCATCCATAAACTCAACATTACTAGATCCAAAATTTAAAAACTCTTTCAACCCACTCATAAATTCATCAGTTAAACCCCGACATTCATGTAAATTCCTATTATACATCCAACTCCTTTCACGCTGCATTATGTCTGTTTTCAATAAATTATATTAATAAAAACTCCTAGAAAATACAATAATACGAATATACAGTTAGTTCACATATGAATGAAATTAAAATATAACAGAAATAATAACATGAGATAGTATAATAAATAAATTGATATCATTATTAAAATAAGGGTTGACGGTATTACCTAACAAAATTAAGCAAGGGCAGCGGCTGCCGGGGTAGAGATTGATGAAACTTGGTTTAACTATCTTTAAACAGAGACGAAGAAAGACTAGCATAGAGAAAAAGAATTCACTATAAAAAACAGAGGACTTTTATTACTTTAAGATAAACATTGAAGAATTACTCCATGTTATAGACCTCAATCTAAACAAACTACAAAAATAATAAATTCTTAATAAATCAATATAAACTCGTACCAGAAGTATTCTCTTTTTTAGATTAAAACATACAAAATCTACTTAACACCCTAAATTAAAATAATTATCATCTTAAAATACTGCATTGGGAAGTCAGCTTCTCAAATTATGATATGCATTCAGCTGGAAATGAAAACATTGATTTTCTTTCCAATCACAATTAAATACATATAATAATTTGCGGAAGCAAAGATGCCTTGATGAATATAAGTCTCAATCTTGGTGTTTAAGAGAATACTAATGACATTTGTACGGGTCTCAACATAAGCTTAGGCAGATGCATATGCGAAACTTAACATTAATTGGATCCTAACAAACATAATTTCAATGGAAACTATTATCCATAAAGTATCATTTCAATGGCAATGCAAATAGGTTTTAACACTTTCCAATAGACAAAACATATAACCTAAAAGAACGAATTTAAAATTAGTGAAATTTTTTATAAACCTCTTGATCGCGGGCTGGCGAGGGCAGTGGTCGGTGGCTGTCGGCGGCTCGCGGAACTCTCGGACGGCTGGCGCGGAACTCGCGGACGGGCGGCCTCGTGGCGCCGATAGCCGTGGTCCCGGCTGGCGAGGGCGGTGGTCGCCGACGGCTCGCCGTGGCCGAACTCCGGACGAGCAGTGGCCGAACTTCGCGGACGGGCAACCTCGTGGCCCGGCGAAATGTATACGGCTGCCGAGGGCGATGGCCGGCGGTCGCGGAACTCTCGGACGGCTAGCGCGGAACTCGCGGACGGGCGGCCTCGTGGTCGCTGTCGGCGTGGTCGCGGCGGGTGGATCGCGGCGACGGCGGCTCGCCACGGCCGCGGCCGGCGCTGGCGACCTGCGGCCGGACGGCCGCTCGTGGTAGGGGCACGCGGCGACGAGGCTCCGGCGGCGGCGCGGGCTCAGCGGTGTCCGCGTGCTCATGGTCGGACGGCTGGTGTCGCGGAACTCTGATAAATTGGACGCGACGCAAGCGGCGAAGTCGGGCGCGAGGAAAGTGGAATTAGGGCATCGGGCGCTGGCAAAAAATGGGGAAAGTTTGCAACGAATCCAAAGATTCGTTGCAAATATTTTTAAAAAAAAAATTAAAAAATTTGAAAATCGTTAACTGAATTTTTTTAATATTTTTTTTTTATAAATTTAAGAGTTTGCAACGAATCTGTGGATTCATTGTAAAATTACAATATGAGAGGAGAATAGATATTCCAAAAAATTTACAATCTTCGAGGATTTAAACTAAGAGACACCGTCGAACATGCTTATATTGCCTTTAATAAAAATATCAATTGACTGCCCCTTAGTTCTCGGCCTTAATCAAAGAAAATAAATAGTAATTTTCACATCATCACCCATGGAAGATACGAACCAATACATTGGTTATGAATCAATCACTCTACTTCATCTATATATAGTTTTTTTTACCATTATAATATTAATGAAATTTTATATATAGAAAGAGAGATTTATAATTTTCATTCAAACAATATGACGAATATTTAAATACTTTTCATGATTCAAAAATTCCCCAAAACAATTAATTAGTGACAACCTTAAACAATATATATATATATATATATATACACACACACAATTGAATCAAGTAACTTCATTAATTCGTAACAAATTACATTGATAAAATAAGAGGACAAATAATATTATAAGAAAAGCCTTATATATATAAACTATTTGCAAATAAAATTTTGATCGCAATTAAATGAATGAAGACTTGGCGACCTGACTGATAAAACAATTATTCTTGCTTCAAAATGGAAACTTACCCGATCCATCCCAAGGCGATGGTAAGAGGGTTAATCATAAGGATCTTTAACTTTGATACGATTGACAGATGGAGTGGAGGGTTAAGATCCGATGCAGATATTTTCAATCAGATAAAAATGGAGTTCGATCTTTGCTTACTTCTATATATCTACATCGTATTTACATCATTGATTGATACTTCTATTCTTACTTAATTATATTGGTGCATCTATCATATCATTAATATAATCAAGCATATCGATTATTGTCGATCGGTTTTTGATCCTTTAAAATCCCGTGATAGTTGATTTTTTTTTGTAAGATTAGCAAGCTTCAGAGCATTTGTTAACTCGAACATAATAACTGTTGGTTGCTGAGACAATTTGTCAATTATCTGATCCTTTAAAATCTCTTCTACTCTCTTAGAAGAAGATGTCATCGACGAAATGAAAAAAAGGAAGGAGACAACACTTACTCGCACTTGAAAATGGGAAGAACTTCAGGGAGAAGAAGAAGAAGTCGCGAGGCGAGAGGAGAGCAGGGGATCTACTCTTTATAAAGATCTTGTGAGAAGAAGGCCAAGTCGTGCAATGATGGTTGTTTATCGCGAGGAGGTGGCGCGTGGACAGCGAAGCTAAGAAAAACTGAGTAAGCGAGAAAAGAAGCATGTAATCCTAAAAAAATTGCAACCCAAGGACGACAAGATCGAGAAGTTCGACCAACAATCACTGACATCGGACCTTATTAATAGTTTGACTGTTTTTGAGGGATAACTAGTGATATTGTTAGAAATTGATAATGGGACACATCCCTAAAATAAGAGGTCCAAAGGAATTGAAGGCCCACGAAAGGGCCATTTTGAGTAAGAAGAGAAGAAAGAATCATGGACGAAGCGATTCAAAAGTCAGGGGAGGAAGCGGTGCCCGACAGCTTGAGATTGCACATCACTCAACTCAGCATTATTGGCAGCTCTGCCCTTCAACAGCTCGACCTGACAACTCGATCATCTAATAGCTTAGCCACACAACAATTCAACAATTTTATTGTATACTCGCTCGACACAATTAGTCGATCGACAAGCTTATTACTCAGCTAGATAGCAGGGTTGCTGATAAGGATAGCCCTCCAAGTCTGGCATTCAAGAAACCTCAATGAATATTCTTGCAAAGGATCATCCCCTATTAATCCCCTAACTGGCTACAGTGATGATAAGTCTAATATATGTGACACGCCATGTGAAAATGGTACATAACTTATCCCCTAATGGTCCGCCCAAAAAATATTGCAGAGATGAGCCAAGAGGGTGAAAAATGCATCTTTTGATAGTCATATAATGGAGGCGACGTGGTAACAGGGGAAGGGGGGTTGAATACTTTCTGTATTTTTTCTTTTTACTATACATTGTTCTTATATCTCTTTATTTGACTTAAGCATCGAAAGGTCATAGCTGAAATCTCAACGACCATCTAATTTGTATTTATTTTGACAGAGAACTACTGCTACGGATCACGAGAACTCACTCTTCTCTGAGTCTTCCGCAGAAAGAAATCGCAAGCGAAATGCATCATCAGCGAATACCAATGTGGCTAGTGAGACCCCTACAATAATTAATTCAACTTCAAAATGAAGAAAAGAAACTTGTGGCTATGCAAATGTAAAACGATAAGAAAGAAAAAAAGAAGCTCAAGTAAAGAAGAAGACAATATGTTCTGCCAGTCTCACTCGTCCTTGTACAAGTGACAAAAACTCTTGAGAACTAATTAGCGTCCTACGTTGAATTTGATCTCTTGAGCTCTCCGTTCTTTGTTTTAGCCTAATTACATGTGGTCCTTATGAATATGAATCAGTTGATAAGAAAAGACGAATAATTGTCCTTTTCCACCAATAATTAGACATTGTCCCTTCACTTCAACAACTCATGCATGATCTCGATGTTCAACGACGATAAATTTGTAATTTGGATGTTATTCTTTTATAATATTAAAGTTGACAATATTATGATTCTCTAAGTTAATTCTATTTTTTCCCCTCTACTATTAAGGCGATTTTGTTGACAAGTCCAACATCTTCATAATATACAATTAATTGGACTTTCTAACCAAAGCTACGTTGCTATATTTGTTGAAAAATTACATAGTTACATAAATTATGAGTTATGGCGCACATGTAAATATATTGAATCTGAGCGGGTCCACCCATTACTCTTCTTGTAAACGAGGGATGTTAAAATTCAACTTGTCTCCGTCTCGTGGCTAAGATATACAATACTTATGAATAAGACATAAATTGAATTCGAAAAAACTCTCAAAAATTTTAGATTTATATGACTGTAATGTGTCTTGACTATCACGTTAAAATTTATATGATCCTTCATAATTTATTTTCTTAATAATTATTATGATTTATGAGACATCCATGGAGATTATTAGGTTAACGGTTTTGATCATCACAGATGTTAAAATTTGACTTCCTAATAAAAGCTGTGTTGCAACATTTGTTTAAAATAAATTACAAAATTACATAAATTATGGGCTATGGTCCACATGTAAATATAATACGATGAATTCCACCCATTACTCTCCTTGTAGTTAGGGATATTAATGAAACTTTTTTTTATAAAAATATGGACCTATCGCATTAGCAGCTTTCCACGATTACTCCTAACATATAGAAGGACTTTAGATGCAACCTAAGCGTGTACATCGTCATTTCGCCATTATTTAGTTTAGTGATAAGAGTTGGATCGATGATCAACAAGCCCTTAAAAAAAATCGACAGACAAGTAATATCACTAGGAACAAATTGCATCAAGTTATTCACAAATTAAAGTTCCATCATTTTTTTTTCTTTTAATTTGTCCCGATCTCTAGCACACTGATATTTTTGAAAATCATGTAGTTTATAAATCGTTTACAGCATGATTTTCTCGTGCACTGGGAGCACTGTTTATGATTATGATCAATGATTTGACTTAGATATGCTAATGATCAATGTAGAATCGACCTTTAAATCAGAGCCGGTCCTGTTTTTAAAATTTACACTTAGGATTCTGGGCGAAATTTAGAAATTGCACCCTATTCTCTATTGAAAATTTTAAAAATTGAGCCCTCTTTATAGAAATTTTTTTTTTAACCTTGGGCGAGGCCCAGTAGCTTTTCTCCATAACCGACTCTGCTTTAAACTAATGTAATTAAATTATATTTATAAATACTACTAAATTATATATATACTAAACAAAAATAAGAGTTTTTTTTAAGAACGTTGCCCTTTTAAAAAATATATGAAAAATAATTTTCTAGCTGAACTATTTTGTCTAAAATGGCGTCATTTCTACACTCTTATAATTATGTTTAAATCAAATTATTTCAAAGTGATGGTCATGTTTTTAATTTATGAGAATTATTTTGTATGTGAATTATTTAATTTCATTGGAGTAAAAAGCGATTACATTCGCTTCAGTATCTTTCGCCATTAGTCTCTTAGTGATGATAAAGAAAGATAAATCATGAGGAGTCATACTCCTTGATCCATTAGTCGGAATAGTAGAGGGTCATTCTGAGTCCAAGGAGGATTTTAGACCTCTGTCGAATTTCATTTTTTTTCTTCCTTGAAGTATATCCGTACTGTTCTAATCAATGAATCATCCTGAAAAGACGAATTATTTAATTTCAATGCAGTGAAGTGAAGAGTAAACTTTTTTCTTAGACATTTAGATTTTTTTTACCTGATTAATTTTGAAATAGATGGTCTAATCTGACGAAGGTTTTTTGGGATCGAATTGATCAATTATGTACTAATATACGTGCATTTTTTTTTTATTAATAAGTGGTATCTAAGTTTTGCCCGACTAATCTACTTGATGAACTGATTCTGTCCCACGGCTTCCGAAGAGTCTCCACCGGTCCACAAGGGTAAATCAGGATGACGCGCCGCTAAGTCACCGTAAGAGGTATGTACGTCAATTGAGTCTGTATCTCACACCGATCGAGCGAGTAGAAAACAGTGAAATCCCCTCTGCAAACTATAGTCAACAGGGATCGAACCATGGCTGCCGTAGTGACCGCCCAAGATCTCACCTTCGAGGGCAATATAGGTGCATTCTTGTTTTAAGGTGAAATGAGATAAGGATAAGTAATTAAAAAAGTTTATACTATAAAAAATCACTCTTCTATCACTTAATTGTTTTATGGTACAAATACAATATTATTTTTTCCATTTAATTTTTGAACTTGTGAAGTTGTAAATATTATAATTTTTTACCAACCATTGTTATTGTCAAATGATTAATGATTATTTTTAAGATATTTTTTTTAGTCTATATGAAAAATTTCTTTGGTGTTAATTTTGTTTATGTATTTTTTCAGTAAATTTATTTTTCAGATGGCGTTTGATATATTATGGGGATGCAGCAGGGTTTACAATTTGATCATGGAGCTCATTATGACTGTGGACACCGCTGGATTCACTTTGGAAATATAGATGTCTATCATTACTAGTGATGACAGGTGAAAGATTGTTTAATATTATTTAAGTATTATATAATTATATTTATTTAATTGTGTACATTTGAATATTAATAAAATTAAATTTAATTAATCTTTGTATTGTAATTATGTACATTGGATAATAATAAAATTAAATTTGTTCAGTATTTATAGTATAGTTGTATGTGTTTAGATATTATTAGTAAATATTGAGGGTAATATTGAATATTAAAAAAATGTACAGATTTTCATGTCTCTAAATTTAAGTGATCATATTTGAAATCCATCTTTAAATTTAGAAACCGACTTAGAAATCGATCTCTAATTTAGTGAACCTTATCAGCAGTCGACTGCTAAGGCAATAGTTGACTACCCAATCACCTACGAGACCTTCTATGTTCTGTCCACTTAGATCAGTCGACTGGTATAAAATATCAGTCAACTGTCATTGCCACAGTAGCAGTAGAACTACAGTCGACTACTTTACCAGTCAACTTATCGAGTCAACTAGGCCTCCCGAGTGTTGAACACTTGACCAACAAACTGGTCCAAAGCCCCAGTTAACTGATAAATCTCAACTATAAGGTTTAACCTAAATATGATCCTCTCATACTTGATCGACCACCCTTAGCCTAGACCTAAGCTTTCTAGCTACCTCCATCAGCCTCATGCCCTTAGGGTCCATCCGCATCCTCAATGACTCCTTTACCCTTCGTGTTAGCCTTCAGATGCTTCCATCGATTATGTCATACTAACCGAGTCTCTTTTACCAAGGTTCATTTAGATTTATGCTGCCAAAACTAAATGATTAGACTTTATGCTGTCAAAATCTTACCCTTGGACTTCCTTGCCAAGTATCCATACTTGGACTTTCACCTCCAATACTACATACTTGGACTTATGTGATCAAGATTATATTCTTGGACTTTCCATTTGCCAAGTATCCAAATTTGGACTTTCACTAAAAGACTACGCACTTGGACTTACATGATCAAGACTACACCCTTTGTGTCACGCCCCGAGGGTATATTTGTCCGTCAACCTGACGGTACCCTCTAATGACAATATAAGATAAACACTTATACAAGGCTCACATAGCCGCTAACACCCACAAACCATATATCATAATGAAATAATATTGCCAAATAAAAAAATCACAAAGACACAAAGATGTGCACCGATGCGACTCTAACACAATAATAAAATATAATCAAATCCAACATCCAAACCAAAACCA
Source organism: Wurfbainia villosa (assembly GCA_025175895.1). Classification (NCBI taxonomy): domain Eukaryota; kingdom Viridiplantae; phylum Streptophyta; class Magnoliopsida; order Zingiberales; family Zingiberaceae; genus Wurfbainia; species Wurfbainia villosa. The sequence goes on from JAKLTH010000238.1 coordinate 5,350,309, forward strand.
TAATAAAGGTCAAATACAACCAATCACATACACAACCTATCAATCCAAAAAACAATAGCGAAACAAATATGAAATAAAATCCAAACGCTCGGTGTGAGATGGGATCAGCTGGCGGAGCCCCGAGCACCCAAGAAATCTTTTACCTGCTACCTGGGCGATAGAAAAACTCAGAGTTTGCAGTGGTGAGTATGAGACTCAGTGGTATAGGAAAGATAGTACATGAACTAAATAAACATATGGAAATCAACAAGTATATAATCTTAAAGGTAATAATAAATAATCATCGGTATAAAAATAATAAATGTATATACCAACCTAATCCACTAGATGTAATGTAAAGTACTGACTTATATGAAATCTATAATGACACAACTCATAACAACCTGAGCAAATATGCAACAGCGTAACACGTACAAATAACATGCATGAATAATAACACACTTGTGATCAACTCATAGTCATATGAACAACGTATAATCAAATATAAAACTAACCTGGTCCATCTAATGCAGAAATCATAATATTAATCAAATGCACATAACAACATGATCAAACTCATACCCAAATACTCTACATACATCAGTATAGAGCATGCAAATGGTATGTATGAAGATGTACAAACATATGCAACAATCATAGTTCAATCATATGCAAATATCACAAACATAAGCAATATGCATCAAACATAAATATGCGCCTCCACGACGATACACATGCATGGTCATTGCCTGCACACCTCGCTACCACGACCCCGTGTGGCCTGAGTGAATAAAACATGACAACTGTCCCAACTCCAGCTACCACTACTCTCAAGTGGCCGAATGGACAGTATGAGTAAGTAGCTATCTAACCACATATGAGGGGTCCCTACCGCAAGTAACTCTATCTACCACTATTCACGAGTGGCCGAGTACTTCACGATAGGACAAACTGCACGCAACTCTAGCTACCACTATCTCACAGTGGTCGAGTGTTGCAGATATCAACTGCCCATAACTCCCGCAACCACTATCCCACAGTGGTCGGGTGGACAGGTATGACTGATGACTCTCTCAACCACAAGGGAGACATAGTCAACAACATGCATGCAATATGATGATGGCTCCAATGCACATAAGCCCTCCGACATGCACACTACCTCACAGGGAGTCATAAACAACAGACATATATACATATCATGATAGGACCTCCAGTCCGTAAACAACAATCCACTGACGACCCACTCAACCATCCACGGTAATCATGGTCGACAAGAGATACTCAATGCAAGGTAATGCAATAAGACAACCAAGTCTACAGTTACAACTATTATCAACTCTAGTTCAAGTAATCATACATAACCTTAGTTATGTGATTACCAGGGAATAAAACATAACCTTGGAATAAAGTATAACCTTAGATAAAAACCTTGTTTGGTTGGAGGTTTTAATATATAACTTAGTTTAACATTTTACTAAATTATCCTTTGTCTTTGTTCAATTAATTCGATGACGATGACAGAAATATTAATGACGACGGCAGCGATCTGCCATCAGCAGTGCCCCGCCGATCGACGATGGCGATGACCGACCAACGATCGACCGGCGGCAGGTGGCGACGGCCGCCGACGGCGGCGGTCGGTCGATCGGCCGGCGTGGCGCGAAGGTGGTCGATCGATCGAGCGGGAGCGCGATCGGTCGACCGAGGAATAACGATCGGTCGGCCGCCAGCGACCGCGATAAGCGATCGATTAGCGGGCGGCCCGCCGTCGGCCGCGATTAGCGATAGGCGCGATGGCGACGTGGCGGCGGCGGCGACCGGCGATGGCGGCGGCAGCGGCGCCGGCGGCCGGCGGCGCGGCCGGCGGCGGCGCAGCGAGCGGCGGCATGGCGGCGATAATGGCCGATATGGCGAACGAGCGGCGGCGACGACGAAGCGGCAGCGACCGACGACAGACAACAAATCGATTGAGTTTTGACAAATTGACATTTAATATATTGCTAGGGGTAATATTGGAAAAAAGTTTCCTTAACCCCAGGAATCAACAAAAACCTTGGTTCTCCAAGGTTTTTCGATTCCCCCTAAAAAGGTTTTTGTTCATAACCAGGTAATTGTTTATAACCTAAACCAAACAAGGTTTTTGTTGATAACCTAACAAGGTTATCAACAAAAACCCCCAACCAAACACACCCTAGGGGTATCACATGATGACCAATCAAAGACAACAACTGTACTTAACTACATGTACTTATGTAATATTCATATATTAAACAAATATAATATCTGTAATCAATAACAATGATAAAACGAGACTGTATAGATATCGAATGAGTATCTCAAAGTTCAACGGCTAAGTATCAAACACAACAAATAAGTAGAGTGGAGTCGAGATAATTCTATTTATCATTAACAAAATTCATGCACTAAGATCAAGATCTACAAGAGTCAAAGAGAAATCACTCACCTGGTACGAAGACTCGTCTAAGAATACCAATTGTCTTCATGTCCATGAACCTATCTTGAATCAATGTCTTAACTTCAATTCAATCACAACCAGCTTCTTGATCTACTTAAAAGTATCCAATCTGCAACAATTGACTGAACTGCAAATCTAACCCAATTTCAATAAACCTCTACAGACATATCAATCCCAATTCATCAACCGTATAACTAAACAACAATCCAAAATCCTTACCAACATTTATATCAAGATGTATACTTACCTCATGCAACCTACCCAAATCCAGATCTCCAACACAACTCCAATCACCAAGCTTAGCCTCGCTTGCACAACTATCACCTTCAAATTTAAGCTTACCTAACTAAAATTCAATGGCAACTCCTCGATCCACTCTAATGAGACCAATCTAATTAAACTGGAGGCGAAAACCAACCCCAATAATACAAAACACCAGTTATTTGAAGAAAAATCGATTGATTCATGGATTTTCCCTATGAACCACCATGAACTGAGGTGATGGCATCCTTTGGTCATGGTGAAGATGGGGAGATTGCTCATGGTGGTCGTCACTGCTCACGACCGACAATCAACTGATGGCAGCATCAATTGGGCACAACAACAACGTCACCAATATGAACTCGAGCGTAGAGGAGCGGTAGATAAGAGAAGAAGAACTCAGGCGCTGGTGATGGGAGGTGGCACAGATCAACTTGCAACGGCGACAAGATAGGGCACGACGAGCTGGCTCGGTGGCGGTGATGGGGCAACGGTGCAAGCTCGAGTGGAGGTAGGAGGTGGCCACAATGCTGCTCGCAGCAGCACCTTTCTCCAGGATGTAGGCCGCGATTGGCGTGGCGGCGGCGATGAGGTGAGGTGCTCGATCGGGAGAGGAGAAAGATTGAGAATAAATGGCGGAAGAGAAGAAAGGGGATCGGGCTTGCGGTTGGAAAAGAATCGAGAGAATGAGGATAAAATGAAACCTAAGTTTTGATTATTTAAACCTAGGGTACTTATTAATATACTTAGATTAATTAATCTGACTATACCTCACTATATGATAATCCAAATAGACTTCCTCAAAGCCTATTAAATTTTTCCTCATAAAATATCATAAGAACTTCATTTAAATCTAACAAATTTCTAATAATTACTGGAAAAAAATCTATAACGTAATTTCATAATTAATCAATATTATTTTATTTTGCGATATCTCACACTTGGACTTTCCATTTGCCAAGTATCTAAACTTGAGCATTCACCGCCAAGACTACACACTTTGACTTATGTGGCTAAGACTACACTCTTTAACTTTTCCTTTATCGAGTATCCATATTTGAACTTCTTCACTACCAAGAATCTAATCTTAGACTTTCCTTATCAAATCTCCAAACTTGGACTTCTACTCGAGTCTCACTCGAGCTAGGTCACTCTTGACCTGAGGTTGGTTGCTCCAACAATCTCTCCTAACAATCTCCCTCATATGACCTTAGATATCTCAAACATCCACTTATTATATGGTCAACATATGATCAAACTCATATTGTCAAACAATGGTCAAACTCATATTGTCAAACAATGGTTAAACTCATTGTTAAACATCAAAATCCTACTCGAGTCCCACTCGATCCTGGTCAATTGTGACCTAGGCCAATTGCACCAATAATCTCCTCCTTTTTATTGTTTGCCAATACTTTTAAGTTAGGTTGTCCCATAAACCCAACTTAACTCTTTTTATGCCAAAGTATAGTGAAGGTTTCCCTAACTTAAACCCTCACTTCTCCTCCTTTGCCATACATCAAAAAGCCTACCAAGGGATTATAATGTCTCATATCCCAATACGATCTTACATTCTTTCTCTTGGTCAAAAATCATCATAAACCTCTTCATTCTCTCTAGTGATACATCTCTTATCACTAAATGAAGGCAATTCTCACTTCTCTTCCTTTTGTAAAGATGCATCCATCATCTCTTGATGGATAAACTCCCCCTAAAGGCTTACTCCCCTTTAACCATTGCACCAACAATATCATTGGAGAGTTCATGAGCCTATAGGAAATCTAAACAATCGAAAATAAGAATAAAAATTCAAACTTTAACTTTAACCTCCCTTAAAATTAAATATTCCACCTTAAATAACTCTCATAATCATTTTTCAATGATTATTTCACTATTCTAATGCTTTCCAAAAGTATATCATAGGGTTAGAAGATGTTAGGACACATAGGAGTGTTGATAACCCGTCAAAAAAATATTGTTCAATCAATATCAGACACTGTAGTCATGAATTTATATATTAGTCAACTGTACCACCACCAGTCGACTATCATCCCTAGCAGTCAACTGATTTCTACAGTTGCAGAAAATAGTTTTCAAAAATGGAATTTTATAAAGCATAAATAATTATACGTATTTTTAAAAATCATGAAACTTCATACATACATTACTTACATGAAATATAATGGGTGAAAAATAATTTTATATGAAAATATCCATTATTTTAAGATATTGATACAAAGTTCAAAAGTATTGAAAACTTTCAAAGTTTTGGCTAACTTTGTATCAATATGATCAATGGTGATTATTATCAAAAGATAGACCTCAACAATATTTTCTAAAATTATTTTAAAATATTTTCAAAACTTTAATTTCATTATCGTCTACGGGCTAGATGTACATGACTTGTACATTAACTTTACTCATGATTTATCATTATCATTTAATGAGTTCAAAGTTCATTTGATGTACCATTCAAGTACCTTTGTAAAGTGTAAATCTTTGTAAGCGGTTTCTCCACCTTTGGATTGTTTCCGAGAAGGAGAAATTCGTTAGTGGTAGTGCATCACTAGAGCTTACTCTAAAGCTCGACTGTAGAGTAGGAACTAGGGTTTCGAATCACGTTAAATCGTGTGTGTTTGAGATTGTGTTCTTGTCTTTGTTTGTGCTATTGATTTTTTATATATTTTACTGCGCACTAACGAGTTTTGTAGACGAGCACGATCGAATACGAAATCAAGAAACCACTATTCACCCTCCTCCAATGTGTCAAATCGGTCCCAATAAGTAAATGAGCATATAGTATGGAATTACATTATTTTGGAAGAGTAAAATTTTTCTTGATTTCGGAGTTAACTATCAAATGAGATTATATTTTATTTTTGATAATCTTGATTATATAATTACTTGATAATCACATAACTAAAGTTATACATAATAACTTGAACCAAACACATTCTTCTTGCAACGAGGGACGCTAAAATTTGATTTTCTAATAAGAGATGTGTAGCAACATTTGTTAAAAAATTACAAAATTACATAAATTATGAGCTATGGTCCACATATAAATACAATGGATTCCACCCATTATTCTTCTTCTAGTTAGGAATGTTAATTATGCAAAAGGTTGGAATCGTCAATCTAACGACTTCTTCGCCTCCGACCCTAAGATTCGAAAGGAAATAAATCATGGAAGGACTATACCCGTAGACGCGATTGATAAAGCAATGTGTGATCATCTGAACTCGGGACCAAGTTTTAGATTCAAATCATTAAATATTTTTTAATTTTGAAAACTAATTTAAAAGATAGTTTATTTATCATTTTTGGGCTTCCAAGTCATGCTTGACTTGGTATTTAGATTGCGGGAGATATGTTTATTTTAACTCTGAGATGGATATAATGTTGTCTAACGAAGATCAAGTTACTAGAAACAAATAAGAAAAATCAGAGTTTCAATGCCAATAGGAATAGTTATTTTGAAAATCAATTTTTAAATGTGCATAAATTGTACTGTGAATTTATATATCTGACTTTCAAAATTAATCAGAAAAAATTTGAATACTCGAATAATTAAAATAATAATAATAATAATAATAAATGTCAGGCTACTACAATATAGCGTTTGGTTCGTAGAAAATTTTTTATTTTTTATTTTTATTTTTTTAGAAAATGAGAAAATATGAAAAATGATGTTTGGTTAGTATTTTTCATCTTCGTTTTTTTAGAAAATAAAAAAATATTTTTTAAAAAAATAGAAGACACAAAAAAACATTTTCTATTTTTTAGAAAATAGAAAATAAAAATAAAAAATAAAAAATAATTCTCAGAACCAAACCCCTTAAAACTCTTCATATTCTCTTTATTTTTTTTTAATAAAAAAAAATCACAATCAATATTCATATGTCATATTCAATGTGCGATAAGAAATGGTCAAGTAAAATATCTTTAGCCCCAAGGCATGGTGTGACGAAAGCGAGAAGGGAAGAATATAGTTTGATATTCCGTTGAAATAATATTCAGTGATAAATTTTGGAAAAATTTATGATGATAATTTTTTATACAAGAGTTTATCCGATAAATAGAGTAAGATTTCAACGTTGAAAAGTTTTTCAAGGATGACCCAACTACATAGTTTAGATTGAATCGTCAAACTACGAGCGTTTTTCTAATATACTTAGTGGTTGGTGGAGATTCGTAGGAGCTTCGATCTTTTCTGATTCAACTGTCAAAGAGACGTCCTCATGTGACCGTAAGACCGAGCTGATCATCTCTAAAAATTAATCGGGTTGAAGACTCGAACATCCTAGTACTAATAAAAAAAATCTTTAGCAAATTTACCAAGTGACCATTAAACTTTTATGTTTATAAAAGAATGCACTTTTTTTTAAAAAAAATATTTTTCTCAATAAAACATATAAAATATTAAAAGAAAAATAGGCGAGGGCTACCGATTTGGCCATGATTTTCTTAGCTAGAGGTTACAATCGATCTAATTGCCATCAATTTTTCTCGGAAAAAAAAATGTGTTACAAAACTTGGATGTGGCCTGTTCAAATATGTTCAAAAGTTAAGTGATTCTTTAATAAATTATCAAAATATTTTTGTTATAAGAATATGGTTATATAAATTAAATAATTATTAGCAAGTAAGAAAGAAGATATTGCATTTTATATCTAAAAAATAAGTATCGAGTGGAATAATTTCTTAATTTTATCTATAAACAAATCCCAAACGACAAATTAATAAGATTATCGAAACTAGTGCACTAACATTTTAGCAACGTACGTAGAAGTGGATGAAATTTGCCCTCGGAGACACGATGCAATAGTAAAAATGAAAAAATATTTCACAAAAAAATATAGTTTGATTTTCTATTACGATATTATTGGACAATAAATTTAAAAAAAGAATTCATTCGAGCGGTCCTAGAGTCTAATAATTTGTTCGATAAATAGAGTACGACTTCAACGTTAAACTGTCGTCAGAGTCGACCCTCGATATTTCAGGGCCTTGGGCGAAGTAAAAAAAAACATGCCCTCTTATAAATAAAAAAAAAATTCAATAAAATTGAGCCCCTTTTCTATTCAATTATAAAAAAAATTTCATTGGACCATGGGCGGGGGCCCTAGTTGGTCCTGTCCAGGGCCGTGAAAAAGCTGCGAACGCTTCTCTGATTTATCTTTGATGGTCGTGAAAGTCACTTGGGCTCCGACCTTATCCGACTCAGTTATTGGCGAGACATTAATTCAAAAGTCCGTGGGGCAATGCCGATCACTCTTAGAAATTAATCGAACCAAAGATTTGGATACCGTAGTCAATAAAAAAAAATAGAATTTGTTTCTCAAACTTAGTATAATCATCTTCTGTAAATAACCTCTGATGTTCAAAAATTTATATTCCACACCATGGAATTAATTGATAAATTATTTTTATTTGTATTCTCTTTTCTAACTCATTCGTGAAAATCATGTAGTGTATGAATCATTTATATCATATATATAAACCCTTTAAAAAAAGACAGACAAGTTAAATCACTAGGAATAGATTACATGAAGTTATTCTCAAATTAAAAGTCGATTATTTTTTTCGTTTTAATTTGTCCTTTCTCTAATACACTCGTTTTTTTTTTGTTAAACCATGTAGTTTATGAATCATTTACATTTAACATGATTTTATTGTGCATTGGGAGCACTGTTTATAATTGTGATCGATGATTAACTTACATACACTAACGAACAATATTGTATGTTAATAAGTCTTCAAAGATGCATGAATCCTTATTTCATATTTGATGGCATAACGAATTGACCTTTAAACTCGTGTAATTAAATTCTATTTATAAAAATATTACTAAATTATATATATTTTTAAGAACATTACTCTCTTTTTTTTAAATATCAGGAATAATTTTCGATCTCAAATATCTTATATTAAAACGATTTTGTCTAAAATGGCACCATTTCTACAATCTCGTAATTATTTTTATCAAAATTATTTCAAAGTGATTAGGACATATTTTGAGAAAAAAAATTAAAGGTGGACCGTTTAAAAAAAAACAGAAAGCGAAAAGCTTGTTTTTAACGATAATGTCGATGAATTGTCTTTTTTTTTTTTTTTTTTTTGTCCGTTTTAATTTGTAAAAATTGGAAATCTGTCTAACTAGCAGTCCCCTGTCATCCATCCCAAGGCTGTGGCGAGAGGGAGGTAAATCACCGAGAGGGACGAGGTCCCTTGACACAGTGGCAAGGCAGAGGGGGATCATATGAAGCCGGGGGGATTTTAGACCTCCTATATGGAATCGATCCCTGTCCAATCTGCAAATAATCCTCTGTCATACCATCACGTCATCCCCGTAGAGACATCCGTATCAATTTATGATATTATTTTGAATGTGAATTTTGTAATTATTTCGTCTGATTAATTCTTAAAATAGATGATTTAGTAGACCTTCTATTTTATACTCTAATCTGCAACACGACAGACAATGACTTCTCCTCGTTATTTAATTGTGTAAAAATTGTAACCGTCAATTCAGCGTCTCTCCTATCCTGACCCTTCAAGATTTAAAAGGAGTAAATTACGAGAGAGTTATGCCCATAGACACGATTGATAAGGTAATGAGTAGTCATCTTTACAAAAATATTGTAACCGTCAATTTAGCGGCTCCAACTGATCTGTCCTACGATTATTATGGGGAAAGTAAATCACGGAGAGTCCTATAGCTTTAATGTGGTGGTCAAAATACATAGAAATTATCTGAATCTAGAAAAAGATTTTAAATCTCCTCCGAAGTCAAACCATGCTACTTCTACAAGCATCATTATATTTTAACGATCACATTATTTCCGTGGAGATAATAATTAATCATCTAAGTATGAAACATAATTTTAAATCTTCGTCCCCATGGAAAGGACCTAGTGGCTAACGCTTATCGATATTTTATCATAGGATAATAGGTCAATCAATCTTAAATGTGAGGATGTCATTTTTCCGTATATTAATTACGGGGAGCGGACTAATAATCTCTTTGTTATTTAAGGCGAGGGAGGAGGAGAAGGAGAATGAGAAAGAGGAAAAGAAGAAGAAAGAGTGCAGGAAGGTCATCGACAATGTCTGCTGTTCTTTCCGCCGCCGGAGAGGAGTCCCAGGAGAGCTTCCAATTCTTCTTCGCGGCACTTCTACTCGTCTCCTTCACGTCGTCGCTGCTCTTTTACCTCCTCCGCGAAAAGACCGACGAGGAACCCAGCCACCTCCGCCTCGCACCCGGTCCGCCAGGCCTACCCGTCATCGGCAACCTCCACGAGATCGGCGAACTCCCCCACCGCTCCCTCCACCAACTCTCCCTTGCCTGGGGCCCCCTCCTCCGCCTCCGGCTCGGGAGCGTCACCGCCCTCGTCGTCTCCTCCCCCGCCCTCGCCCGCGAGGTCTTCAAGACCCACGACCTCGCTCTCTGCTCCCGCCCCAACCTCACGACCTGGCGCTGCCTCTCCTACGGCGCCCTCGAAGTCGCTCTCTCCCCTTGCTCCCCCCGCTGGGCCCGCGCGCGCCGGCTCTTAGTCGTCCACTTCCTCAACCAGCGATCGGTCCGAGGCCTCTCTGACTCCAGGGAGGAGGAGGTGCGCACCCTGATGGGCACCGTTGCCGCCGCCGCAGCCTCCGGCCGCGCGGTCGACCTCAGCAAGAGTTTTTTCTGCATGGTGAGCTGCATCACGTGCCGGGCCGTGTTCGGTAAGAGGTTCGCCCCGGCGGGTGAGTGCTCGAGGAGCAAGCTCGAGGGGATGATTTCTCTGACAGCAGAGCTCTTGGGGGGGTTCGTCGCCGGGGACTTCTTCCCGTGGGCGCAACGCTGGCTCAACGCCGTCACGGGAGTGCATGGGAGGCTGAAGAGGAACTTCAAGGAGTGGGACGACTTGTTCGAAAGGGAAATTAAGGAGCGGGAAAGAGACAGCACCGGCGGCGATGACGACCACACCTATGCCAGCGTTCTGGTGCGCTTGCTCAGAGAGGAACAAAGTAACAACGAAGACGGCCTCACGAGGGACAGCGTCAAAGCTCTTCTCATGGTAAAAACCACGTACCATCCCAATTTTGACGAAATATTACGGAATTCTAAAACTTTGATTTAGAGATTTTGCTGATAAAAAAGGATTAATTTCCTCTCAAACAATCCCAAATTTTATCAGGACTTGATGTTCGGCGCAACGGGCACAACGGCGGCGACAATGGAATGGGCCATGGCGGAGCTAGTGAGAACTCCTCGAGCGCTCGCTAGAGCCCAGGAGGAAGTCCGCCGAGTGGCTGCCGGAAAAAGCCACGTCGAAGAGGGGGACCTCCAGAAGCTCAGCTACCTCCACGCCGTCGTCAAGGAGATCCTCCGACTCCACCCGGTCGCCCCTCTGCTGCTGCCTCACGAGTGCCAGCAGAACTGCAAGCTCGCTGGCTACGACGTCGCCGCCGGAACTATAATCTACATCAACGCATGGAGCATCGGGCGCGATGCGGACGCATGGGATGACCCCGACGAGTTCCGGCCGGAGCGGTTCGAGGGCAACTCCATCGACTACCTGGGGCAGTACTTCGAGCTCGTGCCGTTCGGCAGCGGCCGGAGGATTTGTCCCGGGATCTCGATGGCAGAGTCGACTGTGTGGCTCACACTCGCCAATCTCTTACATGGCTTCGACTGGGCATTGCCGGCGGGAGCGAGAAGGGAGGATCTGGACATGAGCGAGGTGTTTGGGGTTGTCAGTCGCAAGAAAGAGCCGCTCGTGCTGACCGCAACTCCGGCGAAGTTACTTTAAATGGATGGATTACGTCCTAAATAAATAATCATATATTCTCCCTCTGCGTGCCGACTGGTTCATGTAACGATCTGTATTGACCGTACCATCTAAGTGTCCTCCTCTGCGCGCCAATGCGTCAGGGATATCATCATATTATATATATATATATATATAATTTTCAATTGCACGTATTACTGTATTCATCTGTACGAGAAATGATACGCTGAACGGTCAATTTGCAAAAGTTATAAATTTTTCAAGATATATAATTAATTCTTGACAAAGGATTGATCCGATGAAATTAATTCTTAAAACTATGCCTTTGATAAATACAAAATTTGGATGGGGCCAAAGGTAATCACGGTTCGGTTCGAACCATGAATTGAATCAAAAATGATGATTCAAAAATTGAATCGAAATCGTTTTTTCAATTCCGATTTCGAAATTAGAATCGGAATCAAAGACATATGATTTAGTTTCGATTCTTAAATTTTTAGAATCAGAATCGAATTAAAATCGAAACTGGATCAGAATCGGAATTGTACCGGAACCGTATCGAAATCGGAACTGAGTATTTTTTTATTAAAATCGGGATTGAATTTTTAAAAATAATTTGATATTTATTTTTGAAAAAAAATAAACTCATTCAAAATTTAAATAAATAAATTGACGGAATTAATGAATTAAAGAATACTATATTTAAATCGTCTATTAAAAGAAATGAGATTTAAAATTAAATAATTTAAATTTCGGTTCTAAATAGTTCGAATTGAAATTGAATCGTAAAAAATTGAAATCATCGATTAATGGTTCAGTTCCGATTTTCGGTGGATGATGAACTGGAGTTGACGATTCCGAAATCAAAATCGAACTATAAGAGATCGAAATCGATAGTTTCGAAACCGAAATCGGAACCGATGGTTTGAATTAAAGAATACTATATTTAAATTGTCTATTAAAAGAAATGAGATTTAAAATTAAATAATTTAAATTTCGGTTCTAAATAATTCGAATTGAAATTGAATCATAAAAAATTGAAATCATCGATTAATAGTTAAATTTCGATTTCGGTGGATGATGAATTGGAGTCGACGGTTCCAAAATTAAAATCGAATTATAAGAGATCGGAATCGATGATTTCGAAATCGAAATCGTTGAGGAGCAATTCAATTTCTATTCCATTAAATGATAAATCAAAACTGAAATTAAAACCGTCAGTTTTGGAACCGTCACCCGTGTGGCTGTTCAAATATGTTTAAAAGTCCAACAATTCTTTAATAAATTATCAAATATCTTTTAATAATATTGTTATATATATTAAATAATTATTAGTCGGTAAGAAAGAAGCTATTGCGTTTTATATCTAATAAAAAAGTATCGAGAGGAATAATTTCTTAATTTCAGTTATATGCAAATCCCAAACGACAAGTGAGATTATTGAAACAAGTGTATTAATATTTTAGCAATTTAAAATAGAACGGAATTTGTAAACAACCTCTGAAGTTCAAAAAATTATTTATATTTCTTACAACTGATTTTTTTTATAAATTATTTTATTTTTATCCGCTGTTTTAATTCATTCGTGAAAATCATGTAGTTTATAAATCATTTACATTATAATTTTGTGTGGAATTCCTGGAATCCCTTAAAAGGGAATTTGAAAGACAAGTTATCTCACTAGGAACAGATTGCATTAAGTTATTCACAAATTAAAGTTCCATCATTTTTTTTCCCTTTTAATTTCTCCTTTAATTTCTCTAGCACACTCGTTTTTTTTAAAAAAAAATTATGTAGTTTATAAATCGTTTACAGCATGATTTTCTCGTGCACTGGGAGCACTGTTTATGATTATGATCAATGATTTAACTTAGATACTAGTGAACCATGTCCGCTAGCCTTTAGAGATGCATGAATCCTTATACGATGAGTTATTCACTATTTAATCAAATGTTATTGTACAGTAAATAAAAAATACATAGTATTTTTCTTATGACTCTGATCAAATTTTTCGACGTCGATCGTCATCCGCATTATAGTCCAACCTCTGAATCCTTCGGAGTTGTCATTATTGTCCGACCGATCGAATCGAGGTCAAATTGAGTCGAAATCTGATCGAATTGTGATCATCAACGCTTCAATCGTGGTTCGGGTAGCCACAATTCGGCTGCGGTTCGACCGAACTCTAACTCCGACCAAACCGCACCTAGTTTCCGATCGGATCTCAATCGAATACCTATCGGATTGCGATTGGAATCCGATCGATTTGCAGCTGTCAGTGTCGCGGTCGCTGGTGGCCGCAATCGCAACCAATTCCAACCGCAATTAGGCTGAATCCAGTCGTGATCCGATGAAACTCTAGTGTCGGTCATAATCTAGATGCTCGGTGGTGGTGTTGAGCGACAAAAACTCCGATGGGACGAAACATTGTACATTCTCCATTAATATGCATGCTCAAGCACTCATGAAATGCACAAATACTGTCATTCATGATAACATTCTCATGTGTATATATATTCGGCTACGATCTGATCAGAATCAGTCATGGCATTGACGACCGCAATTCGATCAAATTTCGGGTGCAATTCGATTGAAATTTGATCGAAATTCAGTCAGTCGATCGATGGTGACGACCCTGATACATTCAAGGTTAGACTATAGTGCTCATTGGAGAAGGAAATTACGGGTGAAAATATTGTGCATTTTCTATTTACTATGTAATCATGATGGATCAGACGATTCATGATGTGTCATGCACGGACATGCACTAATAGATTGCTTAGGATATATATATATATATATATATTAGGAATACATAATGCTATCGTCCTATGCATAGTGCTTTAGTGAGCACTATAATTAATCTTTGAATTCGTTAGAATTATCATGGTTATCCGATCGATCAAATCGTGATCAGAATCTGATTATTATTCCATCGGATTCCGATCATTTGGCGATAGGACTGATGGCACAGGACTTAAAACTATGGCAGTTGGTAAGGAGTGAGAGGATCAATGCAGCCTGATGCGATTGAGTTCTGAATCGATCACTAATAGCAAAAAAACAGACTCAGTTCTCGACGTTTAAGAGTCTCGGACGAAATAATAAAATTTAAATTTTTTTATAGATAAAAAATTTATTTTTAATAAAAATCAAACTTTTTTTTTTCCTTGTTCGGGTCGACTCTGACTGTCACTGACAAAGAAGAAAGGGAGTAGTTCGCAGGGTCTTTCGATTTAACGGCGGCAATGCTTTCCCAGGAAAGAGATTCTGCTGCCTCGCCCAGGATCAAATAATATTTTCGTAAAAGAGCTTTCAATCGGTTCGACGCGATGAAATTATTATTAGTTATTTTCTCTACTATTTATATTATTATTATTATTATTATTATAGCCGCTTTCCATTAAATTTTCCCTTCTGTAATAAATTTTCAAGACTATCTTATTTATAAAATATAAAAAGGTAACATTTAAATAGATAAGAATTAATTTTTAAGAATTTTATTGATCGATTTTTATTTTATTTTCTCTATCAATAAAAGCTATTGATATTAACGATTTTATATTTTTCTTCTGCCAGCGAGTCTGCGCTACTCCTCGCCCGTTCGCCACTGGACGCTTCCCGTCCGCCATGGCCATGCATTGAGCATGCCGACAGCTAGCTGCATGACTTGCTTCCTTTCTTCGTAGATACTGATTTGATTAGAAAGAGTGAAGTTCCTCGTGGAAGTCCATCTGTATGCATTGCGAGCCAAGAGGATCAACCTGTACTCTCACTCTTAGGAAACTCTCGGGCAGGTTCTTTAATTTCATACAAGTGTTTCAAGGAGTCTTTTCAATAGCAAGTTCTGTCGCAAATCACTATCCAGCCTGTGAACAGCCTGTCGCCGGCGCCCAAGCGAACACTCGTCGACGGGAGACGGATCGACAGCGACATGACGTCCGCCGCTGATGGCTTAAGTGGCGTTTGATTGATTGGAAATGCGAATGACAGAGAGAGTGTTTGATTAATAAATTTAAAAATAAAATTTAAAAATTATTTTTAATTAATTGTGAATCAATCAAATCATTATAAGAGGTGGGTCTGATTTCATTCTCATCGATTTATTATTGTTCGTTGTCATCTAATCGTCGGTTGACATATGATGCTCATCAGTCGACGCTCGTCAATTGTCAGTGGTCATTCGCTCGTCGCTTGTCGCCTGTTGTCCATCGATCATCGTTCGTTGTCCG
Source organism: Wurfbainia villosa (assembly GCA_025175895.1). Taxonomy (NCBI): domain Eukaryota; kingdom Viridiplantae; phylum Streptophyta; class Magnoliopsida; order Zingiberales; family Zingiberaceae; genus Wurfbainia; species Wurfbainia villosa. The sequence continues at coordinate 5,366,034 of JAKLTH010000238.1, forward strand.
TCAATCGATCGACGGTCACCTGTAATGTCATCGACTATTGACGATTGTAAGCGGTCGACAGTCGTCGACAACCGACGACGATCGTCGACGATGTTATCCCCCAGCGACGGCGACACTCGCATCACCTTCACTTTCATTTTCAAATTATAAATCAAACAATATTATTAAAATGACTAAATCTATTTTTATTTCAGTTTACTGTCAAATTCATTCCTATTTATACTCTCACACTCAAAACAAATGTCATCTTAATAAAGATCCAAGGGGGGACACTCCTATTACTGTTGTTAAGAATTCATCGCCTTACTTTCTAGACAAATTGCACAATAAACAAAGATCGATTTCTGGACTCAAATAGTCATCTACTATTTTACCAATTGTGCTCAGGATATTATCCTTTTATAATTTATTCTTTCTCAATTTTTGAGAGGCTGAGATGAAAAAACCATTAGATTGACTATTTTAATTTTTTTTACATAAATTACAATGATAAAATAACATAACATTTTATATGTTAATACATTCGATTTTTTTATTAAAATAAACTCAATTTTATTTTATTTTTTTAAAATAAATAAACAATTATGAAATAGATTTTTTTTTTTTTTTGAAAGAATACATTTTCAATATCAAATCTATTTTATAGGTAGTTGGACTTAACGACTGAACTACAAATATTTTTTTAATTTATTTTGATAGTTGATGGAGTATATTTTATCTATAATTATTTAACATTCTATTAAAAATTTATAAAATCGAATTGATTATTCTCAAAATTAATTAAATCCGAACAAATAAAAAAACAAACTCTTCGTCGTGAATCTGTGGGGGCCGACTCATAAATAAAGGAATAGAATCGTGAAGCTCAGCTGGTTTGGTCCGGTAAGGATAGGAAATGCTAATGCGACGAAGGAATAGACTGCTTATGTGGCGGAGAGAGAGTGTGAGGGTGTGCAGAAGCATTCTTTTTCTCTTGGAGATAAAGAATGGGTACGAGGTTAAGAGGAAGCTGGAGTTACAGCCGAAAGGTCTTTGTTTTTTGTCCTGCTTATGTTACAATCATAATATTTTCAATTTAATTTTTAACTATTATATATTTATAAAAAAAAAATTAAATGCTTTTCGATTTAATCCCATGATGGATAAATTTTCTTTTTATAAAACTGAATCGATCATTTTTTTTAAATTAATTGGAGTTGATAAATATTAATTTAATTTTAGTTTTTATTAACAAGTGGTATCTAAGCTTCGTTCGACTAATCTATTTGGTAAATCGGTCATGCCCCACGACCTCCGAAGAGTCTCCATCGGCCCACAAGGGTAAATCATGATGACGCGCCGCCAAATCGTCGTGAGGGATATGTACGTCAATTGGATCTGCACCCTACACCGATCTAGCTGGAAAATGGGGACTCGCCTTCGCAACCCGCGAGCGAGTGGAAAACGACGAAATCTCCTCCGTAAACTGTGGTCGACAGAGATCGAACCATGACTGCTGTAATGACCGTCCAAGCTCTTACCAATACGTCGTTGCCATGGGGGCATAGATATTAATTTACTTGGACTTTAATATGGAGGTTCAATTTAATTTTTTTTATTACGCAATTGATCTCCTATGCGATCAATTCCTATGCGCCTGTGCGCTCTACGTCGATCTTGTGCCACTGTCGGCGTTCTTTATCGCCGCCGCATCAGATCACTACTAGCCGTTGGGTGGGCCGGCGACGCCTGGCTTCATGACGGTCAAGCGAGGCTCGGCCGTAGGTGCTTGCCGGAATCCGATCCTAACGGTAGAAAATTCATCGCGTCGCGCGGGCGACAATGGTGCACCCACTGCCGCCCGCGATCAGGCCAGATTCCGACTGAATTACGACAAGAATTCTGCGACGGACGGATTGACAGTCGATGCCAACCCGTCCTATGTCGGATTTGGGTCGTAATTCGGCCGGAATTCAGCTTGATCGCGGTCGAAATTGGTTGCCCGATTCTAGCGGCTGATTTCGGCCGTGATTCGACCGACCGACGGTCGAATGACGACCGACCGATTATATCAGACGGACCGATGTCGACTGTCGGTTCGTCCAGCGTCGGATTCCGATTGCAATTCGATCGGAATCTGACCCAAATCGTGGCCGACAATAGCCGCGCCACTGCGCCGACCACGTGGTTCGGTCATTTTCGACCGATTTGCACCAAATTTCATGTGCTAACCGACCGGAATCGGAGCTCCACCGGACCGCCGATGAGTTATGTGTCGATCGTGCCCGATCCGGTGGCCGACAATGGCCGAATGGTGCGGCAGCGACAACGACAATGCGCTTGACTCACTCACGAGGGCACACTGTACATACATTTCTCAATCGCGATTGATCGGACAACTGAAAACACATCGTGCACGGACGCACAGGGATAATTCACGCAGCGATCAAAACTCTTTTTTATTATATGTAATCGTTTATCTAATTAATCTTAAATTTTAAAATTAAATTTCATAATTAATTCGAAATTGTTTTTTTTTTTCGTTAAAATTTTAGTCTGAGCTCCGCCACTGTAATCATGGGAGTTAAAAGAAAAAACCGAGGTAACGATGGACGTATCAAACTCCATCTCTTTTTACTCCAATTGCATTAGCTGCACTTTCTCCGGTCTTTGTTATTCTTTAAGAGTTTTTTTTTTATTGATATTATATATTTTCAAAATGTTTCATCAAATCGGATAAAATCAGAATTCAAATGATCTTTATTAGTCATCAAAGATAAATCTGAAATTAAAATATTCGTAATTTTTTTACGGTTCAATTCGAACTTCACAGTCACGTCGTTCATGATTCAATATCGAAATTATATTTTATTCACCGAGTAAATTTTTAGATCCTATAGCCGTCCGAATGATTTTTTTTTAAATTCATCGTCGAACAATATCACAATAAAAATTAAACTGTATTCTTATATAAAATATCTCTTCAATTTTACCGCAGCACCGTGTCATTGGAGGCAAGAGTCCCCTGCCATTTATGATTGGAGGCAAGAGTCCCCTGCCATTTATGATCGAGGAACGGAATGACTTAGATCCATTGTGGAAACTTCATGCTTAGCCGAAGAAAGATAAGAGAAGAGATGGTTATGGCAGAACTGATTGATCTGGTTTTCACATTAAAATGATAAATAAAACTTCTATGTAATAATTTATCAGCAGCTTAATCGATCACTTCCAATGCCATATACTGAGCATATCCTGAATCAAATCAAAACTTCGGGCGATTTTGGAGACCAGCAATTACGATCGAAGTCTTTAAGTGCATCCAGATGCAGTCTTTTCGGGATAGTCCATTGATTAGAATAATATAAATATTATTATAGATGGAGATAGATCGAATCTCGATGTAAAATCTATAATCTTCGTATGAATTCAAAAAGTTTTTGCTGTTTTTGATTAACGGCTCAAGAGGTATAGTTTTAGTTTCTATAATTTAATTTTTTTTTATCATCAAGAAATTGACAGTAAAAAATATTAGGTGAGAAATTGACAGTAAAAAATATTAGGAGGGACGAACGTATTCATTTTACTACATAAGCTTCCAATTTTTTCAAGGGCTAGTGAATCCAAGAATTTTTTTTCCCCGCAATACATAGCTGTTAAAACAGGTCAATCATACCGTGTTGGTGCTCCTACCTAAATTTAGTAACAAGATTGGGACTGAAAAATAAGAGATCATAGTTTCAGAATCATTGGTTTTGATTGATCATTCAATATAATCGAAACAGAATCATTCATCAACAGTTTTTGTTTCGATTTTTTATGATTCAATTTTAGTTTCGAAATTATCGATTTTAATTCATCATCCATTAAAATGAAACCAAATCTTATCGACAATTTTAATTTCTTACATATTCAATTCCAATTCGAATAATTTAGAATCAAAATTTAAATTATTTAATTTTAAATCTTTTATTTTTTTAAGTGATGGCTTAATTATTTTTTTAATTCATTAATTTGATCAATTCATTTTAATTTAAATTGTTTTATATTTAAATTCAAATTTTATACATGAGATTTAAATTATGACAATTTATTTATTTTACAAAACTCTTTAAATCAAATATTTATCGTAAAAAAATTATCATCACAATATATATATATATATACTTTGAACTTAATTTATATAAATCAATTTATATACGTATCCTTTTGAGTATAAAGAAATCAAATTCTTCGTAATTCACTAACTATTTGAATATATGACTTTTTTTATCTTAATTTAATCTGAAATGTTATTAGAGATAACTATTGATATGTCTTCGATTGTAATGTCAATAAGTCTTTATTATGTCCCTATGGGGATGACATGGTGGTTAAGGCACGACGGTGCTTGTAGAAGTGACATGGATCGATTCCGGAGGAAGTTTAAAATTTTTTTCTGGATTCAGATGACCTCCACGTGTATTGACTACCACATCAAGACTCATAAGACCCTTCATGATTTATCTCTCACAATGGTCGTGGGAGACCCATAGGGTCCTCCATGATTTACCTCTCATAATAGTCGTGGGACAGACCGATAGGAGCCACTAGGTTGACGATTCCAACCTTTTACAGATATAAGTCTTTATTATTCTTCTTCATTATCTCTTATTGTCTAAAATCTGCTCTACATCAATCATTCAGATAAATTTATGTATTAAGTAAATCTGGAGTCATACATATTCTTTATCATCTAAAATATTTTCTCTCACTAAATACTTGTTCAATCGTCACAGTTGAGACATGAGTTACTAAAATTTATTTAGTAATTCATGATAATATAGGAAAATCATTCGAATGCTCTTTTACCATTCAGGATTGAAAAATCTTCCAGAGATGAGTGAATACTAAACTCAAAAAAGCTGTTAGATATAAATAAATTTCAAATGCAAACTTTGAACTCTTTAATTTCTTTTGCCTTTGAAATAATAGTTGCTATACTTTGCATTTTAAAAATTTCTTTAATATTTATAAATCGAAAAGATTATTGAGTAGAAATGTCATAAAAAATTCAACATATATATCAAAAATTAATTTTATAATGCAATTTATTTTCTATGCAACCTCATAATCATTTATTTCTAAATTTTCAATATAAAAGATATAAAATAAACAATCTAATTTCATCTAGGATAAAAAACAATAACAACAAAATAAATATCAAGAATTTCATAAAATTAATTACATAATTTTATTTTTATTATATAAATTGTATCTTTTAAATATTCTTGAATTTCATATTTTTGCATAGTATTTATAATATTAATACTTTCTAATAAAAATTATGAAAATGTAAGATAATGAACAACATACAATGTATATGTAGCAATGTTAAACACTTTTAATAAATTTAATTTTTTACAAATAATCTGTTGTGGATATAAAATAATAGAATTAACATTATTTACAAAAAGAATAATAATTGTTTATAAGAAAATAATTCATCTAATATAGGCGTTGTAACATTTTTATAAAATCTTTTAGGTAATTTTTCTATTTTCTTTACAAAATTTAGTTTAATGTTTCATTATTTGTGGATCATTCCATAAATAAAAAATTACTTTTTAATAGAGGTAAGATAAATTTTAAAAGATCTTAATCTGAACATATAAATTTAATACATAAACATCTTATATGAAAAAATTTATCATCAAAACTAGATTTTACAAATATTTTTTAAATCTATAGAAGTAATATTATCAGAAGCATTATCAAGCCTAATGTAAAAAATTTTATTTACTAAATAATATTCTTATAAAATTAGATATTAATCTTATAAATATTTTCAATGATATGTCTTTTGTCAAAAACTCAAAAATGCAATGATAAATATTTTTTGGATATTCTAATTATTATAAATTCAATGACAAATAATAGTCATATATGATTATCTTTTGAATAATCACTCCAAATATCACTACATATAAAAACTTAACCATTATTATTTTTCTCTTTTTTATAAAGTTTATGAGTTGTACATATAATAATAGTTCTAGGGATACATTTTGCGGATGAATTTAAAGAATTTTGATAATAATTAATAAATCTTATTTTTTTGCTGAAACTAAAAGATAAATATTTAATAATAATCATTTTAGATAATTATTATTTATTTTTTCCATTAGAATAGATAAAAAGAGAAGAAGAATTAGAAGATGCAAACTCAGATATTTAAGTTCGTGTTCTATCAATATCAACTTCAATTAGATGCTTGTTATTTAAATGCTTTCTAAATATCTCCCATCCTTCACCTTCGTTAATTACAAATAGTTGTATTGAACCATTTGGTAAATTTTTTTTTTAAATATACCTTAAAAATGTTGTATATCAATATTTTCCTTTTTTTTTACACATATCTCTTCTTATCATCATTTTCAGCTTCAAGGTTGACATGTTGATCAAATTTTTATGTTAGAATTTTTTTTTAGTATATTGACAATAAGAAGTAAGAAGGGATGATTGATTTGTGAAGGAAAATAAACTTAAAGTGGTATTTATAAATATTATTTCATGAAGCGTATAAAAGTAATTATAAATATTTTGAATTTTGAATTTTATAACACAATGATACTATTGATTTTCTTGATTGTGACACAACAATAAAAATTTTAAAATTTTAAATAACTTTAATCATTGTACATATTGATTGGTATCACATAATAATAAAAAATTTGAATTTTAAATAGTTTTGATTTTTAGACATGTTTATTGTTGTGACATGCCTCATTAATGAAAAATTTAAATTTTGAATAACTTTGATCATTGTGTATTTGTGCATGACTTTGATTTAAATTTTGAATGACTTTTATTTTTTGTGTATATTTTTTTATTGTGATTGTAATACATCAATGAAAAATTTGAATTTTGAATAACTTTAATTATTGTGCATATTAATTATTGTGATTGTGACACATCAATAAAAAATTTAAATTTTAAATAATTTTTTTTTAGTTGACACCAAGTATGTAGGTCTTCGGCTTAACTAATCTAATCATATAAAGCATCTCCCTCAAGTGTTGAGCCATGGAGATATTTGGGTATGTTTTATTACTGTCAAATTTAACTGTCAATTGACAAAGCATTCTTAAGTTTACTCTACTGTATTTCTCTCTAAGGGCTACTTAGATAACAAGAGTTGATAGAAATGACTCATACTCATAGACCAGATCATCCATTATTGAACTAATCAAATATATCCTTAGCAGTGAAATCCTTTTTCTTTCATGCTTTGTAGGTATCAAGATCACGTCTATGCTGTATTGTGGAACCATCAACAGGTTCATCTATAACCTGATGAACATCCTATAGAATTTCTCATTCCTTAAAAATATATTGTATCTTCAGATGTTAAATTTTGTAGTAATCTCCATTCAGTTTTTCTCTCCTATTGAATTCAGCTACGATGTATTTAGTAGCCATAATCTACCGTAAATAAATATATTATTAAGTTATTCAGTGTATGTCATATGTATGTAATTTATGATTGACTTAATGTAAATCCGAGTTGGTTCACAAAATCAAATAGCAACCATATTTTCATTCATCATTTATATACTAACATTGATTAACTATATTACACACATCCCATTAAATGAACTAATAATTAAATGAATTATTAAATGATTTGTACTTGTAATGAACTAATCATTAAGAGCATATAATATTAAATAAATTAATCATTAAAATTAAATATGTTATAGTTTGTTAACACAACGTATTCTATTAAAACTGTTAACACATAACGTAAATAAGTTTAACAGACTAGATAAGTTATTGCTAATTCTATTAGGACAAACACTAATATAGTAGTAATCAATGCAATCCCTATCTTTTTAGCCTCATTTGGGGCAATTTCAGATAGACCGACTTTAAGATTATCTATAGAACCCACATCTGGATCCTCCTCAATCTCAACAGGATCTCCTTGATCCATATGTTCAAGTAGCACTATGCACAACTCTGCATATATGATATATCCTTCATAGCACCCCCATACGTGGTATACTACTACACTGAGATTTGTTTATAGTGAAAAATACCAAAATCCAAATTCGGTAGTTATCCAAGATAGAAAAATCCTACTATTCGAGTCTCCAGAATAATCTATCGAGTCTCTCAATATGTCCTCTGACTCCATAAACAGAGTCATACACAATCTCTTGGATAGCTTCTCTCAATTTATTTCGCAAAATATCACAATGAGTCATTCTAAAAATCATCCGTGTCTTCTGAAATTGAAATTATCAAAGTCAGTACAAGATTGACTAACCAATAAAGAACCAACTAATATCAATTTTCAATAGATATAGGACCAATACACTAAGAACACAAAAATAATCAAGAAAAAAAAAATCTTCCTAATTCTAGGAGTTCCAATCGATTGGTGTCTTCGACCAATCAACCAGACTAAAAACTATCGACTACGAAAATTGAATTCTGAATGATTTGAATTGGTTTAAGTTGGTGCTAACTTGTTCAGTCCCGACTCGGCCAACACCGGCTTGATGAATACCAACTCAGCCAGATCCAATTCGATCAATGCCGATTGGCCCAGTGCCGATTCGGGCAGTGCTAAGTAGCTGTTAGCTTTCTTAAGTTTAGCAGTACTACTAGTCCAATTGCTTTTAAATTAAGACATCTTATTAGGCCAAGCATGACTTAGATCTATCATAGTTCGTTAGTGATCTTCAATATGAGCCAATCTATTCCAGTGAATTACTCATCCCATGTACAGTGAATCCATACCAGGTTTTCATGGATTTATAATTTCTAAATTGGGCTTCTCTTAAATTGGATCTATGCCCATGCCAATTACTAGCCCAATATTGCTAGTCCAATTTCTAGCCAGTGGGCCCGGTACAGTGCAGCCATCAAATAAAAGGATGAGAATTTAGGTAGCGTTTCGGAGAGAGATTTTTTTTTATTTTTTATTTTCTGTTTTTTTCTTTCAGAAAATAGAAAATAATTTTTTAGTGTTTTTTAATTTTTCAGAAAATATTTTTTTATTTTTTGAAAAATGAAAATAAAATAGAAAATAATTTTCTGGAGTTTTTCAATTTTTCAGAAAATGCTCTTTTATTTTTTAAAAAATGGAGATGAAAAACACCAACCAAATACATTTTTTCATTTTCTCAAAAAATAAAAACAGAAAATTAAAATTTTTCTCACTATCAAATATCCCCTTAACTTTTCAAACGAGTATATATTCAATGGTGAAGGATGATACAATTGCATTTTCGATCGAATTTAACTGTTAAATTGTAAGTACATTTTTTATTTATTCTGAAGATTGATCGAGTATACCTTATTTGAAAATTATTTATGCTCTGTTAAAATTTTATGAGATTCAATTGATCATCTCATAATTAATAAAAAATATAAGTCAATGGAGCTCAAACCTCTGAAAAATATCTGTGGCTTTTCCTTTTTTTTTTTTTTTTTTTTTTGATTAGTCGCATCCCCACTTAATTTTTTTCTTCTCATCTTCTCCGTTAACATCCGAGTGCAACCTTTTCAATACCCACCATCGATCTCCTTGGCAATGCTCGTCACCAGAGCCCTGGCAGGGGCAGCTGGGGTTCCGTCTAGAATCCAATGATTTTTTTTATAATTAATAGAAAAGGAATTCAATTTTATTAAAAAATATTTTTTTTTATCTATAAAAGATCTATTTTTTCTTATTTCGCCTAGGATCTTGAAATATCGAGGGCTGACTTTGCTCGCGACGCAAGCCTTTCGACGTCGGTAGATCGCAGCATATGCAACTACATGCCTGGTGACGGCGGTAAATCGCAATGTGGATTTTTTTTTTCTTTTTGGCAACGCGACGACATATCACATTTTCTTCTAGGGTACGATGATGATATCAGAAGCTTAGTCAAAATTTAAAATTATGTGAGACTGATAAGTAATTATCTAGAATTATTGTCAAAACTACTATATATAAAATAATTGTTTATTATCTGATGAGATAGTATCCCCCTTATGAGTGATCGTCGTTCATCATTGTTTGAATGATCGATTTTTGTTATCTCTTTATCAATAACGAAATTTTTTATACTGAATAAAAAATAAGCAATTTAGATTGTTCATCACTTGGTGAGATAACATCCGTCTCATGAGAGATCTGTTCGTGGTAGCATGTTGGAGCATGCATGATTAGACTGGTAGAAATGATATAATTTAGGCTTAACCCTCTTGCCGTACTTGTTAGTAGATGGGTTGTTCTTATTGGACTCGATAGACGTTTCTTGTTAGATGAGACGAAACCCTATGATTAATCATCTCGACGTGTTTATTAGTGGACTTATGATTTTTATCGACCTTGATAACCGTTCAGGTTAGAAGAGTTCGAACCTCTAGACTTAACCATCTCGACTTATTTATTTATAAGTTGATGATCTTTACCGATTTTGATAAACATTTTGTTTTAGAGGTGTTGAAACCCTCGCTTGACCGCCTCAATGGGTTAATGATAGATCGATGATCTTTGTCGACGTCGATGGTCATTTTATGCTAGATGTATTGGATAACCCTAGGTTTAACAACCTAGGATAATCGACTGCCCACGCGACCTATTAGTAGTAGTATGCTAGTGCGTGCAGTCAATAACTAGATATTTATATACTGCATGTTTATCCACGAGTTCTATTCGTGGTAGCATGTAGTTGCGCGTAGACAGTGCTATTGATTGTCGACCCACGAGTTACGTTCGCGGTAGCTCATAGATAGTTCCCTTTGTATTACCTAGAGAGTCACGAGGCTTTGTCGTGGTATCTGGATGTGCACTGCTTGTTGCAGTAGTTGTGTATTGTAAAATACCGAAAAAAAAATACCCTTATTAATTAAGAAATTATCTTATGGAATTTTTCAGAAATTTTTAAGAATTTTTCTGGATTTAAATGGAGGCTCTATAAGTATTTCATGAGGATAAAGTAAACATGCTTTTGTAAAGCATGTTTAGACTATAACGAGGTGTTAAATTTCTCAATAAATCTGAGAAATTCGTTTCCCGTCGGTTTCTTATCGCAACTCACCGTCGGTCGTTTCGCTGTTGCGAGCGACCTCTCCCCTTCGTCTTCGGAGCGACCAGAGCCCGATCCCTCTTCCCGATCGCTTTCTCTTCTTATGATCTTCGCCTGATCCAGTTGATCTCCGCTGAGCTCACTGTCGTCGCCGTCCCCGCTCGACGCAGGATCGATTTGTCGTCGCCTCTTCTTCTCTGCTGGTCCAACAGCAGCGGGTGCCGACGCCCCCTGAGCTCGAGCTCGCCCGCTGTCGTCGCCATGTCGGGAGCTGCCCCCATCGTTGTCGCCGTGGGCGACAGTGGTTCCTCCTGATCTTGACGACGCCTCCTCGTCGCCGCCTTCTCCCTCGTGCGCCGCCACGCCGCTGCCGCCGCGAGATCCTCTTCGATCGCCGGTGCCCAAAGCCAGCCGCCACGCCAGTTGCTGTCGCCACGCCGCTGCTGCTACCGCTGCCACCGCGAGTTGGATTAGCTGTTGTCGCCGGTGCCGATCCAGTCCGATCTCCGCCCAATCCAGTCGATCCCCGCTTGATCTTCGCCGGATCTGGCCCTTCCCACTCGCCGCCGCCTCTGACCAGCTGTTGTCGGACGACCTCCAGACGACGAAATCCCTCTAGCCGACGCGCAACCACCTTTTGGTCACTGTCGGAGCACGAGCTCAGCTAGTCATTGCCCTCTTCTGCCGCTTCGTCGCTGCACTGATCTTTGAAGCAGATGATCTACTACAACCTATTTCTCTATTCGAAGATGTCACAGATCAGATCGATTCTTTTGCGTGGTTGTGTCCTGCCCATTGCGCCTCCAACCGATTCTGTACAGCGAGCCCTCTGCCTCGGTTGTCGATTGCTTGCATCGTCGGAGCAACCGGTCGATCGTCGCTGGAAATAGGGTAAACTACTGTTATAACTTGGATTTAAGGGGTTATTCGATAGTTCAAATCTATTGATTTTGATGGATGTTGATTAAGGTTTGAAATGACTTGATTGTTTAGTTGTTTAGCTTGGATTGGTGTTTGGGCAGTGGTGGAGCTCGGTTTGTTCCGATGAACATGGCAATTGGGGGAAAAAAATGTCTGTCGGTGAAGATCTGGTCAGTAAGATCTGTTTACCCTTGTTGTTTTCAATGGAAATTGCTATAAGTATGTTCAGGTTTAGAAACTCTATCGATATATAAAAAATGGATATATGTTGATGCAACTCGTTTCTGTGTTGTGGTTGTGATGGTAGGTGGCCGTTGTGGTCGAATCTATTTGGTGGTTATAGATTGCTACTTCAATGGTAAATCACCTTCGGTGGTATGAGTTGACCACGGGAACGACATGTTGAGTCTGTGAGTCTTGAACCTGTGTCGAGAAGGTGATTTATCTTTGAGAGCCGACTGATACCGAGTCGGAAAAGAGGGGCCAAGTCATCACATTTATTATGGAAATCAGAGACTACAGTCTTAGAGATTTCCACTAACTGTGCTAGTCAGATCATTACCTGTGGATAATGAACAGACTTGTAGACTATTGTGATGCAGATAGCGGAAGACTAGGTTACGGTGTTTCATAGGGATTGTATCCCTGAGTTGTTGGTACTGGGTTGTATAACTTTGAAAGTACTTTTGAGTACTTGACTTATGTTATACAGAGGAAGTAGAGTTGTTGGCATACCATTATCGGGATCAATCCGGTATTTGGTGGAAAATGCAGAAAATGACCTTCGGGAAATAAAACATCACTTGATCATGGTTTAGTGATGTTGAAAGAGAGTATTTCCCCGTGTCACTTTCAGTGACACATGGTAGAGAATTCTTGAGCTTCAAGTAGGGTGATCGGTTAGTAATAGAGTACTGTGCAGAGTCGTGAGACTTGCAGAGGTTACAACCACCTAATAGCTCAAGAAGATAAATGATGATTTAAGCCACCCAGAGATTATTGACTTATAGTTGGATTAGGATGTCGAGATCTTCTACCAGATCTTGTCGGAAGACGTTGGATTGAGATAGGAGTTTAGAAATTACTCCGTACAAGGGTGTAAGAGTTGGAGACCGGTAAGCAAATATTGCAGGTCAACTTAATAGAGTCAGAAGTTTCCGACTGTTGGATAAAAGGAGCAAGATCGGAGTCATAGGCCACGAGCTACTAGTGGAGAGTTTTTTCGATCATAGAAGACCCACCGTAGATCGTCAGAACTGCCTGGTGCTATCAGCGAGATCAGAACAAAGACTTCGAAGGGATTATTTGCGTGCAGTGCGGATCACGAAGACACGCGAAGTTAGATTATCCATTGGATCAGTTCACCTGTTGATATTGTGAGCAACCAGTACAGTGGAGGAGGTGTACTTTGAAGACTCAGTTGAAGACTACCAATGGTGTTCCAGAAGGATGATGCACCGTCTCGACAGCAGAGACCAATACCGAAGATTGAGTTATCTCATCAGCAATGATCTACCACCTCAGGCATGGTTGGAGTTCCTTGATACTCCCCTTCCGCAGAGATTAGCACAGAGGCAGCATCAGCAGAAGACATCGTAGAAGGCACATGCTGACAACAACAGTTACCTCCAGATATGAATTGACTTTGTACAGAGGATAGAGTATACTACGAGGGTCGTATCTATTCGGTAATCTTTAGTTGCAGCTCGTAGGATTAAGTGATGTGATCAGATGATCTAGCATGATCCTCAGATCATTTATCGTAGAAATGCGACCGCTTTGTCGCGGGCTGTTGGATATGATCTGGTTCCCTTCGGGGAAAGGCCGAGATCTATGGAAAGCCTTTGGATCAGATCGATAGATAATTAGTCGTTCAGGGTATTACTCTAGTTTACCCTCTGAGTTAATATGTTGAGAGATGCTTGTAGTTACAGGTATCTGTATCTAGAACATTCTTAGTTGGATTAAAAGGGGTCCTTTACATCGACTTGTGGGTCGGTGGTATCTCTACCGTCAGGTGAGAAGTGGACCAACAATTAAAAAGTTAAGGGAGACCCTTAGACTTGGATAGACAAATCTTTACTGTAGACATATCCTTACGGATGGTCAAATGGTTGGAAGTATGATTATGCCTCTCAGATGTGCGTATAATCCGAGAGTATTCGGATGTAGTTTCGGATGAACTCCAAGGCTTGCCGTTGTTTAGGCAAGTGGAGTAGGCGATCAAAATGATTGCGAAAATAGTCCGGTATCGAAGATCACATAACGAGTGATATTTTTGTTGGTATCAGTGTTGTTAAACACTATAAAAGAATTGGAATAATGTGAGTTGCGATTATAGAAGAAGTTGGAGGGGATATTTATTTATCCCAGTATTCCTCCCTGAGAAGGATCCAGAACTCTTTGTTAAAGAGAGATGAACCTTTGAAATTATGCATCGATTATCGATGACGGAATGCGATAATTGTTGAAAGTAAATATCCTACGTTGAGGATAAATGATCTGTTTAGATCAGCTAAAGACACCTGTGTATACTCTAGGGTTGATTTACGACTGGAGCGTTGATATGGTAGTGACATGGTGTCATATAAGTATCATTGTCGTTGTGATGATTGATATATCATCAGCCTAGAGAAAAAGGGGATGCAGGTGTATGGAGACGACAATTTCATACTTGGTATGAATTGTATGAATTTTGATTAAGTTGCTAGACTAATTAACGATTTAGTCGTCACTGGATTTGAGAATCGTGTATCCTGAACACGATTGGATCCTTTTGTAGTTGTTGGAGTTGCGTAACTTGGCCACTGTTGATTGTGGTAGTTGGAGTTGCGCACTCGGCCACCGTAGATGGTGGTTTTCCTTGTATGTTTTGGTTAATTCTGTAGATGTGGATAGAATGTTTGACATTACTATATCACAGATTTGTTTGACAAAGGTGATGTTGGAAATCATTTAGTCAGAAGCTGGGGGAAACCAGTTTACATGACCTAGATGACGATTAACTTTTACACGAGTATTAGTTAATCCTTCCGGAGTGGACAAAAAGGATGTTGTACGCGGATGCGTTGTTTCAGGGATCGAAACGATTCCGATGCAGTTGAATGAGGTATATCTTATGCCTACATTAGTTAAGAAACTACGAGATAGACGGTCATATACATGACGTGACTTTAGTAGTTATTATCTGGATTTGTGGATGTATGGAGCAAGAATGCTCATGGGATTTTAACTAGCTACTGGGTAGCTACAATGGAGTTGCTGGAACGCGAACAGTTGCAACAATTGCAACAAGTGAGATTCGTCGCTATAGTCTCCCATGCACTTACAGAGTGTGTGGTGAAGTGTATCTTGGATGGTTGATGAATTTCTCTTTTGAGAAGATAATTCCCCATCTCTGAGAAGGATAGTGTGTTCCGGACACGCGTCCAGTCAAGGAAGAGTCGCTACAGGAAGCATATCATTGGAGATTTGCTATTCACCCTGATGGTACTCAGATGTACCGAGAGTTGAAACGTTCATACTGGTGGAATGGTATAAAGAGAGTTATAGCAGATTTTGCTGCTCGATGTTTAGTATGCCAGTAGGTGAAGGCTGAACATCAGAAACTCGCTGGATTTCTCTAGAAAATTCCAATTCCGGAATGGAAGTGGGAGCATATCACGATTGATTTCGTTATAGGATTGCCTAGAACCCGTAAAGGACGTGATGCAATTTGGGTGATTGTGGATCGATTGACCAAATCAGCTCACTCTCTGCCTATGCGTGGAATGGACTTGTTGGATTGTTCGACAGAGTTGTACTGCTGAGAAATTATCAGATTGCGTGGGGTACTTTTAAGTACCATATCGGATAGAGATTCGCGATTTACCTCGTGATTTTGGTAGAGTCTGCAACAAACTATGGGCACAGAGCTTCGGCTCAGTATAACATTTCATCTGCGGATGGATGGACTGTCTGAGCGTACAATTCAGACGTTGGAGGATCTATTAAGATCTTGTGTCATGAATTATGGAGGTAGTTGGGAGAATCACATTCCTTTAATGGAATTTGGCTATAAGAACTGTTTATCACTCCTCCATCAGATGATTGCTTTTGAGGCCCAATGCGGTAGACCCTGTGGATCTCCCGTGTTGTGGGAGGAAGTCGGGGAATGACATCTATTGGGGGCTACAGAGTATCCAACATGATGCAAAGTTGGTGTGCGTCATCGGATGATGGTTATTAGAGGTACAGGATCAACAGAAGAGTTACGCAGACTGAAGGTGAAGACCTTTGGAGTTCTCAGTTGGGGAATAGGTATTTCTGCGTATTTCACCTAAGAGAGGAGGTGAAACGATTCGGGTTAAATAGGGAAATTTATTCCACGCCTTATTGGCCCCTTTGAGATATTGGCACGGATAAGAGGTGTGACTTACCGGTTGGCTTTATCTCCGACACTAGCGGGGGTTCACAACGTATTTCCTATTTTTATACTGAGGAAATACATGTCGCATGTTGAGCAAGCTTTGAAAGAGGTTCTGAATTCTATCTCAGTCTAATGCGACTTACGAGGTGATTCTAGGGTGGAGCCTGGGTCGCAAGGAGCGACAGTAGTGGGACAAAAATCATCCGACTCGTAAAGGTTGGATGACAGCATCATACCGATGAGGAGGCTATGTGGGAGCTGGAAGATACTATCCGGGCTCGATAGTCTCATCTGTTCACTTGAGGAAGGTATGTGGTCCTTTCGAAAACTTGCTTGAAGTAATTTTTGTATGTTAGTGCGAAATTTGGGGACCAAATTTTTATAAGTGGGGGAGAATGTAAAATACCGAAAAAAATACCCTTGTTAATTAAGAAATTATCTTATGGAATTTTTCAGAAATTTTTAAGAATTTTTCTGGATTTAATTGGAGGCTCTATAAGTATTTCATGGGGATAAAGTAAACAGACTTTTGTAAAGCCTGTCTAGACTATAACGAGGTATTAAATTTCTCAATAAATCTGAGAAATTCGTTTCCCGTCGGTTTCTTATCGCAACTCACCGTCGACCGTTTCGTTGTCGCGAGCGACCTCTCCCCTTCGTCTCCGGAGCGACCAGAGCCCGATCCCTCTTCCCGATCGCTTTCTCTTCTTCTCATCTTCGCCCGATCCAGTTGATCTCCGCCGAGCTCACTGTCGTCGCAGTCCCCGCTCGACGCGGGATCAATTCGCCGTCGCCTCTTCTTCTCTGCTGGTCCAACAGTAGCGGGTGCCGACGCCCCCTGAGCTCGAGCTCGCCCGCCGCCGTCGCCATGTTGGGAGCTGCCCCCATCGTTGTCGCTGCGGGCGACAGTGGTTCCTCCTGATCTCGACGACGCCTCCTCGTCGCCGCCTTCTCCCTCGCGCGCCACCACGCCGCTGCCGCCGCGAGATCCTCTTCGATCGTCGGTGCCCTAAGCCAGCCGCCACGCCCGCCGCCACGCTGCCTGCCGTGCGCGCCAGCCAGCCGCGAAGTTGGATTAGGCTGCCGCCGGTCGCCGATCCGATCGATCTCCACCCAATCCGGTCGATCCTCGCTTGATCTTCGCCGGATCGCCCTTCCCACTCGCCGCCTCGACCGGCCGTTGTCGGACAACCTTCGACGAAAAATCCCTCCCACCGACACGCGACCACCTTTTGGGTCACCGTCGAGCACGAGCTCGGCTAGTCATTGCCCTCTTCTCGCCGCCTGTTGCGATCTTTGAAGCGGATGATCTACTACAACCTATTTCTATTCAAGATGTCACGGATCGGATCGATTCTTTTCGCGTGGTTGTGTCACCCATTCGCCTCGGTGATTCTATACTGAGCCCTCTGCCTCGGTTGTCGATTGCTTGCATCGTCGGAGCAACTGGTCGACCGTCGCTGGAAATAGGGTAAACTACTGTTATAACTTGGATTTAAGGGGTTATTCGATTGTTCAAATCTATTGATTTTGATGGATGTTGATTAAGGTTTGAAATGGCTTGATTGTTTAGTTGTTTAGCTTGGATTGGTGTTTGGGCAGTGGTGGAGCTCGATTTGTTCCGATGAACAGGGCAATTAGGGGAAAAAAATGCCTGTCGTTGAAGATCTGGTCAGTAAGATCTGTTTACCCTTGTTGTTTTCAATGGAAATTGCTATAAGTATGTTCAGGTTTATAAACTCTATCGATATATAAAAAATGGATATATGTTGATGCAGCTCGTTTCTGTGTTGTGGTTGTGATGGTAGGTGGCCGTTGTGGTCGAATCTATTTGGTGGTTATAGATTGCTACTTCAATGGTGGATCATGATGCTTTGAAACGGAAGCTAAGCTAGGTAAGTTGTGATTTAAGAGCTAATGGAAGAAGCTATTCAGTTAGTTGATCGAGATACAAGGTTGATGTAGGATTTGATTCGATCATTGGATATGTGATGGTACTTAACTATATCCTATTGTTACAGGACTTTGATTGCGATAGATACATGGATGTGAAGATGGATAGCATGGATTACATAGCAGGTGGGTATTTTCCTACCTGGTTTGGTAGATGTAATTGCATTTAGATTTAGTCATAAATATGAGCATGTTAGGTGTTCATATTATCTTGACCCTGCTCTTATTATCTTATGCTTGAACTTATCATTGGATGTATTTATACTCACTCGTTGATATCACATATACCCTATCATGATTTAGGAGTTATAGATGTGATGTAAATTGACTTAGATGTTTAGCAGGGTGTAAATGTTAGTACGGGGGATGACCCAATTTATAAATTGGCAAAAAGGGTCATCCGTGGGTAGATAATGCCCTAAATGTAGGATTTATTTCCAATACCCGTATGTTGCATACTGTTACCAACCATGAGTTGGGTAATGGTTAAGTGAAGGGTGATTAGTGTGTCGTTGCGGACCGGTGGTCCCAGCTTGATATGATTAGTCGAGTACGACTCTCTATCGGATAGAGAGTGCGTCGATTAGTTGAGTATGACTCTCTATTGGAGAGAGAGTTATGATCAGTCGAGTACGACTCTCTATTGGATAGAAAGTGCGTCGATCAGTTGAGTACGACTCTCTATTGGAGAGAGAGTGTATTGATCAGATGAGTACGACTCTTTGTTGAACAGAGAGTCTGTGGTAGATGACTGTACGTGTGACAGCATACTCATGCCATTTGCATACATTCTGACGACATAGTCTCCCTTGGAGTTGAGAGAGTCGTCAGTCATCTTGCCTCCTAGTGCACTCCTCGAGGAGTAACTGGTGTGAGGGCAGAGCATCTGTTGTGCCACACTCTACCACTATAGACGGTGGTAGTTGGAGTTGCGTGCAATTGTCCTGGGTGCGTGGTACTCGACCACTCATTGGTAGTGTTAGTCGGAGTGGCCAGCAGCAGGGACCCCCGTTGTGTAGCGAGCTCTTTACGCTCATATGCTACTTGATCATACTGCCCACTCGACCACTCTATAGCAGTGGTTGGTGTGAGTTGGGACAGTTGTCATGTCGTGCCACCTAGGCCACACTGGGGTCGTGGTAGCGAGTAGGGGTGAGCAGGCATGACCATGCATGCTGCATTGCCGTATCTGATGACACTTTGCATATTACCATATATATATATACATATATGCATGTATATATATATATAGGGATGGTCGATATTGATATATATATAGATGCAGTATATATATATATATATGATTATTGTGATGTTGCATTTGTTTGTATTATGCCTGCTGCACTTGTTTGTACATCATATTCATGCATGATTCTTGCATTTATTATACGGTTGTGTCGGATATTTGTATATGTGTTGGATAGACCATTAGGTACCTTGACCGGTAGTATGGTGAGTTGGTATTACTCTTCCTGTTATATATATATGTTGGATATATGTTCAGGTTGGATCAGAGTAGCGTAGCAGACTTCAGGTATGTCTGTATTTTACATTATTCATTCAGTTAGACGGTATATGATTGTGGTTATATACTATGCTGATATACCTGTTGCACCTTTAGATTATGTTATTAAAATACATGTGATATTACATATATACATGTTTTCTATTACCTGCTGAGTTTTACTCACCACCCCAACGGACCCTGGGTTTTTCTGTCACCCAGGTAACAGGTAGAAGACTTCGTGATGACATTGGAGTACCGCCGGCTGACATCGTCTCATCTCACCTCCGAGGCACCCGTGTCTGTTTTGGATTTTCCGTATGTCTTGTTTTGCATTCGGAGTTTTTGTGATGTTATGTATTATGTGGTGTACGCACATGTTGGTGCGGATTTTGATGAGGTTTTCTTTCTGTTCCGGTGTTAGTCATACCGGTATGCATGTGTGTAGGTTGGGATGTTATTGTATCGTTTCCGCTGTGTATTTGTTGTAGTAGTTGTTATGTTGTTGTGGTTTGGTTATATTGTTATTTATATTGTTGTTATTGTGGGCCTACGGGCCTTGTATTAATCCGAAATGTTGCCACGTACAGGGGAGATGCCGTCCGTTTGATTTTCGGCTCGACATGCTCTCGGGGCGTGACATGTATGATGCAAGTATATTTATTATACTGCTGATCAGGTTAGTTGCAGACTTATATTGGTACTCTGAGGGTTAGATTACTCTAGTTGTTTCCTTTGACTTCCATTATGTGCATTATGATTATGCACTATTGTCTATCCATCCAATGAGTGGTTGTACTTACCCCCTCCTCACTTATCCTCTAGGTTAACGGATGGAGGACGTGTCCTGTTGACCTACCTTTGTGTCGCTTAGAGAGTTTCTTGCCGTGCTTGTCCTACTACATCGTCGAGATGCCGCCTGTCACCGCTGGTGCGGTTGGCACCGCGATCGCTGCTGCTTCTTCTTCCCCAGCGCGTCTACGGCCACAGGACCGCCGCCGCTTCCTCTTCCCCAGTGTGCATGTAGTCACCAGACCTCCATCGTGAGTCCCTCTGCGTCGCCGGTGATCGTGGAAGCTTGGTCAAAAATTGGGGATTTTGCTGGTGAGATTCCAATCGGTGGTAAACTCGGTTTGTTTCTTCTCTTCGTTGGCACAGTGGTTAATTCTTATTATTTGCGATGTTTATGTTGAAGTGGTCGGCTATGAAACAAGGATTTAATCACCTGTAAAGGCTGTGAACAGTAGTGGTGTGGGCTGTGAGGGTTTATTTGGGGGTGTCGTGCAGTTAGGGTTGGAGGTAGTCGTGCAATAACAGCTGTAAATGAGCTGATTTTGGAGTTGTTGGTCGGTTGTGAAGGAGGAGGTGATTATGGAAGGTGTTTTGGGTTGTTCATTGGCTGTGAAGCTTGTTCTCAGGTTGTGAACGACTGTGAATAAAGCTGTAATTGGGTTGATGTCGGTTGTACAATCATAAGTGGTATGTTTAGTGAGCTTTGAATGGTTCCGGATGTGTTTTGATATGTGAGGTAGCTATTTGGGTTTTGGTTCCGTCCGTAGATGGTGTATTCGAGTGAAGAGGTGTAGTACGAGTGTGATTAGACGAAAAGACGATTATATAAGGTAGAAGGTGATCGAGATTTTATTAAGCTTTTGGGTTGATTGGTTATGTAAGGAATCGATTTAGTATTCGATTTGTCGGTGGATTTCATTTTTTGGGTGCTTAACAATAGTTATGCTATATGTAGGTTTCGGTCACGAGGCAGGTCCACGGTCGTGACGATTTCATTTCATTCTTGCGGACATTATTTTATCAGGAAGGTATTTTGACTTATCTCTTAGATATAGTTATGTTGATATGCTAGTTAGGATAACTTGCAATAATTTTTCATATTTATAAGCCTAGTATGTTTTTGTGCCTACTTGATACATGCATTTGATCGGTTATGATTATATCTTCCCTGTTTTACTTGGATCATGGATATGTATTTATTGATTGTGCATATTATTTGGTTATGCATTTTAGTTGGATTTACATGCTTTAGTATCATGCACCATCTTGTATGATTGCATGCTGGCTGGACGGGGTTCCTTTATAGTTGAGCTCGCAGCCAGTTACATGGCCTTCACACGCTGCCACTCATGGGTTAATGGTACATCAGGAGGGTGTGTGCAGTTTCTCTGTCAGGCTCCGCTGGTCCGCTCATGGGTAGCGATGAGGCAGCGTGTTAGCGGGCAGGGATCCCTCCTCTGGTCTATGACACCGGGAGATGAGAGCTTAGCTTCCCCACTCTGTTTGGGGCAGGAGGATAGATGTACTCCGACAGCATCCTATACACTCGGTCACTCAGGAGCAGTGATGACACAGTGCACAGTTGTCATAGCCCTACCCACTCGGCTTCACCATCGCGTGTGAGGCGACTGACTGGCGTCAGGGGTGACCATGTCTTTTGCACGACATGTATTTTGCATGGATAACATTTGTATTGTGTTTGTTGCATTTTTATTGCTGCCTTGGATGTTTCATATGATTGTCCTGCATACGGAATACATATTTGTATATGGTTCGACGATTTTATTTCATCTAGTATGGCATATGCTCCTATATCAGGATAGGAGATTCAGGTAAGTACAGTCCTTTTGGTATTTCTTTCTTGCATACCCTATATATGCGACTGTACTGCATGATTGTTATAGTTAGTTATATCTTACTTTGCATATCAACTATATCCGCTGAGTTCTTTGAACTTACCCTGTTGATTTATATCTATTTCAGGATGAAACTGCCAAGTGAGTCCAGCTGTCAAACCCCCTCGTCGCGAAAGTTTAATAATTATTTGTTTGAGTTATGGTTTTGGATTTTGTATAGAACATATGTTTAGGTCCTAATGTTTTGGTTATGTACTTGTGGAAGTTTAGAGATATTGGTTGTGTCCTTATGGACTATTCAATTTGTTTGGTTGTATGTTCCTGCTCAGATGACAGAAGGGGTAGGTCTCGATATTTTAGATCTTTTATTTATTTTGGTTGATGGCTTGAGGCCGCATATTATGTATAGTGTGTTGTGGTATGTTCCGATTGTGTTGGCCGATGTATGGTGGCCGTGTAGGTCTTGTATGCAAGATTGGTATTGTCACTCATACAAGAGAGATGCTGTCGGATTTTCGTCTGGCGGGGACTCCCTCAGAGCTTGACAATCTCACTCAGGTGTTGAGCCATGGAGATATTTGGGTATGTTTTATTACTGTCAAATTTAACTGTCAGTTGACGAAGCATTCTTAAGTTTACTCCACTGTATTTCTCTCTAAGGACTACTTAGATAGCAAGAGTTGATAGAAATGACTCATACTCATAGACCAAGTCATCCATTATTGAACTAATCAAATATATCCTTAGCAGTGAAATCCTTTTTCTTTCATGCTTTGTAGGTATCAAGATCACGTCTATGCTGTATTGTGGAACCATCAACAGGTTCATCTATAACATGATGAACATCCTATAGAATTTCTTATTCCTCAAAAATATATTGTATCTTGAGATGTTAAATTTTGTAGTTATCTCCATTCACTTTCTCTCTCCTATTGAATTCAGCTACGATGTATTTAGTAGCCATAATCTACCGTAAATAAATATATTATTAAGTTATTCAGTATATGTCATATGTATGTAATTTATGATTGACTCAATATAAATCCGAGTTGGTTCACAAAATCAAATAGCAACTATATTTTCATTCATCATTTATATACTAACATTGATTAACTATATTACACACATCCCATTAAATGAACTAATAATTAAATGATCTGTACTTATAATGAACTAATCATCAAGAGCATATAATATTAAATAAATTAATCATTAAAATTAAATATGTTATAGTTTGTTAACACAACGTATTCTATTAAAACTGTTAACACATAACGTAAATAAGTTTAACAGACTAGATAAGTTATTACTAATTCTATTAGGACAAACACTAATATAGTAGTAATCAATGCAATCCCTATCTTTTTAGCCTCATTTGGGGCAATTTCAGATAGACCGACTTTAAGATTATCTATAGAACCCACATTTGGATCCTCCTCAATCTCAACAGGATCTCCTTGATCCATATGTTCAAGTAGCACTATGCACAACTCTGCATATATGATATATCCTTCATAGCACCCCCATACGTGGTATACTACTACACTGAGATTTGTTTATAGTGAAAAATACCAAAACCCAAATTCGGTAGTTATCCAAGATAGAAAAATCCTACTATTCGAGTCTCCAGAATAATCTATCGAGTCTCTCAATATGTCCTCTGACTCCATAAACAGAGTCATACACAATCTCTTGGATAGCTTCTCTCAATTTATTTCGCAAAATATCACAATGAGTCATTCTAAAAATCATCCGTGTCTTCTGAAATTGAAATTATCAAAGTCAGTACAAGATTGACTAACCAATAAAGAACCAACTAATATCAATTTTCAATAGATATAGGACCAATACACTAAGAACACAAAAATAATCAAGAAAAAAAAAATCTTCCTAATTCTAGGAGTTCCAATCGATTGGTGTCTTCGACCAATCAACCAGACTAAAAACTATCGACTACGAAAATTGAATTCTGAATGATTTGAATTGGTTTAAGTTGGTGCTAACTTGTTCAGTCCCGACTCGGCCAACACCGGCTTGATGAATACCAACTCAGCCAGATCCAATTCGATCAATGCCGATTGACCCAGTGCCGATTCGGGCAGTGCTAAGTAGCTGTTAGCTTTCTTAAGTTTAGCAGTACTACTAGTCCAATTGCTTTTAAATTAAGACATCTTATTAGGCCAAGCATGACTTAGATCTATCATAGTTCGTTAGTGATCTTCAATATGAGCCAATCTATTCCAGTGAATTACTCATCCCATGTACAGTGAATCCATACCAGGTTTTCATGGATTTATAATTTCTAAATTGGGCTTCTCTTAAATTGGATCTATGCCCATGCCAATTACTAGCCCAATATTGCTAGTCCAATTTCTAGCCAGTGGGCCCGGTACAGTGCAGCCATCAAATAAAAGGATGAGAATTTAGGTAGCGTTTCGGAGAGAGATTTTTTTTTTTTTTTTTATTTTCTGTTTTTTTCTTTCAGAAAATAGAAAATAATTTTTTAATGTTTTTTAATTTTTCAGAAAATATTTTTTTTTTATTTTTTGAAAAATAAAAATAAAAATAGAAAAAAAATTTCTGGAGGTTTTCAATTTTTCAGAAAACGTTTCTTTATTTTTTAGAAAATGGAGATAAAAAATACCAACCAAATACGTTTTCTCATTTTCTCAAAAAATAAAAACAAAAAATTAAAAATTTTCTCGCTATCAAATATCCCCTTAACTTTTCAAACGAGTATATATTCAATGGTGAAGGATGATACAATTGCATTTTCGATCGAATTTAACTGTTAAATTGTAAGTATATTTTTTATTTATTCTCAAGATTTATCGAGTATACCTTATTTGAAAATTATTTATGCTCTGTTAAAATTTTATGAGATTCAATTGATCATCTCATAATTAATAAAAAATATAAGTCAATGGAGCTCAAACCTCTGAAAAATATCTGTGGCTTTTCCTTTTGTTTTGTTTTTTTTTTTTTTTTGGATTAGTCGCATCCCCACTCAATTTTTTTCTTCTCATCTTCTTCGTTAACATCCGAGTGCAACCTTTTCAATACCCACCGTCGATCTCCTTGGCAATGCTCGTCACCAGAGCCCTGGCAGGGGCAGCTGGGGTTCCGTCTAGAATCCAATGATTTTTTTTTATAATTAATAGAAAAGGAATTCAATTTTATTAAAAAATAATTTTTTTTATCTATAAAAAATCTATTTTTTCTTATTTCGCCCATGACCCTGAAATATCGAGGGCCGACTTTGCTAGCGACACAAGCCTTTCGACGTCGGTAGATTGCATGCCTGGTGACGACGGTAAATCGCAATGTGGATTTTTTTTTTCTTTTTGGCAACGCGACGCCATATCACATTTTCTTCTAGGGGTACGATGATGATATCAGGAGCTTAGTCAAAATTTAAAATTATGTGAGACTAATCAGTAATTATCTAGAATCGTTGGCAAAACTACTATATATAAAATAATTGTTTATTATCTGATGAGACAGTATCCCCCTTACGAGTGATCGTCGTTCATCATTGTTTGAATGATCGATTTTTGTTATCTCTTTATCAATAACGAAATTTTTTATACTGAATAAAAAATAAGTAATTTAGATTGTTCATCACTTGGTGAGATAACATCCGTCTCATGAGAGATCATCGCTTGCTGTTTCGTCGATAATTTCTTGAGCAGTCGATATTCATTATCTCTTTATCGATAATAAAAAATTATTGAATAACAAATAAAAAATTTAGGTTATCTGTCAATAATAAATTCTTTATTTACCACGAAGAAGAAAAATATATTATAAATAAATTTAGGGTAAAAAATTAAACAACTTATAATTAATATTGATGCAGTTAGTTGTTAGTTCTCTTATGTTAAGTCTTCTAATAATGACATTTCCATTTGACCCTACTGAGATTCTGTCCAAAATAATACTGGTCAGAAGATATCGGTGCTCTGACAATACTCTTCTGATGCTTAAATCAGACAAGAGAAGAAAAAAAATATAGATTGAGTTAGCAAAATTACAATTACCCTTTTTTTTTTTATTTATCTGGCTTCCTCTTTTATAGTCTCTCTAACTCTCTGTCATTACTATATATTTTTTCGACTATCTTAAACTCATCTACTCTACGCCCTTATTACGTGATCACGTCTATATATACCCCCTCATTTCGTAGCCAACTTCGCAAATACCATTTTAACATGTTTCCATGTTCGCAACTATCACATGTCTTTATTGTAGCCATTCCTCATAGATAAGTATTCTTCAAAGGATATTAAGGATGAAATTATATCAACCTCGACTTCTAACTTTTCATGGTCCCATTTCTACTGTACTTTCGTCTCCTTAAATTCTCGACTCCTGAGCTTTTAATTCTTAGTTTCCGACCTACTAGACTCCTAATCTCTTGCACTCTCGATTTTCTAGGTTTCGATCTTCTTTATGACTCAACTCCTTAATTTGATCACTCAAATTTTTAACTTTCTGAGTCCTTGACCTCTCGAGCTCCTTAACTTTTAAGGCTCTTATTTTTTTTATAATCTAAATTCTTAATTTGATCATTCGAAAATATGATATGAGACTTTATGTAAGATACGACGAAAAAAAAAAAAATCGAATGGTTAGGAGTTAATCACATCTAACCTAACTAGAGAAATTGTGATAGTTTAATTAACCTAGATTTAATTGAATCTATCTAGTGTTAATGCCTTATTGGATCCAACCCAATAAGCATTTCCTGGCCCAACCCGTTAACTCGTTAAATGGCCGCCGTTTCTCCCGTCCGTTTTCTCGCCGACGCGACTTCCACGCGCGGGCGTTTCGCGCAGCAGAAGGAATCGCCGTCGACTCCGCCGCCGACGCTGCTTTTCCCAAGCCCCCCCCTCATTTCCTATTTCCTCACCGTGACAACCCCTCTGCCTCGCCACTCGATCCCCACCCTCTCTTCCGACGCTCGCGACTGGTCGAGGGCTTTCACCCACATCCTCGCCGGCCCCCTTCCCTGCTGCAAGCGACGATCAGCGAGTACCCTCGCCTGTGGCCACGGTCGAGTCGGAAGGGCAAGCAGGCGCGAGGTCGTGAGGTGGGATCATTGGCGACGACGCGGTGTCCTGAACGGAGGCGGCGACTCACTGTCGGAATCGGGTAAGTCGAGGCTATCCTTCATCACTGATCGGTGTCTCGTGATGGTTGTTGATGTTGTGGTCTTCGTTGTAACCGGAATTGATTTGGGCAGTGATTAGGGCAGCGGTGTGGTCATTAGGGTTCCGGCGAACCAAGCCGCCCATTGCCGGTTTTGGTCAGGGAAAGGTAAGCAGTGACCTTGGTTCTCCTTACCTTGAACGAAAGTAGCATATTATGTGAATTTGCCGTGACCTAAGTGGCGTGGCGACAAGGGAAACCGAGCCTCGGTGTGCGGGTGAACAGGCGCCCGGTTTGGTGTTTGGGTTGTTTCGCAGCAGCTATGGTAATATCTATTTGATCTTGTTGTTAATATGGATTTGGTGTAGCTAAGCTTGAAACCTAATTTGGGCAAAGGTTGTTGTTCCATGAGGATCTTGGAGGGATTATTTCTGCCGGTGGAATTACAATTATAGGTAAGCATGATACTCTTCCCTGTTCAATCCAGTTGGATTAGTCATATTATGATGTAAATGTGTTTCCTGTCGTGAGTATGGAACGGTAGGAGCTGTGGTAGTATGGTAGTAGCTTTGCTTGGACTATGAATAGGGATATGTATCGGTGTGAATATGGGTTAGGTTTATACTTAATTTGTTGGTGATCCTGTTGCATCAAATTAAGTATGAAAAGATTAAATCTACATGGGATCGATTTAGTTAAATGGGAGTGATAACCTGTATTCGATAAGAGATATGGATTTGTGGATAACGTAGTAGCTAATTCGTATTGTTGTTGTATGCTCTCACTGAATGATAATTGATGATATTTGCAGGACGTGGATACGAGGCGTCCGCGACGTGAGGACTCTATTACCACGATTGGCGGTGGGTGATTCCTACCCTGGTCAGGTAGTTAATGCATACAGATTTAGATGCATGATCATCTTAAATGATCATGTTACCTTGATCCTGTTCTATTCATCTTATGCTTGATACTTTATCCGTTGGCCATTAACTCCTTGCTGCTATCATGTTATGTTACCATGACTAGGAGTTATAAATATAGATGATGTAAATAACTTAGAATTTGTTTAAGTTAAATACAAGTAGTAAAAATACGGATGACATCATTGTAAATTGGGCAAAAGGTCATCCGTAGGTAGATGGTGTCTTGAACCTAGAGTTAATTCTAGTACCCTTTAGATTGCATGTTTCTCACCGACCATGCATTATGTAAATGGTCGGGTGAATGGTATTTAGGGTGTCGCTACGACGTGGTCCTAGTCCGACACGATCATTGAGTACCACTCTACAGGATGTAGAGTGCGTAGATCATAGCATGACCTCTGTAGAATAGAGTCTATGGTGGATGTCTATTTGTGAGACCTTACATTCATGTCATTTGCATGCACGCTGGCGACGATGTCTCCCTTGTGGTCGAGAGTGTCGCCAGTCATCCTGCCTCCACGGCTACTCATAGGAGGAGTAACCGGTGTGGCGAGCATTGTAGTGCCGCACTCTATCACTCGACGGTGATAGTTGGATTTGCGTGCCATAGTCCTGTGTGTGTGGCACTCGACCACTCATGGGTAGTGACTGTCGGAGTGGCCAACAGCAGGGACCCCCATCGTGTAGCTTGCTCTTTACGCTTATATGCTACTCGATCATACTGCCCACTCGGCCACTCGAGAGTAGTGGTTGGTGTTGAGTTGGGACAGTTGTCATGCTCGAGCCACCGAGGCCACACTGGGGTCGTGGTAGCTTTAGGGTGAGCCGACATGACCATGCATACTGCATTGCCGACTTATGACATTTTTGCATATTACCATATATATACATATATGCATGTATATATATATATGGATGATTGTGATTAGCATACGTATATAGATGCAGTCTATATAAAGATATGCTTATTGTGATGCTGCATTTGTATGTACTATGTTTGTTGCATTTGTTTGCACATATTCATACATGTTATTACATTCTTCTGTATGATAGTAGGCCATCACTTGTATACTGGTTAGTTATTCACTGTGATACCCTTGACCCATAGCAGGATGTAGTATGAGTTAGTTCTATTCTTTATACCATATGTTGTGTATATATATGTGCTCAGGTTGGATAGATGTAGCGTAGCAGACGTTCAGGTATGTCTGCAGTTCATATTGACTTTTGGTTAGATGGTATATACATGGATATATATTATCATGCTAGTGATACCTGTAGATTTTACTGTCAAAATACATGTGATATTAATGTACATGTTTATCTATTACCTGCTGAGTTTTACTCACTCCCACGGACCCTGGGTTTTTCTGTCGCCCAGGTAACAGGTAGAGATCTTCGTGACGGCTTGGAGCTGCGCCGGCGATCCATCCCATCTCCGCTTTCTGAGTCTCCCGAGGATTTGTGTTAGTCTTATGGATTTTTGATTCTATGTTATTGACTCGAGTTTATGTATGGACTTCGTCGTTATGTTGTGGACCTTGTTTTGTGTCGTTGCTTTATGTACTATTTTAGTACTGTGGTCTTGTCAGGGGGTGTACACCCGTATGTTTTGGTATTTTTGTTGTGGTATGTGTTTATGTTTCCGCTGTGTGTGTGTTTGATATACTTATATCTGTTCATTATTATGTTGTTATGGGCCTACGGGCCTTGTATTAACCCGAGATGTTGCCACGTACAGGGGAGATGCCGTCCGTTTGATTTTCGGCACGGCATACTCCCGGGGGCGTGACAACTTTATTGGTATCAGAGCCGAAGGTTCTGCGATGCCATATTATGATTTTGTTTTTGAGTCTTGGATTCTCAAAATTCGGTATATTTTTCGGTTTTGATTTTTGTGAGATGGGATTGACAGCGGCATAAGCTCCGGGCAACACGAAGTAAGTATTCCTGATAATTTATACTTTAGTTAGATGCTTATCTAGACTTGTTCAACAGGTGAATACTGTCAGAGTCATGCCACCTGTTCAGACTCATGGTCGAGGCCGTCCATCGAGCGGCGGGAGGGGAGGGGCGAGATCTGGGTGAGAGCAGCTGCTACTCAAGCACCACCTCAATGAGCCCTCGGTGGTGATCCGAGCCTCGAGAATCCGGATACACCATCGACTATGCCGAGCCCACGAGTCGATGGGCTCGATGATAAGTCACGGATACTCGTGTTAGCACGATCGGCCAGGAGAAGTTCACCTTGTTAGAAGTCCGACCCATGGATTGCCCGATCTTGGTGGAAAATATGGAAGACACCTTCGAGTATATAGGCTGCGGATGTGGAGAAGGTGGGCCTTGTTGCATAGCATCTCGGAGATCGAGCTATCACTTGGTGGAAATTACGAAGACTCTGTTTGGGAGGCGTGGGATTACTTGGTCGACTTCGAGGCGCTTTCGGGCGATTTTCCTTGGCGTTTTCTGACACGGCGTCGGGAGTTTCTAAGCACGAAGCAAGGTGGCCAGATGTTATGGAGTACAACGAGTTTACGGACTATCGAGTTCTGCTCTCATGCAGTAGCACAGATTGACGGATGTACCCGTTCACCCGAGGCTAGCGGCTTATATCGAGGCGAGGATGTCGAGGATCTAGCATTACCTCCTGAGGAGGCATTGGACCCGTGCCCTCTTTATCGAGATGACTTCCCAACAAATCTCCAAGGAGAAAGATATCGAAGCAGATGACTAAGAGCAGCGGCAGAACGTGGTTCACTTAGGGACTCAGAAGAAAGGGGAGCAAAAAGGAACTACACGAGGTGCGACAGAAGGGTCAGCTAGATCGCAGAAAGGGAAGCGTCCAGCATCAGAGTTCTCTGGAGGGTCTCAGAAGAACCATAAGAGTCAGAGCAGAAGTGGATGTTATAAATGCGGATCCGGAAGTCATAGAGCTCCAGAGTGTCCTTTGGAGCAGCCAGTTTGCTACTATTGCAAGCAACCCGGACATACTAGCCGAGACTGTACGTTGAGAGCACAGTTGGAGTTTCCTGGTAGCTCTAATAAGGGAAGACAGTCCAACAGCGGGACAAAGACACAGCGTATGCGATCTTATGGACGAGGCGGCCAGTACCTCCACCGGCACTTATATCGGATCTGAAGCGCTCCTACGGTGATAAAGCGGCGATCGGTATCCTGCATCTCACCGTGATCTACTACCCGAAGTATCTGCACCGCCGTCGTTACCAGCCAGCTCTCATGGTTACCTTATGCCTGCACCGGTGACTCAGCCTTCAGCACCTCAGAGTTAGACTCAGCCTGAGTGGAGGCACACTACTTCCTTGTCGGGATGCGGTAACAATAGAGCTAGACGAGTTTTGCCATCACGAGAGATGAGGCCTGTGGTGAGGATCGATCATTCTAGTATGGTTTCATTTATTCTATATATCGATACTTTGATTGATACCGTAGTTCTCATTCATTCGTATCTAGAGTATTTACGAGGAGAGTTGGAAGAATCCCAAGGGTTCGTTCTTGTGGGTTAGCGATATCCTTGCCATCGGAGAGAGGTCTTGACTAGCCACCAAGAAATCAAGGTTGCCATTAGACTTTGTGGGCATATCCTTACAGTGGACCTTCAGGTGTTGGAAATAGTAGAGTTTGATATTATTCTCGGTATGGACTGGTTGGCCGCTTATCACGCTACAGTGGATTGTAGAGCAAGAGTGGTGACATTCCGACCACCAGATCAACCAGCTTGGGAATTTGTTGGTACTAGAGACGATGGATTATCCATTATATCAATTTTACAGGCTCAGAAGTTATTGTCCCAAGGTTGTCAAGGTTATTTGCTATCTCTGGTCAAAGTGGAGAACGAAGGACTACCACCCCTCTCTGATGTGCGAGTAGTCCGAGAGTATCCAGATGTATTTCCCGATGAACTTCCAGGCTTGCCACCTCCTAGGCAAGTTGAATTTGCGATAGAGGTGATTACAGGAACCGCGCCTATATCGAAACCTCCTTATCGGATGGCGCGAAGGATTTGAATGAACTTAAAGTTCAAGCTGCAGGAGTTCTTTGGATAATGGATTCATCCGACCTAGTGTTTCACCATGGGGAGCACCGGTACTCTTTGTCAAGAAGAAAGATGGATCCTTGCGGTTATGTATTGACTATCGACCACTGAATGCAGTCACAGTTAAGAACAAATATCCACTGCCGAGGATAGAAGATTTGTTCGATCAGCTTAAGGATACATGTGTGTATTCTAAAATTGATCTGCGCTCAGGATATCATCAGCTTCGGATAAGAGATGAGAATGTTCAAAAAATAGCGTTCCGCACCCGTTATGGACATTACGAGTTTCTAGTGATGCCGTTTGGTCTCACGAATGCCCCAGCTGCATTTATGGACTTAATGAACCAGGTATTCCTGCGGTATATAGATCAGTTCGTAATAGTGTTCATCGACGATATATTGATTTATTCTCGATTCGAGGAAGAGCATGAACAACATCTGCGGATAGTATTGGAAATTTTGCGACAGGAGCAGTTGTATGTCAAGTTTAGCAAATGTGCGTTCTGGTTATCCTCAGTGGGTTTTCTTGGACATGTGGTGTCCAACAGAGGTATTTCTGTAGATCCCCAGAAGATTGAGGCGATTACCAGTTGGGAGCAACCAAAATCAGTGCAGGAGGTCCGTAGTTTCCTTAGGTCCGCCGGGTATTATCGGAGATTCGTGGAGGATTCTCAGTATCGCCATGCCACTCACTCGCCTTTGACTCGTAAAGAGTTCACAGTCGAGGCACCGTGAGACTAGCTTCCGAGAGCTTAGCGGCGGCTAGTTTCTGCACCTATCTTAGTGGTTCCTTACGGTGTTGATGGGATGGTTCTCTATCTGGATGCTTTTATCCAAGGGTTGGGAGAAGTTCGATGCAGCAACCCGTGTGGTATCTTATGCCTCCGTCGACTAAAAGATCACGAGAGAAATTACCCAAAGCACGATCCGGAGTTAGCCGCCATTATTTTTGCATTGAAGATATGGAGGCACTACTTGTATGAGATTACCTTTGAGATCTACACAGACCGTAAAAGTCCAAGTATCTGTTCACCACAGAAGAGTGAATGCGATGGATGGAGTATTTGAAGGATTACGACCGCACCATCCGATCATCCGAAAAGCTAATGTGGTAGCGGATGCGCCGGCGAAGTCTCGTGGAGTTCCGCCATCATCCGATAGCGGTATCGATCCGTTCGACAGTTCTCCGAGTTGGGATTGTCGGAACACGGTCAAACATCCCGGGGGATATTAGTTTCTATGGTTGCCCAGTCCGCTATTGCTGAGAGGATCAAGGAAGCATAAGTCAGTGACCAGCATCTGCAGTTCTTGAGCAGCACTATAGACTCAGAACGTCAGACGGACTTCTCGAGTGACGAGAATGATGTACTTCGTTTCCGAGGACGATTATGTGTTCCGGACACACACCCGGTTAAGGAAGAACTACTACAGGAAGCACATCAGTCGAGATTTGCTATACATCCTGGTGGTACTCGGATGTACCGAGATCTGAAGCGCTTATACTGGTGGAATGGTATGAAACGAGATATTGCGGACTTTGTCGCACGATGCCTAGTATGCCAGCAAGTGAAGGCTGAACATCAGAAACCTGCGGGGTTACTTCAGGAAATCCCGATCCCGGAATGGAAGTGGGAGCATATCACGATGGACTTCGTTACGGGATTACCCAGAACCCGTAAAGGACATACTGCGATTTGGGTGATCGTGGATCGATTAACCAAATCAGCTCACTTCCTTCCGATGCGTGAGACGGATTCATTGGATCGTCTAGCGGAATTGTACTGCCGAGAGATCATCAGATTGCATGGTGTACCATTGAGTATCATATCTGATAGAGATCCGCGCTTTACTTCCCGATTGGCGAGTGCACATGAGCCATGGGCACAGAGCTTCGACTCAGTACAACCTTTCATCCGCAGACAGACGGACAGTATGAACGTACTATTCAGACTCTGGAGGATCTATTGAGATCTTGCGTCATGGATTTCGGTGGCAGTTGGGAGGATCACATTCCTTTAGTGGAGTTTGCCTACAACAACAGCTACCACTCTTCTATTCAGATGGCTCCATTCGAGGCATTATACGGCAGACCCTGCAGATCTCCTGTGTTATGGGAGGAAGTTGGGGAACGACAGATATTGGGGCCTCAGAGTATTCAGCATGATGCAGAGTTGGTACGAGTGATCAGACGACGGTTATCTGAGGCCGCAGACCGGCCAGAAGAGTTATGCGGACCGGAGGCGAAGGCCTCTGGAATTTTCAGTCGGAGACCATGTATTCCTACGAGTGTCACCCACCAAAGGAGTCAAGAGATTTGGGCTAAAAGGAAAATTAGCTCCACGCTATATTGGTCCATTCGAGATATTAGAGCGGATTGGAGGTGTAGCTTATCGGTTGGCTTTACCTCCGACACTTGCGGGTGTTCACAACGTATTCCATGTATCTATGCTGAGGAAATACGTGCCGCGAGCTGACCATGTTCTGAAAGAAGTTCCGATACCACTCCAGGCGAATGCGACTTATGAGGAGACTCCGGTGCGGATTTTTGGTCGCAAGGAGCGACAACTGTGGAACAAAACCATCCGACTTGTAAAGGTGGGATGACAGCATCATACAGATGAGGAGGCTACTTGGGAGCTGGAAGATACTATCCGAGCTCGATACCCTCATCTATTTACCTGAGGTATGTGGTTATTTCGGAATATGCTTGATTAATTTTAGCATTTAAGTACGAAATTTGGGGACCAAATTTTAATAAGTGGAGGAGAATGTAAGATACGACGAAAAAAAAAAATCGAATGGTTAGGAGTTAATCACATCTAACCTAACTAGAGAAATTGTGATAGTTTAATTAACCTAGATTTAATTGAATCTATCTAGTGTTAATGCCTTATTGGATCCAACCCAATAAGCATTTCCTGGCCCAACCCGTTAACTCGTTAAATGGCCGCCGTTTCTCCCGTCCGTTTTCTCGCCGACGCGACTTCCACGCGCGGGCGTTTCGCGCAGCAGAAGGAATCGCCATCGACTCCGCCGCCGACGCTGCTTTTCCCAAGCCCCCCCCCCTCATTTCCTATTTCCTCACCGTGACAACCCCTCTGCCTCGCCACTCGATCCCCACCCTCTCTTCCGACGCTCACGACTGGTCGAGGGCTTTCACCCACATCCTCGCCGGCCCCCTTCCTTGTTGCAAGCGACGATCAGCGAGTACCCTCGCCTGTGGCCACGGTCGAGTCGGAAGGGCAAGCAGGCGCGAGGTCGTGAGGTGGGATCATTGGCGACGACGCGGTGTCCTGAACGGAGGCGGCGACTCACTGTCGGAATCGGGTAAGTCGAGGCTATCCTTCATCACCGATCGGTGTCTCGTGATGGTTGTTGATGTTGTGGTCTTCGTTGTAACCGGAATTGATTTGGGCAGTGATTAGGGCAGCGGTGGTCATTAGGGTTCCGCCAACCGCCCATTGCAGTTTGGTCGGAAAGGTAAGCGACCTTGGTTCTCCTTACCTTGAACGAAAGTAGCATATTATGTGAATTTGCCGTGACCTAAGTGGCGATTAGGCGAAACCGGAGCCGGTGGCGGGTGAACAGGCGCCGGTTTGGTGTTTGGGTTGTTTAAAGTAAGCATGAAGGTAAGATGGTAATATCTATTTGATCTTGTTGTGGATATGGATTCGGTGTGGCTAAGCTTGAAACCTAATTTGGGCAGTGGTTGTTCCGGCCGACTGAGGATCTTGGAGGGATTATTTCTGCCGGTGGAATTACAATTATAGGTAAGCATGATACTCTTCCCTGTTCAATCCAGTTGGATTAGTCATATTATGATGTAAATGTGTTTCCTGTCGTGAGTATGGAACGGTAGGAGCTGTGGTAGTATGGTAGTAGCTTTGCTTGGACTATGAATAGGGATATGTATCGGTGTGAATATGGGTTAGGTTTATACTTAATTTGTTGGTGATCCTGTTGCATCAAATTAAGTATAAAAAGATTAAATCTACATGGGATCGATTTAGTTAAATGGGAGTGATAACCTGTATTCGATAAGAGATATGGATTTGTGGATAACGTAGTAGCTAATTCGTATTGTTGTTGTATGCTCTCACTGAATGATAATTGATGATATTTGCAGGACGTGGATACGAGACTGGTCCGCGGACGTGAGGACTCTATTACCACACGCATTGACAGCAGGTGGGTGATTCCTACCCTGGTCAGGTAGTTAATGCATACAGATTTAGATGCATGATCATCTTAAATGATCATGTTACCTTGATCCTGTTCTATTCATCTTATGCTTGATACTTTATCCGTTGGCCATTAACTCCTTGCTGCTATCATGTTATGTTACCATGACTAGGAGTTATAAATATAGATGATGTAAATAACTTAGAATTTGTTTAAGTTAAATACAAGTAGTAAAGTACGGATGACATCCTGATTGTAAATTGGGCAAAAAGGTCATCCGTAGGTAGATGGTGTCTTGAACCTAGAGTTAATTCTAGTACCCTTAGATTGCATGTTTCTACCGACCATGCATTATGTAAATGGTCGGGTGAATGGTATTTAGGGTGTCGCTACGGACCGGTGGTCCTAGTCCGACATCTTATCGGTTGAGTCACGACTCTCTGGGATGAGAGTGCGTAGATCTGCTAGCAGCATGACCCTCTGTAGAATAGAGAGTCTATGGTGGATGTCTATTTGTGAGACCTTACATTCATGTCATTTGATGCACGTCGCGACGATGTCTCCCTTGTGGTCGAGAGTGTCGCTATCTCGCCTCCACTGCTACTCATAGGAGGAGTAACCTGTGTAGGCGAGCATCAGAGTGCCGCACTCTATCACTACAGACGGTGATAGTTGGATTTGCGTGCAATAGTCCTGCGTGTGTGGCACTCGACCACTCATGGGTAGTGACTGTCGGAGTGGCCAACAGCAGGGACCCCCATTGTGTAGCTTGCTCTTTACGCTTATATGCTACTCGATCATACTGCCCACTCGGCCACTCGAGAGTAGTGGTTGGTGTTGAGTTGGGACAGTTGTCATGCTCGAGCCACCGAGGCCACACTGGGGTCGTGGTAGCTTTAGGGTGAGCCGACATGACCATGCATACTGCATTGCCGACTTATGGCATTTTTGCATATTACCATATATATACATATATGCATGTATATATATATATGGATGATTGTGATTAGCATACGTATATAGATGCAGTCTATATAAAGATATGCTTATTGTGATGCTGCATTTGTATGTACTATGTTTGTTGTATTTGTTTGTACATATTCATACATGTTATTACATTCTTCTGTATGATAGTAGGCCATCACTTGTATACTGGTTAGTTATTCACTGTGATACCCTTGACCCATAGCAGGATGTAGTATGAGTTAGTTCTATTCTTTATACTATATGTTGTGTATATTTATGTGCTCAGGTTGGATAGATGTAGTGTAGCAGACGTTCAGGTATGTCTGCAGTTCATATTGACTTTTGGTTAGATGGTATATACATGAATATATATTATCATGCTAGTGATACCTGTAGATTTTACTGTCGAAATACATGTGATATTAATGTACATGTTTATCTATTACCTGCTGAGTTTTACTCACTCCACACTGACTCGGGTTTTTCGTCGCCTGTAATGTAGAGATCTTCGTGACGGCTTGGAGCTGCGCCGGCGATCCATCCCATCTCCGCTTTCTGAGTCTCCCGAGGATTTGTGTTAGTCTTATGGATTTTTGATTCTATGTTATTGACTCGAGTTTATGTATGGACTTCGTCGTTATGTTGTGGACCTTGTTTTGTGTCGTTGCTTTATGTACTATTTTAGTACTGTGGTCTTGTCAGGGGGTGTACACCCGTATGTTTTGGTATTTTTGTTGTGATATGTGTTTATGTTTCCGCTGTGTGTGTTTGATATACTTATATCTGTTCATTATTATGTTGTTATGGGCCTACGGGCCTTGTATTAATCCGAGATGTTGCCACGTACAGGGGAGATGCCATCCGTTTGATTTTCGGCACGGCATACTCCCGGGGGCGTGACAACTTATCAATATCAAAAATATTTATTAATTTATAAATATATTGATATTTATAAAATTTATTATTCTAATTTGATATTTTATTTTTAAAATTAATTATTTTAAAATTATAAAAAAAATAAAATTTCAAAAATTGGGTGGGACTTAAGCCCACCTTAGCCTATGGGTGGCACCGCCTATGGGCGGTGCCGAACAGGAGCAATTAATAGATGCTTGATTCGGCCAGAAAAAAAGGAAATATTGACGGTGAAACCATGTGCAAAAGATTCAAGGAGATGTCTCTATGGAGATGGTGCGATGGTAAGACAGGGAGTTATTTGTAGAATGGGCAGAGTTCGATTCTGGATGAGGAATCTAAAATCTTTTCTGGTTTCAGATGGATTTCTCTCTGCCTTATCACAGTGTCAAGGAACTTTGTTTTCCTCGTAATTTACCTCTCTCTCGTTAGTGCTCTGAGATGGATGACAAAGAACTGCTAGTTAGATAGATTTCTAATTTTGCAAGGAGATACATAGTCTTTTGTAATTAGATTATGATATTCAATAAAATCTTTTACTATTTCATTAATCAAATTGGTACTTAAATATTCTTCTCTCTGAGGCAATAACGACCGCAGCAACACCTCCGTAATAAAAGCTTTCTATCTCTAACCTTAAAGAGTATATCATTCTGAATTATCGTTCAATTTTTGTTTGTATATATTATCTGAATTTTTAATTTATCTTTTCATCGGTTAAAAATAATCGGACGAGACTGCTAGTGTGATAGTGCGATGATTTTTTTTCTTCTTTTTTTTCTCTCAAAATCTCTTTGACATTCTCTCTCACCGTCTCCACATTAGGGGTATAAATGAATCGAATCGAATCAATTTTTTTAAAAAGAATAATATTCAAGTTCGAGTTCGAATTCGAATTGACATATTCGAATTCTATTCGAAGTTCGAAAATTTAATAATTTTGAGTTTGAATTCGATTCGAATCAAAGCTCGAGTTCGGATTCGATTCGAAATTTTCGAATATTAATTCAAACAGTTCGATTACTATTTGAAATTGAGGCTCGATTTAATATTCGAATGATGCTCGATTTGATATTCGAAAATTGATATTCGATTTAATATTAAAAAATTTTTAATAAATAAAAAATTAAAGTTCACGAATAGTTCGTGAACAATCGAACAATATGATTTCGGCTCGAGCTCGATTCGAAAAATATTCGAGTTCGACTCGAATTCGATAATTTCGAATTCAAATCAAATATTATTTGAACCGACTCGAAAAATTCACGAATCGGATCGATTCGTTTGCACCCCTACTCCACCCACACACACAACGCAACCATCTCCTTTCTAATGACTTGGACGCTCTTTTACAGGAAGCAAAATGCACGCCTCTCTTGTGAGCGCACTATGTGCGTTGCTGCTACAGTAACTGTGATAATATGCAGTAATTCTAACAAGCAGTGCCTTTCTTCGCCGTAGAGTACCTTCTTTGATCGGAGTTGATCGCTGACAGATGGAAAAACTTGTGGAGGCAACTCTCTGGAGATCTCCTGATAGTCGCCAATGGATGGAGGTGAAGATGGTGGAGGTTCCCTCCATGACAGGATGACCGATCTCTCTTCCCTAATGGATGCTTCTCCCTCGTATCCAAGTATATAAACCAATCAGCATGTCCAACTCAATCGAACGGTGCAGATGAGTTGACAACGACGCTTCATCCCAACAGTTATGATGTGTACGAAAATGAATAGATTTGTAAAAAAGGATGTTCACGAAGACACCTAAAGCAAATTTATGTACACGACAATTCTACCTCCGTGGGAAGGAATTAAATGTATGTAGAAAGACATAAATAGACAATAACAAGTCAATTCTCGCAAAGCGAGTTCATTCTCTACGCTACTTAAGCATTAGTCTCGCCAAAGACCCACCATGATTTACCTCCTTTACGATAGCCCGGGGCGGACTGATAGGGGCCGCTAGGTTGACGATTTCAACATTTTGCACAAATGTACACGTCAATTCTGTTCTATTTTCTCATCTTCTTAAATAGATTTTGACTTGAGTATTAAAAGAGTTTGATTAAAGTCATCCTTTTGTACTCTCTTAGCTCTTTTTGTTGTTTATAGTTGATGACAATTTCTTTCTTTCTTTAGTCCATCATATCACTAATTCGATAAAAGTTTATCGACACAAATAATTATCGATCCGAGATGAGATTATCTGACCACTCGAGGCCGATTGGCTAAAGAAGACATGCTCAGCCGATTTATATCAATGGATGGAAATTCAACAATTAATCCTACTAGGGAAGAAGCCTATCAAAAGTCTAAAAGATTAAGATCAATTATTTAACTTAGATATGCTAATTGGTGAAGAAGGCGATTTGCTCGGCCTCAATGCTCCTTTCAGTCGGTTCCACAACCAACATAAAGGAGATAAATTACGGGATCATATTGTCAAACCCAAGACTAGTGTGGCAGGAGGGCAAACACTCCGAAAGTCTTGCAACCTCTGGAGATTGACCCTTGCTCATTAGTGTAATTCTACTGCCGCGCTAGTCACAAGACTCTCTCGTGGGAGACACCGAATTAGCAAGTTCATTTATCACGTCAATTCCTATTCCGATCTATTTTCTCATCTTCTTAAGTAGAGTTTGACTTGAGTATTAAAAGAGTTTGATTAAAGTCATCCTTTTGCACTCTCTTAACTCTTTTTGTCGTTTATAGTTGACGACGACTTCTTTCTTTATTTAGTCCATCATATCACCAATCGATAAAAGTTTATCGACACAAATAATTGTCAATCTGAGATGAAATTACCTGACTAGTCGAGGCCGATTGGCTAAAGAAGACATGCTCAACTGATTTATATCAACGGATGGAAATTTAGCAATTAATCCTACTAGCTAGAGAAGAAGCCTATCAAAAGTCTAAAAGATTAAGATCAATTATTTAACTTTGATATGCTAATTGGTGCAAAAGGCGATTCGCTCTCCCTTAGTGCCCTCGTCAATAGGTGTCATAGCCAACATAAAGGAGGTAAATTA
Source organism: Wurfbainia villosa (assembly GCA_025175895.1). Taxonomy (NCBI): domain Eukaryota; kingdom Viridiplantae; phylum Streptophyta; class Magnoliopsida; order Zingiberales; family Zingiberaceae; genus Wurfbainia; species Wurfbainia villosa. The sequence continues at coordinate 5,407,740 of JAKLTH010000238.1, forward strand.
CGGGGAGCATATTACCTAATCCAAGACTAGCGTGACAGGAGGGCAAACACTCCGAAAGTCTTGCAGTCTCCGAAGATTGACCCTTGTTCATTGGTGTAATTCTGCTGTCGTGCTAGTCACAAGATCCTCTTGTGGGAGACACTGAATTAGCAAGTTCATTTACCGCGTCACTTCCTATTCCGATCTATTTTCTCATCTTCTTAAGTAGAGTTTGACTTGAGTATTAAAAGGGTTTGATTAAAGTCATCCTTTTGCACTCTCTTAACTCTTTTTGTCATTTATAGTTGACGACGACTTCTTTTTTTATTTAGTCCATCAGATCACCAATTCGATAAAAGTTTATCGACACAAATAATTGTCAATCCGAGATGAAATTACCTGACTAGTCGAGGCCGATTGGCTAAAGAAGACATGCTCAGCCAATTTATATCAACGGATGGAAATTCAACAATTAATCCTACTAGAGAAGAAGCCTATCAAAAGTCTAAAAGATTAAAATCAATTATTTAACTTAGATATGCTAATTGGTGCAGAAGGCGTTTTGCTCGACTTCAATGCTCCTGTCAGTCGTTTCCACAACCAACATAAAGGAGATTGATGCGGCACGAATTATTTTTCTCCTCGATCTTGTGCCACCGAGGAAGGGGTCCTCTCCGACCGCATCAGTAAATTTGAATATGCGTCCTGAAAAAGTTAACACGAGTTAAATCATCGCCGGCCTACCCGGCGACGGCACTCCGATGCTTAAGTTAGGCCGGATATTAATGAAAGAAATGTATTATATACAGTAAAAATAATGTACAAGAAGAGAAAGAAAACTTATCTTAATTAGAAATATATAAGAGAGCCCACGGAAGTGTGCTTATATAAGATCGAAGATCCTTGATAATCCATGTAAATGGTTGAGCAACTTAGCTATGCCAAAGGGTGCCATCGGGATTCCCATCCGCAATCTTCTTTAAGACCTTTATCTCATCCCAAGTTGCCTCGGTATAATCCACTTGAAGCCAACAGTATATAGGTGAGCATTGGGTACCTCCCAGAGTATTAGATCTTAGGACATCCATGGAAGAAGAACACGATGCCCTGCTCCTTGTCTCCCGTGCGAGCTATGGGAAGGAAAAAGGCCATTGACATTGAGGGGAGAGTGCTTGATCTTGTCCACTTATCCTTGCCTTGTTGCTGGGACCTTACCTTAAGAGCTTGTGGTATTGTTTATTAAGGATTAAGCATCCAAACCTAATCTGAGTAGTAAGTATCCCAAGCAAGCCACACAATGGAGTAATGACCATAGCCAAGCTTGGCATGGATGGACGAGTTCCTCGCTTGAAAGAATCCTCGATTTGGACAATGTGGTATCCTCATCGCCAATATTCCTTGGTGCCCTCGTCGTCTGATGTGTAGTTGCTGCTCTCGCTCTACCTATCCTCCTTGGCCATTCGATTGCCGAATCCTCCACTGTAATGAAATTAGACCACTGATCCTCTCCCCTCCTCCAAAATCCAACCCTCTCTCTCCTTCCTCCTTGAATGCTTATGCCATTGAGATACATCTCCAAGAACTCAGTGAGGACTGACTCCTCATTAGCTGAGAAGTAGGTTGGAGTTTAACATGGCTCCACAAATTGGCAAACGGATGAGAAAGAAGCCATCAATTGCAGAAATGCTACCTCCTCTACTATGCTGTCATCTGATCCTCGTGGACTCCAACGCCACGAACCGATGAGCAAGAAGTATTATTTCTTATCAGTCCTCCGCCCCCAGTCGAAGAAGAAGAATATCCCCTTTTCCAATGGTTGTCAGTGAAGATGTTGAAGTTTGCCGGCGGCAACCACAAGAGAAGGGAGAGAGCTCCCCCAGATGATCGCCTTCTGCCCCTTCTTTTATATGCGTCAAGAAGCTCCTTCTCAGGAGACAAGTGGCTCCCCTAGATCCTTTTTGGGAGAAGAGAAACCCCTTTCTTTAAACCCTAGCCACCTCTTTTATATCCCCTCTCATGGGCCGGGCCTCTGTTTCATTTTATGGACCGATATTTACCCCATATCAGAGATAAATTACGGGGATCATATTGTCAAACCCAAGACTAGCGTGGCAGGAGGGCAAAAATTCCGAAAGTATTGCAGCCTTCGGAGATTGACCCTTGCTCTTTGGTGTAATTCTGCTGCCGCGCTAGTCACAAGACTCTCTCGTGGGAGACACCGAATTAGCAAGTTCATTTACCGCGTCAATTCCTATTCCAATCTATTTTCTCATCTTCTTAAGTAGAGTTTGACTTGAGTATTAAAAGGGTTTGATTAAAGTCATCCTTTTGCACTCTCTTAACTCTTTTTGTCGTTTATAGTTGACGACGACTTCTTTCTTTATTTAGTCCATCAGATCACCAATCGATAAAAGTTTATCGACACAAATAATTGTCAATCTGAGATGAAATTACCTGACTAGTCGAGGCCGATTGGCTAAAGAAGACATGCTCAACTGATTTATATCAACGGATGGGAATTCAGCAATTAATCCTACTAGCTAGAGAAGAAGCCTATCAAAAGTCTAAAAGATTAAGATCAATTATTTAACTTTGATATGCTAATTGGTGCAAAAGGCGATTCACTCTCCCTCAGTGCCCTCGTCAATAGGTGTCATAGCCAACATAAAGGAGGTAAATTACGGGGAGCATATTGCCTAATCCAAGACTAGCGTGACAGGAGGGCAAACACTCTGAAAGTCTTGCAGTCTTCGAAGATTGACCCTTGTTCATTTGTGTAATTCTGCTGTCGCGCTAGTCACAAGACCCTCCTGTGGGAGACACCGAATTAGCAAGTTCATTTACCGCGTCACTTCCTATTCCGATCTATTTTCTCATCTTCTTAAGTAGAGTTTGACTTGAGTATTAAAAGGGTTTGATTAAAGTCATCCTTTTGCACTCTCTTAACTCTTTTTGTCATTTATAGTTGAGGACGACTTCTTTTTTTATTTAGTTCATCAGATCACCAATTCGATAAAAGTTTATCGACACAAATAATTGTCAATCCGAGATGAAATTACCTGACTAGTCGAGGCCGATTGGCTAAAGAAGACATGCTCAGCCAATTTATATCAACGGATGGAAATTCAACAATTAATCATACTAGAGAAGAAGCCTATCAAAAGTCTAAAAGATTAAGATCAATTATTTAACTTAGATATGCTAATTGGTGCAGAAGGCGTTTTGCTCAACTTCAATGCTCCTGTTAGTCGTTTCCACAACCAACATAAAGGAGATAAATTACGGGGATCATATTGTCAAACCCAAGACTAGCGTGGCAGGAGGGCAAACATTCCGAAAGTATTGCAGCCTTCGGAGATTGACCCTTGCTCTTTGGTGTAATTCTGCTGCCGCGCTAGTCACAAGACTCTCGTGGGAGACACCGAATTAGCAAGTTCATTTTCCGCGTCAATTCCTATTCCGATCTATTTTCTCATCTTCTTAAGTAGAGTTTGACTTGAGTATTAAAAGGGTTTGATTAAAGTCATCCTTTTGCACTCTTTTAACTCTTTTTGTTGTTTATAGTTGACGACGACTTCTTTCTTTATTTAGTCCATCAGATCACCAATTTGATAAAAATTTATCGACATAAATAATTGTCAATCCGAGATGAAATTACCTGACTAGTCGAGGCCGATTGGCTAAAGGACATGCTCAACCGATTTATATCAACGGATGGAAATTCAGCAATTAATCCTACTAGAGAAGAAGCCTATCAAAAGTCTAAAAGATTAAGATCAATTATTTAACTTAGATATGCTAATTGGTGCAGAAGGCATTTTGCTCGGCCTCAATGCTCCTGTCAGTCGGTTCCACAACCAACATAAAAGAGATAAATTATGGGGATTATATTGTCAAACCCAAGACTAGCGTGGCAGGAGAGCAAACACTCCAAAAGTCTTACAACCTCCGGAGATTGACCCTTGCTCATTGGTGTAATTCTGTTACCGTGCTAGTCACAAGACTCTCTCATGGGAGACACCGAATTAGCAAGTTCATTTACCGCGTCAATTCCTATTCCGATCTATTTTCTCATCTTCTTAAGTAGAGTTTGACTTGAGTATTAAAAGGGTTTGATTAAAGTCATCCTTTTGCACTCTCTTAACTCTTTTTGTCGTTTATAGTTGACGACGACTTCTTTCTTTATTTAGTCCATCAGATAACCAATTCGAAAAAAGTTTATTGACACAAATAATTGTCAATCCAAGATGAAATTACCTGACTAGTCGAGGCCGATTGGCTAAAGAAAACATGCTCAATCGATTTATATCAACGGATGGAAATTCAGTAATTAATCCTACTAGAGAAGAATCCTATCAAAAGTCTAAAAGATTAAGATCAATTATTTAACTTAGATATGCTAATTGGTGCAGAAGGCATTTTGCTCGCCCTCAATGCTCCTGTCAGTCGGTTCCGCAACCAACATAAAAGAGATAAATTACGGAGATTATATTGTCAAACCCAAGACTAGCGTGGCAGGAGGGCAAACACTCCGAAAGTCTTGCAACCTCCGGAGATCGACCCTTGCTCATTGGTGTAATTCTACTGCCGCGCTAGTCACAAGACTCTCTCGTGGGAGACACCGAATTAGCAAGTTCATTTACCGCGTCAATTTCTATTCCGATCTATTTTCTCATCTTCTTAAGTAGAGTTTGACTTGAGTATTAAAAGGGTTTGATTAAAGTCATCCTTTTGCACTCTTTTAACTCTTTTTGTCGTTTATAGTTTATAGTTGATGACGACTTCTTTCTTTATTTAGTCCATCAGATAACCAATTCGATAAAAATCAATCCAAGATGAAATTACCTGACTAGTTGAGGTCGATTGGCTAAAGAAGACATGCTCAACCGATTTATATCAACGGATGGAAATTCAGCAATTAATCCTACTAGAGAAGAATCCTATCAAAAGTCTAAAAGATTAAGATCAATTATTTAACTTAGATATGCTAATTGGTGCAAAAGGCGATTCACTCTCCCCCAGTGCCCTCTTCAGTCGGTCCTATAGCCAACACAAAGGAGGTAAATTACAGGGAGCATATTGTCCAATCCAAGACTAGCGTGGCAGGAGGGCAAACACTCCGAAAGTCTTGCAGTCTCCGAAGATTGACCCTTGCTTATTAGTGTAATTCTGCTGCCGCGCTAGTCACAAGACTCTCGTGGGAGACACCGAATTAGCAAGTTCATTTTCCGCGTCAATTCCTATTCCGATCTATTTTCTCATCTTCTTAAGTAGAGTTTGACTTGAGTATTAAAAGGGTTTGATTAAAGTCATCCTTTTTCTCTCTCGTAACTCTCTCTATTGTTTATAGTTGACGACAACTTCTTTCTTTTTTTAATCCATCAAATCACCAACTTGATAAAAGTTTGTTGACACAAATAATTATCAATCCGAGAGGAGATTTCCTGACCACTTGAGGTCGATATGCTAAAGAAGACATGCTCAATCGATTTATATCAACGGATGGAAATTCAGCAATTAATCCTCCTAGAGAAGAAGCCTATCAAAAGTCTAAAAGATTAAGACCAATTATTTAACTTTGATATGCTAATTGGTGCAGAAGACGAATCACTCTCCCTCAGTGCCCTCGTCAGTCGGTCCCACAACTAATACAAAGGAAGTAAATTACGGGGAGCATATTGTCAAATCTAGGACTAGCGTGGCAGGAGGGCAAACATTCCGAAAGTCTTGCAATCTCCGAAGATTGATCCTTGCTCATTGGTGTAATTCTGCTGTCGTACTAGTCACAAGACCCTCCTGTGGGAGACACCGAATTAGCAAGTTCAATTACCGCATCAATTCCTATTTCGATCTATTTTCTCATCTTCTTAAGTATAGTTTGACTTGAGTATTAAAAGGATTTGATTAAAGTCATCCTTTCTCTCTCTCTTAACTCTTTCTATTTTTTATATTTGACGACAACTTCTTTCTTTTTTTAATCTATCAGATCACCAACTCGATAAAAGTTTGTTGACACAAATAATTATCAATCCAAGATGAGATTACCTGACCACTCAAGGTCGATTGGCTAAAGAAGATATGCTCAACCGATTTATATCAACGGATGAAAATTCAGAAGTCCTACTAGAGAAGAAGCCAATCAAAAGTCTAAAAGATTAAGATCAATTATTTAACTTAGATATGCTAATTGGTACAGAAGGTGATTCGCTCTCACTCAGTGCCCTCGTCAATCGGTCCCACAGCCAACACAAAGGATTAATTTACGGGGAGCATATTGCCCAACCCAGGACTACCGTGGCAGGAGGGCAGACACTCCGAAAGCTTTACAGTCTTCGGAGATTGACCCTTGCTCATTGGTATAATTCTATTGTTGCGCTAGTCACAAGACCCTTCCGTGGAAGACACCGAATTAGCAAGTTCATTTACCGCGTCAATTCCTATTAATTCTGATCTATTTCTTATCTTCTTAAGTAGAGTATGACTTGAGTATTAAAAGAGTTTGATTAAAGTCATCCTTTTTCTCTCTCTTAACTCTTTCTGTTGTTTATAGTTGATGACGACGTCTTTCTTTCTTTAGTCCATCAGATCACGAACTCGAAAAAAGTTCGTTGAAATAAATAAATGTCAATCGGAGATGAGATTGCCTGACCACTCGAGGCCGATTGGCTAAAGAAGAAATGCTCAATCGATTTATACCAACGGATGGAAATTCAACAGTAATACTAGAGAAGAAGCCTATCAAAAATCTAAAAGATCAAGATCAATTATTTAACTTAGAATCGGTCGGTCCCGTCGATCGATCGCTCGCCCTCAGTGCCCCCGTTAATCTCTGAAAGCCTTATAGCCTTCAGAGATTGACTCTTACTCATTAGTATAATTTTATTACCGCGCTAGTCACAAGCCTCTCCCGTAGAATAGATTTGCTAATGAACAATGTCAGAGATGCATTAATCATATTTGATGACATGATAAATCGTCCTTTAAACTAATCTAATTAAATTGTATTGATAAATACTATTAAATTATATATACTAAACAAAGTTAAGAACATTACTCTTTTTTTAAAGAATAATGTAATATGCCTTCTTTTTTTATTTGATAATGTAAATGTTCAAACTTGAGTGATGAACTTTGGAAGCAGGCGATTTTTTCCAAATAATATAACCTTTCCCTTTCACAATTTATATATCTTGACGGTTGATCAATGAATTTATTCATTTTCAGAAAAATTCGAATTATGATTTAATAATTTATTTATTTGAGAGTCACTTACTACGTCAGCAGGGCGGCGGCTAATTTTCATTTAAAGCGACTAAGCGAGGGAGGAGGAGGGTGGAGCAGATCGGGAAGGCGATCGAAGATGTCTGTTGTTCCTTCCGCCGGCCGAGAGGAGTCCCAGCAGGGCCTCCAATTCTTCTTCGCAGCACTCCTACTCGTCTCCTTCACGACGTCGCTGCTCTTCTACCTCCGCCACAAGAAGACCGACAACGAACCCAGCAGCCTGCGCCTCGTACCCGGCCCGCCGGGACTCCCCGTCATCGGCAACCTCCACCAGATCGGCGACCTCCCCCACCGCTCCTTCCACCAACTCTCACTTGCCTACGGCCCCCTCCTCCGCCTCCGACTCGGGAGAGTCACCACCCTCGTCGTCTCTTCCCCAGCCCTCGCCCGCGAGGTCTACAGGACCCACGACCAAGCCCTCTGCTCCCGCCCCAACCTCACGATCTGGAGTCGCTTCTCCTACGGAGGCCTTGATGTCGCTCTCGCTCCCTACTCGCTCCGCTGTGTCAGCTCACGCCGGCTATTCGTCGTCCACTTCGTCGGCCCGCGGCCGGTCCGAGGCCTCGCCGAAGTGAGGGAGGAGGAGGTGCGCACTTTGATGCGTACCGTGGCCTCCGCCGCGGCGTCCGGTCGTGCGGTCGACCTCAGCAAGAGTTTTATTTGCTTGGTGAGCTGCATCATGAGCCGGGCCGTGTTCAGGAAGAGGTTCGCGCCGGCGGGGGAGTGCACGAGGAACGAGCTCGGGGGCATGATATCTCTGACATCAGAGCTCTTTGGGGAATTCGTCGCCGGAGACTTCTTCCCGTGGGCCCACCGCTTGCTCAACGCCGTCACGGGAGTGCATGGGAGGCTGAAGAGGAACTTCAAGGAGTGGGATGACTTGTTCGAAAGGGAAATTAAGGAGCGGGAAAGAGCCGGCATCGGCGGCGATGACGACCACAGCTATGCCAGCGTTCTGCTGCGCTTGCTCAGAGAGGAACAGAGCAACGACGAAGACGGCCTCACGAGGGACGGCGTCAAAGCTCTTCTCTTTGTAAAAATCACGCGCCATCCAAATTTTGGCAAATTACGGAATCCTAAAACTTTGATTTAGAGATTTTGTTGATCGAAAAGGATTAATTTCCTCTCAATCAATCCCAAATTTTATCAGGACTTGATGTTCGGCGGAACGGACACAACGGCGGCGACAATTGAATGGGCCATGACGGAGCTACTGAGAACTCCCCGAGCGCTCGCTAGAGCCCAGGAGGAAGTCCGCCGAGTTGCCGCCGGAAAAAGCTACGTCGACGAGGGGGACCTCCATCGGCTCAGCTACCTGCACGCCATCGTCAAGGAGATCCTCCGACTCCACCCGGTTGCGCCCCTGCTGCTGCCCCACGAGTGCCAGCAGAACTGCAAGCTCGCTGGCTACGACGTCGCCGTCGGCACTATAATCTACATCAACGCGTGGAGCATCGGGCGCGATGCGGACGTATGGGATAACCCCGACGAATTCCGGCCGGAGCGGTTCGAGGGTAGTTCCGTCGACTACCTGGGGCAGTTCTTCGAGCTCGTGCCGTTCGGCAGCGGCCGGAGGATGTGTCCCGGGATCTCGATGGCAGAGTCGGTTGTGAGGCTTACACTCGCCAATCTCTTACACGGCTTCGACTGGGCATTGCCGGCGGGTGTGAGAAGGGAGGATCTGGACATGAGCGAAGTGTTTGGGATCGTCGCTGGCAAGATGGAGCCGCTCGTGCTGATGGCAACTCCTGCTAAGTTATTGTAATTGGATTACGTCCCAAATAAATAAATAAATAAATAAATAATTTGTGTTGGATGTATAATAGAAATAGTTAAGATCGTAAAGTCTCGCCGTCTTATCCAAATGTAATGTAAACCGTCTTATCCTAATAAATATAAGATAACTAACAATAAAATTAAAGTAATATGGACTTTGTTCCCTTTACACTTTAGACACACTCTTCGGATTATCAAAACATCTTTTTAGATAATAAATATACAATTCTTTACAACATCATTACTAACTAATTTAATTTCATTGATGGTCGAATTATCTCTTTGGATATTGACACGCTCTTTTAAGTCCGTATCTACTTCGGTATGCACTCCTATAAGTAAGCTTTTTCCTACTAATAAGAATATTAAGATTGAGATGAAAGTGAGCTTTCTTTTCTTAAGGTGATATTGCTCTACTCAGACTTTCTTGACTTAAGTATTCACGATCTCAATCGAATCAAAGTATTTTAATATCTTTATTAAGTTATTTTTTTACTTCATTTTCGACCTCTTTGAATTTTTCAAAGACCTCAGGCTTATATCTCAAAGTCCAATTCTTGAACTTAGGAGATCAGATAGTGGATAATGAAGGTGTCCATGGGTGCTCACAGTGGTGACCCCGATAGGTTTAAGAGTTGGACTATAGTGCTCACTGGAGAAGAAATCGTGAGCGAAAGCACTGTATATTTTTCATTTACTGTGCAATTGAGATGAATCGGATGATGGAGATTGTGTCGCACACAAGTTGTGCACGCATCGTCCATCGCTGCGTGCGTATGCACAATGATCTTCCCCATCGTCCAATCAAACTTGATTGCACAGTAACAAGGATTGCACTATAGCTAATCCATGAACTCGTCGGGGTCGTCGACACCGTCTCGCTGCTAGCAACATACCCACGATGGCGATCGAACTGCGATCGTGCATGATTGAGTCGGAATCCGATTGCTCGGTGACGATGTCGAGTGGCAAGAAGCTACGATTCATCTGACTGGATGAAACGTTGTGCATTCCTTATTGTTGAGGATTTGACCGTCGCTAGAGAGGGGTGAATAGCGTTTCGTCATGCTTGATGGATTTCGATCGTTCGTCTCTACAATTCGGTTAGCACAGCGAAATATAGAAATACAAATGTAGAAAAAATTCAAACACAAATACACGCACAACACAAGCGATATAATGTGGTTTGGAACCTTAGGGGTTCCTATTCCACGGGCTGAGCTCAATGAGCTCTAGTGATGACAACACCATTAATACAACTCCTTCTCGACAACACGTTGGAGGTGGAGAAACCTCGTACAAAGATTACAACAGTAATACAATAAGAAAAATTAAGCAATACACAAGACAAGTAAAGAACACTTTACACAAGAATTTTGGATTGCTTGCTTTGGATTGACCTTAAAGGTCTGAAATGCAGCAGCAATTCCCCTCCAAAATCACCCCAAAAATTGCTGCCCAAATCTTCCACTAGCTGCTCCTTTTATGCTTGTATTGGGCTGAATTCGTGCCTGACAGTCGACTACCGTAAGACCCCAATCGAGTGCCAATAGTACCATTGTGAGGAAACGACTTAATCCATGTTGACATTCAAGCCAACGATTACAGTGACAATTGACTGCCATAGCCCAACAATCGATTGTCAGGGTCGTAGCCGACTGACCAGTCGGCTAGCGAGCATTCTGCTCTCTCAACCTCGACCAGCAGTCGACTTCCATCCATGACAGTCGACTACTCAAGCCATCAGTCAACTGCCCAATTATGACAGTCGACTGCCAGACTATTTCTTGCAGTCAAACACCAGTCGAGTCCGAGTAGTTCGACTGGCCATAATCCCAATCGACTGCTACAAGTCGACTCGACTGCCAAGTATCGAAATACTTGACGAGTTGACTGGTCCAAAGCCCCAGTCGACTATTAACCTCAAATATGAGGTTTAACCCTAAGTATGATTCCCTCATACTTGCTAGATCACCCTTAGCCAAGATCTTAGCCTTCTAGCCACCTCCGTTAGCCTCATGACTATTGGATCCCTTCAAGTCATCCATGACTTGTTCATCCATATGCTAGTCTTCAGATACTTCCATCGGTTATTGTCATGCTAAGCTGATCTACACTGCCAAGGCACATTGAACTTATGCTGCCAAGACTCCCGCTTAGACTTTACATCGCCAACCATTGGAATTATGCTGCTAAGACTCCATCCTTGGACTTTAAGCCGCCAATATCACCCCTTGGACCTCCCTTGCCAACTCATGTTGGACTTTCCATTTGCCAAGACTCAAGCTTGGACTTTCCCTTACTAAGACCCATGCTTAGACTTTCCCTTGCTAAGTGTCCTACTTAGACTTTCCTTGCCAACCCATGTTGGACTTTCTAATTGTCAAGATTCAAGTTTGGGCTTTCCATCATATGGTCAACCCCACGTCAACCATATAGTCAAACAATGGTCAAATCGTCATCAAACATCAAAATACCACTCGAGTCAAACTCGAGTCCGGTCAATCATGACCCAGGTCGATTGCACCAACAATCTCCTTAAAACATTGTCAAACATCAAAACACTACTCGAGTCCAACTCGAGTCTGGTCAATCGTGACCTAGGCCGATTGTACCAATAATCTTCCCCTTTTTGATGTTTGACAAAAACCACAAAACCATTGAGTTAGGTTACCTAACTCAAATCTCCTTACCAATTCTCCCAAATTGGTAATCCGTTAATTCTTCCCCTTTTTGACATACATCAAAAAGGTTCTCCCCAAGGGTGTCAATGTCTCAAATCCCAATGAGATATTACAATCTCCCCCTTGGTCCAAAAATATCTAGGATGTCTTTACTCTTCCAAGTGATAAGTCTCATATCACTAAAAATAGGCTTCCTATAAACTCTCTCAATTCTCCCTCTCATGAGAAAGAATACATCCATCATCCCATGATTAATACCTCCCCCTAAAGGCTTTCTCTCGTTTGACCATTTCACCAACAATATCCTTGGAGGGTACTTAAGTCTATAGGAACACTAAACCATCAAAATTAATGTCAAAAGTTCAACCTTGAACTTTCACACACCTTAAAATTTGATACACACCCAAAACAACTCTCCTAATCCATATCCAATGGATTTTCACCCTTTCCAATGTTTTCCAAAGTATATCTTAGGGTTAGGAGCAGTTAGGGTAACCTAACATAGCTGAAATATGGGCTAAACATCCTTGTTTATCCGAAATCGACTCTGCGATCGACTCTTCTGATCGATCAATTGCCATTGGCTATCATATCGCCATAAAGCGTGATCGATTTATTTATGCAAATGCATTTTGATGTCTTGAAAATACATATGTAAATATATGTATTTTGAAAATCCTTGAAACTTCATACGTATACTACTTATAACAATCATTATGGGTGAAAAATATTTGAAAATTAAATTATCAATAAAATTAGGAGATTGACACAAAGTTCAAAACCATTGAAAAGTTCAATGTTTTGGCCTTACTTTGTATCATCTCCATCAATGGTGATTGTTATCAAAAGATAGACTTCCCGAAGGTTTTCTAAAATTATTTTAAAATATTTTTGAAAATCTATATTGGATCATGATCAATGGGCTCAATGCACATGACTTGCACATTAGCCTTCCCCATGATCCACCATGGTATAAGATGAGCTTGAGTTTATCTAGATGCAAAACTTACGCACCTTGAACTTAACTCATTTCCTAGCATCTCACATGTATCTAGGGTGTATCAATACATACACATATCAATGTAACGTGAGATGTGGATTTTGATTATACCTATATTAGGTCTCATGCATTTTTTCTAAGGCAACACTACTTGATTCCCTTACACATAGGATTTCAAGTCATGCCATAGTCCTTAAATCAATTTTAATTACCTTAAATGCATGAATGATCATGACATAAATGATAGCATAAATAAAGCAATGCTAATAATTATGTTGTCATGACATATGATATATCCTAAGTATACATGACATAAAATAGTCCTAAGCATAATCATGACATTTTATATGATTAAAAAGAAATATGATGTCATGACATGTTATATGACAAATCAAGCATGACAAATAAAAGGTATAGGTATAATAATACCTAAACTTTAGTGTTAATTGTCATTTGTTATTATTAAGTCTATTTTGCCATATAATCAATTATCCTCTAAGTGTGTCAAAAATCCAAAATGACACATCATGACCTCTAAAACCTAGTTTGTGTAAATTTGATTGATTTTTTATAATTCTCAAAATATATTGGCACATCCTAAAATCCTTTAGGATATAAATTCAAACCACAATTCCAAGGTACCCATAACCTTGAAAATGACCTAAAGCGTCACTCTTACCATGGCTAGGTTAACTATCAATCCATTTAAAGTTGACACACCCTAATCCATTTAACATGAATCGATCACGCTCCTAGGAACCCAAAACCTATTTGAGCTTCTTGGGTTTACTAGGTATTTCTTAGGGATAACCTCCCTAGATACCCTCCTAATGACCCTTCTAGGCTTGGTAGCCTTGGTCATTTGGGTATTGTCATGGTTAATCTTAGGGATTGACTCCCTAGTAACCTTCTTAGTGGTTTTTCAAGATTTCATGGAAACCTTGGCCACTAGACACTTACCTTGGTTAACCTTAGAGATGACTTACCTATTAACCTTAGCTTTCCTAGACCTAGATTGTGTTCCATAATCAAATGGAACACAATAGTAGGTCTCCTTAGGCTTAGGTTTGTGACCCAAACCTTTCTTGCTTTTGGATGAACCTTGCCTCATAGACTCTAGATTTTGACAATTTGACCTTTACATTTGATTTTGTATATTTCTAACGGCCTTCTCCAACTTCTTAACCCTTGACCTCAAGGCTTGATTTTCAAACTCTAATTTTTCTAATTTAGTGGGCCCATTATTTCCTTGAGTATTTTTGCCCTTCCTAGGCATATGTCTAGAATTCTTGGAGTTAAAATCTAAGTGGTCTTCTATTTTCCTAATACTTTTCTTAGATAAAATTATTTTAGGGACATTAGTCTCAAATTTCTCCTTATTCCTAAAATGACAAGACTTTGCACCTAAGCAATAAAGTTTACTATTTCTAGCATGCTCTTTATGATAAATAACAAGAGAATTAAAGGCATGTTTTTCAAACCTAGAACTAGAAGGTGCATTAAAATATATTTTAGGATTTGCTTTGGAAGCTCTCCCTACTTGTGTAGCTCCTTCTTGCCCCTTCTTCTCCCCCTAGGGTATTGACTCATATAATGCCCTCTTTGGTGACACTTGAAGCACACAATGTGCTCCTTGTTCTTAATGGTTGGGGCTCATGTCTCCTTGACCTTTGGCACCGGTGGAACTTTCTTAACCTTCTTAGGGCACTTGCTTTTGTAATGCCCGACTTCCCTACACTCAAAGCATATGATATGAATTTTATTTTTAAACGAGATGCTTGAGTTACCTAGGTCAATGGTGGGAACCAGAGTCGGTTCTTCATCTCCTCGATCGGAGGTAGATGACTCTTCTTGAGGTTGCTCCGGTGTAGATGATCTAATCTCCTCCCCTTCAATCTTAGATGTGGAGATTTCTTCTACTTCTACATCTTCTTCTACCGATCTCGATTCGAATGTTGATTCCCTCTCAACTTCCGAATCCTCACTTTTTTGTGAGGAAGATGAACTTGTTTCTTCACTTGAGGCCGGTGATGGTTCTTCATGGAACTTTGCCAACTCGTTCCAAAATTCCTTTGCATCATTGTATTCACCTAACTTGGACACAGCATCGTTAGGAATTAAATCAATCAAAAATTTTATTACCTTATTACTCCTCTCGAATTATTGGAGTTGTTCTTCGGTCCACTTTTTCATTTTGAGGAATCCTCCCTTAGGTCCTCTTGAAAATTTGAATCCTTTCATCAAGGTGGCCCAATCCTCGATGTCTATCATCATCATGAAGTCTTCAATCCTTATCTTCCATTGGTTGAAGCCTCCTCGTCCATAGAATGCATATGGAATTGGGGTGTCGATGTCCCATCTCAACTTTTCTTCAAATTCCATTTTTTCTTCACCCTCCAGCGGTGTTCTCTTGGCGGTTAGTCCAAATGAAGAGTGTGCTCGCTTTGATACCACTTGTTGGGGATTTGACCGTCGCTAGAGGGGGGGGGGGTGAATAGCATTTCGTCGTGCTTGATGGATTTCGATCGTTCATCTCTACAATTCGATTAGCACAGCGGAATATAAAAATACAAATGTAGAAACAAATACAAACACAAATATACACACAATACAAGCGATATAACGTGGTTCGGAACCTTAGAGTTCCTACTCCACGGGTTGAGCTCAACGAGCTCTAGTGATGACAACACCACTAACAAAACTCCTTTTCGACAACACGTCGGAGGCAGAGAAACTTCATACAAAGATTACAACAATAATACAATAGAAATACAACAAGAAAAATTAAGCAATACACAAAATAAGTAAAGAACACTTTACACGAGAACTTTGGATTGCTTGCTTGTTGCTTGCTTTGGATTGACCTTGAAGGTTTGAAATGCAGCAACAATTTCCCTCCAAAATCACTCAAAAAATCGCTGCCCCAGTCGACTGCCAATAGTATCGTTGTGAGACAACGACTTAATCTACGTTAGCATCCAAGCCAACGCTTACACTGGCAGTCGACTACCAGAGTCGTAGTCGACTGACCAGTCGACTATCGAGCATTCTTCTCCCACAACCCCGACCAACAGTCGACTATTATCCATGACAGTCGACTGCTCAAGCCATCAGTCGATTGCCCAATTTTGACAGTCAACTGCCAGGCTATTTCCTACAGTCGAATACCAGTCGAGTTCGAGTAGTTCGACTGACCATAATACTGATCATTGCTATAAGTCGACTCGGTAAGTGTCAAACACTTGAAAGCCCAATCTTAAACATGAGATTTAATCCCAAGTATGATTCTCTCATACTTGCTAGACTACCCTTAGCCTAAATCTCAGCCTTCTAGCCACCTCCGTCATCCTCACACCTATCGAATCCCTCCAAGTCATCCATGACTTGTTCATCCATACGCTAGCCTTCAGGTGCTTCCATCGGCTATTGTCATGCTAAACTAATCAACACTGCCAAGGCACATTGGGCTTATATTGCCAAGACTCTCGCTTCGACTTTACGCCGCCAACCATTAGAATTATGTTGTCAAGACTCTACCCTTGGACTTTACGTCGCCAATATCACCCCTTGGACTTCCCTTGCCAACTCATGTTGGACTTTCCATTTGCCAAGACTCAAGCTTGGACTTTCCCTTGTCAAGACCCATGCTTGGACTTTCCCTTGTCAAGTGTCCCACTTGGACTTTCCTTGCCAACTCATGTTGGACTTTCCAATTTTCAAAATTCAAGCTTGGACTTTCCATCATATGGTCAACCCCATGTCAACCATATAGTTAAATAATGGTCAAACCATCGTCAAACATCAAAATACCACTCGAGTCAAACTCGAGTCCGGTCAATCATGCCCAGGTCGATTGAACCAACAATCTCCCCAAAACATTGTCAAACATCAAAATACTATTCGAGTCCAACTCGAGTCTGGTCAATCGTGACCTGGGCCGATTGCATGCACCAACACTTATTACTGTACATGCTCGGGAGCGCACGAGTTGTGTATCACATGGTGTGCAACATATATAGAGAGTTATTATTCTGGGTGTCGATTAGGGTGCGACTTGTGCGCGATGTCATCTCAACCATCCATTTTTGTATGGCTCGTGCGCGAGGAGGAAAATGCACAGTAACCACGCGTTCGACACCTCTCGCACTCGTCAACGGGAGGCCAGATTTCGACCGCGATTCGGTTGGAATCTGTCGATGGTCCAGTTGGAATTTGACCATGATCCGACCGACCATCGGTGAATTGACATCCACAATGGGTGAAATCATGCACGGAGAAAACATTGTACATTTCTCATTACTGTGCATTTGCAATTGATGGACGGTAGAGAATCCGTCACGCACGAGTCGCGTAGGCGAAGGCACTTAAAATAACAAACTCGTGTATATATATATATATATATATATATATATATATATATATATATATATATATATATATATATATATATATATATATATATAGATATATATATATATATATATATATATATATATATATATATATATATATATATAGTATTATGATATGTTGCACGACGATTGATGCATATCGTCCGATCTTCTTTGTTGCATGATGCACAGTGAGCCATTCGATCTTCGTTCAATTCATGTGATTGCACAGTAAATAGAAACTGTACAGTACTCCTGCCTGACGTTCTTCTTCAATGAGCATTATAGCCCAACCTCTAAATCTATCGGAGTCGTCACCATTGTCCGACCGACCAAATAGTGGTCATATTTCGATCAAAATCTGACCAAATTGTGGCCGCCATAGTAGAGGCCAATTCTGGTTGGAATTCGACCGTGATTCTGTTGGACTTTAGTGACGATCCGACCGCGATCGAATTTCAATTAGAATCTGACTGAATTACTGCTGCTAGCACCGTAGTCATTGGTAATCACAATCACGGTCGATTCCGATCGCAATTCGGAACATTATAGCCTAATCCTTGAACCCTAGGGGATCGAACGATAGATAATAGAGATGTTCATATATATATATATATATATATATATATGAACATCTCTATTATCTATCGTTCGATCTCCTAGGGTTCAAGGATTAGGCTATAATGCTCACCCGATTGGACTGTGGATAATGGAGGTGCTCATGGATGAGTTGTATAAGAGATTATTTCTCTCTCTCTCTCTCTCTCTCTATATATATATATATATCCATAAGCATCTCCATTATCCACCGTTCAATCATTTATGTACTATAGTCTAATCCCTGTACCTTAAGAGATCGGACGATGAATAATAAAGATGCTCATGGATGAATATATATATATATATATATATATATATATATATCCCCTACACAACTTATTCGTGAGCACCTCCATTATTCATCATCCGATTAAGTGAGCACTATAGCCCAATCCTTGAACCCTAGAAGATCAGACGATGGATAATGGAGGTGCTCAAGGGTGCTCACGGATGAGTTATGGAGGACTTGGATGGACCCCGAGAGCATGAGACTAATGGAGGTGGCTTGAAGGTTTAGGTCTAGACTAAGGATGAGTATTAAGTATGAGGGAATCATACTTGGGTTAAACCTCACTTTTGAGATTTACTAGTCGACAAGTGGTATTGACTAGTCGACCGGTCGAGTGCTCGACACTCAGAGGGCTTAGTTGACTCGGGACTCAGTCGACTAGTCGACTAAAGATCGACTGTTGATTGTGGTTTTGGTAGTCGACTAGTAGGTAAAACTAGTTAACTGGCCACTAGTAGTTGACTGCTAGGCACGACAATCAACTGACCTTAAATGGATAGGGTATAGGAGGTTTCGTAGTCGACTGCTGGCTTATGACAGTCGACTGATAGCTATGACAGTTGACTGTTAGATCAGGACAGTCGATTGATCGGGCACTTTCTGACATGGATTAGTCCGTTATGAGACAACATATAAGTTGAAAGTCAACTGCTAGTTGAAAATCAGCCCGAGCTGGAGCTTTAAAAGGATACTTCATGAAGAGGAGAAGAAGCTGGTTCTTAATGATCTTGAAGGGGATAAGTTGATGCTTTCCATACCTTCCTAGCCATCCAAAGCAACCAAAAGAGTCCTCAAGCAAAGATTTATTGTGTAAAGTATTTTTTTACTTGTATTTGCTTTTGTATTTCGTTTTTGATTATATCCTTCTTCTAAGCTCTTTGTAAGAGGTTTATCCACCTTTGGATTGTTTCCGAGAAGGAGAAGATTTAGTAGTTATGTGCATTACAAGAGCTCACTCTAGAGCTCGACCATGGAGTAGGAACTAGGGTTCCGAACCACAAAATTTTTGTGTCGTGTTTGTGTTGTGCTTTGTGTTTGTATTTGTATTTATATTTTTGTTGTATACTAACACTTATAGACAAGCACGAACGTGAACGAATGACAAAATCGAGGAATGACTATTCACCTCTCCTCTAGCGCATCACAAGGGTCCTAACAATTGATATCAAAGCTAGACCACTCTTCAATGACTAACCACCGTGAGAGCAAGCACTAGAGGAGTAGAAGAATGGAGCTAAGTGACGGATTCGGCTATGACACCCGGATTCCTCCACCATTCGACCAAGAAGATTTTTCGGCATGGAGTACGAGGATGGAGACATTTCTTATGATGGACATCGAATAATGGTCATTCTAAAGGACGATTTCGATGCCCTTGCAAATGACATGGGCAAGATCATCAAGAGGAAGAGATGGACCGAAAAGCAAATTCAAGCATTCGAGATAAATGAAAGGGTAACGAAAACCCTAATTAATTTAATTTCTAATGATGTTTTGTGTAGATTAGGTGATTATAATGATGCCAAGGAACTATGGATCAAATTGACAAAATTCTATGAAAATCCCTCATCGGTTCAAGATAAGGAGGAATCGAAGGAAGAATGCTCGTCCTCTCAAGATCTTGGAGGTTTGGAAGTTGAGAGATGTTCAACTTCCGAAGAAGAGGTAGGAGAGTTGAAGGAAGTCTTCACCTCTAGGATTGAGCGGGAGACTAGGTCTTCAATATCGCAATAAGAAGAGGAGACCTCTACATCTGGACAAAATGAAGAACAAGCTCAAGATTCTCCTATAGGTAACTCAAGCATAGTCATTAGAAATAAAAATCACATAACATGCTTTGAGTGTAGGAAAATAGAACATTATAAGAGTAAATGGTCACAAAGAGTCAAGAAGACGACTCAACCACCTAAGGTGAAGGAAAAGTCAAAGAAGGTTAAAACCCCGATACGGAAAGGCAAGGAGCACATTGTGTGCTTTGCGTGCAATAAAAGGAGTCACTATATGAATGAATATCCTGCTAGAGAAGAAGTCTATCAAAAGTCTAAAAAATTAAGATCGCCAATTATTTAACTTCGATATGCTAATTGGTCTAGAAGGTGATTCACTTGCCTTCAGTGCCCCGTCAGTCGATCCTACATCTAACACGAAGGAGATAAATTATGGGGAGTATATTGTCCAATCCAAAATTAACGTGGCATGAGAACAGACACTCCAAAAGATTTACAACCTTTGAAGATTGACTTTTGTTCATTGATATAACTCTACTATCGTGTTAGTCACGAGATTTTTCCATAGGAGCAACTTAGATATGCTCATGAACAATATCTCAAAGATGCATGAATCATATTTGATGACATAATGAATCGACCTTTAAACTAATCTAATTAAATTGTATTGATAAATAGTATTAAATTATATATACTAAACAAAATTAAGGACATTACTCTTTTTTAAAAAATATATAAAAAATAATTTTCTATCTAAAATATCTTACCTTAAAACTATTTTATCTAAAATGGCACCGTTTCTACAATCTTATAATTATTTTAATCAAAATTATTTTAAAGTGATTAGGTCATATTTTGAGAAAAAAAAAAATCAAGTGGAGTGTTCTGATATATTTTTTTTTAAAGTGGGAAGCTTGTTTTTAACGATAATGACAATGAATTATGACAATGAATTGTTCTATTTTTATTTTCTGCCAGTACTGAATTATTATTTTATATATGAATAATGTAATATGCCTTCTTTTTTTATTTGATAATGTAAATGTTCAAACTTGAGAGATGAACTTTGGAAGCAGACGATTTTTTCCAAATAATAATCTTTCCTTCTGATAATTTTTATATATTGACGGTTGATCAATGAATTTATTCATTTTCAGAAAAATTCGAATTATGATTTAATAATTTATTTATTTGAGAGTCACTTACTACGCCAGCAGGGCGGCGGCTTATTTTCATTTAAAGCGACTAAGCGAGGGAGGAGGAGGAGGAGGGTGGAGCAGATCGGGAAGGTGATCGAAGATGTATATTGTTCCTTCCGCCGGCCTAGAGGAGTCCCAGCAGGGCCTCCAATTCTTCTTCGCAGCACTCCTACTCGTCTCCTTCACGACGTCGCTGCTCTTCTACCTCCGCCGCAAGAAGACCGACAAGGAACCTAGCAGCCTATGCCTCGTACCCGGCCCGCCGGGACTCCCCGTCATCGGCAACCTCCACCAGATCGGCGACCTCCCCCACCGCTCCCTCCACCAACTCTCCCTTGCCTATGGCCCGCTCCTTCGCCTCCGGCTCGGGAGAGTCACCACCCTCGTCGTCTCTTCCCCAGCCCTCGCCCGCGAGGTCTTCAAGACCCACGACCAAGCCCTCTGCTCCCGCCCCAACCTCACGATCTGGAGTCGTCTCTCCTACGGCGGCCTTGATGTCGGTCTCGCTCCCTACTCCCCCCGCTGGGTCCGCGCACGCCGGCTCTTCGTCGTCCACTTCGTCGGCCCGCAGCCGGTCCGAGGCCTCGCCGATGCGAGAGAGGAGGAGGTGCGCACTCTGATGCGTACGGTGGCCGCCGCCGCGGCGTCCGGTCGTGCGGTCGACCTCAGCAAGAGTTTTATTTGCTTGGTGAGCTGCATCACGAGCCGGGCCGTGTTCGGGAAGAGGTTCGCGCCGGCGGGGGAGTGCACGAGGAACGAGCTCGAGGGCATAATATCTCTGACGGCAGAACTCTTAGGGGGATTCGTCGCCGGAGACTTCTTCCCGTGGGCCCACCGCTTGCTCAACGCCGTCACGGGAGTGCATGGGAGGCTGAAGAGGAACTTCAAGGAATGGGACGACTTGTTCGAAAGGGAAATTAAGGAGCGGGAAAGAGCCGGCATCGGCGGCGATGACGACCACAGCTATGCCAGCGTTCTGCTGCGCTTGCTCAGAGAGAAACAGAGCAACGACGAAGACGGCCTCACGAGGGACGGCGTCAAAGCTCTTCTCTTTGTAAAAATCACGCACCATCCAAATTTTGGCAAATTACGGAATCCTAAAACTTTTATTTAGAGATTTTGTTGATCGAAAAGGATTAATTTCCTCTCAATCAATCCCAAATTTTATCAGGACTTGATGTTCGCCGGAACGGACACAACGGCGGTGACAATGGAATGGGCCATGGCGGAGCTAGTGAGGACTCCCCGAGCGCTCGCTAGAGCTCAGGAGGAAGTTCGACGAGTGGCCGCCGGAAAAAGCTACGTCGACGAGGGGGACCTCCAGCACCTCGGCTACCTGCACGCCATCGTCAAGGAGATCCTCCGACTCCACCCGGTCGCGCCCCTGCTGCTGCCCCACGAGTGCCAGCAGAACTGCAAGCTCGCTGGCTACGACGTCGCCGCCGGTACTAGAATCTACATCAACGCGTGGAGCATCGGGCACGATGGGGACGCATGGGATAACCCCGACGAATTCCGGCCGGAGCGGTTCGAGGGCAGCTCCGTCGACTACCTGGGGCAGTTCTTCGAGCTCGTGCCGTTCGGCAGCGGCCGGAGGATGTGTCCCGCGATCTCGATGGCAGAGTCGGTTGTGTGGCTTACACTCGCCAATCTCTTGCACGGCTTCGACTGGGCATTGCTGGCGGGTGTGAGAGGGGAGGATCTGGACATGAGCGAGGTGTTTGGGGTGGTCACTAGCAAGAAGGAGCCGCTCGTGCTGATGCCAACTCCTGCGAAGTTACTGTGATTGGATTAGGTCCAAAATAAATAAATAAATAAATAAATAAATAAATTATTTGTGTTGGATGTATAATAGAAATAGTTAAGATATTTTTTCTTGACCTGATGTTTTCGTCAATGTAAAGTCTCGCCGTCTTATCCTAATAAATATGAGATAACTAACAATAAAATTAAAGTACACTTATCGAAACATCTTTTTAGATAATAAATATAAAATTCTTTGCAACATCATTACTAACTTAATATCAAATTAACTCTTCGAACATTTCTTTCAAGTCCGTATCTACTTTGATATGCACTCTTGGTTATGTGATACATAATTTTGAAATAAATAAAGTATAATCTTTGATAAAAATTTTATTTGTTAGAGATTTTAATATATAATTTAGTTTAACATTTTACTAAATTATCCTTTGTCTTTTGCTCAATCAATTCGACGACGACAATGGAAATATTAATGATGACGACAGTGCCCGGTCGGCCAACGATGGCAGTGATCGACCAGCGGCCGGTCGGCGGCGACGGTGATCGACCGACCGACGGCGGCGGTGATTGGCCGACAGACGACGACGATGACCGACCGACCGTGGCGACGGTTGACCGACCGGCGACGACGACGGTGGTCGATCGATCAGCGGCAGCAATGACGATCGATCAACCAGCGGCGACAACGATGGGCGATCAATCGTCGGCGGCGGCAGCAGCGGCGGTGGCGGCAGCCGTCGGTCGGCGATGCGGCGGCGGCGGAGGGTGGTGGGTCGCGATGGCAGCTCTGAGCGGCGCGGCTGCGGCAGCGGCAGTGGCGGCGAGCGATGTGATGGCGGTGGCAGCAGGCGGCGACGGCGACGATGGCGGCCGGCGTGGTCGACGACGGGCGACGGTGGCGGTTGACGATGGGCAATGGTGGTCGCCGGCGACGGACATCGATCGACGATGGGCGACAAATCGATTGAGTTTTGACAAATTGACATTTAATATATTGCTAGAGGTAATATTGGAAAAAAAATTTCTTAACCCCGGGAATCAACAAAAACCTTGGTTCTCCAAGGTTTTCCTATTTCCCTTAAAAAAGTTTTTGTCCATAACCAAGTAATGAACAATTACCAGGTAATTGTTCATAACCTAAACCAAACAAGATTTTTGTTGATAACCTAGCAAGGTTATTAACAAAAACCCCCAACCAAACGCACCCTTATAGATAAGTTTATCCCTACCAATAAAAATATTAAGGTTGTGATGAAAGTGAGCTTTCTTTCCTTAATATGATATTGCTTCACTCATATTTTCTTGACTTAAGTATTCAAATCTCAATTGGATCGAAGTAGTTTAATATTTATAACAAATTATTTTTCTACTTAACCGTTGAATTCTTTAAACTTTTCAAAGCATTCAAGCTTATATCTCAAAGCTCAATTTTTGAACCTTAGGAGATCAGATGATGGATAATGGAGGTGCCCACGGGTGCTCACAACGGTGACCTTGACGGGTTCAGGGGTTGGGCTATAGTGCTCACCGGAGAAGAATAAGTTGCGGGTGGAAGCACTGTATATTTTTCATTTACTGTGCAATTGAGATGAATCGGGTGGTGGAGATTGTGTCACCCACAAGTCGTGCGCGGATTGATGCTATATATATACTGAGTGTCCATCACTGCATGCACATGCACAACGGTCTTCTTCGTCGTCCAATCAAACTGGATTGCACAGTAACAAGGATTGCACTATAGTCAATCCGTGAACCCGTCAGGATCGTTGACACTGTCTCGTAGTTGGCAATAGACCCACGACAACGATCGAACCGCAATCATGCACGATCGAGTTAGAATCCGATCGCTCGGCGACGATGTCGAGCGACAAGAAGCTATGATTCCTCCGATGGGATGAAACATTGTACATTTCTTATTACTGTACATGCTCGGGAGCACACGAGTTGTGTATCACACGGTGTGCAACATATATAGAGAAATGTTATTTTGGGTGTCGATTAGTGTGCGACTTGTGCACGATGTCATCTCAATCGTCCATCTAATGGAGATGCACAATAATTGGAAAATACACAGTCGTCGCGATCCGACTGAACATCGAGTTCAATCGGACCATGGTTGGATCGTACTGGAATCCAACTGAATCAGCGACAGTGACTTCTTCACGTGACGAAAAACATTATATATATATATATATATATATATATATATATATATATATATATATATATATATATATATATATATATATATATATATATATATAATGATATGTTGCGCGACGATTGTTGCGTGTAGTCCAATCTTCTTTGTTGCACGATGCACTGTGAGTCGTTCGATCTTCGTTCAATTCATGTGATTGCACAATAAAAAGGAAATGCACAGTACTCCTGCCAGGACATTCTTCTTCGATGAGCATTATAGTCCACCTCTGAACCTGTCGGAGTCGTCGCCACTGTCCAGCCGACTGAATTGTTGCTAGATTTCGGTCAGAATCTGACCAAATTATGGCTGCCATAGTAGAGGCCAATTTTGATTGGAATTCGACCGTGATTCAGTCGAACTCTAGTGTCGGCCTGACCGTGATCGGATTTTGATCAGAATTTGATTGAATTATTGTTGCTAGTACCGCAGTCGTTGGCGGTCACAATCACGGTCGATTTCGACCGTAATATATATATATATATATATATATATATATATATTCGATCGAACGATGGATAATGGAAATACTCATGGATGAGTTGTGTAGGGGATCATTCCTCTCTCTCTCTCTCTCTCTCTCTCTCTCTATATATATATATATATATATATATATATATATATATATATATATATCGTCCGATCAGGTGAACATTATAGTCCAATCCTTGAACCCTAGGGGATCAAATGATGAATAATGGAGGTGCTCAAGGTAATCACAGATGAGTTATAGAGGGCTCGGATTGACGATGAGGGCATAAGGCTGATGGAGGTGGCTTGAAGGCTTAGGTCTAGGCTAAGAGTGAGTATCAAGGTTAAACATTTTTTTTGAGATTTACCAGTCGACTGATCGAGTGCTCGACATTCAGAGCGCTTCGTTGACTCGGGCAGTCGACTAGGTTATGACCTAATCGACTGGTCGAGTAGTTGATTAAGGCTTGACTGCAGACTATGTTTCTGACAGTCGACTGGTAGGTAAGACCAGTCAACTGGATACTGGTAGTCGACTGCTAGGGATGATAATCGATTGACCTTAAATGGATAGGGCACAGAAGATTTCATAGTTGACTATTGACTTATGACAGTCCACTGATGGCTATGATAATTTATTGCTGGGTCATAACAGTCGACTGATCGGGCACTTTCTGACATGGATTAGTCCGTTGTGAGATAACAGATAAGTGGACAGTCGATTGCTATGCGGAAATCAACCTAAGATGGAGCTTTAAAAGGAGACTTCATGAAGAGGAGAAGAAGTTGGTTCTTGGTGATTTTGAAGAGGATAAGTTGATGCTTTCCATACCTTCCTAGCCATCCAAAGCAACCAAAAGAGCGCTTAAACAAATATTTATTGTGTAAAGTGTTTCTTTACTTGTATTTTCTTTTGTATTTCATTTTTGATTTATAATCTCATTGTAATAGGTTTCTCCACCTATGGATTATTTTCGAGAAGGAGAAGATTTAGTGGTGGTATGCATCACAAGAGCTCACTCTAGAGCTCGACCATGGAGTAGGAACTAGGGTTTTGAACTATGTAAAATCATTGTGTCGTGTTTGTGTTGTTATTTGTGTTTGTGTTTGTATTTGTATTTCCACTGTACTAACACTTGTAGACAAGTACGAATGTGAATGAATGACAAAATCGAGGAATCACTATTCACCTCCCCTCTAGCGCGTCACAAGGGTCCTAGCAATTGGTATTAGAGCTAGATCATTCTTCAATGATTAACCACCGCGAGAGCAAGTGCTAGAGGAGTAGAAGAATGGAACCAAGTGACGGATTCAACTGACACCCGGATTCCTCCACCATTCAACCGAGAAGATTTTTTGGCATGGAGTGCGAAGATGGAGACGTTCCTTATGATAGACATCGAGCAATGGTTCATTCTAACGGATGATTTCGAAGCCCCTGCAAATGACAAGGGCAAGATCATCAAGAGGAAGAGATGGACAGAAGAGCATATTCAAGTCTTCAAGATAAATGAAAGGTTAACGAAAATTCTAATTAATTTAATTTCTAATGATGTTTTTGTGTAGATTAGGTTATTATAAGGATGCCAAGGAGCTATAGAGCAAATTGATAAAATTCCATAAAAACCCCTCACTGGCTCAAGATAAGGAGGAATCGAAGGAAGAATGCTCATCCTCTCAAGATCTTGGAGGTTCGGAAGTTGAGAGATCAACTTCCAAAGAAGAGGTAGAAGAGTTGGAGGAAATCTCCACCTCTAGGAGGGGGAGACTAGGTCTTCAATGTCGCAACAAGAAGAGGAGGCCTCTACATCTGGACAAAATGAAAAACAAGCTCAAGATTCCCCTATAGGTAACTCAAGCATAGTCATTAGAAATAAAAATCACATAACATGCTTTGAGTGTAGGGAAATAGGACATTATAAGAGCAAAGGCCCAAAAAGAGTCAAGAAGACGACTCAACCACCTAAAGCAAAGGAAAAGTCAAAGGAGGTTGGAGCCCCGATACGGAAAGGCAAGGAGCACATTGTGTGCTTTGCGTGTAATAAAAGGGGTCATTATAGGAATGAATGTCCAAAGGGAAGAAACCCTAGGAAGGACATGAGAGGAGCTTCATATGTAGGGGGAGCTAAGACAAATCCTAAGGTGTCATTTAATAATTTACTTGCAATTGTTCATCATGATAAAAAGCATGCTAATAACAAATTTTGTTATTTAGGTGCAAAATCTCATGAAATTAGGATTAAGGACAATTCTAGAACCACTCTACCTAAGGAAAATATTAGAACATTTAGAGGTAGACCAAGTTCATCTAAGGATGAGAACAACCTAGACAAAAACTCTAAAAAGAGTAGACATATGCCTAGGAAGGGGAATGTCCAAAGAGAGAATGAAAATTAAAAAATTGGGAAGTTAGAAAAAGAAAATCAAGCTTTGAGGTCAAAGCTTGGGAAATTGGAAAAGACCCTTTATAGGATGGAAAATATGATAAAGGGGTCTAATGGACAAGGTTTAAATGTCAATAGGCAAGGTGCATCTATGGACAAGAAAGGTTTGATCACAAGCCTAAGTTCAAGGTAGATAAGCCTACCAACCATAGTGTTCTATATAGCTATGGAACTAGTCCTAGATCTAGGAGTGCCAAGATTACAAGGGAAGCTATCCTTAGAGTTGATCTTGACAAGAGTCAAGTGACTAAGGTTTTAAAGAAGTCTAGGAAAGTCACCAAGAAGGTTACAAGGGAAGATATCCTTAGGGTTAACCTTAATAAGACCACAATGACTAAGGCTTCCAAGCCTAGGAAGGTCATTATAAAGGTACTAAAGGGAGTTATTTCTAGTGAATACCTTGTAAATCCAATGATCTCCAATAGGTATTGGATTCCTAGAAGTGTGATCCCTTCACACTAAATGAGTTTAGGGTGTGTCAATCTTAAATTGATGGATAGTTAACCTAACAATGGTAGAGTTGACACTTTAGGACATTTTCAAGGTAATGTGTTACCTTATAAATAAGATAAAAAAAATATATCCTAAAAGACTTTAGAATGTGCTAATGGATTTAATAGAAGATAAAAAATTGATCATAATTGGTACAAATAGGTTAGAATCAAGAATATACCAAGTTGGGGTTTTTGACACACTTGAGGGATTTAGGTGTTATTATGGCAATGATGGTAGTTGATATAATTCTAGAAAATGACAATTTGATTTAAGACTTAGGTATCCTATATTTTTGTATTTTATATATTTGTCTTGCTTTGATTGCTATAATCCATGTCATGACATCATGTTGTATATGATTATTTAAAATGTCAGGATAGTAATTATATTGATTAATGTTATGCTAATACTTAGGTTATATTTATTATGTCATGACATTATGAATCATGGGCAAATATATTAAATTATACAAATCATTTATGCTATGATTGTATTCATGCATTAAATTTAATTTAAGGACAAATGACTGTTAGATTGAGAAGCGTCGCTAGAGGGGGGGGGGAGTGAATAGCGAGCGTGAAATCTTCGTTTATTTTCGTTCGTTCAATTAAGAATATGAATAATGCAGTGGAAAAATAAATATGACAAATTTATTTTTACTTGGTTTACAACTCAGCGGTTGCTACTCCAAGGCCCCGCGATCTTTGACCGCGTACCAATGGGAATCCACTATAGAGTCTCCTTCTCGTTGGAGGAAGGAGATAACGATCACAAAAATGAAAACTCGAAGATGAGGCAACAAACCTACCTCACCTCGTTATGATTAAAATCATGAATACAGTAAATAAAATAATTTAGTTGCTGCCGACGAAGAAGTTGCAAGCTTGGCATTGCGTCGACATTATGACGACATTAGAGCTTTGGCGTTGCAGGAGCACTTTGAGAGCAAGACGGATGATCTTTGAGTTTGAGTCCTCCCCTCATTTTATAGACTCGTGCCTTGGAATTAGTCTGGATCCAAATCCTTAATTTGTGGAACTTATCACTGTTGGTGCAATCGACCCAGATCATGATTGACCGAACTCGAGTTTGACTCAAGTAGCATTTTGATGGTTGATAATATTTTAGAGAGATTGTTGGTGCAATTGACCCTTGTCATAATTGACCGGACCCGAGTTTGACTCGAGGGGTATTTTGATGGTTGATTAGGGTTGACCATGTGATGAAGAAAGTCCAAGTCATGAGTACTTGGCATGGAAAGTCCAAGTGGGACACTTGACATTTGGGGAAGTCTAAGTCTTATGTACTTGGCATGAAAAGTCCAAGCTTGAGTCTTGCATTTGGAAAGTCCAACATTGGTTTGACATGGAAAGTCTAAGGGTGTAGTCTTGGCCACGTAAGTCAAAGGATGTAGTCTTGGCGGTGAAAGTCCAAGTCATTGGTACTTGGCATTTGGGAAGTCCAAGGGTTGATATTGGCGGCATAAAGTCTAAGGGTGGAGTTTTGGCAGCATAAGTCCAAAGGTTGGCGGCGTAAAGTTCAAGCGTGAGTCTTGGCAGCGTAAGTCCAATATGCCTTGGCGGTGCAGACTCCGTTAGCATGACAATAGCCGATGGAAGTACCTGAAGGCTAGCGTATGGATGAACAAGTCATGGATGACTTGGAGAGATCTGATAGGTGCGAGGCTGATGGAGGTGACTAGAAAGCTTAGGTCTAGGCTAAGGGTGGTCTAACAAGTATAGGGACACCATACTTGGTGTTAAATCTCATATTTGAGGTTATCAGTTGACCGAGGCTTTATACCGATCGGAAGGTCAAGTGTTTGACACTTGGCAACCGAGTTGACCCTAAGCAGTCGACTAAGATTATGACCAGTTCGACTGCTGTGAGTCTACTAGTGCTCGACTGCGATTTAGGGTCGAAAAAGCCTTGGCACTCGACTACTCATTGGAGCAGTCGACTGCCATGGATGACAATCGACTGATGGTTTGATGTCGCGAGCACAAAATGCTCGATAGATGACCGAGCAGTCAACTACGGTGTTGGCAGTTGACTGGTGATGTTGGCAATTGACTGGCAAGTGATCCATTGGAGCTTTTCTAGCGTGGATCAAGTCATTGTCTCACAACGACAGTGTTAGCAGTCGACTAAGGTCTTATGGCAGTCTACTGGCAAGTGTGAAAATAGCCTGAGTGTAGGTCATAAAGGCAACTCGAAGGGGAGGTTTTGGCAATGATTTTCTTGGGCGATTTGGAGAGATTTACCGGTGCAAATCAGAATCTTCAAGGCTAGTCCAAGGCAATCAACAAGCAAGCTTCCAAAAGATTTTTGTAAAGTGTTCTTTGCATTCTTTTATTGTATTTACTTGTATATGCTTGTTGTTCATTGTATTACTTAGGGTAATCACTTTTATGAGGTTTCTCCACCTCCGACGTGTTGTCGAGGAGTATTATTGATTAGTGGTGTTGATTGCATCACTAGAGCTTATTTGAGCTCAACCCGTGGAGTAGGAACCATACCGTTCCGAATCACATTATATTCTTGTGTTCTTGTGTTATTGTGTGTTTGTATATTTCGTTATTGCTTTATTATTATTCCACTACGCATATTAACGGTCATTGTAGATAAGCATGCAAGAACGATCA
Source organism: Wurfbainia villosa (assembly GCA_025175895.1). Lineage (NCBI taxonomy): Eukaryota > Viridiplantae > Streptophyta > Magnoliopsida > Zingiberales > Zingiberaceae > Wurfbainia > Wurfbainia villosa. Next base: position 5,438,685 of record JAKLTH010000238.1, read on the forward strand.
AATTTTATGAACCGACAACAACGCTATTCACCCCCCTCTAGCGGATGCATAGGTCATAACAAGTGGTATCAGAGCTTGGAGCTCTTCTACGGACTAACACCCAGGAGCAAAAGCGCTAGAGGGCAAGATGGAATTTGAAGAAAAAGTTGGATGGGACATCAACACTCCGGTCCCATATGCATTCTATGGACGAGAAGACTTCAATCATTGGAAGGCGAGGATTGAAGACTTCTTGATGATGACGGACATTGAAGATTAGTCCACTTTGATGGAAGAGTTTGAATTTCCAAGAGAGCCAAAGGGAGAGTTCCTCAAAATGAAAAAGTGGATTGAGGAACAACTCTGAGGATTCGAGAGAAGCAATAAGGTAATAAAATTTTTGATCGAGTTGATTCCTAATGAAATTGTGTCCAAGTTAGGTGAGTACAAGGATGCAAAGGGATTTTGGAGCGAAGTAGCTAAGTTCCATGAAGGTCCATCACCGGCTCATGAAGGAGAGGAGGAGTCCGAGGAGGAGTGCTCATCCTCTCAAGATCAAGAAGAAGCAAACACATATTCATCCCAAGAGCTTGAGGATTCGGAGGTTGATAGGGAATCAACATCCGGATCGGAAGAGGTGGAAAAAGTGGAAGAGGCCTCCACCTCTATGATTGAGGTGGAGGAGAGACAGTCTACTCTGGAACAAGAGCAAAGTCAAGAAGAACCATCAACGTCCGGAAGTGATGAAGTAACTCAAAATTCCACCACCACCCTAGGTAACTCAAGCAATTTAATTAATATTAAAAATCATATCATATGCTTTGAGTGTAGGGAAGTAGGACATTACAAGAGTAAATATCCTAAAAGAGTCAAAAAAAGTCAACCGATACCAAGAGTTCAAGAAAAGACCAATGAAGTCGAAGTCCCCACTAAGAAAAATAAAGAGCACATTGTGTGCTTCAAGTGCCAACAACGGGGACACTACCGAAGCCAATGCCCTAGGGGGAGTAAGAAGGTCAAAGAAGGGGCCACACATGTAAGGGGAGCTTTAAAAGTAAACCCTAAGGTATATTTCAATAGCGCACCTTCGAACTTTAATAATAAAAGCATGCTTTTAATACTCTTGCAATTGTACATAATCATGAAAAGCATGTTAGGAATAGAAATAAAAAAAATCTTTTGTTTAGGTACCAAATCTTGTAATTTTAGATGTAAGGGAAAATCTAGAAATAATAATTCTAGACCTATTCTACCGAGGGAGACCATTAACAAAATAGAGGATCACCTAAGTATCAACCCTAAATTGACTAGGCATATGCCTAGAAGGAATGGTAATGCTAAAAGATTAGGCAATTAGAGCTAGAGAATCAAGTCTTGAGGTCAAGACTTGAGAAATTGGAGAAGACCCTTAAGAAAATGCAAAATCAATTTCAAGGGTCAAGTGATCAAAAATCTAGGTCTAGGAGTCAAAGTCAAAGGCCTAAGAAACAAGAACAATCCATGGGAAATAAAGGTTTGGGTCACAAACCTAAGTCCAAAAGGACTTATCATAGTGTTCCATTCAATTATGGAACACAACCTAGGTCTAGGAAAACCAAGGCCAATAGAGAAGTCATCCCTAAGGTTGACCAAGGTAGATGCTTAGTGGCTAGGGTTTCAAGGACACCTAAGGAAGCCACTAAGAAGGTTACAAGGGGAGTTACCCCTAGGGCTAACCTAGACAAGACCCAAATGACCAAGGCTTCTAAGCCTAGGAGGGTCATTAGGAGAGTATCTAGGGAAGTTATCTCTAGCGACTACCTAGTAAACCCAAGGAGCTCCAATAGGTATTGGATTCCTAGGAGCGTGATCGATTCACGCTAAATAGATTTAGGTGTACCAACCTTGAATGGATAGATAGTTAACCTAACCATAGTAAAGGTAGTACTTTAGGTCATTTCCAAGGTAATGGAGTACTTTGAAAATAAGGATGATTTTTAATCCTAGAGGTTTTTAGGTTATGCCAATGCCGTTTATGAAAGTGAAAAATCAATCAAATTGGTACAATTTAGGTTTAGAGGTTGAGGTGTGCCATTTTAGATTTTTGGCACACTTGGGGGATAAGTAATAATATGACAAAATGGACTAAATAATAACAAATGACAATTAATATTAAAACTTAGGTATTTAATACCTTAGTATTTATACTTGCCATGCTTTGTTTGCCTTGCCATGTCATGACATCATGTTTATTTTAAACATACTTTGAAAAACAGTTTGTACTTGATAAGAAAAAGTGGTACAAATTTATGAAAACCTTAAAGCTTTTGCTAGATTTCAAGTTTGTGTCAATATTAAAATCTAAAAAAGATATATTTTTCAACTTATTTTTCTTTGATAGTAAATGACTTCAAAAGGGTGTCCACAAAATATCGTGAATTTTTGACTTTTCTTGAATTAATTACGCATTTACAAATCTAGCTGAAAAACTTATCAGTCTGATATCAGTCGATTGACGTTTGTCACCAGTTTGACTGATAAGTGTGTCCCAGACCAGGTCATCCTAGTTCACTGAGCAGTCCACTGCCACTTATGGCAGTCGACTGTCGCGCCCACAGAATGCTCCGTAGTCGATCGACCAGTTCGACTGATCTATATCGATCGTATCGATTCGTCGATCGATTGTTGCACTCTGACTGCTTCATAGCCAATGTGGCGATTCGATGATCTCCACGCTTAATCGCTGGCGTATTTCGTTAGTTCGACTGATGTCGCGATATTAGGGTAAATCGACCCGATTCGACTCGTGAAAAACCCGAAGCCCTTTGTATTTCCTCCTCCGTCGCGTTCCTCCACCGAGTTCTTCTCGACCTTCTCTCTCTTTCCAGCGCTCCCACTAGTCGTTCTAGCGCTTCGAGTCCCTTTCGGCTCGAGAACCTTTTCCTCTCAATGTTTCCAAGCCCTTTTCTCCACTGCAACCTGCCCTTTCGGTTAGGGCTTCACTGAACCTCGACTCTCGGCGTCGTTTTTGACCTTCCACCACCGTCAACCATGCCTCCTAGGTAAACCCTAACCCCTAGTCTTGGATTCATTGTTTATCTATCTATACATTCACTAATCACTATTTTTCTTTGTTTTGTTGTGCATTTATCCATTATCATGCATTTTTGACCTGCATTCTTCCTTTCTTTCAATATGCATACTTAGAATTAAGCATTTTGCATCTAAACGTACCCGTTCACCACCTGTCGTTGAGGGCTCGTCGAACCCTCAACCCCCTACTGATGATCGATTTCCCACTCCAGGCCATGAGCTTACATTTCACAAAAACAAATTTCAACTCATTCCTCCTTGAGCATTGGACCCCAAATTATTTCAAGATCACTGCTTTGACATTATCCAGATCATCCGCTTCTACAATCTCGAGTCTTTGGTGTTTTGTGAACACTCGGTCAATTCTACTTTGCTTTTAGAATTTTTCAATAACTTGCGACCGGTTGGAGAGGGGAGGTACCAGACTCGCGTTGCTCAACGTGATATGGACTTCACTCCCTAGATCTGGGCCGACTTCCTCGAATGTCGCCTATCTGAGAGTGAGTTTCTTTTCTATCCTTCTTTGGGTGAGCCTCTTTCATCCCTTTTTGAGGACATTTCCCTAAACTCCCTTCACGATCAATTCTATCATAGTCCTCGTCCATTAAATGTTAATCTTTTCCCCTCGAACGATCTTTTTGCTCCTAACAATGTCCTTTACAAGGTCATTGCTCATTGCATCCTTCCTATAGTCAACCATGGGTTGGCTTTGGTTCGACCCCCACATCTGTTTCTTATGCATGCATTCCGCCAAAGGTTAGATATCAATATTAGTCTGAACACATTCCATTGCATCATTCATTTCATTAAGCCAAACAGTGGTAAAGTCCACATGCCCTTTGGTCACGTGCTCACTTAGGGGCTTGGTTCCGTCGGCATCGATGTAACCAAAGGGGTCATCAAGCCCATATCCACCAAGTATAACCACATGAATGCACAGAGTTTTTCTTTAGCGGGCTTGAAGCCCTTCGAGGGATCCATGACCTAGGCCGCTAGACGACAACAAGCAGGTGGCGCTCCAACACCTGAGGGTGATGATGCAGAGGGTGATGCTGCAGCGGGTGCTAATGCAGAGGATGTGTAAAATACGGAAAAAAAACTGTGATTTAGAAATTATTTATATAATTTCTCGGGAGTTCACAGGAATTTTTCTGGATTCAAAAGGAGTCAATACGAGGAAGATTTAAGCTTAATTGGGGAGTTGGGTGACTTGAGTTAACTTGGACTGGACTTAGGTTAGCTTTGGTTTAGACTTGAGCTAGCTCAGTCAATTGGTTGGTTTTTAATGAAACTTTTCGAAACGAACCCCAAAACCCGATCCGCAGCTTCTTCCACAGATTGCAATCGCGCGATTTCCTCCTCCCCTCTCGCGGCGATTTCGGCTCTGTCTCTTCTTCCTTCGCGAGCCGGCGACTGCTGCTGCCGACGGTGGAAGATTCGACCATTTTCCTTTTTCTTCTTCCTCGCTTCTCGTTTCTTCCGAACCACAGCTGCTGCCGACGATTATTTCCGAAGGGAGATCCAGTTGTAGGGAGGGACGTCGAGCGGGCTTCGCCGGAGCATCTTGTCGGCCGCCAGCCTTTCCCGAGCCGGATCTCGCCTCTGCATTTTTCATCCAATTCCGACGGCAGCAACTCGCCACAATCGCCGGCATCTGGAGCTAGTCATTGCCGTTGATCTCCACCGTGAGCAGGCGGTACCAGCCGATCGATGCCGCTGCTTGGTCGTCAGAGGTTACTTCGAGCGGGAGACCATCGAGTGTCGACCATCGTAGATCTCTTCTCTCTTCTTCCGCCTTTTTCCGCTGTGAGTTCCATCTGTTGCCGCCCCATCGTCGGCGAACATCCCCTTTGCGGCTGAGTGTCCAGGTTAGCCACAATTAGATCTGTGGATCAATCGACAGATTGTTGATACAACTTTTATGTTTCTGATTTTTGGTAAGTTGTTATTGATCAGTTGTGTGGACGATTGGGATTTTTGTGGTTGTTGCGATCTAGGGTTGCTTCATGAGTGACCACCAGTCTCATAACTAGGAAGCACCATCAATGCAACTATCAGTGGTGTGAGCGTGGAATTGCAGATTCTCCACAGCAATTCATGGTAAGTCTGTTTATATTTTTGTTCTATGCAATGTGGATATAAACAACTATCTTAAAAGCCGATTGAATTGGTTTAAGATCGACTGAGATATGAGATCTACCTTATTTGGAGTGGTAGTCGATCGGTGCATATGGGATGAGCATAATTGTTTTATTTGAATAAGGATGTTGGAAGTGAGGATCGGATGAAAACAGATATATATATATATATATATATATATATTGTGATTTCAGGTATTCTTGTATTTAACTAGGGATTATTTCTATTCGACTGAAGGTTGATTCCAGAACTACTGTGGACAATGGAAATTTAGTTTGGTAAGCTTGATCTAGTGATGGTATAGTGTGAGAACAATCATGTTTATTCGTGATCATTTGATATGTGATGGTATTTAATTGTATCCTATTGTTACAGGACTTTGATGGTGAGGGATACATGAATGTGGAGATGGATAGCACGGATTACATAGCAGGTGGGTAATATCTACTTGGTCCGGTAGTTTTGATCAAATTCATGTGCATGATCTTGGATATATGTTTATACCTGTTTACCTTAAATCCACTCTTATTTAATCATATGCTTGTACTGCCTTGACCTTTGAGATATATACTCTGTTACTCATTGATTATCTAGCACGGATAGGAACTATAAACCCTATTATGTATTAGCTGATAGATGTTCAGTAAGTACATGTGGTTAGGGTTATCTTTGTGACCTCAGATAGGGTTACTATGTTACCTAACTAGAGTTAGGTGATGGATTGGATTATGGAGTCGATCGTTATATCATAACCGTATTAGTGGTGCATTTATGGTGGATCTAGTTGTCTGTGCATAGATAAGTGTATGGTTGTCAGTATGTGACCATGGACTAGAGGTCCTAACGCGATGGTATATCCATTATGGATTGTGTGCCTGTGTATGATTATATGGACGGTCGATTGTATATCGCTACTGACTAAAGGTCTTAGCATGGTGGACTGTCAGATGAGTATGACCCTTTGTGCGATAGAGAGAGTCTTGTGATTGTAGTCCTTGCATAGTTGACTTTTGGTTGACCAGGACTCCCCATGGGATAGGGAGTGAGGCGAGGATACATGTATGGAGCTATGCATCATTACATTGCATGCATGCTGACGACTGAGTCTCCCTTGTGGATGAGACGGGTCGTCAGTCATCCTGCCTCCCCGGCCACTCGGGGTAGTGGTAGCAGGGTTGAGGGCAGAGCATTGGATGTGCCGCGCTCGGCCACTAGGGATGGTGGTAGCTGGAGATGCGCACGCCACCGAAAGTGTGTGTTAGCACTCGCCACTATAGGCAGTGGTTGTGTGGACGTGTTGTCTGTGCGAGCTCGTCTACTCATGGGTAGTGGAGCGGGCTGAGGACCCCCGGGGAGTAGTTAGCTCATTACGCTTATATGCTACTCATTCATACTACCCAACTCGGTCACTCGAGAGTAGTGACGGCTGGAGTCGGGCTAGTCGTCATGCCGTGCCACCCGGGCCATACTGGGGTCGTGGTTGGACGGGTCCGCAGACATGGCCATGCATATGCACTGCTGATATATATGTATGCATGTATTTGATATATGTTTTACATATGCCTGTGAGATGCTGTATTTGATTGAGCTATGATTGCTGCATATGGTTGTTCATCATGATACATGCCATCTGCATTTTTATTTACTGCTATGTGTTGAGCATGATACATGCGTTGATTCAGACTGTTATATGCATTTTATTAGCATCATGTCATTGTGTATGCAGATGGGTTGTTATTACAGGTGATCATATATTGTTCATATGTTGGAGTATTGGTCAGGTATGGGATTGACTTGATACATTATATGGGTTATGTTATTGTATATCTGTCAGGATGATATAGCTTATGGTGTTGCAGACCGTCGGGTACGTTGGTACATTACTTCCTGTTCAGTTGATCAGTTAGTATATACATTGAGTATGACTTTACTATAGTTACTTGTTATTAGATTTGGATATGACTGTATGTCTATTGGACTCATGCTGTATACATGTAGATCTTCACATGTATACTTGTAGATCTATCCTTATATGTTGTTCATGCACTTTCTATATATTACCCCTGAGTTTATACTCACCACCCCGGGACCCTGGGCTTCCTGTCGCCCAGATAACAGGTAGAAGATTCCTTGGACGTTCGGAGCTCCGCCAGCTGATCCCATCTCACACCGGACGAATGGATATGTTTTCCGTGTTGTTGTATCCTTACGGATTGTTGGGTTGGGTTTTTCCCTGTATTGTTTCCGTATTTGTGATATACGGACATATTGTATGTATTTGGTCTTTGATTCGATTTCTGTTATGATTCTTGTTGTGGCAAGTCACTCTGGAGTGCACAATTGGTCTTTGTATCTTGTGGATCTGTTTGTATTGTTTCCGCTGTGTTTAGTATGTTTGATATGTTGATATCTGTGTATATCATATTGTTGTTGTGGGCCTACGGGCCTTGTATTAACCCGATATGTTGCCACGTACAGGGGAGATGCCGTCCGTTTGCTTTTCGACACGGCATACTTCCGGGGCGTGACGATTTTATTGGTATCAGAGCCCTAGGTTGCGAAGTCCATTTTCGGATTTTATTTCGTTCGGACATCGAGTTTTGCTTTACTCGGTCTTGGTTTTGTGAGTTCTGGGATCTGGCTGTTGCGGACATCTCCGAGCTACAAGGTTTAAGGTATGTTAATTGTTATTACATACCCTTCTATTGGTTATGCATTTAGTTGCTTATAACATGGATGACTTGTAGGATATTGGTTAGTATTCGTAACCGTGGTTTGAGTTTGCCCACGGGAACGATATGTTGAGGTTATTAGATATGTACCTGCTATCGAAAAGGTAATTACCTTTGAGAGCCGACTGATACCGAGTCGGAAAGCAGGGATTAGGTAGGCACATCTCTTGTGGAGATAAAGGATTATAGTCCTAAGGATTTCCACTAATTATGTTTGTCAGATTATTACCTGAGGGGTAATGGACTAAGCGAGTATACTATTGCTGATGCAGATAGTAGAAAATTAGGGGATGATATTCATAGGAATGTTGATCCCTGAGATGGTCGTTCTAGGTTGTATAACTTTGGGAGTACTTTTGAGTACTTAACTCGTGTTATACGAAGATAGAAGTGGTAGTTGAATACCATTATCCGGATTTAGCCGGTACTTGATGGAAGATATAGGAAATAACCTACGGGAAATGATGTATCACTTAGTCACAGTTCAGTGATGTTGTGAGATAGTATTTTCTCACGTCATCTTCTTTGACTCATTGTCAGGGAATTCTTGGGCACCGAGTAGGGTGATCGTTTGGTTACGAAGGTACTATGCAGAGTCGCTAGACTTGCGAGGGTTACGACCACCTAATAACTCGAGAATGTGATCGATATGTCTTAAGCCACCTACGGTTTACCGGTTGACATCTTGATCAGGATGTTTGGATCTCCTACTAGATTCTACCGGAAGTGCATAGACCGAGTAATGTGTATAGAAATGACTCCGTAGCAAGTGTTTTAAGAGTTGGAGATTTGATAAGCATATATTGCAAGTCAAATTATTGGAATCCGAAGTCTCCAAATGTTGGATAAAAGGAGCAAGATTAAAGTCATGAGTCACAAGCGATTATTGGAGAGTTTTTCGATCATAGAAGACCGATTGCAGATTGTCAGCAGCTTCTCATGTTTATCAGCGAACTTAGAGGAAAGACTCCGAAAGGAGATTATGTGTGTGCAGTGCAGGTTACGACGAGACATAGAGCCAGATTATCCGATGGACCAGTGTATCTGTTTCTACTATAAGCAGCCGGTATCTATGAGGAGAGTATGTACTGTGAAGACTCAGTTGAAGACTATGGATGATGCTTTCGAGCGGACGATCCACAACCTCGAAAGCCGAGTTATCACAGCAGATTAGATTATCACATCAGCAGAGATCTACTACCTCAGATATAGTTGGAGCTCTTTGATACTTTCATCCGGAAGAAGCGAGTTACTCAGCAGTATCAGCCGAAGACATCTCAGAAGACCCAGATGACGATAACTGTTACCTTCCCAGACGTGGTTATGCTTTATGAAAAGGAGAGATTTACGATGATGGTCGTATCTACACAGTATTCTCCAGTTGCAGCTATACCTTTCACAGAGTTGGATTGTGCTACGATGTTGGCAGGTCTTCAGTATTTTACAGCCAGATGTGTACCCTTGCTAGTACAACAGTGTTTACCATCTCCATTGCGCTTGTTTGGGCTTTGTACTGCTCCAATAGCTTGATTTCAGTTCCTCCATGATAGTCTTGGCATCTACATGAGCTCAGCCGTCCAGAACAGATGTTGGACAAGTTTACATGATTACTCGAGAAGAAGTATAGAAGACCGAAGGATCGGTCCTTCGGGGTATTACTTTAGATTATCCTATTTGTGGATATATCGAGAGATACTAGTAATTTACAGGTATCTTTGTCTAGAACATTCTTGGATAGGGTTCGAAGGGTTCCTATCGACTTGTAGGTTGGTGATTTTCTCTACCGTCAGGTGAGATATTGATCAACAATCAAGAAGTCAAGGGATACCCTTAGCCTTTGCTAGTCATACCTCCACTATAGACATATCCTTACGGATAGTTGGATTGATAGAGCGTTGGTATACTAGGACTCTCGGATGTACGTATAATTCGAGAGTATTTAGATATATTTTTGGATGAACTCTCGAGCTTGCCACTGCATGGGTAAGTGGAGTAAGCGATTGAGGTGATTTCGGGAATAGTCCTGATATTGGGGACCTCATACCGGGAGATGATTTTATTGGTATCAGTGTTGCTAAACACTATGGGAGATTTATTTGTCTTAGGATTTCTCTGGAGAGGATCCAGAACTCTTTGTTAGAAGAGAGATGAACCTTTGGGGTTATACATCGGTTATCGATGATGGAATACAGTAGTTGAGAATGAATATCCTTCGTTGTGGATAGATGATCTGTTTAGATCAGTTAAAGGACACCTACATATATCCTAGGGTTGATCTACGATTGGAGGGTTGATATGGTAGTGACTTAGTGTCATACAATTATCATTGTCAGTGTGATGATTGAGCTATCATCAGCTTGGAGTAAAAAGGATGCAGGTGTATAGAAGTTGACATTTCATACTTGGTATGAATTTTAGGAGATGTTGATAATGTTGTTAGACTTATTGACGATTTAGTCATTCATGGATTTGAGGAATCAAGTACTCTTGGAGTATTTGGGATCGATTGTCATCTTATCTGTGGATGATATATTTTTGAGATATATTCACGATCTTAAGGGAAGTTATGTTTCCCTAGATTGATTTGGTATTTACCATAGATGAGGATAGGATGTTCTAGCAATACTATACCGCTGATTTGTTAGACCAAGAAGGTGATGGAAATCACCTGGTCGGAAGTTGTGAACCTAGATTTCAGGGCCTAGAAGGCGACTGACTTTTGGGTCAGTGTTAATTAATCTGTCCGATATGGATGGAAGAGTATTGTACGTAGATGTATCATGTCAGGGATTAGGAGTGATCCCGATGCAGTGGAATGAGACGTATATTATGTGTATGCTGGTTGAGAAACCAGCGAGATTAGTCATTATAGTCTCCCAGTTACTTTCAGTTCTGGGTGACAGAGTGAATTTTTGGACATTAGATTAATTTCTCTTGTGAGAATAAATCTCCGTCTCTAGGAAGGATAGTGGTTACAAAGTTGTATTTCGATTTAGGAAGAGTTGTTTCAGGAGACTCTTCATTCGAGAGTGATGATTTATTCGGAGTGTATCCGGAAATAGCGAGTTTGAGACGTTCATGTTGGTGGAACTATATATGGGATATGGTTGATCTCGTAATTTGTCGATGGGTGTGCCAACAAGCAAAGGTGGAATATTGTGATCGGTAGGGTCATGTACTGTGATAAAGTGGGAGCCTAGTGCGTTAGACTGTGTTGGGAGATTATCTAGAATTCGGAAAGGACTTGATAGGATTTGGGTAATCGATGATCGATTAGCTAGGTTCGCTCATTTTCTTCCGAGCCGTAAGATGAATTTCGTGGGATCGCTTGATGGAATTATATCCATGGAGTATCCTTGAGTATCATTTCTGATAATGATTCATGATTCATCTTACGATTCTGGTAAAGTTTCCCACCGGTTATGGATATAGAGCTCCACTTTGGTACAGTTATTGACCTCTTAATACGTTGATTGAGAGTGTATATAAGAGCTAGAATGTAATACTCGAGCTCAGTACCCCACTTAGTCACTTGAGGTGTGACTTTTCTCCTGATACTTGAGATGGTTGCTGTGACATCTCGTACTCGTACATGAGTCGGAAATTTAGGGACCAAATTTTTATAAGTGGGGGAGAATATAAAATACGAAAAAAAAAACCTGTGATTTAGAAATTATTTATATAATTTCTCGGGAGTTCACAGGAATTTATCTGGATTCAAAAGGAGTCCACACGAGGAAGATTTAAGATTAATTGGGGAGTTGGGTGACTTGAGTTAACTTGGACTGGACTTAGGTTAGCTTTGGTTTAGACTTGAGCTAGCTCAGTCAATTGGTTGGTTTTTAATGAAACTTTTCGAAACGAACCCCAAAACCCGATCCGCAGCTTCTTCCACAGATTGCAATCGCGCGATTTCCTCCTCCCCTCTCGTGGCAATTTCGGCTCCGTCTCTTCTTCCTTCGCGAGCCGACGACTGCTGCTGCCGACGGTGGAAGATCCGACCATTTTCCTTTTTCTTCTTCCTCGCTTCTCGTTTCTTCCGAACCACAGCTGCTGCCGACGATTATTTCCGAAGGGAGATCCAGTTGTAGGGAGGGACGTCGAGCGGGCTTCGCCGGAGCATCTTGTCGGCCGCCAGCCTTTCCCGAGCCGGATCTCGCCTCCGCATTTTTCATCCAATTCCGACGACAGCAACTCGCCACAATCGCCGACATATGGAGCTAGTCATTGCCGTTGATCTCCACCGTGAGCAGGCGGTACCAGCCGATCGATGCCGCTGCTTGGTCGTCGGAGGTTACTTCGAGCGGGAGACCATCGAGTGTCGACCATCGTAGATCTCTTCTCTCTTCTTCCGCCTTTTTCCGCTGTGAGTTCTGTTGCCGCCCCATCGTCGGCGAACATCCCCTTTGCGGCTGAGTGTCCAGGTTAGCCACAATTAGATATGTGGATCAATCGACAGATTGTTGATACAACTTTTATGTTTCTGATTTTTGGTAAGTTGTTATTGATCAGTTGTGTGGACGATTGGGATTTCTGTGGTTGTTGCGATCTAGGGTTGCTTCATGAGTGACCACCAGTCTCATAACTAGCAAGCACCATCAATGCAACTATCAGTGGTGTGAGCGTGGAATTACAGATTCGCCACAACAATTCATGGTAAGTCTGTTTATATTTTTGTTCTATGCAATGTGGATATAAACAACTATCTTAAAAGGCGATTGAATTGGTTTAAGATCGGCTGAGATATGAGATCTGCCCTATTTGGAGTGGTAGTCGATCGGTGCATATGGGATGAGCATAATTGTTTTATTTGAATAAGGATGTTGGAAGTGAGGATCGGATGAAAACAGATATATATATATATATATATATATATATATATATATATATATATATATATATATATATATATATATATATATATATATATATATATATATATATATATATATATATATATTGTGATTTCAGGTATTCTTGTATTTAACTAGGGATTATTTCTATTCGACTGAAGGCTTGATTCCAGAACTACTGTGGACAATGGAAATTTAGTTTGGTAAGCATGATCTAGTGATGGTATAGTTGGAGAACAATCATGTTTATTCGTGATCATTTGATATGTGATGGTATTTAATTGTATCCTATTGTTACAGGACTTTGATGGTGAGGGATACATGAATGTGGAGATGGATAGCACGGATTACATAGCAGGTGGGTAATATCTACCTGGTCCGGTAGTTTTGATCAAATTCCTTTGCATGATCTTGGATATATGTTTATACCTGTTTACCTTAAATCCACTCTTATTTAATCATATGCTTGTACTGCCTTGACCTTTGAGATATATACTCTGTTACTCATTGATTATCTAGCACGAATAGGAACTATAAACTCTATTATGTATTAGCTGATAGATGTTCAGTAAGTACATGTGGTTAGGGTTATCTTTGTGACCTCAGATAGGGTTACTGTGTTACCTAACTAGAGTTAGGTGATGGATTGGATTATGGAGTCGATCGTTATATCATAACCGTATTAGTGGTGCATTTATGGTGGATCTAGTTGTCTGTGCATAGATAAGTGTATGGTTGTCAGTATGTGACCATGGACTAGAGGTCCTAGCGCGATGGTATATCCATTATGAATTGTGTGCCTATGTATGGTTATATGGACGGTCGATTGTATATCGCTACTGACTAGAGGTCTTAGCGTGGTGGACTGTCAGATGAGTATGACCCTTTGTGCGATAGAGAGAGTCTTGTGATTGTAGTCCTTGCATAGTTGACTTTTGGTTGACCAGGACTCCCCATGGGATAGGGAGTGAGGCGAGGATACATGTATGGAGCTATGCATCATTACATTGTATGCATGCTGACGACTGGGTCTCCCTTGTGGATGAGATGGGTCGTCAGTCATCCTGCCTCCTCGGCCACTCGGGGTAGTGGTAGCAGGGTTGAGGGCAGAGCATTGGATGTGCCGCGCTCGGCCACTAGGGATGGTGGTAGCTGGAGATGCGCACCGCCACGAAAGCGAGTGGTGTTAGCACTCGCCCACTATAGACGGTGGTTGTGTGACGTGCAGTTATCCTGTGTGCAAAGCTCGTCTACTCATGGGTAGTGACGGAGCGACCAACAGCAGGGACCCCCGGGGAGTAGTTAGCTCATTACGCTTATATGCTACTCATTCATACTACCCCCGGTCACTCGAGAGTAGTGGCGGGAGTCGGGCTAGTCGTCATCTTGCCACTCGGACATCTATGCATGTATTTGATATATGTTTTACATATGCCCGTGAGATCTTTGCATTTGATTGAGCTATGATCTTTGCATATGGTTGTTCATCATGATACATGCCATCCGCATTTTTATTTATCGCTATGTGTTGAGCATGATACATGCGTTGATTGAATTATATGCAATTGATTAGCATCATGTCATTGTGTGGTGCGGACCGGGTTGTTATTACAGGTGATTGTATATTGTTCATATGTTGGAGTATTGGTCAGATATGAGATTGACTTGATACATTATATGGGTTATGTTATTGTATATCTGTCAGGATGATATAGCTTATGGTGTATTCGGACCGTCAGATGCGTTAGTACATTACTTCTATTGATTGATCGATTAGTATATACATTGAGTATGACTTTACTATAGTTACTTGTTATTAGATTTGGATATATTTGTATGTCTATTGGACTCATCTTTGTATACGATCTTCACATGTATACTTGTAGATCTATCCTTATATGTTGTTCATGCACTTTCTATATATTACCCACTGAGTTTATACTCACCACCCGGGACCACAGGCTTCACTGTCGATAACAGGTAGAAGATTCCTTGGACGTTCGGAGCTCCGCCAGCTGATCCCATCTCACACCGGATGAATGGATATGTTTTCCGTGTTGTTGTATCCTTACGGATTGTTGGGTTGGGTTTTTCCCTGTATTGTTTCCGTATTTGTGATATACGGACATATTGTATGTATTTGGTCTTTGATTCGATTTCTGTTATGATTCTTGTCGTGTCAAGTCACTCCGGAGTGCACAATTGGTCTTTGTATCTTGTGGATATGTTTGTATTGTTTCCGCTGTGTTTAGTATGTTTGATATGTTGATATCTGTGTATATCATATTGTTGTTGTGGGCCTACGGGCCTTGTATTAAACCGATATGGTTCCATGTACAGGGGAGATGCCGTCCGTTTGCTTTTCGGCACTACATACTCCCGGGGCGTGACGATTTTATTGGTATCAGAGCCCTAGGTTGCGAAGTCCATTTTCGAATTTTATTTCGTTCGGACATCGAGTTTTGCTTTACTCGGTCTTGGTTTTGTGAGTTCTGGGATCTGGCTGTTGCGGACATCTCCCAGCTACAAGGTTTAAGGTATGTTAATTGTTATTACATACCCTTCTATTGGTTATGCATTTAGTTGCTTATAACATGGATGACTTGTAGGATATTGGTTAGTATTCGTAACCGTGGTTTGAGTTTGACCACGGGAATGATATGTTGAGGTTATTAGATATGTACCTGCTATCGAAAAGGTAATTACCTTTGAGAGCTGACTGATACCGAGTCGGAAAGCAGGGATTAGGTAGGCACATCTCTTGTGGAGATCAAGGATTATAGTCCTAAGGATTTCCACTAATTATGTTTGTCAGATTATTACCTGAGGGGTAATGGACTAAGCGAGTATACTATTGCTGATGCAGATAGTAGAAAATTAGGGGTAATGGACCAAGCCCATAGACCATGGTTTAATATAAGGTTTTAAAACTATTTCAAAATCATTTTGAAAAAACCTTAGTATAGTATATCTTTTGATAGAAGTCACCATTGATGATGTTGATACAAAGTTAGCTCAAAACAATGAAGTTTTTCTCATTTTTTAACTTTGTATCAAACTCACTATTTTGTGGGTAAATTATTTTTCACATATTTTTCACCCATTGTATTTGGTATAGTATTATACGTATGACGTTTCACTATTTTCAAATTACGTATAATTACTTATGATTTTCAAAAATTCATTCTGAAAATTGAAAACTGCATTTTACATTTATCAGTCGACTGCCATTGTTGGTAGTTGATTGGCGTCAACGACAGTCGATTGATATATGTCAAAAGTCGACTGCCAGGTTTGATTTCGAGTAAACAAGGTTGATTTAGCCTGATTTTAGCTATGTTAGGTTACCCTAACTGCTCCTAACCCTAGGATATGCTTTGGAAAACATTAGAAAGGGTGAAAATCTATTGGATATGGATTAAGAGAGTTGTTTGGGTGTTGTATCAATTTTAAGGTGTGTAAAAGTTTAAGTTTGAACTTTTAACCTTAATTTTGATGGTTTAGTGTTCCTATAGGCTTAGAGACTCTCCAAGGATATTATTGGTACAATGGTCAAGGGGGAGCAAGCCTTTAGGGGGAGGTATCCATCATGGACTGATGGATGTATTTTTCCTCATGAAGGGGAGAAATGGGAATGTGAGTTGCTCAATTTGGAAATTGGGAGAGTTTATAGGAAGCCTCTCTTAAGTGATATGAGACTTATCACTAGGAAGATTGTAGGCATCCTAGATGTTTTTGGACAAAGGGAGAGATTGTAAGATCTCATTGGGATATGAGACATTGACCTCCTTGGGGAGAGAACCTTTTTGATCTATGTCAAAAAGGGGGAGGATTGACATGGGAAAATTATGGGATTACCAATTTGAGACAATTGGTAAGAAGATTTGAGTTAGGTGGCCTAACTTAAAGGTGTTTGGTTTTTGTCAAATATCAAAAAGGGAGAGATTGTTGGTGCAATTGACCCAGGTCATGATTGATCATACTCGAGTTTAACTCGAGTAGTGTTTTAATATTTGACATTGATGTTTGACAATGTTTTGAGGAGATTATTGGTGCAATCGACTCGGGTCATGATTGACCTGAGTTTGACTCGAGGGGTATTTTGATGGTTGACTAGGGTTGACCATGTGATGAAGAAAGTCCAAGTGGGACACTTGACATTTGGTAAAGTCCAAGTCTTGTGTACTTGGCATGAAAAGTCCAAGTATGGGTCTTGGCAAGGGAAAGTCCAAGCTTGAGTCTTGACATTTGGAAAGTCTAACATTGGGTTGACATGGAAAGTCTAAGGGTGTAGTCTTGGCCACGTAAGTCCAAAGGTGTAGTCTTGACGGTGAAAGTCCAAGTCATGGGTACTTGGCATTTGAGAAGTCCAAGGGTTGATATTGGCGACGTAAAGTCCAAGGGTGGAGTCTTGGCAGCATAAGTCCAATGGTTGACGGCGTAAAGTCCAAGTGTGAATCTTGGCAGCGTAAGTTCAATGTGCCTTGGTGGTGTAAATACCGTTAGCATGACAATAGCCGATAGAAGAACCTAAAGGCTAGCGTATGAATGAACAATTCATGGATGACTTGGAGAGATCCGATAGGCGCGAGGCTGACGGAGGTGGCTAGCAGGCTTAGGTCTAGACTAAGGGTGATCTAGCAAGTATGAGGCACCACACTTGGGGTTAAACCTCATGTTTGAGATTATTGTTGATCGAAACTTTATACTGGTAGAAGGTCAAGTGTTTGACACTTGGCAACCGAGTCGACCCTCAGCAGTCGACTGGGGTTATGACCAGTTCGACTCTGTGAGTCGACTAGTGCTCGACTGCCATTTAGGGCTGAAAAAAGCCTTGGTAGTCGACTGCTCATTGGAGTAGTCGACTAATGTCAGTCGACTACCATGGATAACAATCGACTGATGGTTTGATGTTGCGAGCACAGAATGCTCGGTAGCCGACCGGGCAGTCAACTACGGCGTTGGCAGTCGACTGGTGATGTTGGCACTCGACTATCAAGTGATCCGTTGGAGATTTTCTAGCATGGATCAAGTCATTATCTCACAACGACAGTGTTGGTAGTCGACTACCAGGCGGAAAAATAGCCCGAGTGCAGGTTATAAAGGCATCTCGAAGGGGAGGTTTTGACAGTGATTTTCTTGGGCATTTTGAAGCGATTTGCCGGTGCAAATCAGAGTCTTCAAGGCTAGTTCAAGGCAATCAACAAGCAAGCTTCTAAAAGATTTTTGTATAGTGTTCTTTGCATTATTTTTTTGTATTTACTTGTACATGCTTGTTGTTCATTGTATTACTTAGGCTAATCACTTGTATGAGATTTCTCCACCTCCGACGTGTTATCGAGAAGGAGTGTTATTGATTAGTAGTGTTGCTTGCATCGCTAGAGCTCATTTGAGTTCAATCCGTAGAGTAGGAATCATACGGTTCCGAACCATATTATATTCTCGTGTTCTTGTGTCTTTGTACATTTCGTTATTGCTTTATTATTATTCTGCTGCGCATATTAACGATCATTGTAGACAAGCACGCAAGAACGATCAAATTCCGTGAACCGACAACAATGCTATTAACCCTCTCTCTAGCGGGAGCATAGGTCCTAACAATCACGAGGTGACACCTTATCTTATCATGAAGTGGTGGCATTAAACGTTATCCTTTTTGACTTGTCTATGTGGCTGATTCATCGCCATCAGTCGACTGATTCCCTTCATCAGTTGATTGATGTGCAATAGTCGACCGCTAGCCTGGTCACTCCCCTTCAATAAGAGATTAGCACGGAATATGATAAATATGATGGTTCCTCACTGTCCGATCTCGACCTAGACCTTCCACTGGAAGTCGTGGTTGGATTGCCGCCTACGGTCGTCCCCATACAAAGGACATGACCTTACCATCTCTCTTCGCACTCATGCTTATCTCTGGTCCTTTATGACCTGTTGCTTTACTTTCGGTCTCCACTGGGTTCTTCGACTTCCACGAAGTTCTCCCCGTATTGCCATACCACCATAGTTTCCCGACTCGGGATTCTCTGGGTATCGCTGACCTTCGACTTAGCTTAACCATTTCTTGCACACTTAATTTAGCTCATGAGATAACTGTAAGGGATCTTTGGAAGGCTATAGGGGGTGAATAGCCTCTTTTCATTTCTACAAGAAAGATTAGCGGAAACAAAACAAAAACTAAATGAAATTAAGAAGCTAGAACACAATCACTAACAAGAAAGATTTTACGTGGTTCGGAGATTAAGCTCCTACTCCACGGTGATCCTTAAGGTGGATCAATCCAAGCAAATCTCCACCAAGAAAGCTTCCTTTACAAACACACTCCTCTTCTTACAATTGATGAAGATGAAAATTAGAGAAGAGGAGGAATTTAAAACACTTAAAAAGCTTAGGAAAAATGTGGGAGCTTGAGAGTATGGTTTGAATATGAGCACTAGCCTCCTCAAGCACTCCATGTCCTCTTTTTATAGAGAGAGGGCTGATTTTCCCATTGAGCCTCGATCAGTCGACTGATGGTCTCTATCAGTCGACTGCTACTGTAGCCGAAGCAATCCAATGACTTCTGATAAGACAAATTCGCGATCGTCACTATCCAACGGGAAGCTAATCAGTCGACTGATTGAGTAACCAGTCGAGTGCTCCAAGCAATCACTCGACTGAAGAACTCTCTATGCTAAAATCCACTTATAGCAGTCGACTGCTATTGTATAGCAGTCGACTGATGGGTGGATCAGTCGACTGCTAAAGCCTAGTAGTCGACTGTTCGACCATAGAATCAGCCATCTTCAGTCGAGTGATTGGTCAATCAACTGGAACAAGTCACCAGTCGACTGACACACTTCAAGTATGATAAATTCATACTTGAAGTCAACTCCCTAGACCTAGACTCAACCTTCTTGCTCTTCCTTCAGCCTTGCGCCTCCAGGATCTCTCCGAGTCCGCGACTCCTTCATCCTTGCGCTTGCTTTCAAGAGCTTCCATCGGTTTCTTCATATCTTGGGTTTCTCTTTTGCCAAAGGATCGCTTGGACTTTACGCTGCCAAGACTACATGCTTGGACTTGCGCTGCCAAGACCTTGCCTTTGGTCTTCCTTTGCCAAGGTTCGCTTGGACTTTACGTCGCCAAGACTATATGCTTGGTCTTACGCCGCCAAGACCTTCCCTTGGACTTCTTTTGCCAAGATCATACTTGAACTTTCCTTTGCCAAGTCTTTACACTTGGATTTCCTGTCACTTAACACGTCTACGGTTAGATCACAAAATATTGCCTAACTATAGATGATTATCCAAACATCAAAACATATAAATGCTTGGGGTATTATTGTACCAACAATCTCTCCCTTTTCGATGTTTGACAATCATTTAAGTTAGGTCTTAATATATGCACATAATGAAAACATCATATTTCCAATATGAATTCTAACTTAAAGTTTCCTTCTCCCCCTTTGACATACATCAAAAAGAGAAGGATTCATACAATGATAAGTTCATGAAAGAATTGAATTGGTTATGTCTTGAACTAAGGTATAAGATAGATATGGGGCTCCCCCTTAATCTAAGACATGGTTCATGATGTGTGAATAACATGTGGAGCAAAGCATAAACAAGAAATATGAAATTATGTCCTAACTTTGCACCAACAATATAAATTTAGGGGATAAAAAGATTTCACTATGAAGCTCCCCCTAAAATAATACATCAATCAGTCTTATACCCTTTTAATTACTTGAATCATCATACCATAGGGTTAGGACACTTAAGATTACACTTAAGTCAAGAAAGAAATCTTATATGCAGAAAAATCAGAGTGACAGTCGACTGAATATTGAATCAGTTGACTGCCACACCTGAAACGTCATTTTTAGGGTTTTCAGCACAACTTCAGAAATGCGCCAAAAATTCAAGAAGCATCAAAAAATAATGAAATTTTGTGTACACATTTCCGAAATCATTTTCTATCAAGGAAAAGTAATTTGAAAAATATATGCTTTCCAAATTTCGAAAATGATACAATTTTGAAAACTACAAAAGCTTTAAGAATGTTGCAAACTTTGTATCACCTTTGTCTAGCAATTGAAAACTATTTTTCAAAATAGGATAAACATAGTTTAAAATATATTTTGGTTGACATCTCCAATCATGTTCTTAGAGCTATATGCACATTAATTGTATATAAGCCTTCCCAATGATTGGTCCAATGAAGGATTAATGTCTCTAGATGACATTTTAGTTCATAGTAATGCATCATAACAAGTATGATGAGCCAAATGCATCTTCCTAACATATCACATATTGTCTAAGTGGCTCAATACAAAAATCATGGTTTCTTAGGTATTTTGTGAGATGCTTAGAGGTACAGTCCTAGATTTTCTATAGGATCATGCAAAACTAACCCTCTATTCTACTAAGCACATTACAAGTTCTCTCCTAAGTGATGAAAATTCCATTTCGGGGAGAGCCTTGGTGAATATGTCAACTAGGTTAGACTTGGATTCTATGTAATTGAGTTCAATGTCTCCCTTAGCCACATGATCTCTAATGAAGTGATGTTTCACTTCAATGTGCTTAGTCCTAGAGTGATGCATCGGATTTTTAGTCAAATTTGTGGTACTCACATTATCACAATAAACCTTGACATTGGAGTAGTGTAGCTCATAGTCCTCTAGAGTGTGTCTCATCCAAAGTAATTGATCCACACAACCACCTATAGCCACATATTCGGCTTCGGTGGTGGACAAAGCAACACAAGGTTGCTTTCTACTATTCTAACTAACTAGGGAGGATCTAAGAAATTAACATCCACCACTAGTACTCTTCCTATCCAACTTGCAATCCGCATAGTTGGAATCAGTGTACCCAACCAAATCAAAAGATTTTATCCTAGGGTACGAAAGTCCTACATTTAGTGTGACTTTGATATATCTTAAAATTCTTTTAACGGCTACTAAATGGGACTCTTTGGCACAAGATTGGTATCTTGCACACATACCTACCGCAAATAAGATATCGGGTCTACTAGCGGTTAGGTATAAAAGACTACCAATCATACTCCTATAAAGCTTTAGGTCAATTGATTTACCTTCTTGATCATTATTTATCTTTGTGTTGGTTGCTATAGGAGTTGATATTATCTTAGCATTTTCTAAACCAAATTTCTTAATCATTTCTTTAGCATATTTGCTTTGATATACATAAATTCCTTCATTTGTTTGTTTGACTTGTAAGCCTATGAAGAAATTTAGTTCCCCAACTAAACTCATTTCAAACTCATTTTTCATATTTTTGATGAAATCTTGAAGGAGTTCATCATTGGTTGGCCCAAAAATTATGTCATCTACATATACTTGGGCTACAAAGATATCCTTTAATTTTGATTTTATGAAGAGAGTTTGATCTACTTGACCTCTTCTAAACCCCTTAGAGACTAAGAAGGATGACAATCTTTCATACCAACCCTGGGGAGCTTGTTTTAACCCATATAATGCTTTTCTAAGCTTGTATACGTGATTTGGATAGTCTATATTCTCAAACCCGGGAGGTTGTTCTACATATACCTCTTCCTTAATGAACCCATTTAGGAATGTCGATTTTACATCCATTTGATGGAGTTTAAAGCCCATGTAAGAGGCATATCCTAATAGGATTCTAATGTACTCTAACCTAGCAACCGGGGCATAGGTTTCATCATAATCAAGTCCTTCAACTTGATTGAAGTCCCTTGCAACTAACCTTGCCTTATTTCTAGTTATATTACCTTGATCATCTAATTTGTTCCTAAAGACCCATCTTGTAGTAATGATGGTACTATCATTGGGTCTAGGAACTAACTCCCATACTCGACTCTTTTCAAATTGAGCCAATTCATTTTGCATTGCTAAGATCCAATCCAGATCAAGTAATGCATCATTGATTGATTTGGGCTCAATTTGGGAGATAAGAGCTATTTGACTAGAGGAAGCTCTATGGAAGGACCTAGTTCTAACACCTTGAGATAATTCTCCTACAACTTGATCAAGAGGATGATTTTGATTAATTCTTAATGTTCTAGGAGGTATATTAACTTGATTTTGATCTTGGTTATCCTCAATTCTCCTTTCATCATCCGAATCTCCTCTTGCTCCCCCTCGATCATTACCTCCCCCTTAATCATTACCCCCTAAAGTCATGTTTTGAAGTTTTTGGGTAATTTCTTGATTTTTGTCATTGATATCATTATCAATGGGGGATTTCCTAGGGTAAGTGGTAGAGGTTTCATTAAATTGAACATTTGAGGATTCCTCAACCTTTTGAGTTCTCTTGTTATAAACTCTATACCCTCTACTAGTGGATGAGTATCCAACTAGGATTCCCTCATCCGCTTTGGATTCAAATTTACCTAGATTGTCTTTGGTATTCAAGATGTAGACTTTGCATCCAAAGACCTTAAAATAGTGAATTGTAGGAATTGTGTCATTTCATAATTCAAAGGGTGTTTTTTCCTAAAAACCTATGTATGAAAACCCTGTTTTGGTTATAGCAAGCGATATTAATCGCTTCCGCCCACAAGTAGCTAGGAAGTGAATATGCATTAAACATAGTCCTAGCCACCTCTTATAGGGCACGATTTCTCCTTTTCACCACCCCATTTTGTTAGGGTGTTCTAGGACAAGAGAATTCATGCTTGTACCCTTGTTCTAAGCAAAATTTAGAGAAATTAGAATTTTCAAATTCTCCACCATGATCACTATGAATCCGGTTGATTTTGAGACTTCTTTCATTCTCTACTCTTTTACTAAAACCTATGATTATTTCTAGGGTTTCATCCTTATGCTTCATAAAATATACTCATGTAAATCTAGAAAAATCATCAACTATAACTAAGCAATATTTACTACCATTTAAAGGAGTACTATGACAATCAAATAAATCTAAATGTAAAAGCTCTAAAGGTAAAGATGTATTAATTAAGGTTTTACCCTTGTGTGATGATTTTGATTGTTTTCCTTCTTGACATGCATCACACATCTTGTCCTTGAGATACTTGACTTTTGGCAAACCCTTGTCTAGCTCCATCTTGGCTATCTTGGCAATATTTTTCATGTTGATGTGCCCAAGCCTCCTATGCCATAACCAACTTTCTTCTTCTTTTGCCATAAGACACTTAGGGGAAATGTTAGAAGTATAGGATAAATCAACATAATAAATATTTGATTTCCTATATCCTACTAACATGTAATCATTTAATGTATTATGTCTTATAAATCATTAAGAAGAGTTAAATTGAACATCAAAATTGACATCACATAATTGGCTCACACTAAGCAAGTTAAACTTCATATTTTTAACTAAAAATACTTTATGTATAGCAAGATTTGGGGATACCTCAATTGTGCCTTTTCTTAGAATTTTAAGTTTTCCACTATTTTCAAAAGACACGGTCCCTTTGCTAATGTGGTTGATTGTGGAAAATTTGCTCTCATCACCGGTCATATGTTTTGAGCAACCACTATCAACAATCCACAAGCTTGGTCCTTCTACCTATACAACATAAAAAATATAAGTCTTAGGCACCCAAATCTTAGGACCGATAGCATTAACTACATAACTCTTAGGAATCCATGCCTTTCTAACCTTGCTCCTAATGGTTGATTTCCTACTAACAAGGGAAGTAAAAGCTACTTCCTTCTCCTTAGGCCTATATCCTATTCCGGCCTTGTTGTAAATAACTCTTTGGTCCCTAAGTATCATATCTAGGTATTTGGAACCATTTGTGAATTTTTCTAAGCATGCTCTTAATTCATCTATTTCTTTTCTAAGTTCATCATTTTCATTCCTAAGTGAACATGCATCATCACAAGAAATTTCTACATTCTTAATTGATTTAATTTCTACTTTTAAATCCTTAATCCTAGATTTTGATTTATTTAGAGCATTTTGAAGACATGCAATGGTTTTATAAAGTAATTCTATCCTAGAGGAGTCCTTTACCTCATCGTCACTAGAGGATGATTCGTCACTTGAGGATGATGATGACTCCTCACTTGAGCTTCCGTCTTCATCTTCCAAGGCCATAAGTGCTAGGTTGCGTGTGACATAGCACATTTCCTCCTCATCGGATGAACCTTCTAAGCTTTGTGTATCCCAAGTTTGGGCTACCATGGCCTCATTCTTCTTCTTCTCCTTCTTCTTCTTTTCCTTTTCTTCCGGGCAATTTGGCTTGATGTGCCTCTTTTTGTTGCAACCATAGCAAGTAACATTAGGAGTAGAAATTGAACTACTAGAATTTTTACCTTTTGAGGATTGGAACATCCTTCTTACATTATTTTTGGTGAGCTTCCTTGATCTCCCACCAAACTTCTTCACATAGTGAGCCACCTCACTAGCTGATAGCTCCTCATCACTACTCGAAGACTTTTCCTCCGACTTGGATGATGAAGAGACTTCTTTCTTCTCCTTCTTCTTCTTGTCCTTCTTACCTACAAAAAGAGCTACACCTTTCTCCTTGGACGAAGTGTTAGCTTGGTCATTCAACTCAAATTCACAAAAATGTTCATCTAGTTTAACTAATGAAAGGTCCCTAGACACCTTATAAGCATCTACCATTGATGCCCATAAAGTTGTTCTAGGGAAAGCTTGAAGTACGTACCTCACAAGGTCTCAGTTGTCAACCTTCTCACCTATTACGTGTAGTCCATTGACTATCTCCTTGAATCGACCATGCATTTGGCTCACAGTCTCATTGGTCTTCATGGTG
This sequence comes from Wurfbainia villosa, assembly GCA_025175895.1. NCBI lineage: Eukaryota > Viridiplantae > Streptophyta > Magnoliopsida > Zingiberales > Zingiberaceae > Wurfbainia > Wurfbainia villosa. Next base: position 5,464,192 of record JAKLTH010000238.1, read on the forward strand.
AAGTTTTAGAGTTGGCTTATCGATAGGTCTCTTTTGGCTCTTCTAGTCTCCTTTGATCCTTCATTTAATTCGATGAGCTTCTCCCAAAGCTCTTTAGTGGATTTGAAGAGCCCGACCTTGGATAATTTCTCCTTTGATAGACCACATTGAAGTGTGGTTGTTGCTTTTGTATTTGCTTATGCTTTCTTTGCCATCTCCCTCGTCCAATCCTTGGTTGGTAATGGTGCTCCGAATTCATCGACTGACTTCTCGAACCCATCTACAATACTAAACCAATTCTCAATATCATTCATAAGGTAGTATTTCATCCTACCTTTCCAATATCCAAAGTCGTTGCCGTCGAAGAATGGAGGCCTCGCCGTACTATATCCCTCTGGAAATACCATCATGCTTCGGTTGATTGTTAGATCTTCCGACACGATCCGGGCTCTAATACCACTTATAAGGGATCTTTGGAAGGCTAGAGGGGGGCGAATAGCCTCTTTTCATTTCTACAAGAAAGGTTAACAGAAGCAAAACAAATACTAAACAAAATTAAGAAGCTAGAACACAATCGCTAACAAGAAAGATTTTACGTGGTTCGGAGATTAAGCTTCTACTCCACGGCGATCCTTAAGGTGGATCAATCCAAGTAATTCTCCACTAAGAAAGCTTCCTTTACAAACACACTCCTCTTCTTACAATTGATGAAGATGAAAATTAGAGAATAGGAGGATTTAAAACACTTAGAAAGCTTAGAAAAAACATGGGAGCTTGAGAGTATGGTTTGAATATGAGCGCTAGCCTCCATCAGTCGACTACTATTGTAGCCAAAGTAATCCAACGACTTCTGACAAGCCGAATTCGTGATCGTCACTACACAACGGGAAGCTGATCAATCAACTGATCATACCATCAGTCGACTGATTGAGTAACCAGTCAAGTGCTCCAAGCGATCACTTGATTGGAGAACTCTCTGTGTTGAAATCCACTTATAGCAGTCGACTGCTAGGGTATAGCAGTCGACTGATGGGTGGATTAGTCAATTGTTAAACCCTAGCAGTCGACTGTTTGACTACAGAATCAATCGTCTTCAGTCGAGTGATTGATCAGTCGACTGGAACAAGTCACCAGTCGACTGATACACTTCAAGTATGATAAATTCATGCTTGAAGTCAACTCCCTAGACCTAGACTCAACCTTCTTGCTCTTCCTTCAGCCTTGCGCCTCCAGGATCCCTCCGAGTCCGCGACTCCTTCATCCTTACGCTTGCTTTTAAGAGCTTCCATTGGTTTTGTCATGTCTTGAATTTCTCTTTTTCCAAAGGACCGCTTTGACTTTACGCTGCCAAGACTACATGCTTGGACTTATGCTGCCAAGACCTTGCCTTTAGTCTTCCTTTGCCAAGGTTCGCTTGGACTTTACGCCGCTAAGACTACATGCTTGGTCTTACACCGCCAAGACCTTCCCTTAGACTTCTTTTGCCAAGATCATACTTGGACTTTCCTTTGCCAAGTCTTTACACTTGGATTTCCTGTCACTTAACACATTCACAGTTAGATCACAAAATATTGCCTAACTATAAATGATTATCCAAACATCAAAACATATAAATGCTTGGGGCATTGTTGCACCAACAATAATGATATGACCTTAACTTTGGATCTTTGTCATAATCAAAATTTAGGTTCGATTATCTGGTGCCCCTGCACTAACAATGACATGGCTTGATATCCTAGATAAGGGAATCAAATTGGAATGCCTAGATAATGATGTATGAACCCTTAGTTTAGGGAAAAAAACAAAACTTACATCTCACAAAGACTATATAGAGATATGTGTTTGTATTGATACACCTTAGACATATGTGAGGTGCTAGGAAATTGAGTTATTCAATGTGCTTAAATGGTACATCAAAATGAACTTAAACTCTTTCAATGATATGCACAAATCATGAGAAAAACTAATGTACAAGTCATGTACACTTAGCTCATAGACCATGATTGAAAATGAGATTTGAAAATCATTTTTGAAAATCTTGGTGAAGTCTATCTTTTAATTGCAATTATCATTGAGAATATTGAAACAAAGTTGCCAAAACATTGAAGTTTTCAATTGTTTTGAACTTTATATCAATTCTTCAAAAGAAATAGTATTTTCATGTAAAACTATTTTTCACTCGTAATGTTTGACATATCTAATGTACACAAAGTTTCATGATTTTTTGAAAAATATATAACTACTTATGAATTTTTAAAATTAGTCTGAAATCTTGATTTCTACAATTGCATAAACCAGTCAACTGCCTCATGGAGCAGTTGACTTATGGTAGCGATAGTCAACTGGTTACTAATTCAAATGACTGTTAGTCTGATATTAGGTTGAACAAGTTTGTTTAACTTATTATCAGCAATCCCTAAGTACCCTAATCACTCCTAACCCTATGATCTCCTTAAAGAAGCATTGGAAGGGTGAGATATTCGTTGAATATGAATAGGATAATTAATTATGGTAAGGATTAAAGTTTAAGGGAGGTTAAAGTTCAAGTTTGAACCTTATTTTTGATTGTTTGGATTTCGTATATGCTCAAGAACACTCTAATGACATTGTTGGTGCAATGGTCAAGGGAGAGTAAGCCTTTAGAAGGAGTTTGTCCATCAAAGGATGATGGATGGAGTTTAAAAGGGGGAGAGTGAAGAATTACATTTCATTGGAATGAAGGCATTTATGATGAGTCTTGGACCAAGGGAGAGAATGAAAGATCTCATTAGAAGATGAGACATGGAAAACCTTGATAGACTTTTTGATGTATGTTAAAGGGGGAGAAATGAAGGGTTTAAGTTAGGAAACCTGCATTATGCCTTGACATAAGAAGAGTCAAGTTGGGCTTATGGGATAACCTAACTTAAAAGTATTGTTAAACATCAAAAAGAGAGGGATTGTTGGCACAATCGACCTCGGGTCAAGATTGACTAGATTCGAGTGGGAATCGAGTAGTGTTTTGATGTTTGACCATATGTTTGACTATGTGTATGATCATATGACTAGTGGATGGTTTGAGACATCCAAGGTCATATGAGGGAGATTGTTATGAGGAAAATTGTTGGAGCAATCAATCTCAGATCAAAATTGACCAAGCTTGAGTGAGACTCAAGTGGAAGTCCAAGTTTGGAGACTTGGCAATGGAAAAGTCCAAGGGTGTAGTCTTGGCCGTATAAGTCCAAGTGTGTAGTCTTGGTAACAAAAGTTTAAATTTGGAGAATTTGCAATGGAAAAGTCCAAGGGTGTAGTCTTGGTTGTATAAGTCCAAGTGTGTGGTCTTGGTGGTGAAAGTCCAAGTATAGATAATTGGCAAGGGAAAGTCCAAAGGTGTAGTCTTGGTCGTGTAAGTCCAAAGGTACAGTCATGGCAGCGTAAGTCCCGGAGGCATGACCTCTTGGCAAAGGTAGACCCGATAGCATGACAAAGCCGATGGAAGCACTTGAAGGCTAGCACAAAGGATGAAGGAGTCATGGAGGACTCGGATGGACCCTGAGGGCATGAGACTAATGGAAGTGACTTGAAAGCTTAGGTCTAGGCTAAGGATGAGTATCAAGTATGAGGGGATTATACTTGGATTAAACCTCACTTTTGAGGTTTACTAGTTAACTGGTGGAATTGACCAGTCGAGTGCTTGACACTCGGAGGGCTTGGTTGACTTGAACAGTCGACTGGGTTAGGGTAGTCAATTGATCGTGCACTTTCTGACATGGATTAGTCCATTGTGAGACAATATATAAGTGGGTAGTTGACTGGTGGATAAGAGCAGTCGACTGTTAGACGGAAATTAGGCCTAGTAGGAGCTTTAAATGGAGACTTCGTGAAGAGGAGAAGAAGCTAGTTCTTGGTGATCTTGAAGGGGATAATTTGATGCTTTCTATACCTTCCTAGTCATTCAAAACAACCAAAAGAGCTCTCAAGAAAAGATTTATTGTGTAAAGTGTTTCTTTACTCGTATTTGTTTTGCGTTTCGTTTTTGGTTGTATCCTTCTTATGAGCTCATTTTAAGAGATTTCTCCATCTCCGAATTATTTTCGAGAAGGCAAAGATTTAGCAGTGGTGTACATCACTAGAGCTCACTCTAGAGCTCGACCATGGAGTATGAACTAGGGTTTCGAACTACTTAAAATCCTTGTGTTGTATGTGTGTTGTGATTTGTGTTTGTATTTGTATTTGTATTTCTACTTTGTACTAACACTTGTAGATGAACACGAATGTGAATGAATGATAAAATCGAGGAATCACTATTCACCCCCCTCTAGTGTGTCACAAGTGTCCTAACAAATCGATTGATCAAATCTGACGTGGATTAGTCCATTGTGAGACAACCATATAGTAACCAGTCGACTGCTGGATAAGAACAGATGACTATTGGATAAGAACATATGACTGGATGTCAAAAAATCAACCCGAATGGAGCTTTAAAATAAGGCTACGGTGGAGGAAAGAAGAAGCTTATTTCTAAGGTTTTGAAGGAGGAACACTACTATGATTCCCGACCTTCAAGGCAACGCAAAGAAACCAAAAGCAAAGTGATCATAGTTCTTCATTGTAAAGTGTTCTTTGCATTTGTTTTTCACTTTATACTTGTATTTTGGTTGTTTGTTGTGTAAGCTCCCTATTGTAAGAGGTTTCTCTACCTCCGAATTATTTTTGAGAAGAAGTGTTAGTGGTGGTGACATCGCTATAGCTCAGTCATGGAGTAGGAACTAGGGTTCCAAATCATGTAAAACTTTTGTATTATGTTTGTGCTTTGTTTATCTTTGTACTCTTTTAGTTTCTGCTACGCTAACAGTGTTGTAGACAAGAACGACCAAAACGATCGAGAGTAAGAAATGATGAATCGCTATTCACCCCCCTCTAGCGCACGTCAAGACCCTTAATAATTGGTATTAGAGTGAGACCGCTGTTCAAGGACTAATCGCTGTGAGAGCAAGCGCTAGAGGAGTATAAGAGAAATGAAATTCAACGATGGGGTAGGCTACAACACACAAGTTTCACCTACTTTCGACCACGAAGATTTCGCGTATTGGAAAGGAAAAGTAGGATGGAGTATTTTCTAATGAATGATATTGAAATTGAAATTGGATTGTCTTGATAGAAGGTTTTGACCCCAAACAAGAAAGGGAGAATCCTCAAAAAGAAGAAGTGAACCGAGGAGAAAACTTAGAAATTCAAGATAAATGAAAAGATAGCAATAATCTTGGCTAGTTTAATACCTAAGGATTTATTGTATAGGCTAGGAGAATTCTGCGACGCTAAAGAGTTATGGAGCAAATTGATCGATCTCCATGAGAAGTCTTCACCGACCCAAGACGATAAGGAGGAGTCTAAGGAATTAAGTTTAACATCTCAAGAGCTTGATGATTCGAAGGTTGATAGGTGTTCAACATCCGAGTCAGACAAAGTTGAAGAAGTTAAAGAAGTCTCTACCTCTTGGATTGAGGGGAAGGGTAGGTCAATGACACCAGAACAAGAGGAGTCATCAACTTCCATAGCCAATGGAGAACAAATTCAAGATTCTCCTACCATCCAAGAAGGTAACTCAAATGCAATTCTTAAAGATAAAAGTCATATAATTTGCTTTGAGTATAGGGAACAAGGGCACTATAAGAGCAAGTGTCCAAAACGTATCAAGAACAAGACTCAAGTACCACCTAAGATGAAGGAAAAGTCAAAAGAGGCCGAATCCCCGATACGAAAAGGCAAAGAGCATATAATATGTTTCTGGTGCAACCAAAAGGGCCACTACTCGAGTCAATGTCCAAGGGGGAGTACCCTAGAAAGGACAAGAAAAGGGTTCATGTGTAGGGGGAGCTCCCATGGCAAAGCCTAAGGTAACATTTAATAACGCAATTTCAATTATTAATGATAAGAAGCATGTTAGTAATATATCACATTTTAATGCACTTGCAATTTATAATAAGAAGCATGCTAATAATTAATTTTATTGTTTAGGTGATAAACATCATGAAATTAAGAGTAAGGACAATTCTAGGATTGTTAGCACCAAAACTACCTCACCTAAGGATGAGAACAACCTAGGCAAGAATCCTAAGAAAAATAGACATATGCCTAGGAAGAAGAATTCCAAAAAATATAGTAAAAGATCAAAAGTAGCTATATTAGAAAAGGAAAATCAAGTATTGAGGTCAAGACTTGATAAATTTGGCAAAAACCTTTGGAAAGATAAAAAATTCAATTAAAGGATCTAATGGATAAAATTTAAGTTCTAGGAGGCAAGAAATTTCTAAAGACAAGAAAGGTTTGAGTTATAAGCTTAAGTCCAAAGAAATCAAGCCCTCTTACCCAAAGTCGACCCTGGGCAGGGGTAGTTGGGGCCCCTGCCCAGAGCCCAAAGAAATTTTTTCAAAATTTATAAGGTAAAGGGCCCAATTTTTATTCAAAAATAAATTTTTTATTTATAAAAGGACTTCATTTTTATTGTTTCGCCTAGGGCCTTAAAATATCGATGACCGACTTTGCTCTTACCATAATGTTCCGTTTAACTATGGAACTAATTCTAGGTCTAGGAGTGTCAAGTTACAAGGGAAGTAATCCTTAGAGTTAACTTTGGCAAGAGTCAAGTGACTAAGGCTTCTAAAAAACCTAGGAAAGTCACTAAAAAGGTTAAAAGGGAAGATATCCCTAGAGTTAACCTAAATGAGACCATAATGACTAAGACTTCTAATAAGTCTAGAAGAGTCATTAGGAAGGTATCTAGGGAAGTCATCCCTAGTGAATACCTAAAAAATCCAAGGAACTCGAATAGGTATTGGGTTCGTAGGAGTGTGATTCTTTCACGTTAAATGAGTTTAGGGTGTGTCAACTTTAAATGGAAAGGTAGTTAACCTAATAATAGTGAAGTTGACATTTTAGAGCATTTTCAAGGTATGCTCATCCTTTGAAAATGAATGCAGATTATATCCTAAAAAATTTTAATATGTGCTAATTAGAATAATGGAAGTTTGAAAATTTGATCATAATTGGTATAATTAGGTTAAAGGTCAATAGTGTGCTAAGTTGGAATTTTGCCACACTTAGGGAGTTAGGTGGTATTAAGGCAATGATGGTATTTGACATAATTATAGAAAATGACAATTAAGTTTAAAACTTATTTATTTTTAAACCTTATATTATAAAATTTATCATGATTTACTTGCAATGATCCATGTCATGACATCATATTTCATATGATTATTTAAAATGTCATAATAGTACTTAGATTTATTAATGTCATGCTAATACTTAGATTATGTTTATTATGTCATGACATCATGTTATCATTGGCAATATTTAAATTTATGCAATCAATTTATGCCATGATCATAATTCATATATTAAATCTATCAAATTGAATTTAAGGACAAATGACATTATTTGATGTCCTAGATAAATGAATCAAGTGGATATGCCTAGATAATAATGTATTAATCCTTAAGTTAGGGAAAAATCAAATTCACATCTCACAAAGACTATAGGATGATATGTGTGTGTATTGATATACTTTAGATACATGTAAGATGTTAGAAAAATGAGTTAAGTTCAATATGTTTGAACTCAAACTCATTAAATCATAGGAAGAAATCGTGAGAAAAGCTAATGTATAAGTCATGAACATTTAGACCATAGACCATAATTGAAAATAGATTTTGAAAACTATTTTAAAATCATTTTGGAAAACCATGGTGAAGTATATCTTTTGATAACAATCATCATTGAGGATATTGATACAAGTTAGACAAAAACATCGAAATTTTCAATGATTTTTAACTTTGTATCATTCTCTCAAATTAATGGGTATTTTCATATAAAATTATTTTTCATCCATAATATTTGGCATAAATAATGTACATATGAAGTTTCATAGTTTTTAAAAAATTGTATAATTACTTATGCTTTTTCAAAATCCAATCTAAAAATCCTGATTTCTACAAATACAGAAACTAGTCGATTGGTCGCTATCAGAGTCAACTGATGAGTATGATTTTGACTGAACAAGATTTGTTTAGCTAATTATCAGCACCCTTAAGTACTCTAATCACTCATAACCATATAATATGCTTAGAGAAGCATTAGAAGAGTGATATTTTCATTGAAAATGAGTAGGAGAGTTAACTAGGGTGAAAATCAAATTTTAAGGGATGTTAAAGTTTAAGTTTGAACTTTTACCCTTATATTTGATTGTTTGGATTTTCCATAGGCTTAATAACTCTTCAAGGACATAGTTGGTGCAATGGTCAAGAGGGAGCAAGATTTTAGGGGAGTTTTGTCCATAAGGCATGATGGATGAAGGTTAAAAAAGGAGAGAGTGAAGAATTGCCTTTCATTTAGTGATAAGGGTTTTGTCACTAAGGAAAATGAAGACATCTAAGATGACTTTAGACAGAGGGACAATGAAAGATCTCATTAGACTATGAGGAACTTTTCGATGTATGCCAATGGAGGAGAAATGAAGGGTTCAAATTATGAAACCTTCATTATGCCTTGACATAAGAATTGACAAGTTGGGCTTATGAGTTTGCCTAACTTAAAGACATTGTCAAACATCAAAAAGTGAGAGATTGTTGGTGCAATCGATCTCAGATCAATATTGACCAAGCTCGAGTGGGACTCGAGTAGTATTTTGATGTTTGTTAATAGGTTTGACTGTTTGACAATACGCTTAACATATGACTAATGGATGGTTTGGGACATCCAAGGTCATACGAGGGAGATTTTTAGGAGATTGTAGAAGCAATCAACCTTAGGTCAAGGTTGACCAAGCTCGAGTAAGACTTGAATGGAAGTCCAAGTTTGAAGATTGGCAAGAGAAAGTTCAAATATAGATACTTGGCGATGGAGAAGTCCAAGAATGAATTCTTAGCAAGGAGAAGTCTAAGTTTGGAGACTTGCTAATGGAGAAGTCCAAGAATGGATTCTTGGCAAAGAAAAAGTCCAAGTGTGCAATCTTAGTCGTGTAAGTCCAAGTGTGTAGTCTTGGCGGCGAAAGTCTTAAGTATGGATACCTGGCAAAGGAAAATCTAAGGATGTAGTCTTGGTCGTGTAAGTCCAAGTGTAAAGTCTTGGTAGCATAATTTTCGGAGACGCGACCTCTTGGCAAAGGTAGACCCATTAACATGACAAAGTCGACGGGAGCACTTGAAGGCTAGCACCTGTTGGGTTTTCAAGGCACCGACGTGGGCATATATTCGAACATGTTTCGTAAACATGCACAACGGAAGGAAATAAAAATGGTAATAAATAATTTTATTACAACACACATACACACCACAAGCATGCATGATACAAAAGTGTAGACATAACCGTACATTTAAATTTTGCAATAAAGGAAATTACACTAGGTATACCTGACGAATAGCACACAACAGAAAGGGCATCAACCTTAGAGACCCTTGTAAGTTTCGTCTCTATCCGAGTCCATGCCGAGTATCGTCGGGATAACTTCACAAGCTACGAGCCCTATCTTGATGAGAGATACTAGTCTCGCGTCGAAGACATTGTGATCCGAGAGACGATCATGAAACAAGTTCCACGAATTTGTCCCCTTGGAAGTGTCGGCCAAACAATTTGGTTGGCTGCATCAATAGTCTTCTTTGGTGAGTTCTTTGGCCGTGACTAGAGTCTTGGCTAGCGGTGGTAGCTGGCCGACGGTTGGAGGAGGGGGTCGACCCAAGGCTTGGGCGGCGACAACCAGAGGGTTGACGCACAAGAGAGAAGAGGAGAAAGAGAGGTTGAGAGGCTAGGGTTTCGAAAACTAACTCATCCACAAAATTTGTCTCAACCCTCTTACTCATAGAGAACAGGTTTTCTGACCATCAATAAACCTTCTCTCAATGGTTATTGGTGTTATTGGTTCACAACCAAAACCTATTAATCCGCTCCATTAATTTAAGTTAAAATAAACCAAACAACATTGGTCTATTTTAAGTTAAAATAAATCAAACTAATTTTGGTTCATTCGTCCTTTGGTTTATTTTCCACCATTAGAATAGAACCAAACTAATTTAGTTCATCCATCATGTCTTCAAAAGACTTGGCTCATCCATGCTTCCGATGCGACTAAAACAATTTCATGCTCGCTCCATGTTTGATCCAACCAAACCAAGTCTTTCTCGATCTGAGAATATCATTCTCAAGATCATTTTAAATCTTTCAGATAACACTCGTAATGTGTGTGACCAAATAGGTTCACGGTTTATGTTGACCGTTTATAATTAATCATTAATTATAGAACGATCATGAATGACACTTAGTAGTACATCATGATCCCCAATTAATCGAAAAATCAACGGTTGACCCCAGAACAACTTCTGAAACCTTTCAGCAGCTACAATGAAACGTGTCATGTTCCTTTCACTCATCTTATACCCACTTAGTTCAGGATATGGTCTGTTGTGTCAGTCCCCACTAGGCTGACTACGTCACACCTAGCCCAAGTATTACTTTCTCGTCCTGCGGATTCTAGTTACTGCACATGTATCCAAGAGTACCATACTCTAAATATGTAATATTTTGGCCAAAGACTTTAGTAACAATCCGACGAGAGGCCATAGGGTATACATCTCCTCGCAAGGAGTGGTGAATCTTTTGTAGGCTATTCAAACACCTTCAGCTACTTCGACTTATACCCAATCATCCCAGGTTCACATCTCCTCAGAGATGCTTGATTAAGATGTCAAAGCATAAGTCTCCATGACCAAGATGACTTGAATACCGCAAGTCAAAGGAACATCACACTTAAGTTGCATTAAGGACTTCATTGACATATATGTATATGCAGTGAACCATATGAAGTCTTATAGCTGGTCACTCCAATAAACTAGTTACCATAACTAGCATCCACGGTTAACTCCGGACATCTCAATGTCTCCATCCAGTGAGAAATAATTACTTGGATGAACCAAAGAGTACAACTCGTGTTAGTCTCAACAGAATTGATGGTGTTCGAATGCATCAATTCATCGACTATGGATAATTCCAATACATCACAATTACACATGTAGAGATTCTCACTAGTTGTTATCCAATCACAATTTTTCTTATGTTGTGAATCGTATTGTGGACATTCAGTAAATGATTTTAAGATCCAATCAAATATATGAAAATATGTACACTCAAATAGGGAATTTTCATTCATCAAATAAATGGTACAATCATAAGGTAATTGTCTTAGGACATCTCTCATATATAACTAACAGTGCCAAGGGCGAGGAGTCGTGGACTCAAACCAAGGGCGTGAGATTGATGGAAATGACTTGAAAGCTTAAGTCTAGGCTAAGGGTACCCGATGACATGACAAAGCAGATGAAAGCATTTGAAGGCAAGTGCAAGGGTGAGGAGTCGTGGACTCGAACCAAAGGCATGAGGTCGATGGAAGTGACTTGAAGATTTAGGTCTAGGTTAAGGATAAGTGTCAAGTATGAGGGGATCATACTTGGGTGTTAAACCTCAGTTTTGAGGGTTACCAGTCAATTGAAGCTTGGGTCTGTCGACTGGTGGGTTAAAACAATCAGACAGATTGTTTGGCAGTCGACTGGGGTTATGGACAAGTCGACTGGCCGAGTGCTCGATACTCAAAGGGATCAGAAGACTCAAACAATTGACTAAGATTATGATCCAGTTGACTGGTCGAGTAGTCTACTGTGACTCAACTGCTGACCGGTGCTCTAGTAGCTCACCAGTCAACTGGATGTTGGTAGTTGATTGTTGGATAGAACAGTCGACTGGTTTTAGTGGACAAGATCACAGAATATTTTAGAGTTGATTGCTAGCCCATGATAGTCGACTGATGGCCTATGAAAATCGACTATTGGGTCAGGATAGTCGACTGATCGACCAAATCTGACGTGGATTAGCCCGTTATGGGATAACGGTACAGTGACAAGTTAACTACTGGATAAAAGCAGTCGACTGGACGATGAAAAATCAACCTGAGCGGAGCTTTAAAAGGAGGTTGCGATGGAGGAAAGAAGAAGTCGATTTCTAAATATTTTGAAGGGAAACACTGTTATAATTCCATACCTTCAAGGCATCCCAAAGCAACCAAAAGCAAAGCGATCAAAGTTCTTCATTGTAAAGTGTTCTTTGCAGTTGTCTTTCGCTTTATACTTGTATTTTGGTTGTTTGTTGTATAAACTCTCTATTGTAAGAGGTTTCTCCACCTCCAGATTATTTCTAAGAAGGGGAAGTGTTAGTGGTGGTGACATCGCTATAGCTCGACCGTCGAGTAGGAATTAGGATTCCGAATCATGAACCATGTAAAATCTTTGTGTTATGTTTGTGCTTAGTTTATCTTTGTATGTTTTTAGTTTCCATTGCACTAACATTGTTGTAGACAAGCACGACTAAAATGATCGAGAGTAAGAATCGACGAATCACTATTCATCCTCCTCTAGCGCATGTTAAGATCCTCAACACCTTTTGGTTGCATTAGAAGCACACTATATGCTCATTGCCTTTATGTATTGGGACTCCGATCTCCTTGGACTTTTTCTTTTCCCTTCAACACCACTTGAGCCTTCTTCTTGACTTGTTTTGGACACTCACAATTATAATGCCCTCTTTCCCTATACTCAAAACATATGATATGACTTTTATCTTTGTGAATTATGCTTGAGTTACCTTCTTTGATGGTAGGGGACATATGGTTGAATTCTTCATCATTTTCGAATGTGGATGACTCCTCTTGATCCGGTGTTAATGACCTATCCTCTCCTTCAATTCTAGAAGTGGACACTTCTATAACCTCTTCTACTTCAGATGTCGAGCACTTTTCAACTTCCAAATCTTTAAGATTTTGAGATGATGATGAGTATTCTTCTTATTCAAACTTGTCATCATCTTGGTTCACATATGTTTCATCATTGAGCATAGCAAACTTACTTCATAAATCTTTAACATCTCTAAATTTATCTAATCTATACAAAATATAATTAGACAATCACTTATAGCCCATGATGGCTTGGTGAAACCTTCAAAAATTTATATATCTTCGTCCACTACGTATAATCACTTTTGTATTTACTAATTAATCTCTAGGGCTAATTAGTTGGTAAATGTAAAAGGATAATTCTTAAATGGATAAGAATTAATTTTCGGAGAAATTATGACTCTAAACTATCGATCTTCTTCTTTATATTTGACACCTAAAATTTTAATTTACCTTCTCCATTAATAAGACAAACGGAGAAGATAGATTTTTAATTTGAGCGGCGGAGTATCGTGAACAATAGATACTCTTTCCTTCTGACAATTTTTTATATATTAGCGGTTGATCAATAAATTTATTCGACAGATTTGAATTATGATTTAATAGTCTCTTTATTTAAGAATCTTATCACTCGCTGATCACAGGGTGACTGATAATTGTACTCTGTAGAGTCATGGTTTCACATCAACAATATAAAAGAGAGAAATCATAATATTCTTCAAATTAACAAAAGAAAGAGATAAAGGAACCACATAATCCATCCAACAAAATTTGATACCGAGAGGAATTTATCTTTTGCTAGCGAGGGAGGAGGGAGGAAGGCGATCGACAATGTCTAGCGTTCCTTCCGCCAGCCGAGAGGAGTCCCAGCAGGGCCTCCAATTCTTCTTCGCAGCACTTCTACTCGTCTCCTTCACGACGTCGCTTCTCTTCTACCTCCGCCGCAAGAAGACCGACGAGGAACCCAGAAGCCGCAGCCTCGTACCCGGCCCGCCGGGACTCCCCGTCATCGGCAACCTCCACCAGATCGGCCACCTCTCCCACCGCTCCCTCCACCAACTCTCCCTTGCCTACGGCCCCCTCCTCCGCCTCCGGCTCGGGAGCGTCACCACCCTCGTCGTGTCTTCCCCCGCCCTCGCCCGCGAGGTCTTCAAGACCCACGACCAAGCCCTCTGCTCCCGCCCCAACCTCACGATCTGGAGCCGCCTCTCCTACGGCGGCCTAGATGTCGGTCTCTCCCCCTACTCCCCCCGCTGGGTCCGCGCACGCCGGCTCTTCGTCGTCCACTTCGTCGGCCCGCGGCCGGTTCGAGGCCTCGCCGAAGCGAGGGAGGAGGAGGTGCGCACCCTGATGCGTACCGTGGCCGCCGCAGCGGCGTCCGGTCGTGCGGTCGACCTCAGCAAGAGTTTTATTTGCTTGGTGAGTTGCATCACGAGCCGGGCCGTGTTCGGGAAGAGGTTCGCGCCGGCGGGGGAGTGCACGAGGAACGAGCTCGGGGGCATGATATCTCTGACTGCAGAGCTCTTGGGGGGATTCGTCGCCGGAGACTTCTTCCCGTGGGCCCACCGCTTGCTCAACGCCGTCACGGGAGTGCATGGGAGGCTGAAGAGGAGCTTCAAGGAGTGGGACGACTTGTTCGAAAGGGAAATTAAGGAGCGGGAAAGAGCCGGCATCGGCGGCGATGACGACCACAGCTATGCCAGCGTTCTGCTGCGCTTGCTCAGGGAGGAACAGAGCAACGACGAAGACGGCCTCACGAGGGACGGCGTCAAAGCTCTTCTCTTTGTAAAAATCACGCACCATCCAAATTTTGGCAAATTACGGAATCCTAAAACTTTGATTTAGAGATTTTATTGATCGAAAAGGATTAATTTCGTCTCAATCAATCCCAAATTTTATCAGGACTTGACGTTCGGCGGAACGGACACAACGGCGGCGACAATGGAATGGGCCATGGCGGAGCTAGTGAGGACTCCCCGAGCGCTCGCTAGAGCCCAGGAGGAAGTCCGCCGAGTGGCTGCCGGAAAGAGCTACGTCGACGAGGGGGACCTCCAGCGGCTCAGGTACCTGCACGCCATCGTCAAGGAGATCCTCCGACTCCACCCGGTCGTGCCCCTGCTGCTGCCCCACGAGTGCCAACAGAACTGCAAGCTCGCTGGCTACGACGTCGCCGCCGGCACTAGAATCTACATCAACGCGTGGAGCATCGGGCGCAATGCGAACGCATGGGATAACCCCGACGAATTCCGGCCGGAGCGGTTCGAAGGCAGCTCCGTCGACTACCTGGGGCAGTTCTTCGAGCTCGTGCCGTTCGGCAGCGGCCGGAGGATGTGCCCCGCGATCTCGATGGCAGAGTCGGTTGTGTGGCTTACACTCGCCAATCTCTTATACGGCTTCGACTGGGCATTGCCGGCGGGTGTGAGAAGGGAGGATCTGAACATGAGCGAGATGTTTGGGGTCGTCACTGGCAAGAAGGAGCCGCTCGTGCTGATGGCAACTCCTGCGAAGTTACTGTAATTGGATTACGTCCAAAATAAATAAATAAATATATATATATATATATATATATATATATATATATATATATATATATATATATATATATATATATATATATATATATATAAAAGACAGTCCACTAAATTTTCTTCAATGTAAAGTCTCTTTTGATTTTTTTTTTAATTTTTACGAGAGAATCAAATAATCAGTAAAATTATGCCAACTAATAATAAAATTAAAGAATTCAAATTCCAATAGCATGAAAGTTTAAAATAATATCTCTTTTATATTTATCATTATAAATTGGGTGAGAGAGTATTATCTTATTTCGATAACAAAGACAATTATAATAAATCGTAGAACTAATTTTTCGAGTTAATGAAAACTTAATATTTAAAATTATTCGAATAATATCCTTTTAAGTTGTCTTTGTATCTCTCTTTTGTCTTAAATGTTAAGATTTTAAAAGTTTATCAGAACTCAAATTTTAATGTGCTTTTATTTTGAATCGTTGATCTTTGTATATTTTGGGACGTGATTATGGATAAACTACAAACAAGTGGACAATACAATATCTTATTTCACCTCAACCTTGACACTTTTATATATGGGAAGTGTTGGAATTTCTTCCTTTGATGTTGGATATATATAAATTGGTGTTTGGCAATATTGATCCAATAGTTGGGTCTGATCAATTAGTTCGATGATGAGTCGATGACTTGTATTGGTGAGCTCGGTACTGTAATATGACCTTTGTCTCATTTAGACTCTCGACACACTCTTCCGATTATCGAGACATCTTTTTTGATAATAGATTACCATTCTTTGCAATATCATTACCGACTTAATTTCGTTGGTCATCGAGTTATCCCTTTCAATATCGACACACTGAGTTATCCCTTTCAATATCGACACACTCTTTCAAATGCATATTCACTTTGGTATACACTTCTATGGATAAGCTTATCCCTACAAATAAGAATATTAAGGTTTAGATGAAAGCAAGTTTTCTTTCCTTAAGATGATATTGTCCTATTCAGATGCTTATGATATTTGACAATCTATTAGTGAAAGTCCTAGAGTCAATCATGTGATGATTGTTGTATGAACTTTATAGTATCATATTCCTATTTATAAAGACATGGTTATTATATTTATTTGTATTGGTGTCAAATAACTAAATATAATAATGTCCTTGAGTAGTAGGTTCTTATCTAATCAATCGATTGGTTGAATCGATAATGAGATGATATAGAGAACACTACTCTTAATCATTCCTAGTCGAGTATTAACATTCAGGGACAATGTTAATGCGTAAAGACTAGCATGTAGGTCAACATGATGACTTGATCTCACAAGTCATGGATATGAGATATCAAGTTGACACATGAGTATGTATTGGAGAATGTATACTGAATGACCCGCCATGAGAAAGTATCATAAATCGTTATATGAGTGTCATATACTTTCTCATGTGGCTATTAGTATGACTATTAGTTCTTAGACCTGAAGTCACCATGGTTCCCTACATAAGGAGTTGCATACTTTGGCTTCGTTAAACGTCACCCGTAAATGGGTGGACTATAAAGGCGATTACTGGGTATGTAACAAATTATGCAGAGGGATGTGAGTGATGTAGATGAGATCTATCCCTCCTATATGATGGGAGTGACATCGTTATTCTTGATAGAGTGAGACCACGAAGTGCATGACCATGCCCAAATGAGTCAATATGAGATATTGAGCTCATTTGATTAGAGTGAGTCTACTTGGAGTTCAAGATATAGATTGTATCGAAGATGACATGGTCTATGCCTCAATTGGTCAATCTAGATGTCAAGGATAGAGGAACATTGTCACATATTGTGAGAGTTACAATTAGTAGTCACAAAGGTGATGTTGGAGCTCAACATTCTTGTAACTTGGGTAGTAATGATGTGTTGCTAGATACCGCTCATTGCTTATGTTCCTAAATCGGTTTAGGGACATTGCCAACGTTACAAGAACCTATAGGGTCAGACACATAAGGGCAATTAGATGGAGATTAGGTTCATATGATGAACCATGAGGATTAGGTTCATGGAATGAACCAAATTGGATTAAGAGTAATCCAAATTAGACTAATTGAGTTAGACTCAAGTTGATTCAAGTGTTGAATGAGTCTAATTTAGATTTGATTCATCAAATCAATTTAAATTAATGAATAGAGATTCATTAAATTAAATTGACTTGAATCAAGTGGTTAGATTTGATCAACCATGGGAGATTAGAGGTCAAGTTTGACTTGACTTGAGAGGGAAGATGAAAGATCAAGTTTGACTTGACCAAATGTCATGTCATAATGATGACTTGGCATGGCCGGCCAATGATGATGCTCCACATCATCATTGACTTATCAATTGGTGCCACCTCATGAGGGAGACCAAGAACCATTGGAGTTACATGCATGCATGTAACCTCCCAAGCTATAATGTGGCCGGCCACTTCTAGATCTAAAGGGAATTGATTTTGGGTAACTCCATCTTCTTCTTCCTTGCATCATCTTCTTCCTAGGTTCTCTCCCTCTCCGTCCTCATCTTGCCGAGCATCTAAGGAGTGCTAGCACACTCAAGATTGTTTTTCTCCACCTTTTGCTTGTGTGGATACCAATAGAGGAGTGTGCACTTGACGCTCTTGAGTTCCGGCGAAGCTTTTGAACGAGCGGGATAAGCGAAGGGCGTCGCTATGAGGGTAATGTCCTTATCATATAGATCTAAGGTAGATCTAGGGTTTTATATAAGCACATACATATTTTAGTTTTAATACATCTTCGCACGGATCCATGGCCGGGGCTTTCGAGGTTTCCGCAATGCAAAAAGCAGTTTTTGCGGCTCGGAAAATCCCAACACAATCACCTCCTAAGATATAGAAATCTAGCACTTCAAATTTCAAGTTCAAGTGAACTTTTAAAGCCTTAGAACTCTTAAGAGAGAAGTGAGAGGAGAGAACTAAAGAGGAGAATTCATAATTTGCATTTTTATTTTGAGTCTTTAATTACTAGATTGCTATATAGGGGGGCACGTAGGGAATTAATACCCTCAGTGTCTCCCCATATGCATCGACATGCACGACTAAGGAAAGACATTGAAGAAAGAAAGCCCCTATATGTGCACCAGCATGTGCGACTGAGAGGTGCAACCATATGACATTCAGTAGTCAATGTTGCCATGTGGTGTGCGTCCCTAAGTCGTGCCCATTGATGTGCACGGGGGTTGCGAAATGTATCATCGATACAATTGCTTTTTGTGCCCCTTTCGCTAAGTCTTCGAGAGAAGATGGATTCTCATGACTATAGTAGTATCCTATCGCATGTAACACAAGTTCTCACAATGGAAGTTGTGGAAGTCATGTTTGTAGAACTTTGGCTCGTAAAATTTTATTGGCAAGATACTAATGATTGACTTTAGAGAAGGATGTGGCTTATCTCGTCATGACTTGTCTAAGTTGCCAGGAGGATCAACAACTATTTCAGTGTTCTTGTGTCCGATAGGTTTCCTAAAGATAGTAATAGCCTCTTGTTCTTTTGATCAGTGAACCTTAGATATTGTGGGTCCTTGCTTAACAAGACAAAAAAAAAAATTCTCCTCATGCTTGTGGACTATTTCTCTCATTGGGTAGAAGTAGAAACTTTGGTGTGCATCATGGAGTGTGCAGATATAGGATACCCAAGAGCTTGATTTTTAATAATGGGAGACAATTCCTAGGGCATAGACTTCAAGAATATTGTAGGAAGCTCGACATTCAACAATCTTTTACATAAGTGGTTTACCCTCTGAGCAACAATTAGGCGAAAGTGGTTAAGAGAGATTTGATTTGAGGTCTAAAAACGAAGCTCGATCATACAGGAGAAAATTGGATGGAAGAACTGCTCAACATATTGCGGTCATACTAGACTACTCCTCGGGAAGGGACAAGTAATGACTCCTTTCTACTAGGTGTATGGTGGAGAAGAAATGTTTATTGTCTCCACAGGAGGGTCTTGTGGCTAGCACGGCAGCAGAGTTGCACCAATAAGTAAGAATCAATCCTTGGGGTCGCAAGCCTTTCAAGGTGTCTGCCCTTCTGCCACGATAGTCTTGGGTTGGGCAATATATTTTCTGTGATTTACCTCCTTCGTGTTATTGTGGGACTTATTGACGAGGATGATGAGGGCGAGCAAATCACCTTTTTCACAAATGGTGGAGAAGCAGTAGTCCTTGTAGAGATCAAGATGACATTTATGCGAGCCAATGCCTATGATGAGAACAACATACAAAAACATTCATTGGAGCTAGACTTGGTGGAGGAAGCTCGAGATAGAGTCATGACTCGACTTCGGATGTACAAACAACGAATATGCCAAGCATACAATAAAAAAGGTGATCCCTCTTTCTTTTCAGGTCAGAGACGTGGTTTGAAAGAAGATGCAACTAGCAAGAGAGGTAGAAAAGTTGGAGCCTTGCTGGGTAGGACTGTAATGAGTATGCAAAAATCTGAGTTCGAGAGCCCATTATTTACAGGATTCGCAAGGAAAGTGACTAGGATATTCGTGAAATGGCTTTCACCTTAGACCTTGCCATACCTAAAGATGAGAACAAACCACTTGTAAGGGTTTGTCAGGGCAACAAGGTAACAAATTTATTGTATAGTGTTTTTTGTTAAATCTAATGGGAATTAGGCTTTTTGGGATATGTCTATATTTTGTCTATGAAGGTCTCCAACTTTAGACTCGCTTGGAAGGTCAACTCATTCTTGACTCAGATATAGTCATGAATCAAGGTTTTCATGCCCTCTAGGAGGATTCTTGATACTCACTCAACTCATACAAGTCACAGAACAAGAACTCTTCAGACACCCTTGTAAGGTCAACTTGTTACAATCTTCAAACTCAAATATAGTTATAGATAAAATTCTCCATACCCTCTTGGAGGGTTTATGACACTCGCTCGACTCGAACATAGTCGTGGAATAAGTACTCTTCAAAGTCCCTTAGAAGATCAACTCGTTATACTTTTTTGATTTGGATATAGTCGTGGATTGAGTTCTCTATGTGCTCTCAGAGGATTTGTGATACTCGTTTGACTCAGAAGTCATCATCGTGAAAATGAGTACTCTTTAGACTCTCTTGGAAGGTCGACTCATTGTGCTCTTTTGACTCTGACATAGCAATGGATTAAGTTCTTCAAGCCCTCTCGAAGGGTTTGTGACACTTGCTCAACTCGGACATCGTCTCAGAATGAGTATTGCTTAGGCTCCCTTGAAAGTTAGACTCGTCACACCCTCTCGACTCTGACATAATCGTGAATTGGGTTCTCTAAAATCCTCGAGAGGTCGCCTCAACACACAAACCTAATATCAACTCCAAGTATGCAAGAAGGCTCAATTTTTATCATAGTCTCATAGAAATGGTCTTTCTCTTAATTTTCTAGGTTTACTTTTCATACTTTCTCAACTTGACATAGTCATAGATTGAGTCTTCCATGCCTTCTTGAAGGGTTCATGACACTCTCTCGTTTCGAACATCATCATGGATCGGGTTCTCTAGCATCTGGGCCTAATCTAGATTCTAGTCAAATAGAAATGACCGACTTGAATGAGGAAGGTTTATCCCTTTAGTCTCGGTAGATTCCATTCCTTTTCTTCCCTATAGGAGAGCAGTCAACTTGGAGATTTGTTCATAATCCCCTATTATAATGCAATATAGGGATGCTCCAGATCTTTGTAGAGGAAACGTTGACCGCTAGAGTGGGGGTGAATAACGTCGATTTGTTGCGTGATGGAATTCGATTGCATTCGTCTACAAATCTCATTAGCGTGCAGCGGAAATAGAAATAAAGCAATAATGAAATAGACAAACACGCAAACACAACTATGTAATGTGGTTCGGAACCGAATGGTTCATACTCCATGGATTGGGCTCAAACGAGCCCTAGCGATGTCAATCACACACCACTAATAAAACACTCCTTCTCGACACAAGTCGGAGGTGGAGAAACCTCATACAATAGTTTACAACAATAAACTAAATACAATAAGCAAATACAATATGAAATACAACAAGAGATGCAAAGAAAACTTTACACAAAACTCTTTTGAATGCTTGTTTGCTAGGTTGATCGAGTAACACTTAGAGACCCTGAATTGCAACAACAACTCGCCCCAAAACACCTCAAATAACCTTGTTGATTTGCTCCTCCACGAGCTCCATTTAAAGCTTCTGCCTGGGCTGGAAATCGCCGATCAGTCAACTGATCGGGACCATCAGTCGACTGATGATACTGTTGCTGTGAGACAACGGTGTAATCCACGCTGGAAAAATCTAACGGATAGGACATTAGTCGACTGATCATGTCCATTAGTCGACTGATCGAGCCTTCACTCGACTACTAACCCCAGCAGTCGAGTCTCGACTCGATTCTGTACCCGAGATTCTGAGCACCAGTCGACTTATCACAAGATCAGTCGACTGCTCGGTCAATCAGTCGACTGCTAGGGCACTCTCCGCAGTCAAACCCTAGTTGACTCATGCTAGTCGACTGCCATATGACACCAGTCGACTGTCACACCTCAAACATGAGGTTTTAACCTCAAACATGAGGTTTAACCCAAGTATGGTTCCCCCATACTTGCTAAACCACCCTTAGCCTAGACCTAAGCCTTCTAGTCACCTCCGTCAGCCTCGCGCCTCTCGGATCCCTCCAAGTCATCCATGACTTGTTCATCCATTGCGCTAGCCTTCAGGTGCTTCCATCGGCTATGTCATGCTAACGGTGTCTACACCGCCAAGGCACATTGGACTTACGTTGCCAAGACTCCGCTTGGACTTTACGCCGCCAACCATTGGACTTATGCGACCAAGACTCCCGCTTGAACTTTACGCCGCCAATATCAAACCCCTTGGACTTCTCAAATGCCAAGACTCAAGCTTGGACTTTCCCTTGCCAACCCATGTTGGACTTTCCATGCCAAGACCCATGCTTGGACTTTTCCTTGCCAAGTACTCAAGACTTGGACTTTCCCAAATGCCAAGTGTCCCACTTAGACTTTCCATGCCAAGTACCCATGACTTGGACTTTCCATTGCCAATACCCATGCTTGGACTTCTCATGTCAAGTACTCAAGACTTGGACTTTCCCATGACAATCACATTGTCATATATTTTTGTCGAACATCAAAACATCTCTCGAGTCAAGCTCGAGTCCTAGTCAATCGTGACCTGAGCCGATTGCACCAACAATCTCTCCTTTTTTGATATTTGAAAAAAATCAAACAAACCATTGAATTAGACCATCTAACTCAAACCAATCATCCCCATCAATTTTCCCAATTGATGTCATTCTCCCAATAAGTTCTCCCCCTTTTTGACTAACATAAAAAAGGTTCTCTCCAAGGAGGTCAATGTCTCATGTCCCAATGAGATCTTACAATCTCCCCCTTGGTTCAAAAATACCTAGGATGGCTACCATCTTCCTAGTGATAAGTCCCATATCACTCAAGAGAGGCAATCCTATACACTTTCCCAATTTCCAAATTGGTTATCTCAAAATCTCATTTCTCCTCCTCATGAGGAAAAATACCATCCATCATCCCATGATGAATACCTCCCCCTAAAGGCTTGCTCCCCCTTGACCATTGCACTAACAATGTCCTTGGGAAGTCCCTAAGCCAATAGGAACTCTAAACCATCAAAAATAAGGTTCAAAGTTCAAACATGAACTCTCTACACCTTAAATTTGATACATCATCCTAACACCTCTCCTAATTCATATCCAATGGATTTTTACCCTTTATAATGCTTCCCAAAACATATCCTAGGGTTAGAAGTGGTTAGGGACCTTTACCGTAGCTGAACACGGGCTAAACATCTTTGTTTTTCTCAAAATCAGCCTAGCAGTCGACTCTATCAAAGATCAGTCGACTGCCACCAAAGGCAATCAACTGATAACTGAAATTTCCAAATTTCAATTATCAGAAATGAATTTTGAAAATTCATGAATAATTATGCATATATCAAAAAATCATGAAAATTCATACGTATAATACTTATGACCAATACAATGGGTGAAAAATATTTGAAAATTATTTTACCCATAAAATATTGAAATTGATACAAAATTCAAAAGTGAAGAAAAACTTCAAAGTTTTAGCTCACTTTGTATTAACTTCATCAATGGTGATTGCTATCAAAAAGATAGACTTCACCAAAGTTTTCTAAAAGGATTTTAAAATATTTTTAAAACCTTATTTTGGATCATATTCCTTGGGCTCAATGTACATGACTTGTACACAAGTTTTCCTAATGATCCACCTTTAGTTAAAGATGAGTTTTAGTTTATCTAGATGTAAAAATTATGCACCTTGAACTTAACTCATATCCTAGCATCTCACATGTATCTAGGGTGTATAAATACACATACATGTCAAGTTAGATGTGAGATATGGGTTTTGGTTTATCTAAAGCTAAGGCCTCATGCATTTTTCTAAGACGACTCTACTTGATTCCCTTATAAATGAGACTTCAAGTCATGTCATTGTCCTTGAATCAATTTTAGTCAAATTAAATGCATGAATGATCATGACATAAATGATAGCAATAATTAAGCATGACCAATGATCATGATGTCATGACATATGATATAATCTAAAAACACATGACATTAAACCTAATCCTAAACATGATCATGACATATAAATGATAAAAATAAAATGATATCATGACATGTTATATGGCAAACAAAGCATGACAAATAAAATATATAGGCATAATAATACCTAAATTTTAGTATTAATTGTCATTTGTTATTATTAAGTATATTTTTCCATATTATCACTTTTCTCCCTAGTGTGTCAAAAATCCAAAATGACACACTATGACCTCTAGACCTAAGTTGTACCAATTTGATTGATTTATCAAACTTCTTAATTAATATTGGCACATTCTAAATGCCTTTAGGATTCAAGATCAAAATACATTCCTAAGGTAACCATAACCTTGAAAATGACCTAAAGTACCACCTTTACCATGATTGAGTTAACTACTCATCCAATCAAGGTTGACACATCCTAAACCCATCTAGCGTGAATCAATCACGCTCTTAGGAACCCAAAACCTATTTGAGCTCCTAGGATTTACTAGGTATTCCTTAGGGATAACCTCCCTAGATATCTTCTTAATGACCCTTCTAGGCTTGTTAGCCTTGATCATTTGGGTCTTGTCATGGTTAACTCTAGGGGTAGCTCCCCTTGTAACCTTCTTAGTGGCCACCCTAGGTTTCTTAGAAACCCTAGCCACTAGGCACACACCTTGGTTACCCTTAGGGATGACTTCCCTAGTAACCTTAGTCTTCCTAGACCTAGTTTGTGTTCCATAATCAAATAGAACACTATGATAAGCCACCTTAGGCTTAGGTTTGTGACCCAAACCTTTCTTGCCCTTGGTTGACTCTTGTCTCTTAGACTCTAGGTGTTGACTTTGACTTTTTGACCCCTTAAATTGATTTTGCATAATCTTAAGGGTCTTTTCAAGTTTCTCAAGCCTTGACCTTAAGGCTTGATTTTCAACCTCTAATTGCCCAATTTTAGAATTTTGATTTAGTCCTTGGGCATGGTTCTTCCTAGGCATATGCCTAATCCATTTGGGGTTAAAACCTAGGTGTTCTTGTACCTTTCTAATTGTCTCCCTAAATAGAATTGGTCTAGAATTATTTGATCTAGATTTATCTTTAGATAAATTTATTTTAGGGACATTAGTCTCAAATTTTGCCTTATTATCTAAGTGGATATTCTTAGCTCCTAGGCAAAAATATTTATTGTTCTTAGCATGCTTTTCATGAATAATTGCAAGATTACTTAAGTTACTTCTAGCATGCTTTTTGACATTAAAACTAGAAGAATGAGCATTATTGAAATGATATACCTTAGGATTTTCCTTAGTGACTCCCCCTACTTGTGATGCTCCCTTTTGCCCCTTCTTCTCCCCCTTAGAGCATTGCCTCCGATAGTGTCCCGGTTGTCGGTATTTGAAGCAAATCACTTGCTCCTTGCCCTTCCTAATTGAGGCACCGGCATCCTTCGAATTTGTGTTGACTTTTGATGCCGGAGGAGTCTTCCTTACTCCCTTTGGGCACTTGCTCTTATAGTGCCCACTTTCCCTACACTCAAAGCAAATTATATATTTTTTTATTTAAAATCAAATTGCTTGAGTTATCTAGGGTATTTGTGGTGGTCAGAATGGATTCTTCATCTCTCCCGGAGGTGGATGACTCCTCTTGAGGTTGCTCCGGTGTGGGTGGTCTCTCCTCCCCCTCAATTCTTGAAGTGGAGGCTTCTTCCACTTTTTCCTCTTCTTCCACCGATTCGGAGGTTGACTCTCTATCAACTTCTGAATCCTCACTCGCTTGTGAGGATGAGGATTCCTCTTCGGCCTCCTCTTCTCTAGCCGGTGATGGGTCTTCATGGAGCTTGGCCAATTCCCTCCAAAGCTCTTTGGCATCCATGCAATCACCTAGGCTACACAAGAAATCATTAGGAATTAAATCAAAAATAAATTTGATTACCTTCTTGTTTTTCTCGAATTGTTGGAGTTGCTCCTCACTCCATCTCTTCTTTTTGAGGAAGCCTCCCTTTGGTCCTCTTAGGTATTGAAATCCTTCTATTAGGATGGACCACTCCTCTAAATCCCTCATCATAAAAAATTCTTCAATTCTTCTCTTCCAAGAATTGAAGTCTTCTCATCCATATAGGATGTAGGGCACCAGTGTGTTGATGTTTCAACCTAGTTGTTCTACCAACTCCATCTTTACCCTCTAGCGTCTTTGCTCCCGGCGGTTAGTCCGTAGAAGAGCCTCGGGCTCTGATACCAATTGTAGAGGAAACGTTGACTGCTAGAGGGGGTGAATAGTGTCAATTCGTTGCGTGATGGAATTCGTTTGCATTCGTCTACAAATCTCATTAGCGTGCAGCAGAAATAGAAATAAAGCAATAACGAAATAGACAAACACGCAAACACAACTATGTAACGTGGTTCAGAATCGAATGGTTTCTACTCCACAGATTGGGCTCAAATGAGCCCTAGCGATGCCAATCACACACCACTAATAAAACACTCCTTCTCGACACAAGTCGGAGGTGGAGAAACCTCGTACAATAGTTTACAACAATAAACTAAATACAACAAGCAAATACAATATGAAATACAACAAGAGATACAAAGAAAATTTTACACAAAACTCTTTTGAATGCTTGCTTGCTAGGTTGATCGAGTAGCACTTGGAGACCTTGAATTGCAGCAGCAACTCACCCCAAAACACCTCAAAGAACCTTGTTGATTTCCTCCTCCACGAGCTCCATTTAAAGCTTATGCCTGGGCTGGAAATCGCCGATCAGTCGACTGATCGGGACCATCAGTCGACTGATGACACTGTTGTTGTGAGACAACGATATAATCCACACTGAAAAATCCAACGGATAGGACATCAGTCGACTGATCATGTCCATCAGTCGACTGATCGAGTCTTCACTCGACTGCTAACCCCAGCAGTCGAGTCTCGACTTGATTTTGTGCCCGAGATTCCGAGCACCGATCGATCACAAGATCACCGATCGCTCGACTAATCAATCGATTGTCCCACCTCGCAGCGATCGCTAGACACTCCCATCAAACCTAGTTGACTCATGCCCGATCATTGTCATATGACACGGTCCGATGGCACACCTCAAATATGAGGTTTTAACCTCAAACATGAGGTTTTAACCTCAAACATGAGGTTTAACTCAAATATGATTTCACCATACTTGCTAGACCACCCTTAGCCTAGACCTAAGCCTTCTAGCCACCTCCGTCAGCCTCGCGCCTCTCGGATCCCTCCAAGTCATCCATGACTTGTTCATCCATTGCGCTAGCCTTCAGGTGATTCCATCGGCTATGCCATGCTAATGGTGTATACACCGCCAAGGCACATTGGACTTACGCTGCCAAGACTCCGCTTGGACTTTACGCCGCCAACCATTGGACTTATGCTGCCAAGACTCCCGCTTAGACTTTACGCCGCCAATATCAAACCCCTTGGACTTCTCAAATGCCAAGACTCAAGCTTGGACTTTCTCTTGCCAACCCATGTTGGACTTTCCATGCCAAGACGCATGCTTGGACTTTTCTTGCCAAGTACTCAAGACTTGGACTTTCCTAAATGTCAAGTGTCCCACTTGGACTTTCCATACCAAGTACCCATGACTTGGACTTTCCATTGCGAAGATCCATGATTGGACTTCTCATGCCAAGTACTCAAAACTTGGACTTTCCCATGACAATCACATTGTCATATGTTTTTGTCGAACATCAAAACATCTCTCGAGTCAAACTCGAGTCCTGGTCAATCGTGACCTGGGCCGATTGCACCAACAATCTTCTCTCTAGGAATGTAATAATGAGTGATAATCTCCAGATTAAATTGTAATGGAGATTCTTTATATTCAATTGCTATGAATGGCAAACATGAAGTAATGCAAGTAACACAATCGTAACTCACTAAACTACACTTGTAAGTAAATTAATGGAAACTTTATATTCTAACAAATAACAATTAACTCAACTATTCGAATGCAAAAAAGAAATTGCAAGAATTAAGCAAATTAAAATGCATCAGCTAAAGTAAAAATAGTGTAAAGAAATTAGTCAAATTGTAGTAATTAAACAAATTAAAACTCATCAACTAAAGTAAAGGTAGTGTAAGGAAAAAACCAAATTACATGAATTAATCAAATGCTACACAAAATTTCTACTATTCTATGGAACATGGATCCATATTCTATATGCCCCCGCGGGAAGGACCTAGTGGCTAGCGCATGCAGATATTGTATTATAGGACAATGGGTCAATCCCTCGCAAATGTCAGGGTACTAGATGTTCTTCTCTCGGAGGCAATGACCACAACAACACCTCCACAGTGAGAGCTTTCTCTGTACACAATAGACTCGAACGAGAGTTCTATCTCTCAGAATCTCTCTTGTGTTCTCCCTCATTGCCTCCACTACACAACGCAACCACCTCCTTTCTGATGACTTGGATGCTCTTTTAAAGTAAGCATAATGTATGTCTCTCTTGTGAGTGCACTATGTGTGTTACTGTATGGAGCAGTAACTATGGTAATGTGTAGTATATGTAGTAATTCTAACATCTCCCACTCATCCAAGTTATGCCACAAAAGTGAACAACCATAAAAACTATTTAGAATAGAGACTATTAGTCACAAATACCAATAAGAACATCCAATTCATATTTAGAAAAAATAGTTCGTGCGATGACAAACATACTGAATGATTAATGCTAAGAAAGTTGTTACACTTTACATAGTCGCTCTTTTAAACAAATTAGAGGCATTCGTATCTTGTATTTACCTCAAATCAAATCATTTAAATTAATATGAACATCTCTAATCTCTCATAATGATTGTTATGTCAAGAGATACCCAATATCTCATATTATTCACAATCACATTTTATGTACACAATAAAAAATATAATTGATCGACCAGTGAATAAATACTAAATATGTAAATTCTTTTTAATCTTTCTTTTTATATATAATTCATTCATTTTACCAAGTCACTTTCCTAGTCATGTTTTATAAATAGAATCATCCATAGTCAATAGGATACATGCTAAAATAGTAGACCTTGATTAAAACTTTAAGTAGAAAGCTAAATAGTCACTTAGGATAAAACTTAGATTAACATATAATCTCAAAGAATCACATAGTAGAGAAGTAGGGATCCATTCTTCTACTACCCTTATTGTCGTCATAACACATGAATCACATCTACAATATTATTCTCTTTACTAATAAAAAGTGTATATTTTTCTCAAATTTAACATCATACAGATTACAATCTAGACATTCCCAATGTTTAATCATAAATTCAACTCATGAATTTCAATCTGACTTCCAATAGGTTTAATAAATGGTGGGTACTCTTATCATTATCATCAAATGATCTCATCTTGATACAACTATCAAGGCTACCCCAACTTATAGATATGTCTCCATTCATAGCTTCATTAGTTGTCCCATAAGCAACGATCTTATCTCTATTTATACTTAACAAATAGATATGATTGTCCATGTGAGAGGATTAATCTCAACCCGCTAACATGCTTATCGAGACTTTATCCAAATATAATAAGGACATATACATTGAATAGATCATAACATTTCATAAAACATCGTATACTATTCAATTATCATTACAATATGTTACATTCTCTGAAGTCCCAAAGACTTCATATGCCATTGAAATGACTCTTTAGTCAATGACTTAATAAACGGATCTGCAAGTATAACACGTGTAGGGATATACTCAAGAATTATCCTTTTTCTTGGCAACAATATCCCTTATACTTAATAGTTATGTACTTGCCCTTGCTGTGATATTTGAGATATTTTGAAAATGTTATAGCAACTTGATTGTCATAGTAGACAATAATAGGACTCCCACTGTCCTCAGCAATCTTCTGATACTTTAGGAGTTTTTTTAACCAGATAGCTTTTTGCACGACTATTGAACATGTCACATATTCAACTTCTATTGTCGACAGAGCTACACAAGCCTGTTTCTTATTGTTCTATGAGATGACGTCACCATTTAGCAAAAAGGTATAACTTGATATGGATTTCCAATCATCTGGGTCCTCATCCCAATCTGCATTTGAATAATCCTTCATGCTCATATCTAATCCCTAAAAGCATTGACAATAATTTATTATTTCTTTCAAATATCTGAATATTCTCTTTATCACTTTTAGATATTTGAATATCCTCTTCATCGCTTTACAATGTCTCAGTCTTGGTTTTGACTTGAAATGACTAAGTCAATAGTATAGCTGATATCCGGATGTGTACATAACATAGAGTACATCAAACTACCAATGACACTGACATATGGTCTTTTCTTCATCTCAACTATTTCTTCGAGAGTCTTTGGATACATACTCTTGCTCATAATAGTACCTCTTATTACAGGTGGTTCAATTTTGCAATTTGACATGCTAAAATGTTGTAGCATCTTAGTTATATCAGCATTTTTAAGACAACCCAAAAAGTCTTTTAGATCGATCTTTAATGATCTTTACTTCTAAAATATACTCAAATTCTCTCACATTCATTATGTCAAATTGTGATGAAAGTCATGCTTTGACTTCTATCACAAACTCTATGTCATTTTCAGATATTAGCATATCATCAACGCATAATGATAAGATAACAAACTTTCCTTTTTTCTTTCTCAGGAAAACACAATGATCCTCATTTATTATTTTAAAATCATAAGATAAAATGACTTCATCAAATATTATATTTCATTACCTTGACACTTGCTTTTGTAAAATACCGAAAAAAATAAAATAAAAATAAATTAATAATAAAATAATGCTTGTTAATTGGGAAAATATCCTATGGAATTTTCCAGATTTTTTTTTAGAATTTTTCTTAGACTTAAATGGAAATTTCTAAGGTATTTTACGAGAAAGATTTAATAGGCTTTGGGGAAGTCTGTTCGGGTTATCTATTTATGAAGGGATTTTGGATTGGGTTTAATGCTTATAGGTTAAACCGGATCCGGTTTTTTCCAAACCCATTTAACCCCATTTGTTTCACGCTGTTTTTCCTCCGCACCGGTTGGATTTCTTAAGCGTTTCCAGCCGCCGCGACTTTCCCCAATCTCGCGATTCTTCTCTTCCCCTCTCGATCTCGATCCAGTCGATTTCTCTTCCTCTTCCACCTTTGTCGACCAATAATGCGCGAAGCTCGCCCGGGCCTCTCTTCTTCTTCGGGCGCGCAGAACGAGTTGCCTTCTTCCCGAGCTCACGCTCGCCACCGCCCAAGATGCTCCGCCGCTCAGAGAGCGTCGTCGTCTCTTCCTTCCCCTTTGGCGACTCCGCCCGGATCCCAAATAGCGAGCAGGGGATCAAGCCGTCGGCAAGGCGTAGCATCAGCAATTAGGAGGCGGCAGTGAGCAGAGCATCGAAGGAAGGGGCTTTCCCGGTCAACCATCGTAGCCGGAGCAAGTGGTTGTTTCCGGCCGACTGAGGAATTTGGGAAGGGTGTCTGCCGGTGTTAGCGATTGACTACCGGTGGGAATTTCAACAGCAGGTAAGGGCGCCGATTTCTCCTTGTCGAATCCCTTGCTTTGATTTCCTTGATTGAACGAGATTTTGGGTGTATGGGCAGGGATCGCGAGTGTCGGTTGCAGCCGTTGAACATGGCTGCCGGTTCTGTGGAGTTGATGCCGGTGAGGATTAACTGCCGATGGAGTCAAGGGTTGGTAAGTTGATCTATCCTCTTTAGTAATTGCTAGGTTTTGGGGCATGGAGTGTGTTGTTGGGTGGTGTTCCTTTCGGTGAAGGGGAATGTGAAATTATGGGAGTTGCCGGCTGAGAGTTTGGGGGAGTCGTGCAGTAGCTATGATGATCGGGCTGTTGCTGTGAATAAGGTTTGTTTAGGGGTTGTTGGTGGGCTGTGAAGCTATGCTTACGATGAAGGTGTGGCTGTGAACAGTCGTAAAAGGGAAAGTGAGGTTCTATAAGTGTAACCATGGGTTGTGATAGAGCTATAAATGAACAAATCAGTTAAGTTATGATTTGTAACGAAGTGTTTTAAATAGTTAGATCCCTAAATTTGTGTGGTTGTTAATGATGGGGTTCTTGGCCAATGAAGTGAATCGGCCGTGTGTTAGAGATTTATCGACGGTGGATGGTTATTTACATATTGAGGTGTTGGTGCGTGATTTGTCTATAGATCTGATGGATGGATTTATGTGGATGTGAGTTAGTGTGTTTAATTGATTTGGGTGGAGTCTACCTAAGAGGTTTAATAATTTAAACCTATTTGGGTGTTGTAGAAGGGTTACGTTTGATGATGGGGGGTTTCTAATTCGTATTCGATAAAGGGATACGAATGTAAGAACGATATAGTAGTGGATTTGTATATCTATTGTCATGTGCTTGAACTTAATGCATATTATGGTTTATGCAGGACATGGATACGAGACGGGTCCACGACCGTGAGGATTATACGAGCATTTACAGCAGGTAGGTAATTTCCTACTGGTCGGGTAGATGTAATGATTTTCAGATTTAGACATAGATATGAACCTTAGGTGTTCATATTACCTTGACCATGCTCTGTTTATCGTATGCTTGAACTTATCGTTGATATATATGTGTGCTCGATTATTGATAACACATATTCCCTAGCATGATCTAGAAGTTACAGATGCGATGTAAGTAAGTTTAACTGTTTAGTAGGGTGTAGATGTTAGAGTACGGAGGATGACCTAAATTGTAAATTTGGCAAAAAGGTCCTCTGTAGATAAGTATGACCCTAAATGTAGGACTCATTCCATACTCAGTATGTTGCACCTTTATTTACCAACCACGGGTTGTGTAAATGGTCGTGAGTCGTGGATGTGGTCGCTACTGAATCGATGGTCCTAGCTTGTCCTGATTAGATGAGTGACTCTCTACAGGATAGAGAGTGTACTGATCAATTGAGTGTGACTCTTTGTTGAACAGAGAGTATAGGGTAGATGTTCTCAGATGTGAGACAAGACTCATGTCATTGCATGTATATCGACGACATCGCCTCCCTTGGGGTTGAGAGAGAGTCGTCAATATCCTCGCCTCCCAAGTTACTTCCAGAGGAGTAATCGGTGTGAGGGCATAACATTTGTTGTGCCGCACTCTACCATTATCGACGATGGTTGGAGTTGGAGTTGCGTGCGCTTGTCGGTGCGTGGCACTCGACCGCTCATTGGCGGTGTCCGGAGTGGCCGCGGGACCCCGCTATGAGCGAGCTACTTACGCCATATGCTACTTGATCATACTACCCAACTCGATCACCGAGAGTGGTGGCGGCCGAGTCGGGATAGTTGTCATGTCGCGGCCACCCTAGGCCACACCGGGTCGTGGTAGCGAGTAGGGGTGAGCAGCATGACCATGCATGCCGCATTGCCAGATCATCAGTGTTTTGCATATGATTATATATATATACATAACTGCTTGTATATATATATATATATGGATGATGGTGATTAGTATACATACAGATACAGTCTATATGTATACTCACTTTGATGATGCATTTGTATGTACTATGCCTGTTGCATTTGTTTGTACATATTCATACATGCTATTGCACATTCCTGTATGGTAGTAGGTTGATATTTGTATACCTATCGGATATTCACAGTGATACTCTTGACTCAGTTTAGGATATTGTGTTAGTACTATATTGTTATACCCTATGATGTGATTATATGCCAGATTGGATCAGGATAGAGTAGATCCGCTGTGTATGTCAAAGATCGTTGATGTTCGCTTATTTAGTATATGCATGCATATCTATAGTTATGCCGATGTATACTTGTTGTATGCAGTAGATTAAAAGCTGTTGAATGACATGTAATATTGATACATATATTTACATGTTTTCTCACGATTACTGAGTTTTACTCACCACCTCCGACCGGTTTTTCTCGCCCAGTAGCAGTGACGACCGTGGCGACTTGGGTGTCACGACCGATCCATCCCATCTCTGTTTTTCGAGTCTCCCGAGGAGTTCGTCTTTGGTTATGTATGGACTTGTTTATGTGTTATGGATTTTGGTCCTGTGTCATGGACCCTTGTTTTGTTATGGACTTTGTCGTGATGTCGTCGTTTTATTTACGGTTTTATTACTGTGGACTTGTCAGGTGGTTTACACCTGCATATTTTGTTATCTATGTTGTGAGTATGGGGGTTTTCATTTCCGCTGCTATTAGTATGTTATATTATGTTGTTGTTGTGGGCCTACGGGCCTTGTATTAACCCGAAATGTTGCCACGTATAGGGGAGATGTCGTCCGTTTGATTTTCGGCTCGGCATGCTCTCGGGGCGTGACAACTTTAGTGCTCTGATACCACTATTAGTATGTTATATTATGTTGTTGTTGTGGGCCTACGGGCCTTGTATTAACCCAAAATGTTGCCACGTATAGGGGAGATGTCGTCCGTTTGATTTTCGGCTCGGCATGCTCTCGGGGCGTGACAACTTTAGTGGTATCAGAGCCCAAGGTTCTGCGATGCCATACAATGTTGTTTTTGTGTCGAGTCTTGGATTCTCGGGAGTCGATTTATTCCGTTTTGGTTTTTGAGATGAGATGGACAGCGGCCTGAGCTCCAAGCAGCACGAGGTAAGAATTCTTGAAAACTTATGGTTTAGTAGATATTTATCTAAACTGGATCAGTAGGTGTATACAATAGAGTTATGACACATGTGCAACCTTGTAGTAGGGGTCGTCCACCGAGGTGACCAACCGGAGTGACCTTTAGGGATGATACTCCCGGTTATGTTGACTATGCTTTTAATGCTAATAACAGGGAATAACCTGTAGTGAGTTGGTTATTTTTCGTAGCCGTGGTATGAGTTGACCCCGGAAACGACCTGTTGAGTCTGTGAGTCTTGAACCTGTGTCGAGAAGGTAATTTACCTTTGAGAGCCGACTGATACCGAGTCGGAAAACAGGGGTCAAGTCGTCACATTTATTATGGAAATCAGAGACTACAGTCTTAGAGATTTCCACTAACTGTGCTAGTCGAATCATTACCTGTGGGTAATGAACAGACTTGTAGACTATTATCACGCATAAATAAGGCTAGGTTATTATGGAGCTCATAGGATTTTATCCCGAGTTGTTCAGCATATCGAGTTGTATAACTTTGAGAGTACTTTAAGTACTTAACTCATGTTATACCGAGAAAGTAGAGTTATTTGCATACCATTATCGAGGTTGCTTGATTTGGTGATAAAAGCAGAAAATAATCTTCGTGAAAAAATATATCACTTGATCATGGATTAGTGATGCTGAAAGAGTGTATTTCCCCGTGTCACTTTTAGTGACACATTGTAAGGAATTCTTGAGCTTCAAGAAAGGGTGATCGGTCAGTAATAGTGTACTGTGCAGAGTCGTGAGACTTGCAGAGGTTACGACCACCTAATAGCTCAAGGAGATGAATGGATGATTTAAGCCGCCCAGAGTTATTGGCTTATAGTTGGGTTAGGATGCCGGGATCTTCTACCAGATCCTGCTGAAAGACATTGGATTGAGACAGGAGTTTAGGAATGACTCGTGATAAGTGTTTGGGAGATGAAGATCGATAAGATATTGCAAGTCAGATATTGGAGTAAGAAGCCTCCGAATGTTGGACAAAAGGAGCAAGATCGGAGTCAGAGGCCTTGAGGCTACTTTCCGATTATAGAAGACCAATCGCAGATCATCAGAAGGTTCTTGTGGATATCAGCACAATCAGAACAAGGACTTCGAAGGGATTATGCGTGCAGTGCGGATCACGAAGACACGCGAAGTCAGATAATCCATTGGATCGAGTTCATCTGCTATTGTGAGCAACCAAAGATAAAGGAGGAGGTGTACTTTCAAGACTCAATCAAGGCTATCGATGGTGTTCCGGAGGAAGATGCATCGCCTCGAGCAGAGATCAAGACAAGATTGGGTTATCTCAACAACAACAACCTACTACCTCAGCGTGGTTGGAGTTCCTGATACTCCCTTCAACAGAGATCAGATGTAAGACAAGATCGTAGAAGACATCTTAGAAGATTCAGCAGACAACAACAGTTACCTCCGGATGTGATTTGATTAGTACAGAGGAGAGAGTATACGATGATGGTCGTATTTATTCAGTATTCTATAGTTTCAGCTCGTAGGATTAAGGGATAGATCAGATGATCTAGGGAAAAATCCCCGAGGCATTCGTCGCAGAAATGCGACCGTTTTGTCGCAGACTGTTGAATCTGATCTTTTCTCTTCGGAGAAAGAACGAGACATGTGTGGAGCCTTTTGGATCGGATCAACAGATATTTGATCGTTCAGGGTATTACTCTAGTTTTACCCTCTGGATTAATATATTGAGAGATACTTGTAGTTTACAGGTATCTTTGTCTAGAACATTCTCAGATGGATTAGAAGGGTCCTTTACATCGACTTGTGGGTTGATGGTATCTCTACCGTCAGGTGAGAAGTGGACCAACGATTAAGAAGTCAAGGGAGGTCCTTAGACTTGGATAGACATACCTTTACGGTAGACATATCCGTACGAATGGTTAAATTATGGGAAGTATGACATGATTATGTCTCCCTGATGTATGTATAATCCGAGAGCATTCGGATATAGTTTCGGATGAACTCCTAGCCTTGTCATTACATAGGCAAGTGGAGTAGGCGATCGAAATGAATGCGGAGAATAGTTCTGGTAACGAAGATCACATATCGAGTGATATTTTTTTTTGTTGGTATCAGTGTTGTTAAACACTATAAAAGAATTGGAAGAACGTGAGTTGTGATTATAGGAGATATTGGAGGGGATATTTATCTATCCCAGTGTTTCTCCTTGTGAAGATCCAGAACTCTTTGTCGAAAGAGAGATGGACATTTGAGATTGTGCATCGATTGTCGATGATGGAATGCGATGATTGTTGAAAGTAAATATTCTACGTTGAGGATAAATGAGTTTTTTAGTTCAGCAAATGACACCTGTGTATACTCTAAGGTTGGTTTACGACTGGAGTACTGATATTGTAGTGACATGATGTCATACGATTATCATTGTCGATGTGATGATTAATATATATCATCAGCCAAGAGTAAAGGGGATGCAGGTGTGTAGATATGCCAATTTTATACTTGGTATGAATTGTATGAGTTTTGATTGTGTTGTTAGACTATTAAACGATTTAGTCGTCCAGGGATTTGAGAATCGTGTATCCTGAACACGATTGGATCCGTTCGTGATTGTTGGAGTTGCGTAACCTGACCACTGTTGATTGTGGTAGTTGGATGTTGCGCACTCGACCACCGTAGATGGTGGTTTGCCTTATATGTTTTGGTTAGTATTGTAGATGTGGATAGAATGTCTTAGCATTACTATACCACAGATTTGTTTGACAAAGATGATGTTGTAAATCATTTAGTCGGAAGCTGGTGAAACCAGTTTACAAGACCTAGACGACGGTTAACTTTTACACGAGTATTAGTTAATCCTTCCGGAGAGAATCAAAAGGATGATGTGCGCAGATGCGTCGTTTCAGGGATCAGAACGATTCCGATGCAGTTGAATGAGACATATCTTATGCCTACGTCAGTTAAGAAACTATGAGATAGTCTGTCATATACATGACATGACTTTAGTAGTTATTGTCTGGATTTATAGATATATGGAGCAGGAATGCTCATGGGATTTTAACTAGCTACTGGGTAGCTACAATGTAGTTGCTGGAGCGCGAACGGTTGCAACAATTGCAACGAGTGAGATTCGTCGCTATAGTCTCCCGTGCACTTACAGAGTGTGTGGTGGAGCGAATTTTGATTGGTTGATGGACTTCTCTTTTGAGAAGATAATTCCCCGTCTTTGATAAGGATAGTGTGTTCCGGACACGCGTCCAGTCAAGGAGTTGCTACAGGAAGCACATCATTCGAGATGGGCCATATACCTTTGAGGTACTCAGATGTACCGAGAGTTGAAATGCTTACTGGTGGAATGGTATGAAGAGAGATACTGCATACTTTGTTGCTGGATATATACTATACCAGCAGGTGAAGGTTGAACATCAGAAACCCGCTAGATTGCTCCAGGAAATTCCAATTTTGGAATGAAAGTGGAGCATATCACTATTGATTGCGTTACGGGATTGCCTAGGACCCGTAAAGGACATGATGCGATTTGGGTGAGTGTGGATTGACTGACCAAATCAGCTCATTTCCTTTCTATTCGTGAGTCGTACTTGTTGGAGCATTCGGTAGAGTTGTATTACCGAAAGATTATCAGAATTGCGAGGGGTACTTTTAAGTACCATATCGGATAGAGATTCGCGATTACCTCGCGATTTTGACAGAGTCTGCATCAAGCTATGGGCACAGAGCTTCGACTCAGTATAACATTTCATCCGCGGATTGATGGACTGTCTGATCATGACATTCAGACTTTGAAGGATCTATTAAGATCTTGTGTCTTGAATTATGGGAGTAGTGGGGAGGATCGCATTCCTTTAGTGGAATTTAACTATGAGGATAGTTATCACTCCTCCATTGAGATGAATCCTTCTGAGACCCTATACGTTAGACTCTGAAAATCTCCTGTGTTGTGGGAGGAAGTCAGGGAAATGACAGCTATTGGGGGCCACAGGGTATCCAACATGATGCAGAGTTAGTGCGCGTCATAGGATGATGGTTATAAGAGACACAGGGTCGACAGAAGACTTATGCAGACCGGAGGTGAAGACCTTTAGAAATTTTCAGTTGGAGATTAAGTATTTCTGCATGTTTCACCTTAGAAAGGGGGTGAAACGATTTGGGTCGCAAGGAGCGACAGTAGCGGAACAAGATCATCCGACTTGTAAAGGTTGGATGACAGTATCCGACTGATGAGGAGGCTACATAGGAGCGGGAAGATACTATCCGAGCTCGATATCCTCATTTGTTCATTTGAGGCATGTAGTAGTTCAAGAAATCTCTTGAGTTGGTTCTCGTATGTTAGTACGAAATTTGGGGACCAAATTTTCATTAGTGGGGGAGAATGTAAAATATCGGAAAAAAAAAATAAAAATAAATTAATAATAAAATAATGCTTGTTAATTGGGAAAATATCCTATGGAATTTTCCAGATTTTTTTTTAGAATTTTTCTTAGACTTAAATGGAAATTTCTAAGGTATTTTACGAGAAAGATTTAATAGGCTTTGGGAAAGTCTGTTCGGGTTATCTATTTATGAAGGGATTTTGGATTGGGTTTAATGCTTATAGGTTAAACCGGATCCGATTTTTTTCCAAACCCATTTAACCCCATTTGTTTCACGCTTTTCCTCCGCACCTGCTGATTTCTGCTGCTTCACGCGACTTTCCCAATCTCGCGATTCTTCTCTTCCTCTCGATCTCGATCCAATGATTTTCCTCTTCCACCTTTCAAGAATGCGAGCTCGCCGCCTGGCATCTCTTCTTCTTCGACGGGCCGTCGCAACGAGTTGCCTTCTTCCCGAGCTCACGCCGCCATCGCTTAAGATGCTCCGCCGGCCAGAGCGCCGCTGCTCTTCCTTCCCCTTTGGCGACTCCGCCCGGATCCCAAATAGCGAGCAGGGGATCAAGCCGTCGGCAAGGGGCGACTGTGGCAACAGCTAGGAGGCGGCAGTGAGCAGAGCGTCGAAGGAAGGGGCTTTCCCGGTCAACCATCGCAGCCGGAGCAAGTGGTTGTTTCCGGCCGATTGAGGAATTTGGGAAGGGTGTCTGCCGGTGTTGGCGATTGACTGCCGGTGGGAATTTCAACAGCAGGTAAGGGCGTCGATTTCTCCTTGTCGAATCCCTTGCTTTGATTTCCTTGATTGAACGGGATTTTGGGTGTATGGGCAGGGATCGCGAGTGTCGGTTGCAGCCGTTGAACATGGCTGCCGGTTCTGTGGAGTTGATGCCGGTGAGGATTAACTACCGATGGAGTCAAGGGTTGGTAAGTTGATCTATCCTCTTTCTTTTAGCTGTAATTGCTAGGTTTTGGGGCTGTGAGTGTGTTGTTGGGTGGTGTTCCTTTCGGTGAAGGGGAATGTGAAATTATGGGAGTTGCCGGCTGAGAGTTTGGGGGAGTCGTGCAGTAGCTATGATGATCGGGCTGTTGCTGTGAATAAGGTTTGTTTAGGGGTTGTTGGTGGGCTGTGAAGCTATGCTTACGATGAAGGTGTGGCTGTGAACAAATGAAAAAGGGAAGTGAGGTTCTATAAGTGTAACCATGGGTTGTGGATA
Organism: Wurfbainia villosa; assembly: GCA_025175895.1. Taxonomy (NCBI): domain Eukaryota; kingdom Viridiplantae; phylum Streptophyta; class Magnoliopsida; order Zingiberales; family Zingiberaceae; genus Wurfbainia; species Wurfbainia villosa. The sequence continues at coordinate 5,504,266 of JAKLTH010000238.1, forward strand.
GAGCTATGAATGAACAACCGGGCTTAAGTTATGATTTGTAACGGCGTTTTAAATAGTTAGATCCCTAAATTTGTGTGGTTGTTAATGATGGGGTTCTTGGCCACGAAGGTGAATCGGCCGTGTGTTAGAGATTTATCGACGGTGGATGGTTATTTACATGCAGAGTGTTAGTGCGTGATTTGTCTATAGATCTGATGGATGGATTTATGTGGATGTGAGTTAGTGTGTTTAATTGATTTGGGTGGAGTCTACCTAAGAGGTTTAATAATTTAAACCTATTTGGGTGTTGTAGAAGGGTTACGTTTGATGATGGGGGGTTTCTAATTCGTATTCGATAAAGGGATACGAATGTAAGAACGATATAGTAGTGGATTTGTATATCTATTGTCATGTGCTTGAACTTAATGCATATTATGGTTTATGCAGGACGTGGATACGAGACGGGTCCACGACCGTGAGGATTATACGAGCATTTACAGCAGGTAGGTAATTTCCTACTGGTCGGGTAGATGTAATGGTTTTCAGATTTAGACATAGATATGAACCTTAGGTGTTCATATTACCTTGACCATGCTCTGTTTATCGTATGCTTGAACTTATCGTTGATATATATGTGTGCTCGATTATTGATAACACATATTCCCTAGCATGATCTAGAAGTTACAGATGCGATGTAAGTAAGTTTAACTGTTTAGTAGGGTGTAGATGTTAGAGTACGGAGGATGACCTAAATTGTAAATTTGGCAAAAAGGTCCTCTGTAGATAAGTATGACCCTAAATGTAGGACTCATTCCATACCTGTATGTTGCACCTTTATTTACCAACCACGGGTTGTGTAAATGGTCAGGTGAGTCGTGGACAGTGTGTCGCTACGGACCGATGGTCCTAGCTTGTCCTGATTAGATGAGTGACTCTCTACAGGATAGAGAGTGTACTGATCAATTGGGTGTGACTCTTTTTTGAACAGAGAGTATAGGGTAGATGTTCTGTATATGAGACAGTACCCTCTTGTCATTGCATGTATACTGACGACATCGTCTCCCCTTGGGGTTGAGAGAGAGTTGTCAGTCATCCTGCCTCCCAGGTTACTTCTAGAGGAGTAACTGGTGTGAGGGCATAGCATTTGTTGTGCCGCACTCTACCATTATTGACGATGGTTGTTGGAGTTGTGTGCAGTTGTCCTGGGTGCGTGGCACTCGGCCGCTCGATTAGCGATGTCGGTCGGAGTGGCGTGGCGGGGACCCCGTTGCGTGCGAGCTACTTACGCTCATATGCTACTTGATCATACTACCCAACTCGGTCACTCGAGAGTGGTGGCGGTGAGTTAGGATAGTTGTCATGTCGTGCCACCTAGGCCTGCTTAGTAGGGTCGTGGTAGCAGTAGGGGTGAGCGAGCATGACCATGCATCTTTGCATTCTTAGTATCATACGGTGTTTTGCATATGATTATATATATATACATAGCTTGTATATATATATATATGGATGATGGTGATTAGTATACATACGAATACGCCTATATGTATACTCACTTTGATGATGCATTTGTATGTACTATACATTGCATTTGTTTGTACATATTCATACATGCTATTGCACATTCCTGTATGGTAGTAGGTTGATATTTGTATACCTATCGGATATTCACAGTGATACCCTTGACTCAGTTTAGGATATTGTGTTAGTACTATATTGTTATACCCTATGATGTGATTATATGCCAGATTGGATCAGGATAGAGTAGCCGCCGCTGTGTATGTCAAAGATCGTTGATGTTCAGTTTATTTAGTATATGCATGCATATCTATAGTTATGCTGATGTATACTTGTTGTACGAGTAGATTAAACTGTTGAATGACATGTAATATTGATACATATATTTACATGTTTTCTCTGATTACCTGCTGAGTTTTACTCACCGCCTCCGACCCTGGGTTTTTCTGTCGCCCAGGTAATAGGTAGACGACTTCGTGACGACTTGGAGCTGCGCCGACCGATCCATCCCATCTCTGTTTTTCGAGTCTCCCGAGGAGTTCGTCTTTGGTTATGTATGGACTTGTTTATATGTTATGGATTTTGGTCCTATGTCATGGACCCTTGTTTTGTTATGGACTTTGTCGTGATGTCGTCGTTTTATTTACGGTTTTATTACTGTGGACTTGTCAGGTGGTTTACACCTGCATATTTTGTTATCTATGTTGTGGGTATGGGGGTTTTCATTTCCGCTGCTATTAGTATGTTATATTATGTTGTTGTTGTGGGCCTACGGGCCTTGTATTAACTCGAAATGTTGCCACGTATAGGGGAGATGCCGTCCGTTTGATTTTCGGCTCGGCATGCTCTCGGGGCGTGACAGCTTTGGACTATAAATAAACTTTTTAAGTCTACACACTTTATTCTTTTGGCCTTCAGTAATGTAACCTTCTAGTTGTTTCATATAGATTACTTCGTCAAGCTCACCATTTATGAAAGTCATTTTTATATCAATCTGATATAATTCCAAGTCATAATGTGCTACAATAACTAAACTGACATGAATTGACACAAATTTCACAATAGGAGAAATGTCTTTTCGAAGTCAATACTCTCTTGTTTTGTATATCCTTTTACAATCAAACGAGTTTTGTATCAATTAATTGATCCATATGCTTTCATCTTAATTTTGAGAATCTATTTATTCTCAATAGCCCTTAAGGAAGATCGACTAAATCCCAAACATAATTTTTTTATAGACTTCATTTCTTCATCTATTGCATCTTTCCACTTTTCTCTAACTTTGCATCTCAATGCTTCCTCAATAGTACGAGATTCATCATCATCAACTGGGAGTATCATTAATGCCTCATCAAATCTTTTTCGAGGTTTAATATTACAAATACTTCTTCATAAGTTGGGATATCAAGAAATCAACTCATGACTTGGCAAATCACTCCCATTAAATTGACTAGATTCAGACATCTCTTGTGACACCTCTATTGTTGATAAAATATCATCCTCTTGAAATAAAGAAATAGTTTTATCAATGTCACCTCTTATTGGAAACTCATTTTCGAGAAAAGTCATATCTCTCGATTCTATTTCGGAGATGGTTTCATCTTGTTGCTCACTAATGAAAACATAACATTTGGAAGTTTCATAATATCTTATAAAGATACACTTCTTACTTCCTAGGTCCTAAATTTTCATATTTATGAGTATTATCATGAATATAGGCATCTGCCCCCCCCCCCCCCCAAGGCCTCAGATTACTCAAATCTGATTTTCTATTTGTCTAACGTTCATATGTCATAGATTAATACATTTTGAAGGTACTCTGTTAAGTATATAGATTGTTGTTAATGATGTATCTCTCTAATAGGAGATTGACAAATTATCTTGAGTCATCATAAATCTAACCATATCTAGAAGAGTTCTATTTTTTCTTTCAACAATCTCATTTTGTTGTGGAGTTTCTGGGATTATTGTTGGGAGTATAAGGAATACAGTCAAAGTCTCACATTGGAAAGACATGAAAAAGATCATATTCTTATAAGATAAAAAAATATCTCCATTGGAATGAGACCTTTTGGATAAAGCCCAAAAACAAAACCATGAGAGCTTAGGCCCAAAGTGGACAATATCATACCATTGTGGAGATATGTGGATCTTATAGGCACTAACAATTGGTATCAGAGTCATGGTTCATGTCAAGCCATGAACCTCGAACGAAGAAAGCGAAGCTCCCATGTCCGGATCAAGAGAACCAAACACCAGGCAGGAAGTCCAGTTGGGTCGGGGGGACTGAACAACTGGCAGGATGTCCAGTTGGGTCAGAAGGGTTGACAATTGGCAGGAAGTCCCGATGGGTTGATGATCGAACATCAAGCAGAGGAAGTCCTTCGAGGATAGGATAAGCTTGAGGGGGGTTCAATGTGATCCTTCATTTGAGGAGGTATTGTTGGGAGTATGAGCAATACAATTAAAGTCCCACATTGGTAAAACATGAAAAAAATTATGCGCTTATAAGATAAAAAGATATCTCTATTGGCATGAGGCCTTTTGGGTAAAGCCCAAAATCAAAACCATGAGGGCTTAAGCCCAAAGTGGACAATATCATACTATTGTGGAGATATGTAGATCTTATAGGCACTAACAATTATCTGTTGGTGCAATCGATCCAGATCACAATTGACTAAACTCGAGTGGGACTCCAGTAGTATTTTGATGTTCGACAATACGATTGACTATATGGGTTTGACCATATGTTGACCATATGACAAGTGGATATTTGGGACATCCAAGGTCATATGGGGGAGTGTGTTTAAGGGGGAGATTATTGGAGCAATCAAACCTCAGATCAAAGTTGACCAGACTCGAGTGAGACTCGAGGGGAAGTTCAAGTTTGGATAATTGACATGGAAAGTCCAAGCATGGTCTTGGCATGGAAGTCCAAATTTGGATACTTGGCATGGAAGTCCAAGTTTAGATACTTGGCATGGAAAGCCCAAGAATGATCTTGGCCATGTAAGTCCAAGTGTGTAGTCTTGGCGATAAAAGTCAAGCATTGAGGCTTGATAATGGGAAAGTCTAAGGGTGAGGTTTTGGTAGAGTAAAGTCCAAGCATGTAGTCTTGGAGGCATAAATTCAAATGAACCTTGACAAAGGTACCCTAAGGCATGACATAGCCGATGGAAGCACCTGAAGGCTAGCGCGAAGGGTAAACGAGTCGTGAAGGACTTGGATGGACCCTGATGGAGGCGTGAGACTGATGGAGGTGGCTTGAAGGCTTAGGTCTAGGCCAAGGGTGGTCGATCAAGTATGAGGTGATTATACTTGGGTTAAACTTCATGGTTGAGGTTTATCAGTCGATTGAGACTTTAGGTCAGTTGATTGCTTGAGTGTTCAACACTCGAGAGCCTAGTTTGACTCGAGCAGTCGACTGAAATTATAGCCAGTCGATTGAGGCTCGACTGTGGCTCTGGTAGTCAACTACTAGTTGTTGGCAAATGATTGACCTATATCAGTCGACTACTAGAGTTTAACAATCGACTGAAATTAAGTGGGCAGGGCACAGAATGTTGGGTAATTGACTACTGACTTATAGCAGTCGACTAGTGCCTACGGTAGTTGACTGCTAAGTCAGGACAGTCGACTTGTCTACTTAATCTAACGTGGATTGAGCCATTGTGAGACAACAATACAATATCCAGTCGACTGCTAGGTGAGAGCAGTTGATTGGAAGGCGAAAATCAGTCCAAGTTGCAGCTTTATAAGGAGCTTGAGAGGGAGAAGATGGAAGCCGGTTCTTGAGGGGTTTGAAAGGAAGTGTTGTTGCAATTCTAGGTCTTCAAAGCCATTCAAAGCAACCAAAAGATCAAGCATTCAAAAGCTCTCATTTGTAAAGTGTTTTCACTTGTTTAATTCATTTTCTATTGTATTTTCTTGTGTTTGGTTTGTTAGGACCTATGCCTCCGCTAGAGGGGGTGAATAGCGATTCAACATTGATTCGATGGAATTGATTGTGTGCTTGCTACAAAACTTGTTATATGCAGAGGAATATACAATAATAAAATAAATACAACAAGAGCACAAGCACAACACGACAATATAACGTGGTTCGAAACCGTACGGTTCTTACTCCACAGATTGGGCTCGAACGAGCCCTAGCGATGCAAACACCACCACTAATCAAATACTCCTTCTCGACAACAAGTCGGAAGCGGAGAAACCTCGTACAAGTATTCTTACAATAATAAGAAACTAATACAAGCAAATACAAAGTGAAATGTAAAGAACACTTTACAACTAGGGGTTTAAGTGTTTGCTTGTTGGTTGCTTGGATGAGCTTGAATGACCCTGAAATGCACCTGCAATTCATCTTTAAATCGCTTCAAGAAAGCCCCCAAAGAACCATTAGCGAAATCTCCCATGAACAACTCCTTTTAACCTGCATCGGGCTGGATTTTCGCCTAACAATCGACTGCCAAAAACATCAGTTCGACTGATGACACTGTTGTTGTGAGACAATGGTTCAATCCACGCTGAAAAAATTCCAATGGGACTCTCATCACCGATCGCCAAAATTGATGATTAGCTAATGCCCGCCTGCAAGCGCCGATCGGCTCGAGCATTCTGCTTATGACAAAACCATCGATCGATTGCTATTCATCATGGGAGTCGATCGCTATGATGATCGCCAAGGCTTTTTTGGCCCTAAATCGCAGTCGACTTCCATCAGTTGAACCAGTCATAATGTCAGTCGACTAATAACCTCAACCATGAGGTTTAACCCCAAGTATGGTGCCCTTATACTTGCTAGACCACCCTTAGCTTAGACCTAAGCCTTCTAGCCACCTCCATCAGCTTCGCGCCTATCGGATCCTTCCAAGTCATCCATGACTTGTTCATCCATACGCTAGCCTTCAGGTGCTTCTATCGGCTATTGTCATGCTAACGGTGTCTACACTGCTAAGGCACATTGGACTTACACTGCCAAGACCACGCTTGGACATTACGCTGCTAACCATTAGACTTATGCTGCCAAGACTCCACCTTTAGACTTTACGCCGCCAATATCAACCCTTATACTTCTCAAATGCCAAGTACCCATGACTTGGACTTTCACCGCCAAGACTACACCCTTGGACTTACGTGGCCAAGACTACACCCTTGGACTTTCCATGCCAACTCCATGTTGGACTTTCCAATTGCCGAGACTCAAGCTTGGACTTTCCCTTGCCAAGACCCATGCTTGGACTTTTCATGTCAAGTACATAAGACTTGGACTTTCCCAAATGCCAAATGTCCCACTTGGACTTTCCATACCAAGTACCCATGACCTGGACTTTCTTCATCACATGGTCAACCCTAGTCAACCATCAAAATACCCCTCGAGTCAAACTCGAGTCTGGTCAATCATGACCCGGATCGATTGCACCAACAATCTCTCCAACACATTGTCAAATATCAATATCAAACATCAAAACACTACTCGAGTTAAACTCGAGTCTGATCAATCATGATCTGGGCCGATTGCACCAACATGGTTGTTTCCTTATTTATTATTGTAAACATTCATATTGTATGAGATTTCTCCACCTCCGGATTGTATTCTGAGAAGAAAACAAGGTTTAGTGGAGTAGACACTAAAATCTCACCGTAGAGTAGAATCCATAGCTTCCGAATCATGTAAAATATTGGTGTTGTAGTGTGTTCTTGCATTTGTTGTTTTTTACTTTATTATTCTACTGCGTACTAACAAATTGTAGACAAGCACAACACAAATTGAAGCAAAATCGACAAATCACTATTCACCCCTCTCTAGCGCATACAAATCGGTTCCAACAAGTGATATCACATCGAGGATGGTCTTCAAGGACTAACCGCCAAGAGAGCACAAGTGCTAGAGGAGAAGAGAAGATGGAGCCAAGTGATGGATTTGGCTATGACACCCGGATACCTCCATCATTCGACTGAGAAGATTTTTCGACATAGAGTGCAAGGATGGAGACGTTCTTGATGATGGACATATAGAGGATTGGTTCATTATCATGGATGTATTTGAACCTCTCATGGACAAGAAGGGAGGACTCCTTATAATCAAGAAATGGACCAAGGAGCAATGCCAAAAACTTAAGACCGATTTTAAGGTAACAAAACTTCTAACTAATTTAATTCCTAACAATGCTATGTAAAAATTAGGCGAAGTTAGGGATGCCAAGGAAATATAGAGCAAATTGGTAGAAATCCATGAGAAGCCTTCACCAACACTAGTAGAGGAGGAGTCTAAGGAAGAGTACCCCACATCTCAAGCTCATAAAGACTGGGAAGTTGAGAGGTGCTCAACATCTGAAGAGGAAGAATCATCATCATCCTCTCTAGATCTTGAAGAATCGGAGATTGAGAGGTGCTTAACGTCCAAGGTAGAAGAAATCTTAGAAGCCTCCACTTCAAGGATTGAGGGGGAGGATAGAGCTTTAACACGGGAACAAGAAGAGGAACCTTCCACATCCAGGAGAAGTGAAGAACAAGCTCAAGAGTTCCCTACCACCATCCAAGAAGATAATTCTAGCATGGTAAATAAAAATAAAAATCATATAACATGCTTTGAGTATAGGGAACAAGGGCACTATAAGAGCAAGTGTCCTAGATTGATCAAGAAGAAAGCTCAAGTGCCATATAAGGACAAGGAGAAAGTGAGGGAGGTCGGTGCCCCGATCTGCAAAAGCAAGGAGCATATTGTATGGTTCAAATGCAATCAAAGAGGACACTATAGAAGTCAATGTTCGAGGAGGAGTAATCCTAAGAAAGACAAAGGAAGAGTTTCACAAGTAGGGGGAGATAAGGCAAACCCTAAAGTATCATTTAATAATGTTTCTTCTTGATAATGATAGGAAGCATGCTAGAAATTTACTTGTAATTGTTCATGATAAAAAGCATACTAGAAATAATAAATATGTTTTTTTAGGTGCTAAAAGTTATGAATTTAGATCTAAGGATAAATCTATACAAATTACCTCAAGACCTAGCTCATCTAAGGATAACAATCTAGGCAATAATTCCAAGAAGGGTAGACATAGCCTAGGAAGAATAAAAATATCCCAAGAACAAATGAAAAATTAAAATTGGATAAGCTAGTGGAGGAAAATCAAGTTTTGAGGTTAAACTTGAGAAATTAGAAAAGACCCTTCAAAGATGAAAAATTTAATTAAAGGGTCTAATGGGCAAATCTTTGGTGTTAGGAGGCAAGAACTACCTAAGGATAGGAAATGTTTGGGTCACAAACCTAAGTCCAAGGTAGATAAGCCTACTTATCATAATGTTCCATTTGACTATGGAACTAAACTTAGGTCTAGGAGTGTCAAGGTCACAAGGGAGGCTATCCCTAGAGTTGAGTGTGATAGGACTCAAGTGACTAAGGCTTTGAAGAAGCCTAGGAAAGTCACTAGCAAGGTTACAAGAGAAGCTATCCCTAAGGTTAACCTTGATAGGACCACAATGACCAAGGTTTCTAAGCCTAAGAGGGTCATTAGGAAGGTATCTAGGGAAGTCATCCCTAGTGAGTACCTTGTTAACTCAAGGAGCTCAAATAGATTTTGGATTTCTAGGAGCGCGATTCCATCACACTAAATGGATTTAGGGTGTGCCAACCTTGAATGAATAGGTAATTAACCTAACCATGGTAAATGTGACACTTTAGGACATTTTTGAAATATTGTAATACTTTGAAAATTAAATTAGAAATATATCCTAAAAGATTTTAGGATGTGCCAACAAAATCTAAGAAGTTTGAAAAATCAATCATAATTGACACCAGATAGGTTAGAGTCAATTGTGTCATTTCGAGTTTTTGCCACACTTGAGAAATTGAGTCATTATGGCAAAATTAGGAATAGTCCTAGAAAATGGCATTTTGGGTTAAAAACTTAGGTATTTTTATACCTTGATTTTATTTATATGCCATATTTTTTTTGTTATATGTCATGTCATGACATCATGTTTCATATAATTATTTAAATGTCATGATCATGCTTAAGGTAATACATGTCATGTTTGTATTTAGATTTATCTTTATGTAATGACATCATGAATATTAATAAATATTTTAAATTATGCACATTTTTATGTCATGATCATATCTCATGCATTTAAAATAATTAAAATGAAATTAAGGACAATGACACGATTTGAAGTCCCATGGTAAGAGAATCAAATAGAGTTGCCTAGATAAAATGTATGAACCCTTAGATTAAAAAGAACAAAAACTTACATCTCACAAAAGCATTAAATTGACATGTGTGTGTATTGATACACCCTAAACACATGTGAGATATTAAGAAACGAGTTAAGTTCAAGATGTATAGATGTTGTATCTAGTTGAACCCAAACTCATAATATGACATTAAGAAATCATGAGGAAAGTTAATGTACAAGTCATGTACATCTAGCCCATAGACCATGGTTCAATATAAGGTTGTAAAAATATTTTAAAATTATTTTAGAAAACCTTGGTGAAGCCTATCTTTTGATAGCAATCACCATTGAGAATGTTGATATAAAGTTAGGTAAAACATTGAAAGTTTTCAATAGTTTTGAACTATGTATCAATACTTCAATTTAATGCGGTTTTTATTATAAAATTATTTTTCACCCATTGTATTTCATGTAAGTAATGTACGTATGAATTTTTAAGATTTTTTAAAATATGTATAATTACTTATGAATTTCTAAAACTTTATTTCTGAAACACTGATTTCTGCAAATGCATAAACCAGTCGACTGCTAATTAGAGCAGTCGACTATTGGTGGTGTAGTCAACTAATTTCTATTTCAATCGACTGTCATGTCTGATATTGGCTGAAAAAAGTTTGTTTAGCTAATTGTCAATACCCTTAAGTACCTTAATATCTCCTAACCCTAGGATATGCTTTAGAAAGCATTGGAAGGATAAAATAATCATTGAAAATGATTAGGAGAGTTATTTACGGTGGAGTATCAAATTTTAAGGGAGGTCAAAGTTCAATGCTGAACTTTTACCCTTAATTCGATTGCATAGATTTCCTATATGCTTAGGAACTCTCCAAAGACCTTGCTGATGCAATGGTTAAGGGGGAGTAAGCCTTTAAGAGGAGTTTTTGTCCATCTTGGTATGATGGATAATCTTTAATTACAAAGGGGGTGAAATGAGGATTAGGTAAACCTTCATTGTGGATTATCTCTCGTTTAGTGATATGGGTCATATCACTATGAAGAGTGAAGGCATCCTAGATGATTTTGGACCAAGGGAGAGAATGTAGGGTCTCTTTGGGAGATAAGACATTGAAAACCTTGGTAGGCTTTTTGATGTATGCCAAAGGGGGAGAAGTGAGGTTTAAGTTAGTTAAACCTTCACTATGCTTTGGTATTGGAAGACTTAAGTTAGGTTATTGTTAGCCTAACTTAAAGGTATTGTCAAATATAAAAAAGAAAACGATTGTTGGTGTAATCGACACAGGTCACGATTGACCAAACTCGAGTGAGACTCGAGTAGTATTTTGATGTTTGCCAATACGGTTGACTATATGGGTTTGACCATATGTTGACCATATGACAAGTAGATGTTTGAGACATCCAAGGTCATATGGGGGAGTGTGTTTAAGGGGGGAGATTGTTGGAACAATCAAACCTCAGGTTAAAGTTGACCAGACTCGAGTGAGACTCAAGAGGAAGTCCAAGTTTGGATACTTGGCATGGAAAGTCCAAGCATGATCTTGGCATGGAAAGTCCAAGCATGGTCTTGGCATGGAAGTCCAAGTTTGTATACTTGGCATGGAAAGTCTAAGAATGATCTTGGTCACGTAAGTTCAAGTGTGTAGTATTGGCAGTGAAAATCCAAGATTAAGGCTTGGCAATGAGAAAGTCCAAGGGTGAGGTTTGTTAGTGCCTATAAGATTAATATATCTCTACAATAGTATGATATGTTCGCTTTGGGCCTAAGTCCTTATGGTTTTGTTTTTGAGCTTTTACCCAAAAGACCTCATACCAATGGAGATATTTTTTCATCTTATAAGCACATGATCTTTTTCATGTCTTACCAATGTGAAACTTTGATTGTATTCCCAATAGTCTCAACAATCTCTCCTCCCCTCAAACGAAAGACCACATTGACCCCCCTTCAAGTCTATCCATCCTCAAAGGACTTCCTCTGCTTAATGTCCGATCCTCAACCCACCAGGACTTCCTACCAACTGTCTGATCCTTCTGACCTAGTTGGACTTTCTTCTAGTTGTCCGACCCTTCTGGTCTAACTAGAATTCTTACCAGTTGTTCGGTCCTTCTGACTCAACTGTACTTCTTGCCCGGTGTCTGGTTCTCTTGATCCATATATGGGAGCTCCACTTCCTTCGTTCGAGGTTCATGGCTTGACATGGACCATGACTCTGATACCAATTGTTAGTGCCTATAAGATTGATATACCTCTATGATGGTATGATATTGTCCACTTTGGGCATAAACCCTCATGGTTTTATTTTTGAGCTTTACCCAAAAGGCCTCATACCAATGGAGATATCGTTTCATCTTATAAGCACATGATCTTTTTCATATCTTACTAATATGGGACTTTGATTGTATTTCCAACACTCTCAACAAGGTTTTGACAACGTAAAGTTCAAGTATATAGTCTTGGTGGAATAAGTCCAAATGAACCTTAGCAAAGGTACCCAAGGGCATGACATAGATGATGGAAGCAGCTGAAGGCTAGTGTGAAAGGTGAACGAGTAGTGGAGGACTCAGATGGACCCTGATCGAGGCGTGAGGCTGATAGAAGTGACTAGAAGGCTTAGGTCTAGGCCAAGGGTAGTCGATCAAGTATGAAGGGATCATACTTGGGTTAAATCTCATGGTTGAAGTTTATCTGTCGGCTGAGATTTTAGATCAGTCGATTGGTCGAGTGTTTAGCACTCGAGAGTCTAGTTTAACTTAAGCAGTCAATTGGAATTATGACCAGTCGACTGAGGCTTGATTGCTCGACTGTAGCTCTGGCAGTTGACTGGAATTAAATGGTCAGGGCACAGAATATTGGGCAGTTGACTGCTGACTTATCGACTGGAGCCTACGACTATACATAAATTATTAATATAATTAAAACCCTAATCGATTGGTCGTGACCGTTGTAGTCGTCGCCACGACTGAGCTGCCACCGTCGGGCACCGTCGTTGTCTCGTGCTGCAGCTGCTAGGTGCCACTATCATCACCAAACATCGCCATCATTGGGCGTCGTCGCCCGCCAACATCGATCGTCAACTGCTACCTATCGACATCGATCGCTAGCCTTCGCTTGTCGACGCCCATCACCAATCGCCGCCTATATGCTCTACCCGTCCGTGCCGATCGTCGATCACCGCCAATTGATCACCGTCGACCGTCGACCACCAGTGTTGAGCACCGACCGTGATGCTGATCGCCACCGTCGGGCGTCGACCATCGGGTGCCAGCCACTGGTAGACTTCGACCGTCGTCGGTTGCTGGCCGACGCATGATAACTTGAACCAAACACACTCATCGATTTTTTTTCTATTTTCTTCACAAAATCTAGCTTAATGTTTCATTACTTGTGGATAGAACTGTCAAACAGGCCGACCCATGGCGGGCCGAGTCAATTCGCCATTAACCCAACATTTAGCGGAGAGGGGCGAGGCAACCCACCATCTTGGCGGGTTGAGAAATTCCCAACCCAATCCAACCCAAGGCGGGTTGCAGTTAGGCGAGCCAACCCTCAGGCCACAAAAATTAAAAAATTATATCTAAAATTACTAAGGTGTTGAGAGTTTGTAGCGATGATCGGTAAGACAAATGAAGTACCATAATTAAAAAAAATAAACATTTGAAGTAATTAAAATCTTATAATTTAGATTTAATTATCGACCGATAAAGTTGAGTACCGATATTTTTTATTCTTCTAATGATCTAAAATATTCAAATTTTGATAATATATAAATTTAAATTTTTACTCCTATAAATAGAGATCCAATTAAGATTTTTTAGCTCTTATAATTATTTGACTTTGATATGTCATCATTTCCTACATCGATTGGAAGAGTAATGATAAGATAATATAAAACAATTAAAGTATATAAGAAAAAAAAGTATTAGAGTATATCAAATATTATTTTGTTCTTTCCTCTTAATTTCTCTTACACTTTGTTGAGGTGTATATGTGATAGAAGAAGATTGTGATGGTGAAAATCTTCTCTTATTAATTAATATTAGAATATTGGTAAAAAAAACTTATACAATTTTATTTTCATATATTCCATCTTTTGGCATTTCTCAACCCGCAGGCCAACCCATGTCCACGGCGGGCCAACCCGTCTAGACCCGCAACCCGCGTGGGTCGATCCGTTTAGGCCAGTCAAAATGGCGGGTTGATAAAATTTCAACCAAATCCGCCTAAATTATTTAGCGGAGCGGGCCAACCCGACGGGCCTAACTCAACTTGACAGCTCTACTTGTGGATGATTCCATAAATAAAAAATTACTTTTTAATAAAGGTAAGATAAATTTCAAGAGATTTTAATCCATCTTGAACATATAAATTTAATGTATGATATGAACCTCTTATAAAGAAATTTACCATCAAAACTAGATTTACAAATTTTTTTTAAATCTCTAATAGAAGTAATATTAGCAAAAGCATTATCAAAACTAATCGAAAATTTTTTATTTAGTAAATAGTATTCTTGTAAAATTGAACTGTTAATCTTATAAATATTTTTAGTCGTATATCTTTCATAAAAAATAAAGTTGTCAAATAGACCGACCCATAACGAAGTGGGTCAACCCGTCATAAATTCAACATTTAGCGGGGAGGGATGTGTCGACCTGCCATCCTGGCGAGTTGAGGAATCTCCAACCCAATGCGAGTTGCAGATTAGGCGGGCCAACACGTGGACTAGAAAAATTAAAAAAAAATCAAAATTATTGAAGTCTTGAGGGCTTGAGGCGATAACTGACAAGGCGAATAGAATACCATGATAAGAAAGCATGCATTTGAAGCAACTAAAATCTTATAATTGAGATCCAATTATCGATTGACAATGTTAGGTACCAATGTTTTTTATTCTTCCAATACTCTAAAATATTCAAATCTTGATAATATACAAATTCAAATTTTGACTCCTCCAAATAGAGATTTAATTGAAATTTTTCAGCACTTGTAATTAGTTGACTATAATATGCCATCATTTCCTATATTAATTGAAATAGTAGTGGCAAAATAATTATAACTTAATTAGAGTATACCAAAAAAATTATTAGAGTACTTAAATCACATATTTTTTTATTATTTTATCTAATTTCTTCTACACTTTGTCGAGGTGTATATGTGATAAAAAAAATTATGATTATGAGGAACTTACCTTGTTAGTATTAGAATATTGATAAAAAAATTTAAATAATTTTTCTTTCACAAGTTTTATCTTCTTTTGACATTTCTCAACCCGTGGACCAACCCAAGCCCACCGTGGGTTAACCCGTCTAGACCTGCAACCTGCGCGAGTTGATTTGTTTAGGAACATCAAAATGACAGGTTGATAAAATTTTAACTCAACCCCCTTAAATTACTTAGCGGGGCGGGCCAATCCAATGGGTCTAACCCAACTTGATGGATATTTTTTTAGATATTTCAATTATTATCAATTCAATGATAAGTAATAGTCATATATGAATGTCTTTATCAATGATCACTGCAAATATCATTATATATAAAAACTTGACCATTAAAATTTTTTAAAATATTTTATAAATTATTTTTTCTCTCTTTTACAAAGTTTATGAATTGTGTGTATAAGTAGTAATTCTAGGGACACGTTTTACATAAAGATTTAAAACATTTTGACAATAATTAATTGTTCTTATTTTTTTCACCGAAACTAAAAGATAAATATTCAATAACAATCATTTTAGCTAATTCTTCTTTATTTTTTCATTAGAATAAATAAAAAGAGAAGAAGGATTAGAAGATACAAACTAGGATATTTGAGTTTATGTTATATTAATATCAACTTCAATTAGATGTTTGTTATTCAAATACTTTCTAAATGTCTCATATCCTTCATCTTATTTGAATTTGAACTGTTGTCTATAGTAATTGCAAATAAATTGTATTGAACCATTTGGTAAATGATTTATTTTAAGCATACCCTAAAAATGTTGGATATCAATGTTTTTCTTTTTCTGTAAACATATCTTCTTGATCATCATTTTTAGCTTTAAGATTGACGTATTGAGCAGATTTTTATGTCGGAATTTTTTTTAGTATATTGACAATAAGTAAGAAGTGAGGATTGATTTGTGAAGAAAATGAACTTGAAGTGGCATTTAAAGGTATTATTTTATGAAGGGTGTAAAAATAATTATAAATAATTTAAAATTTGAATCTTATGACATTGTGATACTATTCATTTTTTTTATTGTGATACAACAATAAAAATTTTAAAAAACTAATCATTGTGCATATTGATTGTTACGACAAAATAATAAATTTTTTAAATTTTAAACGATTTTGATTTTTGTAGATATGTATTGTTGGGACTATGACACATTAATAAAAAATTTAAATTTTGAATAACATTAATTGTATATGACTTTAATTTAAATTTTGAATGACTTTTATTTTTTGTGCATATTTTTTATTGTGATTGTAACACATCAATGAAAATTTTGAATTTTGAATAATTTTGATCATTGTGCATGTTGATTGTTGTAATTGTGACACATCAATAAAAATAAATAAATTTTGAATAACTTTTTTTAATTGACACCAAATATCTAGGTATTCAGTCCGACTAATCTAATCGTATAAGACATCTCCCTTAGGTGTTGAGCCATGGAGATATTCGAGTGTTTTTTATAGCTGTCAAACTTAATTGTCAGCTAATGAAGCATGCTTAAGTTTACTCCACTGTATTTCTCTCTAAGAGCCACTTAGACAGCATGAGTCGATAGAAATGACTCATATTTATAGATCAAAGTCATCCGCCATCGAATTAATCAATATACCTTTAGCGGTGAAGTCATTTTTCTTCAATGCCTTGTAGACACCAAGATCATGTCTATACTGTGTTGTTGGACCATCAATAGGTTCATCCATAACCTGATGAACATCCTCTAGAACTTCTTATTCCTTAAAAATATATTGTATCTTGAGGTGTCAAATTTTATAGATATCCTCATTCAATTTCTTCCTCTTATTGAGTTCAACTATGATGTTTTTAGTAGTCACACCCTATCATAAATAAACGTATTATTAAGTTATTCAGTATTAGTCATATGTATGTAATTTATGATTGATTCAATATAAATCTGAATTAGTTTATAAAATCAAGTGACAATATATTTCCACTCATCATTCTTATATACCAATCTAATCAATATTGATCAACTATATTACACATATCCTGTCAAATAAACTAATCTATTTATACTTATAATCAACTAATAATTAAGAGTAGATAATATTAAATGAACTAATCATTAAAATTAAATATGTTATAGTTTGTTAACACATAACATACTCTATTAAGACCATTAACACATAATATTCTTTGTTAACTTATAACATAAACAACTCTAACAGACTAAATAGATTATTACTACTCTTACTAAGATAAACACTAGTACAATAGTAATCAATGTAATCCCTATCTTTCTAGGCTCAACTAGTACAATTTCAGATAGACCGACTTCAAAATTCTCTATAGAATCCATATTTAGATCCTCCTCAATCTCAGTAGAATCTTCTTGATCCATATGTCAAAGTAGCTCTATATACAACTCTACATATATAATGTGCCCTTCGTAGCGCCCCCATATATGATGTGCTACTACACTGAAATTTGTCGACAATGAATGCACCAAGTCCAAATTCGATAGTTGTTCATGATAGAAAAATTTTGTCGCTCGAGTATCCTGAAAGTCTATTGAGCCTCCAATGTATCCTTTAACTCTATAAGCAGAGTTATACACTATCTCTTGAATAGTTTCCTTCAACTTATTTCGTAAAATATTACGATGAGTCATTGTATAAATCATTCATGCTATTTGAAATTGAAATTATCAAAGCCAATATAAAATTGACTAATCGGTACAAAATCAACTAACATCAATTTTCATTATATATAGAACTAATACATTAAGAACACAAAAATAGTCAAGAGAAAATAAATCTTTTTGATTTTAAAAGTTCCAATCGATTGGTACCTTAGACCAATCAACCGAACTGATAACTATCGACTATGAAAAATGAATTCTGAGTGATTCGAGCGGGTTTAATCCGCTGCTAACTTGGTCCGTCCTAACTCGGCCAGTGTCGATTTGGTCAGTACCAACTCAGCTAGATCTAGTTCGGTGGGTGCCGAGTAGTTGTTAGTTTTCTTAAGTTCAACCAACATCCTAGTACTACTTGCTCCATTGTTTTTTAAATTAAAGCAACATTTTATTAGGCCAAGCATGACTTAGATTTGTCATGCTTCGTCAGTGATCTTCAATATGGACCTGTCTATTCCAACGAATTACTCATCCCATATATAGTGAATCCCAATCCATACCAGATTTTCATGGATTTATAATTTTTAAATTAGCCCTCTCTTAATTTAATTGGACGTATGCCCATGCCAATTACTAGCTCAATATTACAAATCCAATTTTTGATCTATTTCGCAAAGGTTTGAATCGTCTATTTAATAGCCTCTATCGATTTATTTTATGATAATTATGAGAAAGATAAATTATGGGAGGTTTTTGATCTTAGGCTGCATTTAGTATGTTATAATCTGCTTTGTAATGTAATCTAAGGTAAATTTCTTTGTTTGTTACTGTTTTAACATTGTAATGTAATGTAATCTGGATTACAAAAGACATTAAAATTTTATAATCTGGATTACAAAGTAAAACTTATGTAATTCAGATTACATTACAAGCCGTAATCTGAAAAGTGTTGGATGCTCAACAATCGAAATCGATCTTTGCTGTCCGTTGTCGCCACCGATTGGTCGGCCGCCGTCGCCGCCGTCCGTCGGCCCCGACGATCGATCGGTGACCGACGGAGGCCGACGACTGGCCGACAACCGGCGATAGTCGGGCGACTAACGACCGACGATGGTCGGCCGCCGACGATCACCCGTCGACGACCGATGACGGTCGACCGTCGGCGATCGATCGGTGATCGCCCGTCGACAATTGGGGATGGCCGATCGTCGTCGACTGCCGATCGCCGCCGATCGTCGGTCGTCGTCGGTCTGCCAGTCGTCGGTCGATCGTCGATCGACTGTCATTGTAGTATACGAAAAAAAAAAAGATTAACCCGTTAATTAATTAGGATTAATTAGGCTTAATTATTTGGGTTGAAATTGGGCTTGATTTGAAATTGGGCTTGATCTGAAATTGGGCTGAAATTGGGCTGGAAATGGGGCTTGGGCTGAACCCAATCAGATTGGGTTTGGGTTGAGATGGGTTAACCGGATCACTTGAACGACATTTAAAAAGCCTGCCGAACAGCCGATCGGCATTTCATCGCGATCCCCGTTTCCATTTCCCCTCCGCCTCGTTTCGTCGCTCTGCGAAATCGCGTCGCCGGATTCCAGATCGTCGGCGTCTGGTGAGAGCCGCTCGACAGCGCCGCCTAGTAGTTGATCCTCGGTCGGAGATCAGCAAGTGGTTTGCCTTAGGGGAGTGCCGACATTTCATTCGCTCAGCGAGACGGTGAGTCATCGATCACTTTCCTTCCCTTTCGAGTAGAGATCTGGTTTTCGGGTTGTTTTAGCTGAGATCTATGGGTTGGCAGTGATCGGGAGTTTGGATTGATTCGGCGAGCAGCTGGAATTGGGGGAAGTTTCGCCACCGGTGGAGTTTAGAGCCGGTAAGTTTGGATCTAACCCAATATTGTCATCTGTGGTATGATTGATGCTCTGTTATACTGGGATTGTGGAATTGGTTGTTCTTGTGCATTAGAGTTGCCGATGAGTATTTGGGTTTGTTGATTCGGGTATTGGTGCTCGGGTAATACTAGTTGATGTTTGATTTGTTTGGATTGTTAGGGATTCTTAGCTGTAATCGGTTGTGGTATGTTTCCGAATGTATATGTTTCTGTCCAGGTGTTTGGTGGATCTGTTCTTGCTGTGAGGGCTGCTGCCGATTAATTTCCAATGGCAGCTCAGATCATTGAAGGAATCGGACAGAGGTTAAGGATGTAGTTGTGGATTGATTGCACTTATACATAGCTGAGAGTTGCGGTAGAAGAGGAACTGCAGTTGGTCACTGCTATGGTAATGTGATGGTAAGCTGCCGAAGGATGGTTGGAGGTTAGTTCATTAGGATATGTGGTGATGTGGAGATTTCAGTGTTAGGATCATATGGGTTGTGCTCTGTGAGGGAGATGATGATTAGGTTAAGTAAGTGTGGTTAGATCTGTCGGTGAGTTATTAGGAGCTGGGTTATGGTGTATAAGCTCAAGAAGTTGTTACTTAGGTTTTCTTGTAGTTGACCTATGTAGTGTATCGAATTTGGGATAAGTAGGGTTCTTACTCGTAGACGAGAAAAGAATACGAATATAAATGAATTAGTATTTTGTTCGTATAAGTATCGGTGATTTGTACTTAACCGTAATTTGTTACTATTGTGCAGGTTTGGGATACGAAGCAGGTCCACGGCCGTGAGGATTATTCGAGCTTCGTATCAGGTGGGTAATATCTACCTGGTCCAATAGTTTGATCAATTCCAGTGCATGACCTTGGATGTATGTTTATACTTGTTTACCTTAAATCCACTCTTATTTAATCATATGCTTGTACTGCCTTTGACCTTGAGATATATACTCTGTTACGTCATTGATTATCTAGCATGGATAGGAACTGTAAAACCTTATTATGTGTTAGCTGATAGAGGTTCAGTAAATACATATGGTTAGGGTTATCTTTATGACCTAAGATCTGGGTTATTGGGTTGCATCACTAGGTTAGGTGATGAGTCCAAATTATGGGGTAGGTCGTTGTACCGTACACATATCAGTGTGTTAGCTTGACGGATCTATTTATCTGTACATAGGTAAATAGGTTGTGATTACGGATTAGTCGTCCTTGCATGGTGGACTTTTGGTTGACTAGGTCTCCCCGTGAGTTAGGGAGTGTTGCGAGGATTTGTGCGTGAACTATGCATCATTACATTGTATGCATGCTGACGACTGGGTCTCCCTTATGGATGAGACGGGTCGTCAGTCATCCTGTCTCCCCGGCCACTCGGGGTAGTGGTAGCAGGGTCAAGGGCAGAGCATTGGATGTGTCGCGCTCGGCCACTATATATATGGTGGTAGCTGGAGATGCGCACCTGGCTACTGAGCAGAGTGGTGCTAGCACTTGCCCACTATAGACGGTGGTTGTGTGACGTGCAGTTTGTCCTGTGTGCGGCGCTTGTCTACTCATGGGTAGGGACGGCGTGGCTTGCAACAGGGACCCCTAAGAGTAGTTAGCTCTTTACGCTTATACGCTACTCAGTCATACTACCCAACTCGGCCACTCGAGAGTAGTGGTAGCTAGAGTCGGGCTAGTTGTCATTTGTCGTGCCACCCTGGCCACTCTGGGGTCGTGGTTGGACGGGTCCGCAGACAGTGACCATGCATATGCATTATTTGATATATATATATATATATATGTGTGTGTGTGTGTGTGTGTGTGTATGCATGTATTTGATATATGTTTACATATGCTTGTGAGATGCTGCATTTGGTTGCTGCATATGATTGTACATCATGCTACATGCCTTTTGCATATTTTATATACCGTTGTGCATGTGTTGAGCATGAGTGTGTACTATTTGGATTATGTCATGATAATTGCTCGTGATGTTATAGACTATATGGAGGGATGATGTTATGTACATTACTTTATGTCGATGATTCGGGCTTTATGCTATGAGTAGGACGTATCTGTGATTACTGATTACTATGCTTAGTACTGTATGTCTGTTGAACTCATGCTGCATACCTGTAGATCTTCACATGTATACCTGTAGATCTCTTTACCCTGTATGTTGTTCATGCACTTTTATATATTACCCCTGAGTTTTATACTCACCACCCTGGACCCTGGGTTTCCTATCGCCCAGGTAGTAGATAGAAGACTTCGGTATGGACTTGGAGCATTGCCACTTGATCCCATCCCGTCGCTTTTCCGAGGGTTTTGCTTCCCATCGCATGTATCTTCATATGGACTCTTATTGTTATTGGAGATCGTACTATGTTTTTTCTCTTGTGATATCCCGTATGGATTTTGTTCTAGTATGGACGGATATACCGATGTACTTATGTTGTTGAGTTGGTATTTCCATTGTGTTTGGCTTCCGCTATTGATGTTATACGTTTTCGCTGTGATGTTATATATTTTCTATATGTGTTAGACTGGCTGCGACTTTTGTACCGAATTGAAATTGTCATAAAAGTCTACCTCGTCAGTTTTATTGGTATCAGAGCTCTAGGTTGCGATGCCATGCAATAATATTTTTGTCGGATTTTGGGACCTCGAAAATCGTTTTTGATTTGATTTGATTTCGATTTTTGTAAGATGGGATTGACAGAGGCATGAGCTCCAAGTTGTCCGAAGTAAGAAATCTTAACACTTAATATTTTCTGGTTAAATATTTATGTAAGTCGTTCAACAGGTGTGAACAGACGATATTATGTCACCTGTTCAGACTCGTAAGAGAGGTTGACCATCTAAACAGCCTACTACCGGAGGACTGGTTGATCAGGAGGAGCCACGACAGTCTCCTATCAGAGGTTCGGAACCTCAAGAGCCTGATGTACCCCCGACTATGCTGACTGCTACGGATTCCAGTTGGGTCAGAGTCAAGGCACGTATACCTATGTTAGCCTGGTCAGCCAAGGACCGATTCATGCTATTCCGAGGCGAGTCTGATCCCTGGATTGCACGGACCTGGTTAGACAATTTGGACGATACGTTTGAGTTCATGAGTTGCACCGATGAGGAGAAGGTGGGTCTAGCAGCTTATCATCTTCGGGAGCAGGCGGTTACGTGGTGGAAAATGCAGAAGACCTTGATGGGAGAGCAGAACATCACCTAGGAAGTTTTCCGAGATATATTCTGGAGGCAGTATTTTCCTTCTGCGTTCTCTACAGCACGCCGTCAAGAGTTCTTAAGCCTTAAGCAGGGGGATCGATCAGTTATGGATTATGGAATACAATGCAGAGTTTACTTGATTAGCGAAATTCTATCCGCATCTGGTAGCACAGGATGAGGATCGGATGTTCCAATTCACACAGGGTTTGGCAGCCTATATTCGAGTAAGAATGTCTGGATCCTCCATTAACTCGTACCGAGAGGCACTGGATAGAGCTCTGTCTATTGAGATGACTTCTCAGCAAATTGCAAAGGAGAAGGAGGTGGAGAAGCAGATGTCCCAGGGAAAGCAGCGGAAGCAGGATACGACCACTAAGACTCAGAAGAAGCAGAATCAGAGTGGGGCTTCACGGGGTACTACGGAGGGATCATCTAGGGCACAGAAAGGGAAGCGATCAGCTTCTGGACAGTCTGGAGGTTCTTAGAAGAACCGTAAGAGCAGATACATGACTAGATGTCGTAGATGTGGGTCTGGAAATCATAGTTTTCCCGAGTGTCCCCTAGATCGAGATGTTTGTTATTACTGCAAGCATCCAGGACATACTAGTCGAGAGTGTACTCTGAAGGCACAGCTGGAGGGTTCAGGCAATTCCAGCAAGGGAAAGAGATCTGATCAGCATCATCAGCAGAGGTCAGCACCTAGGACGCAGATGCATGGTCAGAGACAGACACTACCTCCTGACATATATCATATACATGGGAGTGATTCTTCCAGATGCCACGCGATTCATTATACACCACTCGAGAGTTATTATTTAGGACCACCTACTCACGTGATAGCTACCGCCCGCCTCGTGGATATATTATGCTGCAGCAGAGTCACCTCCAAAGCAAAGATCATCACAGCACTCCAGATCCATCCGAGTGGAGGCATTCTACTATTATATCCGAGCGCAGCCATCGCATGTGGAGATGGACGAGTTTATGCCATTACCCGGAGGACGCCGGCCGAGGATCGGTCATTCGGGTATGATTTTGGTTTATTCTATACCGGCGATACATTGATTGATCTTAGCTCGCATTCCTTTATTTCTAGTATATTTCGAGTAAAATTAGGAGAATCCCTATGATTCGTTCTTGTGGATTAGCGGTATCATTACCATCGCGAGGTTTTCACCACCATCAAGTAATCAAAGGTTGTCCGTTGGATTTCGAGGGACATATACTTACGGTGGACCTGCAGGTGCTAGAGATGGTAGAATTCGATATCATACTCGGAATGGATTGGTTGGCTACATATTGTGCTACAGTGGATTGTAGAGCGAGTAGTAACCTTACCACCGATCACTGCATGGGAATTCGTGGGTAGGATGATGGAGTGTCCGTTATATCTGCACTTCAGGCTCGGAGATTATTGTCTCATGGTTGTCAGGGTTACTTATTCTCGTTGGTCAAAGTGGAGTGAGGAGATACCACCTCTTTCCGGCATGTGGGTAGTTCGTGAGTATCGGATGTATTTCGGATGAACTTAGGGCTTGCCACCTCAGAGGCAAGTGGAAATTCGCGATAGAGGTGATTCGAGCCTTGCCGGTGTCGAGGCTCCACATCGGATGGCAGAAAGAGTTAAGTGAGCTAAAGATACTGCAAGAGTTATTGGATAGGGGTTTTGTTCATCCTAGTGTTTCACCTTGGGGAGCTCGGTCTTTATTCGTTAAAAGAAAGATGGATCTCTGCGGTTATGTATTGATTCCGACAATTTAATGCGATGGCAGTTAAGAACAAATATCCTTCTTGAGGATAGAGGATTTGTTTGATCAGCTCAAGGATACTTGCGTGTATTCCAAGATTGATCTGCGATCAGGTTATCATCAGCTGAGAGTAAGAGACGAGGATGTTCAGAAGACAGCGTTCCGCACGCGTTATGGACATTACGAGTTTCTAGTGATGTCATTCGGTCTTACTAATGCTCCAGCTGCATTTATGGATTTGATGAACCGGTATTCTTGAGGTACTTGGATCAGTTTGTCATCGTATTCATAGACGATATCTTGATATATTCTCGTTCTGAGGAGGAGCATGAGCACCATCTTCGGATTGTATTGGAGACATTGCGACGAGAGCATTTATATGCCAAATTCAAGAAGTCGCTACGGTTATCTTCTTGTAGGATTTCTTGGACAGTGGTATCTAGCGAGGTATTTGATTGATCCCTAGAAAATCAGCGATTACGGTTGGGAGCAAACCAAAGTCGATTCGAAGTCCGTAGCTTTCTTGGATTGGCCTGGGTATTACCGTAGATTTGTGGAGGATTTTCCGTATAGCCACACCACTTACTTGACCTTAAAGGGTCAAGTTTGCTCTCGAGGCGTGTGAGTCCAGTTTGGAGCTTAGCGACTAGTTTCGCGACTATTAGTGATTCCTTCTTCTTGCGATGGGATGGTCCTGTATACTGATGCTTCTTTCCAAGGATTGGGAGCAGTTCTGATGCAGTTCGACCGTGAAGTATCCTATGCCTCCCGTCAGCTTAAGGATCATGAGAGGAATTATCTGGTGCACGATCTGGAGTTAGCAGCCATTATTTTTGCACTAAAGATATGGAGACATTATCTGTATGGGATTACTTTTGAGATCTATACGGACTATAAGAGTTTGAAATATCTTTTCACTCAGAAGGAATTGAATCTTAGACAGAGACGATGGATGGAATACCTAAAGGATTATGATTGCACCATTCAGTATCATCCGGGTAAAGCTAACGTTATGTAGCGGATACACGGCGAAGTCCCGTGGGATTCTGGCTAGTCATTTGACCGCAGTAACTGATCTTGTTCGACAGTTCTCAAAGTTGGGGTTGTCTGAACAGGGTCAAACATCCCGGGGGATATTGGTATCTATGGTTGCCCAGTCTGCTATTATTGAGAGGATCAAGGAGGCACAAGTTAGTGATCAGCATCTGCAGTTCTTATGCAGCACTCTGGACTCAGGATGACAGACAGATTTCTCGTGTGACGAGACTGGAGTCCTCCGGTTCCGAGGAAGATTATGTGTTCCAGACACACATCCGATTAAGGAGGAGTTATTACGAGAGGCACATCATTCGAGATTTGCTATACATCCGGGCGGTACTCGGATGTATCAGGATTTGAGGCGTTCCTATTGGTGGGACGGTATAAAGAGGGATATTGCGGATTTCGTCGCTCGATGTTTAGTCTGCCAGCAGGTAAAGGCTGAACATCAGAAACCCGCCGGATTGCTGCAGAGAATCCCAATTCCGGAATGCAAGTGGGAACATATTACGATGGATTTTGTTACGGGGTTGCCCAGAACCCGTAAAGGACATGATGCGATTTGGGTGATTGTGGATAGATTAACCAAATCCGCTCATTTCCTTCCGATTCGTGAGACACATCCATTGGATCGACTAGCTGAGCTATACTGTAGAGAGATTGTCAGACTGCACGAAGTACCCTTGAGTATCATATCTGACAGAGATCCGCGATTTACTTCACGATTCTGGCAGAGTCTTCAGCATGCTATGGGCACCAAGCTTCGTCTCAGTACTGTATTTCACCCGCAGACGGATGGACAGTCGGAGCGTACTATTCAGACTCTGGAGGACTTATTGAGATCTTGCGTCATGGATTTCGGAGGCAGCTAGGAGGATCACGTCCACTTGGTGGAGTTCGCGTATAATAATAGCTATCACTCTTCCATTCAGATGGCTCCCTTTGAGGCTTTGTACGGTCGACCCTGCAGATCTCCAGTATTGTGGGAGGATGTCGGGGAGCGATAGTTATTGGGCCCTCAGAGTATTCAACACGATGCAGAGTTAGTTCGTATTATCATACGACGATTGTCAGAGGCTCAGGACAGACAAAAAAGTTATGTGGATCGGAGGCGAAGACCTCTGGAGTTTGTTATAGGAGATCATGTATTTTTGCGAGTATCACCTACAAAAGGAGTTAAGAGATTCGGAATTAAAGAAAAGTTAGCACCACACTACATTGGACCATTCGAGATATTGGAGCGGATTGGAGGTGTAGCATACCGGTTGGCTCTACCTCCGACGCTTGTGAGCGTCCATAATGTATTCCATGTGTCTATGCTGAGGAAATACATACCGCATCTGGATCATGTTCTGACGGAGGTGCCGGTTCCACTCCAGCCTAATGCGACATATGAGGAGGTTCCCGTACGGATTCTTGGTCGCAAAGAGCGTCAGTTACGGAACAAAACCATCTGCCTTATAAAGGTTGGATGGCAGCATCACACTGATGAGGAGGCTACATGGGAGCTGGAGGATATCATCCGAGCTCGATACCCTCACCTGTTCACGTGAGGTATGTAGTAATTCAAGAAATTTCTTACGTTGATTACTGCATATAAGTACGGAAATTTGGGGACCAAATTTTATTAAGTGGGGGAGAATGTAGTATACGGAAAAAAAAAAAGATTAACCCATTAATTAATTAGGATTAATTAGGCTTAATTATTTGGGCTGAAATTGGGCTTGATTTGAAATTGGGCTTGATCTGAAATTGGGCTGGAAATGGGGCTTGGGCTGAACCCAATCAGATTGGGTTTGGGTTGAGCTGGGTTAACCGAATCACTTGAACGACATTTAAAAAGCCTGCCGAACAGCCGATCGACATTTCATCGCGATCCCCGTTTCCATTTCCCCTCCGCCTCGTTTTGTCGCTCCGCGAAATCGCGTCGCCGGATTCCAGATCGTCGACGTCCGGTGAGAGCCGCTCGACAGCGCCGCCTAGTAGTTGATCCTCGGTCGGAGATCAGCAAGTGGTTTGCCTTAGGGGAGTGCCGACATTTCATTCGCTCGGCGAGACGGTGGTGCTGTCGCCGCGGCAGTGAGCTGCCTGGAAGGTAAGGATCGATCACTTTCCTTCTCTTTCGAGTAGAGATCTGGTTTTCGGGTTGTTTTAGCTGAGATCTATGGGTTGGCAGTGATCGGGAGTTTGGATTTATTCGGCGAGCAGCTGGAATTGGGGGAAGTTTCGCCACCGGTGGAGTTTAGAGCCGGTAAGTTTGGATCTAACCCAATATTGTCATCTGTGGTATCCATTGATTGATGTTCTGTTATACTGGGATTGTGGAATTGGTTGTTCTTGTGCATTAGAGTTGTCGATGAGTATTTGGGTTTGTTGATTCGGGTATTGGTGCACGGGTAATACTAGTTGATGTTTGATTTGTTTGGATTGTTAGGGATTCTTAGCTGTAATCGGTTGTGGTATGTTTCCGAATGTATATGTTTCATCGTCTGTGTTTGGTGGATCCGTTCTTCTTTGTAGGCGATTAATTTCCAATGGCAGCTCAGATCATTGAAGGAATCGGACAGAGGTTAAGGATGTAGTTGTGGATTGATTGCACTTATACATAGCTGAGAGTTGCGGTAGAAGAGGAACTGCAGTTGGTCACTGCTATGGTAATGTGATGGTAAGCTGCCGAAGGATGGTTGGAGGTTAGTTCATTAGGATATGTGGTGATTTGGAGATTTCAGTGTTAGGATCATATGGGTTGTGCTCTGTGAGGGAGATGATGATTAGGTTAAGTAAGTGTGGTTAGATCTATCACCGTAATTAATTTTGAGGATGTCGGTGAGTTATTAGGAGCTGGGTTATGGTGTATAAGCTCAGGAAGTTGTTACTTAGGTTTTCTTGTAGTTGACCTATGTAGTGTATCAAATTTGGGATAAGTAGGGTTCTTACTCGTAGACGAGAAAAGAATACGAATATAAATGAATTAGTATTTTGTTCGTATAAGTATCGGCGATTTGTACTTAACCGTAATTTGTTACTATTGTACAGGTTTGGGATACGAAGAAGGTCCACGGCCGTGAGGATTATTCGAGCTTCGTATCAGGTGAGTAATATCTACCTGGTCCGGTAGTTTGATCAATTCCAGTGCATGACCTTGGATGTATGTTTATACTTGTTTACCTTAAATCCACTCTTATTTAATCATATACTTGTACTGCCTTTGACCTTGAGATATATACTCTGTTACGTCATTGATTATCTAGCATGGATAGGAACTGTAAAACCTTATTATGTGTTAGCTGATAGAGGTTCAGTAAATACATGTGGTTAGGGTTATCTTTATGACCTC
Source organism: Wurfbainia villosa (assembly GCA_025175895.1). Classification (NCBI taxonomy): domain Eukaryota; kingdom Viridiplantae; phylum Streptophyta; class Magnoliopsida; order Zingiberales; family Zingiberaceae; genus Wurfbainia; species Wurfbainia villosa. The sequence goes on from JAKLTH010000238.1 coordinate 5,532,975, forward strand.
AGATCTGGGTTACTGGGTTGCATCACTAGGTTAGGTGATGAGTCCAAATTACGGGTAGGTCGTTGTCATGTACACATATCGATGTGTTAGCAGCGGATCTATTTATCTCTGCATAGATAAATAGGTTGTGATTCTGGATTAGTCGTCCTTGCATGGTGGACTTTTGGTTGACTAGGTCTCCCAGTGAGTTAGGAGTGTTTGCAGGATTTGTCGTGAACTATGCATCATTACATTGCATGCATCTTGTGACGATCGGTCTCCCTTATGGATGAGACGGGTCGTCAGTCATCCTGCCTCCCCGGCCACTCGGGGTAGTGGTAGCAGGGGTGAGGGCAGAGCATTGGATGTGTCGCGCTCGGCCACTATATATACGGTGGTAGCTAGAGATGCGCACCTGGCCACTGAGCAGAGTGGTGCTAGCACGGTGGTTGTGTGACGTGGCATCTCCGCAGCGGCGCTTGTCTACTCACGGGTAGGGACTACGCGTGGCTTGCAGCAGCAGGACCCCTAAGAGTAGTTAGCTCTTTACGCTTATACGCTACTCACCATACTACCCAACTCGCCACCGAGAGTAGTGGTAGCTAGAGTCCGCTAGTTGTCATTTGTCGTGCCACACCGCCACTCGGGCTGGACGGGTCCGGCAGACAAAGGACTGCATGCATATGCATTGCTGATATATATATATATATATATATATGTGTGTGTGTGTGTGTGTGTGTGTGTGTGTGTGCATGTATTTGATATATGTTTACATATGCTTGTGAGATGCTGCATTTGGTTGCTGCATATGATTGTACATCATGCTACATGCCTTTTGCATATTTTATATACCGCTGTGAATGTGTCTGAGTACGAGTGTGTACTATTTGGATTATGTCATGATATACCGCTCGTGATGTTATAGACCATATGGAGGATGACCGTCGTATGTACATTACTTTATGTCACTGATCGATTCAGCTTTATGCTATGAGTAGGACGATTCGTGATTACCGACATTATGCTTAGTACTGTATGTCTGTTGGACTCATGCTGCATACCTGTAGATCTTCACATGTATACCTGTAGATCTCTTTACCCTGTATGTTGTTCATGCACTTCTATATATTACCCCTGAGTTTTATACTCACCACCCTGGACCCTGGATTTCCTGTTGCCCAGGTAGTAGATAGAAGACTTCGGCATGGACTTGGAGCATTGCCACTTGATCCCATCCCGCTGCTTTTCCGAGGGTTTTGCTTCCCATCGCATGTATCTTCATATGGACTCTTATTGTTATTGGAGATCGTACTGTGTTTTTTCTCTTGTGATATCCCGTATGGATTTTGTTCTAGTATGGACGGATATACCGATGTACTTATGTTGTCGAGTTGATATTTCCATTGTGTTTGGCTTCCGCTATTGATATTATACGTTTTCGCTGTGATGTTATATATTTTCTATATGTGTTAGACTGGCTGCGACTTTTGTACCGAATTGGAATTGTCATAAGGGGGTGCCATCCGTTGGCCGGACAGGGTCTACCTCGGGGCGTGACAGTCATCGTCATCGTCATCGTTGTCTCCGTCATCGTCATCGATCCAGTCCTATCGTCTTTGTAATGGACACAAAAAAAAAGAATGTAATGATCTTTGTAATTCAAGATTACATACAATTTTTATCCAAACATAATAATATAATCAAGATTACATTGCATTACATTACATCTTAGATTACATTACACTTTAGATTACATTATGTCCTATTAAATACAGTCTTAATGTGATTACCTAGGTAGAAAAAGGTCATCTGACATCAGAATTTTTTTTTAAATTCTCCTTTAAAATTGATCTGAGTTTATTTCGTAAATATCATCTAGTCCAACGTCCAATTGGAGACTTCAAATTCTAATCCATTTGTACATTCAAAGGTAACTTAGCGCCTTACCTACTGTCCCGTCATCGTAAGGAGGTAAATCACGCGGTGGGTCTTCGAGATTAGTTAATGCATACATGAAAAGATGGAACCTCGCTTTTACGAGAAATTGATTCATTGTCCATTTATACAACATCTTCAATTTCTAATCCAGATTGATCCTCATGAATACCATTCACATGATTAATTGACTCAATTTTAAGTTGGAAAAGGCTCAAGTCAGTGGAGCCCGCACCTCCGTAAAATATCAGTGCCTTTCCCAATGATTGTTTTTTTTTATTAGCCGCATCTCCGCTCAATCTTTTTTTATTTTATTTCTATCTTCTTCGTTAACATCCGAGTACGACCTTTTCGACACCCGCCATCCATCCAGATCCAGAGTAGATCTCCTTGGCAATGCCCGCGACGCACGCCTGGCGACGTCGGCAGATCGCAGCGCATGGCAATGTGGCACATCGCGATATTTTTTTCTTTTTGGCGACGCGACGACAGATCGCGTTTTCTTCTGGCGATGCGATGACAGATCGCGTTTTCTTCTGGCGATGCGACGGCAGATCGCGTTTTTCGCCGGGTGTTGCGACGGAACAAAAAAACTCCATCGGCGGTGCCTTCGGCTTCGAACAGGGGCAATAGATACATGGGAAATATTCATGTGCAAAAGATTCAAGGAGGTACATAATATTTATCGCAATTGAAAAGTCTTTCACCGTTCCACACATCAAATTGCTCTTAGGATGCATTTGTAGGATTGGAAATGAAATATAATTTATATTATTTGATTAATCTTAAATAATATAATAAAAATTTATTTAGTTGCAGATTTTAAAATATAATGTAATTTAATATTTTATTATATTGATTTAATTATAAGATGTTTATTTTGGTTGTGCAAATAAGGTCACTTTAAATTTAAATCCTCATTTTTTTATTTTTGGACTGGATTATCAATAGAGATATTTTTTTATCTTATAAATACATAATATTTTTCATGTCTTACTGATATAAGACTTTAATTGTATTCTCGGTATTCTCAATAATTCCTCTTCAAATGAAGGGTGACCAATCAACTTCGTCACTGTTGATTTTCCTTCAGCAATTAGACTTCCTAATAGTTGTTCGATCCTCCGGATCCAACTGGACTTTCTATCTGATGTTTGATTCTCTTGATCCGGACTTGAGAGCTTTACTTCCTTCGTTCAAAATATATGGCTTGATATGGATCATGACTCTGATACCAATTATTGGTGCAAATAATATTCACATATCTCCACAATAGCATGATATTGTCTATTTTGAATCTAAATCCTCGTGGTTTTATTTTTGAGATATACCCAAAAGGTCTCGTACCAATAGAGATATCTTTTTATCTTATAAGTACATGATTTTTTTTCCATGTCTTACCAACGTGTAACTTTAATTGTATTCCCAATACTCTCAATATGTTTATGATCATACCTATCGAGACGATCGTCGTCGTCGCTTGGTGAGATGACGATGAGACCCCATCGACAACTACGACGACAATTGATGACGGTGATCATGATCGATAATCGACGATAGTGGTTGGTGATTGATGATGGCGATAGTCGACAAACGATAACCGACATCGGCATTGACGATTGACAGCTGTCGATCGGTGGCCGACGATTGGCACCAACACGATTGGCGATCGTCGACCAGTGCTTGAGCTATCAGCGGTGACCAGTGGTAGCGATCGACAACCAACGACAACCGACAACGGTGGCTGATCGATTTGGATTTTAATTATATTAATAATTTATATATGGTCGAATTGTTATTTGATAAATTAATAAAGATATTTTTATTTCAAAAAGGATAAAAATCGAAGGATAATTTTGGAACAAAAAATTCATAACTCTAGAATAAAAAAAAACCAAACTTTTGGAGGGTTTTTCAATTCTCCATTCATAATCTTTCCATTTTGTCATTGTGACATGACATATCAGATATTCTTGGCCCTAGGTACCGGCTCCATCCTGCGGCTCGAACTGAGAAACGATCCTAATTCCTTCTGGTATCAGAGTTTGAAAGGAGTCTCGAGCTGTGCAAGGCGCTGTGTTAGCTGTACTCTGCTCGCGAAGAAGGTGTCTGTGTGCGAAGTCTACTGCCCACCGATCGAATCCAGGAGACAAAAGACGTAACCTCCGTAAGACACAAAAGGCGCAATTGAGGGATAAGTTGAGCCCCTGAGGTTACAGTGACAGGAAGTAGCCACCGCCTTTGACGTTGGCAGCCTCAACAAGCACAATCTCGTTCAACTCAGCCTTTGTTCAAGACCATCAATTGCAAGGATGGAAGGATCCTACTACTCGGATGGTGAACAACATGCTTTCTATGAATACATAGGAGGCTTCTACAAGGACCAAATGAATATCGAGGTCTGGAGCGACCTAGACTACGATGAGGGAAGAAGTGCGGATTACAACGACTATCCTGACAATCGCTTGTCTCCACAGCAACCAGTCTGGGGTTGTTGTGTCAGTGAAGCATCTTACTCATCTGATGACGGACAATCACAACCCTATTGTCCATGCCAGAACGCTTCAGCATTCGGATCAGGCGATGGTTCCCGATGCTCTGAATCCGACGATAGTCGCACCTCGTCCGACTGGGAAACGGACGACGACAATAGCTCAGTGGCCAGCGATGCATAAGATAAACTTTGCTCTGGTTCCACTGACCGCCCTAACTCTTGCAGGACTTCCCTTGAGACATCTGCATCCGAATGGGAGACTACAACCACTGAGGAGTCAGAATCTTCATGGGAGACTACAACCACTGAGGAGTCAGAATCTTCATGGGAGACAACCACGATCTGCTCTTGTGGAGCAGCCTCGGCAGCATGCCTACGCTGTCAATCGGTTGAAGAGGAAGATCTACCGAGATGGGACGACGAACCACCGGAAAATTCCCGCTATTCGTCGGCAATTAAAAGGATGCCCCATCCTTTTTCGGAAGGTGGTGGGGGGAGTGGTAGCCTAGTGCCACTTCCGCCTTCCTTGCGTCTTTCAAGAGCGCCACTGCAAAAACAAATTTTGCATCTGTACCATAGGCGCTCGGAGAAGATGAACAGCTCTGGTGTAGGGCGACGTCCGGAGAAAGGAAAGGTGACCGAGCAAAAGCGGGCCCGTGGGCCTTGTACTATTCTAAAAGCCATCTCGGCACCTGCAAATCCAATCACGACCCATAAAGAAAGCCCAAGCCCGACCCAAAGAAAGAGGAGGCCGAGTAGACGGTGCTTCCGTTGGTATTCCATGCAGCAGAAGAAAACAGAAAAGCGATCGCAACGAACACCGTGAAGATTGGTGATGGAGTTGCTGGTCCATTAGGCAAGAACCAGCGGCGGCTCCGTACAACCAACTGTCCGAAGGTTGTACATTATCAGAGTCAATAATGGAGCGTGGAGAACTCGGTTTCCCAGCGCATCCTTGTGTTGACAGTGTCGGCCTCTATTGGCCCAGTCTGTAACGTGGCTGAGTCAGCCACGAGTGTCTTTTCTTTTGTCGTGTTGAACAGTATGCCTGATAAGCACCCAAAGATGACCGCCCATATGTAATACTGTTCAACGGGGTCCACTTGGATTCTCGGTTTTGTTAAAATCGTGGGCGCTTACGGTTTTGAGCTCGTGGTTTACGAGTCATCATTAGTGTTGTCTCGCCACTTGGCTTGACTTAGTGGAAAAGAAAAGAATCTCCGCATGTGACGATGGGGCCCAATGAACTCGTGGTTTACGAGTCATCATTGGGTTGCAAGGCAGACGGTGATCCCGATCTCCTTACTTTTCTCTGTTTTAATAAAAAGTCATTTTGGTGTTCCTCTCGGTCTCTCCATGCATCTTCTCTTATTGTTCTTGACCCTAAGCACTGGCTCCATCCTACGACCTCGAACTGAGAAGCGATCCTAATTCCTTCTACCCAACCCTGCCATCTCCTTTACGAGACTTGGACCTTCTTTTAAAGGGAGCAAAATGCACGTCTCTTTTGTGAGTGCAGTAACTACAGTAACTGTGATAATGTACAGTAATTCTAATAAGTGGTGCCTTTGTTGACTTTAGAGTCTTCTCCAATCGGAGTTGGTCGTCGACGAATGGAAGAATTTGTGGAGGCAACTCTCTGGAGATCTCCTGATGGTCGCCACAGGATGGAGATGGAGATAATGGAGGCTCCCTTCATGAGTGGATGGATGAAAATGAACCGATCTCTCTTCCCTAATGGACGCTCCGCCCTTATCTTCAAGTAAACCGACCTAATCTTGACCCAAGAGAGCTCAGTTAACACCAGGCAACGATGCTCCATCCCAACAAATTATGATGGGCACTATCAATGAATAGGAACGATGAAAGAGGCAGCAGCGAAGCGTCCAACCAATGGCCTGTAAGTTTGTATAAAAGGATGACTATGGAAGCAATATCACCCACGTCATTTTCTACTCTACTCCATTTTCTCATCTTCTTCGGTAGCCTTTGACTTGAGCATTAAAGAGTTTCGTCAAGGTCCACTATTTAATTCTTTCTTAATTTTTTCTGTTATTTATAGTTGACGAAGAGTCCTCTTCTTTCGCCAATTCGATAAAGTTGATCGACACGAACAACTATCGATCCGAGACGAGATTATGATCTGTTAGCCTTGAGAGATGCATGAATTCTTCTGTTGCAAAAGGGAATCCTCTTCCAAGAGCTTCCTCTTGCATGTCCTACGGTGTGATAAATTACGGATAGTCTATAGTTTTGGTGTATTAAATTAGTACGACGAAAGATACAGACATTTTCATCCTGCCCGAGAGAGAAATTTCCCCGTGCTGACCAACGCACCATCTCCGTATTTGAGAATCTGATCGCTTACTACGTCAGCAGGGCGGCTGCTTCATTTAAAGCGAGGGAGGAGGAGGAGGGTGGAGCAGATCGGGAAGGTGATCGACGATGTCTGTTGTTCCTTCCGCCGGCCGAGAGGAGTCCCAGCAGGGCCTCCAATTCTTCTTCGTACCACTCCTACTCGTCTCCTTCACGACGTCGCTGCTCTTCAGCCTCTTCTACCTCCGCCGCAAGAGGACCGACAACGAACCGAGCAGCCTCCGCCTCGTACCCGGCCCGCCGGGACTCCCCGTCATCGGCAACCTCCACCAGATCGGCCACCTCACCCACCGCTCCCTCCACCAACTCTCCCTTGCCTACGGCCCCCTCATCCGCCTCCGGCTCGGGAGCGTCACCACCCTCGTCGTCTCTTCCCCCGCCCTCTCCCGCGAGGTCTTCAAGACCCACGACCTCGCCCTCTGCTCCCGCCCCAACCTCACGATATGGAGTGGCCTCTCCTACGGCGGCCTTGATGTTGGACTCTCCCCCTACTCCCCCCGCTGGGTCCGCGCACGCCGGCTCTTCGTCGTCCACTTCGTCGGCCCGCGGCCGGTCCGAGGCCTCGCCGAAGCGAGGGAGGAGGAGGTGCGCACCCTGATGCGTACCATGGCCGCCGCGGCGGCGTCCGGTCGCGCGGTCGACCTCAGCAAGAGTTTTATTTGCTTGGTGAGCTGCATCACGAGCCGGGCCGTGTTCGGGAAGAGGTTCGCGCCGGCAGGGGAGTGCACGAGGAACGAGCTCGGGGGCATGATGTCTCTGACGGCAGAGCTCTTGGGGGGATTCGTCGCCGGAGACTTCTTCCCGTGGGCCCACCGCTTGCTCAACGCCGTCACGGGAGTGCATGGGAGGCTGAAGAGAAACTTCAAGGAGTGGGACGACTTGTTCGAAAGGGAAATTAAGGAACGGGAAAGAGCCGGCATCAGCGGCGATGACGACCACAGCTATGCCAGCGTTCTGCTGCGCTTGCTCAGAGAGGAACAGAGCAACGACGAAGACGGCCTCACGAGGGACGGCGTCAAAGCTCTTCTCTTTGTAAAAATCACGTACCCTCCAAATTTTGGCAAATTACGGAATCCTAAAACTTTTATTTAGAGATTTTGTTGATCGAAAAGGATTAATTTCCTCTCTATAACTCAATCAATCCCAAATTTTATCAGGACTTGATGTTCGCCGGAACGGACACAACGGCGGCGACCATGGAATGGGCCATGGCGGAGCTAGTGAGGACTCCCCGAGCGCTCTCTAGAGCTCAGGAGGAAGTTCGCCGAGTGGCCGCCGGAAAAAGCTACGTCGACGAGGGGGACCTCCAGCGCCTCAGCTACCTGCACGCCATCGTCAAGGAGATCCTCCGACTCCACCCGGTCGTGCCCCTGCTGCTGCCCCGCGAGTGCCAGCAGAACTGCAAGCTCGCTGGCTACGACGTCCCCGCCGGCACTAGAATCTACATCAACGCGTGGAGCATCGGGCGCGATGCGGACGCATGGGATAACCCCGACGAATTCCGGCCGGAGCGGTTCGAGGGCAGCTCCGTCACCTACCTGGGCCAGTTCTTCGAGCTCGTGCCGTTCGGCAGCGGCCGGAGGATGTGTCCCGCGATCTCGATGGCAGAGTGGGTTGTGTGGCTTACACTCGCCAATCTCTTACATGGCTTCGACTGGGCATTGCCGGCGGGTGTGAGAAGGGAGGATCTGGACATGAGCGAGGTGTTTGGGGTCGTCACTAGCAAGAAGGAGCCGCTCGTGCTGATGCCTACTCCTGCGAAGTTACTGTAATTGGATTGCGTCCAAAATAAATAAATAAACAGATATTTATTATTTGTGTAGGATGTATAATAGAAATAATTAAGATTTTTTTTACTGACATGAAGTTTTCGTACTATGTATATATATATAAAATTCTGATCCACTCTACTGTGTATCTGTGCGCATGCGGTGATCGTGAACAATAAATTTATTGTTCACTTACAATACATGAACAGTAATTTTACTGTTTAAGTCCACTGCGTGTGTAAATATACATTGATCCGGCGCAGAGTGAATCAATATTATATATATATATATATATATATATATATATATATATATATACAAAAGCGATTCGAACCGAGTCCTCCTCCGTGACCGTCTACGCTGGCCACGCCGCGCTGTCGCGCCATTGCGCCGTCCGTCCCGGCCACCGCCGTGGCCGTCGCGATCGGCGCGATCGACCATGCGGCACGGCGGTCGTGGCCGATTGCTTTCCGGCCGGATAAGCGGCCGTCCGCCGACTACCTAACCGGCCGTAAACGGCGGTCTTGCGATCGCGGCCGTGCTGGCGCGCCATCGCGGCGGCCGCGATCGGCCGGATTCCGGCCGACCGGTAGGCCGAAATCGCAGAGGCCGGACAGCGTCGTCTGCCGGTCCGTCGGCGGCAAATCGGCCGCCAGACCGGCGGTCGATTCGGCCAGCAGGAGCCGGATTCCGGCCGACCGGCCGGAATCCGACGGACGGACCGGCAGGCGACGCCGGCCGTCGTCTCAGGTCGGATTCCGGCCGCACTCGGCCGGAATCGGCCGATCGCCGCGGCCGGCGGTGCCCGCGCCATCGCCGCCGTGATTCGGCCGGAATCGCGGCCGAATGCGCGGCATGGCGCCGCAATCCACGAAGCCGAACTTTGACGCCGACGAGGTGCGCCTAACGCACCGGTCCGGCCGGAGGAGGCCTCGACGGCGGCAGCGTGGCGGAGCGGCGATGAGTCAGTGCGTCGCGGACGGGCACGGATGAATCGGTCGCGTAGGAGAAAATAACTCATATATATATATATATATATATATATATAGTAATTTTCGCCGGCTCAACCTCCGCGCCGTCGCCACGCTGCCGACTGTCGCCGCCGTGCCGCGCCGCCGGCCTCCACCGGATGGCGCGATCGGCGCGACGACGCCGACTTCGCCGACGTGTCCGGCGGTGACCGATTTTCGACGGTTAAGCGCCGGACTCGGTGCAAACCGGCGAACGACGGTTGGTGGCCGGCAGCGGCGCGGCCATCGCTGTCGCGATCGGGCGGTTCGATTGACCGCACTCGCCGGAATCGCCGCCGCTGCAAATCGGCCGCCGATTGCGGCCGATTTGGCGCGTGAAGCGGTCGTTCTGCCGCGGTTTGCGCAGATTGGCGCTAACCGGCCGAACCGATCACGCCACCGGCCGTCCATGAAGTTAAGGCGTCGATCGCGCCCGGTCCGGCGGCCGGACGGCGACGGCGACAGTGAGGGTCGCTCGGTGCGTCGCGGAGATTCAGTCGCGCGGTAGAAAATTTTTTTATATATATATATATATATATATATATATATATATATATATATATAAAAGACAGTTCCATCAAATTTTCTTCAATGTAAAGTCTCTTTTGCTTTTTTTATCCTTACCAAGAATAAAATTAAAGAATTCGAATTCCAATGGCATGAAAGTTCAAAATAGTATCTCTTTTATATTTATCATTATAAATTGGGTGAGAGTAAGTATTATAACTAACAAAGACAATTATAATAAATCATAGTGAACTAATTTTTCCAATTAATGAAAACTTAATATTTAAAATTATTCGAATAATATCCTTTTAAGTTGTCTTTTGTATCTCCCTCTTTTCTCTTAAAAGTTAAGATTTTAAGAGTTTATTGGAACTCAAATTTTAAAGTGCTTTTATTTTGAATCGTTGATCTTTGTATATTTTGGGAGGAGATTATGGATAAAGTATAAACAAGGGGCAGTACAATATCTTATTTCACCTAAACCTTGACACGAAGTGTTGGAATTTCTTCTCGTGATGTTGGATATATATAAATTGATATTTGGCAATATTGATCCAATTGTTGGGTTTGATCAATTAGTTCGATGAAGAGTCGATGGCTTGAACTGGTGTGCTCAGTATAGTAACATAGATTTTGTCTCGTTTAGACTCTAAACACATTCTTTTAGTTATTGAAACATCTTTTTGGATAATAGATGTACAATTCTTTGCAATATCATTACTAAATTAATTTCATTGATCGTCAAGTTATCTCTGTGAATATCGACACACTCTTTCAAGTGCATATTCACTTTGGTATACACTCCTATGGGTAAGTTTATCCCAACGAATAAAAATATTAAGGTTGAGATGAAAGCGAACTTTCTTTCCTTAAAATGATATTGTCCTATTCAGATGCTTATGGTGTAAAATATGGAGAAAAAAAAATTAAATAAAATAAAATAATAGCCCTTGTTAATTGAGAATTAACTCGTGGAATTTTTAAGAATTTTGTTCGGATTAAAAAGGAGTTCAAACGAGGAAGATAAAGCCTAATGGGAGATTGAGTTACCTAGGTTAGCTTGAGTCAAACTTGAACTAGCCCAACCAAGCCGGTCGACCTTTAAACCCGATTTCTTCTGTGTTTTCCCCATTCTTTTCTTATCGCGATTTTTCCTTTCTTCTGTTCGGCGCGATCCCTTTCTTCACCGCACGCCCATTCCTTCCTCGCTGCTTCCTCATCTTCCCGATCTGAGCTGTTGCTTCTCGCCGAGGGCTCTCCGCCACTCCTCCTCCTTCCTTCAAGCATCATCGGAGCAGTCGCCAGCTCCGTCGAACACCTGTGGCAGCCACGACTGATTTCGTTTTTCTCCTCTGCTCCTCTTCGGCGACTCCTTTTCTTGATCTATTCTTTTCGCCGACTCTTCCTCCCTGGAAGCGGCGGTGACCGGACTCGATGTTCTCCGTGGACGAACTGGAGTATGAGCGGCTGGGAGTTTGGATCGGCAGCGACTTCAATCTGCCGGATTGGGGAGCTACCATTCCGATCGTCGCCGGAGTAGCTTGTTGATCGGGTGATTTACTTTATCATTGATTGGTTAGATCCGCATTGTGGTCAGTTGGTTGTCTTCTTTCTTCCGGCATCACCGTGGCTTAGATCAATTGTGGGGACTCAGATCGACGTGGTCGTCGCAGCAGGTGAGCATCGTCGGAATTGATTCTTTACCTAGCAGAGTTCTTAATTTTGGCTTGATTGTTAGGTTGTGTTTATTTTGGATCAGTGGTGTATTCTTCTCCTTTATTCGTGGACTGTTGTTCCGTGATCTTTGCAAACGACCAGCTTCTGATAGAGCTTGGCAGCGGCAATCGAAGGTTTTGTGATTGTGTGAGCTGAGGAGCAGAGTTGGGGATTTGTGTTGATTTTGCTGTGTTGGTGGATCGAAGTTGAGGTAAAATTTGAATTGATCTATGGTTCGGTCAGATTGCTATTTTCTGCATAGTTTGTTATAGCGATTGCGATGTGGGATGGGTTGTATGTGCTCTGTTGTGGAGCTATGAACGATGAGTTTGAATTGAGTTGGAAATTGGTTTGGTTATGGGTTGATTGAAGCTGTGGATGGAGAGGTAAGGATATGGATGCTTATGGTATTTATAGTTGATGTTGTAATCGATTGTTGATTATTAGTTGTGAACATAGTAGATGTATGTACTTGCTAATTAAATTTGGTGGGTATGTTCATAATGTTAAGGTGTATTGGATTGGGATAGTTGGAGTTAACACGTATTCGGAGGGGGATGCGAATATAGAAAGAATTATTATTTTGTTCGTATAATTATCAGAGACGTGTACTTAACCATGATTGTTATTATTGTACAGGTTTGGGATAATGGGCGGGTCGTAGTGAGGATTAGTCGAGTCAGATCGTGGGTAATATCTACCTGGTCCGGTAGTTTTGTTCAAATTCCTGTGCATGATCTTGGATATATGTTTATACCTGTTTACCTTAAATTCACTCTTATTTAATCATATGCTTGTACTGCCTTGACCTTTGAGATATATACTTTGTTACTCATTGATTATCTAGCACGGATAGGAACTATAAACCCTATTATGTATTAGCTGATAGATGTTCAGTAAGTATATGTGGTTAGGGTTATCTTTGTGACCTCAGATAGGGTTACTGTGTTACCTAACTAGAGTTAGGTGATGGATTGAATTATGGAGTCGATCGTTATATCATAACCGTATTAGTGGTGCATTTATGGTGGATCTAGTTGTCTATGCATAGATAAGTGTATGGTTGTCAGTATGTGACCATGGACTAGAGGTCCTAGCGCGATGGTATATCCATTATGGATTGTGTGCCTGTGTATGGTTATATGGACGGTCGATTGTATATCGCTACTGACTAGAGGTCTTAGCGTGGTGGACTGTCAGATGAGTATGACTCTTTGTGCGATAGAGAGAGTCTTATGATTGTAGTCCTTGCATAGTTGACTTTTGGTTGACCAGGACTCCCCATGGGATAGGGAGTGAGGCGAGGATACATGTATGGAGCTATGCATCATTACATTGCATGCATCCGAGTCGGTCTCCTTGTGGATGAGACGGTCGTCGGTCATCCCGCCTCCTACCAATCGGGGTAGTGGTAGCAGGTTGAGGCGAGCATTGGATGTGCCGTGCTCGCCACTAGGGATGGTGGTAGTCGGAGATGCGACCGCCACCGGCAGAGTGGTGTTAGCACTCGCCCACTATGACGGTGGTTGTGTGCGTCGGGTTGTCCTGTGTGCAGAGCTCGTCTACTCATGGATAGTGACGGAGCGACCAGAAGCAGGGACCCCCGGGGAGTAGTTAGCTCATTACGCTTATATGCTACTCATTCATACTACCCAACTCGGTCACTCGAGAGTAGTGATGGCTAGAGTCGGGCTAGTCGTCATGCCGTGCCACCCGGGCCATACTGGGGCCGTGGTTGGACGGGTCCGCAGACATGGCCATGCATATGCACTACTGATATATATGTATGCATGTATTTGATATATGTTTTACATATGCCTGTGAGATGCTGCATTTGATTGAGCTATGATTGCTGCATATGGTTGTTTATCATGATACATGCCATCTGCATTTTTATTTACTGCTATGTGTTGAGCATGATACATGCGTTGATTCAGACTGTTATATACATTTGATTAGCATCATGTCATTGTGTGGTACGGACCGGGTTGTTATTACAGGTGATCATATATTGTTCATTTGTTGGAGTATTGGTCAGGTATGGGATTGACTTGATACATTATATGGGTTATGTTATTGTATATCTGTCAGGATGATATAGCTTATGGTGTTGCAGACCGTCAGGTACGTTGGTACATTACTTTATGTTCAGTTGATCAGTTCAGTATATACATTGAGTATGACTTTAATGTAGTTACTTGTTATTAGAGTCGGATAAGACTGTATGTCTATTAGACTCATGTTGTATACCTGTAGATCTTCACATGTATACTTGTAGATCTATCCTTATATGTTGTTCATGCACTTTCTATATATTACCCCTGAGTTTATACTCACCACCCCTGGACCCTGGGCTTCCTGTCGCCCAGATAACAGGTAGAAGATTCCTTGGACGTTCGGAGCTCCGCCAGCTGATCCCATCTCACACCGGACGAATGGATATGTTTTCCGTGTTGTTGTATCCTTACGGATTGTTGGTTTGGGTTTTTCCCTGTATTGTTTCCGTATTTGTGATATACGGACATATTGTATGTATTTGGTCTTTGATTCGATTTCTGTTATGATTCTTGTCGTGTCAAGTCACTCCGGAGTGCACAGTTGGTCTTTGTATCTTGTTGATCTGTTTGTATTGTTTCCGTTGTGTTTAGTATGTTTGATATGTTGATATCTGTGTATATCATATTGTTGTTGTGGGCCTACGGGCTTTGTATTAACCCGATATGTTACCACGTACAGGGGAGATGCCGTCCGTTTGCTTTTCGGCACGGCATACTCCCGGGGCGTGACATATGGTTTTTGGCAATCACCTCCTAAGATATAGCAATCTATGTATTGAAATAAGAGCACTTCAAATTTCAAGCTCAGGTGAACTTTTAAAGCCTTAAAACTCTTAAGAAAGAAGTGAGAGGAGATAACTCAAGAGGAAAATTCATAACTTGAATTTTTATTTTGTCTTTGATTACTAGATTGCTATATAGGGGGGCACGTAGGGAATTGATACCCTCAGTGTCTTCCCATATGCATCGACATGTGCGACTAAGGGGAGACATTGAGGAAAGAAAGCCCCTATGTGTGCACCAATGTGTGTGACTGAGAGGAGCAACCACATGACAATCAATAGTAGTCAATGCTGCCATGTGGTGTGCATTCCTAAGTTGTGCCCATTGATGTGCACGGGGGTTGCGAAACATATCATTCGCATATATATATGATACAATTGCTTTTTGTGCCCCCTTTCACTACGTCTTCCAGAGAAGATGGATTCTCACGACCGTAGTAGTATCCTATCACATGTAACACAAGTTCTCACAATGGAAGTTGTGGAAGTCATGTTTGTAGGAGAACTGTCTCGTAAAATTTTATTGGCAGGATACTAATGGTTGACTTTAGAGAAGGATGTGACTTATCTCGTCATGACTTGTCTAAGTTACCAAAGCATCAACAACTATTTCAGTGTCCGATAGGTTTCCTAAAGATAGTAATTGACTCTTATTCTTTTGATAAGTGAAGATTAGATATTGTGGATCCTTTGTTGACATGACCAAAAAAAAAAAAAAAAAATCTCCTCATGGTTGTGGACTACTTCTCTCATGGGTAGATATAGGATACCCAAGAGGTTGATTTTTAATAACGAGAGACAATTCCAAAGGCATAGACTTCAAGAATATTGTAGAAAGCTCAACATTCAATAATATTTTACATAAATGGTTTACCCTCCAAGCAACGGTTAGGTGAAAGTGGTTTAGAGAGATTTGGTTTGAGGTCTAAAGATGATGCTCAATCAAGTAGTAGAAAATTGGATGGAAGAACTGCTCAATATATTGTGGTCATACTAGATTACTCCTCGGGAAGGGACAAGTAATGACCCCTTTCTACTAAGTGTATGGTGAAGAAGCAGTAGTCCCTGTAGAGATCGAGATGACATTTATGCGAGTCAATGTCTATGATGAGAACAACATACAAAAATATTCATTGGAGCTAGACTTGGTGGAGGAAGCTCGAGATAGAGTCATGACTCGACTTCGAATGTACAAACAACGAATATGCCAAGCATACAATAAAAAGGTGATCCCTCTTTCTTTTCAGATCAGAGACGTGGTTTGAAAGAAAATGCAGCTAGCAAGAGAGGTAGAAAAGTTGGAACCTTGCTGGGAAGGACTATACCGAGTATGCAAAAATATGAGTTTGAGAGCTCATTATTTGCAGGATTCGCAAGGAAAATGACTTGGATATTTGTGAATGTCTTTCACCTTAGACCTTACCATATCTAAAGATGTGAACAAACCACTTGTAAGGGTTTGTCAGGGCAACAAGGTAGCACATTTATTGTATAGTTTTTTTTTGTTAAATCTAATGGGATTTAGGCTTGTGACACTCACTCGACTCGGACATTGTCTTGGAATGAGTACTATTCAGACTCCCTTGGAAGGTAGACTCGTCACACCCTCTCGACTATGACATAATCATGGATTGGATTCTCTAAAATCCTTGAGAGGTTGCCTCAACACACAAACCTAATATCAACTCCAAATATGACAAAAAGGCTCAATTTTTATCATAGTCTCGTAGAAATGGTCTCTCTCTCTCTTAATTTTCTAGGTTTACTTTTCATACTTTCTCGATTCTAACATAGTCATAGATTGAGTCTTTCATGCCTTCCCGAAGGGTTCATGATGCCCTCTCGATTCGAGCATCATCATGGATCGGGTTCTCTAGCATTTGGGCCTAACCTAGATTCTTGTCAAATAGAAATGATCGACTTTAACAGGCAGGTTTATCCCTTTAGTCATGGTAGATTCCACTCCTTAAATTTTCTTCCCTACAAGCTTAAGAGAGCAGTCAACTTAAAGATTTGTGCATATAGTTGGGTGGCGTTCCAAATTATCAGAAAGACATCAAGGCCACAAACATCAAATTATATGGAAAGATAGTTGTTTACATTAAGTTAAAGTTACATTATCGATTTTGGCCTACAATTGTACAAATATAGGGCGGTAGAACTTAGCTTAAGTACAAGCCAAACTTCTCCTATGGAATGTTATCTAGAACTTTGTAGGGTTCTAGGAGCTCAATAGAGGTCGCCTCTTGAATTGTTGAACTATCCCACTGAAGCTTTATTCAAAATGAAGGTGAAATTTGTCTCCGCGAGTGTGGCGCATTGGTAAGCCAATGAAGAATCTTATATAATAGACAAGAGTTGATTTTGAATGCACTCTAAAATCCTATCATGAACTCTGATGATCATTTATTGTCTTACCAATTGCGTCTAGGGCATAACCCTTCCGTGATTTACTCTCTCTCAAATCCTGAGAGGTCGAGGTGAGGGAATCGCTAGATTGACGGTTCCAATTTTTTGCACAAAATAAAGATGAAATGACTACCTAGGAGATTGAAGAATTCGAGAGATGTCAAGAAGACCACCTTCTTCTTGACCTAGAGACCTTCTCCCCCAGCTCGATAATCGACTAATTTTGCCTTAGCTTTCTCCAGCTCTCCCTTGCTTCTTCCAATTTGTCCTCGTTTCTACGACCATTGCTTCCTCGACCCCTTGATGTCCGCATTCGATGATCCTTAGTTTCGCTTGACATTTAAGGAGACGCTTTGAGTACAAATTTGCTTTTTCCCATTTCTTCGGCCATTGCTTCCTTTTCCCCATTTCTTTGGCCATTGCTTCAGCCAAAAGGGAGTCATTTCTTTGGTAGCCAGAAGGGAGATTTTCCTCGTTTATTCAACCATTGCTTTCTCGGCCCCTGGATGTCACATTCGACAACCCTTAGTTCGGCTTGAAATTTAAGGAGTTGCTCCGAGTTCAAATTTATTTTGGCGCGGGTGTCCTCTAGCTCCTGAGTTTGCCGCTCTAGCTGAGCTTGTCTCTCAGATAATTAAATTCGGAGTTGGCGGTGGGTCTCGGATAGATGGGGTAGACAAGTTGAGAGCTCTTGTTGTTGAGACAAAAGTTGTAGAGAACGTAAAGGTATTACAAGTTCAATTATACGAGTACAATGAAAGGATGGATGGACTTACCTAGATGCCGACAATATTTATCTTGTCTATCATTTTTTTATTGGCATCGGAGTATCTGAGTCTTCGATCCGATTAATCCATGATAGTAACCGATTCTGTCTCACAGACTTTCGGAACACCTCGCCAACAACTGAGTCGGATAACGTCGGAACTCAAATGACCTTCATCGGCCACCAAGGATAAATCAGTGAAACACTCTCAGTTTTTTCACAGTTCAATCTGGACTCCACAGTCACGTCATCCTTGAATGACAGTCCAATTCCGAAGCCGTACTCAATCCACCGGGCAAACTCCTGAGCCCAGGGTCATCTGAATTAATTTTTCTTAAATTCGTCGTTGAACAATGTCGCAGAAGAGGATCGAATTATGTTCTCCTATGAAATGTCTCTCCGTTTTAACCGTTACATGTGCTGTGCTTGTGGGGGTGTTTATCTTGTCTAACAATGCTATTATGCTATTAGAGGAAGGCGCCTGACGTGCTCCATCTCGACTTTAGAAATACTCCCCAGTGTGAATTCAGAGATGGTTTCCAGTGGCTCTCGCGAGTGCAATGCGTTGGTAAATCAATGAGTAAATTTGCACAATGAATAAGGGTCGATTTCGAAGACAGTCTAAAACCTTACCTTGGGCTCAGGTGATCGTCCATTGTTTTATCAATTGTGTCTACGAGAATAGTCCTCCCGTGATTTACTCCCTTTCGAATTCTAAGAGATTCTTGGAGGATCAAAACGAGAGAGCTACTAGAACGACGATTTCAACCTCTTGCATAGAGGAGATGGATTTTAGTGGGGGCAAAGGGTGTTGGTGCAATCGGCTCAGGTCACGATTGACCAGGACTCGAGTTTGACTCGAGTGATGTTTTGATGTTTCGACAAAAACATATGACAATGTAATTGTCATGGGAAAGTCCAAGTGGAACACTTGGCATTTGGTAAAGTCCAAGTCTTGAGTACTTGGCATGAAAAGTCCAAGTGGGACACTTGGCACATAAAAAGTCCAAGCATGGGTCTTGGCAATGTAAAAGTCCAAGCATGGGTCTTGGCAATGAAAAGTCCAACATGGGTTGGCAAGGAAAGTCCAAGCATGGTCTTGGCATGGAAAGTCCAACATGGGTTGGCAAGGGAAAGTCCAAGCTTGAGTCTTGGCATTTGAGAAGTCCAAGGGTTTGATATTGGCGCAGTAAAGTCCAAGCGAGTCTTGGCGATAAGACCAATGGTGGCGTAAAGTCCAAGCGAGTCTTGGCGTAAGTCCAATGTGCCTTGGCGGTGTAGACACCGTTAGCATGACATAGCCGAGGGAAGCACCTGGAGGCTAGCGCGATGGATGAACAAGTCATGGATGACTTGGAGGGATCCGAGAGGCGTGAGGCTGATGGAGGTGGCTAGAAGGCTTAGGTCTAGGCTAAGGGTGGTCTAGCAAGTATGGGGGCACCATACTTGGGTTAAAACCTCATCGATCGGCCATCGCTCATTGGAGCGATCGGCCCGATGCTATGGCGATCATTGCCGAGTCGATGGTCATTGCGCTAGTTCACCGCGAGCACGAATGCTCCGTAGCCAGGCTAGGCGATCGACTACGCGGCCGGTGGCGATCAGCGCGCCAATGTTGGCGCGATCGCCAAGAGATCCGTTAGTTTTTCGGCGTGGATCGATCCGTTATCTCACAATGATGGTATCACGACGGTGACTTATACTGATCGACAGGCAAATCGGCCGACGCAGGTTATAAAGGCAGCTCGGAAGGAGGGTTTTTGCAGCGATTTTCTTGGGCGAAATTGAAGGGGGAAGTTGGTGCTTTCCAGTCCTTCAAAGCTAGTTCAAGGCAGTCAAAGATCAAGCAATCCAAATCTCTTGTAAAGTTGTTTTTCCTTTACTTGCATTGTATTTCTTACTTGTATTTGCTTGTATCTTGTGTATTACTTAGTGTAATCCTTGTACGAGGTTTCTCCGCCTCCGGATTGTTCCGAGAAGGAGTTATTATTGATTAGTGATTGCGTGTGCATCACTAGAGCTCTTTAGAGCTCGATCCGTGGAGTAGGAACCGTGTGGTTCCGAACCACGTTATATCTTTGTGTTCGTGATTGTTGTATTTCGTTATTTCTTTCATTTCTATATTCCGCTGCGCTAATGAAATTGTAGACACGATCACGATCGAATTCCATCTTCGTACGAATTCAACGCTATTCACCCCCCCTCTAGCGGCCTCAAATCTCCAACAATTGGTATCAGAGCCCGGGGCTCTTCTACGGACTAACCGCCGGGAGCTAGGACAAAGAAGCTAGAGGGTGAAGATGGAAGAACAATTGGGATGGAATATTAACACACCGATCCCTTACTCCTTCTATGGACAAGAAGGGTTTAAGCAATGGAAGTCAAGAATTGAAGACTTCCTAATGATGAGGGACTTCGAAGAATGGTCTATCTTAATGGAAGGATATAGCTATCCAAGAGGACCAAAAGGTGGATTCCTCAAGAAAAAGAGATGGATCGAAGAGCAAGTCCAAGCCTTCGAAAAGAATGAGAAGGTAATGAAGTTGTTAATTGATTTAATACCTAACAATATCTTGTGTATGTTAGGTAATTATGTAGATGCAAATGAGCTATGGAGCCAAGTGGTCAAGCTCCATGAAAGCCCATCAATGGTCCAAGAGGAAGAGACCGAAGAGGCTAATGCATCACCCTCACAAGGAAGTGAGGACTTGGAGGTTGAGAGAACATCAACATCCAAAGAGGAAGAGGAAGTAGAATCGGAAGTTGATAGGGAGTCAATTTCCAAGTTGGTGGAGGAAGTGGAAGAAGCATCTACTTCTAGGATTGAGGGGGAGGAAAGGATCTCCACTCCGGAGCGACAAGAAGAAGCTTCCACATCCGGTCAAGATGGAGAAGCTCCAACTCCGGCACCCACCACCACAAATACCCTAGGTAACTCAAACACTCAAGGTTCAAATAAAATTCATATAATTTGTTTTGAGTGTAGGGAATCCGGACACTACAAGAGTAAGTGTCCAAAAAGGATCAAGAAGGCTCAACCGGTTCCAAAGGTCAATGAAGCCGGTGTTCCCAATGCCAAGAAAAGCAAGGAGCAAGTCATTTGCTTCAAGTGCCGGCAACCGGGGCATTACCGAAATCAATGTCCTAGGGGGAGCAAAAAGACCCAAGAAGGAGCTATACATGTAGGGGGAGCCTCCAAGGCAAACCCTAAGGTATATTTCAATAATGCATCTTCTAAATTTAAAAGTCAAAAGCATGCTAGGAATTTTAATTCTCTTGCAATTTGCCATGAAAAGCATGCTAATAGAAATAAATACTTTTGTTTAGGTGCTAAGAGTGTTCACTTAGGAAATAAGAAGAAATTTGGGACTAATGTCCCTAAAAATATATTACCTAAGGAAAGCATTAAGAAAATAGGAGAACATCTAGGCTTTAATGCTAAGAAATCTAGACATATGCCTAGAAATAGAAATATCTCAAGAGAAAATGAAAAATCAAAAATTGAGATATTAGAAAAGGAAAATCAAGCCTTGAGGTCAAGGCTTGAAAAACTAGAAAAGACCCTTAATATTATGCAAAATCAAATGCAAGGGTCAATTGGTCAAACTTTTAGGTCAAATAATCAAAGTCAACACCAAGGACCTAAGAGTCAAAAGTCAACCAAGGGCAAGCAAGATTTGGGTCACAAACCTAAGCCTAAGGTGGTTTACCATAGTGTTCCATTTGATTATGGAACACAAACTAGGTCTAGGAAGACTAAGGTCAATAGGGAAGTCATCTCTAGAGTTGACCAAGGGTTGTGCCTAGTGGCTAAGGTTTCTAGGAAACCTAGGGTGGCCACTAAGAAGGTTGCAAGGGGAGTTACCCCTAGAGTCAACCTAGGTAAGACCCAAATGACCAAGGCTAACAAGCCTAGGAGGGTCATTAGGAAGGTATCTAGGGAGGTTATCCCTAAGGAATACCTAATTAACCCTAGGAGCTCAAATCGGTTTTGGGTTCCTAAGAGCGTGATTGATTCACGCTAGATGGGTTAGGGTGTGCCAACCTTAAATGGATGGGTAGTTAACTCAACCATGGCAAAGGTGGCACTTTAGGTTATTTTCAAGGTTATGGATACCTTGGAAATAGATTTGAATTATCATCCTAAAAGTTTTAGGATGTGCCAATATTACTTGAGAAGTTTGATAAAATGATCAAAATTGGCACAATTTAGGTTTAGAGGTTAGTGTGCCATTTTGGGTTTTTGGCACATTTGGGAGAAAAATAGAAATATGGCAAAATATAATTAATTATATGAAATGGCAATAAATATTAAAATTTAGGTATTACTATACCTATATATTTTATATGCCATGCTTTGATTGTCATATGCCATGTCATGACATCATGCCTAGTTCTATCATTCTCTATGTCATGCTCATGGTTTAGGATTAAGGCTTTAAATGTCATGTGTTTTTAGATTTCATATTATGCCATGACATCATGATTATGAGCATGTGTTTATCTATATCATCTCTAATGCCATAATCATTCATGCATTTAAGATAATTTGGTTGAAATTGAACTAAGGACTATGACATGACTTGAAGTCTCATTTATAAGGGAATCAAGTAGGGTTGCCTTAGAAAAATGCATGAAACCCTAGATTAAATGAACCAAAACCCACATCTCACATCCAATTGACATGTATGTGTATTTATACACCTTAGATACATGTGAGATGCTAGGATATGAGTTGAGTTCAAGGTGCATAGTTTTTGCATCTAGATGAACTAAAACTCATCTTATATGATTTGTGGATCATTGGGAGAGCATGTGTACAAGTCATGTACATAGAGCCCAAGGAATATGATCCAAAATAAGGTTTTGAAAACATTTTAAAATCATTTTGAAAAACCTTGGTGAAGTCTATCTTTTGATAGCAATCACCATTGATGAAGTTGATACAAAATAGGGCCAAAACAGTGAAAATTTCAATGGTTTTGAGTTTTGTATCAAACTCACTATTTTATGGGTAAAATAATTTTCAAATATTTTTCACCCATTGTGTGTGTCATAAGTGTTATACGTATGAATTTTCATGATTTTTCGAATTACGTATAATTATTTATGAATTTCCAAAATTCATTTCTGATAATTGAAAATCGAGATTTTGATTATCGATCAGCTACTGTGTGGTGGCAATGATGATGTGAGTGATCGTGATTCGACATCGCGAGTCGACTGCCAGGTCTGATTTCGGGTTAACAAGGTTTGTTTAGCCCGTGTTCAGCTATGGAAAAAGTTCCTAATCACTCCTAACCCTAGGATATGCTTTAGAAAGCATTATAAAGGGTGAAAATCCATTGGATATGGATTAGGAGATGTGTTAGGTCAAAGTATCAAATTTAGGGTGAGTGAAAGTTCTATGTTGAACTTAGAACCTTAATTTTGATGGTTTAGAGTTCCTATTGGCTTAGGGGCTTCCCAAGGACATTGTTGGTGCAATGGTCAAGGAAGAGCACGCCTGTAGGGGGAGTTATCCATCTTGGGATGATGGATGTGTTTTTCTCCTTGGAGAGGAGAAGTTATTGGGAGAGTATCATCAATTGGGAAAATTGATGGGTTTTTGATACCCAATTTGGAAATTGGGAGAGATTATAGGATTGCCTCTCTTGAGTGATATGTGACTTATCACTAGGACGATGGTAGGCATCCTAGATATTTTTAGGTAAAAAAGGGGGAGATTGTAAGATCTCATTGGGACATGAGACATTGACCTCCTTGGAGAGATAACCTTTTTGATGTTAGTCAAAAAGGGGGAGAATGTTTGGGGGAGAACATTTGGAGAGTGTTTACCAATTTGGGATAATTGGTAAGGGATTTGAGTTAGTGGTCTAACTCAAATGATTTGTTTGGTTTTTGTCAAACATCAAAAAGGGGGAGATTGTTGGTGCAATCGGCCCAGGTCACGATTGACCAGGACTCGAGTTTGACTCGAGTGATGTTTTGATGTTTCGACAAAAACATATGACAATGTAATTGTCATGGGAAAGTCCAAGTGGAACACTTAGCATTTGGTAAAGTCCAAGTCTTGAGTACTTGGCATGAAAAGTCCAAGTGGGACACTTGGCACATAAAAAGTCCAAGCATGGGTCTTGGCAATGTAAAAGTCCAAGCATGGGTCTTGGCAATGAAAAGTCCAACATGGGTTGGCAAGGAAAGTCCAAGCATGGTCTTGGCATGGAAAGTCCAACATGGGTTGGCAAGGGAAAGTCCAAGCTTGAGTCTTGGCATTTGAGAAGTCCAAGGGTTTGATATTGGCAGCGTAAAGTCCAAGCGGGAGTCTTGGCATCATAAGACCAATGGCTGGCGGTGTAAAGTCCAAGCGGAGTCTTGGCGGCGTAAGTCCAATGTGCCTTGGCGGTGTAGACACCGTTAGCATGACATAGCCGAGGGAAGCACCTGGAGGCTAGCGCGATGGATGAACAAGTCATGGATGACTTGGAGGGATCCGAGAGGCGTGAGGCTGATGGAGGTGGCTAGAAGGCTTAGGTCTAGGCTAAGGGTGGTCTAGCAAGTATGGGGGCACCATACTTGGGTTAAAACCTCATCCTTGAGGTTGGCAGTCGACTGGCATTATGGCCGGTTCGACTGCCATGAGTCGACTTGAGTTCGACTGCCGTTTAAGAGCCGAATCGCGCTCGGCATGATCCGCTCATTGGAGAAGTCGAATCGATGTCTACGGCAATGATCGCCAAGGGCCTCATTGCTAGTTCAGCCGCGAGCACAGAATGCTCCGTAGCCGACTGGGCAGTCGACTACGCGGCTGGCAGTCGACTGCCAAGAGATCCGTTGGAGTTTTTCCAGCGTGGATCGATCCGTTGTCTCACGACAACAGTGGCATCAGTCGACTGGTGACTTATGGCAGTCGACTGATAGGCGGAAATCCAGCCCGACGCAGGTTATAAAGGCAGCTCGGAAGGAGGGTTTTTGTAGCGATTTTCTTGGGCGAAATTGAAGGGGGAAGTTGGTGCTTTCCAGTCCTTCAAAGCTAGTTCAAGGCAGTCAAATATCAAGCAATCCAAAGCTCTTGTAAAGTTGTTTTTTCTTTACTTGCATTGTATTTCTTACTTGTATTTGCTTGTATCTTGTGTATTACTTAGTGTAATCCTTGTACGAGGTTTCTCCGCCTCCGGATTGTTCCGAGAAGGAGTTATTATTGATTAGTGATTGCGTGTGCATCACTAGAGCTCTTTAGAGCTCGATCCGTGGAGTAGGAACCGTGTGGTTCCGAACCACGTTATATCTTTGTGTTCATGATTGTTGTATTTCGTTATTGCTTTCATTTCTATATTCCGCTGCGCTAACGAAATTGTAGACACGATCACGATCGAATTCCATCTTCGTACGAATTCAACGCTATTCACCACCCCTCTAGTGGCCTCAAATCTCCAACAAAGGGCTCTGAATATGACTTGGTGCTGCAATTATCAAAACTAGATCCTAAGATTATCGATTATCAAAATACCCTAAGAAACCGGATGAACCTTTTAGGTTATGCATCGATTATCGATGATAGAATGCGGTAGTTGTGGAAGGAAATGAATATCCTTCATTGTGGATAGAGGATCTATTTAGATCAGCTATAGGATACCTATATATACTCTAGGATTGATTGGTGACTAGTGTGATGATATTGTAGTGACATGGTGTCATACAATTATCATTGTCGTTGTGATGATTGTTATATCATCAGCTTAGAGTAAAGAGAATACATGAGTGTAGCGATGACAATTTCATACTTGGTATGAATTGTTTGAGCTTATGATTATCTTATTAGACTTATTGACGACTTAGTCATCTAGGGATTTTGGAAGTCGTGTATTCTGGACACGATTGGATTAGTTGTGGTCGTTGGAGTTGTGTAACTTGGTCACTGTTGATGGTGGTAGTAGGAGTTGAGCACTCGGCCACCGTAGATGGTGATTTTTCTTGGTATTGGTTTAATTATTACCATATATATGGATAGGATGCTCTAGTGGTACTACATCGCTGATTGGTTGGACCAGGAAGGTGATGAAATTTACTTGGTTTGAAGCTTGTGAAACTAGTTTCAAGGCTCAGACGATGATTGACTTTTTACGCCGGTGTTAATTAATCATGCTGGTGTGGAAGGAAGAGTAGTGTATATGGATGCAACCTTTCGGGGATCGGAGCAATTCCGATGCTATAGAATAGGACGTATCCTAAGATTACGGCAGTTAAAGAACTGCGAGATAAGTCATATATATGATGTGGACTTATCAGTGATTAGGTTGTATTGTAGAGGTGAAGAGCAGGAATGCTCATGGGGTTTTGGCTAGCTAGTGGATAGCTACTATAGAGTAGCTGGAACACGAATGGTTGTAACAAGGAAGTTTGGTCGCGATAGCCTCCCATGCACTTACAGAGTGTGTGGTGGAGTGGATGTTGGACGGTAGATGGACTACTGTCTCTGACTCCGAGGAGGATAATGGTTTTCGGAGTTGCATTAGTTTAAGGAACAGATGTTTCAGGAAATTCCAATTCTGGAATGGAAGTGGAAGCGTATTATTATAGATGTTGTGGTATGTTTGCCTAGGACACGTCAAAGCCTAGGGCAATCCGGTTTATTTGGTATCAGAGTATAACCTTACAGTAGATTATCTCAACCATACATGGGAGACCTATTCGACCTCAACTACACAAAAGCCCCTTTAGGGAAACTCTACTTTAACTTTCCTCAACCACGAATGGGTGATATTGTTGGCAGCCGATAAATATGAACAACGTTATATACCCTCTAAGGATTTAATCGCATCCTAATCATATGACCTCTACTAATCCGATCACCATATCAGCTGAAATAGTAAATGTATAAACCTATACCAATATGCACATCCGGGTTATTACACCTAGGGTTTCCACACCTAGGGTTCTACTAATATTGTTTCATTCCTGAGATCCGCTCCTACCGAATAACCTTATCTAAGTTATTCTATCTCTACTAATCTTTATCAGGGTGTCCATCGCAAAAAAAACACAGAACCATATAAACAAATAACAAGCTGTCTAATAAACGACAGCATAGTCCTACTAATGGGAATCAATGGCTGAAATTAATTAGGGTATTACTAAAGGTCATGCCAGAACAAAGTCAATGCTTCCACTTCCATTCCGGAATCGGAATTTCCTGAAGCATCTGTTCCTTAAACTAATGCAACTTCAGAAACCATTATCCTCCTCGGTGTCAGAGACAGTAGTCCATCTACCGTCCAACATCCACTCCACCACACACTCTGTAAGTGCATGGGAGGCTATCACGACCAAACTTCCTTGTTACAACCATTTGTGTTTCAGCTACTCTATAGTAGTTATCTCGTAGCTAGCCAAAATCCCATGAGCATTCCTGCTCTTCACCTCTACAATACAACCTAATCACTGCTAAGTCCACGTCATATATATGACTTATCTCACAGTTCTTTAACTGCCGTAAGCTTAGGATACGTTCTATTCTATAGCATTGGAATTGCTCCGATCCCCGAAATGTTGCATCCATATACACTACCCTTCCTTCCACACCAGCATGATTAATCAACACTGGCGTAAAAAGTCAATCATCGTCTGATCCTTGAAACTAGTTTCACAAGCTTCAGACCAAGTAAATTTCATCACCTTCCTGGTCCAACCAATCAGCGATGTAGTACCACTAGAGCATCCTATCCATATATATGGTAATAATTAAACCAATACCAAGAAAAATCACCATCTACGGTGGCCGAGTGCGCAACTCCTACTACCACCATCAACAGTGACCAAGTTACGCAACTCCAACGACCATAACTAATCCAATCGTGTCCAGAATACACGACTTCCAAAATCCCTAGACGACTAAGTCGTCAATAAGTCTAATAAGATAATCATAAGCTCAAACAATTCATACCAAGTATGAAATTGTCATCGCTACACTCATGTATTCTCTTTACTCTAAGCTGATGATATAACAATCATCACAACGACAATGATAATTGTATGACACCATGTCACTACAATATCATCACACTAGTCACCAATCAATCCTAGAGTATATATAGGTATCCTATAGCTGATGTAAATAGATCCTCTATCCACAATGAAGGATATTCATTTCCTTCCACAACTACCACATTCTATCATCGATAATCGATGCATAACCTCAAAGGTTTATCTCTCTTTTAACAAAGAGTTCCGGATCTTCTCTGGAAGAAATTCTGGGACATATAAATATCCCATCCAACACCTCCTATAATAAGGTAAAACGATCTTTCAACGTCTTGACCAGTGTAAGTATACACGCCTTATCCATAACCAAACCACTAATAGTAGGGACTGATATTCTCCGAGGGTTTACTCCTTGTCCTCCTAATGGGTGGCTAGCGGGTCTAACCCTAGCCTCCTAATTCAACATCAGTCGGCACCTCTAAAGAGTCCGTACTTTTGAAACCATCGTTAGGTTCCGTAAGGTCACTACGTCCTTGACCTCGTCCCCGACCATGAGTAGGAACAATTTCACTAAATCAATACTCTTCCTAACCACTAAAGTATCGTAACTACTAAAGAAGATACTTTTCCTATAGCTCAGAGATATCCTTCAGCTCGCCTGGTCCCAAAACCCGAGAACTCCCAAAAATCCAAGGGAAATCAAATCCTCGAAACACAAAACCCACAAACCAAAACCATAAACCAATAAATTGTCACGTCCTGGGGGTATATCCGTCATCCAAATGACGGAGGAACCCCTTTGTCACGCCCCGAGAGTATGCCGTGCCGAAAAACAAACGGACGGCATCTCCCCTGTACGTGGCAACATATCGGGTTAATACAAGGCCCGTAGGCCCACAACAACAATATGATATACGCAGATATCATCATATCAAACATAATAAACACAGCGGAAACAATACAAACAGATCAACAAGATACAATGACCCAACTGTGCACTCCGGAGTGACTTGACACAACAAGAAACATAATAGAAGCAACAGCGAAAGCCAAATACATACAATACGTCCGTATATCACAGATACGGAAACAATACAGGTTAAAACCACAAAACGACAATCCATAGTAATACAACAATACGGAAAACAGGTCCATTCGTCCGGTGTGAGATGGGATCAGCTGGCGGAGCTCTGAACGTCCAAGAAATCTTTTACATTATCCGACAGAAAACCGTGGTCCAGGGGTGGTGAGTATAAACTCAGGGGTAATATATAGAAAGTGCATGAACAACATATAAGGATAGATCTACAAGTATACATGTGAAGATCTACAGGTATACAGCATGAGTCCAATAGACATACAGTCCTATCCAACTCTAATAACAAGTAACTACAGTAAAGTCATACGCAATGTATATACTAAACTGATCAACTGAACATAAAGTAATGTACCAATGTACCTGACGGTCTGCAACACCATAAGCTATATCATCCTGACAGATATACCATAACATAACCCATATAATGTACCAGGTCAATCCTATACCTGACCAATACTCAGACATATGAACAGTATATGATCACCTGTATAATAACCCGGTCCGTACCACATAATGACATGATGCTAATCAAATGCATATAACAGTCTGAATCAACGCATGTATCATGCTCAACACATAGCAGTAAATAAAATGCAAATGACATGTATCATGATGTACAAGCATGTGCAACAATCATAGCTCAATCAAATGCAGCATCTCACAGGCATATGTAAAACATATATCAAATACATGCATACATATATATCAGCAATGCATATGCATGGTCACTGTCTGCGGACCCGTCCAACCACGACCCCAGAGTGGCCAGGGTGGCACGACAAATGACAACTAGCCCGACTCCAGCTGCCACCACTCTCGAGTGGCCGAGTTGGGTAGTATGACTGAGTAGTGTATAAGCGTAAAAAGCTAACTACTCCTAGGGGCCCCTGCTGCAAGCCACGCTGTCCCTACCCATGAGTAGACAAACGCCGCACACAGGACAACAGCACCTCACACAACCACCGTCTATAGTGGGCGAGTGCTAACACCACTCTGCACAGTGGCCAGGTGCGCATCTCCAGCTACCACCATCCCTAGTGGTCGAGCGCGGCACATCCAATGCTCTGCCCTCAACCCTGCTACCACTACTACCGAGTGGCCGGGAGGCAGGATGATGACGACTTGTCTCAATCCACATGGGAGACCCGATCAAGCGGCATGCATGCAATGTGATGATGCATAGCTCCATACATGTATCCTCGCGACTCCCTATCCCATCCTTTGGGAGTCTCCGGTCAACTAAAAGTCAACTATCACGAGGACTACAATCCATAAGACTCTCTCTATCGCATAAAGAGTCATACTCATCTGACCGTCAACCACGTTAAGACCTCTAGTCAATAGCGATATACAATCGACCATCCATATAACCATACACAGGCATACAATCCCTAATGGATATACCATCACACTAGGACTTCTAGTCCCTGGTCACATACGGGCAACCATACAATTATCTATGCACAGACAACTAGATCCATCATAAATGTACCACTAATACGGATATGATATAACAATCGACTCCATAATCCAAACCATCACCTAACCCTAGTGATGTAATACAGTAACCCAATCTGAAGTCACAAAGATAACCCTAACCACAGCATTTACCAACATCCATCATCGCCTAATACATAATAGGGTTTATAGTTCCTATCTGAGCTAGATAATCAATGAAGTACCAGAGTTTATATCTCAAAGGTCAAGGCAGTACAAGCATATGATTAACATGAGTGGATTTAAGGTAAACAGGTATAAACATATATATATATCCAAGATCATGCACTGGAATTGATCAAAACTACCGACTGTAGATATTACCCACCGATCTGGCTCGAATAATCGCCATCGCGCAGACCTGCTTCGTATCCCAAACCTGCACAATAGTAACAAATTACGGTTAAGTACAAGTCTCTAATAATCATACTACAAAAATACCAATTCGTTATTTAATTCGCTTTCTTTCCCGAATACGTGTTAAAAATCTACTATCCCAATCCATTCCATCATAACCAATCAACTCTGGAGCTCACGACCTATCATACACAATTTACCAAAATTCAATAACATATAGGTCGTGCATCAACAATCTGTTGCTATAAGATGAATGAACTCATATATCAATCAATCTACCCCATTCATCCATATCAAATCCAAATTCACCTACCTCACTAATCCAATTTAGATCCAGCTTCTGCCCAACCCATCAATGCCGATTAACTGCATATCTATGGCTATACAAATACACAACGCCACAACCAATCCGATCGACATCAATAATCAACCACAATCGAAATAAATGGAAGAAACAGAGACCCATTAACAGAACCCATCCAAGCCTCGCTTCCATCGCTTCGTTGATCCACATTTCCTCAACGATTCACTGCCCAATTTCACTATAATGCATCCAAACAACATCTAAAACAGTATTACAGTTTTTGACTCACCTTCTCGTCTTATACACTCACGTCGGCCACCACCTGAATAGAGCTCGATCACCTAACCGAACATCTCCGGCAGCACCCCCTGTTCAACCCTAACACGATTCAAGCTGCCAACCGTAAGACGCACCACCAAAACAGATCTAATCCCAAATCAACGAATACCACAGATGACATTAATAAGGATAACAAAGCTTAAAGGGAGTGGCTCACCGAATCGGGGTCATCGGCGCCTGCTGGTGCTTGGATCGGCGGAGCAAGACGACGACACGGATCTTGCCAAGTTGAGCTCGTGGGGTCAACCCAGTCATTGGCCGGCGACTCCAAGGAATGGAGGTATGCTGTCAAGGGCAGAGCAGAGGCAGCGACGGAGGAAGAAATCAACCGAGATGACAGTCGGAAGCAGCTGAGCTCGCGACGGCCACGACGGTGGTCAACAATTGATGGTCTTCTGCTCGAGGCGACCTCGGGCGACCTATGAAGACCAAGTGGCGGCAGCGAAGCCGTTGCTTGCAACGGAGAAGGCGGCGATCGGATCCTCCACCGTCGGACGCAGCGATCGGCCGGAAGGAAGAAGAGGAGTCGAAATCGCCGGGAGTGGAGGAGGAGATCGCCGCCGGAATCGCGAGATCGAGATTGGGGATCGCGGCGCGGAATCGAGGAAAGCTCAATCGCGAAGAGAAATCACACAAATCGGGTTTGGGTTCTTTAAGGGCCAACTAGTTCAGTTGGGCTAGTGCAGGTTAAACTTAAACCAAATCTAGGTTTAACCCCAATCTACTTTGACTCAATCCAGTCAAGCCCAATACAACCCAGGCCCAAGCCCAAGCCCAATACAACCCAAGCCCAATTTAATCCACCATTAATTAAAGGGTTTAATCCATATATAAATTTTTTTTTTTTTCGTATTTTACATTCTCCCCCACTTATAAAAATTTGGTCCCCAAATTTCCGACTTATATACTTGTACGAGATGTCATAATAACCATCTCAAGTATCCAGAGAAAAATCACACCTCAAGTGACTAAGTGAGTACTGAGCTCGAATATTACATTTCCAACTCTTATATACGCTCTCAATCAACCTATTAAAAGGTAATAATTATACCAAAGTGGAGCTCTATACTCGTAACCGATGGGAAACTTTGCCAGAATCGTAAGATGAATCATGAATCACTATCAGAAATGATACCCAAGGATACTCCATGGATATAATTCCATCAAGCAATCCAACGGAGTCAATCTTACGGCTCGGAAGAAAATGAGCGAACCTAGCTAATTGATCATCGATTACCCAAATCCTATCAAGTCCTTTCCAAATTCTAGATAATCTCCCAACACAGTCTAACGTACTAGGCTCCCACTTCATTACGGTACGTAACCCTACCGATCACAATATTCCACCTTTGCTTGTTGGCGAAATCAACCGTGTCCCATATATCGTTCCACCAACATGAACATCTCAATACTCACTATTTTCGGATACACTCCGAATAAATCATCACTCTCGAATGAAGAGTCTCCTGAAACAACTCTTCCTAAATCGAAATACAACTCTGTAACCCACTATTCTCCTAGGAAACGGAGAATTACTTTCTCACAAGAGAAACCAATCTACTGTTCCAAAATTCATTATATCACCCAGAACTGAAAGTATCTGGAAGACTATAATGACTGATCTCGCTGGTTTCTCAACCAGCATACACATAATATACGTCACATTCAACTGCATCAGGATCGCTCCTAATCCTTGACATGATGCATCTACGTACCATACTCTTCCATCCATATCGGACAGATTAACTAACACTGACACAAAAGTCAGCCACCGTCTAGGCCTTGAAACCTAGCTTCACAAACTTCCGACCAGGTGATTGCCATCACCTTCTTGGTCCAACAAGTCGACGGTATAGTATCGCTAGAACATCCTATCCTTATCTCTGGTAAACACCAAATCAATCTAGGAAAACCACAACTTCCCTCAAGATTGGGAATATATCCATAAATATATCATCCACAGATATGATGACAATCGATCTCAAATACTCCAAGAGTACTTGATTCCTCAAATCCATAAACGACTAAATCGTCGATAAGTCTAACAACATTATCAATCAGCTCTATACACCTGCATCCTTTTACTCTATGCTAATGATAGCTCAATCATCACACCGACAATGATAATTGTATGACACTAAGTCACTACAATATCAAACCTCCAGTCGTAGACCAACCCTAGGATATACACAGGTATCATTTAGCTGATCTAAACAAATCATCTATCCACAACGAAGGATATTCATTCACAACAACTACTGCATTCCATCATCGATAATCGATGCATAAACTCAAGGTCTGACTCTCTTCTAACAAAGAGTTACAAGTCTTCTCAAGAAGAAACACGGAGGCAGATAAATCTCCCATAGTGTTTAGCAACACTGATACCCATAAAATCATCTCCCGGTATGAGGTCCCCAATATCAGGACTATTCCCGAAATCACCTCAATCGCTTACTCTACTTGCCCATGCAGTGGCAAGCTCGAGAGTTTATCCAAAACTATATCCGAATACTCTCGAATTATACGTACATCCGAGAGTCCTAGTATACCAACGCTCCAACAATCTAACTATCCATAAGGATATGTCTATAGTAGAGGTATGTCTAGCAAAGGCTAAGGGTATCCCTTGACTTTGATTGTTGATCAACATCTCAACTGACGGTAGAGAAAATCACCAACCCACAAGTCGATAGGAACCCTTCGAACCCTATCCAAGAATGTTCTAGACAAAGATACCTGTAAACTACCAGTATCTCTCGATATATCCACAAATAGGATAACCTAAAGTAATACCCCGAAGGACCGATCCTTCGGTCTTCTATACTTTTTCTCGAGTAATCATGTAAACTCGTCCAACATCTGTTCTAGACGACTGAGCTCAAGTAGCTACAAAAATCTGCCATGGAGGAAATGAAATCAACTGCTGAAAATGGAGGTACAAACTGAAA
This sequence comes from Wurfbainia villosa, assembly GCA_025175895.1. NCBI lineage: Eukaryota > Viridiplantae > Streptophyta > Magnoliopsida > Zingiberales > Zingiberaceae > Wurfbainia > Wurfbainia villosa. The sequence goes on from JAKLTH010000238.1 coordinate 5,567,303, forward strand.
CAACTGCACGGAGATGATAACCACTGTTGTACTGGCAAAAGATACACATCCGGCTGTAAAATACTGAAGAACTGTCAACATCATAGCACGCTCCATCTCTGTGAAAGGTATAGCTGCGTCTGAAGAATGCAGAATAGACACGACCATTGTCGTATACTCTCTCTCTCCTCTGAACAAATCATAACCACGTCTGGGAAGGTAACAGTTATTGTCGTCTGGGAAGGTAACAGTTGTTGTCTAAATGTCTGAATCTTCTGAGATGTCTTCGGCTAATACTGCTGAGTAACTTACTTCTTCCGGATGAAAGTATCAAAGAGCTTCAACTATATCTGAGGTAGTAGATCGCTGCTGATGTGATAATCCATTCTTCTGTAATGATCTCAACTTTCGAGGTTGTGGATCATCCGCTCGAAAGCATTATCCATAGTCTTCCACTGAGTCTTCAAAGTACATACTCTCCTCGTAGATACCGGCTGCTTATAGTAGAAACAGATACAATGGTCCATCGGATAATCTGGCTCTGTGTCTCGTCGTAACCCGCACTGCACACCTATAATCTCCCTTCGGAGTCTTTCCTCTGAATTCGCTAATAAACATGAGAAGCTGCCGACAATCTACAATCGCTCTTCTATGATCGGAAAACTCTCCAATAGTCGCTCGTGACTTACAACTTTAATCTTGCTCCTTTTATCCAACATTTGGAGATTTCGAATTCCAATAATTTGACTCGCAATATCTGCTTATCAAATCTCCAACTCTTTAAAATACTTACTACAGAGTCATTTCTATACACATGACTCGGTCTATACACTTCCGGTAGGATCCGTAGAGATCCAAACATCCCGATAAAGATGTCAACCGATAACCCGTGGGTGGCCAAACCAACCCAATCACATTCTCGAGCTATTAGGTGGTTGTAACCCTCGCAAGTCTAACGACTCTGCATGGTACTTTCGTCACCAGACGATCACCCAACCTGAAGCTCAAGAATTCCCTGACGATGAGTCAAAAAAAAATGATATGGGAAAATACCCTCTCACAACATCACTACACCGTGGCCAAGTGATGTGTGATTTCTCGAAGGTTATTTCCTATCTCTTCCACCAAGTACCGGCTAGATCCGGATAATGGTATGCAGCTAACTTAGCTTCCTCTGTATAATACGAGTTAAGTACTCAAAAGTACCCTCGACGTTATACAACCTAGAACGACCAACTCAGGGATCAAAATCCCTATGAATATCACCAAAATAATCCTCTACTATCTGCATCAGCAATAGTGTACTCGCGCAGTTCATTACCCATAGGTAATGATCTGACTAACATAATTAGTGAAAATCTTAGGACCGTAATTCTTGATCTCCACAAGAGATGTGACTACCTAATCCCTGCTTTCCGACTCGGTATCAGTCGGCTCTCAAAGGTAATTACCTTTTCGATAGCAGACACATATCTAATAACCTCAACATATCGTTTCCGTGGTCAAACTCAAACCACGGTTACGAATACTAACCAATATCCTACAAGTCATCCATGTTATAAGCAACTAAATGCATAACCAATAGAAGGATATGTAATAACAATTAACATACCTTAAACCTTGTAGCTCGGAGATGTCCGCAACAGCCAGATCCCAGAACTCACAAAACCAAGACCGAGTAAAGCAAAACTCGATGTCCGAACGAAATAAAATCCGAAAATGGACTTCGCAACCTAGGGCTCTGATACCATTAAAATTGTCATGCCCCGAGAGTATGCCGTGCCGAAAAACAAACGGACGGCATCTCCCCTGTACATGGCAACATATCGGGTTAATACAAGGCCCGTAGGCCCACAATAACAATATGATATACGCAGATATCATCATATCAAACATAATAAACACAGCGGAAACAATACAAACAGATCAACAAGATACAATGACCCAACTGTGCACTCCGGAGTGACTTGACACAACAAGAAACATAATAGAAGCAACAGCGAAAGCCAAATATATACAATACGTCCGTATATCACAGATACGGAAACAATACAGGTTAAAACCACAAAACGACAATCCATAGTAATACAACAATACGGAAAACAGGTCCATTCGTCCGGTGTGAGATGGGATCAGCTGGCGGAGCTCCGAACGTCCAAGAAATCTTTTACATTATCTATCTGAAAACCTGTGGTCCGGGGTGGTGAGTATAAACTCAGGGGTAATATATATAAAGTGCAAGAACAACATATAAGGTTAGATCTACAAGTATACATGTGAAGATCTATAGGTATACAGGATGAGTCCAATATAATTATATACTATCCAACTCTAATAACAAGTAACTACAGTAAAGTCATACTCAATGTATATACTAAACTGATCAACTGAACATAAAGTAATGTACCAACGCACTGACGACGGCTCATAACACCATAAGCTATATCATCCTCGACAGTATATACCAATAACATAACCTATATAATGTACTGTGTCAATCCCATACCGACCAATATTCCAACATATGAATAAAGATATATCAATTGTATAATAACCCTATTCTGTACCACACAATGACATGATGCTAATCAAATGCATATAACAGTCTGAATCAACGCATGTATCATGCTCAACACATAGCAGTAAATAAAATGCAAATGACATGTATCATGATGTACAAGCATGTGCAACAATCATAGCTCAATCAAATGCAGCATCTCACAGGCATATGTAAAACATATATCAAATACATGCATACATATATATCAGCAATGCATATGCATGGTCATCGTCGGACCCGCCCAACCACGACCCAGTGGGCTGGGTGGTACGATAAATGACAACTAGCCCGACTCCACCGCCACCACTCTCGAGTGGCCGAGTTGGGTAGTATGACTGAGTAGTGTATAAGCGTAAAAAGCTAACTACTCCTAGGGGCCCCTGCTGCAAGCCACGCTGTCCCTACCCATGAGTAGACAAACGCCGCACACAGGACAACAGCACCTCACACAACCACCGTCTATAGTGGGCGAGTGCTAACACCACTCTGCACAGTGGCCAGGTGCGCATCTCCAGCTACCACCATCCCTAGTGGTCGAGCGCGGCACATCCAATGCTCTGCCCTCAACCCTGCTACCACTACCCCGAGTGGCCGGGGAGGCAGGATGACTGACGACTTGTCTCAATCCACAAGGGAGACCCAGTCAACAGCATGCATGCAATGTGATGATGCATAGCTCCATACATGTATCCTCGCGACACTCCCTATCCCACTGGGAGTCCTGGTCAACTAAAAGTCAACTATGCAAGGACTACAATCCATAAGACTCTCTCTATCGCATAAAGAGTCATACTCATCTGACAGACAACCACGCTAAGACCTCTAGTCAATAGCGATATACAATCGACCATCCATATAACCATACACAGGCATACAATCCCTAATGGATATACCATCACACTAGGACTTCTAGTCCCTGGTCACATACGGGCAACCATATAATTATCTATGCACAGACAACTAGATCCATCATAAATGTACCACTAATACGGATATGATATAACAATCGACTCCATAATCCAAACCATCACCTAACCCTAGTGATGTAATACAGTAACCCAATCTGAAGTCACAAAGATAACCCTAACCAATTGCATTTTATCAACATCCATCAGCTAATACATAATAGGGTTTATAGTTCCTATCTGAGCTAGATAATCAATGAAGTACCAGAGTTTATATCTCAAAGGTCAAGGCAGTACAAGCATATGATTAACATGAGTGGATTTAAGGTAAACAGGTATAAACATATATATATCCAAGATCATGCACTGGAATTGATCAAAACTACCGGACCAGGTAGATATTACCCACCGACATTTAAGGCTCGAATAATCACACGCGCAGCAGACCGCCAGATCCCAACTCGCACAATAGTAACAAATTACGGTTAAGTACAAGTCTCTAATAATCATACAACAAAAATACCAATTCGTTCTATAATTCGCATTCTTTCCCGAATACGTGTTAAACTCAACTATCCCAATCCAATCCATCATAACCAATCTGAACTCTAGAGCTCACGACCTATCATACACAATTTACCAAAAATTCAATAACATATAGGCTGCATCAACAATCTGTTGCTATAAGATGAATGAACTCATATATCAATCAATCTACCCCATTCATCCATATCAAATCCAAATTCACCTACCTCACTAATCCAATTTAGATCCAGCTTCTGCCCAACCCATCAATGCCGATTAACTGCATATCTATGGCTATACAAATACACAACGCCACAACCAATCCGATCGACATCAATAATCAACCACAATCGAAATAAATGGAAGAAACAGAGACCCATTAACAGAACCCATCCAAGCCTCGCTTCCATCGCTTCGTTGATCCACATTTCCTCAACGATTCACTGCCCAATTTCACTATAATGCATCCAAACAACATCTAAAACAGTATTACAGTTTTTGACTCACCTTCTCGTCTTATACACTCACGTGAATAGAGCTCGATCACCTAACCGAACATCTCCGCGACTTCGCTCAACCCTAACACGATTCAAGCTGCCAACCGTAAGACGCACCACCAAAACAGATCTAATCCCAAATCAACGAATACCACAGATGACATTAATAAGGATAACAAAGCTTAAAGGGAGTGGCTCACCGAATCGGGGTCATCGGCGCCTGCTGGTGCTTGGATCGGCAGAGCAAGACGACGACACGGATCTTGCCAAGTTGAGCTCGTGGGGTCAACCCAGTCATTGGCCGGCGACTCCAAGGAATGGAGGTATGCTGTCAAGGGCAGAGCAGAGGCAGCGACGGAGGAAGAAATCAACCGAGATGACAGTCGGAAGCAGCTGAGCTCGCGACGGCGCCGACGGTAGCAGCTCTAGCTCACGGTGGTCAACAATTGATGGTCTTCTGCTCGAGGCGACCTCGGGCGACCTATGACGACCAAGTGGCGGCAGCGAAGCCGTTGCTTGCAACGGAGAAGGCGACGATCGGATCCTCCACCGTCGACAACAGCAGTCGTCGGCTCGCGAAGGAAGAAGAGGAGTCGAAATCGCCGCGGGAGTGGAGGAGGAGATCGTCGGCAGTAGCGATGAAGCAGAATCGCGAGATCGAGATTGGGGATCGCGGCGCGGAATCGAGGAAAGCTCAATCGCGAAGAGAAATCACACAAATCGGGTTTGGGTTCTTTAAGGGCCAACTAGTTCAGTTGGGCTAGCGCAGGTTAAACTTAAACCAAATCTAGGTTTAACCCCAATCTACTTTGACTCAATCCAGTCAAGCCCAATACAACCCAGGCCCAAGCCCAAGCCCAATACAACCCAAGCCCAATTTAATCCACCATTAATTAAAGGGTTTAATCCATATATAATTTTTTTTTTTTTTCGTATTTTACACCCTTAGTGACAATATTCCGAAATACAAGGACCAAATCTGGTAAAAACCTCAAAATAATTATAGTATTTTATTAACTGCATGCATGCACGACTAAACATATATCACTTAAAGTAAAATAGTTTTATGACACCAAAACAAACTGCGACCAAAAATCCAAAGTGCATAATCAAAATGCAACACCGATAAAGTAAACAAAGCGTCATCCCGACGATGCAATGGGACAAGCACGACAAGGAACTCTCTGAGCGACACCAAAGTAGGTCAACATGACACGTCCTCCATCAGTTAACCTAGAGGATAAGTGAGGAGGGGATAAGTACAACCACTCTGTGGATGTATAGACAATAGTGCATAATCATAATGCACATAATGGAAGTCACAGGGAACAAGCTAGAGTAACCCAACCCTCAGAGTACCAATATCAGTCTGCAACCATCCTGATCAGCAGTATAACAAATATACCCGCAACATACACAACCACTGCAACAAGCAGTGTACATCCGGATACCACGACAAAGCCTCATGGCTCTCGCACAAAAAAAGAAACTGTCTATGAGCTACCGCGAACGGTACTCATGGGTCGACAATCAATACGCTAAGCACTGTCTAACCGCAACTACATGCTACCTCAAATGAAACTCGTGGGTAGACAGGCAGTATATAAATATCTAATTATTGACTGCACGCACTAGCGTACTACCACCAATAGGTCGCGTGAGCAGTCGATTATCCTAGGTCGTTAAGCCTAGGGTTATCCAATACATCCAGCATAAATCGACTTTCAACGTCGACAAAGATCATAGATCTACAATTAAACCCATTGAGGCGGTCAAGCGAGGGTTTCAACACCTCTAATACGAAAGTTCTACCAAAGCCGGTAAAGATCATCGACTTATAAATAACTAAGTCGAGATGATTAAATCTAGCATTCCAACCCTTCTAACATGATCGGTATCAAGGTCGATCAAAATCATAAGTCCTCCAATAACCACGTCGAGACGATTACTCATAGGGTTTCATCCCAATTAACAGGAAACGTCTATCCAGGCCAATAAGGACCACAAATCTACTATCAAGCTCTTCAAGAGGATTAAGCCTAAATTATACCGTCCTACCAATTCAATCATGCATGCTCCAACATGCTACCACGAACAGATCTCGTGGGTACATAACCTGTAAAGCTATCTAGCTACAGGCGTCATACGAATCCGATTATCACCAACTCTGAACGAATAACGTAAGAGTATAACCTTACAGTAGACTATCTCAACCATGTATGGGGGGCATGATTGACCACAATATACAAAGCACCTACCTATAGAGAGACTCTACTGCAGACTCTCTCTCAACCACGAATGGGAGATATAGTAAGGATTAATCGCATCCTTACCATACAAACTCTACTAGTCCGATCACCATATCACTGAAATAGTAAATGTATAAACATATACTAATATGCACATCCAGGTTATTGCACCTAGGGTTCCACTAATGTTGTTTCATTCCTGAGATCCGCTACTACAGAATAACTTCATCTAAGTTATTCTATTTCTACTAGTCTTAATCATGGTATCCACCACAAAAACTCATAACCATAAACATATAACATATAACAAGCTGTCTAATAAACGACAGCATAGTCCTACTAATGAGAATCAATGGCTGAAATTAATTAGGGTATTACTAAAGGGTCATGCCAGAACAAAGTCAATGCCAGAACAAAGTCAAGGCAATATATAAATAAAGCATCAGATGCTTATATATACTCTAAACTACATAAGCTATGTAATCATGTCCTCATGCCTTCTACGAATTTATCCATCGTAGTCATATTATTCAACTAGTCTAATAATCCTAATACTAGTCAAATCCTAAGTGGTAAACATCTACCAATAATATCTTATCATTTATATCACAATGATAACTAGCTACGTATAGCAGTAATAGCAATTTATAACCAAATGCTATCTATAAACCAGCAACCTAAAAATCTAACAGTCCAATAGATATCAGGTTAAAACAATACCAGACAAAACATGATATCACCGCATAACCAATATAAATATGTACTAAATCTAGAAAATTTTCTAGAATGTATTTACCTGTTAGCTGTCTGGAGATGTCCTGTCTTCGCCAAATCCCCCATATTGACCTCGTCAATAATACCTCGAATTTCCGAAACATAAAAATCGTCGGAAATCCGTACAACTCCGAAAATACCCAGTTAACCTGCCAAACTTGGCGAACTCCATAAACCCAAAGACCCTAAGGAACTCGAAACCTATGCTCTGATACCAAATAAATTGTCACGCCCCGAGGGAGTCTCCGCTGACTAAAATCCGGCAAAGACCTCCCTCAGACGGGTGACAATATCAATTTTTATACAAGGCCTACACGGCCACTATACATCGGTCAACACGACCGGAATCCAAACAACACACGCAGATAATAATAAGGCCTCAGGCCAACAAATCTAGGTAAACAAAAGTCTACACTAACTAGACTTACCCCTTCTGCCATCTGGGCAGGAATACCCAACCAAACCAATCAAAATAAGATCCGACCAATGGTCCACAAGAACCCCAAAAATTCACGAGTACATAAATCCATTTCCAAGCCTAAACATATCTTCTATACAAAATTCAAACCAAAACTCAAACAACTAAGAAACTGTCACTACGAGGGGGGGATATGGCAACTGGACTCTCCTGACAGCTTCATCCTGAAATAAAAAAAATAAAACCACGGGGTAAGTTCAAAGAACTTAGCGGATATTTATCGATATGAATAGTAAGATATAGCTAACAATACTAATCATGTCAGTACAGTCTCATATATATGGTAAGCAAGAAATAAATGAAAAAGGACTGTACTCACCTGAATCTCCTACCCTGATATAGGAGCATATGCCCTACTATAAGAGATAAAGTCATCATCATATATGAATATGAATCATGTATGCATGGCAATCATATGCAACATCCAAGGCATCAATACAATAATGCATCAAACACAATACAAATGCAATCCGTGCAAAAATGCATGTCGTACATATGACATGGTCACCCCTGACGCCAGTCAGCCGCCTCACACGCGATGGTGAAGCCGAGTGGGTAGGGCTATGACAACTGTGCACTCTGCCATCACTGCTCCTGAGTGACCGAGTGGACAGGATGCTGTCGGAGTACACCTATCCTCTTGCCCCAAACATAGTGGGGGAGCTAAGCTCTCATCTCCCAGTGTCATAGACCAGAGGAGGGATCCCTGCCCGCTATCACGCTTCCTCATCGCTACCCATGAGTGGACCAGCGGAGCCTGACAGAGCAACTGCACACACCCTCCTGATGTACCACTAACCCATGAGTGGCAGTGTGTGCAGGCCATGTAACTGGTTGCGGGCTCAACAATAATGGAACCCCGTCCAGCCAGCATGCAATCATGCAAGATGGTGCATGACACTAAAGCATGTAATACCAACTAACATACGTATCCGAATAATATGCACAATAAAAAGGTACATATACATGATCCAAGTAAAACAGGAAAAGTATAACTATAAACAGATCAAATGCATGTGTCAAATAGGCATAATAACATGCAAGGTAGATAAACATGAAAACTATTGCAAGCTATAACTATCTAGCATATCAACATGACTATATCAAAAAGACAAGTCAAAATACCCGCCTTATATAATGCTCGTGATAACTATCTTCACGCCCGTGAACCTGCCTCGTGACCAAAACCTGATACGTAGAATGTCCGAGCTATCTTCCAATCCGAGGATTGCTTCTGCTTTCCATTCTCGAATCTGTTATTTAACCTGATCAATAAATCTACCTTTAATGAATTTAAACAACCCTATTTAATTCAATTGTCCGTCTCAATTTACTAGTCCAATTTAATCTCTCAACCAAACTTAAACAATCTAAAACAAATTAGTTAACTGATTAACAAATCAAGCCCAACTTAATTAATTAAGCCCATGTGAACTATAGGACTAATCAAATTAATTAATTAATCCCTAATCAATTAACTTGATTCGCAGCAATTGCACGATCCCACATCAGCTCGAAAGCTTCGGCAATGCATCACAAATGGAGAGTCTTGTCGGGCCAGACAAATCTGAGATGGTGCGGCGAAAATGGGAGCCGAGAGGAAGTCGTGATGGGGCGACGATGATCTAGGAAAGGAGCAAGAGGTGCCTCGGACGAACCTCGTGAGGTCGCCGCGAGAAACAATCGCGAACGCAAGGGCTCGCATCGCGCTGGGGCTCGTAGCGGCGCCTAGACGCCGATCCGCGGTCGGAGATGGAGGTTGCAGCGTCGGGCGAAAGCGGGTCGCGGCGGCCGACGCGCGTCATCTAGGGCAGAGGAGTCCGGCGAGTGCGCGAGGAAGAAGCGGGCTCGGCTGATGGTGGCGGTGGTTCGGACGGCGAAGGGAAGCACGCGCCGGGCGGGGGCGGGGGTGGCGGTTGTCGGGTGCGGCGGCGTCGAGCTGCCGTGAGGAAGAGAGAAGAGGGCGCGTGTAGGAGAGCACGGCGCGGCATCGGGCTCGAGGAAGAAGGGAGTCACCGACGAAGCAGAGGGCGCCGGCGAAAGTGGCTCGCGTCGGGCGGCGGTGGGCTGCCGACCGCAATGAGGAAAGGGGCGTCGGCGGAAGAAACTGCCGAAGGAACGAAGTCGCGGCGGGGAAAAAGAAAAAGGGAAATAGAAATTAGGTTTTTCGTGTATTTATCCCCTTTAAATAGACCCCTCTAAAGCCTATTTATTTTATCCCCGTAAAAGTCTCGTACGGAGTCCGTTTAAATCCAGAAAAATTCCTAAAATTTCCTAAAAATCCCGAAAAATTTCCAGGCTTATTTCCTTAATTATTTGGCCATTTAATTTACTTTTTTAAATTTTTTAGTATTTAACATTCTCCCCCACTAATTAAAATTTGGTCCCCAAATTTCCTACTCAAATGCACAACGAGTAAGAAACACCACAAGTATTGAAAATATACCTCACGTACCTTAAGTAAACAAGTGGGGGTATTGAGCTATGATCTTTTCCTCGAGCTCCCAAGTAGCCTCCTCGTCGGTGTGGTGACTCCACCCGACCTTGACAAGTCGCACAACCTTGTTCCGTAATTGTCGTTCCTTGAAATCCAAAATCCGTACCGGAACCTCTGCGTAAGTAGCATCAGGTTGAATAGAACCTGACACACCTGACCGAATATGTGTAGGGTATGACACATACTTCCTCAACATGGGCACATGAAACAGAGCATGGATACCAGCCAAGTACGGTGGTAGCACTAGACAGTAAGCGACTGCTCCGATCCTCTCCAAAACCTCAAACGGATCAATGTACCTAGGAGCTAGCTTACCACGGAGTCCAAATCTCTTCGCCCCTTTCATGGGTGAGACTCGCAAGAATACCTGATTACCAATAGAGAACTCCCGAGGTCTCCGTCTCAGATCTGCATAACTCTTCTGACGATCTTGCGCCTCTGCCATCCTACGTTTGATAGTACGGACCAACCCTGTCTCATACTGAGCTCTATGGGTCCTAGCAACTGGTCCTCCCAGTTGCCCCCGAAATCCATTACACAGGACCTTAACAAGTCCTCGAGTGTCTAAATGGCCCGCTCAGACTGTCCATCTATCTGCGGATGGAATGCAGTACTAAAACAAGAATCTGTATGCCTAAGGCCTACTGCAGACTCTGCCAGAACCGGGACGTGAATCGGGGATCTCTATCTGATATAATGCTCAAGGAACACCATGCAATCTGATGATATCCCGACAATATATAACTCTAAAAGCGATCGAAGAGTTCGTCTTCCAAATCACTAAAAAGTGCACGGATTTGGTTAGTCGGTCAACGACTACCCAAATCGCGTCATGTCCTTGATGTGTCCTAGGCAACCCACTACAAAAATCTATAATAATATGCTTCCACTTCCATTCCGGAATCAGAATTTCCTGAAGCATCTGTTCCTTAAACTAATGCAACTTCAGAAACCATTATCCTCCTCGGTGTCAGAGATAATAGTCCATCTACCGTCCAACATCCACTCCACCACACACTCTGTAAGTGCATGGGAGGCTATCACGACCAAACTTCCTTGTTACAACCGTTTGTGTTTCTGCTACTTTATAGTAGTTATCTCGTAGCTAGCCAAAATCCCATGAGCATTCCTGCTCTTCACCTCTACAATACAACCTAATCACTGCTAAGTCCACGTCATATATATGACTTATCTCGCAGTTCTTTAACTGTCGTAATCTTAGGATACGTCCTATTCTATAGCATTGGAATTGCTCCGATCCCCGAAAGGTTGCATCCATATACACTACTCTTCCATCCACACCAGAATAATTAATTAACACTGGCGTAAAAGTCAACCATCGTCTGAGCCCTGAAACTAGTTTCACAAGCTGCAAACCAAGTAAATTTCATCACCTTCCTGATCCAACCAGTCAGCGATGTAGTACCACTAGAGCATCCTATCCATATATATGATAATAATCAAATCAATACCAAGAAAACCACCATCTATGGTGGTCGAGTGCGCAACTCCAACTATCACCCTCAATAATGGCCAAGTTACGCAACTCCAATGACCACAAATGATCCTATCGTGTCCAGAATACACGACTTCCCAAATCCCTGGACGACTAAGTCATCAGTAAGCCTAATAAGAAAATCAAACGTTCATACAATTCATACCAAGTATGAAATTGTCGTCGCTACACACCTGCATTCTCTTTACTCTAGGCTGATGATATAACAATCATCACAATGACAATGATAATTGTAGGACACCATGTCACTACAATATCATCACACCAGTCACCAATCAATCCTAGAGTATATATAGGTATCCTATAGCTGATCTAAATAGATCATATATATCCACAATGAAGGATATTCCTTTCCTTCCACAACTACCGCATTCTATCATCGATAATCGATGCATAACCTCAAAGGTCCATCTCTCTTTTAACAAAGAGTTTCGGATCTTTTCTGGAAGAAATTCTGGGACAGATAAATGTCCGCTCCAATACCTCCTATAATAAGGTAAAACGATCTTTCATCGTCTTAACCAGTGTACGCATACACGCCTTATCCATAACCAAATCACTAATAGTAGGGACTGATATTTTCTGAGGGTTTACTCCTTGACCTTCAAATTGATGACTAGCAGGCCATATTCCTAGCTTCCTAATTCGACATCAGTCGACACCTCTAAAGAGTCCGTACTTCCGAAATCATCGTTAGGTTCCGCAAAGTCAATACGTCATCGACCTCGTCCCCCAACCATGAGTAGGGGCAATTTCACTAAGTCACTACTTTTCCTAACCACTAAAGTATCGTAACTACTAAAGACGATACTTTTCCTATAGCTCAGAGATATCCTTCAGCTCGCCTGGTCCTAAAACCCGAGAACTCCCAAAAATCCAAGGGAAATCAAATCCTCGAAACACAAAACCCATAAACCAAAACCGTAAACCAATAAAATTGTCACGTCCTGGGGGCATATCCGTCATCCAAATGATAGAGGAGCCCCTTAGTGACAATTTTCCAAAATCCATGGACCCAATCTGGTAAAAACCTCGAAATAATTATAGAGATACTAGTATTTTAATAACTGCATGCATGCACGACTAAACATATATCCATTAAAGTAAACTAGTTTTTATGACACCAAATCAAACTGCGACAAAATCCAAAGTGCATAAATAAAATGCAATACCGATAAAGTAAATAAAGCGACATCTCGACGATGCAGTAGAACAAGCACAGCAAGGAACTCTCTGAGCGACACGAAGGTAGGGCAACAAAACACGTCCTCCATCAGTTAACCTAGAGGATAAGTGGGGAGGAGGTAAGTACAACCACTCAGTGGATGGATATACAATAGTGCATAATCATAATGCACATAATGGAAGCCACAGGGAACAAGCTAGTGTTACCCAACCCTCAGAGTACCAATATCAGTCTGCAACTATCCTGATCATCAATATAACAACCACTGCAACAAGCAATGCACATCCAGATACCACGACAAAGCCTCGTGGCTCTCGAGGTAATAAAAATGGAACTATCTATGAGCTACCGCGAACGTAACTCGTGGGTCGACAATCAATAGCACTGTCTACGTGCAACTACATGCTACCACGAATGGAACTCGTGGACAGTCGATTATCCTAGGTTGTTAAGCCTAAGATTACCCAATGCATCTTGCATAGAACGACTATCCAAGTCGATAAAGATCACCGATCTACAATTAAACCCATTGAGGCGGTCAAGCGAGGGTTTCAACACCTCTAATACGAAATGTTTACCAAATTCGGTAAAGATCATCAACTTATAAATAAATAAGTTGAGATGATTAAATCTAGCATTCCAACCCTTCTAACATGATCGGTATCAAGGTCGATCAAAATCACAAGTCCTCCAATAACCACGTCGAGATGATTACTCATAGGGTTTCGTCCCAATTAACAGGAAACGTCTATCCAGGCCAATAAGGACCACAAATCTACTATCAAGCCCTTCAAGAGGATTAAGCCTAAATTATATTGTCCTACCAGTTCAATCATGCATGCTCCAACATGCTACCACGAACAGATCTCGTGGGTACATAACCTGTAAAGCTATCTAGCTACAGGTGTCATACGAATCCGATTATCACCAACTCTGAACGAATAACGCAAGAGTATAACCTTACAGTAGACTATCTCAACCATGTATAGGGGGCATGATTGACCACAATATACAAAGCACCTACCTATAGAGAGACTCTACTGCAGACTCTCTCTACACCACGAATGGGAGATATAGTAAGGATTAATCGCATCCTTACCATACAAACTCTACTAGTCCGATCACCATATCACTGAAATAGTAAATGGATAAATATATACCAATATGCACATCCGGATCATTACGCCTAGGGTTCCAACACCTAGGGTTCCACTAATGTTGTTTCATTCCTGAGATCCGCTCCTACAGAATAACCTTATCTAAGTTATTCTATCTCTACTAGTCTTTATCAGGGTGTCCATCGCAAAAAAACACAGAACCATATAAACATATAACAAGCTGTCTAATAAACGGCAGCATAGTCCTACTAATGGGAATCAATAGCCGAAATTAATTAGGGTATATCTAAAGGGTCATGCCAGATCAAAGTCACGACAATACTAAATAAAACATCAGATGCCTATATATACCCTAAACTATGTAAGCAATGTAATCATGTCCTCATGCCTTCTACGAATTTATCTATCTTAGTCATATTATTCAACTAGTCTAATAATCCTAATACTAGTCAAATCCTAAGAGGTAAACATCTACGAATAATATCTTATCATTTATATCACAATGATAACAAGCTACGTATAGCAGTAATAGTAATTTATAACCAAATGCTATCTATAAACCAGCAACCTAAAAATCTAACAGTCCAACAGATATCAGGTTAAAACAATCCTAGATAAAATATGATATCACCGCATAACCAATATAAATATGCACTAAATCTAGAAAATTTTCTAGAATTTATTTACCTGTTAGCTGTCTGGAGATGTCCTGTCGCCGCCAAATCCCCCATATTGACCTCGTCAATAATACCTCGAATTTCCGAAACATAAAAATCGTCGGAAATCCATACGACTCCGAAAATACCCAGTTAACTTGCCAAACTTGGCGAACTCCATAAACCCAAAGAGAGTTCTAGATCACTTGGTTACTAGGATTCATAATCTTTAGTACTTAGCCTGGAGGTCTAGAGTTTGAATCCTGGGGAAGGCAAAAACCCACTTCCAGGGGTGGGAAGTCCAGGTGAGTAACGACGGGCCAACAGGGGCGACGGTCGTCGACCAATAGGGGTCGCCGAATTCCGCCAATAGGGGCCAGGTGCCAATAGGGGCCCGATCGTTACACAAAATCTCCTATTATAATGCAATATAGGGATTCTCCATATCTTCTCTCTAGGAATGTAATAATGAGTGATAATCTCAAGATCAAATTGTAATGGAGATTCTTTATATTGCTATGAATGGCAAACATGAAGTAATGCAAGTAACACAATTGTAACTCACTAAACTACACTTGTAAAAATGGAAACTTTATATTCTAACAAATAACAATTAACTCAACTATTGGAATGCAAATAAGAAATTGCAAGAATTAAGTAAATTAAAATGCATCAGCTAAAATAAAAATAATGTAAAGAAATTAATTAAATTGTAGTAATTAAACAAATTAAAAGTCATCAACTAAAGGTAGTGTAAGGGAAACAACCAAATTACATGAATTAATGAAATGCTACACAAAATGTCTACTATTCTATGAAATATGGATCCATATTTTATAGAATGAAATGGATGAAAGCCAAGTGAAGGGGTTGTTGTGAGCTTGTGGAGGAGTTCCAAGATTCTGAAAATTGCGATTGAAATGAGTTGTGGAAGATGGATGAGCAATGATGACCTTGCGAAGGTGAAGACGATGGAAAATCTCCATAACTTATTCTCGTTTACAAGTGGTGTTGAATTGTCTTGATGCATTTTCAATAGAATTGCACGATCAAATTGCAAAATGAAACACTTACAGTCCAGTGTCATTTTCGATTGACCTTTCGTGCTTGTCGTCGGAAGGATGATTATGCAATCGAAAAACCCTTCACTATTCCACAAATCAAATCCCTCTCATGGTACTAGATGTTCTTCTCTCGAAGACAATGAGCACAACACCTCCACAGTGAGAGCTTTCTCTGCACAAAAAAGACTCGGACGAGAGTTCTCTCTCTCATAATCTCTCTCGTGTTCTCCCTCACCGCCTCTGTGTACACAATGCAACCACCTCCTTTCTGATGATTTGGATGCTCTTTCAAAGGAAGCATAATGCACGTCTCTCTTGTGAGTGCACTAAGTGCATTACTGTATGGAGCAGTAACTGCGGTAATGTACAATATGTGTAATAATTCTAACATCTTCCACTCATCCAAGTTATGCCACAAAAGTGAACAACCACAAAGACTATTTAGAATAGAGACCATTAGTCACAAAGACCAATAAAAACATCCAATTCATATTTAGAAAAAATAGTTCATGCGACGATAAGCATACTGAATGATTAATGCTAAGAAAGTTATTACAATTTACATAGTCGCTATTTAAAACAAATTAAAGACGTATCTTGTATTTACCCCAAATTAAATTATTTATATTAATACGAACATCTCTAGTCCCTCATAATGATTGTTATGTCAAGAGCATATCTAATATCTCATATTATTCACAATCACATTTTATGTACACAACAAAAAATTTAATTAATCGACCAGTGAATAAATACTAAAGATGTAAAATCTTTTTAATCTTTCTTTTTAGCTATAATCCATTCATTTTAATCAATCACTTTGCTAGTCATGTTCGATAAACTGAATCATCCATAGTCAATAGGATACATGCTAAAGTAGCAGACCTTGATTAAAACTTTAAGTTGACAACTAAATAGTCACTTAAGGTAAAATTGAGATTAACATATAATCTCAAATACTCACATAGTAGAGAAGTAGAAATTCATTCTTCTACTACCCTTATCGTCATCATAACACATGTCGTATGAATCACATCTACAATGTTATTCTCTTTACTAATAAAGAGCGCATATTTTTCTCAAATTTAACATCGTACACACTACAATCTAGACAATCCAATTTCAATCTAGCTTCCAACAGGTTTAATAAATAGTGAGTATTATGATCATTTTCATCAAATGATCTCATCTTGATACAACTATTAAGGCGACCTCCACTTACAGATATGTCTTCATTCATAGCTTCGCTAGTTGTCCCATAAGCAACGATTTTACCTCTATTTATACTTAACAAATAGATATGATTGTCCATGTGAGAGGATCAATCTCAATCCGCTAATATCCTCACTGAGACTTTATCCAAATATAATAAGGGCATATAAACTGAATAGACCATAACATTTCATAAAACATCTTATAATATTCAATTGCCATTACAATATGTTACATTCTCTGAAGTCCTAAAAACTTCATATGTCATTGAAATGCCCTTTAGTCAATGACTTGATAAATGGATCTACAAGTATAACACGTGTAGGAATATACTCAAGAATTTTTCTTTTTCTTGGCAACAATATCCATTATACTTAATAGCTATGTGCTTGCCCTTGCCGTAATATTTGAGATCCTTCGAAAAAGCTATAGCAGTTTGATTGTCATAGTAGACAATAATAGGACTCTTACTACTCTCAGCAATCTTCAAATGCTTCACGAGCCTTCTTAACCAGACAACTTCTTGCGCAACTACTGAACATGCCACATATTCAACTTTTATTATCGACAGACCTACACAAGCCTGTTTCTTGTTGTTCCATGGGATGACGCCACCATTCAACAAAAAGGTATAGCTTGACGTGGATTTCGAATCTAGGTCCTCATCCAAATCTACATTTAAATAATTCTTCATACTCATATCAGATCCCTAAAAACATAGATAATAATTTATTATTTCTTTTAGATATCTGAATATCCTCTTCATCAATTTTAGATATCTAAATATCCTCTTCATCGCTTTACAATGTCTTGGTCTTGGATTTGACTTGAAATGACTAAGCCAATAGCATAACTAATATTAGGACGTGTACACAACATAGAGTACATTAAACTACCAATGACACTGGCATATGATATTTTCTTCATCTTAGCTATTTCTTCGAGAGTCTTCGAGAAGTCTGTTCAATATTGCAATTTGACATGTTAAAATGTTATAGCAACTTAGTTATATATGCATTTTTAGACAAATCAAAAAGTCTTTTAGATCGATCTTTAATGATATTTACTTCTAAAATGTACTCAGATTATCTCATATTCATTATGTCAAATCGTGATGAAAGTCACGCTTTGACTTCTATCACAAACTCTATATCATTTCCAGCTATTAGTATATTATCAACATATAATGATAAGATAACAAACTTTCTTTTTTCCTTTCTCAGGAAAACACAATGATCCTCATTGATTATTTTGAAATCATAAGATTAAATGACTTCATTAAATCTTGTGTTTCATTGTCTTGCCACTTGCTTTGGCCCATAAATAAACTTTTTAAGTCTACACATTTTATTCTTTTGGCTTTCAACAATGTAACCTTCTAGATTCTATATATATTACTTCATCAAACTCACCATTTAGGAAATTCATTTTTACATCTATCTGATGTAATTCCAAGTTATAATGTGCTACAATAACTAAACTGACATGAATTGACACAAATTTCATAATAGGAGGAAATGTCTTTTCGAAGTCAATACTCTCTTGTTGTGTGTATTCTTTTACAACCAAACTAGCTTTGTATTGATTAATTGATCCATCTGCTTTCCTCTTAATTTTGTGAATCCATTTATTCTTTATATCCCTTCGGCCTAAAGGAAGATCGACTAAATCTCAAACATATTTTTTTTAATAGATTGCATTTCTTCATCCATTGCATCTTTTCACTTTTCTCTAACATTGCATTTCAATGCTTTCTCAATAGTACGAGATTCATCATAATCAACTGGGAGTATCATTAATTCATCAAATCTTTTTGGAGGTTTAATATTACGAATATTTCTTCATAAGTTTGGCTATCAAGAAATCAACTCATGACTTGACAAAACCACTCTCACTAGCACTACAACAAATTTGACTAGCGTGAGAAAGAGGTGGACGTGGTCGACGGATGGAGGTTGAGGAACGGAGGGTGTGCTGAGAAAGCGATGGACGAAGACTAGGCCAACGTGAGAAAGCGGAGACGGAGGATGAAGAGAATAGACGAAGACGGGATGAGGCGAGCGTGAGAAATTGACAAGCGTGCAGAAAGTGATGAGGAAGGTGAAGAGAATGGGCGGAGACGGGCGAGAGTGAGAATGTGTCGAGCGCGAGAAAGCGCCGGAGAGAATAGATCGTTTATGAAAAAAATTAACCTAAAAAGTAATATAATTAATTAGTAATATGATTATTAATTAGTAATATAATTAATAAGAATAATAAGAGCAAATGCATTGTTAAAAATTTAAAAAAAAATTATTTTCGGATTAAAAAATAATAAATTGTTTAATACTAATAGCAAATGTGTTGTTAAATTTTAAAAATTTTATTTTTGTAATTATACAAATATAATATTATCCACAGCGTACTAGATTGGCGTACTATAAAAAAATTAATTTTTTATAATGATACTTTTAATGGGGTGCAAAATGCACACTGCGGATAATATTAACAATTCTAATATTATCCACAACGCACTTGATTGGCACGCTATGAAAAGTTTATTTTTTTATAATGAAACTTTTAATGACATGCAAATTGTACGCTATTATTATTTCATATTAACAAGCTTAGTGTAGAATACGGAAAATATATATATATATATATATATATATATATATATATATATATATATATATATATATATATATATATATATATATATATATATATATATATATATATATATATATATATATATATATATATATAATTCGTTAATTAATTAGGATTAATTAGGGGATTAATTAGGCTTAAATAGTGGGCCAAAATTGGGTGAAATGTAATGTAATGGATGGGCTTAAATAAAAATCAATTGAGCTTAGAGTTGGCTGGGTTAACCAGGTTCGTTCGAACGATGCTTATAAGGGCTGCCGAACGAACAGAACCCCATTTCCTCGCGATTTTCCTTCTCTGCACCGAACCTTTCTTCGCCGTGCATTTTCTTCGCCGATCTCGTCGGCGATCCAGTGTGAGCAGCTTGATGGCGCCGCCACTTGGTAGATCTCCGGCCGGGGGATCAAGGGAGGGTTCTCGCCTGGAAAGAAGGCGCGGCGACACTCAATGACGGACGACGTCGTCGTTGCGGCAGCCGAGCCGCCATCGAGGTAAGATTCGTGTCGTCTTTCTTTGGAATGGGAGTTTAGATCTAGCCGGAATGTTGGTTTTAGCTCGGATCGGTTTTAGCGATGTCGGAGTGGATTGTTTTTGACGCGAATTTGGGAGATATCGCCGCCGGTGAAGGTTGGACTCGGTAAGTTGGACCTAACCCAGTATATCTAACTGTGGTATCCATTGATTGAATTTTTGGTATGCTGTGATTGTTGGATTTGCGTTGTATTGGAAATTTGATTTGCCGATGACTATTTGGGTGTGATTCGGGTAATTTCCAGTGATGAGTTTCGTTTTATGGATGGTTTGATATGTTTGGATCGTTATTAGCTAAGGCTTGATACGTTCTGAGTTGGTAAGGATTTGATCAGTAATGTTGATATTTCAATTGTTCAGCTATAGTGTAGTGTTTGAATCAAAGATCGGTTGTGTGTGGTGGGTTGAGAATCGTAGCTGTGATTTGGAGAATAACCTGTGATAAGTTTCAATCAGGAATTTGAGTGCTTGTGATAGACTTCGATTTGGGAATTAGGTTGTGATTGGAGTGGTAAGGTCTCATCTGGTGTTGATTTAAGTTTTGTGATTGCAAGTTGATGGTGTACTGTGGGTCGCGGAAGAAAAGATGCAGAGGTAATCCGGCGTCCGAGCCGCCGACGATGGATGGGTAGTGTTCAGATGGTGCTCAGAGTGTGTGGAAGGAAAGGTTATGATGGAACCGTGTCCGATGAGGTTGTGGATGTAGATGGATTGTGTTAATTGATTTGGGATTAGTAGGGTTCTTATTCGTAGACGGGAAAGGAATACGAATATAAAATAGTATTTATTCGTATTATTATTGGAGTGTTATGCTAAATCCTAATTTGTGATTATGTGCAGGTTTGGGATACGGCAGCCCGCCACGTGAGGATTATACGAGCTCAGATCGTGTGGGTAATATCTACCGGTCCTAGTAGTTCGATCAATTTCGTGCATGACATTGTATATATGTTATACCGCTACCTTAGATCCACTCTTATTTACTCATATGCTTGTACTGTCTTTGACCTTGAGATATATACTCTGTTACGTCATTAATTATCTAGCATGGATAGGAACTGTAAAACTCTATTATGTGCTAGCTAATAGAGGTTCAGTAAATACCTGTGGTTAGGGTTATCTTTATGACCTCAGATCTGGGTTACTGGGTTGCATCACTAGGTTAGGTGATGAGTCCAAATTACGAGGTTGGTTGTTGTACCATACACCTAGTAGTGGGTTATCTTGACGGATCTATTTATCTGTACATAGGTAAATAGGTAGTGATTACGGATTAGTTGTCCTTGCATGGTTGACTTTTAGTTGACTAGGTCTCCCCGTGAGTTAGGGAGTGTTGCGAGGATTTGTGCGTTAACTATGCATCATTACATTGCATGCATGCTGACGACTGGGTCTCCCTTATGGATGAGACAAGTCGTCAGTCATCCTGCCTCCCCGGCCACTCGGGGTAGTGGTAGCAGGTCGGTGAGGGCGAGCATTGGATGTGCCGCGCTACGGCCACTAAGGATGGTGGTAGCCGAGATGCGCACCGCCACCGAAAGCGAGTGGTGTTAGCACTCGCCCACTATAGACGGTGGTTGTGTGCGACGGTTGTCCCGTGTGCGCAGAGCTCGCTTACTCATGGGTAGTGACGGAGAGCGACCAACAATAGGGACCCCGGGAGTAGTTAGCTCTTACGCTTATGCTACTCATTCATACTACCCAACTGGTCACTCGAGAGTAGTGACGGCTGGAGTCGGGCTAGTCGTCATGCCGTGCCACCCGGGCCATACTGGGGTCGTGGTTGGACGGGTCCGCAGACATGGCCATGCATATGCATTGCTGATATATATATGTATGCGTGTATGTGATATATGTTTTACATATGCCTGTGATGTCGATTTGGTCGTGATATGATTGTACATCATGCTACATGCCTTTTGCATATTTTATATACCAGCTTTGTGCATGTGTTGAGCATGAGTGTGTACTATTTGGATTATGTCATGATATATGCTCAGGATGTTATAGATCGGAGGATCAGTATGTATACATTACTTTATGTCGATTGATCGTTCATTTATGCTATGAGTAGGACATGTATGTGATTACTGATTACTATGCTTAGTACTGTATGTCTGTCGGACTCATGTTGCATACCTGTAGATCTTCACATGTATACCTGTAGATCTCTTTACCCTGTATGTTGTTTATGCACTTCTATATATTACCCCTGAGTTTTATACTCACCACCCTGGACCCTGGGTTTCCTGTCACCCAGGTAGTAGATAGAAGACTTCGGCATGGACTCGGAGCATTGCCACCTGATCCCATCTCGCCGTTTTTCCGAGGGTTTTGCTTCCCATCATATGTAGCTTTATATGGACTCTTATTGTTTTGGAGATCATGCTGTATGTTCTCTTTTGATATTCAGTATGGATTTTATTCTAGTATGGACGGATATACCGATGTACTTATGTTGACGAGTTTGTATTTCCATGTGTTTGGCTTCCGCTATTGATGTTGTACGTTTTGCTGTGTTGTTATACATATTCGATATGTGTTATACTGGCTGCGACTTTGTACCGTATTGGAATTGTCATAAGGGGGTGCCGTCCGTTGGCCGGACAGAGTCTACCTCGGGGCGTGACAATTTTATTGGTATCAGAGCTCTAGGTTGCGATGCCATGCAATAATGTTTTTGTCGGATTTTGGGACCTCGGAAATCGTTTTGATTTGATTTGATTTCGATTTTGGTAAGATGGGATTGACAGAGGCATGAGCTCCGAGTTGTCCGAAGTAAGAAATCTTAACACTTAATATTTTCTGGATTAAATATTTAAGTAAGTCGTTCAACAGGTGTGAACAGACGATATTATGGCACCTGTTCAGACTCGTAAGAGAGGTCGACCATCTAAACAGCCTACCTCCGGAGGACCGATTGATCAGGAGGAGCCACGACAGTCTCCTACCAGAGGTTCAGAACCTCAAGAGCCTGATGTACCCTTGACTACGCTGATCGCTACGGATTCTAGTTGGGTCGAGTCAAGGCACGATATCGGTGTTAGCAAGACGGCCACCAAGGACCGATTCACGTTATTCCGAGGCGAGTCTGATCCCTGGATTGCACGGACTTGGTTAGACAATTTGGAGGATACATTTGAGTTCATGAGTTGCACCGATGAGGAGAAGGTGGGTCTAGCAGCTTATCATCTTAGGGAGCAGGCGGTTACATGGTGGAAAATGCAGAAGACCTTGATGGGAGAGCAGAACATCACCTGGGCAGTTTTCCGAGATATATTCTGGAGGCAGTATTTTCCTTCTGCGTTCTCTACCGCACGCCGTCAGGAGTTCTTAAGCCTTAAGCAGGGGGATCGATCAGTTATGGAATACAATGCAGAGTTTACTCGATTAGCGGAATTCTGTCCGCGTCTGGTAGCACAGGATGAGGACCGGATGTTACAATTCACACAAGGTTTGGCAGCCTATATTCGAGTAAGAATGTCTGGATCCTCCATTAACTCGTACCGTGAGGCACTGGATAGGGCTCTGTCTATTGAGATGACTTCTCAGCAAATTGCAAAGGAGAAGGAGGTAGAAAGCGATGTCCTGTGGGAAAGCAATGAGGCAGGATACGACCACCGAGACTCGGAAGCGAATCGAGAGAGGGCTTCGAGGTACTCTGGAGGGATCATCTAGGGCACAGAAAGGGAAGCGACCAGCTTCTGGACAGTCTGGTGGTTATCAGAAGAACCGTAAGAGCGGATACATGACTGGATGCCGAAGGTGTGGGTCTGAGAGCCATAATGTTTCCGAGTGTCCTCTGGATCGCGATGTTTGCTTCTACTGCAAGCATCCAGGACATACGAGTCGAGAGTGTACTCTGAAGGCACAGTTGGAGTTTTCAGGAAATTCCAGCAAGGGAAAGAGATCTGATCAGCATCATCAGCAGAGGTCAGCATCTAGGACGCAGATGCATGGTCAGAGACAGCCACCCCCTCCTACAGCTCAGATATATCATATACACGGGAGTGATTCTTCCGGGATGCCGGCGGCGATTCATTATACACCAGCTCCAGAGAGTTATTATTCCGGACCACCTACTCAGCGATATCTACCGGCTCTCAGGGATATATTATACCTGCGCAGCAGAGTCAGCCTCCAGCAGTATCATCACAGACCCATATCCATCCGGAGTGGAGGCCTTCTACTATGGAGTGGGAGATCGAGTTTATGCCATTACCCGGGAGGATGCTCAGCGGGCCGAGGGATCGGTCATTCGGGGTATGATTTTGGTTTATTCTATACCTGCTGATACATTGATTGATACTGGTAGCTCGCATTCCTGTATTTCTAGTATATTTCTGAGAAAAATTGGGAGAATCCCTATGATTCGTTCTTGTGGATTAGCGGTATCATTACCATCGGCGAGGTTTTGACGCATCAAGTAATCGAGGGTTGTCCGTTGGATTTTGAGGGACATATACTTACGGTGGACCTTCAGGTGCTAGAGATAGTGGAATTCGACATTATACTCGGAATGGATTGGTTGGCTACATATTATGCTACAGTGGATTGTAGAGCGAGAGTAGTGACCTTCCGACCACCCGATCAGCCTGCATGGGAATTCGTGGGTACCCGTGATGATGGAGTGTTCGTTATATCTGCACTTCAGGCTCGGAGATTGTTGTTGCATGCTTGTCATGGTTACTTATTCTCATTGGTCAAAGTGGAGAGTGAGGAGATACCACCTCTTTCCAAACAGACGGGTAGTTCGTGAGTATCCTGATATATTTCGGATGAACTTTCCGGGCTTGCCACCTCGAGGCAAGTGGAATTCGCGATAGAGGTGATTCCAGAACCGCACTGTCAAAAAGCTCCATGGATGGCAAGAAAGAGTTAAGTGAGCTAAAGATACAGCTGCAAGAGTTATTGGATAGGGGTTTTGTGCGTCCTAGTGTTTCACCTTGGGGAGCTCCGGTGCTGTTCGTTAAAAAGAAAGATGGATCTCTGCGGTTATGTATTGATTACCGACAACTTAATGCGGGTTAAGAACAAATATCCACGAGGATAGAGGATTTGTTTGATCAGCTCAAGGATACTTGCGTGTATTCCAAGATTGATCTGCGATCAGGTTATCATCAGCTGAGGGTAAGAGACGAGGATGTTCAGAAGACAGCGTTCCGCACGCGTTATGGACATTACGAGTTTCTAGTGATGTCATTTGGTCTTACTAATGCTCCAGCTGCATTTATGGATTTGATGAACCGGGTATTCTTGAGGTACTTAGATCAGTTTGTTATCGTATTCATAGATGATATCTTGATATATTCTCGTTCTGAGGAGGAACATGAGCACCATCTTCGGATTGTATTGGAGACATTGCGACGAGAGCATTTATATGCCAAATTTAGTAAGTGCGCTTTCTGGTTATCTTCTGTGGGATTTCTTGGACATGTGGTATCTAGCAGAGGTATTTCAGTTGATCCCGTAAAATCGGCGATTACGGGGAGCAGCCAAAGTCAGTTCAGGAAGTCCGTAGTTTTCTTGGATTGGCCGGGTATTACCGTAGATTTGTGGAGGGATTTTCCCGTATAGCCACACCACTTACTCGCTTGACCCGGAAAGGGGTCAAGTTTGCTTGGTCAGAGGCGTGTGAGTCCAGTTTTCAGGAGCTTAAGCAGCGTCTAGTTTCTGCACCGGTATTGGTGATTCCTTCTTCTTGCGATGGGATGGTACTGTATACTGATGCTTCTTTCCAAGGATTGGGAGTTTTGATGCGATTCGGCCAGTGTAGTATCTTATGCCTCCCGTCAGCTTAAGGATCATGAGAGGAATTATCCGGTACACGATCTGGAGTTAGTAGCCATCATTTTTGCGCTAAAGATATGGAGACATTATCTGTATGGGATTACTTTTGAGATCTATACGAACCATAAGAGTTTGAAATATCTTTTCACTCAGAAAGAATTGAATCTTAGACAGAGACGATGGATGGAATACCTAAAGGATTATGATTGCACCATTCAGTATCATCCGGGTAAAGCTAACGTTGTAGCAGATGCACTGAGCAGGAAGTCCCGTGGGATTCTGGCTAGTCATTTGATCGCGATGGCCCGATCTTG
Source organism: Wurfbainia villosa (assembly GCA_025175895.1). Lineage (NCBI taxonomy): Eukaryota > Viridiplantae > Streptophyta > Magnoliopsida > Zingiberales > Zingiberaceae > Wurfbainia > Wurfbainia villosa. Next base: position 5,593,806 of record JAKLTH010000238.1, read on the forward strand.
TTCACAGCTTCAGAGTTGGAGTTGTCTGAACAGGGTCAAACATCCCGGGGGATATTGGTATCTATGGTTGCCCAGTCTGATATTATTGAGAGGATCAAGGAGGCACAAGCTAGTGATCAGCATCTGCAGTTCTTATGCAACACTCTGGACTCAGGACGACAGACAGATTTCTCGTGTGACGAGACTGGAGTCCTCCGATTCAGAAGGAGATTATGTGTTCCAGACACACATCCGATTAAGGAGGAGTTATTACGAGAGGCACATCACTCGAGATTTGCTATACATCCTGGCGGTACCCGGATGTATCAGGATTTGAGGCGTTCCTATTGGTGGGATGGTATGAAGAGGGATATTGCGGATTTTGTCTCTCGATGTTTGGTCTGCCAGCAGGTAAAGGCTGAACATCAGAAACCCGCCGGATTGCTACAGAGAATCCCAATTCCGGAATGGAAGTGGGAGCATATTATGATGGATTTTGTTACGGGGTTGCCCAGAACCCGTAAAGGACAGGATGCGATTTGGGTGATTGTTGATAGATTAACCAAATCCGCTCATTTCCTTCCGATTCGTGAGACACATCCATTGGATCGTCTAGCTGAGCTATACTGCAGAGAGATTGTCAGACTACACGGAGTACCCTTGAGTATCATATCTGACAGAGATCCGCGTTTTACTTCACGATTCTGGCAGAGTCTTCAGCATGCTATGGGCACCGAGCTTCGTCTCAGTACTGCATTTCACCTACAGACGGATGGACAGTCGGAGCGTACTATTCAGACTTTGGAGGACTTATTGAGATCTTGCATCATGGATTTCGGAGGCAGCTGGGAGGATCACGTTCACTTGGTGGAGTTCACGTATAATAATAGCTATCACTCTTCCATTCAGATGGCTCCCTTTGAGGCTTTGTACGGTCGACCCTGTAGATCTCCAGTATTGTGGGAGGATGTTGGGGAGCGACAGTTATTGGGCCCTCGAGTATTGACGACGCAGAGTTAGTTCGTGTTATCGACGACGATTACGAGGCTCGTGATGCATGGAAAAGTTATGCGGATCGGAGGCGAAGACCACTGGAGTTTTCTATAGGGGATCATGTGTTCCTACGTGTATCGCCTACGAAAGGAGTCAAGAGATTCGGAATTAAAGGAAAATTAGCACCCCGATACATTGGACCATTCGAGATATTGGAGCGGATTGGAGGTGTAGCATACCGATTGGCTCTACCTCCGACGCTTGCGAGCGTCCATAACGTATTCCATGTGTCTATGATGAGGAAATACATACCGCATCCGGATCATGTTATGACAGAAGTGCCGGTTCCACTCCAGCCTAACGCGACATATGAGGAGGTTCCTGTGCGGATTCTTGATCGCAAAGAGCGTCGATTTTAACAAAACCATCTGCCTGGTAAAGGTTGGATGGCAGCATCACACTGATGAGGAGGCGACATGGGAGCTGGAGGATATCATCCAAGCTCGATACCCTCACCTGTTCACGTGAGGTATGTAGTAATTCAAGAAATTTCTTATGTTGATTACTGCATATAAGTACGGAAATTTGGGGACCAAATTTTATTAAGTGGGGGAGAATGTAGAATACAGAATATATATATATATATTAACTCGTTAATTAATTAGGATTAATTAGGGGATTAATTAGGCTTAAATAGTGCGAAATGGGTCAGAATGGATGGCCAAATTGGCCGAAATGGGTCAGAATGAACTGGGCTTGGGCTGAGATGGGCTTGGGCCGAACATGGGCTGGGCTGAATCCAATCCAATTGAGCTTAGAGTTGGCTGGGTTAACCAGGTTCGTTCGAACGATGCTTATAAGGGCTGCCGAACGAACAGAACCCCATTTCCTCGCGATTTTCCTTCTCCGCGCTGAACCTTTCTTCGCCGTGCATTTTCTTCGCCGATCTCATCGGCGATCCGGTGTGAGCAGCTCGACGGCGCCGCCACTTGGTAGATCTCCGGCCGGGGGATCAAGGGAGGGTTCTCGCCTGGAAAGAAGGCGCGGCGACACTCCCAGTGGACAGCGACGTCGTCGTCGCGGCAGCGAGCTGCCATCGGAGGTAAGGATTCGTGTGTCGTCTTTCTTTTGGAATGGGAGTTTAGATCTAGCTGGGAATGTTGGTTTTAGCTCAGATCGGTTTTTGGCAGTAATCGGGAGTGGATTGTTTCGGCGAGCAGCTGGAATTTGGGAGATATCGCCGCCGGTGAAGGTTGGACTCGGTAAGTTGGACCTAACCCAGTATATCTAACTGTGGTATCCATTGATTGAATTTTTGGTATGCTGTGATTGTTGGATTTGTGTTGTATTGGAAATTTGATTTGCCGATGACTATTTGGGTGTGATTCGGGTAATTTCCAGTGATGAGTTTCGTTCTGTGGATGGTTTGATATGTTTGGATCATTATTAGCTAAGGCTTGATACGTTCTGAGTTGGTAAGGATTTGATCAGTAACGTTGATATTTCAATTGTTCAGCTATAGTGTAGTGTTTGAATCAAAGATCGGTTGTGTGTGGTGGGTTGAGAATCGTAGCTGTGATTTGGAGAATAACCTGTGATAAGTTTCAATCGGGAATTTGAGTGCTTGTGATAGACTTCGATTTGGGAATTAGGTTGTGATTGGAGTGGTAAGGTCTCATCCGGTGTTGATTTAAGTTTTGTGATTGCAAGTTGATGGTGTCGGCTGTGGCTGTGCGGAAGAAAAGATGTCGTAGGTAATCCGATGCTGGAGCTGCCGACGATGGATGGGTAGTGTTCTGTATGGTGTCGGTAGTGTGTGGAAGGAAAGGTTATGATGGAACCGTGTCCGATGAGGTTGTGGATGTAGATGGATTGTGTTAATTGATTTGGGATTAGTAGGGTTCTTATTCGTAGACGGGAAAGGAATACGAATATAAAATAGTATTTATTCGTATTATTATTGGAGTGTTATGCTAAATCCTAATTTGTGATTATGGGCAGGTTTGGGATACGAAGCAGGCCCGCGGCCGTGAGGATTATACGAGCTTCGTATCAGGTGGGTAATATCTACCTGGTCCGGTAGTTTGATCAATTTCGGTGCATGACATTGTATATATGTTATACCTGTTTACCTTAGATCCACTCTTATTTACTCATATGCTTGTACTGTCTTTGACCTTGAGATATATACTCACGCATTAATTATCTAGCATGGATAGGAACTGTAAAACTCTATTATGTGCTAGCTAATAGAGGTTCAGTAAATACCTGTGGTTAGGGTTATCTTTATGACCTCAGATCTGGGTTACTGGGTTGCATCACTAGGTTAGGTGATGAGTCCAAATTACGAGGTTGGTTGTTGTACCATACACCTAGTAGTAGGTTATCTTGACGGATCTATTTATCTGTACATAAGTAAATAGGTAGTGATTACGGATTAGTTGTCCTTGCATGGTTGACTTTTAGTTGACTAGGTCTCCCCGTGAGTTAGGGAGTGTTGCCAAGATTTGTGCGTTAACTATGCATCATTACATTGCATGCATGCTGACGACTGGGTCTCCCTTATGGATGAGACAAGTCGTCAGTCATCCTGCCTCCCCGGCCACTCGGGGTAGTGGTAGCAGGGTTGAGGGCAGAGCATTGGATGTGCCGCGCTCGGCCACTAAGGATGGTGGTAGCTGGAGACCGCCACCGGCGTAGTGGTGTTAGCACTCGCCCACTATAGACGGTGGTTGTGTGACGTGCAGTTGTCCTGTGTGCAGAGCTCGTTTACTCATGGGTAGTGACGGAGCGACCAGCAGCAGGGACCCCCGGGGAGTAGTTAGCTCTTTACGCTTTTATGCTACTCATTCATACTACCCAACTCGGTCACTCGAGAGTAGTGGCGGCTGGAGTCGGGCTAGTCGTCATGCCGTGCCACCCGGGCCATACTGGGGTCGTGGTTGGACGGGTCCGCAGACATGGCCATGCATATGCATTGCTGATATATATATGTATGCGTGTATGTGATATATGTTTTACATATGCCTGTGAGATGCTGCATTTGGTTGCTGCATATGATTGTACATCATGCTACATGCCTTTTTGCATATTTTATATACCGCTGTGCATGTGTTGAGCATGAGTGTGTACTATTTGGATTATGTCATGATATATCTGTTCAGGATGTTATAGATCATATGGAGGACAGACCGTCAGGTATGTACATTACTTTATGTCAGTTGATCAGTTCAGTTTATGCTATGAGTAGGACATGTATGTGATTACTGATTACTATGCTTAGTACTGTATGTCTGTCGGACTCATGCTGCATACCTGTAGATCTTCACATGTATACCTGTAGATCTCTTTACCCTGTATGTTGTTTATGCACTTCTATATATTACCCCTGAGTTTTATACTCACCACCCTGGACCCTGGGTTTCCTGTCACCCAGGTAGTAGATAGAAGACTTCGGCATGGACTCGGAGCATTGCCACCTGATCCCATCTCGCCGTTTTTCCGAGGGTTTTGCTTCCCATCATATGTAGCTTTATATGGACTCTTATTGTTTTGGAGATCATGCTGTATGTTCTCTTTTGATATTCAGTATGGATTTTATTCTAGTATGGACGGATATACCGATGTACTTATGTTGACGAGTTTGTATTTCCATGTGTTTGGCTTCCGCTATTGATGTTGTACGTTTTGCTGTGTTGTTATACATATTCGATATGTGTTATACTGGCTGCGACTTTTGTACCGTATTGGAATTGTCATAAGGGGGTGCCGTCCGTTGGCCGGACAGAGTCTACCTCGGGGCGTGACACTTAGTATTATCCGTAGCACGCTTGATTGACACACTGTGAAAAATTTAATTTTTTATAATGATACTTTTAACGACGTGTAAATTGTACGCCGTTATTATTTCATATTAACAAACATTGTATTATTTGCAGCGCACTTGATTGGCGCACTGTGAAAAATTTAATTTTTTTAGTGAGACTTTTAACAACGTTCAAAATGCACATTGTTAAAAGTCTCATATTAATACACCTAATATTATCTGTAGCACACATGATTGGCGCGCTGCGAAAAGTTTAATTTTTTATAATAAGATTTTTAATAGCGTGCAAAATGCACGCTGTTATTATTTAATATTAACAGCGTGCACTGCACACACTGTTAAAATGAGTATTGACAGTGTATTATTTTTGCATGTTGTTGTTTGTAAAAATATAACAGCGTGATATAATTATGCGATATTGATAACGTGCTGCGGAAAGTCATATTTGTTGTAGTGTAGGTTGACTAGATTTAGGCATCTCTTGTGACACCTCTATCATTGATAAAGTATCATCCTACTTAAATAGAGGAACAATTTTATCATTGTCACCTCTTACTGGAAACTCATTTTTCAGAAAAGTCATATCTCTCGATTCTATTTCGGAGATGGTTCTATCTTATTACTCACAAAAAAAACATAACCTTTGGAGGTTTCAAAATATCTTATAAAGATACACTTCTTACCATCTAGGTCTTAATTTTTCATATTAATGAGTATTATCATGAACATAGGCATTTGACCCCCCAAGGTCTCAAATTATTCAAATCTAATTTTCTTGTTTGTTAAACGTTCATATGAGGTAGATGGAATAGATTTTGAAGGCACTCTGTTAAGTATATAGATTATTGTTAATAATGTATCTCTTTAATAGAAGATTGACAAATTAGTTTGAGTCATCCTAAATCTAATTATATCTAGAAGAGTTCTATTTTTTCTTTCAATAATCTCATTTTGCTGTAAAGCTTCCTTTATCATATAACAAATGAAGTAATATAATCCTTCAGATTTATGAGAAATCAAGTATACATGATAAAACGTGTGTAATTACCAATAAATATAATGAAATAGGAAGCTCCATGTCTTACCTTCACATCCATCGGACTATAAATATTCGAATGAATTAGTTGTAATGGTGATTCAGCTCTAATAGTCTTACCAAATAGCTTCCTAGTTGCTTTTTCAGCCTGACAATGCTCATATACTGACAAGTTAATCTTAGCGTGAGTGTCTGGCAAGCCTTCTCTAGCTAATATATTCATACATTCTTGTGCAATATGTCCCAAGTCAGAAGGCCAAATTTATCAGGAATATTAGCATCACAAGTAAGAACAATGTTTGAAAAACAACTATCAATTCCAAAATTGATATCCAGTTCTACATCAAAAACCATAAAAATCATTCATCAAAAAATCATATCCAATTAACACTAAGTTAATACGGAGTTCACACATTGGTTGTAAAAGTTTATACACTATCCTAAATCAAGAAGACTTGTAATAGAAACTAAATTCCATCGAATTTCAGGAGCATAAAGGACATAATATAGAAACAAGGTGCGTCCACCATAAAGGTTGAGTTTGCAAGTGTTAACTCCTTTGACTTCAATCCCTACATTGCTTCCCATATATATCAATTTATTGTCAGTTGGTACCTGACGATACTCCATGAGTGTAACTCACTCATGAGCTACATGATTTGTTGCTGTTGAATCTATAATCTACAAAGATAAAAATCAGCTAACAATACTGAACTAGCAATATAATGCTCATGAAAAGAAGACAAATATGGATCTATCTTTTTCGACTCCGAACAATCTGGAGTGAAGTGACCCTTCTTGCCATAGTTAAAGCAAGTTAATCTTCTTTTAGATTTCTATCCAGTCTTTTTTCCTTCTTCTTCTTGTTTGGGTCCAGCTCAGTAACAACACTAGCTTCTCTTCCCTTTCCCTTCTTAAACCATTTTTTCTTAGATCCTGATGCTCCAACTAAACTGACAACTACAAAAGCTTATCTAGAAATCCTTACGGATTCAACTCTCTCCGCCTCCGGTTCAACATGATGTGAAACATCAATGAAAGTTTTGATATTTTTACTGTGAGTCATGTTATGTTTCATCGTCTCTTAAGAATCAGAAAGAGAACAAATAACTACCTAAATATGTTGTTCATCGGTCAACTCATGACCAACAGTCTTAAGCTCCCGAATCATATAAGACATCTCCCACATGTGTTAAGCCATGAAGACATTTGGATGCTTTTTATAGTTATCAAACTTAATTGTCAGCTGACGAAACTTGCTTAAGCTTATTCCATTGTTTTTTTTTTCTCTAAGGGTTACCCAAACAATATGAGCCGATGGAAATGGCTCATACTCATAAACTAGGTCATCCACTATTTAACTAATCAATATATCCTTAGTAATGGAGTATTTTTTTCTTCCATGCCTTATAGGCATCAAAATCACGTCTATGTTCTGTTGTCGAACCATCAACATGTTCGTCCATAACCTGAAGAACATTCTCTAGAATTTTTTGTTCCTCAAGAACATATTGCATTTTGAGGTGTCAAATTTTGTAGTTATCCTCATTCAGTTTCTCTCCCTTATTGAATTCAACTATGAAGTTTTTAGTAGTCATAATATATCATAAATAAACTCATCATTATGTTATTCAGCATAAGTCATATGTATGTAATTTATGATTGACTTAATATAAATTTGAGTTGGTTTACAAAATCAAGTGACAATTATATTTTTACTCATCATTCGTATGTACCAATCTAACCAATATTGATCAACTATATTACATGTAGGATCGAGAAAGACACTAGAGGGGGGGGGGGGGTGAATAGCGTATTTAAAATATTTCTTTTCTTACTTTCAAAAACTTCACATCGAAAAATAACACAAAGATAAAAATAAAATAACACATTTGTTTTTTACTTGGTTTGCCATTTTTTTTACTTAGTTCATAACCAACCGGCTGCTAGTCTAAGGCCCTGGCAATCCTTGATTGGTTTCAAGGGGCAATAACTAAAAGAGTCTCTTCCTTGTCAGAGGTAAGAGACAAACGGATTACAAGAGATGTAGAGGAACGAGGTAACAAGCCTACCTCTCCTCTTAGCAAGTAATAAGTAAGAAACACAAAAACAAAATGTACCAACTTTAAGAAGTGAAAGAAGAGAACTTTTGTCGACGTTACGATGTTGTTGTATGGAGACGAGAGCTTTGGATTGATGGAGCACTTTGGGAGCTTTCTACTTAATTAATAGGGGGTGCCTCACCCCTTCTTTTATAGCCTTCCAAACACTAGCACGTTGAGATCTAGATCTGGATCAAGCCTTATCCTTATCCCTAAGATTGTGGCTCTTATCTTGACTTTGCTTCATTGTGTCCACATTCATTAGCAGTCGACTGATTTCTTGAGTAGTTACCTGCATCACATGGTTAGCACAAGAAATGCATAATGACATGCAGTGTGATAGTCCTAGACTGTCTGATCTCGACTTTGGCCTTCCTTCGGAAGTCTTAGTCGGATCGTCGCCTAAGGTTGTCCCTGTATTGAGGACGCGACCTGTCCTCTCCACACAATGTTCATATCTTGCCTACCTTTGATTCTTCTGACCTGTCGCTTAGCTTCCGGTCACTCGACCACCGAGGTTTCTAGACTTCCCAAGATTCTCCTAGTGTCTTTAACCTTAACAAAGTCTAATCACATTACATGCACACTCAACATAGCACATTAGATAACAAAATAACTTAACTTTGAATCTTTACTATTATCAAAACCTAGGTTTGATTATCTGGTGCCCCTGCACCAACAATCTCTCCCTTTTTTATCTATGACAACACAATTTAAAGTTAAGGAAGGAAAATAAATGCATAACTTAACCACAACTCCCCCTTAACTAAACTCCCCCTTAATTCGTGGTGATAGAGTAATAGTATTTTTGAATTAAGTTTGAATTAGCTTTTTCCTCTCTCCCTTTGCCATATATCAAAAAGCAATATAACATATATCAAGAAACTTCAACTTAGAAACTTAGAGTTGTAACAACATTTTCAAGCTAAGAAACACTTAGTTAATCAAGTTTATTAATCCAAGCATGTGCCCTTTACTTTAGAAAAAAACCATCTACACTAGAGGTAACTAGAAAAAAAAAAAACTAGAGGTGTAGGATCAATTTAAGTCTTTCTTTTCCCTTTGCACCAACAATTATTTTGAAAAGATTATATGCTTAATATGTAGTAAGGTGTGTTTTTTTTGTAGATTATCAAAAACTAAGCATACCTACACAACAATCACGAATATTAATAACTAGTTTTAAGAAAATATTTATTTATTAATTTTGAAGGCACTTAAAAAATTATGTTATTTTTTATTTTAATTGTCCTTAACATCTCACTCATTTTATGTGTCTCAAAGCAGGTTCATCTTATGTGTTTTGTGAGATGACTTTCAATTTTATTTTGTTAATTTTAATGGCTTGAAAATTAATTAACCTTGGATTAGATTCGGATTTAACCTTTAGTTAGTTAAGTGAAGATTTCAAAAGAGGGCTTCCATGTCATGGCCAGGCACAGAGGCCTTCTTTGATCAGAACAATACTCACTTCCTTAGACAAAGCCAACTTAAGAAAATATATACTTAATTTACTTCAAAGTTAAATCCTGGTCTAACTAGTTTAGGATGTGATGAGGTAGCTTCAGTCAGTTCCACTTAGCCAAGTGCACCAAACTAGATGCTCTTTATCTAACTCGGATACACGTGACTTCATTTCCCTAACATACTATCATCTCACCGAGTCCTGATACTATATTATCAAGATTAATTAATCTTTGGTCCTATCTAACAGTTCTAAATTAAGCAAGTAATAACTAACTAGGCATACAAAACTAAATTAATCAAGTAATTGAGAACACAAATTTAGTATTGGCTCCTCCTAGATTATTGAATCGATACAGTCTATCCACATAGTGGATTTGATCTTTGGGAATCAAATACTTAGTCGAACCTAGTTGCAATGTTAAACTGGTCTTAGGGACACATGCTTGGATTCTTCTACTATTACGATTTACAAGTGACATAAAAGATTTATTTGTTGCTCTAAATCCGAGTCCGACTTTGTTGTACACGGTTCTTTGCGATCCAAGGATTAGGTCAAGACCCTTAGATCCCAACGTGAACCTTTCCATTGACGTCCTAAGCTCTTGAACTTGTCCTTTCAAGAGAGAATTCTCTTTCTCAAGTTTTTTAACTTGAGTTGAGTTTCTCTCTTGAACTTGATTAGTTGAAGGGGTTAGGGTAGCCTTATGCTTAAGGAGTTTAACCTCCTTAAGCAACGACTCAACTTTAGACTAGAATTTAGTTAATTTTTTATTCAAAAATTTAATGGCATCATATAGAATTTTAATTAAAGACCGACTCAAACTCTTTTGAACCGGATATGAATCCATGGAAAGTCCAACATGGGTTGGTAAAGGAAAGTCCAAGCATGGGTTTTGACATGGAAAGTCCAACATGAGTTGGCAAGGGAAAGTCCAAACTTGAGTCTTGGCAATTGAGAAGTCCAAGGGGAATATTGGCGGCATAAAGTCCAAGGGTGGAGTCTTGGCAGCATAAGTCCAATGGTTGGCGGCGTAAAGTCCAAGCGGGAGTCTTGACAGTGTAAGCCCAATGTGCCTTGGCGGTGTAGACCACATTAGCATGACAATAGATGATGGAAGCACTTGAAGGCTAGCGTATGGATGAACAAGTCATGGATGACTTGGAGGGATTCGATAGGAGTGAGGTTGATGGAGGTGGCTAGAAGGCTTAGGTCTAGGATAAGGGTAGTCTAGCAAGTATGGGGGCACCATACTTGGGTTAAAACCTCATGTTTGAGATGTACAGTCGACTGGGACTATGGTCAGTCGACTGATGGGAGTCGACTAGGGTTCGACTGCGGAAAGATGGCCTAGTAGTCGACTAATGGTGTCATCAGTCGACTGCTAGGGTATGACAGTTGACTGATGCTTCAACCACGAGCACAGTAAGCTCTCTAGTCGAGTGATCGACCCTATTTCTAGCATGATAAGTTATGCATATATGTCAATTGTCTTAAAGTTATAAACTTTAAAAGCCTTCTGATCACTATTGTTAATGACTTCGAACTGATATTTTTGGACGCATATAGACTCTATGATACTTCAGAAACCTATAACACTTCGAATGGATCTAATCAGAGCTCTTTAGGTCCATCAATAGATTTTGACCAAAATCCATTGATAGGCCTAGGGGATTTGGTTTTTTGAAAAGTTGGCATGTAATGAAAGAGGGTAATGCAATGAAGGTATTGATAGTGTCCATACCTAGTTCTGATATTCTTACAATAAGTTATGTGTATGTATCAATTTTCTTAAAGTCATAAACTTTAAAAACCTTCTGATCACTACTGTGAATGACTTCGAACTGATATTTTTAGATACATATAGACTCTATGACACTTAAGAAACATATACCACTTCAAATGGATCCGATCAGAGCTCTTTAGGTTCATTAATGAGTTTTGACCGAAACCCATTGATGGATCTAGCAGATTTGGTTTTTTGAAAAGTTGATATGTAATGGAAGAGGATAGTGCAGTGAAGGTATTGATGGTGTCCATGTTTAGTTTCGACATTCCTATGATAAATTATACGTATGTCCAATTGTCTTAAAGTCATAAACTTTGAAATTCTTCTAATCACTACTGTTAATGACTTCGAACTGATATTTTTGAACGTATATAGACTTTATGGAACTTCAGAAACCTATAACACTTCGAATGGGTCCAATCTAAGCTCTTTAAGTTCATTAATAGATTTTGATCAAAACCCCTTGATAAATTTGAAAAGACTTTAAATACTATTTTTTAACTTGAAATGGGCTATCATGGGTTTCACCTAGTAATAAATATACATCTTCGAATGATCTTTGATTTTTTAAAAAAATTGCACCTCGTTGTAATATCTGAGTTAAAAGTTATTATCTTTGGAAATAAATAATTGACACATCAACACTATCGTGGTGCTGATTTTTCAAAATCGGTACCACGATGATGTTAATATTTAAAAACCAACACCATTTTAGTGATGATATAAATTAAATCAGTATCACTGTAGTACTGAAAAAAATCATCCCCGATATGATGTTGATCTTTGAGATCAACACCATAACATTTAGTGTGGGTCTTTGAGATCAAGACCAACACATGGTGCTGGTCTCAAAAGACCAGGATCATGCACATTTGGTGTCGGTCAACACCAAGTACTGTAGTGTTGGTCTTTTGAGACCAACACCATGTTTAGTGCTGATTTTTGATCGACACCACAACACTTAGTATTTGGGGTGCTTTAGAATGCTCGAGGTTCTTAGGCAAGCAGCGCTCGCAAACACAATCGGTACTCTTGGTACTTGGGATGCTTGGGAACGCAGTCGGCACTCTCGACACTTGGGATGTCAAAACTAGATATAAACATCATAAACACTTTCATTGCACTATCCTTTTCCATTACATATCAATTTTTAAAAATTCAAATCCCCTAAGATCAAAATCCATTAATAGACTTAGAGAGCTTCGATTGGACTCTTTCCAAGTGCTATAGATTTATGAACTGCTTCAAAGTTTATATGTACTCAAAAATATCATGTCAAGATCATTAACAATATTGTGGTGTTGATTTTGTACAAAAATTATATATGATGTTGATCTTGCAAAATCAACACTATAATAGTGCTGATCTTACAAGACCAGCACACCATCACCATGCTAATGCTAGTCTTACATGACCAGCACCACTATGGTGCTGGTCATGCAAAACACCACGCCACCATGGCGCTGGTGTTGGTCTTGCAACAAGACCATGTGTGATCATGATTTTATTTTGGGTTTTAGTGATGATATTCATTTCAAATACAGTGTAGATTTTGTATGCAGAGAGAAAAGATTAATTTAAGAGGAAAGAGGAGAAGAAAAAAAATGATATGGGATAGAGAAGAGGAAAGAGAAAATTTATTTGAGGAATAATGTAAAAATTTGATTAATCTTTTGAGAAATAAGAAACTCATATGCCTCTTTTAGGCATTGACATATTTCATGTTCATTTTTTGATAAATTATCATATTTATTAACTGTGGCGATCCCTAATTATGGTGTAGTTATAGAGTGTTTAGGTAGATAATCAAAAATCAATCTATGACATATTTAAGATTTTTTTTTTCAAATAAGAGTCAACTCGTTGAGTTAGGACGCTTAATTCGATCAAGACAGTTCGTTCGTATCCATTTAATATCTCTCTTAAGGAGCAATTGAAAGAGACCCTGACGGTTCTATATTTTTTATTATTTACTGAGGTAGTCCCGTGGACTTGCTAATTGTCATTCAAAGCGAGGGAGGAGGAGGAGAGCGGAGCAGATCGGGAAGATCGGGAAGGTGATCGACGATGTCTGTTGTTCCTTCTGTCGGCGGAGAGGAGTCCCAGAAGGGCCTCCAATTCTTCTTCGCAGCGCTCCTACTCGTCTCCTTCACGACGTCGCTACTCTTCTACCTACACCGCAAGAAGACCAACAACGAACCCAGCAGCGTCCGCCTCGTACCCGGCCCGCCGGGACTCCCCGTCATCGGCAACCTCCACCAGATGGGCGATCTCCCCCACCGCTCCCTCCACCAACTCTCCCATGCCTATGGCCCCCTCCTCCGCCTCCGGCTCGGGAGCGTCACCACCCTCGTCGTCTCTTCCCCCGCCCTCGCCCGCGAGGTCTTCAAGACCCACGACCTCGCCCTCTGCTCCCGCCCCAACCTCACGGTCTGGAGTCGCCTCTCCTACGGCGGCCTTGATGTCGGTCTTGCTCCCTACTCCCCCCGCTGGGTCCGCGCGCGCCGGCTCTTCGTCGTTCACTTCGTCGGGTCGCGGCCGGTCCGAGGCCTCGTCGAAGCGAGGGAGGAGGAGGTGCGCACCCTGATGCGTACCGTGGCCGCCGCCGCGGCGTCAGGTCGTGCGGTCGACCTCAGCAAGAGTTTTATTTGCTTGGCGAGCTGCATCACGAGCCGGGCCGTGTTCGGGAAGAGGTTCGCGCCGGTGGGGGATTGCACGAGGAACGAGCTCGGGGGCATGATATCTCTGACGGCAGAGCTCTTGGGGGGGTTCGTCGCCGGAGACTTCTTCCCGTGGGCCCACCGCTTGCTCAACGCCGTCACAGGAGTGCATGGGAGGCTGAAGAGGAACTTCAAGGAGTGGGACGACTTGTTCGAAAGGGAAATTAAGGAGCGGGAAAGAGCCGGTATCGGTGGGGATGACGACCACAGCTATGCCAGCGTTCTGCTGCACTTGCTCAGAGAGGAACAGAGCTACGACGAAGACGGCCTCACGAGGGACGGCGTCAAAGCTCTTCTCTTTGTAAAAATCACGTACCATCCAAATTTTGGCAAATTACGGAATCCTAAAACTTTTATTTAAAGATTTTGTTGATCGAAAAAGATTAATTTCCTCTCTATGACTCAATCAATCCCAAATTTTATCAGGACTTGATGTTCGCCGGAACGGACCCAACTGCGGCGACAATGGAATGGACCATGGCGGAGCTAGTGAGGACTCCCCGAGCTCTCGCTAGAGCTCAGGAGGAAGTTCGCCGAGTGGCCGCCGGAAAAAGCTACGTCGACGAGGGGGACCTACAGCGCCTCAGCTACCTGCACGCCATCGTCAAGGAGATCCTTCGACTCCACCCGGTCGTGCCCCTGCTGCTGCCCCGCGAGTGCCAGCAGAACTGCAAGCTCGCTGGCTACGACGTCCCCTCCGGCACTAGAATCTACATCAACGCGTGGAGCATCGGGCGTGATGCGGACGCATGGGATAACCCCGACAAATTCCGGCCAGAGCGGTTCGAGGGCAGCTCCGTCGACTACCTGGGGCAGTTCTTCGAGCTCGTGCCGTTCGGCAGCGGCCGGAGGATGTGCCCCGGGATCTCGATGGCAGAGTCGATTGTGTGGCTTACACTCGCCAATCTCTTACATGGCTTCGACTGGGCATTGCCGGCGGGTGTGAGAAGGGAGGATCTGGACATGAGCGAGGTGTTTGGGCTCGTCACTAGCAAGAAGGAGCCGCTCGTGCTGATGCCAACCCCTGCGAAGTTACTGTAATTGGATTGCGTCCAAAATAAATAAATGAACTATTTGTGTTGGATGTATAATAGAAATAGTTGCTTGACATATTTTTCGTACCATACTAAATATCTATCTATATATATAATAGTTAAGATTTTTTTTTGACCTGATGTTTTCATACCACATATATATATATATATTAAGTATTATGTGTGTGTTGGATGTACATTAGAAATGGTTGCTTGACATGAGTTTTCGTACCATACAAATATCTATCTATACATATAATACTTAAGATTTTTTTTGACCGGATATTTTCGTACCATATATATAAGATCCACGTCTGGATTCAACGTCCTCGTCGTGTCGTCCGACCACCTCTGTCTGTCGGATCGAATGCGATCGACGCGTAACTCGCCGATGGTCCGATGGAGTGAGTTTCTCGGCCGGTTAGTGTCCGGAATCCAACGTTAAACGGTCGAAAATTACCAAAGATCGTGGTCGGCGCTGGCAGTCCATCCGTCGTCGGATTCCGACCGCAATTCGATCAAAATCCGACCCGATCGCGACCAAAATCGGACGCCCGATTCTAGCGATCGATTTCGGCCGAGATTCGGTCGGGCGGCGGTCGAATCGCGGTTGACTGAGTATAGCGGACAGACTGACATCAGCTGCTGGTCCGTCTGTCGTCGGATTCCGGCCACGATTCGATCGGAATCCTACCCGATTGCGGCCGGCAATGGGTGTGCCACTGTCAACCGCGATCTTTGATAATTTTCGACCGTTTAGCATTGGATTCCGACAGCTAATCGGCCAGGAGACTCGCCCCGACGGATCGCTGATCGATTGCACGTCGATTGCGTCCGATCCGACGACGAGATGAGCTCGGATGGTGCAGCAGCGATGTTGAATTTCGACGTGGAGCGCACGGAATGTATCTTCTATATACAACAGACAGTCCGGGAATGTTTTTGTCAATATAAAATCTCGCCGTCACATCCAAATGTATGTAAAGTCTCACAGTCTTATCCTAATAAATATAAGATAACTAACAATAAAATTAAAGGATTCGAATTACAATAGGAGGGACGTTCAAAATAATATCTTTTTTTATATTTATCATTATAAATTGGGTGATAGTAAGTATTATCGATAACTAACAAAGACAATTATAATAAAACCATAGTGAATTATTTTTTTTGAGTTAATAATAAATTAATATTTAAAATTATTCGAGTAATATTCTTTTTAAGTTGTCTTCTATCTCTCTCTTTTCTCTTAAAAGTTATAAGATTTTAAAATTTTATTGGAACTCAAAATTTGGTTTTATTTTGAATGGTTGATCTTTATATATTTTGGGAGACCATTATAGATAAATTATAAACACGGGGACAGTACAATATCTTTAAAGAAAAGAAGGTCACGCTTTCGTCTAAACTTGGACAGCTTTATATATAGGAAGTGTTGGAATTTCTTCTCATGATGTTGGATATATATAAATTGGTGTTTAGCAATATTGATCTGAACAATTGGTGTTAGCATTATTAATTTGTGTAACGTGTTCAGTTGCTATTACATACAGCAAGTGTTGTGCATGTGTTACAGTTGCGCATACGTTGTGCAACTAATGCATTAAGAAAAAAAAGAGACGAAAGGTCTTTGATAAGGATCCGTCCAAGTTATAAGAATTGAGAAAGAGTTACTGTGGAGAGACAAGGTTTTTTTTTTTGTAAAGGACCGTGTGTCTTACGCAAGGAACATCCAAGGTAGAAAAAAGAGGGATTTGATTTGTGAACTAGTAGAGGACTTTTCGTTTTGTAATAGTCCTTCAGACGACAAGTACACGATCACCAAATCTTATCGTAGGTTTTGAGTAATTGACGAACTCGCTGTAAGTTGTTTACAGTTTTGATTGTGGAATATAATTCATGCAATGGAAAGGAAATAGCAGTTGGGTTCGATCAATTAGTTCGACGATGAGTCAATGACTTGAACTGGTGGAGCTCGGTATAGTAACATGGACTTTGTCCTGTTTAGACTCTCATCACACTCTCCGGGTTATCGAGATATCTTTTTGGATAATAGATGTATCATTCTTTTCAATTACCAACTTAATTTCATTCGTCGTCGAGTTATCGCTTTGGATATCAACACACTCTTTCAAGTGCGTATCCACTTTGTGTACACTCCTACGGGTAAGCTTATCTTTGTGGATAAGAATATTAAGGTTGAGATGAAAGCGACATTTTTTTCTTTAAGATGATATTGTCCCGCTTAAATGCTTATGGTTTTTGACAATCACCTCTTAAGATATAGCAATCTATGTCTCAAAATAAGAGCACTTCAAATTTCAACCTATGAGAAACTTTTGAAATCTTAGAACTCTTAAGAGAGCAGTGACATGACAGGAGAGAACTCAAGAGGAGGATTCACCACTTGAATTTTTTGTTTCGAGTCTTTGATGACTAGATTGCTATATGGGGGGCACACAGGGAATTGATACCCTCAATGTCTCCCTTTGCGCATCGATGTACACAATTGAGGGGGGCAGGCCTGCGTGGCACGGTCAACGTTGATCGACATGTGGCCACCCCTCTTAGTTGTGCACATCGACGCACAAAGAGAGGCACCCAAGGTATCAAACTCGTATATATATTGATGTGGATGTAATACTATGCTTGGTACCCATAGAGAGTTGGGAGTGGGGGCTATTAGGACCTTGGCATCGTTAGAGGCAAGGTGAATAGTGATTCGACTCTTGATTGTCGATTTTGTTCGTGTGTGCTTATCTACAAATTATTAGTGTGCAGTAGAAAATAAAAACATAAACAATACGAACAACACAAGCATAACAAATCAATTTTTATGTGGTTCGGAATCTCCGGTTCCTACTCCATGGTATGACTCCTAGCAATAGATCCATTATCACTTTCTGCTTTTCGAAAATCATCTAGAGGCGGAGAAACCTCTTACAACCTAAGCTTGTACAAAGAATGCTACTAAATACAAAATATACAAGTGAAATGAAGAACAAAAATAAAAAACACTTTACACAATGAAATCACTACAAGAAAACCCTTAATTAGAGACCGAATTAGAGACTAATTTAAAATCGGTCTCTAATTAGAGACCGATTTTTAGACTGACTTGAAAATCGGTCTCTAATTTAGAGACCGACTTGAAAATCGGTCTCTAAATTAGAGACAGACTCATAATCGGTCTCTAAATTAGAGATCGAAAATCAAATCGGTCTCTAATTAGAGACCAACTTCAAAATCGGTCTCTAATATAGAGACCGACTCATAATCAGTCTCTAAATTAGGGACCGCCTTTAAAATCGGTTTCTAATTTAGAGACCGACTCATAATCGGTCTCTAAATTAGAGACTGATTTTCATGTCGGTCTCTAATTTAGAAACCGATTTTCAAGTCGGTCTCTAAATTAGAGACCGATTTTATAGGTGGTCTCTAATTAGAGACTGACTTGAAAATCGGTCTCTAAGTTCAAGTGTTTTTTTTTCACTTGTTTTATTTTTTCACCCTTCGATTCTTTTCCTTGTGATTCCTTTCCTCTCCCATCTCCATCCCTGTTATCGCGCGAGTTTACTATCGCACCCTCGCCCAGTCGAAGATGTCCTTTATGGTCGCGCAAAGAGGTCTTGTGTGGTCGCGATCACACAAGCGCGCGAGGCAACGCTCGCAGTCACGCGAGCCTATGGTCGCACGAGGCAGTGGTCGCTGTTGCACGAGCCTGAGCTTGCGGTGATGCTAGACCGCAACCGCATGAGATATAGTAGTCTCACCTATGATCTCGTTGTGTCAAATTTGTTAGAGATCGAATTCAAAATTTGATCTCTAATTAAACCAGAGAAATCAATAAATTAATTATTATATATTATTTTTAATAAAAAAATTCAGAATTAGAGATGATTTAAAATCTATTTCTAATTTTTTAAAATAAAATATTAAGGACGAGACACAATGGAAAAAAATAAAAACAAATACTCATTTAGAGATCGATTTTAAGATCAGTCTCTAAATTAGATCGAATTGAATTTTTTCTTCACAAATTTTTTTATTGGAATCCAAATATGAATTAAAAAAAATAAATTAAAAATTGAATTAGAGACCGACTCAAAATCGGTCTCTAATTTAGACCCGGCCAAGGTCTGGGTCAGACCCGGACCCGACCCGGAATCGGACCGTGGTCAACGGTCCGGTTAACCGGGTTAATGGGTTTGACCCGGACCCATGACCGGACCGCCTATTAGGCGGTCTGGTCATGGTTTTTTAAAAAATTGAACCGCCGATTAAAAAAAATGGGAAATAGGGCGACACGCCCATGCCAATGGAGGGCATGGGCGTGTCGGGCATGAGACAGCCGACACGCCCGGGGTATGTTAAGGAACATGGGTGTGTCGGCCAACACACCCGGGGATGTGTTGAGGAACATGGGTGTGTCGGCTAACACACCCGGGGTGTGTTGAGGAATATGGGCGTGTCGGGCATGAGAAAATGGAAAATAGGGCGACACGCCCATGCCAATGGAGGGCATGGGCGTGTCGGGCATGAGACATGGGTGTGTTAGTCGACACGCCCGGGGTGTGTTGAGGAACATGGGCGTGTCGGCTAACACACCCGGGGTGTGTTGAGGAACATGGGCGTGTCGGCTAACACACCCGGGGTGTGTTGAGGTCTGGAAGTTCTGACACGGACGTGTTGTTTTAATACGCCTCGATAATTCCCGATTCTTTATCCTGTTAACATGAAAAATACCCCAAAACCATTTCTTTGTCCAAAATATATCCAAAATACCTCGATAGAGTTTTTATAAGTTCAATTGTGTATTTTTTTTTATTTTAATTATTTACATCATTCTTTAAATTTTCATTTATTTAACTAAGACGACGATTAATCGGACCGAACCCGGACCAGACTCGGACCCAGACCGGAACCGGTGGTTCCATAACCCGGACCGTAACCGACCACGAACGGGCCGGTTAAGGGTCGGTATTTTGCCAACCCGGACCTAATGGTTCCAACCCGGACCTGGACCGGGCTTGGACCGTGGACAGTCTACTCTAATTTAGAGACCGATTCTATAAATCGGTCTCTAATCCGATTTTTTAAATATTTTCTAATTAAAAAAATTTAAAAATTAAAAAAAATATAAGGCTCATAGAGACAAGAGTTAGGGATTTTTCTCGCGTGCAGTCCATTTCTTCTTCTCGCGTCTGCCACCATACACCGCCGCCTTCACCCACTCCACGCACGACCACTGCCCGTGGCCAGGGCCACCGCCAGCGACCTCCGCCATGCACGACCGCTGCCCGTGGCTAGGGCCACCGCCAACGACCTCCGCCACGCACGACCGCTGCCCGTGGCCAGGGCCACCACCAGCAACCTCCGCCACGCACGACGCCTCCTTCGCTTGCTGCTCGTGCGCACACGCTGCCCGCCCACCGTCGCCAGTTGATCTCCATTGTCGCGGCCTGCTCCGCGTGACTGGTTTCCGCTGCCACAAGTTGCCTCGCCTACGACCACTGTTGGCCAGCCTCATCTCCGCCCACTGTTGGCACCGCTCGACGCTCACATACGCCGTCGCGATCACAGCGGAAACCTGTGCGGCCATAGCCGTCGCGAACAGCGGCAACCCCAATTTTTTTCTCCTATCCCGCTTCCCCTCCTCTCCTTCCTCCTGTCCGCCTC
The DNA here is from genome assembly GCA_025175895.1 of Wurfbainia villosa. Taxonomy (NCBI): domain Eukaryota; kingdom Viridiplantae; phylum Streptophyta; class Magnoliopsida; order Zingiberales; family Zingiberaceae; genus Wurfbainia; species Wurfbainia villosa. Next base: position 5,614,429 of record JAKLTH010000238.1, read on the forward strand.
CCTCGATTTTTTCCCATCCCGCCTCTCCTCCGAGCTCACTATTCTGCGGCTACGACCTAAGTCGCGTAAGGTGGCCGCACCTACGACTTCGGTTCTGAACGCGTTGTGCGATTCTGAAGTCGTCGCCAGGTATGCAATTTCTCCTTTTCCTTCTTCCTCCTGATTGTATTTTAATATCTGGAGTGCTCTGTCATCGTCTATTGGATGTATATGAGTTTAATGGGTTTATCAAAGAATGGGGTTAGCGAACAATTAGTTAGGGTATTAATTTTTAGAATAAAATTGGACTTCATCCAGTTCGTCCGGTTACTCATTTACTGCAGTGGAGACATGGTTCTTTAGCGACATAGGATGATAGGAGTTGAATCTCAAAGATGGTAGTGGCCGAGGTAAGTAAAGTGGGCAACGATATGGTTGAGGTAAGTTTCATCCATGCTAATCCCATTGATTTGGGTCCCGTATGGACTATGGAATGATATGTTTTGCAATATTTTAATCCTTAGTATCATGATAAGTTAGTGATAGTCCTAGTCCCAAAACAAAGTGCATGAGCTACAAGCAACATTTCTAGAAAAATAAAAATTCTTTGAATGTATCCTAAACATGTAAAATTATTATCATTACATTGTGATGCATGTACTCAAAGTAGAGCCATGACTTACCTTGCTTAGCAAGCGGATGCACAAATAGACTTTTGAGGTTTTAAATTCTCTTTGCCAATTTTTCATCATAAGTGTTGGATTTTGCATTAGCATAATGAATATAAGAGCTAGCTTTGAGAATTTTGCTTGTTATTCTATTAAGGCTTATGAGAGGTAAGTTCTTATTTTCTTATATAACTATGGTTATTCTCTGGAACCATGAATTATATTTCTTATGACATATGTTTGAAAAGTACCCCTAAATGGAGATAAATGTGGAGATACAGAACCACTTGATGTTGGGTTTCAGCCAAAGAGCTTAGCAGTTGCAGCTAAGACTCCGAAACTAGCATTACTTTAAATTGACTCAGTAGTTGTTTTGTTGCAGGGTGTAAAAGTGATTCTATTACAACATTTACAATTTTCCCTGATGGAACTAGGGCAATTATGGGCAGTGAAGATGGAAAACTTCGCATTTATAGTATCAAGGGGGACACTCTATCAAAGGAAGCACTTTTTGAGAAACATCGTGGAGTCATTACTATTATATGTTACTCCCTTGATGCTTCACTATTTTGTTTAGGCGATTCCAATCGAGAAGTTGTTGTTTGGTATCGATTTTCTCGAGAGGTAAAATTTTTTACTTTATGCTTTGTCCTTAATTTCCACAATGGTAATATTGCTCTTTTTTCAACCATAAATGATTATCCTACCGAATGCATAATGGTTGTGTATTATTTTGATTGATGTCTTGTGTACTAGGCTCTTTTAGGCGCTACATTTCTATAAGTAGGAACCTTAGGATTTTTTTTTATTCTTTTTTTATGTGATCCTTGCACACTTTTTTATTTGTATGACATTTCACGTGTCCTAATTATTTTGTGTTTGACTATTTGGATTTAAGTTATACCATGAGTTTTATTTGAACTAGAATTCATTGTCCCAACTTTGAACCACTAATTGAATTTCTGTGTAAATTAAACCAGCTAGAGATGGGGACATTTTCTTTTTCGATAGGAAAAAAATTGTAAAGGTCTAAATTGTTTAAGAACATTAAACAAATGATTTAGCCATCATACTGAATGAGTGTTGTGCTCTTTTCATGTTGTTTTTTTCTTGCAATTTCTATGTCAATAACTACAGTCTTATGTTGCTTCTTCTTTATGTGATTGTCATTACAGTTGCTTGCTAAACTAGGTATGTGTTTTCTAAGATTGAAAAAATATCAGTTTACATACCATTGATTTTTTTTTGAATTTTCAATCCGCTAATTGATATCTTTCTTTTGTATATTTGGAATAGGTGCAAATTGAGGGAGAAGGAGATTGACATCAAGGATCTGAAAGAGCAACTGAATGAACTTGTTAGCCTTCTTAGACTCAGTGAAGCAAAGAGAAAAGAAATGGAGAAGCAACAAAAGATGGGAGAGCAAGCTGTTGCAGTTTCATTTGTAACATCACCTTCGGTAAGCTCGTGTTCAGTTCCTGACAGTATCAATTGAATATTGAAACTTTCAGATATTCTTGCAACGCTTTTTAGATTTTACCCCAAGCTCAATCTGCAGCTTCTTAACTTGGAACTTCACTACCATGCTTAAGCAACTTACCCCAAGCTTAATCTTGACATTAGCACTTGATGATTTTTCTTTTTCTTTTTCTTTGTTTACTTTGTTACTCTAAATTGCATAGTTTTTTACATTGTCATTAGTTTTGTGATTAATATTTATGTTGTCACATTTGTCAATATTTTCATATTAATATTGTTTATATTATCACATTCCAGTGTCTCATTCTTCATTTATGTTTTTCATTAAATTTTATTTCTATGTGGTGCTTGACATTATGGTGATATTGGCAGGGTGATGACTTTTCAAGATATGATGGGGATGTAGTAGTATATATGGTCTAGCCATGTAGCTCACTACAGTCGTTGATCCCACTGGACACACCTCAAATTGAGTTCCAGAGGGCATCACAGTCAGATCGTGGTGCGGAGTGGAGCGTTGCAGGACTACTACAAATGTCCTCCAAAGGACAAACTTCACAAGATTTTTATATCATAATTGTGTACACGTGAATATTAATAAAATTAAATTTGATTAATATTTATATTTTAATTGTATATATTTGAATATTAATAAAAGTAAATTTGATTCATATTTATATTGTCATCTTGTGTGTTTGAATGTGATTAGTAAATATTGAGATTAATATTAATTATTAAAATATTTTATAAAATTTATATAAATAGGTATTGAATGGAAATAGAGACTGAATTAGAGACCCAAAATTTAGAGACAAAACATTTTGGTCTCTAATCGGTTTCAAAATGCATTTAAAGACTGAATTTTGGTCTCTAATTCAGGGTTTTCTTATAGTGAATCTTTGTTTGATCGTTGTTTGGTTGCTTCGAAATGGCTTAGAAGGTTTGAAATACAATAACATTTTCCCTTCAAAGCATCAAGAATCGACACCTACAAATCACCTTGAAATCCCTTCTTATAGGCTTCTCATTGGGTTAATTTTTATCTACCAATCGATTGATCTTTCCTCTAGTCGATTGGTCAATCAACTGTTGCTCTTTAATGGCTAATCCATGTCGAATTTTGACTTGCTATAGTGCACCAATCGACTGCAATAAATCAATAGTTGATTGGTGAGCTTGGTCAAACTGGTTGGTTAAGATGGAAACATTCTACTCGATTCATAAGCTGAAAATATGATTCACAGTCGACTGTAGTGTAGCAATTGACTAGTGAATAGTAGCAGCTGATTGTTAATGTTCACAGTTGACCGTATTGTAGCTGTCGATTACTGTAGAAGTCGACTGGTGAACAGTAGCAATCGATTATTATTGTTCACAGTCGAGTTCTAAGCTCAGTGGTGTGTGAACAGTAACATCAATCGATTGGTAAATTCTTTCAGTCGATTGATACCTCAGTCTCAGTATTATTTCAAGCCAACTCTTGCTTCATATGGTATCTGATTGACCTCAATCTGCTAAGACTTTTCAAATCCCACACTCAATCACACTTGATCTGTCGGAACTTCTCTTTGCCAAGCACGGTCACCTTGACCTGTCAAAACTTCACCTGCCAAGCATAGTCACATTGACCTCCCGGGACTTCCTTTGCCGAGCATGGTCACTTTGACCTGCTAGGACTTCACTTTCTAAGAACAGTCACTCTGACCTACCAGGACTTCACTTGCCTAGTCATTCGGTCACCTCCACTTGCTAGAACTTAATCGACACCAAACATCTAGTCCTCCTTGACTTACTTGGATTTTCCACTTGCCAACTCCTTGTTAGACTTTTACCACCAAGTGTTTGGTCTTCCCTAACTCACTTAGATTTTTCACTTGCCAACTGTTGGTGCAATAGGCCCCGGGTCAATATTGACTAAACTCGAGTAGGACTCGAGTAGTGTTTTGATATTTGACAATGAATTTGACCATTGTTTAATAATATAGTTTGACCATATGTTGATCATATGACTAGTGGGTGATTGAGATATCCAAAGTCATATGGGGAAGATTATTTGGGAAAGATTGTTGGAGCAATCAACCTCGGAAGTCCAAGATTAGATTTTTGGCAAGGGAAAGTTCAAGTATGGATACTTAGCAATTGAGAAGTCTAAGTTTGGATACTTGACAATAGAGAAGTTCAAGCATGGATATTTGGAATGTGAAAGTCCAAGTATGGTCTTGACAATTGGAAAGTCTAAGAATGGTCTTGGCAAGGAAAGTCTAAATCATGGGTACTTGGCAATTGGAAGTCCAAGTTATGGGTACTTAGCAATGTGAAAGTTCAAGGGTGTATGTTTGGCGGCGTAAAGTCCAAGCATGGGTCTTGGCGACGTAAGTCCAAATAGGTCTTGGTAATGTGAAAGTCCAAGGGTATAAGTTTGGCGGCGTAAAATCCAAGCATGGGTCATGGCGGCATAAGTTCAAATAAACCTTGGCAATGGACCAGTTTAACATGATAATTGATGGAAGCACTTGAAGGCTAACGTGAAGGATGAAGAGTCACGGACTCGAGGGATCCGAGAGGCGTGAGGCTGATAGAAGTGGCTAAAAGGCTTAGGACTAGACTATGGGTGAGTATCAAGTATGATGGAATTATATTTGGGTTAAACCTCATGGTGAGGACCGACTTGAACGAGGCAGGTTTATCCCTTTAGTCTTGGTAGATTCCACTCCTTTGCTTCCCTACAAGCTTAGGAGAGCAGTCAACTTGGAGATTTGTGCAAATAGTTGGGCAACGTTTCAAATTACTAGAAAGACATCGAGACCACGAATGTCAAATTATATGGAAAGATAGTTGTTTATGTTAAGTTAAAGTTACGTTATCAATTTTGGCCTACAATTGTACAAATATAGGGCAGTATAACTAGAGTTGTCAATGTCACGCCCCGAGAGCATGCCGAGCCGAAAATCAAACGGACGACATCTCCCCTGTACGTGGCAACATTTCGGGTTAATACAAGGCCCGTAGGCCCACAACAACAACATAATATAACATACTAATAGCAGCGGAAATGAAAACCCCCCATACCCACAACATAGATAACAAAATATGCAGGTGTACACCACCTGACAAGTCCACAGTAATAAAACCGTAAATAAAACGACGACATCACGACAAAGTCTATAACAAAACAAGGGTCCATGACATAGGACCAAAATCCATAACACATAAACAAGTCCATACATAACCAAAAACGAACTCCTCGGGAGACTCGGAAAACAGAGATGGGATGGATCGGTCAGGCGACTCAAGTCGTTACGAGTCGTCTACATTACACAGCGTGACGAAAAACCAGGTCGGAGGTGGTGAGTAAAACTCAGTAGTAATCGGAAAACATGTAAATATATGTATCGATATTACATGTCATTCAGCGATTTAATCTACTCGTACAACAAGTATACATCGATAACTATAGATATGCATGCATATACTAAATAAAGCGAACATCAACGATCTTTGGCGTACTGCCCGGTCGGCTACTCTATCTGATCCAACGAGCATATAATCACATCATAGGGTATAGGATAGTACTAACACAATATCCTAACTTTGAGTCAAGGGTATCCTTTGTGAAAATCCGATAGGTATACAAGTATCAACCTACTACCATACAGAATATGCAATAGCATGTATGAATATGTACAAACAAATGCAATGACATAGTACATACAAATGCATCATCAAAGTGAGTATACATATAGGCGTATTCAGTATGTATACTAATCACCATCATCCATATATATATATATATATATATATATATATATATATATATATATATATATATATATATATATATATATATATATATATATATATATATATATATATATATATCATATGTATATATATATATCATATGCACATGATACGGCAATGCAACATGCATGGTCATGCTCGCCACCCTACTCGCTACCACGACCCGGTGACCTAGGTGGTACGACATGACAACTATCCCGACTCCGGCCGCCACCACTCTCGGTGACCGAAGTTGGGTAGTATGATCAGTAGCATATGAGCGTAAGTAGCTCGCTCAATCGGGGTCCCTCTGCTGGCCACTCCGATCGACCGCCGATGAGCGGTCGAGTGCCACGCACCACAATCGCACGCAACTCCAACAACCATCGTCGATAATGGTAGAGTGCGGCACAACAAATGCTATGCCCTCACACGATTACTCCTCTGGAAGTAACACGGGAGGCGGGATATTGACGACTCTCTCTGACCCCAAGGGAGATGATGTCATCGGTATGCATGGAATGAAATGAGTCTTGTCTCACATCTGAACATCTACCTAGACTCTATGTGACCAAGAGTCACACTCAATTGATCGATACACTCTCTACAGCAGAGTCACTCATCGATCATGACAAGCTAGGACCATCGGTCTGGCGACCTGCTTATCCACGACTCACATGACCATTCACACAACCCGTGGTTGGTGAATAAATGTGCCACATACAGGTATGGAATAAGTCCTACATCTAGGGCCATACTTATCCACAGAGGATCATTTTACCAAATTTACAATTTAGGTCATCCTCCATACTCTAACATCTACACCCTACTAAACCGTTAGAACTACTTACATCACAACTGTAAGTTCTAGATCATGCTAGGGAATATGTGTTATCAATAATCGAGCACACATATATATCAACGGTAAGTTCAAGCATACGATAAACAGAGCATGATCAAGGTAATATGAACACCTAGCATGTTCATATCTATATCTAAATCTGGAAATCATTACATCTACCCGACCAGTAGGAAATTACCTACCTGCTAAATAGCTCCGTGAAATAATATCTTCACGTCCGTGGATCTGCCTCGTATCCACGTCCTGCAAATATCATCATTCACAATTAAATTCAAGCACTAACATAAACGACCAGTAGGAAAAGGAATCTAACCCAATCCTAATCCCAAATCTTACCAATAGAACAACTCTATTCACTAACTACTAACCATCGATTCAACTACAACATCAGTTATAATAATTATCACACCATACTGTAATTCAATCTAAATCTACACTTACCTTCTACAACGTCTTGATCCACCCTTGAAGTAGTAGTCTATATCAATTAGATAGATAAGTTGAATCCTTACTCACTTTATCTTCATCAACAAAATCCATCACAAATCAAAGTCCTGCCATTGACAGTTAATTAGTTGTAAATCAACTAATCAAATCCACATCTCAACCCACAACTTACCTTATTCACCTACGTCATTGTTCCAATTCAAATCCAGCTTCTGTCCAAAGCACTAATATCGATTCACACATAGTTGAGCTCTCTCTCGAGCACACAACTTATCAACAACAAAACAATATCCAATTAGCTATCAACAATTTACGTTGAAGAATAGAAATCTGACAGCATCTATAGATCAATCCAGAACTTACCCCAACTTAAATCCTCAGCTCACAGAACCATGGAGATCCCGATCGTAGCTGCCCATCCATATTAGAAGCTTGTCATTACAAAGATCGCAGAATAACAGCTCGCGATCAAAAGGAAATGAAGACACAGCTGCCGCCGTTTTCCCCCAACTGCCCTTACATTTCTTCATCCGCTCACCGGAACACCACCACACACAAGGAAACTAAATCCAAAATCCCAGTTGCCATCAGAATGCTCAGCCCTGCTCAAATCTGATCTCCACGGTAGATCCAACACCCTCTACCATCAATCAAATCCCTAAAGAACAATTAACCCCAAATCAAATTACATTGGTACAACACAAAGATTATATACAGAACTTGACAACTGAACAGCAAAGGCTAGATCGATCTTACCGAACATCACCAAGCCTAGATCCCAAAACAGACAACAAATCACCACCGGCGGCAAATCGTTTGAAGGCTAGAAACCCTGCTGCCCTAAATCACAAAAAGGAACGCATTCACAGATGGATTTCTTCCGAAATCGGAGGACACAGAAAACACAGTTCCTTACCTTGCTCCGGGAAAAATCGCGAAGGTCTCCAATCGAACCGCTGCCGATGCAACCTCCCTGCCCTAGCAACTCCGCCGACGCGAATCTTCCACCGAAGAGGCGTCGACTTCCTTCTTCAATCACTTTGTTCGCCGGAAATCCCAGCGCCGACAACTCTGCCCTTCGCCACAAATCACACCCAATGAAGGAACACGACTACACATTCGATCTTCTTGCAAGGTAAGGAAATGATCAGCTCTTACCTAGCACCGGCGACGATCGGCAAAACCCCCCGACTCACCAGTGAGCGTCGCCGCAAGCTCCCCGCCACTCATTTGCCCTCTACTCCTTCGCTCTCTGAGCCGCCGTAGATGGTCCAGATGGTCCACGCGCCGAGGAAGGGAAGATCGCTCGACCGCCGTTCATTTCGGTGAGGACGAGAGCTCGCGAAGAAGTAATGAAATCGCGAGGAAAGGAGAAACGTCGGCTGTGCATTACGCGACGTCGGCTGTGTGTTACGCGAATGAAGCAAGCGGTCGGGTCCGATTAAATCGGGTCGGGTCCAAATGAATCGGGTCGGGTCCAATTAAATCGGGTCAGGTCCAATCCTATACACATATTAAATCTTTCTCCAAAATACTTTAGAAATTTCCATTTAAGTCCAGTAAAATTTCTAAAAATCCTTAAAAATTCCATAAGGTTTTTTTTTTTGGTATTTTACAGTCAAGTTGGGTTAGGTCAGCTTGATTGACCTGCTCTATCAAGTAATTTAAACGAGTTGGATTGAAATTTTATGAATTCATCATTTTAACGGATCTAAATGAATCAACCCACAAGTATTGTGTGTCTAGATGGGTTGACCCACGACAGGCTTGGATTGGCCCACTACGGACTTGGATTGACCCACGGATTGAGAAATATCAAAAGGAGATAAAACTTCTGAAAGAAAATTTGTTTAGTTTTTTTTTACTAATATTCTAATATTAACAAGCTCATAATTATAATTTTTTTCTATCACACATATAACTCGGTACAAAGTATAGAAGAAGTTAGAGAAAATAATAATAAAATATTTAATTTAAGTACTCTAATAATTTTTTTTGTATATTATAATTACTTTATAATTATTTTGTTACTACTATTTCAATTAATATAAGAAATGATAACATATCAGAGTTAACCAATTACAAGTGCTGAAAAATTCTCAATTAGATCTCTATTTGGATGAGCTAAAATTTGATTTTGTATATTATCAAGATTTGAATATTTTGGAGTATTAGAAGAATAAAAAACATCGGTACCTAATATTGTCGATCAATAATTAGATCTCAATTATAAGATTTTAGTTGCTTAAATGTACATTTTCTTATCATGGTATTGTGCAAAAGGTTGGAAACGCCAACCTAGCGGCCCCTTCGCTTCGGTCCCCTAGGATTTGAAAGAGAGTAAATCATGGGAGGACTATGACCGTGGATGCGATTGGTAAGACAATGGGTGGTCATTTGAGCTTGAGGTAGGGTTTTAAATCGTCTCCAAAATCGACCCTTGTCCATTGTGCAAGTTTACACATTGATTTACCAATGTGCCGCACCCGTGGAGGCCTACACAATGTTATTATTATGCAAAAAATTAGAACCGCCAACCTAGCGACTCTCTCGCCACGACCCCACATGATTCGAGAGGGAGTAAATTGTAAAAGGGTGAAGTCTGTGGATATGGTTGGTAAGGCATAAGGCGGTCATCTGAGTCCGAGGTAGGATTTTAGACCTACCTCCGAAATCGACCCTTGTCCATTGTGCAAGTTTGATCCTGTGACTTACCAATGTGTCACATCAGTGGGAGCTACACAATGCTATTATTGGTGCAAAAGGCGATTTGTTCGTTCTCAGTGCCCCCGCTAGTCAGTCTCATAATCAACACGAAGGAGGTAAATCACGGAAAGTATATTGTCCAACTCAGAACTAATGTGGCAGGAGAATAGACACTCCGAAAGACTTACAACCCTCGAAAATTGATCTTTACTCATTGATACAATTTTATTATCGTACTACACAATGATATTATGCTATTAGAGGAAGGTTCTTGATGCGCTCATCTCGACTTTAGAAATACTCCCCAGTGTGAATTCGGAGATGGTTTCTAGTGCTGCCTTGCCACCGTGTCAAGGGACTTTGTCCCCTCCCCCCCTCATGATTTACCTCCCTCTCGCCAGTGCCCTGGAATGGGTGACAGGGGGCTACTAGTTGGACAGATTCCCAACTTTGCAGGAGATGGTTTCCAGTGGGAGCAGAGCTCCGGATATGACTTGGTGCAAAATTATTGCAAAATTCACTATTATAATGCAATATAGGGATATTCCAGATCGTCTCTCTAGGAATGTAATAATGAGTGATAATCTCAAGATCAAATTGCAATGGAGATTCTTTATATTCAATTGCTATGAATGGCAAACTTTAGAATATAAAGTTTCCATTGATTTCCTTACAAGTGTAGTTTAGTGAGTTATAATTGTGTTATTTGCATTACTTCATGACCAAATTACATGAATTAATGAAATGCTACACAAAATGTCTACTATTATGCGGAATATGGATCTAGAGTCGTACCTAAAATTTGGAGGGTTCGAATCGAATTTTAAAAAATATATTGATGAATTAATTTTTGGCCCCTTTATATTATTTTTGGGGCCCTTTTAAAGAGGTATTTAAACTATTTTAAAAATGGGCTCGAGTCGACCGCCTCTCTGGCCTTACATTAGGTACGACCTTGGATAATCCATATTATATATAATAAAATGGATGAAAGCCAAGTGTAGGGGTTGTTGTGAGCTTGTGGAGGAGTTCCAGGATTCTAAAAATTGCGGTTGAAATGAGTTGTGAAAGATGGAGGAGCAATGATGACCTTGCGAAGGTGAAGACGATGGGAAATCTCCATAACTTATTCTCGTTTACAAGTGGTGTTGAATTGTCATGATGCATTTTCAATAGAATTGCATGATCAAATTGCAAAATGAAACACTTACAATCCAGTGTCATTTTTGATTGACCTTTCATGCTTGCCGTCGGAAGGATGATTATGCAATCGAAAAACCCTTCACTATTCCACAAATCAAATCCCTCTCATGGCACTAGATGTTCTTCTCTCAAAGGCAATGACCACAACAACACCTCCATAGCGAGAGCTCTCTCTGCACATAAAAGACTCGGACAAGAGTTCTATCTCTCAGAATCTCTCTCGTGTTCTCCCTCACTGCCTCTGCGTACACAATGCAACCACCTCCTTTCTGATGACTTGGATGCTCTTTTAAAGAAAGCATAATGCACATCTCTCTTGTGAGTGCACTACGTGCGTTACTGTATGGAGCAATAACTGCAGTAATGTATAATATGTGTAGTAATTCTAACATCTTCCACTCATCCAAGTTATGTCACAAAAGTGAACAACCACAAAGACTATTTAGAATAGAGACCATTAGTCACAAAGAACAAAAAAATAATCTAATTCATATTTAGAAAAAATAGGTCATGCGACGACAATCATACTGAATGATTAATGCTAAAAAAGTTGTTACAATTTACATAGTCGCTCTTCTAAACAAATTAGAGACATCCGTATCTTGTATTTACCCCAAATCAAATCATTTACATCAATATGAACATCTCTAGTCCCTCATAATGACTGTTATGTCAAGAACATATCCAATATCTCATATTATTCATAATCACATTTTATGTACTCAATAAAAAATATAATTAATTGACCAGTGAATAAATACTAAAAATGTAAAAAAATTTAATATTTCTTTTTAGCTATAATCCATTCATTTTAGCCAATTACTTTCCAAATTATGTTTCATAAATCGAATCATCCATAGTCAATAGGATATATGTTAAAGTAGCAAACCTTGATTAAAATTTTAAGTAGACAGCTAAATAGTCACTTAGGGTAAAACTAACATATAATTTCAAAGACTCACGTAGTAGAGAAGTATGATCCATTTTTCTACTACCCTTATCGTCATCATAACATATGTCGTATGAATCACATCTATAATGTTATTCTTTTTACTAATAAAGAGTGTATATTTTTCTCAAATTTAACATCGTATAGACTGCAATATAGACAATCCCAATGTTTAATCCTAAATTCAACTCATGAATTTCAATCTGGCTTCCAACAGGCTTAATAAATGGTGGGTACTTTGATCATTATCATTAAATGATCTCATCTTGATACAACTATTAATGCGACCCCAACTTACAGATATGTCTCCATTCATAGCTTTGCTAGTTATCCCATAAGCAACGGTCTTACCTCTATTTGTACTTAACAAATAGGTATGATTGTTCATGTAAAAGGATCAATCTCAACCTATTAACATGCTCACCGATATTTTATCCAAATATAATAAAGACATATAAATTGAATAGACCATAACATTTCATAAAACATCTTATAATTTTCAATTGTCATTACAATATGTTATATTCTCTGAAGTTCCAAATACTTTATATATCATTGAAATGATTTTGTACGTAGCCAATGACTTAATAAATGAATTTGCAAGTATAACACGTGTTGTGATATACTCAAGAATTATTCATTTTCTTGGCAATAATATCATTTATACTTAATAGCTATGTGCTTGCCCTTGTTGTGATATTTGAAATGATTTGAAAATGTTATAACAGCTTGACTGTTATAGTAGATAATAATATGACTCTCACTGTTCTCAGCAATCTTCAGATGCTTCAGGAGTCTTCTTAACTAGATAATTTCTTGCATAACTACTGAACATGCCACATATTCAACTTTTATTATTAACAGAGCTACACAAGCCTATTTCTTGATATTCCATGGGATGACACCACCATTTAGCAAAAGGTATAACTTGACGTGTATTTCCAATTCAGGTCCTCATTCCAATCTGTATTTAAATAGTCCTTCATACTCATATCTGATCCTTAAAAATATAAACAATAATTTATTATTGCTTTCAGATATCTGAATATCCTCTTCATCACTTTTAGATATTTGAATATCCTCTTTATCGCTTTACAATGTCTCGATCTTAGGTTTGACTTGAAATGACTAAGTCAATAGCATAGCTGATATCAGGACATGTACACGACATAGAGTACATTAAACTACCAATAACACCGGCATATGATCTTTTCTTTATCTCTGCTATTTCTTCGAGAGTCTTCGAGAAGTCTATTCAATATTGTAATTTAACATGTTAAAATACTGTAGCATCTTAGTTATATAAGCATTTTTGAGACAAACCAAAATGTTTTTTAGACCAATTTTTAATGATCTTTACTTCTAAAATGTACTTAGATTATCTCATATTTATTATGTCAAATTGCGATGAAAGTCACGCTTTGACTTCTATCACAAACTCTATAACATTTTCAGCTATTAGCATATCGCCAACATATAATGATAAGATAATAAACTTTCCTTTTTTCCTTTCTCAGGAAAACACAATGATCCTCATTAATTATTTTAAAACCATAAGATAAAATGACTTCATTAAATCTTATGTTTCATTGTCTTGCCACTTGCTTTGGTCCATAAATAAATTTTTTAAATCTACACACTTTATTCTTTTGGCCTTTAGCAATGCCACCTTCTAGCTATACCATATAGATTAATTCATCAAGCTCACTATTTAGGAAAGTTGTTTTACATCCATCTAATGTAATTCCAAATCATAATGTGTTGCAATAACTAAATTGACATGAATTTCACAATAAGAGAAAATGTCTTTTCGAAATCAATACTCTCTTATTGTGTATATCCTTTTGCAACCAAATTAGCTTTGTATCGATTAATCGATCCATATGCTTTCCTCTTAATTTTGAGAATCTATTTATTCTCAATAGCCCTTCGGCCTAAAGGAAGATCGACTAAATCTCAAACATGATTTTTTTATAGATTGTATTTCTTCATCCATTGCATCTTTCCACTTTTCTCTAACATTGCGTTTCAATGCTTCCTCAATAGTACGAGATTCATCATCATCAACTGGAGTATCATTATTGTCTCATCAAATATATCTTTTTCGAGGTTTAATATTACAAATACTTCTTCGTAAGTTGGGTTATCAAGAAATCAACTCATGACTTGACAAATCACTCTCACTAGGTTGACTAGATTTAAGCATCTCTTGTGACACTTCTATCGTTGATAAAGTATCATCCTCCTTAAATAGACGAATAATTTTATCAATGTCACCTCTTACTGGAAGTTCATTTTCGAGAAAAGTTGTATCTCTCAATTCTATTTCGGAGATGGTTTCATCTTATTGCTCACCAATAAAAACATAACCTTTGGAGGTTTCAGAATATCTTATAAAGACAAGCTTCTTACCCTCTAGGTCCTAATTTTTTATATTTATGAGTATATCATGAACATAGGCATTTGACCCCCCCCCCAAGGTCTCAGATAATTCAAATCTGCTTTTTTGTCTGTCCGACATTCATATGGGGTAGATAGAATAGATTTTGAAGATACTCAGTTAAGTATATAAATTGTTGTTAATAATGTATTTCTCTCTAATAAGAGATTGACAAATTAGCTTGAGTCATTGTAAATCTAACTATATCTAGAAGAGTTCTATTTTTTTCTTTCAACAATTTCATTTTGCTGTGGAGCTTTTAGGATTATCAAATGTCTTATAATCCCTTTATCATTGCATGTTGTCTTGAATTGATCAAACAAATATTTACTCCCATGGTAAGCATGCAAGGTTGTCACCTTATGCTCAAATTGATTCTCAACTTAATTCATATAACGAATGAAGAAATATAATGCTTCAAATTTATGAGAAATTAAGTATACATGACAAAAATATGTATAATTATCAATAAATATAATGAAATAGGAAGTTCCATGTCTTGCCTTCACATCCATAAGACCATAAATATTCGAATGAATTAGTTGTATTGGTGATTCAACTCTAATAGCGTTACCAAATAGCTTCTTAGTTGCTTTTTTCAGCATGACAATGTTCATATACTGACAAGTTAATCTTAGCGTGAGTGTCTAGCAAACTTTCGCTAGCTAATCTATTCATACATTCTTGTGCAATATGTCCCAATTTAGTATGCCAAATTTCATCATAAATATTAGCATCGCTAGTAAGAACAATGTTTGAAAAACAACCATCAATTCCATAATTGATATCCAGTTCTACATCAAAAACCATAAAAATCATTCATTAAAAAATCATATCCAATTAATACTAAGTTAATACGAAGTTCACACATTGGTTGTAAAAGTTTATACAATATCCCAAATCAAGAAGACTTGTAATAGAAACTAAATTCCATCGAATCTCAAGAGCATAAACAACATAATTTATAAACAAGGTGTGTCCACCACGAAGGTTGAATTTGCACGTGTCAACTCCTTTAACTTCAATATCTACATTGTTTCCCATATATATCAATTTATTGTCAGATGGTACCCGATGATATTCCATGAGTGTAACTCGCTCACGAGCTACATGATTTATTGCTCTTGAATCTATAAAACACAAAGATAAAAATTAGTTACAATACTAAACTAGCAACATAATGCTCATGAAAAGAAGACAAATATAGATATTCCTTTTTCGACTCAGAATAATCCCGAGTGAAGTGACCCTTCTTGCCACAGTTAAAACAAGTTAATTTGCTTTTAGATTTCTATCCGGTCTTCTTTTCTTTCTTCTGCTTGTTTGGGTCTAGCCAGCGGCAACACTAGCTTCTCTTCCTTTTCTCTTCTTAAACCATTTTTTTCTTAGATCATGATGCTCCAACTGAACCAATAGCTACAAAACCTTATCTAGAAATTCTCACAGATTTAACTCTCTCCGCCTCCGGTTCAACATGACGTGAGACATCAATGAAAGTTTTGATATTTTTAATGTGAGTCATGTTATGTTTCATCGTCTCCTAAGTATAAGAAAGGGACAAATAACTGTCCAAATATGTTGTTCATCGGTCAACTCATGACCAACAATCTTAAGCTCTCGAATTATACAAGACATCTCCCTCATGTGTTAATCCATGGAGACATTCATACATTTTTTATAGTTATTAAACTTAATTATAGTTGACGAAACTTGCTTAAGTTTACTCCACTGTTTTTTTCTCTAAGGGTTACCCAAACAATATGAGCCGATGAAAATGGCTCATACTCATAGACTAGGTCATCCATCATTGAACTAATCAATATATTCTTATTAATGGAGTACTTTTTCCTCCATGCTTTGTAGGCATCAAGATCACGTCTATGTTCTGCTATCGAACCATCAACATGTTCATTCATAACCTAATGAACATTCTCTAAAACTTCTTGTTCCTCAAGAACATATTGCATCTTGAGGTCTTAAATTTTGTAATTATCCCCATTCAATTTCTCTCTTTTATTGAATTCAGCTATGAAGTTTTTAGTAGTCATAATCTATCATAAACAAACTCATTATTAAGTTATTCGGTATAAGCCATATGTACGTAATTTATGATTAACTTAATATAAATTTGAGTTGGTTTATAAAATCAAGTGACAATTATGTTTCTACTCATCATTAGTATATACCAATCTAACCAATATTGATCAACTATATTACATACATTCCATCAAATGAACTAATTATTAAATGATCTATACGTATAATGAACTAATCATTATGAATATATAATATTAAATGAACTAATTATTAAAATTAAACATGTTGTAGTTTGTTAATTTATAACATAAACAACTTTGATAGACTAGATAGGTTATACTACTCCTACTAAGATAAATACTTGCGCAATAGTAATCAATGCAATCCTTATCTTTATAGGCTTAGCCAGTGTAATTTCAGGCAGACTAACTTCAAAATTCTTTATAGAATCCAGATACTCTTTTGGACCATTCTCAATCTCAGCAAGATCTTCTTGATTCATATGGTGCAGTAGCTCTATATACAACTTTGTATATATGATGCATGCTTCATAGCACCTCCATATGTGGTGTGCTACTACACTGAAATTTACTGACAGTGAACGCATCAATGCCCAAATTCAGTAGTTGTCCAGGATAGGAAAATCTTGTCACTCAAGTCTCCATAATAGTCTATCGAGCCTCTCAATGTGTCCTTTGATTTCATAAGTAGAGTCATATACTATCTTCTGGATAGTTTCCCTTAGCTTATTTCTTAAAACGTCACCGACGAGTTATTGTATAGATCATCTATACCATACAAAATTACTAAAGTTAGTATAAAATCGACTAACCAGTACAAAATTAATTAATCAGTACAAAACTGTCTAACATCAATTTTTAATTGGCATAGAATCAATATACTATGAACACAAAAAAAATCAAGAAAAAATAGCTCTTCTTGATTTTAGGAGTTTTGATCTATTGGAACCTTAGACCAGTCGATCAGACTAACCACTATCGACTATGAAAAATGAATTCGGAGTTATATGAGTGGGTTTAACCTGGTGTTAACTTGGTCGATTTCGACTCAACCAATACCGACTTAGCCAGCACTGTCAGTACCAACTTAGCCTTAAAGTCTCTATTGTGAGTGCACTACATGCCTTATTACACAAAGCACTAGCTAATTGCAGTAATGTGTATTAATTCTAACAACGGCGATTTACCAAACAGTGCACGTGAAGTTTAGAATTGCTCAAACAATGCCCCATACTTTCATATTTATCAAAGGGTGCACCTCATTCCTTTTTACCCCTCTCGCCAAATGTGTATTTAATGCTCAGATATTGCATGCATCCGAACCACAATTGAAAATCTCGAACCATCCAAATGTGGTGCTGGGAATTCAAATCTCAGGACCACTGTGTTCCTGAGAATATAATTCCCAGCACCACCTTTTTTTTTATCTTATTTCTAATTTATATCAGCCTAATTTCTGAAATATTGCTGTGAATACCTAATAAAACCTTGAATATCAAAAATTTTGGTCATGGATACACAGGGGCACTACCCAATGGACTTGGATTGGATTGAAGAAGAGGTGAATAGGGTTATCAATGGGTTTTGACCGAAACTCATTGATGGACCTAGAGGAGTCTAAATTTCGAAATCTTGATATAGACTGAAAGATCTTACAATATGAATTTTTGATATATCGAGGAAACTTAGTTCTAATCCTCCTACCTCCCAATTTTTATGGTGTGTCGAAAAAATGGTGCTGAGAATTAAATCTCAATACCACTGTAGTGCTGGAATTGTAAATCTCAACACTACAGTGGTGTTGCAAATCCCAGAACCACCATTGTAGTGTTAGGATTTGCAATCCCAGCACCACTGTGGTACTGGGATTGCAATTCCCAATACCATAGTGGTGGTGCTGGTCCCAACACCCACTGTGGTGCTGGGAATTGCAATCCCAGCACCACAGTAGTGGTGATGGGATTTGCAACACCACAGTGGTGGTGCTAGGATTTACAATTTCACTATGGTGTTGGAATTTAATTCTCAGCACTATCTTTTTTTTTATATACCGTCAAAATTGGGAAGTAGGAGATTTAGAACTAAGGTTCTTCTATATATCAAAAATTCATGTTGTAAGATCTTTCAGTTATGTCAATATTTCGAAATTTGGACTCCTCTAGGTCCATAAATGGGTTTCGATCAAAACCCATTGATGATCCTATTCACCTCTTCTTCGATCCAATCCAAGTCCATTGAGTTTGGGTAGTGGTCCTCTGTGTATTCGTGATAAAAAATTTTGATATTCAAGGTTTTATTAGGTATTCACAGTAATATTTCAGAAATCAGGCCGATATAAATTAGAAATCAGATCAAAAAAGGTGGTGCTGAGAATTATATTCCCAGGAACATAGTGGTCTTGGGATTTGAATTCCCAGCACAACGTTTGGATAGTTCGGGATTTTCAATTTTGGTTCGGATGCATGCAATATCTGAGCATTAAATACACATTTGACGGGAGGGGTAAAAAGGGAATGAGGTGCGCCCTTTGATAAATATGAAAGTATGATACGCTGTTTGGACAGTTCTAAACTTTACGTGCGTTTTTGATAAATCACCGTTTTAACAAGTGTTGGCTTCCTTTGCCTTAAAGTCAGAGGTGGAGATGGAGATGGTGGAGGCTCCCATCATGAGAGGATGGATGAGAATGAACTGATTTCTCTTCTCTAATGATTGTTTCTCCCTTATATCCAAGTAAACCGACCTAATCTTGGCCCAAGGAGAGCTTAGTTCATCTCAACAGTTACGATGTGTACTAATATGAATAGGGAAGATATCCATGTTGAAATTTAAATACTTCTAAATTGATATCCAGTTACAATGTATTTATGAATTTTTAAAAAAATAAAGATTGGTCTCTTGAAATGCTGAGTACATTGAGACATTCTAATTTAAACTTACTGATTTATCTTTTTCATCGATAGAGATAATGAGAGAAGGATAATCAAAAAGGGTCGCTATACAATGATTTTACATTTATGAATAGGGACGATGAATTCACATATACACGATGAATTCACATTTATGAATAGGCACCATGAAGGAGGAAGCGAAGCATTCAGTCGAGGTTCATTTTTTTATTCCCTCTTAACTTTTTTTTTTGTTGTTTTTGATGAGGAACTCTTGATATTACCAGACCACTTTAGGCAGACACGCTAAAGAAGACATGCCTAGCCGACTATTCCACGAATGGAGATCCAGTCGACCTACCAAAAGTTTAAAAGATTCAGAGCGCTTGATTTAAGGATTTGAAAAGGAAGAAATAAAATGATTCTTAATTATAATTTTTTATTAATACATTTAAAAATTGAAGGAATGAAATCATTTTTTAATTATTTAAAAATGGATAAAATTCAAGGGGTGATAAATTTAGGATTCATTCTCATCGATCATTATCGTCTTTTTCGTCATTGTCGCCTACTGTTCGCCGTCCGCCATCGGCTTCGCCTGTCGTCACCGCTCACTCCCGTCGTTGATCGCCGCCTGTCGTCTGTCGCCTGCCACTCGTCACCCGCCGCCACCTGCCGTCGTCCGCCGCCACCCGCTGTCGTAGGTCACTAGCCCTCGCCTTTGGACGTTGGTCGCTGTCGCCTGTCGTTAGCCTTTGTCGTCCGTCGTTAGTCGCCGTCGCCCGCCTCCAGCTGCCGTCGCCCGGGCCCATCGCCACCATCATCAGTCGGCCATCGTCGTCATCACTATCGCTATCGCTGTTGTCGCCACTATCACGCCCCGAGAGCATGCCGAACCGAAAATCAAACGGACAACACCTCCCCTGTACGTGGCAACATTTCGGGTTAATACAAGGCCCGTAGGCCCACAATAACAACAATATATATGTATGAAAATAAAAACTACACAAGACACAGCGGAAACAAACCACAACAATACAACAATCCCACACATGCATACCGGTATGACTAACACACCACAACAACACGAAATCTCGACAAAATCTGAATATACAACATAACGAAAACACCAAAATACAATGCACAATGGACAGCAGGCCCAAAACAAAACACGGGAACCTCGTGAGATGAGATGACGTCAGCCGGCAGTGCTCCAAGCTGTCACGAAGTCTTCTACCTGTTACCTGGGCGACAGAAAACCCAGGGTCCGCAGGGGGTGGTGAGTAAAACTCAGCAGGTAATAGAAAACATGTATATATGTCATATCACATGTATTTCGACAACATAATCTAGAAGTACAATGTATATCAAAGATAGAATATAAATACAAGCATATACCGCCTAATCAATGAATAACATAAAAATGCGTATATACTCAAGTTCAAGTACGCTTACTCTGATCCAACCTGAACATATATCCAACATATAAATAACAGGAAGAGTAATACCAACACATAATCTACTCATGCTACAGGCCAAAGTATCTATGGTCTATCCAACACATACCAATATCCGACACAATTGTATAACATATGCAAGAAACATGCATGAATATGATGTCCACCCAAATGCAGCAAGCATAGTACAAACAAATGCAACATCACAATAATTATATATATATAGACTGTATCTATATATATATTAATCTCAACCATCCATATATATATATACATGCATATATGTATATATATATATATGGTAATATGCAAAGCGCCATCAGATACGGTTATGCAGCATGCATGGTCATGTCGACTCACCCTAAAGCTACCACGACCCCAGTGTGGCCTCGGTGGCTCGAGCATGACAACTGTCCCAACTCAACACCAACCACTACTCTCGAGTGGCTGAGTGGGTAGTATGATCGAGTAGCATATAAGCGTAAAGAGCAAGCTACACGATGGGTGTCCCTGCTGTTGGCCACTCCGACAATCACTACCCATGAGTGGTCCAGTGTCACACACACAGGACTACGACACGCAAATCCAACTACCACCGTCTATAGTGGTAGAGTGCGGCACCACAATGCTCTGCCCTCACACGGGTGACTCCTCCTATGAGTAACCGTGGAGGCAGGATGACTGGCGACACTCTCAACCACAAGGGAGACCTCGTCGCCAGCGTGCATGCAAATGCATGAATGCAATGTCTCACATACAGACATCCACCATAGACTCTCTATTCTACAGAGAATCATACTAACCAAATCAACGCACTCTCTATCCTGCAGAGAGTCATATTCAACTGATCATAATACTCTCTATCCTGTAGAGAGTCATACCAATCTAATCGACGCACTCTCTATCCTGTAGAGAGTCCTACTCAACTGATGGACACACTCTCTATCCTGTAGAGAGTCGTACTCATCTGATTATAATAAGCTAGGACCACCGGTCCGTAGCGATACCCTAAGTATCATTCCTCTGACCATTTACACAATACATGTTCGGTGGTAACATACAACCTAAGGGTACTAGAACTAACCCTAGGTTAAAGACATTATCTACCTACGGATGACCTTTTTGCCCAATGTACAATCAGGTTGTCATCCGGACTTTACCATTTGCACTTAACTTAAACAAATTCTAAGTTACTTGCATCACATATATGTATAACTCCTAATCATGATAAAATAACATGATATCAGCAATAGAGTTAATAGCCAACGGTAAAGGATCAAGCATACGATAAAAAGAACAGGGTCAAGGTAATATGAACACCTAACATGCTCATATCAATGACTAAATCTGAATGAAATACAACTACCCGGACCAGGTAGGAAATTACCCACCCGTTGAGAAGCTCATATCAAGGATCTTCACGTTCATGAGTGTCGAATCAGCATCCTGCAACATTCAATATGCTTATCAATAAATCTCTAGTGCATCCCTAAATCAACTCTAAACTCTGATTAGTTAATCCCTACTAATCATATGAGTAATTAGTTATGAATCCTTTTTAAACTGAATTGATTCCTTATCCAATTACAACATGCAAATCCCCCATTCCATTACACCAACTGACCACTCTCATCAACCATGATATTCTGCCATAGATGATCAGATTTGGAACTCACCATGTTTCCTTTTGACTGTGCAGCACCTTGATCCCATTTAAATTCAAGTATCAAATCTGAGACATTTCAGCCAAATTGGAAACTACCTCTACTTTGAGCTCCCTCAACGCTTGATCATCATAACATATTCCCAATTATCACAGATCCTACTAAATCTACTGCTATAATCCATAATCCCAAAACTGAGGAAAGGTTGAAGACTTTACCTTAGATTGGTGATGTAGATAACTGCCCCAAATCCCTCGGCAGCCACCCCTCTTTCCCCTATTCCTTGTTGCCGACACCAACACCTGCCCAATTCAACAGATCAAGCTCAATAAGAAACAAACTCATAGCTTGACCTTATAACTCGTCCAAAATCGACGAACAATACTGATCTTACCGAGCTAAGATTGCGTGAATAGATTCGACGGCAACTGTGAGCAGGAAGGGCAACGACCGACTGAGCTCGAGCTCATGTGGCGGCGGAGCTTTGCTGCCCTCCGGATCCGGAGATTAAAGGAGGCGACGGCAGATCACTCCGACAGAAGGGCTTGTAAACCGCCGATTGAGGTGGGGAGGCGACGAAGATCGGCGAAGAAGAAGGATCAGGATGAACTTGTCACTCGTGGGCCGGCTGCCACTGGCGAAGGCCGTGGCGTGCAAGTGGGGATCGATAGGTAGGGGAGAGGCGACGACGACGAGTTGGCTCGACGACTGGAATGCGTGTTGCTCGGTCCGGGGGGTCGCGAGCAATCCTGGCTGGTCGCACGGCGATGACGAGGCGAGGAGGGCGGCGCGCGAAGTGAGGCGGGCGGCGAGAAACCGAGAGGAAGAAGGTTTGCGGCGCGAAGAAGAATCGAGGAAATGAAACGAGTCGCGCGGTGATAAGGAAGAAAACGTGATTTGGGAACTGCGGAGAGAATGACGAAGTAAATGAAGAAAGGTTGGCGTTATAGAAATGAAGCGGTCGGGTCGGTTCCAATTTAAATGGGTCGGGTTTGGATCCTACAAGCAATTTAACTCTAGATCCATTTAATTAATCCATAAGATTTAAACTTAGGCTAGGTTTAAATTAATTCCTAACCATTTAACTCTTAGACTAGGTTAGGTTTAATTATATCCCCAACCATCCCTCAAATGCAGATAACCCAAACAGGCTTTCCCCAAAGCCTATTTAAATCTTTCCCCGCAACTTCCATAGAAATTTCCATTTGAGTCCAGAAAAATTTCTAAAAATTCCACAGGATAGTTTATCAATTACGAGGAATATTTTTTTTTTCCTTCGGTATTTTATATTCTCCCCCACTTATACAAATTTGGTCCCCAAATTTCGTACTAACATGCAAAAATTTACTTCAAGCAAGTTTCCGAATGGACCACCTACCTTCCTCTAGTGACCAGATGAGACTATCGAGCTCGGATAATATCTTCCAGCTCCCACATAGCCTTCTCATCAATATGATGCTGTCATCCAACCTTTATGAGTCGGATGGTTTTGTTCTGCAACTAACGCTCGTTGCGACCAAGAATACGCACTAAAATCTCCTCGTAAGTCGTATTAGACTGAGGTAGAATCGAAATCTCTTTCAGAACTTGGTCAGATCGCGACCTGTATTTCCTCAGCATATAAACATGAAATACGTTATGAACACCCGTTAGTGTCGGAGGTAAAGGCAACCGATAAGCTACACCTCTATAATCCATGACACCTGATCTGAATAGATCCTCCAACGTCTAAATGATACACTCAGACTGTTCATTAGTCCGCGGATGAAATGTTGCACTAAGTCGAAGCTCTGTGCCCATAGTCTGGTGCAGACTCTGTCAAAAATCACAAGATAAAATGCGGGTCTCTATCAGATATAGTACTCAAAAGTACCCCACGCAATCCGATAATCTTCCGACAATACAACTCTGCCGATTGATCCAACAAGTCCATCCCACGCATAGGCAGAGAGTGAGCTGATTTGGTTAGTCGATTCATGATCACCCAAATCACATCATGTCTTTTACGGGTTCTAAGCAATCCCGTAACGCAGTCAGTAGTGATATGCTCCCACTTCAATTCCGGAATCGGAATTTTCTAGAGCAATCTAGCGAGTTTCTGATGTTTAGCCTTCACTTATTGGCATACTAACATCGAGCAGCAAAATCTGCTATAACTCTCTTTATACCATTCCACCAGTATAAACGTCTCCAATCTCGGTATATCTGAGTACCGCCAAGGTATATAACCCATCTCGAATGATGTGCTTTCTGCAGCAACTCTTTCTTAAACATTGCAACTCCGGAACCCACAATCCTTATCAGAGACGGAGAATTATTTTCTCAAAAGAGAAATCCATCAACCATTCAAAATCCACTCTACCACATACTCTGTAAGTGCATGGAAGACCATAGCAATAAATCTCTGAAGTTGCAACTGTTCGCATTCCAGCAACTCTATAGTAGCTACCTAGTAGCTAGTTAGATTCAATGTGCACTTCTGCTCCATACCTCTACAAATCCAAATAATAACTACTAAAGTCACGTCATGTATATGACAACTTATCTCGTAGTTTCTTAAATGTCTTAAGCATAAGGTACGCCTCATTCAACTGCATCGGAATCGCTCCGATCCCTGAAACGATGCATCCGCGTACAACCTCCTTTTGATCCACTCCGGAAGGATTAACTAATACTCGTGTAAAAGTTAACCGCCGTCTAGGTCTTGTAACTGGTTTCACCAGCTTTCGACTAGATGATTTCCATCATCACCTTTGTCAAACAAGCCCGTGGTATAGTAATGCTTAAAAGCATCCTATCCACATTCGTAGGAATAACTAAATCATACAAGAAAATTCACCATTTATGGTGGTCGAGTGCGCAACCCCAACTACCACAATCAACAGTGGCCAGGTTACGCAACTCCAACAACCACAAAAGGATCCTATCGTGTTCAGGATACACGATTCTCCAATCCAGTGACGACTAAATCATTAATTAGTCTAGCAACTTAATCAAAACTCATAAAAATTCATACCAAGTATGAAATTGTCGTCTTTACACACCTGCATTCCCTTTACTCTACACTGATGATATATTTTAATCATCACGACACTGATAATTGGATGACACCATGTCACTACAATATCAGTACTCCAGTCGTAACCCAACCTTAGAGTATACACAGGTGTCTTTTGCTGATCTAAACAGATCATTTATCCCCAACGGAGGATATTCACTTTCAACAACTATCGCATTCCATCATCGATAATCGATGCATAATTTCAAAGGTACATCTCTTTCAATAAAGAGTTCGATCTTCAAGGAGGAATACTGGGATAGATAAATATCCCTTCCTCATCTCCTATAATCACAACTTACGTTCTTCCAATTTCCATAGTGTTTAGTAACACTTATACCAGTCAAATTATCACCCGGTATAGGATCTTCGATATCGGAACTATTTCTGCAATCATTTCGATCGCCTACTCCACTTGCCTATGCAGCGGCAAGCCTAGAAGTTCATCCGAAACTACATCCGAACACTCTCAGATTATACGCACATCTGAGAGACATATTGTACCATACTTCCAACAATTCGACCATCCATAAGGATATGTCCATAGTAAAAGTATGTATATCAAAGTCTAAGGGTCTCCCTTGACTTCTTAATTGTTGGTCCACTTCTCACCAGACGGTAGAGATACCACCGACCTACAAGTCGATGTAAAGGACCCTTCTAATCCAACTAAGAACGTTCTAGACAAAGATACCTGTAAAATACAAGTATCTCTTAATATATTAATCCAGAGGGTAAAACTAGCGTAATACCCTGAACGATCAAATATCTGTTGATCCGATCCAAAAGGCTCCATGCAGGTCTCGACCTTTCTCTGAAGAGAACCAGATCAGATCCAACAGTTCGCGACAAAGCAGTCACATTTCTGCGACGAATGCCACGGGGATTTTTTTCCTAGACCATCTGATCTCATCACTTAATCTTACGAGCTGCAACTGTAGAATACTGAGTAGATACGACCATTGTCGTATACTCTATCCTCTGTACAAAGTCAATCCACATCTGGAGGTAACTGTTGTTGTCTACTGAATCTTCTAAGATGTTTTCTACTGATGCTACTTCTGTGTTGATCTCTGCTGAAGGGGAGTATCACGGAACTTCAACCACGCTTGAGGTAGTAGGTTGATGCTGATAAGGTAACCCACATCTTCTGTGCTGATCTCTGCTGTCGAGACGATGCATCTTCCTCCCGGAACACCATCGATAGTCTTCAAAGTACATCATCTTCTCCGCGATCGCTGGTTGCTCACAATAGCAACAGATGACCTGATCCAATGGATTATCTGACTTCACGTGTCTTCGTGATCCGCACTACACGCACACAATCCCTTCGGAGTCTTTGTTCTGATTTTTGCTGGTATCCACAATAACATTCTGATGATCTGTGATTGGTCTTCTATAATCGAAAAGTAGCTCAAAGCCTGTGTCCCTGATCTTGCTCCTTTTATCCAACATTCGGAGACTTCTAACTCTATTAAGTTGACCTGCAATATTTGCTTATCGGTCTCCAACTCTTAAACACTTGTACGGAGTCATTTCTAAACTCCTGCCTCAATCCAGTGTCTTCTGGCAGGATCTGGTAGAAGATCCCGACATCCTAATCCAACTATAATTCAATAACTCTGGGTGACTTAAATCATTCATTCATCTTCTTGAGCTATTAGGTGGTCGTAACCTCCGCAAGTCTCACGACTCTGCATAGTATACTATTACTAACCGATCACCCTTTTTCTTGAAGCTCAAGAATTCCTTACAATGTGTCACTAAAAGTGACACGGGGAAATACTCTCTTTCAACATCACTAAACCATGATCAAGTGATATATTATTTTCCGAAGATTATTTTCTGCATTTATCACCAAATACCGGCTTGACCCCGATAATGGTATGCAAATAACTCTACTTTCTCAGTATAACATGAGTTAAGTACTCAAAAGTACTCTCAAAGTTATACATCTCAGTATGAACAACTCAGGGATAAAATCCCTATAAAACACCGTAACCTAGCCTTCCGCTATCTGCATCACAATGGTCTACAAGTTTGTTCATTACCCACAGGTAATGATCTGACTAGCATAGTTAGTGGAAATTTTTAAGACTGTAGTCTCTGATTTCCATAATAAATGTGACGACTTGACCCCTGTTTTCCGACTTGGTATCAGTCGGCTCTCAAAGGTAAATCACCTTCTCGACACAGGTTCAAGACTCACAAACTTAACAGGTCGTTCCCGTGGTCAACTCATACCACGGTTACGAATAATAACCAACACACTACAGGTTATTCCCTGGTATAAGCATCTAAATGCATAGCCAACATAACCGGGAGTATAAACCCTAAAGGTCACTCTGGTTGGTCGCCTCGGTGGACGACCCCTACTACAAGTCTGCACAGGTGTTATAACTATACTGTATACACCTACTGATCAAGTTTAGATAAATATATACTAAACCATAAGTTTTTCCAGGAATTCTTACCTCGTGCTGCTTGGAGCTCAGGCTGCTGTCCATCTCATCTCAAAAACCAAAACCGAATAAATCGACTCCCGAGAATCCAAGACTAGACACAAAAACAACATTGTATGACATCGCAGAACCTTGGGCTCTGATACCACTAAAGTTGTCACGCCCCGAGAGCATGCCGAATCGAAAATCAAACGGACGGCACCTCCCCTGTACGTGGCAACATTTCGGGTTAATACAAGACCCGTAGGCCCACAATAACAACAATATATATGTATGAAAATAAAAACTACACAAGACACAGCGGAAACAAACCACAACAATACAACAATCCCACACATGCATACCGGTATGACTAACACACCACAACAACACGATATCTCGACAAAATCTGAATATACAACATAACGAAAACACCAAAATACAATGCACAACGGACAGCAGGCCCAAAACAAAACATGGGAGCCTCGTGAGATGAGATGGACGTCGGTGGTGCTCAGTACATCGAAGTCTTACATTACAGGCGATAGAAAACCGAGGTCCGCAAAACTTAACATGTAATAGAAAACATGTATATATGTCATATCACATGTATTTCGACAACATAATCTAGAAGTACAACAGGTATATCAGCATAGTATATAAATACAAGCCCATACCGTCTAACTGAATGAACAACATAAAAATGCAGACATACCTGAAGTCTGCTACGCTACTCTGATCCAACCTGAACATATATCCAATATATATATAACAGGAAGAGTAATACCAACACATAATCTACTCATGCTACAGGCTAAAGTATCTATGGTCTATCCAACACATACCAATATCCGACACAACTGTATAACATATACAAGAAACATGCATGAATATGATGTCCACCCAAATGCAGCAAGCATAGTACAAACAAATGCAACATCACAATAATCATATATATATAGATTGTATCTATATATATATTAATCTCAACCATCCATATATATATATATACATGCATATATGTATATATATATGGTAATATGCAAAGCGCCATCAGATACGGCTATGCAGCATGCATAGTCATGTCGGCTCACCCTAAAGCTACCACGACCCCAGTGTGGCCTCGGTGGCTCGAGCATGACAACTATCCCAACTCAACACCAACCACTACTCTCGAGTGGCCGAGTGGGAAGTATGATTGAGTAGCATATAAGCGTAAAGAGCAAGCTACACGATGGGGGTCCCTGCTGTTGGCCACTCCGACAGTCACTACCTATGAGTGGTCGAGTGTCACACACGCAGGAGTACGACACGCAAATCCAACTACCACCGTCTATAGTGGTAGAGTGCGGCACCACAATGCTCTGCCCTCACACGGGTGACTCCTCCTATGAGTAACCGTGGAGGCAGGATGACTGACGACACTCTCAACCACAAGGGAGACCTCGTCGCCAGCGTGCATGCAAATGCATGAATGTAATGTCTCACATGCAGATATCCACCATAGACTCTCTATTCTACAGAGAATCATACTAACCAGATCAACGCACTCTCTATCCTGCAGAGAGTCGTATTCAACTGATCATAATACTCTCTATCCTGTAGAGAGTCATACCAATCTAATCGACGCACTCTCTATCCTGTAGAGAGTCCTACTCAACTGATGGACACACTCTCTATCCTGTAGAGAGTCGTACTCATCTGATTATAATAAGCTAGGACCACCGGTCCGTAGCGATACCCTAAGTATCATTCCTCTGACCATTTACACAATACATGTTCGGTGGTAACATACAACCTAAGGGTACTAGAACTAACCCTAGGTTAAAGACATTATCTACCTACGGATGACCTTTTTGCCTAATGTACAATCAGGTTGTCATCCGGACTTTACCATTTGCACTTAACTTAAACAAATTCTAAGTTACTTGCATCACCTATATGTATAACTCCTAATCATGATAAAATAACATGATATCAGCAATAGAGTTAATAGCCAACGGTAAAGGATCAAGCATACGATAAAAAGAACAGGGTCAAGGTAATATGAACACCTAACATGCTCATATCAATGACTAAATCTGAATGAAATACAACTACCCGGACCAGGTAGGAAATTACCCACCTATTGAGAAGCTCATATCAAGGATCTTCACGTTCATGAGTGTCGAATCAGCATCCTGCAACATTCAATATGCTTATCAATAAATCTCTAGTGCATCCCTAAATCAACTCTAAACTCTGATTAGTTAATCCCTACTAATCATATGAGTAATTAGTTATGAATCCTTTTTAAACTGAATTGATTCCTTGTCCAATTACAACATGCAAATCCCCCATTCCATTACACCAACTGACCACTCTCATCAACCATGATATTCTGCTCATAGATGATCAGATTTGGAACTCACCATGTTTCCTTTTGACTGTGCAACACCTTGATCCCATTTAAATTCAAGTATCAAATCTGAGACATTTCAGCCAAATTGGAAACTACCTCTACTCTGAGCTCCCTCAACGCTTGATCATCATAACATATTCCCAATTATCACAGATCCTACTAAATCTACTGCTATAATCCATAATCCCAAAACTGAGGAAAGGTTGAAGACTTTACCTTAGATTGGTGATGTAGATAACTGCCCCAAATCCCTCGGCAGCCACCCCTCTTTCTCCTATTCCTTGTTGTCGACACCAACACCTGCCCAATTCATTAGATCAAGCTCAATAAGAAACAAAATCATAGCTTGACCTTATAACTCGTCCAAAATCGACGAACAATACTGATCTTACCGAGCTAAGCTTGCGTGAATAGATCCGACGGCAACTGTGAGCAGGAAGGGCAACGACCGACTGAGCTCGAGCTCATGTGGCGACGGCAGATCACTCCGACAGAAGGGCTTGTAAACCTCCGATTGAGGTGGGGAGGCGACGAAGATCGGCGAAGAAGAAGGATCAGGACGAACTTGTCGCTCCCGGCTGTGCTGCTGCTCACGACGAAGGCTAGCCGGTGGCGTGCAAGTGGGGATCGATAGGTAGGGGAGAGGCGACGGCGACGAGTTGGCTCGACGGCTAGAATGCGTGATGCTCGGTCCGGGGGGTCGCGAGCAATCCTGGCTGGTCGCACGGTGACGACGAGGCGAGGAGGGCGGCGCGCGAAGTGAGGCGGGTGGCGAGAAACCGAGAGGAAGAAGGTTTGCGGCATGAAGAAGAATCGAGGAAATGAAACGAGTCGCGCGGTGATAAGGAAGAAAACGTGATTTGGGAACTGCGGAGAGAACGACGAAGTAAATGAGAAAGGTTGGCGTTATAGAAATGAAGTGGTTGGGTCGGTTCCAATTTAAATGGGTCGGGTTTGGATCCTACAAGCAATTTAACTCTAGATCCATTTAATTAATCCATAAGATTTAAACTTAGGCTAGGTTTAAATTAATTCCTAACCATTTAACTCTTAGACTAGGTTAGGTTTAATTATATCCCCAACCATCCCTCAAATGCAGATAACCCAAACAGGCTTTCCCCAAAGCCTATTTAAATCTTTCCCCGCAACTTCCATAGAAATTTCCATTTGAGTCCAGAAAAAATTTTAAAAATTCTTAAAAAATTTCACAAGATAGTTTATCAATTACCGAGGAATATTTTATTTTTTTCCTTGTATTTTTCCACATCGACCACCGCCACCGTCACCGCCATACATCGCCACGTCTTCGATAACCCGCCATCGCATAATCCTAACTTATAAACTAAACAACAATATTAGAATGGATAAAATCATTTTCATTCCAATCTACTATCAAATTCATTTCCATTTCTATTTTCATATTCAAACCAACCGTCACCTCAATCTATCTATTGATCTAGACAGACGATAACAATTAATTATTAACTTAAATATGCTAAGGAATGTCTGTTAGCCTTCAGAGATGCATGAATCATATTTGATGACCTAATTAATCGACCTTTAAACTAATCTAATTAACTTGTATTTATAAATACTACCACTTTATATATGCTAAACAAAATTAAGAACATTGCTCTTTTTAAAAAATATTAAAAATAATTTTCTTTCTAAAATATCTTACTTTAAAACTATTTTATCTAAAATGGCACCGTTTCTATACAATCTTATAATTGTTTTTATCAAAATTATTTCAAAGTGATTTGGTCATATTTTGTAAAAAAACCAAGGGGAGCGTTTTAATATTTTTTTTTTTGGAAAGCGAAAAGCTTGTCTTTATCGACAATGTCAATCACTTGTTCTATTTTGCTTTTTTTTCCCATGCAGAAGTGATGGTTAAAAAACAACGGTATTTATAAAAATGAAATGGATTAATTTTAAAAGAGATCTAAATTTTTTTTTTAAATTCAGATGACCTCACGTGTCTTGACAATTACGTCAAAATTTATAGGACCCTCCGTAATTTATCTTCCTCATGATGATCATGAAATAGATCAATAGAGACTGCTAGATTAACGGTTCCAACTTTTAACAGACTTCTTTCTTTTTTTATTTTATAATGTAAATGTTCAAACTTGGAGTTTAATTAACTTTGTAAGCGGACGATATTTTCCAAATAGAAAATCTTTCCTCCTGATAATTTATATATATTAATGGTTGATCAATAAATGTATTAATTTTCAGAAAAATTCAAATTATTATTTAATAATTTATTTATTTGAGAATCTTATCATCACTTACTAGTCAATAGGACGGTTGTTAATTGTCATTTAAAAAATATGGAAGTCTATTAGTGGATCTCGATGGTTATCCTTAGGATTCATTGGAATTTCAATTTATAAGTGCAAAGATAGAAGATACTTCGGCAATTTATCAAACACAGCTCTTAAAATTCGGAATTGTCCAAAAAGCGTAGCATGGTTTCAGATTTATCAAATCGCGTACCTAATTCTCCTTTTACCCCTCCCGTCAAACAGACCTGCAATTTAATGGTGAGAGAGAATTTTCATGCATCCGAGCCACTACTGGAAATTCCGAACCATCTAAACGTGGTGCTGAGAATTCAAATCCCAGCACCACCTTTTTTTTATCTGATTTCTAATTTATATCGGTCTGATTTCTAAAATATTACTGTGAATACCTAATAAAACCTTGAATATCAGAAATTTTGGCCACGAATACACAGAGGGACACTACTCAAACTCAATGGACTTGGATTGGATCGAAAAAGAGGTGAATAAGACCATCAATGGGTTTTGACCGAAACCCATTGATGGATTTAGAGGAGTCCAAATTTCGAAATTTTGACATAGACTGAAAGATCTTACAACATGAATTTTTGATATGTCGAGGAAACTTAGTTTTAATCCTCCTATCTCCCAATTTTAACTTGTGTCGAAAAAAAGTAGTCTTGGAAGTTGGCGGTGGAAGATAGTGGTAGTCTTTGGTCTGAATTGATTCCGGCACCAGCTGTGTCTTGGAATCGAAATTTCCGGCACCAGCTGTTGTCTTTGGGATTGGAATTCCCGGCACCACCGATGTGTCGGGATCCTGCAACACCAGCGTGGTCTTTGGAATTTCAATCCGATTACCCGCGATGGTCTTCAATTCAATTCATCTCAAAATTAATAAAGGTAATTTTATCAGATTATTTTATGATAAATTAAAAATATCAGATTATTTCCAGCACCACTCTGCTAATCTTTGTATTTCTTTCCGCCGTAAAGGTAATGAGTAGGAATTACAAGGGGTTTAAATTTTATCAGATTATTTTATGATAAATTAAAAATATATAGCTTCTTTGATATTTAATTTTTTATAAAAATTATAGAACACTTTTTTTTATTAGAATCATAAAAAAACTTTTGAAAAATACGATAAAAAAATATGATTCGATATGGATATTAAATAGTCTATTAATGTAGAAATCGAATTTGCTCCTTGTGGAAATTCGCATAAAAACATAAATATTTATTATATATAAATATTTATTTTTGATCTATATTATGTTGAACATTAATATTATAGCCTAACGCTGTAACTATACAATAATTTTAATTCATTTCTGCTTTAATTATATTTAAATAATTCAGCAGTTGACATAGGCATAAAAAAAGGAGAATAATCAGGACTATTTCAATTAAAAAATATTTTTTTAAGAAATAAAAATTGTCCTTTAATTATTTTTTTATTGTTTTTGTAAAGTTTATATGATTATGGCTTTTAGCTCCATAGGGAGCTATTTTTTTTTATTTAAAATTTCAACTTAATTAATTTTGAGGATGATTATTTTATTCATAGGTTTTTAATGAGATATTAAATAATTTATTGATAATTTCAGCACCGCGTGGTCAAATTGAATTTCGACACCGCGGTGTTGGGATTGGAATTCAAAGACTACGTGGTGGTCTTTGGGATCATAACACCAGTGGTGCTAGGATTGGAATTCCCGGCACCACGGTGGTGTTCTGGATCCCGACACCGCGGTGGTCGGAATTTCAATCCCGGCCGCAGTGGTCTTTGGGAATTTCAATCGACACCACTGATGGTCTTTGGAAATTCCAATTCGGCCTACGTGGTCTTTGAAATTGCGAATTCCAGCACCACTACCACTATCTTCCACCAGTTTCTCAACTTCCAATACCATTTTTTTTCGACACAAGTTAAAATTGGGAGATAGGAGGATTAAAACTAAGTTTCCTCGACATATCAAAAATTCATGTTGTAAGATCTTTCAGTCTATGTCAAGATTTCGAAATTTGGACTCCTCTAAGTCCATCAATGGGTTTCGGTCAAAACCCATTGATGGTCTTATTCACCTCTTTTTCGATCCAATCCAAGTCCATTGAGTTTGAGTAGTGTCCCTCTGTGTATTCGTGGCCAAAATTTCTGATATTCAAGGTTTTATTAGGTATTCACAGTAATATTTTAGAAATCAGACCGATATAAATTAGAAATCAGATAAAAAAAAGGTGGTGCTGGGATTTGAATTCCCAGCACCACGTTTAGATGGTTCGGAATTTCCAGTAGTGGCTCGGATGTATGAAAATTCTCTCTCATCATTAAATTGCAGGTCTGTTTGGCGGGAGGGGTAAAAGGGGAATTAGGTACGCGATTTGGTAAATCTGAAACCATGCTACGCTTTTTGGACATTTCCGAACTTTAGGAGCTGTGTTTGGTAAATTGTCGAAGATACTTGAGAGTCTAGACTATAAATTCGATTGGAATCGACTCTTGTTCACTGTAATTTTAATATATACTATGATAATTTATCAAAGGGTGCACATGGAGTTGACCATGAGCAGGGGCAACTAGGGCCCCCGCCGAAGGCCCAAACAAAATTTTTCAAAAATTATAAGGAAAGGGGCCTAATTTTTATTCAAAAATAATTTTTTTATTTATAAAAATGTCCATTTTATTATTTTGTTCAGGGTCCTAAAATATTAAGGACTTTGGGTGCACATGAAGTTTGTCAATACTTAAAAGATATATTGGAGTTTCATATTTCCAAAAAGCACATCAAATTCTTGTATTACCCTTTGATAAATTTTCTCCTTCCTCTCTCCTTTGGATATAATATTTTTTTCCTTCTTCTCTTTCCTCTTAAATTAATCTTCTATCTCCTTTTGCATGCTTACAAAATTCACACAATATTTAAAAATCAACACTATCTCTAAAATCCAAAATAAAATCACCACACGTGATCTTGGTGCAGGTGTTTATCTTGCAAGATCAGCACTATGGTGTTGGTGCAAGTCTTGCAAAACTAGCACTATGTGTTGGTACTGATTTTGCATGATTAGCACCATAGTGGTGCTGGTCTTGTAAGATTTGCACCAATACCATAGTGTTGGTCTTACAAGATCAATATCATCATGGCGCTGATTTTGCAAAATCAACATTATATATAGTGTTGAGGAAAAATCAACATCATAATATTATTAATGATTTTGATCTGATATTTTTAGATACATATAAACTTTGAGACACTTTAGAAACATATAGCACTTGGAATTAGTCCAATCGGAACTCTCTAAATCTATCAATGGATTTTGATCGAACTCCATTGAGCTTAGGGGATTTAGATTTTTTGATAAATTGACATGTAATGGAAGAGGATAGTGCAATGAAGGTGTTTATATCTAGTTTTGACATCCCTATGATAAGTTATGCATATGTGTCAATTGTCTTAAAGTCATAAACTTTAAAAATCATTTGATCACTACTGTTAATAACTTTGAACTGATATTTTTGGATACATATAGATTCTATGATATTTCAGAAACCTATAACACTTCGAATGAATCTAATTAGATCTCTTTAGGGCCATCAATGAATTTTGACCGAAACTCGTTGATAGGTCTTAGGGATTTAGTTTTTTGAAAAGTTGACATGTAATGGAAGAGGGTAATACAGTGAAGGTATTGATAATGTCCATACCTAGTTCTAACATTCCTACGATAAATTATGTGTATGTGTCAATTTTTTTAAAGTCATAAACTTTGAAAACCTTCTTATTACTACTGTTAATGACTTCGAACTAATATTTTTAGATACATATAGACTATATGACACTTCAGAAACATATAACACTTCGAATGGATTCGATCGGAACTCTTTAGTTCCATCAATGATTTTTGATTGAAATCCATTGATGAGTCTAGCGGATTTGAATTTTTGAAAAGTTGATATGTAATGGAAGAGGATAGTGCAGTGAAGGTATTGATGGTGTTCATGTTTAGTTCTGACATCCCTACGTTAAATTATGCATATGTCCAGTTGTTTTAAAGTCATAAACTTTGAAATTCTTCTAATCACTACTGTTAATGACTTCGAACTGATATTTTTTGACACATATAGATTTTATGGAACTTCAGAAACCTATAACACTTCGAATGAGTCTAATCGGAGCTCTTTAGGTTTATCAATGAATTTTGATCAAAATCTCTGGATGAATCTGAAAAGATTTTAAATACTATTTTTTAGGCTTGAAACGGGCTATTATGGGTTTCACCTAGTAACAAATATACATCTTTGAATGATTTTTTATTTAAAAAAAATGTACCTTGTTCTGATATCCGAGTCAAAAGTTATTGTCTTTAAAAAAAAATAATTGACATATCAACACTATCGTGGTGCTGATTTTTCAAAATTAGTATCATGATGGTGTTGATATTTAAAAACCAACACCATTTTAATGACAGTATAAATTAAATCAGCATCACTATAGTACAAATAAAAATTATCACCAACATGATGTTGATCTTTGAGATCAACACCATAATATTTAGTGCGGGTCTCTAAGATCAACACCACCGCATGGTACTAGTCTTTTGAGACTAGCACCACACATTAGTGCTGGTCTTAAAAGACCAGCATCACATTTGGTGCTGATCAACACCAAGTGTTGTGATGTTGGTCTTTTGAGACTAGCATCACGTTTGGTGTTGATCTTTGATCGACACCACAACACTTAGGTGATGTTTGGTTTGAATGTGGGAATAGGAATGAGAATGAGTTTGATAGTAGGGTGGAATGAGAATGAGTTTAGCTATTCCAATAACATTGTTTGGTTTATAAGTTGGGAATGAAAGCCGAGACAACGTCGATGTCGTTGTCGGATCGCCGATGGTCACCGGCGACCCCCGGTGGCCGTCGACCGACGATCGGTCGGCCGCCGATCGCTCGTCGACCGTCGGTCGAACATCGCCGCCCGTCGGTCGACCATCATCGCTCGTCGGTCGACCATCGTCGCCCATCGATCGCCCGTCACCCACCCGTCGACCGCTCATTGGCCGTCGGCTGGTGTCGATCGTCGATCACCGATCGTCGACTGTCGCCCACCGCCCGTCGCTCGTCGACCACCGCCCATCGTCCACCGCTCGTCGACACCGATCGTCAGCCGTCGATCGTCGATCGTCGACCAACAATGATCATTTATTTGAGAATCATTCCCAAATCCACCGTTTAGATCGGGTTTCGTTAATTCCCAAATATTTGGGAATCATTCCAAAATTTCAATCCCAAACCCATTAACCAAACATCATATATCATTCTCATTCTCATTCCCTCATTCCAAACCCTCCAACCAAATGCCACCTTAGTGTTTAGGGTGCTCTGGAATGCTTGGAGTGCTTGGGAAAGCAGCGCTCACAAACGCAGTCGGTACTCACAGCACTTAGGATGCTCAGGAACGCAGTCGGCACTCTCGGCATTTGGGATGTCAAAACTATATATAAACATCATAAACACCTTCATTGCACTATCTTCTTTAATTACATATCAACTTTTCAAAAATTCAAATCCCCTAAGCTTATCAATGGATTTCAATCAAAATCCATTGATAGACTTAGAGAGCTCCGATTCGACTCTTTTCAAGTGCTATAGATTTCTGAAGTATCCCAAGTTTATATGTATCCAAAAATATCATGTCAAAATTATTAACAATATTATGGTATTAATTTTGTACCAATACTATATATGGTACTGATCTTGCAAAATCAACACTACGGTAATGTTGATCTTGCAAGACAAGTACACTAGCACCATGTTGGTGTTGATCTTGCATGACCAATACCACTATGGTACTGGTCATGCAAATCATCACACCACTATGGTGCTGATATTGTTCTTGCAATAAGATCATGTGTGATGATTTTATTTTTGATTTTAATGATGGCGTTGATTTTAAATACGGTGCATATTTTGTATGTATGTAAAAAAAGAGAGAGAAAATTAATTTGAGAGGAAAGAGAAGAGAAAAAAAAAAGGTTGCATGTAAAGAAAAAAGGAAAGAGAAAGGAAATTTTTTAGGTATTGACAAACTTTATATGCCCCCTTCTTTGATAAATTGTTAACTTGGTGATCCCTAACTGTGGTATAGTTGTAAAGAATTTATATAGATAATTAAGAATATCTGAGTTAATTCCTAAATATATTTATGATTTTTTATTTTTTTTTTCAGATGAGAGTCAGCTCCATGAGAATTGAGACGCTTTATTCTATCGAGACAGTTCACGTCGTATCTATTTGATTTATTTCTCTTTAGGAGCAATTGAAAGACACCTTGACGGTTCTATATTTTTTAATGTTTACTGAGGTTGCCTCGTGCACTTGCTAATTGTCATTTAAAGCGAGGGAGGAGGAGGAGGGCAGAGATCGGGTGATCGACGATGTCTGTTGTTCCTTTCGCCGACCGAGAGGAGTCCCAGCAGGGCCTCCAATTTTTCTTCGCAGCGCTCCTACTCGTCTCCTTCACGACGTCACTACTCTTCTACCTACGCCACAAGAAGACTGACAACGAACACAGCAGCGTCCGCCTCGTACCCGGCCCTCCGGGACTCCCCGTCATCAGCAACCTCCACCAGATCGGCGACCTCCCCCACCGCTCCCTCCACCAACTCTCCCTTGCCTATGGCGCCCTCCTCCACCTCCGGCTCGGGAGCGTCACCACCCTCGTCGTCTCTTCACCCGCCCTCACCCGCGAGGTCTTCAAGACCCACGACCTCTCCCTCTGCTCCCGCCCCAACCTCACGGTCTGGAGTCGCCTCTCCTACGGCGGCCTTGATGTCGATCTCGCTCCCTACTCTCCCCGCTGGGTCCGCGCACATCGGCTATTCGTCGTCCACTTCGTCGGCCCTCGGCCGGTCCGAGGCCTCGCCAAAGCGGGGAAGGAGGAGGTGCACACCACCACGGCCCGCGTCGTCATGTGATCGATCTCGAAGAGTTTTATTTGCTTGGTGAGCTGCATCATGAGCCGGGTCGTGTTCGGGAAGAGGTTCGCGCCGGCGGGGGAGTGCACGAGGAGCGAGCTCGGGGGCATGATATCTCTGCCAGCAGAGCTCTTGGGGGGGGGGTCATCGCCGGAGACTTCTTCCCGTGGGCCCACCATTTGCTCAACGGCGTCACGGGAGTGCATGGGAGGCTGCAGAGATTGTTGGAATTAATGCACTTATTAAAAAATGACAATCCCCAATAACATAAGGGGGCATTTGGTATTTATTTTCTTCTCCATTTTTCATTTTTATTTTCTGCGAAAATGAAAAAATGCATTTGGTTCGAGTTTCCAGAAAATAAAGTGTTAGGATCTTTGTAATGGCTAGAGGGGGGGTGATTAGCCTTTCTTTGTTTCTACAAGAATGTTAGCAGAAGCAATACAAATACAAATAAGAATACAAATAAGAAAACAATGAAAGCAATGCTAACACCCGATGTACGTGGTTCGGAGATGACGCTCCTACTCCATGGTAATCCGTAAGGTGGATTAGCCCTAGCCAAGCCTCACTAAATCTCCTTTGGATGAAACAAGGTGGAGAAACCTTGTTTTACAATGCACTCCTTTTCTTTACAATGAAGAAAGATTAAGACTCTAGAAGAGGAGGTTTAGAATCACACAAATACTTGGAGAAAGCTTGGTGAGCACAAGAGTATAGTTAGGAATGAGAGCACTAGCTTCACCAAGCTCCCCAAGGCCCCTTCTTATAGAAGAGGGGTTGTTTTTCCCGTTGGCCGATCGATCGGTGATGCTCACCATCAATCATTGCCGCCAACCAGCGACTTCGAACAGATCCGCGGAGATATGTAGCCGCAATTTTCAACGGCCAAGTGATCAGTCGACTGATCCTTCCATCAGTCGATTGATGGAGTGATCATTCGAGTGATCATAGGCCGTAGTCGAGTGCGACTACACTCTGTGCTCATATTTGCGTTGATCTCATTGCCCTTGGCGGATCGATCGTCGATCGGCGCCCTCAGCGATCGGTGATGGTCGTTTCACCGACTCGATCGAGCACCTAACGGTCGGTGATACATCGTATCATTCGACTGATACTCATCAAGTATGAGTAATTCACACTTGATTTTACACCCTAGACCTAGACTCAACCTTCTAGCTCCTCATTAAGCCTTGCGCCTCCAGGATCCCTCCGAGTCCGCGACTTGTTCATCCTTTGCGCTTTGCTTCCAAGAGCTTCCTTCGGTTTCGTCATATCTTGGGTTGTCAAATGCTTGGACTTTACGCCGCCAAGACTACAAGCTTGGACTTATGCTGCCAAGACCTTACTTTGGACTTCTTTTGCCAAGGTTCACTTGGACTTTACGCTGCCAAGACTACAAGCTTGGTCTTACGCTGCCAAGTCCATCCCTTGGACTTCCTTTGCCAAGATCATACTTGGTCTTCCTTTGCCAAGGTTCACTTGGACTTTACGCTGCCAAGACTACAAGCTTGGTCTTATGCTTCCAAGTCCGTCCCTTGGACTTCCCTTGCCAAAATTATACTTGGACTTCTCTTTTACCAAGTCTTCATCCTTGGATTTTCTTGTCACTTAAACATGTTCATAATTAGATCACAAAACATTGTCTAACTTAGATGATTTATCCAAACATCAAAACATATATAAATGCTTGGGGCATTGTTGCACCAACAATCTCCCCCTTTTTGATGTTTGGAAATCACTTAAGTTAGGTCTTTACATAATCATAATATGAAATCTAACTTAAACATCCCTTCTCCCCCTTTGACACGCATCAAAAAGAGAATGATTTATAAATTTTAAGAAGGAATTAAAGTTGTTGTATCTTGGACTAAGGTATAAAATTGATATTAAACTCTCCCTTAATTCAAGATATGCTTCATGATGTGTGAATAACATTGGAAGCAAAGCATACAAAAGTTAAGTCCTAACTTTGCACCAACAATGTAAGTTTGGGGATGAAAAAGATATATTTTATGACACTCCCTAAAACCTTTGCATTAAAGGTCCTAAAAATTTATTTATACTCAATATTATCATGCTATAGTTTTAGGACATCAAAGATACACTAAATATCAGAGAATGGAGCTATTTATCAGAACATACGATTGTATCAATGATGGTTTATGAACAACGATCATACTTGAAATCCGAATTTCAACCTTTTCAGCCTAACTTCAGAAATACGGTAGAAATGCCAGAAATCTCGAAAAATCACGAAATTTTGCGTACACATTTCTGGAATCATACTTTATTAAGGAAAAATAGTTTGAAAAATATATGTTTTCCAGATTTCAAGATTGATACAAACTTGGAACCTAACAAAAGTTCTAAAGATTTTGCAAACTTTGTATCACTTTTGTGTTCCACTTGAAAACTGTTTTTCAAAATATGATGAATATAGTTTAAAATATATATGATTTGGAATTTTCAACCATGTTCTTAGAGCTATGTATTCATTACTTGAATACAAGTCTTCCCAATGATTGGTCCATAAGGTATTCATGTCTCTAGGTGTGTCATTGGCTCATAGTAATGCATCATAACAAGCATGATGAGCCAAGTACACCTTCCCTATCATCTCACATATTTCTAAGTGTCTCAATACAAAAATCAAATTTTCGTAAGGCTTTTGTGAGATGCATCAAGGTATAAGGCTAACATATGATTATGAGATCATGCAAACCTAGACTTTTACTCTACAAAGCACATACCAAGCTCTCTCCTTAATGATGAAAATTTGGTTTCAGGAAGAGTTTTGGTGAAGATATCGGCAAGGTTAGACTTAGATTCTACATAATTAAGTTCAATGTCCCCTCTTGCCACATGATCTCTTATGAAGTGATGTTTCACTTCAATGTGCTTGGTCCTAGAGTGATGTACCGGATTTTTGGTCAAGTTGATGGTACTCACATTGTCATAATAAACTTTAATGTTAGAGTAGTGTAGCTCATAGTCCACAAGAGTATGTCTCATTCAAAGTAATTGAGCTACACAACCACCCACAGCCACATATTCGGCTTCGGTGGTTGATAAAGCAATACAATGTTGCTTCCTACTACT
Organism: Wurfbainia villosa; assembly: GCA_025175895.1. Taxonomy (NCBI): domain Eukaryota; kingdom Viridiplantae; phylum Streptophyta; class Magnoliopsida; order Zingiberales; family Zingiberaceae; genus Wurfbainia; species Wurfbainia villosa. Next base: position 5,657,279 of record JAKLTH010000238.1, read on the forward strand.
CCAACTAACTAGGGAAGACCCAAAAAATTGGCATCCACCACTAGTACTCTTCCTATTCAATTTGCAACCGACATAATCGGAATCGGTATAACCAAGCAACTCAAAGGACCTAGTCCTAGGATACCAAAGTCCTACATTTAGGGTGCCTTTAATATATCTTAAAATTCTCTTAACGACTACTAAATGTGATTCTTTGGCACAAGATTAGTATCTTGCACACATACCTACCGCAAATAAGATATCGGGTCTACTAGCGGTTAGATATAGTAGGCTACCAATCATACTCCTACAAAGTTTAAGATCAATTGATTTACCATCATGATCACTATCTATTCTAGTGCTAATGGCCATAGGAGTGGTTACAATTTTGACATTTTCCAAACCAAATTTCTTGATCATTTCATTTGCATATTTGGTTTGATAAATATGAATACCTTCATTGGTTTGTTTGACTTGTAACCCTAGGAAAAAGTTGAGCTCTCCAACTAAACTCATTTCAAATTCATTTTCCATGTTTTTTATAAAGTCTTGAAGAAGATCATCATTTGTTGACCCAAAAATAATGTCATCAGCATATATTTGGGCTATAAAGATATCCTTTAATGTTGACTTTATAAACAAGGTTTGATCTACTTGGCCTCTCCTAAAATCCTTAGAAATTAAGAAAGATGACAATCTTTCATACCATACCCGGGGAGCTTGTTTTAACCCATATAATACTTTCCTAAGCTTATATACGTGGTTTGGATAATCTATGTTCTCAAACCCGGGTGGTTGCTCTACATATACTTCCTCCTTAATATAACCATTTAAGAATGCCGATTTAACATCCATTTGGTAAAGTTTAAATCCCATATAGGAAGCATACCCTAAGAGAATTCTAATAGATTCTAATCTAGCAACCGGGGCATAAGTCTCATCATAGTCAAGCCCCTCAACTTGATTGAATCCCCTAGCAACCAACCTAGCCTTATTTCTAGTGATATTTCCTTGGTCATCTAGCTTATTCCTAAAGACCCATCTTGTAGTAATTATGGTGTTATCATTGTGTCTAGGAACTAACTCCCATACTTGACTCCTTTCAAATTGAGCCAATTCATCTTGCATTGCCAAGATCCAATCCAGATCATGTAATACATCATTGATCGATTTGGGCTCAATTTGTGAAATAAGAGCAACTTGACTAGTAGGAGTTCTATGAAATGACCTAGTTCTTACTCCTTGAGATATATCTCCTACTACTTGGTCAAGTGGATGATCTTGATGAATTCTTAGGGTTCTAGAAGAGGTTTCAAATTGATCATTGTTATCTTCCACCCTTCTTTCATCATCGGAATCTCCTCTTCCTCCCCCTTGATCATTACTCCTTATGGTAAAATTTTGAAATTTTTGGGTAATGTCTTGATTATTGTCATTAATATCCTTATCAATGGAGAACTTTCTAGGGTAGGTACTAGTGGTTTCATCAAATTGAACATTGGAGTACTCCTCAATCCCTTGGGTTCTCTTATTGTAGACTCTATATCCTCTACTTGTGGATGAGTATCCAACTAGGATTCCCTCATCCGCTTTGGATTCAAATTTTCCTAAGTTATCTTTGGTGTTTAAAATATAAACTTTACATCCAAAGACTTTGAAATAATGAATTGTGGGAATAGTCCCATTCCATAATTCAAATGGTGTCTTTCCTAAAAACCTATGAATTTGAACCCTATTTTGGATATAGCAAGCGGTATTAACCGCTTCCGCCCACAAGTAGCTAGGTAGAGAATATGCATTAAGCATAGTCCTAGCCGCCTCTTATAGGGCACGATTTCTCCTTTCCACCACCCCATTTATTGGGGTGTTCTAGGACAAGAGAACTCATGCTTGTACCCTTGCTCTAAACAAAATTGTGAAAATTTAGAATTTTCAAATTCACCACCATGATCACTACGGATCCGGTTGATTTTGAGACTCTTTTCATTTTCAACCATTTTACTAAATCCTATGATTATTTCTAAGGTATCATCCTTATGTTTCATAAAGTAGACCCAAGTATACCTAGAAAAATCATCTACTATAACTAAACAATATTTGCTACCATTTAAAGAAGGAGTACTATGACAATCAAATAAGTCAAGATGCAATATCTCTAATGGTAAGGAAGTATTAGTTAAGGTTTTACCTTTGTGTGATGCTTTTGTTTGTTTTCCTTCTTGGCATGCATCACACATTTTGTTCTTGACATACTTGATCTTTGGTAGCCCTTTGACCAACTCCATCTTGGCTACCTTGCCTATGTTTTTCATGTTGATGTGCCCCAATCTCCTATGTCATAGCCAACTTTCTTCTTCTTTTGCAACAAGACACTTAGTAGAAATGTTAGAAGCATATGAAAGATCAACATAATAGATATTTGACTTCCTATATCCAACTAACATACAATCATTTAATTCCTTGTGTCTAATCATGCATTTAGAGGATTCAAAAGAAACATGATAGTTTGCATCACAAAGTTGACTAACACTTAATAAATTAAATTTCATATTTTCAACTAGTAAAACTTTGTGAATGACAATTTTGGGGGATACCTCAATTGTACCTCTACCTAATATCGAGTTTTCCACTATTTCCAAAAGACACCGCTCCCTTCTTCACATACTTAATTGTTGAGAACTTGCTTACATCCCCGGTCATGTGTGTTGAACAACCGCTATCCACGGTCAACGTACCTTGCTCTCCTACCTAAATCACATGATAAACACAAGCTTTTGGTACCCAAACATTTGGACCGTTAACATTAAGTAAAAACTTCTTAGGTACCCATGCTTTCTTAACCTTACCCTTAATGGTTGCTTTTCTATTTATTAATGAGATATAAGCAACTTCTTTTTCTTTTGGCTTGTATCCTACACCGGCCTTGTTGTAAACGGATCTTTGTCGGCTAAGGATCATGTCAAGGTACTTTGAGCCATTTGTAAATTTCTCTAAGCATGCCTTTAACTCACTAACCTCATCCTTAAGTTTGTCATTCTCTTCCTTAAGCATGCAAGAATCAACATGTGAAGAATTTTCATTTCTAATGGCCTTTAGTTCTACCTTCATGCTTCTAACCTTAGATTTAGACTTATCTAGAGCCTCTTTAAGATAAGCAATTGATTTATAAAGAAGATTAACTTTAGGAGAATTCATTACCTCATCGTCACTAGATGACGATTCATCACTTGAAGACTCTTCTCCTTGGCTCGATGTACCGGAGTTATCTTCTTGGGCCATGAGTGTCACATGGTGTGTGATGTGGCAAAGCTCATCATCATCGGAGGAATCTTCAACACTTGGTGTGTCCCATGTGGTTTGAGCCACCAAGGCCTCCTTCTTTTTCTTTTCTTTTTCCTCCTTCTTTAGCTCTGGGCAATTTGGCTTTATGTGCCCCTTCTTATTGCAAACATGGCAAATCACATTATTATTAAAATTTGAATTGCCACTAATTTTACCTCTTGAAGAATGAGACCCCTTCCTTGCTTCTCTATTCTTGAACTCTTTTGATTTTCTATAGAGTTTCTTGACAAAGTTGGCCATCTCACTAGACGAGTCTCCATCACTACTTGAATCACTCTCCAACTCGGATGATGATGACACTTCTTTTCTTTCTTTCTTCTTCTTTTCCTTCTTCTCAACAAATAGAGCTAAACCCTTTTCCTTAGAAGACATGTTAGTTTGCTCATGCAATTCAAACTCACAAAATAATTCATCAATTTTAATTTGAGAAAGATCCCTAGTTACTTTAATAGCATCAACTATAGAAGTCCATAGAGAATTTCTAGGAAATGCTTGAAGTATGTATCTTACCAAATCCCGGTTGTCAACTCGGTCACCTATGATATGGAGTCCATTCACAATCTCCTTGAACCTTCCATGCATTTGGCTTACGGTTTCATGCATCTTCATTTGGAAGGCTTGAAGTTGTCCAATTAGCAAGTCCTTCTTGGCCCTCTTTGACTCCTCGGATCCTTCATTTAGCTCAATGAGCTTTTCCCATAGCTCCTTGGCGGATTCGAAAGGGTCTACCTTGTTGAGTTGCTCCATGGTAATACCGCATTGAATGGTGAGTACCACCTTTGCCTTTGATTCGAATTTCCTATTCATTTCCCTTGTCCAATCCTTGCTTGGAATAGGATTTCCATGGTCATCCACCGGTTCCTCGAAGCCATCTACAATGCTATGCCAAATTTCAATACTACTCATTAGATAGTACTTCATCCTACCTTTCCAATACGCAAAATGACTCCCATCGAAGAGCGGTGGCTTGGCGGTGCTATATCCCTCTTGAAGAGCTATTGATGCCTTGGTTGATGGTGAAATCTTCCAAGCTATCCGGGCTCTGATACCACTTGTTAGGATCTTTGTAATGGCTAGAGGGGGGGGGGTGATTAGCCTTTCTTTGTTTCTACAAGAATGTTAGCGGAAGTAATACAAATACAAATAAGAATACAAATAAGAAAACAATGAAAGCAATGCTAACACCCAATGTACGTGGTTCGGAGATGACGCTCCTACTCCACGGCAATCCGTAAGGTGGATTAGCCCTAGCCAAGCTTCACTAAATCTCCTTTGGATGAACCAAGGTGGAGAAACCTTGTTTTACAATGCACTCCTCTTCTTTATAATGATGGAAGATTAAGACTCTAGAAGAGGAGGTTTAGAATCACACAAATACTTGGAGAAAGCTTGGTGAGCACAAGAGTATAGTTAGGAATGAGAGCACTAGCTTCACCAAGCTCCCCAAGGCCCCTTCTTATAGAAGAGGGGCTATTTTTTTCGTTGGGCAGTCGACTGTCGCCGAAGCCAATGACTTCTGAACAAGCAAATCCGCGGAGATACGTAGCCACAATTTCCAATGGCCAAGTAATTAGTCGACTGATCCTTCCATCAGTCAACTGATGGAGTGATCAGTCGAGTGATCGTAGGCCGCAGTCGAGTGCGACTACACTCTGTGCTCGTATTTGCGTTGATCGATCGGCCACCGCTGGCGATCGATTGCAACATCGATCGGCCCCGCCTATCAAGCGATCGGTGATGGTCAGGGTTTCACCCTGACTCAGTCGAGCACCTGACCAGTCGACTGATACATCGTATCAGTCGACTGATACTCATCAAGTATGAGTAATTCACACTTGATTTTACACCCTAGACCTAGACTCAACCTTCTAGCTCCTCATTAAGCCTTGCGCCTCCAGGATCCCTCCGAGTCCGCGACTTGTTCATCCTTTGCGCTTTGCTTCCAAGAGCTTCCTTCGGTTTCGTCATATCTTGGGTTGCCAAATGCTTGGACTTTACGCCGCCAAGACTACAAGCTTGGACTTATGCTGCCAAGACCTTACTTTGGACTTCCTTTGCCAAGGTTCACTTGGACTTTACGCTGCCAAGACTACAAGCTTGGTCTTACGCTGCCAAGTCCATCCCTTGGACTTCCTTTGCCAAGATCATACTTGGTCTTCCTTTGCCAAGGTTCACTTGGACTTTACGCTGCCAAGACTACAAGCTTGGTCTTATGCTGCCAAGTCCGTCCCTTGGACTTCCCTTGCCAAGATCATACTTGGACTTCTCTTTTACCAAGTCTTCATCCTTGGATTTTCCTGTCACTTAAACATGTTCGTAATTAGATCACAAAACATTGCCTAACTTAGATGATTTATCCAAACATCAAAACATATAAAAATGCTTGGGGCATTGTTGCACCAACATAAAGGAGTGTTTTCTGGAAAACTGAAAAATGAGAAATAATTATTTTCTGTTTTCATTTTCATTTTCCAAAAAATAAAAGAATATTTTCTGAAAAATTAGAAAACAAAAAATAAAAAATTCTCTACGAACCAAATGCCCCCTAAATGATTTTATAATTCTCAAAGAGATTGGACATAGGGTTCTAAGAAGATTGGTCAAATATTACTATTTACGAGTCTTTGGGAATCAAGTACATTTAGAAGTCAATTAACGTAATGAAGTAGTGTATATATAACTCTCATCTTGATACTAATGAGATATCGAGCTATGCTAATTAGCAACTCAGTTCTCCAATTAAGTCTTTCAATCTTCTCTTGTCATATTCTCGTCTAGCAAAGTTGGTATCAGAGCAAATTAAAGATCTGTTTGGGAGTCTTCTATCAGTTCGAAGATGAAATCCACTTCGATACAAAATTCAACGATTTCATATTCAAGCATTCCAATATTTGGAGGAAAAAATTATGATTTCTAGAATGTGAAGATGAAGACTTTACTTCTGTCCGAAGGCTTATGGAATATTGTTGCTAATGGTTTTGTAGAACCTGAAGCAAGGATTCAACTTTCGGCAGAAAATATTGAGAAGCTTGGCATGATAGATGCTAAAGCTCTTTCAAAAATTCAAAATGGAGTCACTACAACTATCTTTCCAAGAATTATGAGAGCGACTTTAGCAAAAAATGCTTGGGATATTCTTGAACGAGAATTTCAAGGTGATGCCAAAGCAAAAGTTATCAAACTTCAAACTTTTCGTAGAGAGTTTGAAAATCTGAAGATGAAAGAATCTGAGTCTATTAAAGAGTATTTTTCTAAAGTAATTGAAGTAGTTAATCATATGAGAATTCTTGGAAAAGACGTTGTTGGTCAGAAGGTGATCCAAAAAAATTCTTATTAGCTTGTCAGAAAAATTTGAATATATTGTTGTTGCTATTGAAGAATCTAAGGATCTCACCACCCTTTTGATCGAAGAAGTGATAGGATCTTTAGAGTCTCATGAGCAAAGAAGGATGGTGCGTAATGAGAAACCTTTGGAAAGTGTTTTTCGGACAAAGTTAAATTTCAGAGATCAAAGTTCCTTCAAAAAGGACAATTTCAAAGATAATGAGAAAAATGACAAAGACAAATTCCAGAATGAAGAGTCTAATGGAAGGGAAGTCAACGAGAGCAAAAAGGAGTCAACATATGATAATTCCAAGCCCTCGTGCAAGATATGCAAAAGACAAGGTCACACTTCATCAAATTGTTGGCATCGTGGAAAGCCTCAATGTCGTAATTGCAAGAAGTTTGGCCATATTGAAAAAGATTGCAGATTTAAACAAGTCATTCAAGATAAAAAGGAAAATAGTGATGAAGAAGGTCATTTATTTTATGCTTGTCAATTAGCTCTTGAAGACAAAGATAACACATGGCTTCTTGACAGTGGTTGCAGCAATCATATGTCAGGTAATGAAAATATTTTTCTTAATCTTGATTCTACGATCATTCCCAAGGTGAAACTAGAAAATGGTGCTATTGTTGAGTCAAAAGGTAAAGATAGAATTTCAGTCGAAACAAAAAAGGGTATAAAATATATCAATGATGTATTATTTGTGCCCGAACTCAATCAAAATTTATTGAGTGTGGGACAACTAGTTGAACATGGCTATCGTCTCCATTTCGAAGATGGGGGATGCACCATATTTGATAAAAAAGAAAAAGATCAGGAGATTGCTTATGTGAAAATGAAGAACAATAGAAATTTCTATATTAATCTTCAAACTGAAGTTATTATGGCAATGCAAGGAGAAGTTAAACAAGATACTTGGCTATGGAATACAAGGTTTTGTCATTTAAACTTTAATGGGTTGAAGCTTCTCAAGCAGAAAAATATGGTAAAGCGACTACCATAAATTGAATCTACAACAGATATTTGTGAAGAGTGCATCATGGGCAAACAACATTGGAATTCATTTCCTCAATAGAGTTCTTGGCAAGCAAAAGCACCTTTGGAGTTGATTCACATTGATATTTGTGGCAAAATGTGGACACCAACCTTAGGCCAGCAAAGGTATTTTTCACCTATTTATTGATGATTTCTCAAGAATGACTTGGGTTTATTTTTTTGAAGGAAAAATCAGAAACTTTTCTTGTATTCAAGAGATTTAAGGCCTTCGTTGAAAAACAAAGTGGCTATTACATTAAAATCATACGAAGTGATAGAGGAGGAGAATATACCTCTCAAGAATTTGAAAATTTTTGCAAAGATGAAGGAATTTGGAAGCAATTGACCGCAGGATATAGTCCACAACAAAATGGCATCGCCGAAAAGAAAAATAGAACCATTGTAGAAATGGCAACATCCATGCTAAATGAGAAGTTCATACCAAAGAGTTATTGGGCGGACTATGGAAGGGGAAGAAAATAAAGTCTACAAGTTAAAAAAGGCTCTCTATGGGTTGAAGTAAGCTCCTCGAACCTGGTATGTTAGATTGATAAATATTTTACTATGAAAGATTTTCACAGAAGTCAAAATGAGCATACACTCTATGTCTTAAGAAGGGAAGATGCAATTCTTATCGTTTCAATATATGTTGATGACTTAATCTTCACAAACAATGATGAAAATATGATTCTTCATTTCAAAAGGAACATGATGAGCATGTATGAGATGACTGATTTAGGGCTATTACATTATTTTTTAGGAATTGAAGTATCACAAATGAAAAATGAGATTTTCATTTCTCAAAGGAAGTATACATAAAGTGTTCTCAAGAAGTTTAATTTGTTCGGATGTAAAGCCGTCGATACTCCACTAATTGTGAATGAGAAGTTAAAAAAGGAAGATGGAGCTCCAAAGGTTGATGCTGCAACATATAGAAGCCTTATTGGAAGTTTATTATATTTAATATCTACTAGACATAATATAATGTTTGCAACAAGTTTACTATCCAGATTCATGCAGGTGCCCAGTCAAATTCATTATGGAGTGGCAAAAAAAGTTTTGAAATATTTGCAAGGTACTATTGACTATGGACTTTCATACAAGACGATTGAAAATTCAAGATTAAATGGCTATTCTGATAGTGATTGGGCTGGTTGTCTTGATGATATGAAAAGCACTTAAGGTTATATTTTTTCACTTGGTTTTGGAATTGATGGAATTGCCCGGATGCTCATTGGCTCCCATGTCCCCGGATTAAAATTTTCACTAATAAAAACTAATCCGGATGGGATGAGTTTCCTAAGCTCAACTAATTCGTCGTCGTGCTAACGACTTGAGCGATCGCTTGAAAAAACTAGTTGTTCAAGCAACAACACTCTTCTAGTCGGTTAGCCGCGGAAGAGACGACAGACGGATCGCCGGTTTTTGTGTTGATCTTCGGGGTCCATGATTATACAAAAACATACAAATGTAGACATGTATAATCAACACATACAAACATATAAATAAGAACATGCAAAGATCAATAATAAAACTTGTAAAAGTTTTATACCTCTCGATCTTCTATCGTATGTCCTAACCTCCTTGTAGACTTCGTGTGGGTGAAGATCCTCCACAAGTTGAAGCTTCCTAGATCTTCTTCAATCGAAAGAAAGAAGAACTCTCCTTCCCTTCTTGCTTGAGCCAACCACCAATCCACAAAGGATTGATGCCGCCGGCCCCAAGAATGGAGAGAACAAGATGACCAACCAAGGAACCGAACTAGAGAACAATCCCTAGCTCCTTTGTGCCGCCGACAAGAGGAAAAGAAGAGGAGAAGAGGAAATCGGTTGAGCCCCGACCAAGGTAGAAGGAAGAAGAGGAAATCGGTTGAGCCCCGACCAAGGTAGAAGGAAGAAGAGGTAGGAGCCGGCCACCCCTTGGGAAGAAGAAGAACACCTCTCCTATAGTTGCCGCCCACCTTAGCTTCCAAACCCTAGCCGCCCAACCTCCTTGCCTTCTAGGGTTTCTTGCCGCCCAACAAAAGATAGGCAAAACCCTAATCCTCCTAGGGTTTCTTGCCGCCCAACCTTTTGATTGGCAAACCCTAATTTCCCTCAAAAACCAACCTTATCTTGCTGCCCACCCTAAGCCACCCTTTTATAGAGTTAGGGATAAGCCTTGGTTTAATCTCCACCATTGGTTGTAGGGATTTAATCTCAACCGTCAGATCTAGAGATTTAATCTCAACCTTCGGATCTAGAGATTTAATCTCAACCATCGGATCTAGAGATTTAATCTCCATCGTCGGTTCTAGGGATTTAATCTCAACCGTCGGTTCTAGAGATTTAATCTCAACCGTCGGATCTAGAGATTTAATCTCCACCGTTGGTTCTAGGGATTTAATCTCAACCGTCGGTTTTAGAGATTTAATCTCAACCGTCGGATCTAGAGATTTAATCTCAACCATCGGATCTAGAGATTTATTTTCCATCATCGGATCTAGGCTTCATGAGGATTATATTAGGCTACGATAGGGACCATGAGGAGGAGTTAGATCTTGGCCACCCGATGGATCGGAACCACACAAACTTGATCCATCAATGATGTTCCATTCCACTAGAGGATCATCATTGAATTACCTCACCAACCCCCATAAATTAATATGGGCTCCATATATTATTTGTACATTCGTCTCCCCGTGTTTAAGATATCGAATGTCCGTCAATTAATTGATTTACTGACCATCAATCAATTAACATCTAACTCCTCGAGTAGTACCACTCAACCTTATCATCATGTTGACTAAGTCAACCTGCAAGGTTTACATGATGAACCTTATGAGCTCCTCAAGGGGACATCATCAACCTAATATATAGGACACGGTTTCCTCCTATAATCAACGGCACACCATGTAAATAATATCATTTCCCAACTTACCGGGCATATTGATTTAATCCATAGAAATCTCACCCTTTGGTAAATCAAAGAAATAAATACTAAGTACATGTGCCCGTTATTATATCGAGATTAAGAGCATGTACAACATAATATCCGAGGTCTGATTCAATTATGTAGTCAGCAATAAATTGAATCACCTCTATGTCGGTCCTGCTCAATACACCTAAGTGTACTAGTGTTACTCTATGTTCAAGACAAAACAATACCAAGCTACACTAGTGTAAAATACGGAAAAAAAAATTATATATGGATTAAATCTTTAATTAATTTGGAGTTAATTAGTGGGTAATTGGGCTTAATTAGTGATTTGTTTAAGGATTGGATTTGGGCTGAGTCTATTAAATTTGAGCCCATCAATTTAGTCCATTGGGTTGGCTTGTTGGGCAGTGTAATGGGCTTGGGCCGAAATTGGGCTAAAGGTAATGAGCTTAATGAATTGGGCTAAATCTGTTTGGATTAGACTTGGGCTTGGATTAAATTTGAGCTAACGGATGAGGTCGAGCAGCGTTTATAAGTGCCGACAGGCGATTTTGTAAGATCGCGATCCCTGTTTCCATTTCTTCTTCTCCGCCTCATTCCGTCGCTCCGCTCACTCGCTCCGCCGAGTTTTAGATCCTCGGCGTCCGGTGCAAGCTGCTCGACGGCGCCACCATTGGATTGATCTCCGGCCAGGGATCAAGGGGTATTCGCCTGGGGAACAATCGCGACGACACCCAGCGGGCAGGCGGCGCCGTTGTCGCGGCAGCGAGCTGCCAACCGAGATTGGGGATTTTCGTCGATCGGTGCTTGCGGAGGTTACCTTCCGTCAGCAGATTTCGGGAGTCTTGAGCTCATGGTGAGCTTGGATCGGTTGCGGTGAGCAGGAGGAGCAGAGTGGAGGAATCTTCGGTGTGGTAAGTCGATCAATTCTTCTTTCTATGTGCGGTATGAATTTGTCGATTTATTCTATAGATTTGGGAATCGGAACTGTGGGGTGGAATGTTTACGGTAATTGTTAGATAAGGCTGTGATTGGAGTGGTAGGATTTGATTCAGAGTTGATTTGGGTTCCGTTCTTCTTCCTTGGGCTTTCATCATCGCCAGCCTCGCTGCTCGAGTCGGATCTGAGTTGTACAATGAGTAACTCTTCTTAGCACCGCTGTAGTGGTTTACCGTAGCTTGCCTCGCCGGTGAGCTGCCTTGCGATTCGCCAGTAGCTAGGAGAGTAGATTGAAAGGGGAATTGGTGTGAGCTGCGTTGCAAGGTAGGTTTTGGTGTGATTTTGTTCACAACAACTAGTAAACTGGATTTGTGTATTGTCACAACAACATTGAGTTTGATGGCTCTACTTCCAGCAGGTTGAGGACATTCCGGCCAGCAGCTGGGATTTTTGATTCGGTTTCCTTGTATGTGTGATCGAGGTGGAGCTAAGGAATGCTGGATTTGTATTGGCAGTATAAGGTAAGTTTCGATTTGGTTGTGTTATAATCAGCAATGATTGTGTAGGGGTATTACTCTTGGATTTAACAGTGGGATTAATCGATAATGGGTTGTACTTCCAGATTCGTAGTGGAAAAGTGAATCAGTATACGAGATGAGTTTTGATATAGATAATTGTATGTAGGTGATATTAGATCTATAGCAGATAATATTATCATGTTTGATTTCAGGTATTGGTGATGTTTGATAGTTAGCGAGTGATATTGTTCTATTGGAGGATACCGGTTGTAGCTTGATGGTAATTGTGGGGTATGGAGATTTCAAGCAACGAAGGTAAGCTTTGATTCTGAATGTTATGTTATAGGCTATGTTATAGTTGTGTAACAAATGTACAAGACTTTGATTTAGGACTGTCTTGTGGACGTGAGGACAAATGATGTTTTCAGATGAGTCTTCGTATCAGGTGGGTAATATCTACCTGGTCCGGTAGTTTTGATCAATTCCAGTGCATGATCTTGGATTTATGTTTATACCTGTTTACCTTAAATCCACTCTTATTTAATCGTATGCTTGTACTGCCTTGACCTTTGAGATATATACTCTGGTACTTCATTGATTATCTAGCTCGGATAGGAACTATAAAACCCTATTATGTGTTAGCTGATAGATGTTTAGTAAGTACATGTGGTTAGGGTTATTTTTATGACCTCAGATTGGGTTACTGGGTTGCATCACTAGGTTAGGTGATGAGTCCAAATTATGATGTCGGTCGTTGTATCGTATACATATCAGTGTGTTAGTTTGATGGATCTATTTATCTATACATAGGTAAATAGGTTGTGATTACGGATTTGTCATCCTTGCATGGTTGACTAGGTCTCCCCGTGAGTTAGGGAGTGTTGCGAGGATTTGTGTGTGAGCTATGCATCATTACATTTCATGCATGCTGACGACTGGGTCTGCCTTGTGGTTGAGACGAGTCGTCAGTCATCCTGCCTCCCCGGCCACTCGGGGTAGTGGTTGCAGGGTTGAGGGCAGAGCATTATTGTGCGTGTCGTTCTCGGCCACTATGGATGGTGGTAGCTGGAGATGCGCACTTGGCCAATTTACGGAGTGGTAGTTAGCGCACTCACCCACTATAGACAGTGGTCGTGTGATGTGCAGTTGTCCTGGGTGCGGTGCTCGTCTACTCATGGGTAGGGACGGAGCAGCTAGCAGCAGGGACCCCCGTGTGGGTAGCATATAGCTCTATGGCGGGCTAGCTACTGTTTCATACTACTCAACTCGGTCACTCGAGAGTGGTGGCGGCTGGAGTTGGGATAGTTGTCATGTCCTGCCACCTAGGCCACACTGGGGTCGTGGTAGCGAGTTGGGTGCGCAGGCATGACCATGCATATGCATTGCTGATATATATGTATGCATGTATTTGATATATGTTATACATATGCCTGTGAGATGCTGCATTTGATTGAGCTATGATTGTTGCACATGCTTGTTCATCAGGATACATGTCATTTGCATTTTATATACTGCTATGTGTTGAGCATGATACATGCGTTGATTCAGACTGTTATATGCATTTGATTAGCATCATGTCATTGTGTGGTACGGACCGGATTGTTATTACAGGTGATCATATATTTTTCATATGTTGGAGTATTGGTCAGGTATGGGATTGATTTAGTACGTTATATGAGTTATGTTATTGTAAATCTGTTCAGGTTGATCTAGCATCTGGTGTTACAGACCGTCAGGTACATTGGTACATTACTTTATGTTCAGTTGATTAGTTTAGTATATACACTGAGTATGACTTTACTGTAGTTACTTGTTATTAGAGTTGGATAGAACTGTATGTCTATTGGACTCATGCTGTATACTTGTAGATCTTCATATGTATACTTGTAGATCTATCCTTATATGTTGTTCATGCACTTTCTATATATTACCCCTGAGTTTATACTCACCACCCTGACGCCGGCCTTCACATGCCGCCGGATAATGTAGAAGATTTCTTGGACGTTCGGAGCTCCGCCAGCTAATCCCATCTCACACTGGACGAATGGATATGTTTTTCGTGTTGTTGTATCCTTACGGATTGTTGGTTTGGGTTTTTCCCTGTATTGTTTCCATATTTGTGATATACAGACATATTATATGTATTTGGTCTTTGATTCGATTTCTGTTATGATTCTTGTCGTGTCAAGTCACTCCGGAGTGCACAGTTGGTCTTTGTATCTTGTTGATCTGTTTGTATTGTTTCCGCTGTGTTTAGTATGTTTGATATGTTGATATCTGTGTATATCATATTGTTGTTGTGGGCCTACGAGCCTTGTATTAACCCGATATGTTGCCATGTACAGGGGAGATGTCGTCCGTTTGCTTTTCGGCACGGCATACTCTCGGAGCGTGACAATTTTATTGGTATCAGAGCCCTAGGTTGCGAAGTCCATTTTCGGATTTTATTTCGTTCGGACATCGAGTTTTGCTTTACTCGGTTTTGGTTTGTGAGTTCTGGGATCTGGCTGTTGCGGACATCTCCGAGCTACAAGGTTTAAGGTATGCTAATTGTTATTACATATCCTTCTATTGGTTATGCATTTAGTTGCTTATAACATGGATGACTTGTAGGATATTGGTTAGTATTCGTAACCGTGGTTTGAGTTTGACCACGGGAACGATATGTTGAGGTTATTAGATATGTGCCTGCTATCGAAAAGGTAATTACCTTTGAGAGCCGACTGATACCGAGTCGGAAGGCAGGAGTTAGGTAGTCACATCTATTGTGGAGATTAAGGATTTCGGTCCTAAGATTTTCACTAATTATATTAGTCAGATCATTACCTATTGGGTAATGGACGAGCGAGTACACTATTGATGATGCAGATAGTAGAGGATTATTTTTGTGATATTCATAAGGATTTTGATCCCTGAGTTGGTCGTTCTAGGTTGTATAACGTCGAGGGTACTTTTGAGTACTTAACTCGTATTATACAGAGGAAACTAAGTTAGCTGCATACCATTATCCGGATCTAGCCGGTACTTGGTGGAAGAGATAGGAAATAACCTTCGGGAAATCACACATCACTTGGCCACGGTGTAGTGATGTTGTGAGAGGGTATTTTCCCATGTCATTTTTTTTTGACTCATCGTCAGGGAATTCTTGAGCTTCAGGTTGGGTGATCGTCTGGTGACGAAAGTACCATGCAGAGTCGTTAGACTCGTGAGGGTTACGACCCCCCTAATAGCTCGAGAATGTGATTGGGTTGGTTTTGGCCACCCACAGGTTATCGGTTGACATCTTTATCAGGATGTTTGGATCTCCTACCAGATCCTACCGGAAGTGTATAGACCGAGTCATGTGTATAGAAATGACTCTGTAGTAAGTGTTTTAAAGAGTTGGAGATTTGATAAGCAGATATTGCGAGTCAAATTATTGGAATTCGAAATCTCCAAATGTTGGATAAAAGGAGCAAGATTAAAGTCGTAAGTCACGAGCGACTATTGGAGAGTTTTCCGATCATAGAAGAGCGATTGTAGATTGTCAGCAACTTCTCATGTTTATCAAAGAACTCAGAGGAAAGACTCCGAAGGGAGATTATAGGTGTGCAGTGCGGGTTACGACGAGACACAGAGCCAGATTATCCGATGGACCATTGTATCTGTTTCTACTATAAGCAGCCGGTATCTACGAGGAGAGTATGTACTTTGAAGACTCAGTGGAAGACTATGGATGATGCTTTCGAGCGGATGATCCACAACCTCGAAAGTTGAGATCATTACAGAAGAATGGATAATCACATCGGCAGCGATCTACTACCTCAGATATAGTTGAAGCTCTTTGATACTTTCATCCGGAAGAAGTAAGTTACTCAACAGTATCAGCCGAAGACATCTCAGAAGATTCAGACATTCAGACAATAACTGTTACCTTCCCAGACGACAACAACTGTTACCTTCCCAAGCGTAGTTATGATTTATATAGAGGAGAGAGATTTTACGACGATAGTCGTATCTATGCAGTATTCTCCAGTTGCAGCTATACCTTTCACAGAGATGGAGCGTGCTATGATGTTCACAGTTCTTCAGTATTATACAGCCGGATGTGTATCTTTTGCCAGTACAACAGTGTTTATCATCTCCAATGCAGTTGTTTCATATTATACCTCAGTTTCAGCAGTTGACTTCAGTTCCTCCATAATAGTCTTTGCATCTACATGAGCTCGGCCGTCCAGAACATATGTTGGACAAGTTTACATGATTACTCGAGAAAAAGTATAGAAGACCGAAGGATCGGTCCTTCGGGGTATTACTTTAGGTTATCCTATTTGCGGATATATCGAGAGATACTGGTAGTTTACAGGTATCTTTGTCTAGAACATTCTTGGATAGGATTTGAAGGGTTCCTATTGACTTGTGCGTTGGTAATTTTCTCTACCGTTAGGTGAGATGTTGATCAACAATCAAGAAGTCAAAGGATACTCTTAGCCTTTGTTAGACATACCTCCACTATAGACATATCCTTACGGATAGTTGGATTGTTGGAGCATTGGTATACTAGGACTCTCGGATGTACGTATAATTCGAGAGTATTCGGATATAGTTTTGGATAAACTCCTAGGCTTGCCACTGCATGGGCAAGTGGAATATGCGATTGAGGTGATTTCGGGAATAGTCCTGATATTGGGGACCTCATACCGGGAGATGATTTTATTGGTATTAGTGTTGCTAAACACCATGGGAGATTTATCTTTCCTAGTGTTTCTTCTTGAGAAGACTCGTAACTCTTGTTAAAAGAGAGACAGACCTTTGAGGTTATGCATCGATTATCGATGATTTGAACGCAATAGTTGAGAATGAGTATCCTTCATTGTGGATAGAGGATCTGTTAGATCAGCTAAATGACACCTGTGTATATCCTAGGGTTGGCCTACGACTGGAGTTTTGATATTGTAGTGACTTAGTGTCATACAATTATCATTGTCGGTGTGATGATTGAGCTATCGTTAGCATAAAGTAAAAGTATGCAGGTGTATAGAGCTGATTGATAATGTTGTTAGACTTATCGATGATTTAGTCGTTCATGGATTTGAGGAATCAAGTACTCTTAGAGTATTTGAGATCGATTGTCATCATATCTGTGGAGGATATATTTATGGATATATTCCCAATCTTGAAGAAAGTTGTGGTTTCCCTAGATTGATTTGGTATTTACCATAGATGAGGATATGATGTTCTAGTGATAATATACCGTCGACTTGTTGGACCAAGAAGGTGATGGAAATCACCTGGTCGGAAGATTGGAAAGCTAGTTTTCAGGGCCTAGACGGTGACTGACTTTTATGTCAGTGTTAGTTAATCCGTTCGATATGGATAGAAGGGTATTGTACGTAGATGCATCCTTACATGGATTAGGAGCGATCCCGATGCAGTTGAATGGGACGTATATTATGTGTGTGCTAGTTGAGAAACTAGCGAGATTAGTTATTACTGTCTTCTAGTCACTTATAGTGCTGTGTGACAGAGTGAATTTTGGACATTAGATTAATTTCTCTTGTGAGAATAAATCTCCGTCTCTGGGAAGGATAGTGGTTCCCAGAGTTGCATTCGCTTTAGGAAGAGTTGTTTCAGGAGACTCTTCATTCGAGGGTGATGATTTATTCGGAGTGTATCCGAAAATAGTGAGTATTAGGATGTTCCTGATGGTGGGACGATATAGGGGACACAGTTAATTTCGTAGTTTGATGTTGGTGTGCCAACATGAAAGGTGGAATATTGTGATCGGTAGGGTTACGTATCGTGATGAAGTGGGAGCCTAGTATGTTAGACTGTGTTGGGAGATTATCTAGAATTCGGAAAGGACTTGATAGGATTTGGGTAATCGATGATCGATTAGCTAGGTTTGCTCATTTTCTTCCGAGCCGTAAGATGGACTCCGTTGGATCGCTTGATGGAATTATATCCATGGAGTATCCTTGAATATCATTTCTGATAGTGATTCATGATTCACCTTACGATTCTGGCAAAGTTTCCCATCGGTTACGGGTATAGAGCTCCACTCTGGTACAGTAATTGACCTCTTAATAGGTTGGCTGAGAGCGTATAAGAGCTGGAATATAATATTCGAGCTCAGCACCCCACTTAGTCACTTGAGATGTGTGACTTTACTCCGGATACTTGAGATGATTATTGTGACATCTCGTACTCGTACATGAGTCAGAAATTTGGGGACCAAATTTTTATAAGTGGGGGAGAATGTAAAATACGGAAAAAAAAATTATATATGGATTAAATCTTTAATTAATTTGGAGTTAATTAGTGGGTAATTGGGCTTAATTAGTGATTTGTTTAAGGATTGGATTTAGGCTGAGTCTATTGGGCTGAGCCTATTGGGCTGAGTCCATTGGGTTGGCTTTGTTGGGCTGTAATGGGCTTGGGCTGAAATTGGGCTAAGGCTGTAATGGGCTTGGGCTGGAATTGGGCTAAATCGGTTTGGATTAGACTTGGGCTTGGATTGGGCTAAGCTAACCAGATCAGGTCGAACGACGTTTATAAGCTGTCGAACGAATTGATTTCGTCAGATCGCGATCCCTGTTTCCATTTCTTCTTCTCCGCCTCAATCCGTCGCTCCGCTCACTCGCTCCGCCGGGTTCCAGATCCTCGGCGTCCGGTGCAAGCTTCTCGACGGCGCCACCATTGGATTGATCTCCGGCCAGGGATCAAGGGGTATTCGCCTGGGGAACAATCTCGACGACACCCAATGAGTGGCGTTGTCGCGGCGGAATGTGAATCGAGATTGGGGATTTTCGTCGATCGGTGCTTGCGGAGGTTACCTTCCGTCGACAGATTTCGGGAGTCTTGAGCTCATGGTGAGCTTGGATCGGTTGCGGTGAGCAGGAGGAGCAGAGTGGAGGAATCTTCGGTGTGGTAAGTCGATCAATTCTTCTTTCTATGTGCGGTATGAATTTGTCAATTTATGCTATAGATTTGGGAATCGGAACTGTGGGGTGGAATGTTTACGGTAATTGTTAGATAAGGCTGTTATTGGAGTGGTAGGGTTTGATTCGGAGTTGATTTGGGTTTCGTTCTTCTTCCTTGCGCTTTCATCGCCACCTTGACCTCATTTGCTGAGTCGGATCTGGCGTGATGAGTTACTCTTCTTAGCACCGTATGGTAGTTTCTTGTAGCTTGCCTCACCGGTGTTTGCCTTCAGCCGATTCTTTGTCGTAGCTAGGAGAGTAGATTGAAAGGGGAATTGGTGTGAGCTGCGTTGCAAGGTAGGTTTTGGTGTGATTTTGTTCACAGCAACTAGTAAACTGGATTTGTGTATTGTCACAGCAACATTGAGTTTGATGGCTCTGTTTCCAGCAGGTTGAGGACATTCCGGCCAGCAGCTGGGATTTTTGATTCGGTTTCCTTGTATGTGTGATCGAGGTGGAGCTAAGGAATGCTGGATTTGTATTGGCAGTATAAGGTAAGTTTCGATTTGGTTGTGTTATAACTGTGCAACAGATTGTGTAGGGGTATTACTCTTGGATTTAACAGTGGGATTAATCGATAATGGGTTGTACTTCCAGATTCGTAGTGGAAAAGTGAATCAGTATACGAGATGAGTTTTGATATAGATAATTGTATGTAGGTGATATTAGATCTATAGCAGATAATATTATCATGTTTGATTTCAGGTATTGGTGATGTTTGATAGTTAGCGAGTGATATTGTTCTATTGGAGGATACCGGTTGTAGCTTGATGGTAATTGTGGGGTATGGAGATTTCAAGCAACGAAGGTAAGCTTTGATTCTGAATGTTATGTTATAGGCTATGTTATAGTTGTGTAACAAATGTACAAGACTTTGATTTAGGACTGTCTTGTGGACGTGAGGACAAATGATGTTTTCAAATGAGTCTTCGTATCAGGTGGGTAATATCTACCTGGTCCGGTAGTTTTGATCAATTCTAGTGCATGATCTTGGATTTATGTTTATACTTGTTTACCTTAAATCCACTCTTATTTAATCGTATGCTTGTACTGCCTTGACCTTTGAGATATATACTCTGGTACTTCATTGATTATCTAGCTCGGATAGGAACTATAAAACCCTATTATGTGTTAGCTGATAGATGTTTAGTAAGTACATGTGGTTAGAGTTATTTTTATGACCTCAGATTGGGTTACTGGGTTGCATCACTAGGTTAGGTGATGAGTCCAAATTATGATGTCGGTCGTTGTATCGTATACATATCAGTGTGTTAGTTTGATGGATCTATTTATCTATACATAGGTAAATAGGTTGTGATTACGGATTTGTCATCCTTGCATGGTTGACTAGGTCTCCCCGTGAGTTAGGGAGTGTTGCGAGGATTTGTGTGTGAGCTATGCATCGTTACATTTCATGCATGCTGACAACTGGGTCTGCCTTGTGGTTGAGACGAGTCGTCAGTCATCCTGCCTTCCAGGCCACTCGGGGTAGTGGTTGCAGGGTTGAGGGCAGAGCATTGTTGTGCGTGCCGTTCTCGGCCACTATGGATGGTGGTAGTTGGAGATGCGCACTTGGCCACTATGCGGAGTGGTAGTTAGCGCACTCACCCACTATAGACAGTGGTCGTGTAATGTGCAGTTGTCCTGGGTGCGGTGCTCGTCTACTCATGGGTAGGGACGGGCGGCAGCGTGAGGACCCCATGTGAGTAGCATATAGCTCTATGGCGGGCTAGCTACTGTTTCATACTACCCAACTCGGTCACTCGAGAGTGGTGGCGGCTGGAGTCGGGATAGTTGTCATGTCCTGCCACCTAGGCCACACTGGGGTCGTGGTAGCGAGTTGGGTCAGCATGACCATGCATATGCATTGCTGATATATATGTATGCATGTATTTGATATATGTTTTACATATGCCTGTGAGATGCTGCATTTGATTGAGCTATGATTGTTGCACATGCTTGTTCATCAGGATACATGTCATTTGCATTTTATATACTGCTATGTGTTGAGCATGATACATGCGTTGATTCAGACTGTTATATGCATTTGATTAGCATCATGTCATTGTGTGGTACGGACCGGATTGTTATTACAGGTGATCATATATTGTTCATATGTTGGAGTATTGGTCAGGTATGGGATTGATTTAGTACGTTATATGAGTTATGTTATTGTAAATCTATTCAGGATGATCTAGCATCTGGTGTTACAGACCGTCAGGTACGTTGGTACATTACTTTATGTTCAGTTGATTAGTTTAGTATATACACTGAGTATGACTTTACTGTAGTTACTTGTTATTAGAGTTGGATAGACTTGTATGTCTATTGGACTCATGTTGTATACCTGTAGATCTTCATATGTATACTTGTAGATCTATCCTTATATGTTGTTCATGCACTTTCTATATATTACCCCTGAGTTTATACTCACCACCCCTGGACCCTGGGCTTCCTGTCGCCTGCATAATGTAGAAGATTTCTTGGGCGTTAGAGTCCTGGCCTAATCCCATCTCACACCGGACGAATGGATTTGTTTTCCGTGTTGTTGTATCCTTACGGATTGTCGGTTTGGGTTTTTCCCTGTATTGTTTCCATATTTGTGATATACGGACATATTATATGTATTTGGTCTTTGATTCGATTTCTGTTATGATTCTTGTCGTGTCAAGTCACTCCGGAGTGCACAGTTGGTCTTTGTATCTTGTTGATCTGTTTGTATTGTTTCTGCTGTGTTTAGTATGTTTGATATGTTGATATCTGTGTATATCATATTGTTGTTGTGGGCCTACGGGCCTTGTATTAACCCGATATGTTGCCATGTACAGGGGAGATGTCGTCCGTTTGCTTTTCGGCACGGCATACTCTCGGGGCGTGACAATTTTATTGGTATCAGAGCCCTAGGTTGCGAAGTCCATTTTCGGATTTTATTTCGTTCGGACATTGAGTTTTGCTTTACTTGGTTTTGGTTTGTGAGTTCTGGGATCTAGCTGTTGCGGACATCTCCGAGCTACAAGGTTTAAGGTATGCTAATTGTTATTACATATCCTTCTATTGGTTATGCATTTAGTTGCTTATAACATGGATGACTTGTAGGATATTGGTTAGTATTCGTAACCGTGGTTTGAGTTTGACCACGGGAACGATATGTTGAGGTTATTAGATATGTGCCTGCTATCGAAAAGGTAATTACCTTTGAGAGCCGACTGATACCGAGTCGGAAAGCAGGAGTTAGGTAGTCACATCTATTGTGGAGATTAAGGATTTCGGTCCTAAGATTTTCACTAATTATGTTAGTCAGATCATTACCTATTGGGTAATGGACAAGCGAGTACACTATTGCTGATGCAGATAGTAGAGGATTATTTTGGTGATATTCATAGGGATTTTGATCCCTGAGTTGGTCGTTCTAGGTTGTATAACGTCGAGGGTACTTTTGAGTACTTAACTCGTATTATACAGAGGAAGCTAAGTTAGCTGCATACCATTATCCGGATCTAGCCGGTACTTGGTGGAAGAGATAGGAAATAACCTTCGGGAAATCACACATCACTTGGCCACGGTGTAGTGATGTTGTGAGAGGGTATTTTCCCATGTCATTTTTTTGACTCATCGTCAGGGAATTCTTGAGCTTCAGGTTGGGTGATCGTCTGGTGACGAAAGTACCATGCAGAGTCGTTAGACTCGTGAGGGTTCTGACCCTAATAGCTCGAGAATGTGATTGGTTAGTTTTGGCCACCCACAAAGTTATCGGTTGACATCTTTATCAGGATGTTTGGATCTCCTACCAGATCCTACCGGAAGTGTATAGACCGAGTCATGTGTATAGAAATGACTCTGTAGTAAGTGTTTTAAAGAGTTGGAGATTTGATAAGCAGATATTGCGAGTCAAATTATTGGAATTCGAAATCTCCAAATGTTGGATAAAAGGAGCAAGATTAAAGTCGTAAGTCACGAGCGACTATTGGAGAGTTTTCCGATCATAGAAGAGCGATTGTAGATTGTCAGCAGCTTCTCATGTTTATCAGCGAACTCAGAGGAAAGACTCCGAAGGGAGATTATAGGTGTGCAGTGCGGGTTACGACGAGATACAGAGCCAGATTATCCGATGGACCATTGTATCTGTTTCTACTATAAGCAGCCGGTATCTACGAGGAGAGTATGTACTTTGAAGACTCAGTGGTAGACTATGGATGATGCTTTCGAGCGGATGATCCACAACCTCGAAAGTTGAGATCATTACAGAAGAATGGATTATCACATCAGCAGCGATCTACTACCTCAGATATAGTTGAAGCTCTTTGATACTTTCATCCGGAAGAAGTAAGTTACTCAATAGTATCAGCCAAAGACATCTCAGAAGATTTAGACATTCAGACAACAACTGTTACCTTCCCAAGCGTAGTTATGATTTATATAGAGGAGAGAGATTTTACGACGATAGTCGTATCTATGCAGTATTCTCCAGTTGCAGCTATACCTTTCACAGAGATGGAGCGTGCTATGATGTCTCTGATTCTTGATATTATCTGATAGGATGTGTATCTTTTGCGATCTGAGTGTTTATCATCTCAATGCACGATTGTTTTGATTGTACCTCGAGTTCAATGATTGACTTCAGTTCCTCCATAATAGTCTTTGCATCTACATGAGCTCGGTCGTCCAGAATATATGTTGGACAAGTTTACATGATTACTCGAGAAAAAGTATAGAAGACCGAAGGATCGGTCCTTCGGGGTATTACTTTAGGTTATCCTATTTGCGGATATATCGAGAGATACTGATAGTTTACAGGTATCTTTGTCTAGAACATTCTTGGATAGGGTTTGAAGGGTTCCTATTGACTTGTGCGTTGGTAATTTTCTCTACCGTCAGGTGAGATGTTGATCAACAATCAAGAAGTCAAAGGATACTCTTATCCTTTGTTAGACATACCTCCACTATAGACATATCCTTACGGATAGTTGGATTGTTGGAGCATTGGTATACTAGGACTCTCGGATGTACGTATAATTCGAGAGTATTCGGATATAGTTTTGGATAAACTCCTAGGCTTGCCACTACATGGGCAAGTGGAATATGCGATTGAGGTGATTTCGGGAATAGTCCTGATATTGGGGACCTCATACCGGGAGATGATTTTATTGGTATTAGTGTTGCTAAACACCATGGGAGATTTATCTTTCCTAGTGTTTCTTCTTGAGAAGACTCGTAACTCTTGTTAAAAGAGAGACAGACCTTTGAGGTTATGCATCGATTATCGATGATTTGAACGCAATAGTTGAGAATGAGTATCCTTCATTGTGGATAGAGGATCTGTTAGATCAGCTAAATGACACCTGTGTATATCCTAGGGTTGGCCTACGACTGGAGTTTTGATATTGTAGTGACTTAGTGTCATACAATTATCATTGTCGGTGTGATGATTGAGCTATCGTTAGCATAAAGTAAAAGTATGCAGGTGTATAGAGCTGATTGATAATGTTGTTAGACTTATCGATGATTTAGTCGTTCATGGATTTGAGGAATCAAGTACTCTTAGAGTATTTGAGATCGATTGTCATCATATCTGTGGAGGATATATTTATGGATATATTCCCAATCTTGAAGAAAGTTGTGGTTTCCCTAGATTGATTTGGTATTTACCATAGATGAGGATAGGATGTTCTAGTGATAATATACCGTCGACTTGTTGGACCAAGAAGGTGATGGAAATCACCTGGTCGGAAGATTGGAAAGCTAGTTTTCAGGGCCTAGACGGTGACTGACTTTTATGTCAGTGTTAGTTAATCCGTTCGATATGGATAGAAGGGTATTGTACGTAGATGCATCCTTACATGGATTAGGAGCGATCCCGATGCAGTTGAATGGGACGTATATTATGTGTGTGCTAGTTGAGAAACTAGCGAGATTAGTTATTACTGTCTTCCAGTCACTTATAGTGTTGTGTGACAGAGTGAATTTTGGACATTAGATTAATTTCTCTTGTGAGAATAAATCTCCGTCTCTGGGAAGGATAGTGGTTCCCAGAGTTGCATTCGCTTTACGAAGAGTTGTTTCAGGAGACTCTTCATTCGAGGGTGATGATTTATTCGGAGTGTATCCGAAAATAGTGAGTATTGGGATGTTCCTGATGGTGGGACGATATAGGGGACACAGTTAATTTCGTAGTTTGATGTTGGTGTGCCAACATGAAAGGTGGAATATTGTGATCGGTAGGGTTATGTATCGTGATGAAGTGGGAGCCTAGTATGTTAGACTGTGTTGGGAGATTATCTAGAATTCGGAAAGGACTTGATAGGATTTGGGTAATCGATGATCGATTAGCTAGGTTTGCTCATTTTCTTCCGAGCCGTAAGATGGACTCCGTTGGATCGCTTGATGGAATTATATCCATGGAGTATCCTTGAATATCATTTCTGATAGTGATTCATGATTCACCTTACGATTCTGGCAAAGTTTCCCATCGGTTACGGGTATAGAGCTCCACTATGGTACAGTAATTGACCTCTTAATAGGTTGGCTGAGAGCGTATAAGAGCTGGAATATAATATTCGAGCTCAGCACCCCACTTAGTCACTTGAGATGTATGACTTTACTCCGGATACTTGAGATGATTATTGTGACATCTCGTACTCGTACATGAGTCAGAAATTTGGGAACCAAATTTTTATAAGTGGGGGAGAATGTAAAATACAGAAAAAAAAATTATATATGGATTAAATCTTTAATTAATTTGGAGTTAATTAGTGGGTAATTGGGCTTAATTAGTGATTTGTTTAAGGATTGGATTTGGGCTGAGTCTATTGTTTGAGCCCATTAGAGCCTATTAAATTTGAGTTGTAATGGGCTTGGGCTGAAATTGGGCTAAATCTGTTTGGATTAGACTTGGGCTTGGATTGGAGCTAACCGGATCGGTCGAGCAGCGTTTATAATTTGTCGAGCAGGCGGTTTCGTCGGATCGCGATCCTGTTTCCATTTTTCTTCTACGCCTCATTCCAGTCGCTCGCTCACTCGCTCCGCCGGTTCCGGATCCTCGGCGTCTGGTGCAGCCGCTCGGACGGCGCCACCATTGGATTGATCTCGGCCGGGGATCAAGGGGTATTCGCTGAGGAACAATCGCGACGACACCCAACGGCAAAGGCGGTGGCGCCAGTCGCGCAGCCGCCAACCGAGATTGGGGATTTCCGTAGATCGGTGCTTGCGGAGGTTACCTTCCGTCGGTAGATTTCGGGAGTGCTGACCTCGTGGTGAGCTTGGATCGGTTGCGGTGAGCAGGAGGAGCAGAGTGGAGGAATCTTCGGTGTGGTAAGTCGATCAATTCTTCTTTCTCTGTGCGGTATGAATTTGTCGATTTATGCTATAGATTTGGGAATCGGAACTGTGGGGTGGAATGTTTACTGAATTGTTAGATAAGGTGATTGGAGTGGTAGGATTTGATTCGAGTTGATTTGGGTTCCGTTCTTCTTCCTTGCGCTTTCATCCACCACCGACCTCGGCCGAAAGTCGGATCGAGTGATGAGTAACTCTTCTTAGCACCGCTGTAGTGGTTTACCGTAGCTTGCCTCGCCGGTGAGCTACCTTCGTCGGTTGCTGCCATAGCTAGGAGAGTAGATTGAAAGGGGAATTGGTGTGAGCTGCGTTGCAAGGTAGGTTTTGGTGTGATTTTGTTCCGCGACAACTAGTAAAGCTGGTTGTGTATTGTCCAACATTGAGTTTGATGGCTCTGTTTCCAATGAGTTGAGGACATTCAGAGCCCATTTGGGATTTTGATTCGGTTTCCTTGTATGTGTGATCGAGGTGGAGCTAAGGAATGCTGGATTTGTATTGGCAGTATAAGGTAAGTTTCGATTTGGTTGTGTTATAAGCATGCGTGATTGTGTAGGGGTATTACTCTTGGATTTAACAGTGGGATTAATCGATAATGGGTTGTACTTCCAGATTCGTAGTGGAAAAGTGAATCAGTATACGAGATGAGTTTTGATATAGATAATTGTATGTAGGTGATATTAGATCTATAGCAGATAATATTATCATGTTTGATTTTAGGTATTGGTGATGTTTGATAGTTAGCGAGTGATATTGTTCTATTCGAGGATACCGGTTGTAGCTTGATGGTAATTGTGGGGTATGAAGATTTCAAGCAACGAAGGTAAGCTTTGATTCTGAATGTTATGTTATAGGCTATGTTATAGTTGTGTAACAAATGTACATGACTTTGATTTAGGACTGTCTTGTGGACGTGAGGACAAATGATGTTTTCAGATGAGTCTTAAATCGGTGGGTAATATCTACAGTCCAGTAGTTTTGATCAATTCCAGTGCATGATCTTGGATTTATGTTTATACCTGTTTACCTTAAATCCACTCTTATTTAATCGTATGCTTGTACTGCCTTGACCTTTGAGATATATACTCTGGTACTTCATTGATTATCTAGCTCGGATAGGAACTATAAAACCCTATTATGTGTTAGCTGATAGATGTTTAGTAAGTATATGTGGTTAGGGTTATTTTTATGACCTCAGATTGGGTTACTGGGTTGCATCACTAGGTTAGGTGATGAGTCCAAATTATGATGTCGGTCGTTGTATCGTATACATATCAGTGTGTTAGTTTGACGGATCTATTTATCTATACATAGGTAAATAGGTTGTGATTACGGATTTGTCATCCTTGCATGGTTGACTAGGTCTCCCCGTGAGTTAGGGAGTGTTGCGAGGATTTGTGTGTGAGCTATGCATCATTACATTTCATGCATCTTGTGTGGAGTGCGCCTTGTGGTTGAGACGAGTCGTCAGTCATCCTGCCTCCCCGGCCACTCGGGGTAGTGGTTGCAGGGTTGAGGGCAGAGCATTGTTGTGCGTGCCGTTCTCGGCCACTATGGATGGTGGTAGCTGGAGATGTGCACTTGGCCACTATGCGGAGTGGTAGTTAGCGCACTCATCCACTATAGACAGTGGTCATGTGATGTGCAGAGTTCCTGGGTGCGGTGCTCGTCTACTCATGGGTAGGGACGGGCGACTAGCGTGCGGGGACCCGTGTGGGTAGCATATAGCTCTATGGCGGACTAGCTACTGTTTCATATTACCCAACTCGGTCACTCGAGAGTGGTGGCGGCTGGAGTCGGGATAGTTGTCATGTCCTGCCACCTAGACCACACTGGGGTCGTGGTAGCGAGTTGGGTGTGCAGGCATGACCATGCATATGCATTGCTGATATATATGTATGCATGTATTTGATATATGTTTTACATATGCCTGTGAGATGCTGCATTTGATTGAGCTATGATTGTTGCACATGCTTGTTCATCAGGATACATGTCATTTGCATTTTATATACTGCTATGTGTTGAGCATGATACATGCGTTGATTCAGACTGTTATATGCATTTGATTAGCATCATGTCATTGTGTGGTACGGACCGGATTGTTATTACAGGTGATCATATATTGTTCATATGTTGGAGTATTGGTCAGGTATGGGATTGATTTAGTACGTTATATGAGTTATGTTATTGTAAATCTGTTCAGGATGATCTAGCATCTGGTGTTACGCATCTTATGTTGATTGATTAGTTTAGAATATACACTGAGTATGACTTAACTGTAGTTACTTGTTATTAGAGTTGGATAGAACTGTATGTCTATTGGACTCATGTTGTATACCTGTAGATCTTCACATGTATACTTGTAGATCTATCCTTATATGTTGTTCATGCACTTTCTATATATTACCCCTGAGTTTATACTCACCACCCCTGGACCCTGGACTTCTTGTCGCCCAGATTACAGGTAGAAGATTTCTTGGACGTTCGGAGCTCCGCCAGCTGATCCTATCTCACACCGGACGAATGGATATGTTTTCCGTGTTGTTGTATCCTTACGGATTGTTGGTTTGGGTTTTTCCCTGTATTGTTTCTGTATTTGTGATATACAGACATATTATATGTATTTGGTCTTTGATTCAATTTCTGTTAAGATTCTTGTCATGTCAAGTCACTCCGGAGTGCACAGTTGGTCTTTGTATCTTGTTGATCTGTTTGTATTGTTTCCGCTGTGTTTAGTATGTTTGATATGTTGATATCTGTGTATATCATATTGTTGTTGTGGGCCTACGGGCCTTGTATTAACCCGATATGTTGCCATGTACAGGGGAGATGCCGTCAATTTGCTTTTCGGCACGGCATACTCTCGGGGCGTGACAACTACAACCATGCCAATGGTTTGTCCAAAACCATCTTGGTTGTGAGCCTCTACTTATATTCTACAAGGGACTGATAACATGATCTTCTGTGTCACACCAAGCACCATGTTATCTACAATGTAAAATATTAGACAATATGCACACATATAATAAATATAAAGTGTAAACAATGATCATGTTATTCTTATTTTAAAATAAAAATGTTCATACAAAAAGAGCTAGGCTTTCAGTATACATCCCAACAATCTCCCACTTATACTAAAAGACTATGCTATCATCACACTGCCATACATCTGATTCCCCTTCCCTCCACATGCCTATCAAAGCTCTCGCTAGAAGGGTCTTAGTGAAAGGGTCTACCAGGTCATCCTCTGATGCAATCTAGGCGACAGCAACTTCTACCTCCTTTACGATTTCTCGTATCAGGTGGTACTTGCGCTCTATGCATTTACTTACCTTATGGGCTCGTGGTTCCTTCGAGTTTGCAACTGCACCATTATTATCACAATAAATTGTGATAGTTCTGGGCAAACCAGGAATCACATCCAAGTCTATTAGGAAGTTCCTGAGCCACACAGCTTCTTTGGCCGCCTCATAGGCTGCCACATACTCAACTTCCATGGTGGAGTCCGCCACGCATTTCTGCTGGACACTCCTCTATACAATGGCTCCACCTCCCAAAGTAAACACAAAACCTGAGGTAGACTTAATGTTATCCCTATCAGATTGGAAATTGGAATCCGTGTAACCCACAGGGAGTAATTGGTCTGCCCGGTAAACTAGCATATAATCCCTAGTCCTTCTCAGGCACTACAATATATGCTTTACCGCAGTCCAATGTCCCTATCCTAGATTACTCTAATATCTGCTGACCATGCCCACGGCAAAGCAGATATCTAGCCTCGTATAGAGCATCGCATACATGAGGCTTTCTACTGCCGAAGCATAAGGAATCACCTTCATCTCCTCTATCTCCTTTGATGATCTAGGACACATCTCCTTAGATAAAGGAACTCCATGCCTGAAAGGTAGAAAACCCTTCTTGGAGTTTTGCATGCTAAAATGATCCATTATCGTGTCTATGTATGAAGCTTGGGATCAGCACACTAACCTTGATCCCAAAGATGTGTCCCACTTCTCCCAAGTCCTTCATATCAAACTGTTTGGACAACCATACCCTTACGCCCGATAACACTCTGATATTGTTGCCAACTATCAAAATGTCATCTACGTATAGTACAAGAAATCCCACTACGTTTCTGTCACATCTCTAGTATACACAAGACTCATCCGGACATTGAATAAATCCATAAGTCTGGATTTACCTCATCAAAGCGGATGTTCCAAGACCTCAAAGCTTGCTTCAATCCATAAATGGACCGATTAAGCTTACATACAATACGATCTTTGCCCTTAGCAATGAATCCCTCTGGTTGCTTCATATAGATGTTTTCCTCAAGACTTCCATTAAGGAAAGCTGTCTTGACATCCATCTGTCACACCTCATAATCCATATGAGCCGCTATGCATAAGAGCTCCCAGACCTGACTTGAATCCATAGATTCAATCTCAGTATTCATTGCACTTTGCCAAGATGTTGTATCTATATCTTGGATTGCCTCGTCGTATGTCTAGGTTTCAGGTTCATGTTTGCCAAGGACCAAATCAGAAGATTCACCCAAGAACATAAATCTAAGAGGCTGTTTCACAACCCTCCCACTACGACGAGGTATCATCTGTGTATCCTCTGTGACACGCGGTGCAGTGACATGTGGTATATCCTCTTGTACCGGTGGTACTAAAGAAGTGACTTCCCCTTTTAACTCCACCAGAATAATTTTACTCTTGGGCTTGTGGCTCATCACATAGTCTTCCTCTAGAAATCTGGCGTTCGTGTCAACGATCACCCTCTGATCTCTAGGACTATAAAACAATCCACCCTTCGTTCCCCTGGGATAGCCAACGAACATGCGTACTTCTGTACAAGGTTCCAACTTACCAGTATCTGCCTTCAGCATATGTGCTGGACTCCTATATCTGAATATATCTTAGACTAGGCTTTCGCCCAGTCCACAATTCTGTGGGAGTAGAAGGCAATGATTTAGATGGAACCAAGTTCAGAATGTACACCGTCGTTTCTAGAGCATATCCCCAGAACGAATCTGGCAAGTCAGAATAACTCATCATCGATCTAACTATCTCCATAAGAGTCCTATTCCTTCGTTCTGCTACACCATTCTACTAGGGTGTGCCAGGTGCAGACAATTGGGATTGAATCCCAGCCTCTGATAAGTAATTCCTAAACTCTCCCAAGAGGTACTCTCCACCACGATCAGATCGTAGTGTCATCCATATCTTGAATAATTGTCTATGAAAGAGATGAAATATTCAAGACCACCTCTTGCCTGGATAGTCATAGGACCACACAAATCAGAATGAACCATTTCTAACATATCTTTGGCTCTATACCCCTTGGCCTTAAAAAAAAGGTCTCTTGGTCATCTTACCCTCCAAGCAAGATTCGTAGGTTGGGAGATCCTCCACCACTAATGAACCCAAAGGTCCATCAGCTATCAACCTTTGAATTCTGCTTAGGTTAATGTGACCAAGCCTAAGAAGCCAAAGATATGTTTGGTTCATCTTCTAAGGTTCTTTTCTCTCATTGGAATTAGAAGATGAGTTATTAACTTCAATTTGCATCGTGGGAGGCTTTGTATACAAATTTCCTTTCAATGTACCTGAACAGATATTCTCCCTATTCCTTTTTATAACAACTCTGTCATTAAAAGAAATAGAATATCCATCCATAATAATTTAGAAACTGAAACTAAATTCTTTCTAAATAAAGGTACATAAAGGGAATTTTCCAGAACCTAAGTTTTATTTTTCTCAAGAGATAAATAAAACTTCTCCCACTGCAATAGCCACCACCTTAGTGGTATTGCCCAAGTAAATGGTAATCTCTCCCTCAGCTTGTCATCGGGTTTCCTGGAACCCCTGTAAAGTATTACAGACATGATCAGTGGCTCCCGTATCAACACTCCAGGTGCCGGTAGATAACACCGCTAATCATGTTTCAACGACTAGTCCAAAGGGTATACCTTTGTTCTATTTTGGATTGGGACAGTCCTTCTTCCAATGTTCATCCTGCTTGTAAGTGAAGTACTTGTCTTTCGGCTTCTTCACTCCTCCCTGAGATCCTCCCACTACCTTTACTTCACCTTGTTTCTTCTTCTTCTTGTCTTTCGGCTTAGAAGTAGAAACCTTTTTGAGCAACCATGGCTTGAGGACACTCTTTGAAGAGTGCATACTTGTACTCCTTAGCAGATAAGACAATATCTAGATTCTTTTCCAATCAACATTATTTGGGTATAGTAAGTTTATTTCCTTTAGTATCATGATAAGTGGATTGAAAGTCATTTTTGAAAATCCTAAGAATCACAATGATCAAAATATTAGATTTCAAATATTATTGATTCCTCAAAATAATAAAATTTCAAAATCAACCAACACCTCAAAACACCGAGAATATCGCATGCCACAATAGGTGGACGTATACGAATTCTACATTTGTAAGAGGAGGTTTTACCCATTAATTTTATTATCTTGTCAACCTTACTTTTTGACAAATAAAATTAATAGTTGGTTCCTCTTTGTCCCTACAAATAAAAGCAGTGACTCCGATGAGGAGGATACTTTTTATTTGCATCTAAGTGTGCACCATTACACGATACTAAGGGAATTATCTCGGATTATGTGTCTTACCGATGTGGAAGTACACACGCTCCTAAATAATTTCCCATAACCATTATTTGACCTAGTGATCCGCAAACAAACTCATCCGTTGGGGAGGAAGGCACTCAGAGCCGACACGCAAGTTTGTTGCATCACACGTCAAATTGTAATGGAGGCCGCAAGAATTAATTAAAATGTCCCTTTCCCACTTAGTAAATTGACAGTGAGGAATTTTCAAGCACACACAACATGCATATTATTACTTTAGATTTCAAAAAAAAATTATTGATTCCTCAAACAATAAAATTTCGAAATCAACCAACACCTCAAAACACCGAGAATATCGCATGCCACAATAGTGTGGACATATACGAATTCTACATTTGTAAGAGGAGGTTTAACCCATTAATTTTATTATCTTGCCAACCTTACTTTTTGACAAATAAAATTAATAGTTGGTTCCTCTTTGGCCCTACAAATAAACGCAGTGACTCCGATGGGGAGGACACTTTTTATTTGTATCTAAGTGTGAACCATTACACGATACTAAGGGAATTATCTCAGATTATGTGCCTTACCGATGTGGAAGTACACACGCTCCTAAATAATTTTCTATAACCATTATTTGACCTAGTGATTCGCAAACAAACCCATCTGTTGGGGAGGAAGGTACTCAGAGCTGACACGCAAGTTTGTTGCATCACATGTCAAATTGTAATGGAGGCCGCGGGAATTAATTAAAATATCCCTCTCCCACTTAGTAAATTGAAAATGAGGAATTTTCAAGCACACACAACATGCATATAAAACAAATCAGCAATAAATATGGAAAAAATCAGAATTTTTCCAACTATTATGGCATTGTTCTCCAATATGCGTCCCGTCGTGTCGCCACCTCGTCCGCTCCACCTTTTCCGTGCACAAGCCACAAATGAAATCCGAGCCGAGATATATCATTTTAATTTACATCCATCGATCCTATACTCCACGAAAGAGTGTACAAACTATCTAGATCGAAAGTAAACTAAAATGATCGGCTAAACAATGTCGTATTTAATTACAAAAATCAAATACTAATCTAGCCTCGTCAACCCCGAGGATTCAAATAATATACAATCACACACACATGCAATCACATACACACATATATAGCCATAATAGTTGGATCTTATGCCTGCAACCAAAAAAGTTAGCCTACGCACATCCTATTATTATCCGGCATACTCAATATATGATATGTGCATGAAAGTAACTGAATCCAAAACACATAAAACCGGAAACCGTGGCTCTGATACCAATTGATGGAATTGCCCGGAGGCTCATTGGCTCCCATGTCCCCGGATTAAAATTTTCACTAATGAAAACTAATCTGGATGGGATGAGTTTCCTAAGCTCAACCAATTTGTCGTCGTGCTAACGACTTGAGCGATCGCTTGAACAAACTAGTTGTTCAAGCAACAACACTCTTCTAGTCGGTTAGCTGCGGAAGAGACGACGGACGAATCGCCAGTTTTGTGTTTATCTTCGGGGTCCATGATTATACAAAAACATACAAATGTAGACATGTATAATCAACACATACAAACTTATAAATAAGAACATGAAAAGATCAATAATAAAACTTGTAAAAGTTTTATACCTCTCGATCTTCTATCGTATGTCCTAACCTCCTTGTAGACTTCGTGTGGGCGAAGATCCTCCACAAGTTGAAGCTTCCTAGATCTTCTTCAATCGAAAGAAAGAAGAACTCTCCTTCCCTTCTTGCTTGAGCCAACCACCAATCCACAAAGGATTGATGCCGCCGACCCCAAGAATGGAGAGAACAAGATGGCCAACTAAGGAACCGAACTAGGGAACAATCCCTAGCTCCTTTGTGCCGTCGGCCAAGAGGAAAAGAAGAGGAGAAGAGGAAATCGGTTGAGCCCCGACCAAGGTAGAAGGAAGAAGAGGTAGGAGCCGGCCACCCCTTAAGAAGAAGAAGAACACCTCTCCTATAGTTGCCGCCCACCTTAGCTTCCAAACCCTAGCCGCCCAACCTCCTTGCCTTCTAGGGTTTCTTGCCGCCCAACAAAAGATAAGCAAAACCCTAATCCTCCTAGGGTTTCTTGCCGCCCAACCTTTTGATTGGCAAACCCTAATTTCCCTCAAAAACCAACCTTATCTTGCCGCCCACCCTAAGCCACCCTTTTATAGAGTTAGGGATAAGCTTTGGTTTAATCTCCACCATTGGTTCTAGGGATTTAATCTCAACCGTCGGATCTAGAGATTTAATCTCAACCGTCGGATCTAGAGATTTAATCTCAACCATCGGATCTAGAGATTTAATCTCCATCGTCGGTTCTAGGAATTTAATCTCAACCGTCGGTTCTAGAGATTTAATCTCAACCGTCGGATTTAGAGATTTAATCTCCACCGTTGGTTCTAGGGATTTAATCTCAACCGTCGGTTCTAGAGATTTAATCTCAACTGTCAGATCTAGAGATTTAATCTCAACCATCGGATCTAGAGATTTATTTTCCATCATCGGATCTAGGCTTCATGAGGATTATATTAGGCTACGATAGGGACCATGAGGAGGAGTTGGATCTTGGCCACCCGATGGATCGGAACCACACAAACTTGATCCATCAATGATGTTCCATTCCACTAGAGGATCATCATTGAATTACCTCACCAACCCCCATAAATTAATATGGGCTCCATATATTATTTGTACATCCGTCTCCCCGTGTTTAAGATATCGAATGTCCGTCAATTGATTGATTTACTGACCATCAATCAATTAACATCTAACTCCTCGAGTAGTACCACTCAACCTTATCATCATGTTGACTAAGTCAACCTGCAGGGTTTACATGATGAACCTTATGAGCTCCTCAAGGGGACATCATCAACCTAATATATAAGACACAGTTTCCTCCTATAATCAACGACACACCATGTAAATAATATCATTTCCCAACTTACCGGGCATATTGATTTAATCCATAGAAATCTCACCCTTTGGTAAATCAAAGAAATAAATACTAAGTACATGTGCCCGTTATTATATCGAGATTAAGAGCATGTACAACATAATATCCGAGGTCCGATTCAATTATGTAGTCAGCAATAAATTGAATCACCTCTATGTCGGTCCTGCTCAATACACCTAAGTGTACTAGTGTAACTCTATGTTCAAGACAAAACAATACCAAGCTACACTACAACCATGTCAATAGTTTGTCCAAAACCATCTTGGTTGTGAGCCTCTACTTATATTCTACAAGGGACTGATAACATGATCTTCTGTGTCACACCAAGCACCATGTTATCTACAATGTAAAATATTAGATAATATGCACACATATAATAAATATAAAGTGTAAACAATGATCATGTGATTCTTATTTCAAAATAAAAATGTTCATACAAAAAGAGCTAGGCTTTCAGTATACATCCCAACAAGAATATGTTCATGGGCTTCAAAGAAACAAAAAGTTGTAGCTCAGTCCACTGCCAAAGCAGAATATATTGCTGATGCAAAAGCAACATCTCAAGCTATATGGCTTCAAAGAATTCTTTATGATATGGGAGAAAAACAAGAAAAAAATAATCTTATATTGTGATAACAAGTCAGCCATTGCTATTGGTAAAAATCCAGTCAATCATGATCGCACAAAATATACAATCAATTATCATTTTATTAGAGAATCAATTCAGAATGGAGAAATTCAATTGGAATATTGCAGCACTCAAGAACAATTGATTGATATTTTGACCAAAGCTCTACCAAAAGAAAAATTTTGTTTTCTAGACAACAAATTGGAGTCACAAAGAAAATGCATTAAGGAGGAGTGTTGGAATTAATGCACTTATTAATAGATGGCAATACTCAAGAACATAAATGATTTTATAATTCTCAAGGATATTGGATGTAGGGTCCTAGAAGATGGGTCAAATATTACTATTTACGAGTCTTTGGGAAAAGTACATTTAGAAGTCAATTAATGTAATGAAGTATTGTATATATAACTCTCATTTTGATACTAATGAGATATCGAGCTCTGCTAATTAGCAACTCAGTTCTCCAATTAAGTCTTTCAACTTCTCTTGTCATATTCTCGTCTAACAGAGGAACTTCAAGGAGTGGGACGACTTGTTCGAAATGGAAATTAAGGAGCAGGAAAGAGACGGCATCAGCGGCAATGACGACCACAACTATGCCAGCGTTATGCTGCGCTTGCTCAGAGAGGAACAGAGCAACGACGAAGACGGCCTCACGAGGGACGGCGTCAAAGCTCTTCTCTTTGTAAAAATCACGAACCATCCAAATTTTGGCAAATTACAGAATTCCAAAACTTTGATTTAGAGATTTTGCTGATCGAAAAGGATTAATTTCCTCTCAATCAATCCCAAATTTTATCAGGACTTGATGTTCGGCGGAACGGACACAACGGCGACAACAGTGGAATGGGCCATGACGGATCTAGTGAGGACTCCCCGAGCGCTCACTAGAGGTCCTTATGGTAACAGTGATTTCATTGTTCACTTGAACAGTTGAATCACTGTTCATGGGAGGCCCGTCTAAACTGGGCACCCATTTTGAGTGCCCAGCAAATCTATCGACATTTGATTTCAATTATATCGCTGTTGGATTTCGATCGAATTACAGTCGAAATTAGTCGCGATTGTGATTGTCAGTGGCCGAACTATAATTTGACCAGACTTCGATGTCTGTCAAACTACGATCGAATTGTGATCGAAATCTGATCGAATTACAGTCACGATCAGTTATAATGTTTGTGGTCGTAATTCGATCATTTTTCTATCAAAATTTAGTCGAAATCTGATTGATCGGACGACGATGACAATCTGATAGTTTTAGGCAATGGTTATAGTATTTACTAATAAAGAAGAATCGTGGACGTAAAGACTATGTATTTTTCAATCACGATGAAGAAATTATTGTCCACGCATAACCTAGCATAAGATGCACAACGGATTTTATATTTATAACAGACAATCCCACGATTCGTGAATGTAAAGTCTCGCCGTCAATCCAAATATAATGTAAAGTCTCTCTCACCGTCTTTTCCTAATAAATATAAGATAACTAACAATAAAATTAAAGGATTCGAATTCCAATAGCACGGAAGTTCAAAATAATATTTTTTTGTTTATCATTATAAATTGGGTGAGAGTAAGTGTTGTCTTATTTAGATAACTAGCAAAAGACAACTATAATAAAACCATAGTTAACTAATTAATTTTTTTGAGGTAATGAGAAATTAATATTTAAAATTATTTGAGTAATATTCTTTTTAAGTTGTCTTCTATCTCCCTCTTTTCTCTTAAAAGTTCTAAGATTTTAAAATTGTATTGGAACTCAAAATTTAAAGTGTTTTTATTTTGAATCGTTGATCTTTATATATTTTGGAAACGATTATAGATAAACTATAAACACGGGGACAATACAATATCTTTAAAGAAAAGAAGGTTGCACTTTCGTTTAAACTTTGACAATTATATATATAGGAAGTGTTGGAATTTCTTCCCATGATGTTGGATATATATAAATTGATGTTTGGCAATATTGATCTGACCATTGGTGCTAGCATTATTAATTTGTGTAATGTGTTCAGTCATTATTACATGCAATAAGTGTTGCACATACACTGTGGTTGCATATATGTTGTGCATCTAATGCATTAAGAAAAAAAAGGAGACGAAAGGTCTTTGATAAGGATCCGTCCAAGTTATAAGAATAGAGAGAGAGACACTGCGGAGAGACAAGGGTTTTTTTTTTTTTTTTGTAAAGGACTATGTGGCTTACGTGAGGAGTATCCAAGACGGAAAAAGAGGGATTTGATTTGTGAACTAATAGAGGACTTTTTGTTTTGTAATAGTCCTTCAGACGACAAGCACAATATCACCAAATCTACTTATTTGAGGAACATATAGTAGGTTTTGAGTAATTGACGAACTCACTATAAGTTGTTTACAGTTTTGTTTGTAGAATATAATTTATATGATGGAAAGAATATAATAGTTGGGTCCGATCACTTAGTTCGATGATGATTCAATGACTTGAACTGGTAGAGCTCGGTATAGTAACATGAACTTTGTCCTATTTAGACTCTCGGCACACTTTTTGGGTTATCAAGATATCTTTTTGGATAATAGATTGATGTATCATTCTTTGCAACCTCATTACTGACTTAATTTCGTTCATCGTCGAGTTATCTCTTTGGATATCGACATACACTTTCAAGTGCGTATCCACTTTGTGTACACTCCTACGGGTAAGCTTATCTCTACCGTTAAGAATATTAAGGTTGAGATGGAAAAGCAATTTTTTTTTCTTTTAAGATGATGTTGTCCCACTTAAATGCTTATAATTTTTGACAATCACCTCTTAAGATATAGCAATCTATGTATCGAAATAAGAGCACTTCAAATTTCAAGCTCCGGAAAACTTTTGAAATCTTAGAATTCTTAAGAGAGAATGACAGGAGAGAGATCAAGAGGAGAGTTCACCACTTGAATTTTTTGTTTTGAGTCTTTGATGACTAGATTACTATATAGGGGGCACACAGGGAATTGATACCCTCAGTGTCTCTCGTGCACGTCGACATACACAATTGAGGGGGGCATACCCGCATGGCACAATCAACGTTGATCAACATGTGGCCACCCCCTCTCAATTGTGCACATCGAAGCACAAAGAGAGACACCCAAGGTATCAAACTCATATATATATTGATGTGGATATAATACTATGCATGGTACCCATAGAGAGTTGGGAGTGGGGGCTATTAGGACCTTGGTGTCGTTAGAGGCAAGGTGAATAGTTCTTCGACTCTTGATCGTCGATTTCGTTCGTGTGTGCTTGTCTACAAATCGTTAGTGTGCAGTAGAAAATAAAAACATAAACAATACGAACAACACAAGCATAACAAATCGATTTTTACGTGGATCGAAATCCTCGGTTGCTACTCCATGGTATGACTCCTAGCAATATATCCATTATCACTTTCTCCTTCTAGAAAATCTTCCGGAGGCAGAGAAACCTCTTACAACTTGAGCTTGTATAAAGGATGCAACCAAATACAAAATATACAAGTGAAATGAAGAACAAGAATCAAAACACTTTTCACAATGAAATCTTTGCTTGATCACTGTTTGGTTGCTTCGAAATGGCTTAGAAGGTCTAAAATACAACAATACTTTCCCTTCAAAGTCATCAAGAATCGACACCTACAAATCACCTTGAAATCCCTTCTTATAGGCTTCTCATCGGGCTAATTTTTCTCTACCAGTCAACTGATCTTTCTC
The DNA here is from genome assembly GCA_025175895.1 of Wurfbainia villosa. Taxonomy (NCBI): domain Eukaryota; kingdom Viridiplantae; phylum Streptophyta; class Magnoliopsida; order Zingiberales; family Zingiberaceae; genus Wurfbainia; species Wurfbainia villosa. The sequence goes on from JAKLTH010000238.1 coordinate 5,697,558, forward strand.
CCAGTCGACTGGTCAATCAATTGTTGCTCTTTAATGGCTAATCTAGTCAAATTTTGACTTGCTACAATGCACCAATCGACTGCCATAAATCAATAGTTGATTGGTGAGCTTGGTCAAACTGGTTGGTTAAGATACATTTTGCTCGATTCATAAGATGAAAATACAATTAATAGTCCACTGTAGTGTAGCAATTGACTGGTGAATAGTAGCAGGCGATTGCTACTATTCACAGTTGATTATACTATAGCAGTCGATTACTGTAGAAGTCGGCTGGTGAACAGTAGCAATCGATTGTTATTGATCACAATCGAGTTCTAAACTCAACTATGTGTGAACAGTAACACAGTCAACTGGTAAATCCTATCAGTCGATTGATACCTCAGTCTCAGCCTTATTTCAAGCCAACTCCCATTTCATTTGGTATCCGATTGACCTCATTCTGCTAGGACTTTTCTCATCCGACACACGATCACCCTTGATCTGTCAAAATTTTTCTTTTCCAAGCATGGTCACCTTGACCTTGTTAGGATCTTTGTAATGGCTAGAGGGGGTGAATAGCGGTTAACCGTTTGTAGATGGAATTCGATCTCGTTCGTGTCTACAATTTCGTTAGCGCAGCGGAATATAGATAATGATAACAATAACGAAATAGACAATTACACACGAACACAAAGATATAACGTGGTTCGGAACCGCACGGTTCATACTCCACGGATCGAGCTCTACGAGCTCTAGTGATGCGCACGCAACCACTAATAACACTCCTTCTCGGAACAATCCGGAGGCGGAGAAACCTCGTACAATAATGATTACAACAATAATCAAATGAATACAAGCAAATACAATGAAATACAAATGCAAGTAAAGGAAAACACTTTACAAGAGCTTTGGATTGCTTGATCTTTGATTGCCTTGAACTAGCTTTGAAGGACTGGAAAGCACCAACTTCCCCCTTCAATTTCGCTCAAGAAAATCGCTATCTTTTCCTCCATCACGAGCTCCTTATATAGCTTCAACTTTGTCTTTGGAAAGGTCGATCGATGCCGGGACCATCACGATCGATCACCTGCTGTCGTGAGACAACGGTGTAATCCACGCTGGAAAAATCCAACGTCTAGGACATCAGTCGACTGATCATGACCATCAGTCGACTGATGAGCCATCACTCGACTGCTCGTCTCAGCAGTCGAGTGAGACTCCATTCTGTGACCGAAAATCCGAGCATCACGATCGATCACATGATCGATCGGTTGTTTATCACGATCGTCCAATACCGGCGACTACTGCTCACTTCTCCAAACCCTAGTTGACTCGGGCGGGTCATATGGCATCAGTCGACTGGCACACCTCAAACATAAGGTTTTAACCCAAGTATGGTGTCCCCATACTTGCTAGACCACCCTTAGCCTAGACCTAAGCCTTCTAGCTACCTCCATCAGCCTCACGCCTCTCGGATCCTTCCAAGTCATCCATGACTTGTTCATCCATCGCGCTAGCCTTTAGGTGCTTCCATCGGCTATGTCATGCTAACGGTGTCGACACCGCCAAGGCACATTGGACTTACGCCGCCAAGACTCCGCTTGGACTTTATGCCGCCAACCATTGGACTTATGCCGCCAAGACTCCCGCTTGGACTTTACACCGCCAATATCAAACCCCTTGGACTTCTCAAATGCCAAGACTCAAGCTTGGACTTTCCCTTGCCAACACATGTTGGACTTTCCATGCCAAGACCCATGCTTGGACTTTCCCTTGCCAACCCATGTTGGACTTTTCATGCCAAGTACTCAAGACTTGGACTTTACTAAATGCCAAGTGTTCAACTTGGACTTTCCATGCCAAGTACTCATGACTTGGACTTTACCTTGACAATTTCATTTGTCATATATTTTTGTTGAACATCAAAACATCATTCGAGTCAAACTCGAGTCCTGGTCAATCGTGACCTGGGTCGATTGCACCAACAATCTCCCCCTTTTTGATGTTTGACAAAAACCAAAACATTTGAGTTAGACCGCTAACTCAAGTCTCTTACCAATTATTCCAAATTGGTGATCCCAAATTTTTTCCCAAACATATTCTCCCCCTTTTTGACATACATCAAAAGGTTATCTCTCCAAGGAGGTCAATGTCTCATGGCCCAATGAGATCTTACAATCTCCCCCTTTGTCCAAAAATACCTAGGATGCCTACTATCTTCTTAGTGATAAGTCTCATATCACTCAAGAGAGGCAATCCTATACACTTTCCCAATTTCCAAACTAGGTTTCTAAAAATCCATCAATTTTTCAAATTGATAACATCCATCACTCCAAGATGGATACCTCCCCCTAAAGGCTTGCTCCCCCTTGACCATTGCACCAACAATGTCCTTGGGAAGTCCCTAAGTCAATAGGAACTCTAAATCATCAAAGTTAAGGTTAAAAATTCAACATTGAACTTCCCAACACCTTAAAATTGATACAAACCCTAAACACCTCTCCTAATCCATGTCCAATGGACTTTCACCCTTCACCATGCTTCTCAAAGCATATCCTAGGGTCAGGAGTGGTTAGGGACCTTAACCGCAGCTGAAATCGAGTTAAACAACTTTGGTTACCCCGACAGCTATCGATCGACTACTGTCACTACGATCGGTGATGTGTCCATCGATCGGCACGGCGCAACATGATCGAGTGATACTGCTACGCATCGAGTCAACGCGCCCATCGATCATTGCCAGAGGCAAGCGGATCGTCGATAATCAAAACGATTTTGAAATCAGACTCAACTTTTGGAAATTCATAAGTAATTCTACGTAAAGCAAAAAAATCACGAAACTTGATACGCATATTACTTATCACACATACAATCAGTGAAAAATTTTGGAAAAATATTTTTACCATCGAAATAGGAGATTGATACAAAATCCAAAAGTGACTAAAAACTTTAAAGTTTAAGCTCACTTTGTATCAATCTTATCAATGGTGATTGCTATCAAAAGATAGACTTCACCAAGGTTTTTCAAAATGATTTTAAAATGTTTTTAAAACCCTATTTTGGATCATTTTCCGTGGGCTCTATGCACATGGCTTGTACCCAAGCTTTCCTAATAATCCACATGTTGAATTAATATGAGTTTGGATTCAACTAGATGCAAAAACTATGCACCTTGAACATAACTCATATCCTAGCATCTCACATGTATCTAGGGTGTATAAGTACACATACATGTCAATTTGATGTGAGATGTGGATTTTGGTTCATTTAATCTAGGATTTCATGCATTTTCTAAGGCAACCCTACTTGATTCCCTTATGAATGTGACTCCAAGTCATGTCATTGTCCTTAGTTCAATTTTAATCAATTAAATGCATGAAATGCTCATGGCATGAAGATAGCAAAAGAAATAAGCAGGACCAATGATCATGATGTCATGGCATGTGATATAATCTAAGACAACATGACATCTAAAACAATCCTAAACAATGATATGACATGGTATATGATAAGATGCAATTTCACGTCATGATATAACAACTTTCATAAGCTAATACAATAATACAAACACTTATTCAAACACACAAGATTTTCTCAAACAAAAATTTCATTTAATTTAAAAGATTTCAGTCTTTTACATTCAAAATGGAGATTGGATATGCTCAATCTCACTATAAAAACTGAAAACCAAAGAAAATCTAACAGCCTCTATATCTAGTCGTCTGTAGGAGCTGGCGGTGGAGGAGGCTGCTGACTCAACGTCCAGGCCTGCATCATCTCAAACATATCGAGCTGACACTGCTCGATGCGGCTCTGGGACTCCTCCATCCGATCAAGATGTGCGCCGAAAGATGCTTGGCCTGCTAAGATCTCTGACAGCCTAGAGTCAATCGTCTGCCTGGACTCAGGTAGCCGCGATGATCTGATGGACCTGCCGCTGATGCATCTGGTGGCAGCTGATCCTCCTCATCAGCGGCCTCTACATCCTCATAGTCCTCTGCTCGCCTCTGGAGTGCAGGAGGCTCTCTGCGTGCCACTGGGTGGTGGTCGGCGCCTACTCCATCTGGTCAGGCCCCATCAGTAGCTTTGCTAACGAGAAGTTACGAACTGATATACAGTCGTACAACTCAGATAGCGCTCTCAGAGAACCCCTGTGGATGTTAATGCCTCGGACTCTAGCCATCTTTGTGATAAGGTGACCATATGGCATATGCACTTTCCCTTATGCGAAGTGAAATGCACTGTCGATGAAACATGTTTAGTGCAAAGTTGATGTCTAACCTATGGCGCATGGCGTATAGTAGAGAAGAGATGGGGAGGCGGATCTTGGCGGACCAGTGACGATAGGAAGAAAACACCCAACAATGACCTTGTAAAGTACATTGTCAGGTGCAGATAACTTACTAATAGGGAATAAATTCTGGGCCGGTGGACGAGGATGACTAAAGATATGCTCATGCATGGACTCCATAGAGATATGGTCAAAGGGCTCGGGTAAAGGGAAATCCATGGTAGGGTAAAAAATAAAGGTGTCATCCGATGGCTTACACTCGAGAAACTCTGCGATGATATCGCGAGAGTGAACTCTAACTCGCGTTTTGCAATGCGAGTAGTGTAGGTAGGGCCGTCATCTACCTTTTTTAGGTTCTGATAAAACTCCTTAAGGAGGTCATCGTTAATGGGATGCGTGCATAAGACAATTTTCATGAGATTATAGTATGCAACTAATTCCATGACATCACTACAATGGCGATTAAAAAAGTCTCTATCGATGTACCTAACCAACATAGGTTGGTACAATCGAGATTCACTCTCGAGTGGATCATTCCTACAGGCTCTCCTATTATGAATGCAATGTAATGATATGACATGCAAGGACAATAATACATGATTAGATAGAACTAAATTACATTAGGAAGAAGAATTAGGGTTTTGGGTAGGAAAAGTTTTACTTAGGTGCCATTTGGAGGTGTGACGATGGGATGCTCAGATATCGCTGAGGGAGTCGCTGGAAAGTTCGCCGGAGGACTCAAACGTCGGAACCCTAATCGGAAAACAAGGAAACAAACCCTAGAACGAGTAAACTAAAGCTTGAAATAAGTGAAAAATGCAAGAGAAGAGGCTTATCTATCAGACCTAAAAGCTGGCGGCGTAGTCGGAAGGGGTTGGTCGGAGAAGGGAAAGCGTCGGAGAAGAGGAAAACCAGGCGTAGCGTCGCGTGAGGCGTCGAACCTAAGCGGTTGGCGTTATAAAAATCGCGATGCTGATCGTGATGTGCGACATCGATCGGTGATCGCGATTTATTAGCGGGTTTTACGGCCGTGATCGGCTACGGCTCGGCAATCGGCTCATTGCTGAACCTTACGTGACGTGCTATAGTAACATCGATCGGGGATGTGGCTCATCGATCAGTGTTGTCACCACTCGATCTTGCGAGCACTCGATGATGCCCCTCGACCTCGATGAGCGGTACCATCGATCGTGATGTATCCCATCGATCGGAGCGTTCAACGATCGAGTCATGGCCACTCGGTGATGACCGATTGATATCTGATTTCCTATTCTGAAAATCAGAAAATCTCGATTTTATTATCTAAATTATTCCATTTTATCATGTTAAATCTTGTATATCGAACATATTGATGTTATACTTATATTCATGTATTTGTTAATGTATTTTTAATGTTTTATTCCATTTTGGCAAACATTAACATCCAAAGATTTCCAAATCCTAACATCTCACCCTTTCTAAGTGTTGAAATACACAATCAAGGTAAAAGGCTTGTTTTGTGAGATGCAATCCATCCTAGACATTCCTTCCATGCAAACACATGGTGAAACATATGAAGCATGGTAAGTACAAGACATCAAGTTGTGTGGCACTTGAGTATCACTCTTGATGTTACTTTTACATCTTAAACACACTTTTCTTGATACATGAACTTCTAAAGTGTGACAACAATCAAAGTTACACACTATGACCTCTAAATCTAGATTGTGCCAATTTTATTGATTTTCATGTTTTCAAGAAATATATTGACACATCCTAAAATCCTTTAGGATTAAGGCTCAAATGTATTTTCAAGGTAATCATAACCTTGAAAATATCCTAAAGTGCCACCTTTACCATGGTTGAGTTAACTACTCATCCAATCAAGGTTGGCACACCCTAAACCCACCTAGCGTGAATCAATCACGCTCTTAGGAACCCAAAAACGATTTGAGCTCCTAGGGATAATTAGGTATTCCTTAGGGATAACCTCCCTAGATATCTTCCTAATGACCCTCCTAGGCTTAGAAGCCTTGGTCATTTGGATCTTGCCTAGGTTGACTCTAGAGGTAACTCCCCTTGCAACCTTCTTAGTGGCCACCTTAGGTTTCCTAGAAACCCTAGCCACTAGGCACAAACCTTGGTCAACTCTAGGGATGACTTCCCCATTGACCTTGGTCTTCCTGGACCTAGTTAGTGTTCCATAGTCAAATGGAACACTATGATAAGTCACCTTGGACTTAGGTTTGTGACCCAAACCATTCTTGCCCTTGGTTGACTTTTGACTCTTAGGTCCTAGATGTTGACTTTGACTTCTTGACCTAGGAGTTTGACCATTAGACCCTTTAAATTGATTTTGCATAATGTTAAGGGTCTTCTCAAGTTTTTTAAGCCTTGACCTTAAGGCTTGGTTCTCTAATTCTAATTGCCCAATTTTAGAATTTTGATTTAAACCATGGGCATTGGACTTCCTAGGCATATGCCTAGTCCATTTAGGGTTAACACCTAGGTGCTCTTGCACCTTTCTAATTGTCTCCCTAGGTAAAATTGATCTTGAGTTATTTGACCTAGGTTTGTTCTTAGGTAAATTGTTTTTAGAGACATTAGTCCCAAATTTCTCTTTATTTCCTAAGTGGATATTTTTAGCACCTAAACAAATATGTCTATTACTTTTAGCATGCTTTTCATGTACAATAGCAAGAGAATTAAAACTCCTAGCATGCTTTTGCCTATTAACTAAAGAAGGTGCATCATTGAAATATACCTTAGGGTTAGCTTTGGAAGCTCCCCCTACATGTGTAGCTCCCTCTTGGGTCTTCTTTTTCCCCTTAGGACATTGATTCCTATAATGTCCTTTTGAATTGCACTTGAAGCATATAACATGCTCCTTGCTCTTTTGACTTGGGGAACCGGCATCCTTTGACTTTTGTTGACTTTTGGGCACCGGAGGAGCTTTCTTAACCTTCTTTGGGCACTTGCTCTTGTAGTGCCCATACTCCCTACACTCAAAACACAATATATGGATTTTATTTGAAATTTGAGTGTTTGAGTTACCTAGTTCGGTGGTGAGGATCTCTTGAGCTTGTTCTTCCTCTTGACCGGATGTAGATATTACTTCTTGTTGCTCCGGTGTTGAGGATGCTCTAATCTCCTCAATCCCAGAAGTGGATACTTCTTCCACTTCTTCCACCTCTTCTTTCTCTGATCCGGAGGTTGACTCCTCACTTTCTTGTGAGGATGATGATGATTCTTCTTCGGTCTCCTCCTCTTCCAAGTCTTCTTGGACCGATTCGGGATTGTCGTGGAACTTGATCAACTTGTTCCACAACTCCTTGGCATCCCTATAGCTTCCTAATCTAGACAAAATGTCGTTAGGTATCAAATTAGTCAACATTTTTGTTACCTTAACGGTTGTCTTGAATTTTTCCCGTTGCTCCTCGGTCCATCGCTTCATTTTAAGGATTTCGCCGTTCTTTCCTCTCGGAGCATCAAAACCTATAGTTACGGCAAACCAATTTTCGATATTTGTCATTAGAAAATATTCCATCCTACCTTTCCAATATGCGAAATGTTCGCGGTTGAAGGAAGGTGGAATGTTGACGTCGTCACCCAATTTTTCTTAGAAATCCATATTCTTCCCTCTAGCTTCTTGACTCCTGGTTGTTAATCCGTAGAAGAGCCCCGGGCTCTGATACCACTTGTTAGGATCTTTGTAATGGCTAGAGGGGGGTGAATAGCGGTTAACCGTTTGTAGATGGAATTTGATCTCGTTCGTGTCTACAATTTCGTTAGCGCAGCGGAATATAGATAATGATAACAATAACGAAATAGACAATTACACATGAACACAAAGATATAACGTGGTTCGGAACCGCACGGTTCCTACTCCACGGATCGAGCTCTACGAGCTCTAGTGATGCGCACGCAACCACTAATAACACTCCTTCTCGGAACAATCCGGAGGCGGAGAAACCTCGTACAATAATGATTACAATAATAATCAAATGAATACAAGCAAATACAATGAAATACAAATGCAAGTAAAGGAAAACACTTTATAAGAGCTTTGGATTGCTTGATCTTTGATTGCCTTGAACTAGCTTTGAAGGACTGGAAAGCACCAACTTTCCCCTTCAATTTCGCTCAAGAAAATCGCTATCTTTTACTCCATCATGAGCTCCTTATATAGCTTCAACTTTGTCTTTGGAAAAGGTCGATCGATCATTGCTCGGGACCATCGATCGATCACCGCTATTCTTGTGAGACAGCGGTGTAATCCATCTTTGGAAAAATCCAGCGGCTAGGACATCGATCGTGATCATGACCATCGATCGGTGATGAGCCATCACTCATTGCTCGTCTCGGCGTCGGTGAGACTCCGATACTGTGGCCGAAAATCCAGAGCATCGGTCGGTGATCACATGATCGATCATTGCTCATCTATCGATCGGCCCAATCGCGCGATCATTGCTAAACCCTAGTTGACTCGGGCGATCGACTTCCATATGGCACGGATCGATGAGGTTTTAACCCAAGTATGGTGTCCTCATACTTGCTAGACCACCCTTAGCCTAGACCTAAGCCTTCTAGCTACCTCCATCGACCTCACGCCTCTCAGATCCTTCCAAGTCATCCATGACTTGTTCATCCATCGCGCTAGCCTTCAGGTGCTTCCATCGGCTATGTCATGCTAACGGTGTCTACACCGCCAAGGCACATTGGACTTACGCCGCCAAGACTCCGCTTGGACTTTATGCCGCCAACCATTGGACTTATGCCGCCAAGACTCCCGCTTGGACTTTACGCCGCCAATATCAAACCCCTTGGACTTCTCAAATGCCAAGACTCAAGCTTGGACTTTCCCTTGCCAACACATGTTGGACTTTCCATGCCAAGACCCATGCTTGGACTTTCCCTTGCCAACCCATGTTGGACTTTTCATGCCAAGTACTCAAGACTTGGACTTTACCAAATGCCAAGTGTTCAACTTGGACTTTCCATGCCAAGTACCCATGACTTGGACTTTACCTTGATAATTTCATTTGTCATATATTTTTGTCGAACATCAAAACATCATTCGAGTCAAACTCGAGTCCTAGTCAATCGTGACTTGGGCCGATTGCACCAACAGACCTATCGAAACTTCACCTGCCAAGCATAGTCACCTTGACCTCCCGAGACTTCCTTTACCAAGCAGGGTTACTTTGACCTGCTAGGACTATACTTTCCAAGCACAGTCACTCTAACCTGTCAGGACTTCACTTGCCTGGTCATCCGGTCACCTTGACTTGTCAGGACTTAACCGACACCAAACATTCAATTCTCCTTGACCTACTTGGATTTTTCACTTGTCAACTCCTTATTGGACTTTCACCACCAAGTGTTTGCTCCTCCTTGACTCACTTGAATTTTCCACTTGTCAACTCCTTATTGGACTTTCACCACCAAGTGTTTGGTCCTCCTTAATTCACTTGAATTTTTCACTTGTCAATTGTTGGTACAATAGGCTCCGGGTTAATGTTGACCAAACTCAAGTAGGACTCGAGTAGTATTTTGATGTTTAACAGTGGGTTTGACCATATGTTGATCATACGACTAGTGGATGATTGGAATATCCAAAGTCATATGGGGAAGATTATTTTGGGGAGATTATTGGAGCAATCAACCTCGGAAGTCCAAGATTAAATTCTTGGCAAGGGAAAGTCCAAGTATGGATACTTGGCAATTGAGAAGTCCAAGTTTGGATACTTGGCAATGAAGAAGTTCAAGTCATGGATACTTGGAATGTGAAACTCCAAGCATGGTCTTGACAATTGAAAAGTCTAAAAATGGTCTTGACAAGGAAAGTCCAAATCATGAGTACTTGGCAATTGGAAGTCCAAGTTATGGGTACTTGGAAATGTGAAAGTCCAAGGGTATAGGTTTGGCAGCGTAAAGTCCAAGCAAGGGTCTTAGTGGCGTAAGTCCAAATGAATCTTGGCAATGTGAAAGTTCAAGGGTGTAAGTTTGGCGGCATAAAGTCCAAGGATGGGTCATGATAGCATAAGTCCAAATGAACCTTGGCAAAGGTTCCGGTTAGCATGATAGCCGATGGAAGCACCTGAAGGCTAACGCGAAGGATGAAAAGTCACAGACTCAAGGGATCCGAGAGGCGTGAGGCTGATAGAGGTGGCTAGAAGGCTTAGGACTAGGCTATGGGTGAGTATCAAGTATAAGGAGATTATATTTGGGTTAAACTTCATGGTTGAGGTTTACCAATCGACTGAGGTTATGGATCAATTGACTGACTGAGTATTCAGTACTCGGAAGCTTAGTTGACTCGTAGTAGTCGACTGGGATTATGACCAGTCGACTGCAGCAATTGATGTTGTGTGCCACTGGCAGTTGACTGTCATGTATGGGTCATCGACTGGCCTTTAGTAGTCGACTGTCATGTATGGGCAGTCGACTTATGGCACTGTAGAAGTCCACAAATCATTATGTAGTTGATTGTCCAGTCGACTGCTGGTAAGGGCAGTCAATTGCTGAGGTATCCATTGGACATATTCCAACGTAGATAGAGTCGTTGTGAGACAACGATATTGAGGTCAGTCAACTGCTAGGTAAGAGCAGTCGACTGGAAGGCGAAAATCTAGCTCTACGGAAGCTTTAAATAGAGCTCAAGGAGGAAGATTTCCACAACAATTCTTTGGCGATTTGAGGTGAAGTGTTGTTGCATTTCAAATCTTCAAAAGTCATCCAAAGCAACCAAGAAGCAAGCAAGAAACATCGCAATCTTGTAAAAGTATTTTCACTTCCTTCTTTCATTTTCTTTGTATACTTGTATTTTGGTTGTATTTGGTGGAAACTTTGTATTGTAAAGCTATTGTACGAGATTTCTCCACCTTCGGTGTTATAATGAGAAGAAGAAAGTTCATAGTGAGGGTAGATCACTAGAACACCACCGTGAAGTAGGAACCCTAGTTCCGAACCATGTAAAATATTATGTTGTGCATGTGTTTTATCTCTATTTCTACTTGTATTGTATTCTGCTACGTATAACGTTTTTGTAGACAAGCACGACATGATCACGATCGATGAAATCGCAAAAAAAAAACTATTCACCCCCCCTTTAGCGCAAGTACAATCCTAAACACCAACTCCTCATTGGACTTTCCACCACCAAGTATTTGATCCTCCCTGACCCACTTGGATTTTCACCTTGCTAATGTCCGGTTGGACTTCACTCGTCAAATATTTGGTCAACCTTGTCCTATTTAACTTCTCATCACACCTCATCCATATAACTACAGATGTCTAATACCATCTTATAGTTATATTATGGTACATATTGTCAAACATCAAAACTCAACTTAGCCCTCGCTCAAGCTTGGTCAACCTTGACTTGAGGCTGATTGCACCAATAGGGGAGACTCGAGAAACTAAGAGTGGAGCGAGTCGGACTTGGGAGTGAGGCGACTTGAAAAGGCAAAAGCGGAGTGAGTCAGGAGTAGAGGCAACTCGAAAAACCAGGAGTGGAGCAAGTCGAGAGTGGGATGACTCGGAAAATCAAAAGCAGAGCGAGTCAAGAGTGGGAGCAACTTGGGAAACTAGAAGAAGTGAAGAAGCAAGAAACTCCAAGGCACGAGGAGACGGAAGCTTAAGAACTATAGAGGAGATTCCTCCTGTCAACTATTAGGTCTGGTCTCCTAACGACTTCACCCCACAATCACTCTCAGGCATGTGGCAGGCTAGGTGGAGATTCCCTATAATGATTGTCCTCAAACAACCCAGCAAATGCATTACCGATGAGTAATCAAGAGGGGTGAGGTGTTGGTACAATTAGCCTCAGGTCAAGGTTGACTGAGCTCGAGTTGGGATCGAATTGAGTTTTGATATTTGATAATATGATTAGAGGTAAAGGATAGGATGAGGGAGATTGTTGGTGCAATCAATCTCAGATCAAGGTTGCCCAAGCTCGAGTGGGACTCAAGTTAGAGTTGGATTTGAGTATGAGTGATAATATGACTATGGGATGGTATGAGACATCCATAGTCATATGAAAATAAGCGAAAAGTCAAGTAGGTCAAGGTTGACCAGATACTTGATGAGTGGATAAACTTAAGTCGGTTGAAGTTGACTGGACACTTGGTGTTAAAAGTCCAACTAGGAGTTGGCAAGGAAAATCCAAGTCGGTCAAGGTTGACTGAATACTTGGTGTTGGAAAGTCCAACTAGGAGTTGGCAACGGAAGTCCAGGCTGGTCAAAGTTGACTAGACACTTGGCACGAGGAAAGAAAAATCCAAGCAGGTCAAGGAGGACCAAATGTTTGGTGAAGTGAAGTCTTTGTCGATCACAGGGTGATTGTTCTTAGCAAGTGAAGTCCCAATAGGTCACGGGATGACTGTGTCTGGTAAGTAAAGTCCCGAAAGGTCTGGGAGACCATGTCTAGCAAGGGAAGTCCTAGCAGATCACAGGGTGAATGTGTTTGGCAAGTGAAGACCCGACAGGTCTAGGAGACTGTACTTGGAAAGAGAAGTGCCCGCTGATTAGGGAGATTAACCTTGGCAAGAGAAGTCCTAGTAGGTCACGGTTCGTCGGATGTTAGGTAAGGGTGGAAAGTCCTGAGAGGTTAAGGTCAATCGGATACCAAGTAAAGTGAGAGTTGGTTTGAAACTAGGCTGAGACTGAAACATCAGTCGACTGGTAGGGTTTACCAATTGACTGGTAATAGTGCTCAAGCAAATGTTGAATTTGGAACTCAACTGGTGGAGCAGTCGACTGATGAGTTTGATCAATCGACTAGTGTCTTGGTCATCAACTGGTGGAGTGAGCAACGATTGGTGTCACTAGTTGAGCAACCATAGAGTTCAGAACTTGACTGGCAACTCGACTAGCTAAGGCCAATCAACTAATGGATTTATCAGTCGACTGATGACACTATAGAAGGGCGCAAAAAATTTGGTAGTAAATTGACAATGGAGTGCAGTCAACTGGTGTCAGTTTAGCAAGACACAGAAGGATAGAAACTTGCCTAACCAATCAACTGATGGTTTTGCAGTCGACTAATGGATAATGGTAGTTGATTGATGGAGCAGAATCCAACGTGGATGATATTGTTGGAGCGTTAGATCGCACAACTGTCCATTGACCAGTCGACTGGGGTTTTTGGCAATCGATTGTGAGGCAGGAATTAGCCCGATGAAGACCCTATAAAAGAGGGTTTCAAGGTGATTTGAAGGCATCAATTCTTGGAGATTTTGAAGGGGATTTGCTGTTGCATTCCAAACCTTCTAAGCAGTTCCAAAGCAAGCAAGCAAGCAAGATCGCAATTGTGTAAAAGTGTTTTCACTTATTCTTTCATTTGCTTTTGTATTTTGTGTTTGGTTGTTCTTGTTGTAAGCTCTAGGTGTTGTAAGAAGTTTCTCCACCTTCGAAAGGTTTCCGAGAAGGAGGAAGTGATAGTGGGACTATCGGTAACGGCTAGGCCATGGATTAGGAACCGAGAGTTCCGAACCATGTAAAATCTGGTATGTTGTATTTGTGCTTTGTCTTTTTGTTTTGTTTATACATTATTTCCGCCATATTAACATTTTGTAGAGGAGCACACAAACGCAAATCAAAGATCAAGATTTGAGGTCGCTACCCCTTTCTCTAGCGCACTAAGGTCCTGACACAAAAAACCTCGGTGATGCTATATAAATGCAAATTATGGTAAAGAAAAGTTCTCTGGTATTTTTTTGCTACTGAATACTTCCTATTTGCACATTTCTCCAACTTTTATCTTCATTCTTCTGTTTGACTTAAACATCGAAGGGTCGTAGTCGAAGCATCGACAGTTATCTAACTTGTGTTATGTTGGACAAGATATTGTTGGTGTTGGGACACTAGATAATCGAACATGAGTTTTTATAATGGCAAAATTTAAAGTTAATTATATTGTGATCTTATATTTTGCGTTAAGAATGCAGGATTAAGCAGGTACAAAGTCCTAGTGGATCTAATTAGGCAAAAGGAAGTCCAAACAGGGTTTGACAAAGCTAAGCAAGGTAAGAACCTTATGTGTGGAGTGGTAAGGTCGTATCCTCAAGTACAAGGACAACCTTAGGCATCGGTCTGACTAAGGATTCCGAGGGAATATCAAAGTCAAAATCGGGCAGTCAAAGATTATTGTTGCTACTCTATGTACACTGGTGTATTACTGTGCTAACTTTGTGATGCAAGAAAATAGCACCAAGAATAGTTCAGGTTAACTCTAGTCGACTGGAAGGGACTCCAGTCGACTGGACCAGGTCCAATCGACAGAACCATGGTCCAGTCGGTTGGAACAGGTTAAGATAAACTGCGACTGCATCGGATCTAGATCTGGATGAAGTTAGATGCCTGGAGTCGATTGGACCAAATCCAGTCGACTAGGAAAACTTTATAAAAGTAATTTTGACTAGAAACCCTAGACATGAATTCCTAAGTTGTGCTCTCATCTCGTGCATCCAATGATGCTATGATTCTACTATTCCAACCGTGTGCTTTCACTTAGATCATCTTGAGGCAGTATTATTTAGTTTATTTTCATTACTATCATTTGTACTTCAATTCAATATGGAGTGGTAAGGTTGTTACCATCTCCTTAATCTTTTATAAAAACTACATCTCTCATCTCCAACGAGAAAGAGACTTCTAGTGGATTGTCCATCAATAGCGATCAAGGATTGCTAGCCTTGGATTAGTAGTCTCGCGGCTATGAACCAAGTAAAAAACATATGCGTTCTTATTTACTATTTCTTTGTTTGTTTTTCACTATGCTATTACTTTAATTTTATGAGTTTTATGAACAAAAAGAAAAAGATTTTTAAAACGTTATTCACTGCTCCTCTAGCGTTCTTTCCGATCCAACAGATACTGCTGCAGTCGTGAGAACACACACACACACACACACACACACACAATTGACTGCCATGTGATTGCATCTCTCGGTCGTGTATGCTGGTGCACATAGGGGATGATACACTTACGTTGTACACCCCTATGTGTGCATCAGCATGTGCGATATATATATATATACACACCATGTGATTTGTGTATGAAAACGAAAATTCATAGTAACTTTAATCACGTGCAAGCGCCCATTTCTCATGCCCAAATGGGAAATGCACAGTAACTTCCCCGTCGAAGTCTCTCTCCACCATAGCCGCTCGGCATTACCACTAAATGAGCGGATTTCAATCGGCGTCGGAGTCTGACAGGATCGTGATCGAATTCTGACATGATTGGGGTGGGAATCAGCTGTGGTGCTGACAACTACATTTCAATCGGATTCTGGCCATATTTCAATAGGAATCCGACCACGCTGTCGGACCAGCACCGCTAGACCGTACCGCATTCAAGCCTAATCCAGCCATGGTAAGGTCACCATTGATTGATTATGGCATGATGACACCCGATGATTCAAGGGTTAGGCTATAGTGCTCATCGGAGAAGGCAACAAAGGTGGAGCATTGTACATTTTCCATTTACTGTGTAATATCATGAATCAAACGGTGGAGAAGTTGTCGTGCAAGTGGTGCACATATATATATTTCTTATGTTGTGTGACAATCATGTTGCGGTTGTACGTGACGCACTTTAAGCCATCAAATCTCTGTCTAATTCATGGGATTGCATAGTAGTAAATGAGAAATGCACAGTGCTCCCGCCCGCGATGTTCTTCTCCGATTAGTACTATAGTCAACCCTTGAACCCGTCGGGGTCACCGTCGCATTGCAGTTCGACCGATCGGATCACAGCTGGTTTCCAATCGAATTGCGACTGGAATTGGCCACAATTGTGGCCGCCATCAACTGCGATGTTGGCGGTTGCAATTCAGTCAGATTCTAATCACAGTCTGATCAGCACAGGAGTCTAGTCAAACCACGGTCGAATTTCGATCGGATTGCAACTGAATTGCGACGTCGCAATTGAGTTCATCATAATGAACCCGAGACCCTTTCTTGCCACTGTAGCAATTTTGGGTGATAGATCTGAACAGCAAACATGTTGTTCGATCAACAAATATGCCATGCATATCTTGTTGCACAAAATCATCCAAACGATCATGCATGCACCATAATAAACCTCGTATACTAAATTTTATATCACATATAAAATGACCTACGACGATCTTTATGTATGATCTTTCGCAAGTGACTCTGATACCACTGTTGGGAATCCTATGCGATAAACAATAAAATCGCAGCGGAAAAAGGATCCCTTGAGCAATCCATACGAAAGAAAACTCATAGAAAGTATAGATCAAAAGCTCCATCCTATAGGGTATACCTTTGATGCGTGCCCTTTGTCTATCCCGCTCATCCACGGTTCACCAAATCTCTTACACGTTCAAGCGTACGTGCCTCTATGATATCCACACGAACACACTTTTGGAGAAAGGTTGTGCTAGCAACACCTCAAAAGAGAGCTAGGCCAAGAAAGGATTTCGGCCTAGAAGAAGAAGAAGGGGAAAACAAAGGCAATCTCCACTAGCCCTCTTCATGATCCAAAGCCCACTTTTTTATATTCATCCCATGAATATAAAAGGTTTCATCCAACCCTTGGTTTTCCCTCTTCAATGCATGATTAATCCATATTAATCATGCATGAAAAGAGGTTTCATCCAACCCTTGGTTTTCCCTCTTCAATGCATGATTAATCCACATTAATCATGCATGATGAATTCATACCATTCAAATTGATTTGAGTCCAACTCAAATCAAATCAATTTGAATCCAACTCAATTCGGTCATTTAATTTGAGTCTAACTCAAATTCAACCCTTTCAATGAATCCAATTCAATGCCTAATGGTTCATTTAGTCAAAATAAAATGAACTCCATATCCAAAACAATATGTTCTTTGTGTGTGACCCTATAGGTTTTCGTAACGTTGGCAATGTCTTTAAACCACTTTAAACACATAAGCAATGAGCGGCATCTAGCAATGCATCATTGCTACCCAAGTTACGAAAATGTCAAGATCCAACAAAATCTTTCTGTGACTATTATCTTGTATGTCCTTGTCCTTCTATCCTCGATATCTAGATTGATCAATGAGGCATAGACTGTGTCATCCTCTTATCAATCTTTGTGTTTCTTGATCCCCAAGTAGACTCACTCAAACAAAAGAGCTCAATATCTCATATTGACTCATTTGAACTTGACCATACATTTTATGGTCCTACTCTATCAAGAGGTCTAAAGATATCACTCCTGTCATATGGAAGGGATAGATCCCATCTACATCACTCACATCCCTCCGCATAATTTGTTATATACCTAGTGATCACCTTTATAGTCAACCCTGTTACGGGTGATGTTTGATGATGCCAAAGTACATAACTCCTTATGTAGGGAACCGTAGTGATTTCAAGTCTAAGGATTATTCATACTAATAGTCACATGAGAAAGTTTATGACACTAATATAATAATCCATGAAACTTTCTCATGGCGAGTTAACTTAGTATATATTCTCTAATATATATTCATGTATCAACGTGATATCACATATTCATGACCTGTGAGATCAAATCATTAATTGACCTACATGTTAGTCTCAATGCATTAATATTGCCCTTATATATTAATACTTGACTAGGAATATTTAAGAATAGTGTTCTCCACAGCTTTTCACAATCAATTCTACCAATTAATATGCTGTAGATAAGAACCTACATTCTTGGGTATTATTATATTTATTCAACTGGCACAAGCATGAAGTAAATATAATAACCAAACTTTGCCTTTATTAATGAAGTATGATACATATGATCCCTAATCGATCATCCCATGATTGACACTAAAGGCTGACACTAACACATCTGATGTAATTCCAAGTCATAATGTGCTACAATAACTAAACTGACATGAATTGAAAAAAATTTCACATAGGAGAAAATGTCTTTTCGAAGTCAATACTCTCTTGTTGTGTATATTCTTTTGCAACTAAACTAGTTTTGTATCGATTAATCGATCCATCTTCTTTCCTAGTAATTTTGAGAATTCATTTACTCTCAATAGCTCTTCAGCCTAAAAGAAAATCGACTAAATCTCAAACATATTTTTTATAGACTGCATTTCTTCATCCATTGCATCTTTTCACTTTTCTCTAACATTGCATCTCAATGCTTCCTCAATAGTACGAGATTCATCATCATCAACTAGGAGTATCATTAATGCCTCAACAAATCTTTTTTGAGGTTTAACATTACGAATACTTCTTTGTAAGTTAGGCTATCAAGAAATCAACTCATGACTTGACAAATCACTCTCACTTGGTTGACTAGATTCAAGTATCTCTTGTGACACTTCTATCGTTGATAAAGTATCATCCTCCTTAAATAGAGGAATAGTTTTACAAATGCCACCTCTTATTGGAAACTCATTTTCGAGAAAAGTTGTATCTCTCGATTCTATTTCGGAGATGGTTCTTTCATATTGCTCACCAATAAAAACATAACCTTTGGAGGTTTTAGAATATCTTATAAAATTACACTTCTTACTCCCTAGGTCCTAATTTTTCATATTTATGAATATTATCATGAACATAAGCATCTGACCCCCCCCCCCCAAGGTCTCAGATTATTCAAATTTGATTTTCTATCTATCCAACGTTCATATGGGGTAGATGGAATATATTTTGAAGATACTCTATCAAGTATATAGATTGTTGTTAATAATGTATCTTTTTAATAGAAGATTGAAAATTTTGCTTGAGTCCTCGTAAATCTAACTATATTTATAAGAGTTCTTTTTTTTTCTTTCCACAATCTCATTTTGTTGTGGAGTTTCTGGGATTATCAACTGTCTTATAATCCTTTTATCATTACATATTATCTTGAATTGATCAGACAAATATTTACCTCCAAGGTAAGCATGCAAGGTTTTCACCTTATGCTCCAATTGATTCTAAACTTTATTCATATAACAAATGAAGCAATCTAATGCTTCAGATTTATGAGAAATCAAGTATACATGATCAAAACGTGTGTAATTGTCAATAAATATAATGAAATATGAAGCTCCATGTCTTGCCTTCGCATCCCTTAGATCATAAATATTCGAATGAATTAGTTGTAATGGTGATTCAACTCTAATAGTCTGACCAAATAGCTTCCTAGTTGCTTTTTCAACCTGATAATACTCATATACTAACAAGTTAATCTTAGCGTGAGCATCTGGCAAGCCTTCTCTAGCTAATCTATTCATACATTCTTGTACAATATATCCCAATTTAGCATTCCAAATTTCATCAGGAATATTAGCATAACTAGTAAGAACAATGTTTGAAAAACAATCATCAATTCCATAATTGATATCCAGTTCTACATCAAGAACCATAAAAACCATTTATCAAAAAATTATGTCCAATTAACACTAAGTTAATATGAAGTTCACACATTGGTTGTAAAAGTTTATACAATATCCAAAATCAAGAAGACTTTGTTAGTGCCTAAAAGATTCACATATCTCCACAATGACATAATATTGTCCACTTTGAGCCTAAGCCTTCATGGTTTTGTTTTTGGGTTTTACTCAAAAGACCTCACACCAATGGAGATATCTTTTTATTTTATAAGAACATGATCTTTTCAATATCTTACCAATGTGGGACTTTAATTGTATTCTCCATACTCTCAACAATCCCCCCTCAAACGAAGGACCACATTGAGCCCCCCTCAAGCTTATCCATCCTCGAAGGACTTCCTCTGCTTGATGTCCGATCCTCAACCCACTAGGGCTTCCTGCCAACTGTCTAGTCCTTTTGACCTAGCTGGACTTCCTGCTAGTTGTTCAACCCTTTTGTCCCAATTGGACTTTCTTCTAGTTGTTCGGTCCTCCCGACCCAACTGGACTTCCTGTCTGGTATCTGGTTCCCTTGATCCGGACATGGGAGCTCCACTTCCTTCGTTCGAGGTTCATGGCTTGACATGGACCATGACTCTGATACCAATTGTTAGTGCCTATAAGATTCACATATCTCCACAATGACATGATATTGTCCACTTTGGGCATAAGTCCTCATGGTTTTGTTTTTGAGCTTTACCCAAAAGGTCTCACACCAATGGAGATATCTTTTTATCTTATAAGTACAAAATCTTATCCATGTTTTACCAATGTGGGACTATAATTGTATTCCTCATACTCTCAACAAACTTGTAATAGAAACTAAATTCCATAAAATCTCAGGAGCATAAAGAACATATTGTAGAAATAAAGTACGTCCACCATGAAAGTTGAATTTGCAAGTGTCAACTCTTTTAACTTCAATCCCTATATTGTTTCCCATATATGTCAATTTATTGTCAATTGGTACCTGATGATACTCCATGAGTGTAACTCGCTCACGAGCTACGCGATTTGTTACTCTTGAATCTATAATCCACAAAGATACAAATCAGCTAACAATACTAAACTAACAACATAATGCTCATGAAAAGAAGACAAATATAGATCTACCTTTTTGACTCATAACAATCCTAAGTGAAGTGACTCTTCTTGCCATAGTTAAAGCAAGTTAATTTGCTTTTAGATTTCTATCTAGTCTTCTTTCCTTTATTCTGCTTGTTTGGGTTTAGCCCAGTAGCAACACTAGCTTCTCTTCTCTTTCCCTTCTTAAACCATTTTTTTCTTAGATCATGATGCTCCTAAGATTTCTATCTAGTCTTCTTTCATGATGCTCATAACAATGTGAGTCATGTTATGTTTCATCATCTCCTAAGAATCAGAAAGGGAACAAATAACTTTCCGAATCTATTGTTCATCGGTCAACTCATGACCACTAGTCTTAAGCTCCCGAATAATACAGGATATCTCCCTCATGTGTTAAGCCATGGAGACATTCGGGTGCTTTTTATAGTTGTCAAACTTAATTGTTAGCTGATGAAACCTGCTTAAGTTTACTCCATTGTTTTTTTTTCTCTAAGGGTTACCCAAACAATATGAGCCGATGAAAATGACTTAAACTCATAAACTAGGTCATCCACCATTGAACCAATCAATATAGCCTTATTAATGGAATACTTTTTCTTCCATGCCTTGTAGACATCAAGATCACGTCTATGTTCTGTTGTCGAACCATCAACATGTTCGTCCATAACTCGATGAACATTCTCTAGAACTTCTTGTTCCTCAAGAACATATTTCATCTTAAGGTGTCAAATTTTGTAGTTATCCTTATTAAGTTTCTCTCCCTTATTTAAGTTATGAAGTTTTTAGTAGTCATAATCTATCATAAATAAGCTCATTATTAAGTTATTCAGTATAAGTCATATATATGTAATTTATGATTGACTTAATATAAATTTGAGTTGGTTTACAAAATCAAGTGGCAATTATGTTTCTACTCATCATTTGTATGTACCAATCTAACCAACACTGATCAACTATATTACATATATCCCAAAATAAAATAATACTTGTTAATTAGAAAAAATATTCTATAGAATTTTTTAGAAATTTTTCTGGATTTAAATGGAATTTTATGACATTTTATGCGAAAGATTTAATAGGCTTTGAAGAAGCCTATTCGAATTATCATATAGTTAGGAGTTAATAGGTTTAATCAGTCTAGGTTATAAATAGAAAACCTAGGTTTCTATTTTAATTTCCACTCGTTAAATATATATATATATATATATATATATATATATATATATATATATATATATATATATATATATATATATATATATATATATATATATATATATATATTCCTTATTTTTCTTTCTCGGCGCTCAATTTCTGTCGCGCTCTCCCCAATCTCTTCTCTTCCGTTGCCCTCTTCCACATCCGCCGCCCCCTTCACGCGAGCTTGACTCGGCAATGCCATCACCGCACTCAATCGTTGTTGTCATCGATGATCTCTCCCATCTATAGCTTATTGGAGAAAGGTGTCGCTACAAGCAGTCGCTCGGTCATCGCTTACCTCTCTGTTCGATCGCCTTCAGCCGTCGTTTCTCCTATCGCAGCTATAGCTCTGCCAACTTGTTCACTTCTCTGAGCTTAGATAGACAACACCATCAACCACCGTGTCATCGTAGCCAGCCTCTGCCCTTACACGCGAGAACCTCCGCAACCACCATAGTTGACTCGACCACTTTGTCGGCTCTATTTCCTAGATCTATAAGGCAGTAAGCATCGCCTGCCCTTATGTTCGAATGCCTAGACTGAGCATTGCGAGATCAGCTTGCCTCAGGCCATAACCACAGTGGCTTTGTGCCTCATCACCAACTGCCTATATCGTTATTAACTGTCGATTTCCTTTGGTCAATATAGTCTAGGTTTTCGTCGTGAGCAACCGCCATTGGCACATTTGGGAAGCACGCCATCGATGTAGCTTTCGGTGGTTCGAGGGTAGAATTGCGAATCAACCATAGTTGATTTCTAGTGAGCCTATTTATATTCCTGTTGCTACGAATTGTGGATGCAAAGATTTATCTCAGAGGGAATTGGTGATAGATTTCTGGTGATGAAGTGAGCTGAATAGAGTTCTCCTATTCGGCAGGAGGCTTGATTCTAAATCCGTTGCCTTGGAAACAAGACAAGGTAAGCTTGAATCTAAGTGTTATGGAAACAACATTTGAATTACGGTTGGTTGATGTGAATGATGAAATCGAAGTAATCGGTAGTTAACGAATGGTGATCTGATAGTATCTTTGTAGGATCGATGCATAATATCTTAATTAATCTTTGATTAGTTAATAGGGATACACAGTCGATGTGAGATTTGATTTGATCACTTGACATACAGTAGAAATTAGTTGGGTGTTTTATTATCTATGTACAAGATCTTGATTCGAGACAGATTTGCAAATGTGAAGACCATCAACACGATCTACATATTAGGTGGGTGATTTCTCTTTGACTCTTGTAGATCTTGATCTTAGTGTATGAACTTTGTTAATGATAGATAGAATTATCTTGACTCCACTCTACTTATTCTTGTGCTTGATACTTAGCCGTTGAACTTTGAGATACTCATTCGATATCTATACAGTCTTATTTCATCACTATTATTGATTATATATACTATATATATATATATATATATATATATATATATATATATATATATATATATTTGATCTATGGATATTGCATAAGTACATGTAGTTGAGTACATGTAGTGGACTACAGTTGTAAAATACTGAAATTAAAATACGAAATTTAATGGCCAGAATTTCGGGGAAATAATCCTAGGGATTATTTTCAAGATTTTTAGGGAATTTTAGGAATTTTTCTGGAATTTTTCTGGATTTAAACGGACTCCGTACGAGATTTTTACGGGGATAAAATAAATAGGCTTTAGAGGGGTCTATTTAAAGGGAATAAATACGCGATGGTAAAACCTAATTTTTCTATTTTCTATCTTTTTCCCCGCCGCATCCGACAGTTCTTCTCGCGACCCCATCTCCTTCGCCGGCAGTTCTCTCGCGCTTCCCTCTACCTCCGCGTCGCGCAAGCGCCGCCTTCTCTTCGCGTCCACGGCAGCCTCGGCGCTACCCTTCCGGTGGCGAGCCGCCCGGCCTCTCCCACCGCGGCCTTGCGCGCGGCCTCCACGGCCACGAGATTTTCGCCGTCCATCTCGTCATTGGCTGGCCGATGTTATTTGTTATCGCATTAGCGATTGGCGGCGACGACAGTCGCATTGCTCGCAGAGACGCACACGCTGCCCCCCATTCGCGACATCCTCCGCCGGCTCCTCTTCCACTGTCGCGGCTGCAGCTCTTTCCACCGCCGGATATAGGGGGGGGTCACGGTGGCTTCGTGTGGGGTGCTAGGGCAGCAAGAGGAATTTCGGTGAACAAAGATTTGGGAAGGATACTGCCGGTAAGATTTCCAACGGCTGGTAAGCTCTGCTCCTCTCCCTTGGTTTGGACGGGATTTAGGTTTAAGGTGAGATTTTCCTTCACTCAGTTTGATCGGTGATTTAGGGTTTTAACAGGTGGAGAGGGTGGTGAGGTTTTATTGGGTGTCGATGTGGTTGTAAATACAGTTGGTTGGCTGTGAAGGGTTGTAAGTGGATTGTAGGTGCCAAGTTGTGGGATCCAAGTATTGGATCGTGTTTGAGGGAAGGATTGGTTGTGGATGGAATTCTTAGGGCGGGTGAGCTTGATTGGTCGATTTGGGCTGATTCCGGTGTTATTCGGTTGATCGGTATGGTATTCGGAGGATATGGGATTTGGGCTAAATTAATTGTATGGATTGTTTGTGGATAAGGAAAATTGGAAATAGTTTGGGTTAATTGGGATATGAAGGAAATCGATTTGTTATTCGATTTGTCGGTGAATTGTATTTTTGTGCTTGACTATAGTCATGCTTATGCAGGTTTCGGTCACGAGGCAGGTCCCCAGTCGTGACGATTTGGTTCATTCTTGCGGGTATATATTCAGGCGGGTACTTTGACTTATCTTTTAGATATAGTCAAGTTGATATGTTAGTTAGTATAGCATGCAATACTTTTCATGTTTATATGCCTAGTATGTTTTTGTGCCTACTAGATACATGCATTTGATCAGTATGTTTATATCTTCCTGTTTTACTTGGATCATTGTATTTGGATTATGGATATGTACATATTGATTGTACATATTATTCGGATAGGTATTTTGAGTAGGATTTACATGCTTTAGTATCATGCACCATCTTGCATGATTGCATCTTTGGTAGACGGGTTCCATTATTGTTGAGCCCAGTAGTTACATGGCTCGCACACACCGCCACTCATGGGTTAGTGGTACATCGGGAGGTGTGTGCGGTTGCTCTGTCGAGCTCATTGGGCCGCTCATGGGTAGCGAGCAGCAGCGTGGTAGCGGCGAGATCCCTCCTCGGCCTATGACACGAGGAGATGAGAGCTTAGCTCCCCACTATGTTTGGGGGCGGGAGGATAGGTGTACTCCGGCATCCCACATCACTCGGTCACTCAGGAGCAGTGATGGCAGAGTGCACAGTTGTCATAGCCCTACCCACTCGGCTTCACCATCGCGTGTGAGGCGGCTGACTGGCGTCAGGGGTGACCATGTCATTTGCACGGCATGCATTTTTGCACGGATTGCATTTGTATTGTGTTTGCTGCATTATTGTATTGATGCCTTGGCTGTTGCATATGATTGCCATGCATACAGGATTCATATTCATATATGATGATGACTTTATCTCTTACAGTAGGGCACATGCTCCTATATCAGGGTAGGAGACTGGTGAAATCTGATCCTTTTGCATTTATTTCTTGCTTACCATATATATGAGACTGTACTGGCATGATTAGTATTGTTAGCTATTTCTTACTATTCATATCGACTAGTATCCGCAGAGTTCTTTGAACTCACCCCGTTGATTATATCTATTTCAGGATGAAGCTATCAGGAGAGTCCAGCTGCCAAACCCCCTCGTCGTGGAAGTGTATTTTGTTGTTTGTGTTTACGGTTTTTGGGTATTTGGATTAGAATATATGTTTAGGACTGGAGTTGGATATTTGTACCTGTGGATGTTTTGGTATGTCCTTAGGGACCTTTGATCGGATTTTTATTTTGATTGGTTTGGTTGGTATTCCTGCGCCAGACAGAATTAGTGTAGACTTATGTTTTCCTAGATTTGTTGGCACGAGGCCTTATTATTATCTGCGTGTGATGTGGTATGATTCGGTCGTGTTGGCCAGATGTATAGTGGCCGTGTAGGCCTTGTATAAAATTAGTATTGTCACCGTCTGGGAGATCTTTGCCGGATTTTTCGCAGCGGAGACTCCTCGGCGTGACAATTTATTTGGTATCAGAGCGTAGGTTTCCGAGTTCCTCAGGGTCTTTGGGTTTATGGAGTTCGCCAAGTTTGGCAGGTTAACTGGGTATTTTCGGAGTTGTACAGTTCAGGCGATTTTTATGTTTTGAAATTCAAGGTATTATTGACGAGGTCAATATGGGGGATTTGGCGGCGGCAGGACATCTCCAGACAGCTAACAGGTAAATACATTCTAGACAATTTTCTAGATTTAGTGCATATTATAGTGGTTATATTTGGTTATGCGGTGATATCATGTTTTATCTAGGATTGTTTTAACTTTGATATCTATTGGACTGTTAGATTTTTAAGTTGCTGGTTTATAGATAGCATTTGGTTATAAATTGCTATTACTGTTATACGTAGCTTGTTATCATTGTGATAAAAATGATTAGATATTATTGGTAGATGTTTACCACTAGGATTTGACTAGTATTAGGATTATTAGACTAGTTGAATAATATGACTACGATGGATAAATTCGTAGAAGGCATGAGGACATGATTACAACTTATGTAGTTTAGAGTATATATAAGCATCTGATACTTTGTTTATATATTGCCTCGACTTTGTTCTGGCATTGACTTTGATCTGGCATGACCCTTTAGGTATACCCTAATTAATTGCAGCCATTGATTCCCATTAGTAGGACTATGCTGTCGTTTATTAGACAGCATGTTATATGTTTATGGTTATGAGTTTTTGCGGTGGATATCATGATTAAGACTAGTAGAAATAGAATAACTTAGATGAAGTTATTCTGTAGGAGCGGATCTCAGAAATGAAACAACATTAGTGGAACCCTAGGTGTTGGAACCCTAGGCGTAATGATCCGGATGTGCATATTGGTATATGTGATTACCCATTTACTGTTTCAGTGATATGGTGATCGGAGGTCGAATGATTAGGATGCAATTAATCCTTACTATATCTCCCATTCTTGGTTGAGAGAGAGAGTCTGCAGTAGAGTCTCTCTATAGGTAGGTGCTTTGTATACATGTGGTCTCTCATGCATGGTTGAGATGACCTACTGCAAGATATATTCTTGCGTTATTCGTTCGGAGTTGGTGATAATCGGATTTGTATGACATCTGTAGCTAGATAGCTACTTTACAGGTTAAGTAACCACGAGATCTGTTTGTGGTAGCATGTTGTAGCATGCATGATTGAGCTGGTAGGACGATATAATTTGGGATTAACCCTCTTGAAGGGCTTGATAGTAGACTTGTGGTCCTTATTGGCCTTGATAGACATTTCCTGTTAATTGGGATGAAACCCTATGATTACTCGTCTCGACGAGTTTATTAGTGGACATATGACTTTTATCGACCTTGATAACCATTTATATTAGAAGGGTTAGAACCTTAGACTAACCATCTGGAGGAATTTATTTATTAGTCGATGATCTTTACCGACTTTGGTAAACATTTTGTTTTAGAGGTGTTGAAACCCTCGCTTGACCGCCTCAATGGGTTTAATTGTAGATCGATGATCTTAGTTGACGTTGAAAGTCGACTTATGCTGGATATATTGGATAACCCGAGGTTTAACAACCTAGGATGATCGACTGCTCACGCGACCTATTGGTGATAGTATGCTAATGCCTGCAGTCGATAATTAGATATTTATATACAGCCTGTCTATCCACGAGTCTCATTCGTGGTAGCATATAGTTGCGCGTAGACCGTGCTATTGATTGTCGGCCCATGGGTTACGTTCGAGGTAGCTCATAGATAGTTTCCTTTTTGTGTGAGAGCCACGAGACTTTATCGTGGTATCTGGATGTGCACTGCTTGTTGCAGTGGTTGTGTATGTTGCAGGTATATTTATTATACTGCTGATTAGGTTAGTTGCAGACTGATATTGGTACTCTGAGGGTTGGGTTACTCTAGCTTGTTCCCTGTGACTTCCATTATGTGCATTATGATTATGCACTATTGTCTATACATCCACAGAGTGGTTGTACTTATCCCCTCCTCATTTATCCTCTAGGTTAACTGATGGAGGACGTGTCA
Source organism: Wurfbainia villosa (assembly GCA_025175895.1). Lineage (NCBI taxonomy): Eukaryota > Viridiplantae > Streptophyta > Magnoliopsida > Zingiberales > Zingiberaceae > Wurfbainia > Wurfbainia villosa. The sequence continues at coordinate 5,725,607 of JAKLTH010000238.1, forward strand.
TGTTGACCTACCTTGGTGTCGCTCAGAGAGTTCCTTGCCGTGCTTGTCTCCCTGCATCGTCGGGATGCCGCTTTGTTTACTTGATCGGTGTTGCATTTTGATTGTGCACTTTGGATTTTGTCGTAATTGGATTTGGGGTCATAAAACTATTTTACTTTAATTGATATATGTTTAGTCGTGCATGCATGCAGTTATTGAAATACTTATATTTCTATAATTATTTCGAGGTTTTTACCAGATCTGGTCTATGGATTCTGGATATTGTCACTAAGGGGCTCCCTTGTCATTTGGATGACGGATATGCCCCCAGGACGTGACAATTTTATTGGTTTGCGGTTTTGGTTTGTGGGTTTTGGTGTATCGAGGATTTTCTTTTCCTTGGATTTTTGGGAGTTCTCGTGTTTTGGGATCAGGCAAGCTGAAGGATATCTCTGAGCTATAGGAAAAGTATTGTCTTTAGGGGTTACTGTACTTCAGTGGTTAGGAAAAGTATTGACTTAGGGAAATTGCCCCTACTCATGGTCGTGGACGAGTTCGACGACGTATTGATCTTGAGGAATCTAATGATGATTTCGGAAGTACGGACTCTTTAGAGGTGCCGACTGATGTCGAATTAGGAAACTAGGGATTTGGCCTGTAAGTCACCAATTAGAGGACAAGGAGTAAACCCTCAGAGAATATCAGTCCCTGTTATTAGTGATTTGGTTATGGATAAGGCGTGTATGCCTACACTGGTTAAGACGATGAAAGATCGTTTTACCTTATTATAGGAGGTGGTGGATGGGATATTTATCTGTCCCAGTATTTTCCTAGAGAAGATCCGGAACTCTTTGTTAAAAGAGGGATGAACCTTTGAGGTTATGCATCGATTATCGATGATAGAATGTAATAGTTGCGGAAGGAAATGAATATCCTTCATTGTGGATAGAGGATCTATTTAGATCAGCTATAGGACACCGGTATATACTCTAGGATTGATTTGTGACTGGTGTGATGATATTGTAGTGACATTGTGTCATACAATTATCATTGTCGTTGTGATGGTTGTTATATCATCAGCTTAGAGTAAAGAGAATGCAGGTGTATAGTGATGACAATTTCATACTTGGTATGAATTGTACGAGGTTTGATTATCTTGTTTGACTTATGACGACTTAGTCGTCCAGGGATTTGGGAAATCGTGTATTCTGGACACGATTGGATCATTTGTGATGGTGGCAGTTGGAGTTGAGCACTCGGCCACTGTAAATGATGATTTTCTGGTATTGATTTGATTTATTATTACCATAGATATGGATAGGATGCTCTAGTGGTATTACACCGCTGACGGGTAATGGAATTTATTTAGTCTGAAGCTTGTGAAACTAGTTTCAGGGCTCAGACGATGGTTGACTTTTACACCAGAGTTGTTTGATCATTCTCGGGTGGAAGGAAGGGTATTGTATGCGAATGCAATGTTTCAGAGAATGGAGCGTTTCTGTTTTAGTTGATTGAGACGTATCCCATGGTTACGTCAAATGAGGAACTACGAGATGGGTTGTCATATATATATATGACGTGGACTTAGCAGATATTATGTTGTTTTGTAGAGGTGAGGAGCAGATATGCTTATGAGGTTTTAGCTAGCTACTGTGTAGTTGCATTTGAATTTCGGAAGAGTTATTATTGATTCGGGAACAACAGATAGATTCCTGTTGTGATGTTAGAGAGCATTTACCATAGAGTTGTACTCTTGCTCTACCGGTTCGGAATTAGTGATAATGGAATTTGTATGTCGTAGGTGGCTAGATAGCTACCTGACATCTTGACTGGCTACGAGTCCCGGTTGTGGTAGCATGTCGTTGCCTGTAAGTAGTGCCTTTGACATTACTCCGAGAGCCACGAGGCTTGGTCATGATATTTTGATAAGTATTGCTGAAGATTGCAATAGGTTCTATATGTTGCAGATGTATCGGATTGTATTCGGAAAATAGTAAGTGTTGAAACGTTCTCCATGGTGGAACGACATGCAGGACATAGTTGATTGTGCAGTCTGGTGTGCAGTGTGTCAACTAGTAAAGGTGGTATATAAATAATCAGGAAGGTTACATGCATCGAGATGGGCGTAAGCATAGTATGATGGAGCGGTGTTGGGAGATTATTTGGAATTCGGAAAGGACTTAGTATGATTAGTTAAGTCCGCTCATTTTCATTCGATCCATACGAGGAGTTTGTTGGATCGCTGGATAGGTTATATTGTGGCGATTTCCAGTTCATGGAGGATCTTTGAGTATCGTATGTGATAGCGATTAAGGATTTACCTTAGGATTATGGTAGAGTCTTTAACAGGTCACGGATATAGAGCTCCACTCAAGATACTAGTTAGATACTTATGATAGATGGTCGATATGAAGATACTATTCATAGTCCGGAAAAGCTACTAGAAGCAAGTGTGATTTGATTTTAAGGGATATCAGTAACCCACTTAGTCACTTGAGGTGTGACTTGTCTCCAGATGCTTGAGATGGTTGTTGGGACATCTCGTACTAATATACGAGTAGGAAATTTGGGGACCAAATTTTTATTAGTGGGGGAGAATGTAAAATACTGAAATTAAAATACGAAATTTAATGGCGAATTTGGAAATAATCCTAGGATTATTTTTAGATTTTAGGAATTTTAGGAATTTTAGGAATTTTTCTGGATTTAAACGGACTCCGTACGAGATTTTTACGGGGATAAAATAAATAGGCTTTAGAGGGGTCTATTTAAAGGGAATAAATACGCGATGGTAAAACCTAATTTTTCTATTTTCTATCTTTTTCCCCGCCGCATCCGACAGTTCTTCTCGCGACCCCATCTCCTTCGCCGGCAGTTCTCTCGCGCGTCCCTCTACCTTCGGCGTCAGCCGCCGCCTTCTCTTCGCGTCCCGCAAGCGGCTCGGCCGCTACCCTTCCGGTGGCGGGCCGCCTCGGCCTCCTCTGCAAACGGCCAGCGCGCGCCGCCTCCGCGGCCGAGATTTTCGCCGTCCATCTCGTCGCGCCTTTGGCCGATGTTATTTGTTGTCGCGTGCGATTGGCGGCGACCGGTCGCGCTCATGAAACGCCTGCCCCCATTCGCGACATCCTCATGGCTCCTCTTCCCCTCTTTCACCGGATATAGAAGTCACGGTGGCCCGTGTGGGGTGCTAGAGGCGTGAGAGGAATTTCGGTGAACAAAGATTTGGGAAGGATATCATTAAGATTTCAACTACTGTAAGCTCTGCTCCTCTCCCTTGGTTTGGACGGGATTTAGGTTTAAGGTGAGATTTTCCTTCACTCAGTTTGATCGGTGATTGAGGGTTTTACCAGGGGGAGAGGGTGGTGAGGTGTTAGTGGGTGTCGATGTGGTTGTAAATCTGATTGGTTGGTTGAAGGGTTGTAAGTGGATTGTAGGTGCCAAGTTGTGGGATCCAAGTATTGGATCGTGTTTGAGGGAAGGATTGGTTGTGGATGGAATTCTTAGGGCGGGTGAGCTTGATTGGTCGATTTGGGCTGATTCCGGTGTTATTCGGTTGATCGGTATGGTATTCGGAGGATATGGGATTTGGGCTAAATTAATTGTATGGATTGTTTGTGGATAAGGAAAATTGGAAATAGTTTGGGTTAATTGGGATATGAAGGAAATCGATTTGTTATTCGATTTGTCGGTGAATTGTATTTTTGTGCTTGACTATAGTCATGCTTATGCAGGTTTCGGTCACGAGGCAGGTCCCCAGTCGTGACGATTTGGTTCATTCTTGCGGGTATATATTCAGGCGGGTACTTTGACTTATCTTTTAGATATAGTCAAGTTGATATGTTAGTTAGTATAGCATGCAATACTTTTCATGTTTATATGCCTAGTATGTTTTTGTGCCTACTAGATACATGCATTTGATCAGTATGTTTATATCTTCCTGTTTTACTTGGATCATTGTATTTGGATTATGGATATGTACATATTGATTGTACATATTATTCAGATAGGTATTTTGAGTAGGATTTACATGCTTTAGTATCATGCACCATCTTGCATGATTGCATCTTTATTGACAGGTTCCATTATTGTTGAGCCCGCTAGTTACATAACTTCGCATACACCGCCACTCATGGGTTAGTGGTACATCGGGAGGTGTGTGCAGTTTGCTCTGTCGAGCTCCATTGGACCGCTCATGGGTAGCGGCAGGCGTGGTAGCGGCGAGGATCCCTCCTCCGCCTATGACACCGAGAGATGAGAGCTTAGCTCCCCACTATGTTTAGGGCGGGAGGATAGGTGTACTCGACGATCCTCCATCCACTCGGTCACTCGGGAAGCGATGATGGCGAGTGCACAGTTGTCATAGCCCTTGCCACTCGGCTTCACCATCGCGTGTGATGCAGCTGACTGGTGTCGTGGGTGACCATGTCATTTGCACGGCATGCATTTTTGCAGATTGCATTTGTATTGTGTTTCTTTGCATTATTGTATTGATGCCTTGGTTTATTGCATATGATTGCCATGCATCTGAGATTCATATTCATATATGATGATGACTTTATCTCTTCTGATGGGGCACATGCTCCTATATCGAGTAGGAGACTCGGTGAAATCTGATCCTTTTGCATTTATTTCTTGCTTACCATATATATGAGGCTATCTTGGCATGATTAGTATTGTTAGCTATTTCTTACTATTCATATCGACTAGTATCCATGAGTTCTTTGAACTCACCCCCGTTGATTATATCTATTTGGGATGAAGCTATCGGAGAGTCCTGCCAAACCCCCTCGTCGTGGAAGTGTATTTTGTTGTTTGTGTTTACGGTTTTTGGGTATTTGGATTAGAATATATGTTTAGGACTGGAGTTGGATATTTGTACCTGTGGATGTTTTGGTATGTCCTTAGGGACCTTTGATCGGATTTTTATTTTGATTGGTTTGGTTGGTATTCCTGCCAGACGCGGAAGGGTAAGTCTAGTTAGTGTAGACTTATGTTTTCCTAGATTTGTTGGCACGAGGCCTTATTATTATCTGCGTGTGATGTGGTATGTTCCGGTCGTGTTGACCGATGTATAGTGGCCGTGTAGGCCTTGTATAAAAATTGGTATTGTCACCCGTACAGGGGAGATGCTGCCGGATTTTCGTCTGGCGGAGACTCCCTCGGGGCGTGACAATTTATTGGATCACTTGGTTACCAGGATTCATAAACTTTAGTACTTAGCCTGGAGGTCTAGAGTTCGAATCCTGGGGAAGGCAAAAACCCACTTCCAGGGGTGGGAAGTCCAGGTGAGTAACGACGGCCAACAGGCGACGATGCGTTGACCAATAGGGGTCCGAATTCCGCCCGCCAACAGGCGATTACGGCGACCAATAGGGTCGCCGAATTCGCCAACAGGGCCCTGCGTTACAATAAAATTATTGTAACGGCCGGGCCTGTTCGATCGTGACCTATTGTCGGCCGTCGCCTGACGCGACGACTATTGGTGTCGACCGCCGCGCCTCGTCGTTACTCACTGACTTCCGAAGTGGTTTTGCCCAGATTCGAACTCTAGACTCGAGCTACTAAAGTTTATGAATCTGCAACCGTGATCCGAGATCACTGGTTACCGTGATTCATAAAACTTTAGTACTTGGCACGGAGGTCTAGAGTTGAATCACGGGAAGGCAAAAACCCACTTCGAGGTGGGAAGTCGGGTGAGTAACGGCGGGCTACTTGAGCGGCGTCGACCAATAGAATCGTCGAATTCCGCCAGCGAGGCGGCGTGATGCGTTGACCAATAGGGGTCACGAATTCATGTGAGGCAGTCGTTACATGATTATAGTCCTTGATATAGTCATCATGTTGTACCACTAGGGTTGGCAATGGTATTAATTGTAGACTTGATTATCTGATTACATGACCTTGCATTGAGCATCTTCTGTCGACCATGATTACCATGGATGGTTGAGTGGGTCGTCAGTGGAGTGTTGTTTACGGACTGGAGGTCCTAACATGATATGTGTATATGTCTGTCGTTTATGAATCCCTATGAGGTAGTATGGATGTCGAAGGGCTTACGTGTTGAGAGTATAGGAAATACAATTAAAGTCCTACATTGGTAAGACATGGAAAAGATCATGTGCTTATAAGATAAAAAGATATCTCCATTGGCATGGGGCCTTTTGGGTAAAGTTCAAAAACAAAACCATGAAGGCTTAGGTCCAAAGTGGGAAATATCATACAATTGTGGAGATATGTGGATCTTAAGGTACTAACAATTGATATCAGAGTCATGGTCCATGTCAAGCCATGAACCTCGAAAGAAGGAAGTGGAGCACCCATGTCCGGATCAAGAGAACCAGACACCATGAAGGAAGTCCAGTTGGGCCAAAAGGGTTGGACAACTGGAAGGAAGTCCAGTTGGTTCAAGAGGATCAGACAGTTGGCAGGAAGTCCTAATGGGTTAAGGATCAAACATCAAGCATAGGAAGTCCTTCGAGGATGGATAGACTTGAGGGGGGCTCAATGTGATCCATCATTTGAGGGGGGGGGGGGGGGGGATTTTTGGGAGTATGGGGAATACAATCAAAGTCCCACATTGATAAGACATGAAAAAGATCATGTGCTTATAAGATAAAAAGATATCTTCATTAGCATGAGATCTTTTGGGTAAAGCCCAAAAACAAAACCATGAGGGCTTAGGTCCAAAGTGGACAATATTATACCATTGTGGAGATATATGAATCTTAAAGGCTCTAACATTACGTGCATTGGAGTCATCATCACATTGCATGCATATTGTTGACTATGTCTCCCTTGTGGGCAAGAGAGTCATCAGTCATATTTGTCCACCTGGCCACTGTGGAATAGTGGTTGCCGGAGACATGGATAGTCGATTTCTGCAGCATACGACCACTCGTGAGTAGTGATAGTTAGAGTTGCTTGCAACATAGACCCCTTATATGTGGCTAGATAGCTACTTACTCATATTGCCCATTCGGCCACTCATGAGTAGTGGTAGCTTGAGTTGGGACAGTTGTTATATTTTGTTCACCCAAGCCACACATGGTCATGGTAGTGAGGTGTGCAAGCAGTAACCATGCATGTGCATCACCGTGGAGGTGCATATTTTTGTTTGATGCATATTGCATATGCTTGTGATTTGTTGCATTTGTTTGAGCTATGATTGTTGCATATGTTTGTACATCATTATACATACCATTTGCATAGTATATACTGTTATATATGGAGTACTTGGGTATGAGTTGGATCAGGTTGTTATCTACATTTGATCAACATTATGTTATTGCATAGGATGGACCAGGTTTGTTTATGTATTTAATTATATGTTGTTCATATGATTATGTGTTGATCATAGGTGTGATATTGTTCATGTGTGTTATTCGTATGTATTACGTTATTGTATACTTGTCAGGTCATTATGAGTTGTATCATTGCAGACATTCAGGTATGTTAGTACATTACATTATATCTGGTGGGCCAGGTTGTTATATGCATTGATTAGATTATACTGATGGTTATTTGTTACTACCTTTAAGACTGTATGTTTGTTGATCTTCATATGTTTATTTAGTTCATGCACTATCTAATCTTTACCACTAAGGTTTATACTCACCATCATAGACCTTGGGTTTTCCTGTCATCAGGTGGCAAGTAGAAGATTCCTTGGATGCTTGGAGCTCCGCCTGCTAATCTCATCTCACACCAAGTGTTTGGATTCTATTCCATATTCGTGTTGTATTATTTTGGATTGTAAGTTTTGGATTTTATTTTATATGGCTTCAGCATTTTGGTTATGGTTGTGATATTGATTTCTATTATGTTTTTAGATTATGATTGTGTCAAAATCGCACCGGTGCGTATTTGTGTATCTTTATATTTCTAATATCTGTCAGGGTTATTTTATTATGATATATGGTTATGGGTGTTAGCGGCTATGTGGACCTTGTATCGATATTGTATCTTATATTGTCACTAAAGGATACCGTCCAATCGACGGACAAGTATACCCTGGGGGCTGTCATATAATGAACTAATCATTAAGAATATATAATATTAAATGAACTAATCATTAAAATTAAACATGTTGTAGTTTGTTAACTCATAACATAAATATTTTTAATAGACTGGATAGGTTATTACTACTCCCACTAATATAAATACTTGCGCAATAGTAATCAATGCAATCCTTATCTTTATAGCTTAGCCAAGGCAATTTCAAGTAGACCGACTTCAGGATTCTCTATAGAATCCACATTTGAATCCTTTTTTGGATCATTCTCAATCTTAGTAGGATCTTCTTGATCCATATGTTGAAGTACCCCTATATACAACTCTGTATATATGATGCATCCTTCATAGTGCCTCCATATGTGGTGTGCTACTACACTGAAATTTGCTAACAGTGAATGCATCAATGCCCAAATTCAATAGTTGTATAGGATAGAAAAATCTTGTCACTCGAGTCTCCATAATAGTCTATCAAGCCTCCCAATGTATGCTTTGATTCCATAAGTAGGGTCATATGCTATCTCCTGGATAGCTTCCCTCAGCTTATTTTGTAAATCATCACAATGAATTTTTGTATAGATCATCCGTACCATATAAAATTGAAATTATCAAAGTCAGTACAAAATTGACTAGTCAGTACAAAACTAACTAACATCAATTTTTAATAGGCATAGAATCAATATACTATGAACACAAAAATAATCAAGAAAAAATAGCTCTTCTTGATTTTAGGAGTTCTAATCTACTAGTGCGTTAGACCAGTCAATCAGACTAACAACTATCGACTATGAAAAATGAATTCAGAGTCATATGAGTGGGTTTAATTTGGTACTAAGTTGGTGAGTCTCGACTCAGCCAATACCGACTTGGACAGCGCTGTCAGTACTAACTTAGCCTTAAAGTCTCTCTTGTGAGTGCATTGCGTGCCTTATTACATGGAGCAGTAACTACGGTAATGTGTATTAATTCTAACAAGTGTTGACTTCCTTTGCCTTAAAGTCTTCTCCGATCGGAGCTAACCGTCAGCAAATGGAAGAACTTGTGGAGCCAACCTTCGGGAGATCTCCTGATGGTCATCTGAGAATGGAGGTGGAGATGGTGGAGGCTCCCATCATGAGAGGATGGATGAGAATGAACTGATCTCTCTTCCCTAATGATTGTTTCTCCTTTATATCCAAGCAAACCGACCTAATCTTGGCCCAAGGAGAGCTCAGTCCATCTCAACAGTTATGATGTTAACTCCCATGGCTAGTCCAGTTGGTAAGTGCAAAGGGGTAATTCTTAAGTGGGTAGGAGTCAATTTCTGAGGAGGTCATGACTCTGGGCTATCTACGGACCTCCTCCTTCGTACTTGCCATGTGAGTTCTGAATTATCTCCTCCATCGGTAGGAGCAGTCGGAGGGGGCTGCTAATGTGACGATTTCATAATTTTTTTTTATGAATAGTCATGATGATAGCCTCGGATTATAGTACAACAAGAAAAATATCCAAATTGAAATGTAAATAGTTCTGAATCGATCTTTAGTTATGGTGTATTTATAAACTTTTCTTTAAATGAGAATTGGTCCCTTAGAATGCTGAGTACATTGAGACATTCTAATTTACCCTTATCCAATTTATTTTTTTCATCGGTAGAAATAATAGAGGAATAATCATAGAGGGTCGTTAATGTAGCAGGGTCATTAATGTAGTAGTTCACATTTATGAATAGGCGTGATAAATTCACATTTATGAATAGGCACGATGAAGGAGGAAACAAAGCGTTCAATCGAGGTTCATTTTTTTATTACCTCCTAACTTTTTTTTTTGTTGTTTCTGATGAGGAACTCTTGAGATTACCTGACCACTTTAGGCAAACCTGCTGAAGAAGACACACTTAGTCGACTATTCCACGAATGGAGATTCAGTCGACCTACCAAAAGTTTTAAAGATTCAGAGCGCTTGATTTAAGGATTTGAAAATGAGGGAATAGAATGATTCTTAATTATAATTTTTATTAATAGTTTTAAAAATTAAAGGAATAAAATCATTTCTAATTATTTAGGAATGGATAAAATTTAAGGGGTGATAGATTTAGGATTCATTCCAATCGATCATTATCGTCTTCGTCGGCAATGTCGTCACCGCACTCAATCGTTGTTGTCACCGATGATCTCTCCCATCTGTGGCTTATTGGAGAAAGGTGTCGCTACAAGCAGTCGCTCGGTCGTCGCTTGCCTCTCCGTTCGATCTCCATCATCCGCCGTTTCTCCTATCGCAGCTACAACTCCGCCAACTTGTTCACTTCTCCGAGCTTTGACAGACGAACCATCAACCACCATGTCGTCGCAGCCAGCCTCCGCCCTTACACATGAGAACCTCCGCAACCACCATAGTTGACTCGACCACTTTGTCGACTCAATTTCATAGATTTGGAAGGCAGTAAACATCACTTGGTCTTCTGTTCGAATGCCTAGACTGAGCATTGCGAGCTCGGCTTGCCTCAGGCCATAACCACAGTGGCTTTGTGCCTCATCGCCAACTGCCTATGTCATTATTGACTGTCAATTTTTTTTTCTTGATACAGTCTGGGTTTTCGCCATGAGCAACCACCATTGGCACAATTGGGAAGCACGCCATCGATGTAGCTTTTGGTGGTTCGAGGGTAGAATTGCGAATCGACCATAGTTGATTTCTAGTAAGCTTATTTATGTTCCTGTTACTACGAATTGTGGATGCAAAGATTTATCTCAGAGGGAATTGGTGATATATTTCTGGTGATGAAGTGAGCTGAATAGAGTTCTCCTATTTGGTAGGAGGCTTGATTCTAAATCCGTTGCCTTGGAAACAAGACAAGGTAAGCTTGAATCTAAGTGTTATGGAAACAACATTTGAATTAATGTTGGTTGATGTGTATGATGAAATCGAAGTAATAGGTAGTTAACAAATGGTGATATGGCAATATCTTTGTAGGATTGGTGGATGATATCTTAATTAATCTTCGATTAGTTAATAGGGATACACAGTCAATGTGAGATTTGATTTGATCACTTGACATACAGTAGAAATTAGTTGGGTGTTCTATGTTCTATGTACAGGATCTTGATTCGAGACAGATTTGCCAATGCGAAGACCATCAACATGATCTACATATTAGGTGGGTGATTTCTCTTTGACTCTTGTAGATCTTGATCTTAGTGTATGAACTTTGTTAATGATAGATAGAATTATCTTGACTCCACTCTACTTATTCTTGTACTTGATACTTAGCCATTGAACTTTGAGATACTCATTCGATATTTATACAATCTTATTTCATCACTATTATTGATTATATATACTATATATATATTTGATCTATGGATATTGCATAAGTACGTGTAGTTGAGTACATGTAGTGGACTACAGTTATAGTCCTTGATATGGTCATCATGTTGTACCACTAGGGTTGGCAATGGTATTAATTGCAGAATGGATTATCTGATTGCATGACTTTGCATTAAGCATCTTCTGTCGACCATTATTATCGTGGATGATTGAGTGGGTCATCAGTGGAGTGTTGTTTATGGACTGGAGGTCCTAACATGATATGTGTATATGTCTGTCGTTTATGACTCCCTGTGAGGTAGTGTGCATGTCGGAGGGCTTACATGTTGGGAGTATAGGGAATACAAATAAAGTCCTACATTGATAAGACATGGAAAAGATCATGTACTTATAAGATAAAAAGATATCTCCATTGGCATGAGGTCTTTTGGGTAAAGTCCAAAAATAAAATCATGAAGGCTTAGGTCCAAAGTGGACAATGTCATACAATTATGGAGATATGTGGATCTTATATGCACTAACAATTGATATCAGAGTCATGGTCCATGTCAAGCCATGAACCTTAAACGAAGGATGTAGAGCTCTCATGTCCGGATCAAGAGAATCAGACACCATGAAGGAAGTCCTGTGGGATAGTGGTTACCAGAGACATGGATAGTTGATTTCTGCAGCATACGGCCACTCGTGAGTAGTGATAGTTAGAGTTGCTTGCAACAAAAACCCCTTATATGTGACTAGATAGCTACTTACTAAAACTGCTCATTTGGCCACTCATGAGTAGTGGTAGCTTGAGTTGGGACAGTTGTCGTATTTTGTTCACCCAAGCCACACAGGGTCATGGTAGTGAGGTGTGCAAGCAGTGACCATGCATGTGCATCACCGTGGAGGCGCATATTTTTGTTTGATGCATATTGCATATGCTTGTGATTTGTTGCATTTGTTTGAGCTATGATTGTTGCATATGTTTATACATCATTATACATACCATTTGCATAGTATATATTGTTATATATGGAGTACTTGGGTATGAGTTAGATCAGGTTGTTATGTACATTTGATCAACATTATGTTATTGCATAGGATGGACCAGGTTTGTTTATGTATTTAATTATATGTTGTTCATATGATTATGTGTTAATCATAGATGTGATATTATTCATGTGTGGTATTCGTATGTATTACGTTATTGTATACTTGTCAGGTTATTATGAGTTGTATCATTGCAAACATTCAGGTAAGTACATTACGTTATATCTAGTGGGTCAGATTGTTATATGCATTGATTAGATTATACTGATGGTTATTTATTACTATCTTTAAGATTGTGTGGCTGTTAATCTTCATATGTTTATTTAGTTCATGCACTATCTAATCTTTACCACTAAGGTTTATACTCACAACCATAGACTCTGGGTTTTCCTGTCGCCATGTAGCAAGTAGAAGATTCCTTGGATGTTTGGAGCTCCGCCGGCTGATCTCATCTCACACCGAGCGTTTGGATTCTATTCCGTATTCATGTTGTATTATTTTGGATTGTATATTTTGGATTTTGTTTTATATGGCTTCCGCATTTTGGTTTTGGTTGTGATATTGATTTCTATTATGTTTTTAGATTATGGTTGTGTCAAAATCGCACCAGTGCATATCTGTGTATCTTTATATTTCTAATATCTATCAGGGTTATTTTATTATGATATATGGTTATGGGTGTTAGCGACTATGTGGACCTTGTATCGGTATTGTATCTTATATTGTCACTAAAGGGTACAGTCCGATCGACAGATAAGTATACCCTCGGGGCATGACATATAATGAACTAATCATTAAGAATATATAATATTAAATGAAGTAATCAATAAAATTAAACATGTTGTAGTTTGTTAACTCATAACATAAATAATTTTAATAGACTGGATAGGTTATTACTATTCCCACTAAGATAAATACTTGCGCAATAGTAATCAATGCAATCCTTATCTTTATAGCTTAGCCAAGGCAATTTCAAGCAGACCGACTTTAGGATTCTCTATATAATCCACATTTGAATCCTTTTTTGGATCATTCTCAATCTTAGTAGGATCTTCTTGATCCATATGTTGAAGTAGTTCTATATACAACTCTGTATATATGATGAATCCTTCATAGTACCTCCATATATGGTGTGCTACTACACTAAAATTTGCAAACAGTGAATGCATCAATGCCCAAATTCAATAGTTGTCTAGGATAGAAAAATCTTGTCACTCGAGTCTCCATAATAGTCTATCAAGCCTCCTAATGTATGCTTTGATTCCATAAGTAGGGTCATATGCTATCCTCTGGATAGCTTCCCTCAGCTTATTTTGTAAATCATCACGATGAGCTATTGTATAGATCATCCATACTATATAAAATTAAAATTATCAAAGTCAGTACAAAATCGATTAGTCAGTACAAAACTAACTAACATCAATTTTTAATAGGCATAGAATCAATATACTATGAACACAAAAATAATCAAGAAAAAATAGCTCTTCTTGATTTTAGGAGTTCTAATCTACTAGTGTGTTAGACTAGTCAATCGGACTAACAACTATCGACTATGAAAAATGAATTCGGAGTCATATGAGTGGGTTTAACTTGGTACTAAGTTGGTGAGTCTCGACTCAGCCAATACCGACTTGGTTAGCGCTATCAGTACTAACTTAGCCTTAAAGTCTCTCTTGTCAGTGCACTGCATGCCTTATTACATGGAGCAGTAACTGCGGTAATGTGTATTAATTCTAACAAGTGTTGGCTTCCTTTGCCTTAAAGTCTTCTCTGATCGGAGCTAATCATCGACAAATGGAAGAACTTGTGGGGCCAACCTTCGGGAGATCTCCTGATGGTCGTCTGAGAATGGAGGTGGAGATGGTGGAGGCTCCCATCGTGAGAGGATGGATGAGAATGAACTGATCTCTCTTCCCTAATGATTGTTTCTCCTTTATATCCAAGTAGACCGACCTAATCTTGGCCCAAGGAGAGCTCAGTCCATCTCAACAGTTATGATGTTAGCTCTCAGGGCTAGTTTAGTTGGTAAGTGCAAAGGGGTAATTTTTAAGTGAGTATGAGTCAATTTCTGAGGAGGTCATGACTCTGGGTTATCTACGGACCCCCTTCTTCGTACTTGCCATTTGGTTTCTGATTTACCTCCTCTACCGGTAGGAGCAATTGGAGGGGGCTGCTAATGTGACGATTCTATATTTTTTTTTTATGAATAGCCATGATGATAGCCTCGGATTATAGTACAATAAGAAAAATATCCATATTGAAATGTAAATAGTTCTGAATCAATCTTCAGTTACGGTGTATTTATAAATTTTTCTTTAAATGATAGTTGATCCCTTAGAATGCTGAGTACATTGAGACATTCTAATTTACCCTTATCCAATTATTTTTTTTCATTGGTAGAAATAATAGAGGAATAATCTTAGATCATCGTTAATGTAGCAGGGTTATTAATGTAGCAGTTCACATTTATGAATAGGTGTGATGAATTCACATTTATGAATAGGCACGATGAAGGAGGAAGCAAAGCGTTCAGTCGAGGTTCATTTTTTTATTACCTCCTAACTTTTTTTTGTTGTTGTTTCTGATGAGGAACTCTTGAGATTACCTGACCACTTTAGGCAGACCCGCTAAAGAAGACAAACTTAGTCGACTATTCCACGAATGTTGATTCAGTCGACCTACCAAAAGTTTAAAAGATTCACAGCTTGATTTAAGGATTTGAAAACGAGGGAATAGAATGATTTAAAAATTATAATTTTTATTAATAGATTTAAAAATTAAAGGAATAAAATCATTTCTAATTATTTAGAAATGGATAAAATTTAAGGGGTGATAGATTTAAGATTCATTCCCATCATTATCGTCTTCGTCGTCGCCTACTATTCACCATCCGCTATCGGTGTCGTCCGTCGTCGCCGCTTGCTGCCGCCATTGATCACCACCCGTCGTCCGTCGCCACCCGTCGTCACCCCCATCTGTCATCGTAGGTCATTGGCTATCGTTGTCGGTCGTTGGTCGCCGTCACCTGTTATCAGTCGTCGTCGCCCGCCTCAAGATATCGTCGGGGGCCACCATCAGTCGTCCATCGCCGTCAACGCTGTTGTCTTCGGCCGCCCACCGCCTATCGTCGTCGTCATTGTCGACAATCATATCTAATCCTAACTTATAAACTAAACAACAGTATTATAATGAATAAAAATCATTTCCATTCCAATCTTTTATCCAATTCATTTTCATTTCTATTCTCATATTCAAACCAAACCTCACCTCAGTCAATCTATTGATCCCGACAGGAGATAACAATCAATTATCGAACTTAAATATGCTAAGGAACTGTTAGCCTTCAGAGATGCATTAATCATATTTGATGACATAATTAATCGACCTTTAAACTAATCTAATTGAATTGTATTTATAAATACTACTAATTTATATATGCTAAACAAAATTAAGAACATTACTCTTTTTAAAGAAATATTAAAAATAATTCTCTTTCTAAAATATCTTACTTTAAAACTATTTTATCTAAAATGGCACCGTTTCTATACAATCTCATAATTGTTTTTATCAAAATTATTTCAAAGTGATTTGGTCATATTTTGAGAAAAAAAAAACAAGGGGAGCGTTTTAATATTTTTTTTTTTGAAAGCGAAAAGCTTGTTTTTAACGACAATGACTGTCCATACTGAATTATCATTTTATATACGACTTTTTTTTCCTCCTCACGGAGCTTATATGGTGATTAAGATATAACGATGCTGATAGAAATGATATGAATCAATTTTAAAGGAGATCTAATTTTTTTTTTTAGATTTAGATGACTTCTATGTGTTTTGATTACTACGTTAAAGTCCATAAAGCTCTCTATAACTTATCTCCTTCATAATAATCATGAAATAGATCGATGAGGATTGTTAGATTAACAATTCCAATCTTTTATAGATTTTTTTTTATTTTATAATGTAAATGTTCAAACTTGGAGTTAATTTTGTAAGCGGACTAGTTTTTCTAAATAAAAAATCTTTCCTCCAGATAATTTATATATATTAACGGTTGATCAATAAATGTATTAATTTTAAGAAAAATTCAAATTATTATTTAATAATTTATTTATTTGAGAATCTTATCATCACTTACTAGTCAATAGGACGGTTGTTAATTGTCATTTAAAAAATATGGAAGTGTATTAGTGGTGGATCTCGATGATTATCGTTAGGATTCATTGGAATAATTTGCAAGTGCAAAGATAGAAGGTACTTGACAGTCTGGACTATAAATTCGGTTGATATCAACTCTCGATTCACTATAGCTTTAATATATACTATAATAATTTATCAAAGGATGCACAAGAAGTTTGTCGATACCCAAAAGACATAGTCGAGTTTCATATTTCTCAAAAGGCATATCAAATTCTTACATTACACCTTTGACAAATTTTCTCATTTCTCTCTCCTTGGTCTGTAATATTTTTTCCTTTTTCTCTCCCATCGTAAATTAATCTTCTCTCGTTTTGCATACATACAAATTCACATAACATTTAAAAATCAGCATTATCTCTAAAATCAAAAATAAAATCATCACACGTGATCTTGGTGTAGGTATTGGTCTTGCAAGTCCAGCATTATAGTGTTGGTGCAAGTCTTGCAAAACTAGAATCATGTGTTGGTACTGATTTTGCATGATCAACACCATGGTCGACTGGTCTTAGAAGATTTGCACCAACACCATAGTATTGGTCTTACAAGATCAGTATCACTATGGTGTTGATTTTACAAGACTAACACCACATATAGTACTGAGGCAAAATCAACATCATAATATTATTAATAATTTTGACATGATATTTTTAGATACATATAAACTTTGAGACATTTCAGAAAACATGTAGCACTTATAATGAGTCTAATCAGAGCTCTCTAAGTCTATTAATGGATTTTAATCGAAACTCATTGATTTGATGAGTTTAGGGGATTTAGATGTTTTGATAAATTAACATGTAATGGAAGAGAATAGTGCAATGAAGGTCTTTATATCTAGTTTTGACATTTCTACGATAAGTTATGCGTATGTGTAAATTGTCTTAAAGGCATAAACTTTGAAAACCTTCTGATCATGACTGTTAATGACTTCAAACTGATATTTTTTAGCACATATAAACTCGATGATACTTCAGAAACCTATAATACTTCGAATGGATCTAATATGATATATTTAGTTCCATCAATGGATTTTGATCGAACCCCATTGATAGGCTTAGGGGATTTGATTTTTTTAAAAATTGACATATAATGAAAGAGGATAATGCAGTGAAGATATTGATAGTGTTCATACCTAGTTCTGATATTGCCAAGATCAGTATCACCATGGGATATATCACTAAAGTCTATTAGGTTGACATTTCTAATCTTTTACCGTAATAATTATAATAGAATATTTACATAGAAAATTAAAAAATTATGAATCATTCTAACTGTCATATATTTATGAATTTTTTTTTCTAAATAAGAGTAAGCTCCGTGAGAATTGAGACGCTTAATTCTATCGAGACGTGTATCTATTAGATTTATCTCTTTTTAGGAGCAATTGAAAGAGACCTTGACGGTTTTATATTTTTTTAATGTTTACTGAGGTTGCCCCGAGGACTTGCCAATTGTCATTTAAAGCGAGGGAGGAGGAGGAGAGCGGAGCAGATCGCGAAGGTGATCGACGATGTCTGTTGTTCCTTCCGCCGGCCGAGAGGAGTCCCAGCAGGGCCTCCAATTCTTCTTCGCAGCGCTCCTACTCGTCTCCTTCACGACGTCGCTACTCTTCTACCTACGCCGCAAGAAGACCGACAACGAACCCAGCAGCGTCCGCCTCGTACCCGGCCCACCAGGACTCCCCGTCATCGGCAACCTCCACCAGATCGGCGACCTCCCCCACCGCTCCCTCCACCAACTCTCCCTTGCCTACGGACCCCTCCTCCGCCTCCGGCTCGGGAGCGTCACTACCCTCGTCGTCTCTTCCCCCGCCCTAGCCCGCGAGGTTTTAAAGACCCACGACCTCGCCCTCTGCTCCCGCCCCAGCCTCACGGTCTGGAGTCGCCTCTCCTACGGCGGCCTTGATGTCGGTCTCGCTCCCTACTCCCCCCGCTGGGTCCGCGCACGCCGGCTCTTCGTCGTCCACTTCGTCGGCCCGCGGCCGGTCCGAGGCATCGCCGAAGCGAGGGAGGAGGAGGTGCGCACCCTGATGCGTACCGTGGCCGCCGCCGCGGCGTCTGGTCGCGCGGTCGATCTCAGCAAGAGTTTTATTTGCTTGGTGAGCTGCATCACGAGCCGGGCCGTGTTCGGGAAGAGGTTCGCGCCGGCGGGGGAGTGCACGAGGAGCGAGATCGGGGGCATGATATCTCTGACGGCAGAGCTCTTGGGGGGGTTCGTCGCCGGAGACTTCTTCCCGTGGGCCCACCGCTTGCTCAACGCCGTCACGGGAGTGCATGGGAGGCTGAAGAGGAACTTCAAGGAGTGGGACGACTTGTTCGAGAGGGAAATTAAGGAGCGGGAAAGAGCCGGCATCGGCGGCGATGACGACCACAGCTTTGCCAGCGTTCTTCTGCGGTTGCTCAGGGAGGATCAGAGCAACGACGAAGACGGCCTCACGAAGGACGGCGTCAAAGCTCTTCTCTTTGTAAAAATCACGCACCATCCAAATTTTAGCAAATTACGGAATTCTAAAACTTTGATTTAGAGATTTTGCTGATCGAAAAGGATTAATTTCCTCTCAATCAATCCCAAATTTTATCAGGACTTGATGTTCGGCGGAACGGACACAACGGCGGCGACAATGGAATGGGCCATGGCGGAGCTAATGAGGACTCCCCGAGCGCTCGCTAGAGCCCAGGAGGAAGTCCGCCGAGTGGCCGCTGGAAAAAGCTACGTCGACGAGGGAGACCTCCAGCGGCTCAGCTACCTGCACGCCATCGTCAAGGAGATCCTCCGACTCCACCCAGTCGCGCCCTTGCTGGTGCCCCGCGAGTGCCAGCAGAACTGCAAGCTCGCTGGCTACGACGTCGCCGCCGGCACTAGAATCTACATCAACGTGTGGAGCATCGGGCGCGATGCGGACGCATGGGATAACCCCGACGAATTCCTGCCGGAGCGGTTCGAGGGCAGCTCCGTCACCTACATGGGGCAGTTCTTCGAGCTCGTGCCGTTCGGCAGCGGCCGGAGGATGTGTCCTGGGATCTCGATGGCAGAGTCGGTTGTGTGGCTTACACTCGCCAACCTCCTACACGGCTTCGACTGGGCATTGCCGGCGGGTGTGAGAGGGGAGGATCTGGGCATGAGCGAGGTGTTTGGGCTCGTCACTAGCAAGAAGGAGCCGCTCGTGCTGATGCCAACTCCTGCGAAGTTACTGTAATTGGATTACGTCCAAAATAAATAATTAAATAAATGAACTATTTGTGTTGTATATCGCCGTCGGATTTCGATATAATTGATCAAGTGACCATTAAACTTTTATGTTTATAAAAGAATGCACTTTTTTTTTTTAAAAAAAAAATATTTTTCTCAATAAAACATATAAAATATTAAAAGAAAAATAGGCGAGGGCTACCGATTCAGCCATGATTTCGTAGCTAGAGGTTACAATCGATCTAATTGCCATCAATTTTTTTAGGAAAAAAAAATGTATTACAAAACTTGGATGTGGCTGTTCAAATATGTTCAAAAGTTAAGTGATTCTTTAATAAATTATCAAAAAAAATTTGTTAATAATATTGTTATATAAATTAAATAATTATTAGCAAGTAAGAAAGAAGATATTGCATTTTATATCTAAAAAATAAGTATCGAGTGGAATAATTTCTTAATTTTAGCTATATACAAATCCCAAACGACAAATTAATAAGATTATCGAAACCAGTGCACTAACATTTTAGCAACGTAGAAGAGGATGAAATTTGCTCCGACAGACACGGTGCAATGGTAAGAGTGAAAAGATATTTCAGAGGAGAATACAATTCGATTCTCTATTACGTTATCGTTTGACGATGAATTTAGAAAAAAATCATTTAAACAGTTCTAGGATCTAAGAGTTTATCCGGTGGGTAGAGTACGATTTCGACATTGAATCATCGTTCAGGGATGAACACGACTATAGAATACGAAGTGAATTGTGAAAAAACTATGAGCATTTCTCTAATTTATCCTTGATAGTCGAAGAAGTCACTTAAGTTCTGATCTTATCCGAGTCCGCTATTAACGAGGTATTCTGAAGATCCGTTGGACAAGATCAATCACTTCCAAAAATAAATCGGATCAAAAATTTAAATACCGGAGTCAATAAAAAAAAGGAATTTTTCTCTCAAAGTTAGTAATTATCTTCTGTAAATAACCTCTGATGTTCAAAAGTTTATATTCCACATCATCGAATTAATTGATAAATTATTTTTTATTTGTTTTCTCTTTTCTAACTCATTCGTGAAAATAACGTAGTTTATGAATCATTTATATCATATAAACCCTTTAAAAAAAGATGACAGTGAATTTCAATTATATTGTAGTCGGATTTCGATCGAATTATAATCGAAATTGATTATGATTGTAATTAATTGTGATTGTCAGTGGTCACATTATAATTCGATCAGATTTCGATGTCTATTAAATTGCGATCATCAATATAAAATGTAGCCGTCACATCCAAGTGTAATGCAGAGTCTCCCCGTTCTCTCCTAATAAATATAAGATAACAAACAATAAAATTAAAGGATTCGAATTCCAATAGCACGGAAGTTCAAAATAATACTTTTTTTGTTTATCATTATAAATTGGGTGAGAGTAAGTATTGTCTTATTTAGATAACTAACAAAAGACAACTATAATAAAACCATAGTTAACTAATTAATTTTTTAGAGGTAACGAGAAATTAATATTTAAAATTATTTGAGTAATATTCTTTTTAAGTTGTCTTCTATCTCCCTCTTTTCTCTTAAAAGTTCTAAGATTTTAAAATTGTATTGGAACTCAAAATTTAAAGTGTTTTTATTTTGAATCGTTGATCTTTATATATTTTGGGAAACAATTATAGATAAACTATAAACACGGGGACAATGCAATATCTTTAAGGAAAAGAAGGTTGCACTTTCGTTTAAACTTTGACAATTATATATATAGGAAGTGTTGGAATTTCTTCCCATGACGTTGGATATATATAAATTGATGTTTGGCAATATTGATCTACCGTTGGTGTTACCATTATTAATTTGTGTAACGTGTTCAGTCATTATTACATGCAATAAGTGTTGCACATACGTTGTGGTTGCACATATGTTGTGCATCCAATGCATTAAGAAAAAAAAAAGAGACGAAAGGTCTTTGGTAAGGATCCATCCAAATTATAAGAATAGAGAGAGAGGTACTGCGGAGAGACAGGGTTTTTTTTTAAAGGACTATGTGACAGAAAACAAGGGATTTGATTTGTGAACTAATAGAGGACTTTTTGTTTTGTAATAGTCCTTTAGACGACAAGCACAATATCACCAAATCTTCTTCTTTGAGGAACATATAGTAGGTTTTGAGTAATTGACGAACTCACTATAAGTTGTTTACAGTTTTGATTGTAGAATACAATTTATGTGATGGAAAGGAAATAATAGTTGGGTCCGATCACTTAGTTCGATGATGATTCAATGACTTGAACTGGTAGAGCTCGGTATAGTAACATGAACTTTGTCCTATTTAGACTCTCGGCACACTCTTTGGGTTATCAAGATATCTTTTTGGATAATAGATCGATGTATCATTCTTTGCAACCTCATTACCGACTTAATTTCGTTCGTCGTCGAGTTATCTCTTTGGATATCGACATACACTTTCAAGTGCGTATCCACTTTGTGTACACTCCTACAGGTAAGCTTATCTCTACCGTTAAGAATATTAAGATTGAGATGGAAAAGCATTTTTTTTTCTTTTAAGATGATGTTGTCCCACTTAAATGCTTATACTTTTTGACAATCACCTCTTAAGATATAGCAATCTATGTCTCAAAATAAGAGCACTTCAAATTTCAATCTTCAGGAAACTTTTGAAATCTTAGAACTCTTAAAGAGAGAATGACAGGAGAGAGATCAAGAGGAGAATTCACCACTTGAATTTTTTGTTTTGAGTCTTTGATGACTAGATTGCTATATAGAGGGCACGTAGGGAATTGATACCCTCAGTGTCTCCTCGTGCGCGTCGACATACACAATTGAGGGGGGCAAACCTGCATGGCACAATCAATGTTGATCAACATGTGGCCACCCCCTCTCAATTGTGCACATCGAAGCACAAAGAGAGGCATCCAAGGTATCAAACTCATATATATATATATATATATATATATATATATATATATATATTTTGATGTGGATATAATACTATGCATGATACCCATAGAGAGTTGGGAGTGGAGGCTATTAGGACCTTGGCATCGTTAGAGGCGAGGTGAATAGTGCTTCGACTCTTGATCGTCGATTTCGTTCGTGTGTGCTTGTCTACAAATTGTTAATGTGCAATAGAAAAAAAAACATAAACAATATGAACAACACAAGCATAATAAATTGATTTTTATGTGGTGCGAAATCCCCGGTTGCTAATCCATGGTATGACTCCTAGCAATAGATCCATTATCACTTTCTCCTTCTTGGAAATCTTCCGGAGGCAGAGAAATCTCTTACAACCTGAGCTTGTACAAAGGATGCAACAAAATACAAAATATACAAGTGAAATGAAGAACAAGAATTAAAACCCTTTTCATAATGAAATCTTTGTTTGATCACTGTTTGGTTGCTTCGAAATGGCTTAGAAGGTTTGAAATACAATAATACTTTCCCTTCAAAGTCATCAAGAATCGCCACCTACAAATCACCTTGAAATCCCTTCTTATAGGTTTCTCATCGAGCTAATTTTTCCCTACCAGTCAACCGATCTTTCTCCCAGTCGACTGGTCAATCAACTGTTGCTCTTTAATGGCTAATCCATGTCAAATTTTGACTTGCTACAAGCACCAATCGACTGCCATAAATCAATAGTTAATTGGTGAGCTTGGTCAAACAGGTTGGTTAAGATGGAAACATTCTGCTCGATTCATAAGATGAAAATACGATTCACAGTCGACTGTAGTGTAGCAATTGACTGGTGAATAGTAGCGGTCGATTGCTACTATTCACAGTTGATTATACTATAGCGATCGATTCAGAGAAGTCGGGTGAGCGTGAGCGATGCGGTTGTTATTGATCACAATCGAGTTCTAAACTCAACTATGTGTGAACAGTAACACAGTCGGCTGATAAATCCTATCAGTCGATTGATACCTCAGTCTCAACCTTATTTCAAGCCAACTCTCACTTCATTTGGTATCCGATTGACCTCATTCTGCTAGGACTTTTCTCATTCGACACTCGATCACCCTTGATCTGTCGAAATTTTTCTTTGCCAAGCACAGTCACCTTGACCTATCAGAACTTCACTTGCCAAGCATAGTCACCTTGACCTCCCGAGACTTTCTTTACCAAGCACGGTTACTTTGACCTGCTAGGACTATACTTTCCAAGCACAGTCACTCTAACCTGCCAGGACTTCACTTGCCTAATCATCCGGTCACCTTGACTTGTCAAGACTTAACCGACACCAAACATTTAATCCTCCTTGACCTACTTGGATTTTTCACTTGTCAACTCCTTATTAGACTTTCACCACCAAGTGTTTGCTCCTCCTTGACTCACTTAGATTTTCAACTTGTCAACTCCTTATTGGACTTTCACCACTAAGTATTTGGTCGTCCTTGATTCACTTGAATTTTCCACTTGCCAACTGTTGGTACAATAGGCTCCGGGTCAATGTTGACCAAACTCGAGTAGGACTCGAGTAGTATTTTGATGTTTAATAGTGGATTTGACCATATGTTGATCATATGACAAGTGGATGATTGGAATATCCAAAGTCATATGGGGAAGATTATTTTGGAGAGATTGTTGGAGCAATCAACCTCGGAAGTCCAAGATTAGATTCTTGGCAAGGGAAAGTCCATGTATGGATACTTGTCAATTGAGAAGTCCAAGTTTGGATACTTGGCAATGAAGAAGTTCATGTCATGAATACTTGGAATATGAAACTCCAAGCATGGTCTTGACAATTGAAAAGTCTAAAAATGGTCTTGACAAGGAAAGTCCAAATCATGGTACTTGGCAATTGGAAGTCCAAGTTATGGGTACTTGGAAATGTGAAAGTCCAAAGGTATAGGTTTGGCAGCGTAAAGTCCAAGTATGAGTCTTGGTGGCATAAATCCAAATGAATCTTGGCAATGTGAAAGTTCAAGGGTGTAAGTTTGGCGGCATAAAGTTCAAGGATGGGTCATGACAGTATTAGTCTAAATAAACCTTGGCAAAGGATCCGGTTAGCATGATAGCCGATGAAAGCACCTGAAGGCTAATGCAAAGGATGAAGTGTCGTAGACTCGAGAGATCCGAGAGGCGTGAGGCTGATAGAGATGGCTAAAAGGCTTAAGACTAGGCTATGGGTGAGTATCAAGTATGTGGTGATTATATTTGGGTTAAACTTCATGGTTAAGATTTACCAATCAACTGAGGTTATGGATCAATTGACTGACTGAGTATTCAGTACTCAGAAGCTAAGTTGACTCATAGCAGTCGACTGCAACAATTACTGTTGTGTGCCACTAGCAGTCGACTGTCATGTATGGGTCGTCGACTGGCTTTCAGTAGTCGACCTATGGCACTGTAGAAGTCCAAAGATTATTGAGTAGTCAATTGACCAGTCAACTCTGGCGTGATCATTCTTGGTAAGAGCGATCATTGTATTCCAACGTGGATGTAGTCGTTGTGAGACAACTATATTGAGGTCAGCCGACTGCTAAGTAAGAACAATCGACTGGAAGGCAGAAATCTAGCTCGACGAAAGCTTTAAATAGAGCTCAAGGAGAAAGATTTCCATAGTTGTTCTTTGGCAATTCGAGGTGAAGTGCTGTTGCATTTCAAATCTTCAAAAGTCATCCAAAGCAACCAAGAACCAAGTAAGCAACATCGTAATCTTGTAAAAGTATTTTCACTTCCTTCTTTCATTTTCTTTGTATACTTGTATTTTGGTTGTATTTGGTGGAAACTTTGTATTGTAAAGATATTGTACGAGGTTTCTTCACATCCGGTGTTATACCGAGAAGAAGAGAGTTCATAGTAAGGGTAGATCACTAGAATGCTATCGTGAAGTAGGAACCCTAGTTTCGAACCATGTAAAATATTATATTGTGCATGTATTTTATCTCTATTTCTACTTGTATTGTATTCTGCTACGTATAACATTTTTGAAGACAAGCACGACATGATCACAATCGATGAAATCGCAAAAAAAAACTATTCACCCCCCCTTTAGCACAAGTCCAATCCTAAACACCAACTCCTCATTGGACTTTCCACCACCAAGTATCCGATCCTCCCTGACCCACTTGGATTTTCACCTTGCTAATGTCCAATTGGACTTCACTCGTCAAATATTTGGTCAACCTTGTCCTATTTAACTTCTCATCACACCTCATCCTTATAACTACAGATGTCTCATACCATCTTATAGTTATATTATGGTATATATTGTCAAACATCAAAACTCAACTTGGCCCTCACTCAAGCTTGGTCAACCTTGACTTGAGGTTGATTGCACCAATAGGAGAGACTCGAGAAACTAAGAGTGGAGCGAGTCGGACTCGGGAGTGAGGCAACTTGAAAAGGCAAAAGCGGAGTGAGTTAGGAGTGGAGGCAACTCGGAAAACCAGAAGTGGAGCAAGTCGAGAGTGGGATGACTCAAAAAATCAAAAGCGAAGCGAGTCAAGAGTGGGAGCAACTCGAGAAACTAGAAGAAGTGAAGAAGCAAGAAACTCCAAGGCACGAGGAGACGGAAGCTTAAGAACTATAGAGGAGATTCCTCCTGTCAACTATTAGGTCTGGTCTCCTAACGACTTCACCCCACAATCACTTTTAGGCATGTGGCAGGCCAGGTGGAGATTCCCTACAATGATTATCCTCAAACAACCCAGCAAATGCATTACCGATGAGTAACCAAGATGGGTGAAGTGTTGGTACAATTAGCCTCAGGTCAAGGTTGACCGAGCTCGAGTTGGGATTGAATTGAGTTTTGATATTTGATAATATGATTAGATGTAAAGGATAGGATGAGGGAGATTGTTGGTGCAATCAATTTCAGATCAAGTTTGCCCAAGCTCGAGTGGGACTCAAGTTAGAGTTGGATTTGAGTATGGGTGATAATATGACTATGGGATGGTATGAGACATCCATAGTCATATGGAAATGAGCGAAAAGTCAAGTAGGTCAAGGTTGACCAAATACTTGATGAGTGGATAAACTTAAGTCGGTCGAAGTTGACTGGACACTTGGTGTTAAAAAGTCCAACTAGGAGTTGTCAAGAGAAATCCAAGTCGGTCAAGGTTGACTGGACACTTGGTGTTGGAAAGTCCAACTAGGAGTTGGCAACGGAAGTCTAGGTTGGTCAAAGTTGACTAGACACTTGGCACGAGGAAAGAAAAATCCAAGCAAGTCAAGGAGAACCAGATGTTTGGTGAAGTGAAGTCTTGGCAGGTCATAGGGTGATTGTTCTTGGCAAGTGAAGTCCCAATAGGTTACGGGATAACTGTGTCTGGTAAGTGAAGTCCCAACAGGTCTGGGAGATCATATATGGCAAGGGAAGTCCCGGAAGATCACAAGGTGAATGTGTTTGGAAAGTGAAGACCCGACAGGTCTAGGAGACCGTACTTGGCAAGAGAAGTGCCCGCTGATTAGGGAGATTAAGCTTGGCAAGAGAAGTCCTAGTAGGTCATGGTTCATCGGATGTTAGCTAAGGGTGGAAAGTCCTGGGAGTTTAAGGTCAATCGAATACCAAGTGAAGTGAGAGTTAGTTTGAAACTAGGCTGAGACTGAAACATCAGTCGACTGGTAGGGTTTACCCATTGACTGGTAATAGTGCTCAAGCAAATGTTGAATTTGGAACTCAATTGGTGGAGCAGTTGACTGATGAGGTTGATCAATCGACTAGTGTCTTGGTCATCAACTGGTGGAGTGAGCAACAACTGGTGTCACTAGTTGAGCAACCATAGAGTTCAAAACTTGACTGACAACTCGACTAGCTAAGGCCAATCAACTAATGGATTTATCAGTCGATTGGTGACACTGTAGCAGAGCACAAAAAATTTGATAGTCAATTGACAATGGAGTGCAGTCAACTAGTGTCAGTTTAGCAAGACACAGAAGGATAGCAACTCGCCTAACCAATCAACTGATGGTTTTGCAGGCGACTGATGGATAATGGTAGTTGATTGATGGAGCAGAATCCAACGTGGTTGATATCGTTGGAGTGTTAGATCGCACAACTGTCCATTAACCAATCGACTAGGGGTTTTGGCAATCGACTGGGAGGCGGGAATTAGCCTGATAAAGACCCTATAAAAGAGGGTTTCAAGGTGATTTGAAGGTGTCGATTCTTGGAGATTTTGAAAGGGATTTGTTGTTGCATTGCAGACCTTCTAAGCAGTTCCAAAGCAAGCAAGATCGAAATTGTGTAAAAGTGTTTTCACTTATTCTTTCATTTGCTTTTGTATTTCGCGTTTGGTTGTTCTTGTTGTAAGCTCTAGGTGTTGTAAGAAGTTTCTCCACCTTCGGAGGGTTTCGGAGAAGGAGGAAGTGATAGTGAGACCATCGGTAAGGGCTAGGCCATGGATTTGGAACCGAGAGTTCCGAACCATGTAAAATCTGGTATGTTGTATTTGTGCTTTGTCTTTTTGTTTTGTTTATACATTATTTCCGCCGTATTAACATTTTGTAGACGTGCACACAAACGCAATCAAAGATCAAGATTTGAGGTCGCTACCCCTTTCTCTAGCGCACTAAGGTCCTGACACAAAAAACCTCGGTGATGCTATATAAATGCAAATTATGGTAAAGAAAAGTTCTCTGGTATTTTTTGCTACTGAATACTTCCTATTTGCATATTTTTCCAACTTTTATCTTCATTCTTC
Source organism: Wurfbainia villosa (assembly GCA_025175895.1). Lineage (NCBI taxonomy): Eukaryota > Viridiplantae > Streptophyta > Magnoliopsida > Zingiberales > Zingiberaceae > Wurfbainia > Wurfbainia villosa. The sequence goes on from JAKLTH010000238.1 coordinate 5,753,984, forward strand.
TATTTGACTTAAACATCGAAAGGTCGTAGTCGAAGCATCGACAGTTATCTAACTTGTGTAATGTTGGACAAGATATTGTTGGTGTTAAGACACTAGATAATCGAACCTGAGTTTTTATAATGGCAAAAAATTAAAGTTAATTATATTGTGATCTTATATTTTGTGTTAAGAATGCAGGATTAAGCAGGTACAAAGTCTTAGTGGATCTAATTAGGCAAAAGGAAGTCCAAATAGGGTTTGTCAAAGCTAAGCAAGGTAAGAACCTTGTGTGTGGAGTGGTAAGGTCGCATCTTCAAGTACAAGGACAACCTTAGGCATCGGTCTGACTAAGGATTCCGAGGGAATATCAAAGTCAAGATCGGGCAGTCAAAGATTATTGTTTCTACTCTATGTACACTGGTGTATTACTGTGCTAACTTTGTGATGTAGGAAAATAGTACCAAGAATAGTTTAGGTTAACTCTAGTTGACTGGACCAGGTCCAATCGACAGAACCATGGTCCAGTCGATTGGAACAGGTTGAGATAAACTGCGACTGCATAGGATCTAGATCTGGATGACGTTAGATGCCTGGAGTCGATTGGACCAAATCCGGTCGCCTTGGAAAACTTTATAAAAGTAATTTCGACTAGAAACCTTAGACATGAATTCCTAAGTTGTTGTGCTCTCATCTCGTGCATCCAATGCTGCTATGATTCTACTATTCCAACTGTGTGCTTTCACTTAGATCATCTTGAGGCAGTATTGTTTAGTTTATTTTCATTATTATCATTTGTACTTCAATTCAAGATGGAGTGATAAGGTTATTACCATCTCCTTAATCTTTTATAAAAACTGCATCTCTTATCTCCAACGAGGAAGAGACTTCTAGCGGATTGTCCATCAATAGCGATCAAAGATTGCTAGCCTTGGATTATTAGTCTCGTGGCTATGAACCAAGTAAAAACATATGCGTTCTTATTTACTATTTCTTTGTTTGTTTTTCACTATGCTATTACTTTAATTTTATGAGTTTTATGAACGAAAAGCAAAAGATTTTTAAAACGTTATTCACCGCTCTTCCAGCGTTCTTTCTGATCCAACAGATACTGCTACGGTCGTGAGAACACACACAATTGACTTCCATGTGATTGTGTCTCTCAGTCGTGTATGCTGGTGCACACAGGGGATGATACACTTATGTTATATATATATATATATATATATATATATATATATATATATATATATATATATCGTGTGATTCGTGTATGAAAACGAAAATGCTTAGTAACTTTTAATCACGTGCAAGCGCCCATTTCTCATGCCCGAATGGGAAATGCATAGTAACTTCCCCGTCGAAGTCTCTCTTCACCCATAGCAGCTCGGCATTGCCACTGAACGAGCGAATTTCGATTGTGTATATATATATATATATATATATATATATATATCGTGTGATTCGTGTATGAAAACGAAAATGCATAGTAACTTTTAATCACGTGCAAGCGCCCATTTCTCATGCCCGAATGGGAAATACACAGTAACTTCCCCATCGAAGTCTCTCTCCACCCATAGCAGCTCGACATTGCCACTGAACGAGCGAATTTCGATCGCAATTCGATCGGAGTCGGAGTCTGACAGGATCGTGATCGAATTCCGACATGATTGGGGTGGGAATCAACTGCAGTGCTGACAACTGCATTTCAATTGGATTCTGGCCAAATTTCAATAGGAATCCTACCACGCTTCAGTCGGACTCCAGTGCCTGCTAGACCGTAGCCTCATTCAAGTCGGAATCTAGCCATAGTTAGGTCAGCCAATCGATTGGATTACGACGACGACCCTGACAGATTTAGGGGTTAGTCTATAGTGCTCATCGGAGAAGACAACAAAGGTGGAGCATTGTACATTTTCCATTTACCATGTAATATCATGAATCAAACGGTGGAGAAGTTGTCGCGCAAGTGGTGCACATATATATATTTCTTATGTTGTGTGACAATCGTTGTGCGGTCGTACGTGACGCGCTTTAAGCCATCTAATCTCTGTCTAATTCATGGGATTGCATAGTAGTAAATGAGAAATGCACAGTGCTCCCGCCCGCGATGTTCTTCTCCGATTAGTACTATAGTCAACCCCTGAACCCGTCGAGGTCACCATCGCATTGTAGTTCGACCGATCGGATCACAGTTGGTTTTCGATCGAATTGCGACTGGAATTGGCCACAATTGTTGCCGCCATCAACTGCGATGTTGGCGGTTACAATTCAGTCAGATTCTAATCACAGTCCGATCAACACATGAGTCTAGTCAGATCATGATCAGATTCCGATCAGATTGTAACTGAATTGTGACGTCGCAGTTGAGTTCATCATAAAGAACCCGAGACCCTTTCTTGCCACTGTAACAATTTTGGGTGATAGATCCGAATGACAAACATGTTGTTCGATCAACAAATATGTCATGCATATCTTGTTGCACAAAATCATCCAAACGATCATGCATGCACCATAATAAACCTCGTATACTAAATTTTATATCACATTAAAATGACCTATGACGATCTTTATGTATGATCTTTCACAAGTGACTCTGATACCACTGTTGGGAATCCTATGCGATAAACAATAAAATCATAGCAGAAAAAGGATCTCTTGAGCGATCCATGCGAAAGAAAACTCATACAAAGTATATATCAAAAGCGCTATCCTATAGGGTATACCTTTGATGCGTACCCTTTGTCTATCCCGCTCGTCCACGGTTCGTCGGATTTCTTGTATGTTCAAGCGTACGTGCCTCTATGGTATCCACACGAACACTCTTTTGGAGAAAGGTTGTGCTAGCAACACCACAAAAGAGAGCTAGACTAAGAAAGGATTTCGGCCAAGAAGAAGAAGAAGGGGAAAACAAAGGCAATCTCCACTATCCCTCTTCATGATCCAAAGCCCCCTTTTTTATATTCATCCCATGAATATAAAAGGTTTCATCCAACCCTTGGTTTTTTCTTTTCAATGCATGATTAATCCATATTAATCATGCATGAAAAGAGGTTTCATCTAACCCTTGGTTTTTCCTCTTCAATGCATGATTAATCCATATTAATCATGCATGATGAATTCATATCATTCAAATTGATTTGAGTTCATATCAAATCAATTTGAATCCAACTCAATTCAACCATTTAATTTGAGTCTAACTCAAATTCAACCTTTTCAATGAATCAAATTCAATGCCTAATGGTTCATTTAGTCAAACTAAAATGAACCCAATCTCCAAAATAACATGTTCTTTGTGTGTGACCCTATAGGTTTTCGTAACGTTGGCAATGTCTCCAAATCACTTTAAACACATAAGCAATAAGCGGCATCTAGCAATGCATCATTGTTACCCAAGTTATGAAAATATCAAGATTCGACAAAATCTTTCTGTAACTATTATCTTGTATGTCCTTGTCCTTCTATCCTCGATATTTAGATTGATCAATGAGGCATAGACTGTGTCATCCTCTTATCAATCTTTGTGTTTCTTGATCACCAAGTAGACTCACTCAAATAAATGAGCTCAATATCTCATATTGACTCATTTGAGCTTGACCATACATTTTGTGGTCCTACTCTATCAAGAGGTCTAAAGATATCACTCCCGTCATATGGGAGGGATAGATCTCATCTACATCACTCATATCCCTCTGCATAATTTGTTACATACCCAGTGATCACCTTTATAGTCCACCCTATTACGGGTGACGTTTGATTATGCCAAAGTACATAACTCCTTATGTAGAGAACCGTAGTGATTTCAGGTCTAAGGACTATTCATACTAATAGTCACATGAGAAAGTTTATGATACTCATATAATAATCCATGAAACTTTCTTATAGCGAGTCAACTTAGTATATATTCTCTAATATATACTCATGTGTCAACGTGATATCACATATCCATGACCTGTGAGATCAAATCATCAATTGACTTACATGCTAGTCTCAATGCATTAATATTGCCCTTACATATTAATACTTGACTAGGAATATTTAAGAATAGTGTTCTCCATAGCTTCTCACAATCAATTCTATCAATTGATATGTTGTAGATAAGAACCTACTTTCTTGGGTATTATTATATTTATTTAGATGACACAAGCATGAAGTAAATATAATAACCAAACTTTGCCTTTATTAATAAAGTATGATACATATGATCCCTAATCAATCATCCCATGATTGACACTAAGGGTTGACACTAACACATCTGATGTAATTCCAAGTCATAATGTGCTATAATAACTAAACTAACATGAATTGATACAAATTTCACATAGAAGAAAATGTCTTTTCGAAGTTAATACTCTCTTGTTGTGTATATCCTTTTGCAACTAAACTAGTTTTGTATCGATTAATCGATCCATCTGCTTTCCTAGTAATTTTAAGAATTCATTTACTCTCAATAGCTCTTCGACCTAAAAGAAAATCGACTAAATCTCAAACATATTTTTTATAGACTGCATTTCTTCATCCATTGCATCTTTTCACTTTTCTCTAACATTGCATCTCAATGCTTCCTCAATAGTACGAGATTCATCATCATCAACTAGGAGTATCATTAATGCCTCAACAAATCTTTTTCGAGGTTTAATATTACGAATACTTCTTTGTAAGTTGGGCTATCAAGAAATCAACTCATGACTTGACAAATCACTCTCACTTGGTTGACTAGATTCAAATATCCCTTGTGACACCTCTATCGTTGATAAAGTATCATCCTCCTTAAATAGAGGAACAGTTTTACAAATGTCACCTCTTATTGGAAACTCATTTTCGAGAAAAGTTGTATCTCTCGATTCTATTTCGGAGATGGTTGTTTCTTATTGCTCACCAATAAAAATATAACCTTTGGAGGTTTCAGAATATCTTATAAAAATACACTTCTTACTCCCTAGGTCCTAATTTTTCATATTTATGAGTATTATCATGAACATAAGCATCTGATCCCCCCCCCCCTCCCCAAGGTCTCAGATTATTCAAATTTGATTTTCTATCTGTCCAACGTTCATATGGGGTAAATGGAATATATTTTGAAGACACTCTGTCAAGTATATAGATTGTTGTTAATAATATATCTTTTTAATAAAAGATTGAAAAATTAGCTTGAGTCCTCGTAAATCTAACTATATTTAGAAGAGTTCTTTTTTTTTTCAACAATCTCATTTTGCTATGGAGTTTCTGGGATTATCAACCGTCTTATAATCCCTTTATCATTGCATATTGTCTTGAATTGATCAGACAAATATTGACCCGCATGGTAAGTGTGCAAGGTTTTCACCTTATGCTCCAATTGATTCTGAACTTCATTAATATAACAAATGAAGCAATCTAATGCTTTAGATTTATGAGAAATCAAGTATACATGATCAAAATGTGTGTAATTATCAATAAATATAATGAAATATGAAGCTCCATGTCTTGTCTTCACATCCATTAGACCATAAATATTCGAATGAATTAGTTGTAATTGTGATTCAGCTCTAATAGTCTGACCAAATAGCTTCCTAGTTGCTTTTTCAACCTGATAATACTCATATACTAATAAGTTAATCTTAGCGTGAGTGTCTGGCAAGCCTTCTCTAGCTAACCTATTCATACATTCTTGTACAATATATCCCAATTTAGCATGCCAAATTTCATCAGGAATATTAGCATAACTAGTAAGAACAATGTTTGAAAAACAAACATCAATTCCATAATTGATATCCAGTTCTACATCAAGAACCATAAAAACTATTTATCAAAAAATCATGTCCAATTAACACTAAGTTAATATGAAGTTCACATATTGGTTGTAAAAGTTTTTACAATATTCAAAATCAAGAAGACTTTGTTAGTGCCTATAAGATTTACATATCTCCACAATGATATTATATTGTCCACTTTGAGCCTAAGCCTTCATGGTTTTATTTTTGGATTTTACCCAAAAGATCTCACACCAATGGAGATATCTTTTTATCTTATAAGAACATGATATTTTCTATGTTTTACCAATGTAGGACTTTAATTGTATTCTCCATACTCTCAACAATCCCCCCCCCCCCCCTCAAACAAAAGACCACATTGAGCCCCCCTCAAGCTTATCCATCCTTGAAGGACTTTCTCTGCTTGATGTCCAATCTTCAACCCACCAAGGTTTCCTGCCAACTGTCTAGTCCTTTTGACCTAGCTAGACTTCCTGCTAGTTATTCAAACCTTTTGGCACAATTGGACTTTTTTCCAGTTGTTCGATCCTCCCGACCCAACTGGACTTCCTATCTGGTATCTGGTTCTCTTGATCCGGACATGGGAGCTCCACTTCCTTCATTCGAGGTTCATGGCTTGACATGGACCATGACTTTGATACCAATTGTTAGTGCCTATAAGATTCACATATCTCCACAATGACATGATATTGTCAATTTTGGGCCTAAGCCCTCATGATTTTGTTTTTTGACTTTACCCAAAAGGCCTCACACTAATGGAGATATCTTTTTATCTTATAAGCACAAAATCTTTTTCATGTCTTACCAATGTGGGACTTTGATTGTATTCCCCATACTCTCAACAAACTTGTAATAGAAACTAAATTCCATCGAATCTCAGGAGCATAAAGAACATATTGTAGAAATAAAGTACGTCCACCATGAAGGTTGAATTTGCAAGTGTCAACTCTTTTAGCTTTAATCCCTATATTGTTTCCCATATATGTCAATTGGTACCCGATGATACTCCATGAGTGTAACTCGCTCACGAGCTACGCGATTTGTTTCTCTTGAATCTATAATCCACAAAGATAAAAATCAGCTGACAATACTAAACTAGCAACATAATGCTCATGAAAAGAAGACAAATATAGATCTACCTTTTCGACTCATAACAATCCTAAATGAAGTGACCCTTCTTGCCATAGTTAAGGCAAGTTAATTTGCTTTTAGATTTCTATCTAGTCTTCTTTCCTTTATTCTACTTGTTTGGGTCTAGCCCAGCAGCAACACTAGCTTCTCTTCTCTTTCCCTTCTTAAACCATTTTTTTCTTAGATCATGGTGCTCCAATTGAACCGACAGCTACAAAATATTATCTAGAAATCCTTACGGATTCAACTCTCTCCGCCTCCAGTTAAACATGGCGTGAGACATCAATGAAAGTTTTGATATTTTTTAATGTGAGTCATGTTATGTTTCATCGTCTCCTAAGAATAAGAAAGGGAACAAATAACTGTCTGAATCTGTTGTTCATCGGTCAACTCATGACCACCAGTCTTAAGCTCCCGAATCATACAGGATATCTCCCTCATGTGTTAAGCCATGGAGACATTCGGGTGTTTTTTATAGTTGTCAAACTTAATTGTCAGCTGACGAAACTTGCTTAAGTTTACTCCATTGTTTTTTTTCTCTAAGGGTTACCCAAACAATATGAGCCGATGAAAATGGCTCATACTCATAAACTAGGTCATCCACCATTGAACAAATCAATATAGCCTTATTAATGGAGTACTTTTTCTTCCAGGCCTTGTAGGCATCAAGATCACGTCTATGTTCTGTTGTCGAACCATCAGCATGTTCGTCCATAACCTGATGAACATTCTCTAGAACTTCTTGTTCCTCAAGAACATTTTGCATCTTAAGGTGTCAAATTTTGTAGTTATCCTTATTCAATTTCTCTCTCTTATTGATTTCAATTATGAAGTTTTTAGTAGTCATAATTTATCAGAAATAAGCTCATTATTAAGTTATTCAATATAAGTCATATGTATGAAATTTATGATTGACTTAATATAAATTTGAGTTGGTTTACAAAATCAAGTGGCAATTATGTTTCTACTCATCATTTGTATGTACCAATCTAACCAACACTGATCAACTATATTACATACATCCCAAAATAAAATAATACTTGTTAATTAGAAAAATATTCTATAGAAATTTTTCTAGATTTAAATGGAATTTTTATGACATTTTATGCAAAATATTTAATAGGCTTTGAAGAAGCCTATTCGGATTATCATATATTAAGGAGTTAATAGGTTTAATTAGTCTAGGTTATAAATAGAAAACCTTAGTTTCTATTTAAATTTCAACTTATATATATATATATATATATATTCCTTATTTTTCTCTCTCGGCGCTCGATTTCTGTCACCCTCTCCCCAATCTCTTCTCTTCCGTTGCCCTCTTCCACATCCGTCGCCCCCTTCACGTGAGCTCGGCTCGGCAATGCCGTCACCGCACTCAATCGTTGTTGTCACCGATGATCTCTCCCATCTGTGGCTTATTGGAGAAAGGTGTCACTACAAGCAGCCACTCGGTCGTCGCTTGCCTCTCCGTTCGATCGCCATCAGCCGTCGTTTCTCCTATCGCAGCTACAACTCCGCCAACTTGTTCACTTCTCCGAGCTTTGACAGACGAACCATCAACCACCATGTCGTCGCAGCCAGCCTCCTCCCTTACACATGAGAACCTCCGCAACCACCATAGTTGACTCGACCACTTTGTCGACTCAATTTCCTAGATCTGGAAGGCAGTAAGCATCACTTGGCCTTCTGTTTGAATGCCTAGACTGAGCATTGCGAGCTCGGCTTGCCTCAGGCCATAACCACAGTGGCTTTGTGCCTCATCGCCAACTACCTATGTCATTATTAACTGTCAATTTTTTTTTTGTCGATACAGTCTGGGTTTTCGCCATGAGCAACCACCATTGGCACAATTGGGAAGCATGCCATCGATGTAGCTTTTGGTGGTTCAAGGGTAGAATTGCGAATCAACCATAGTTGATTTCTAGTAAGCTTATTTATGTTCCTGTTACTACGAATTGTGGATGCAAAGATTTATCTCAGAGGGAATTGGTGATATATTTCTGGTGATGAAGTGAGCTGAATAGAGTTCTCCTATTTGGTAGGAGGCTTGATTCTAAATCCGTTGCCTTGGAAACAAGACAAGGTAAGCTTGAATCTAAGTGTTATGGAAACAACATTTGAATTAATGTTGGTTGATGTGTATGATGAAATCGAAGTAATAGGTAGTTAACAAATGGTGATATGGCAATATCTTTGTAGGATTGGTGGATGATATCTTAATTAATCTTCGATTAGTTAATAGGGATACACAGTCAATGTGAGATTTGATTTGATCACTTGACATACAGTAGAAATTAGTTGGGTGTTCTATGTTCTATGTACAGGATCTTGATTCGAGACAGATTTGCAAATGCGAAGACCATCAACACGATCTACATATTAGGTGGGTGATTTCTCTTTGACTCTTGTAGATCTTGATCTTAGCGTATGAACTTTGTTAATGATAGATAGAATTATCTTGACTCCACTCTACTTATTCTTATACTTGATACTTAGCCATTGAACTTTGAGATACTCATTCGATATTTATACAATCTTATTTCATCACTATTATTGATTATATATACTATATATATATTTGATCTATGGATATTGCATAAGTACATGTAGTTGAGTACATGTAGTGGACTACAGTTATAGTCCTTGATATGGTCATCATGTTGTACCACTAGGGTTGGCAATGGTATTAATTGCAGAATGGATTATCTGATTGCATGACTTTGCATTAAGCATCTTCTGTCGACCATTATTACCGTGGATGATTGAGTGGGTCATCAGTGGAGTGTTGTTTATGAACTGGAGGTCCTAACATGATATGTGTATATGTCTGTCGTTTATGACTCCCTGTGAGGTAGTGTGCATTTCGGAGGGCTTACATGTTGGGAGTATAGGAAATACAAATAAAGTCCTACATTGATAAGACATGGAAAAGATCATGTACTTATAAGATAAAAAGATATCTCCATTGGCATGAGGTCTTTTGGGTAAAGTCTAAAAATAAAACCATGAAGGCTTAGGTCCAAAGTGGACAATGTCATACAATTATGGAGATATGTGGATCTTATATGCACTAACAATTGATATCAGAGTCATGATCCATGTCAAGCCATGAACCTTAAACGAAGGATGTGGAGCTCTCATATCCGGATCAAGAGAATCAGACACCATGAAGGAAGTCCTGTGGGATAGTGGTTGCCAGAGACATGGATAGTTGATTTCTTCAGCACACGACCACTCGTGAGTAGTGATAGTTAGAGTTGCTTGCAACAAAAACCCCTTATATGTGACTAGATAGCTACTTACTAAAACTGCTCATTTGGCCACTCATGAGTAGTGGTAGCTTGAGTTGGGACAGTTATCGTATTTTGTTCACCCAAGCCACACAGGGTCATGGTAGTGAGGTGTGCAAGCATTGACCATGCATGTGCATCACCGTGGAGGCGCATATTTTTGTTTGATGCATATTGCATATGCTTGTGATTTGTTGCATTTGTTTGAGTTATGATTGTTGCATATGTTTGTACATCATTATACATACCATTTGCATAGTATATATTGTTATATATGGAGTACTTGGGTATGAGTTAGATCAGGTTGTTATGTACATTTGATCAACATTATGTTATTGCATAGGATGGACCAGGTTTGTTTATGTATTTAATTATATGTTGTTCATATGATTATGTGTTGATCATAGATGTGATATTATTCATGTGTGTTATTCGTATATATTACGCTATTGTATACTTGTCAGGTTATTATGAGTTGTATCATTGCAAACATTCAGGTAAGTACATCACGTTATATCTAGTGGGTCAGGTTGTTATACGCATTGATTAGATTATACTGATGGTTATTTATTACTACCTTTAAGACTGTGTGGCTGTTAATCTTCATATGTTTATTTAGTTCATGCACTATCTAATCTTTATCACTAAGGTTTATACTCACAACCATAGACCCTGGGTTTTCCTGTCGCCATGTAGCAAGTAGAAGATTCCTTGGATGCTAGGAGCTCCGCCGACTGATCTCATCTCACACCAAGCGTTTGGATTCTATTCCGTATTCGTGTTGTATTATTTTGGATTGTATATTTTGGATTTTGTTTTATATGGCTTCCGCATTTTGGTTTTGGTTGTGATATTGATTTCTATTATGTTTTTAGATTATGGTTGTGTCAAAATTGCACCGGTGCATATCTGTGTATCTTTATATTTCTAATATCTATCAGGGTTATTTTATTATGATATATGGTTATGGGTGTTAGCGGCTATGTGGACCTTGTATCGGTATTGTATCTTATATTATCACTAAAGGGTACAGTCCGATCGACAGATAAGTGTTGGTGCAACAATGCCCTAAGCATTTATATATATTTTGATGTTTGGATAATCATCTAAGTTAGGCAATGTTTTGTGATCTAATTGTATACATGTTTAAGTGACAGGAAAATCCAAGTATGAAGACTTGGTAAAAGACAAGTCCAAGTGTGATCTTGGCAAAGAGAAGTCAAGGAAAGGTCTTGGCAGCATAAGTCCAAGCATGTAGTCTTGGCGGCGTAAAGTCCAAGCAGTCCTTGGAAAAGGAAGACCAAAGGAAAGTCTTGGCGGCATAAGTCCAAGCATGTAGTCTTGGCGGCGTAAAGTCCAAGCGTACTTTGGCAAAGAAGAAACCCAAAGCATGACGAAACCGAAGGAAGCTTTTGAAGGCAAGCGCATGGATGGAGTCGTGGACTCAGAGAAATCCTAGAGGCGCTGAGTGATGGAGAAGCTAGAAGGTTAAGTCTAGGCTTAGGTTATGTTTTCAAGTATGAATTAGTCATACTTGGAGTGTGCCAGTCGACTGGAACATGGTATCGGTCGAACTGGCCCTTAAAATATAGCATTAGAGTTTGGAAGGCTGTTATCGATCGGGGTTATCGATCAAGCGGTGACGATCGACTCGACTCGATGCGCACAAGTTGGTAGTCGATCGCCACAAACAGTAGGGCCCATAGCCGATCGGCGATCGGCTATGCGATCGGTCGAATCGCCATCGCTGGGCGATCGATAGTCTTCCCGTTGGCAATGACGACGGCAAATCCCGCATAATCCGATCGCTCGCCGTTAGAATCGGCGGCGTCTGATCGATGTAAGTCATCGGTCCGATAGACCTCAACGGGAAAAAGAGGCTCTCTCTATAAAAGAGCCCAAGGGGAGCAAGAAGAGCCTAATGCTTATATTCTGATCTTTCTTCTAAGCTCCTACAAGTTTTTCCAAGCTTTCTAAGTGTATTAATCTCCTTTCTCCTCTCAAATCTTCATTGTCATCTTTTGTAAGAAGAGGAGGTCTTTGTAAAGAGAAAGCTTCATAGTGAAATTGCTTGGGTTGATCCACCTTAAGGATCACCGTGGAGTAGGAGCGTTATCTCCGAACCACGTAAAGGCTTTGTTAGCATTGGTTTTTGTTTTTACATATATTACTTGTGTTTGCTTTCGCTAATTACTTTTGTAGAAACGAAAAGAGCTATTCACCCCCCCTCTAGCTTTCAAACGATCCCTTACAAGTGGTATCAGAGTCCGGATCGCATCGGAAGATCTAGCAATCAACCGGAGCAAAGATGGCATTTCAAGAGGGGTATAGCACGGCGAGGCCTCCGTTCTTCGACGGCAACGATTTTGGATATTGGAAAGGTAGGATGGAGTATTATTTAATGAACGATATTGAAAATTGGTTTAGTATTGTAGATGGTTTTGAGAAGCCGATCGACGAATTCGGAGCACCACTACCGACAAAGGATTGGACAAGAGAGATGGCCAAGAAAGCACAAACGAATGCAAAAGCAACGACCACACTTCAATGTGGTCTATCCAAGGAGCAACTATCTAAGGTCGGGCCATTCAACTCCGCAAAAGAGCTTTGGGAGAAGCTCATCGAACTCAACGAAGGATCCAAAGAGACAAGAAGGGCCAAGAGGGATCTTTTGATTGGCCAACTCCAAAGCTTCACTATGAAGACAAATGAAACGGTGAGCCAAATGCACGGGCGCTTCAAGGAGGTAGTCAACGGACTACACGTTATAGGTGAAAAGGTCGACAACCGAGACCTTGTGAGGTATGTACTACAAGCCTTCCCTAGGACCACCTTATGGGTCTCAATGGTAGATGCCTATAAGGTCTCTAGGGATCTTTCATTAGTTAAATTAGATGAGTTATTTTGTGAATTTCAATTGCATGAACAAGCTAACACTTCATCCAAAGAGAAGGGTATAGCTCTTGTTGTAGGAAAGAAGGAGGTGTCTTCCTCATCCGAATCCGAGGAGGACTCATCAAGTAGTGAGGATGAGTTGTCGGCAAGTGAGGTAGCACACTACGTCAAGAAATTTGGTGGGAAGTCAAGGAGGCTCACCAAGAAGGATGTGAAGAGGATATTTCAATCCTCAAGAGGTAAATCTTCTAACAATTCAAATTCTATTTCTAACGTGACGTGTTTTGGTTGCAACAAGAAAGGGCATATAAAGCCCAATTGCCCGGAACTAAAGAAAAAGGAGGAGAAGGATAAGAAGAAGAAGGAAAAGAAGAAGAAGGAGGCGATGTTGGCACAGACGTGGGACACTCTAAGTATGGAGGAGTCTACTGACGGTGAAGAAGTTTGTCATTCAACCCGGAACTTAGCCCTCATGGCATTGGAAGAAACCGGAAGCTCAAGCGAGGAGTCTTCTTCCTCTTCAAGTGATGAATCATCATCAAGTGATGATGATGAGGTAAATGACTCACCCAAAGTAGATTTACTTTATAAGACTATTGCATGTTTACAAAATGCTTTAAATAGATCAACAACTAGGATTAAGGATCTAAAATTAGAAATCAAATCATTTAAGAATATAGATGCATCATGTGATAAATCATCTAGTGATGATGAGTGTACTCTTAGGGATGAAAATGATGAGTTAAGAAAAGAAATAAGTAAATTAAGAACATGCCTAGAAAAGTTCACTAATGGTTCCAAATATCTAGATATGATTATCAAGGACCAAAGGGCAATTTACAATAAGGCCGGTTTAGGATATAAACCTAAGGAGAAAGAGGTAGCATTTGCATCCCTAGTTAGTAGAAAATCCATGATTAAAAGCAAGGGGAGAAAAGCATGGGTACCAAAGAAATTTATAACTAATGCTAGTGGTCCTAAGATTTGGGTACCTAAGGATTGTGTTTTTCATGTGACATAGGTAGAAGATCCAAGCTTGTGGATAGTTGATAGTGGGTGCTCAAAGCATATGACCGGGGATGAGAGAAAATTCTCCACTATCAACCACACTAGCCAAGGAAAAGTGTCTTTTGGTAATAGCGGCAAACTTAAAATCTTAGGAAAGGGCACCATTGAGGTATCTCCCAATCTTGCTATTCATAAAGTTCTATTAGTTAAAAATATGAAATTTAACTTACTTAGTGTAAGCCAATTATGTGATGCAAATTTTGATGTTAAGTTTGATTCCTCAAAATGCTTTATAAGACACAAAACTATAAATGATTGCATGTTAGTAGGCTTTAGAAAATCAAATATATATTATGTTGATTTATCTTATGCTACTAATCCTTCCACTAAGTGTCTTATTGCAAAAGAGGAAGAAAGTTGGCTTTGGCATAGGAGACTAGGTCACATAAACATGAAGAATATAGCCAAAATAGCAAAATTGAAGCTAGTCAAAGGATTGCCTAGAGTCAAATATCTCAAGGACAAGATGTGTGATGCTTGTCAAGAAGGGAAACAATCAAAAACATCACACAAAGGTAAAAATTTACTTAGTACCGCTTTACCATTAGAATTGCTACATATGGATTTATTTGATTGCCATAGTACCTCATCTATAATTGGTAGTAAATATTGCTTGGTAATAGTAGATGATTTTTCTAGGTTTACTTGGGTGTTTTTCTTGAAAAATAAGGATGAAACCTTAGAAATAATCATAGGATTTAGCAAAAGAGTAGAAAATGAAAGAAAACTCAAAATCAACCGGATCCGTAGTGATCATGGTGGAGAGTTTGAGAATTCTAACTTTTCAACTTTTTGCTTAGAACAAGGGTACAAGCACGAATTTTCTTATCCTAGAACACCCTAACAAAATGGGGTTGTGGAAAGGAAAAATCGTGCCCTACAAGAAGCGGCTAGGACAATGCTTAATGCATATTCCTTACCTAGCTACTTGTGGGCGGAAGCGGTTAATACCGCTTGCTATATCCAAAATAGGGTATTAATTCATAGGTTTTTAGGAAAAACTCCATTTGAATTGTGGAATGGTACAATTCCAACAATTCATTATTTTAAGGTCTTTGGATGTAAAGTCTATATCTTAAATACCAAAGATAACCTAAGTAAATTTGAGTCCAAAGCGGATGAGAGAATCCTAGTTGGATACTCATCCACTAGTGTATGATATAGAGTTTACAATAAAAGGACTCAAAAGATTGAAGAATCTTCAAATGTTCAATTTGATGAAACTTCAAATACATACCCTAGAAAATCCCCTATTGATGATGACATAAATAATGAAAATCAAGAAATTACCAAACAATTTCAAGATTTAAACTTAGGGGGTAATAATCAAGGGGGAGGATTGGATCAAGGGAAAGTAAGGGATGATTCCGATAATGAACATAGAATTGAAGTAAATCATGATCAAACTCAACTTGATACACCTCCTAGAACCATAAGAGTTCATCAAAGTCACCCATTAGATCAAATTGTGGGTGAATTATCTCAAGGAGTTAGGACTAGGTCATTCCATAGGGACCCCACTAGTCATATAGCTCTAATTTCTCAAATTGAGCCCAAAAACATTAAAGATGCATTACTTGATCCGGATTGGATCTTAGCAATGCAAGATGAATTGGCTCAATTTGATAGGAGTCAAGTGTGGGAGTTAGTTCCTAGACCAAGTGAAAACACTATTATTACTACAAGATGGGTCTTTAGGAACAAACTAGATGACCAAGGGAATATCACTAGAAATAAAGCACGATTAGTTGCAAGGGGTTTTAATCAACTTGAATCACTTGATTATGATGAAACATATCCCCCGGATGCTAGATTAGAGTCCATTAGAATACTTTTAGCATATGCCTCCTATATGGGTTTCAAACTCCATCAAATGGATGTCAAATCGGCATTCCTAAATGGGTTTATTAAGGAAGAGGTGTATGTAGAACAACCTCCCGGGTTTGAAAATATGGCCTACCCAAACCATGTATACAAACTTAGGAAAGCCTTATATGGTTTGAAACAAGCTCCCCGGGCTTGGTATGAAAGATTGTCAACCTTCCTAATCTCGAAGGATTTTGAAGGGTAGTATAGATCAAACTCTCTTTATAAAGTCATCCTCGAAGGACATCTTTGTAGCCCATGTGTATTTTGATGACATTATCTGTGGGTCAACATATGATGTGCTTCTTCAAGACTTTATTCAAAATATGGAAAAAGAGTTTGAGATGAGTCTAGTTGGAGAATTAAATTTCTTCCTAGGTTTGCAAGTTAAACAAACTAGTGAAGGAATTTACATTTATCAAACCAAATATGCTAAGGAAATGATTAAGAAATTTGGTTTAGAAAATGCTAAGGTAGTGTCAACTCAAATGGCAACAAATGCCAAAATAGATAGTGATAGTGAAGGAAAACAAATAGATCTTACCCTTTATAGGAGCATGATTGGTAGCCTCTTGTATTTAACCGCTAGTAGACCCGACATATTATTTGCGGTTGGTATGTGTGCTAGGTATCAATCATGTGCTAAGGAATCTCATTTAGTTGCCGTTAAAAGAATTTTAAGATATGTCAAGGGCACACTAAATGTAGGTCTATGGTACCCTAGGACTAGGTCATTTGAATTACTTGGGTATACCGATTCCGATTATGCCGGGTGCAAATTGGATAGGAAAAGTACTAGTGGTGGATGCCAATTTCTTGGGTCCTCCCTAGTTAGTTGGAGTAGTAGGAAGCAACATTGTGTTGCTTTATCAACCACCCGAATATGTTGCTATGGGTGGTTGTGTAGCTCAACTATTATGGATGAAACATACCTTAGAAGATTATGAGCTAACTTACTCCAACATGAAAGTACTTTGTGATAATGTGAGCACCATTAACTTGACCAAAAATCCGTGCATCACTCTAGGACCAAGCACATTGAAGTGAAACATCACTTCATTAGAGACCATGTGGCTAAGGGGACATTGAGCTTAATTACATTGAATCTAAGTCCAACCTAGCCGACATCTTTACCAAGCCTCTCCCGAACTAGAATTTTCATCACTTAGAGAGAACTTGGGATGTGCTTTGTAGAAAATAAGTTTAGTTTTGCATGATTATATATAAATACAAGGATTTAAAACTTTAAACATATCACAAAACACATAGGAAACCAATATTTTTGTATTGAGCCACCTAGACAACATGTGAGATGTTAGGGAGATGCACTTGGTTCATCATGCTTGTTACGATGCATTACTATGAACCAAAGTGTCATCTAGAAACATTAATCCTTCATTGGACCAATCATTGGGAAGGCCTATGTACAATTAATGTGCATATAGCTCCAAGAATATGATTGGAAATGTCAAATAAAATGTAAACTATGTCTATCAAACCTTGAGAAACAATTTCCTATTGATAAGCCAAAGTGATACAAAGTTTTGCAAAAATATCATAACTTTTGCAAAATCTCAAGATTGTGTCAATATCAAAATCTAGAGGTAATATAATTTTAAAATAATTTTTCCTTGATAGGAAATGATCTAACAATATTACCCACGAAATTTTGTGATTTTTTGATCTTTATTGAATTAATTATGAATTTTTAAATCTGGCCAAAAAATTATCGATCGGTGATATCGATCACCGTACCTAACGCTTGATTCGCCGG
The DNA here is from genome assembly GCA_025175895.1 of Wurfbainia villosa. NCBI lineage: Eukaryota > Viridiplantae > Streptophyta > Magnoliopsida > Zingiberales > Zingiberaceae > Wurfbainia > Wurfbainia villosa. Next base: position 5,771,737 of record JAKLTH010000238.1, read on the forward strand.
ATCTCGATGATATCGAACCGAGCTTACAGTTCGTTATCGGTTCGGACCGCCATTTATGCGATCGGCGCTATCTGAGAATAGTTCGTATCACGGTGATCGATTCGGCCGATAACCATCGGGCCGATTGCCATTTATAGCGATCGGCCCAGCATCTGAAATCGTTAAAATCTGATCCACGATCGATTGACTAACAGCGATCGGGATTTTAGGGCTTTCCACCGGTTGACTTCGAACCTCTCGATTTCTCTCTTCTTTCCTCTTCCGAGACTGTCCACCGCACCTCTTAGCCGTTCTCCTTTGTTTTCCGTGACCTCACCGATCGACACGTGATCCCATTTAGAGTGCTCTCCAACTCGAGGACCTTCTCGTGTCACTCGATTCGCTCTAGGGTCGATCCTTTCGGCTAGGGTTTCGTGGTCCGGCACTGATCCTTGTTCACCATGCCACCTAGGTATATTTTCTTTCATGATCAATGTTTTGTTTTGTTTCTATGATTGTATTTCACTAACCCATGCTTATCTTGTTCATGCATCATCAACCTACATTGTGCATGTTTTGTTGTCTTTTCGCCCATTTAGAATTAAGCACGTTGCTACTAAGCGCACCGGGCACCTCCGACCAATGAGGGCCCACAAACCTCAACCCTCTGTTGATCCTCGATTTCCAAATTCCGCCCTTGAAAGTGCTTTTCATAAAAACAAATTCCAACTTATTCCACCTAGGAATGGATTCCAAGTTTCTTAAAGACTTCGTTTACATTGTTCAAATCATCCAACATTACAACCTTGAGTCTTTGGTTTTCTGTGAACATCACGTAAACATCACCCTCCTCTCTGAATTTTTCAACAATCTACGACCGGTTGGAGATGGGCTGAGATACCGGACTCGCGTTGCTTAGCGCGATCTGGATTTCAGTCCTCAGATCTGGACCGATTTTCTCGGATGTCTTCCTTCCGAGAGTGATTTCACTCTATATCCATCTTGGAGTGAACCTCTTCCATCTCCCTTTGAGGATATTTCTTTAGATTCCCTTCATGATACCTTATATCACTATCCTCGACCTTTGAACACCAATTTATTTCAATCACAAGAACTGTCTGCTTCTGACAATGTCCTTTATAAGGTCATTGCTCATTGTCTTCTTCCCATTGTTACCCGTGGTTTAGCCTTGGTTCGCCCTCCACACCTACTTCTCATGCATTTATTTCGTCAATACTTAGACATTAACATTGGTCTCAATACCTTCCAATGCATCATTCATTTCATAAGGCCAAACAATGGGAAGATTCACATACCATTTGGAAATGTCCTCACTCAATGGCTCAGCTCTGTAGGCATTGATGTGAATATAGGAGTCATTAAAGTCATGAATAGGAAATATGATCAGATGACTCGACGGAGTTTCTCATTGGCGGGCCTGAAGGCCGACAGAGGATCCGTCTTCTGGGACCCAGCACGGCGGGTAGCAGGTGCCGCTCCGGCACCAGAGGATCTTCTTGCGAGGAGTAGCGAGGATGGATGCCGCAGGTGTTGCTAAGGGATTCTTTGCGGGAGACTGCGCAGCGATCATCGCTCTACCAGACACATCCCTCGGTGCCCGCTTCGATGCTTTTGCGGAGCGGGTGGACACACGTATTGAGGAGCTGCGCCTCGAGCATCAGGAGCTCCTCTCCCTCGTGAGAGAGGTGCATCGGCAGCAGCAGGACATCTTGGCGATTCTCCGCCCTGCTGCCCCTGGACACCCACCTCACGATGGTTCGTCATCGGCACCGATGGATGCTGAGGACGACGATCGTTAGATCGCTTGTTTTTTGGCCGTATGTACGGCATAAACTCCTACTTATGTAATGACTTTTGATTGATGATATGAAATTGTTTTTTATTATTCACTTCTATTAGTGCCTACAATTTGTTGTTTATCAAGTTTAGAAGTTGAGCATATAGTACGAAGTTATGAATATTGATACGATACAATTACACTTTTTGTGTCATAATTTTTGTTGTTTTAAATATCGTATCAATCCATTAATCTGATGAACATGTTTTTCGTCTAATATTTTTCATATGTTATATTAGTCGAATAAAATGTGTATGCCAAGTTTCGTGATTTTTGGACACCCACGTAATTTTCTCGCATTTTCAAACCTTGGTGAAAAACTCGAAATTGATTTATGCGATATCGATCATTGCCGTTAGCACTGGCCGATCGCCATGGTCGGCATTGATTCGCCTATTCCAGTCGAACCGGTGTCACTGCTTTGGAATGAAAAGCGGTTTTTTCATCGGTTAAAAGGTTCAATTTTGACATTATACAATTTCCACAGTATATATATGATACCTTGTATGGAAAGGCGGATTTTCTTGGTGCACTGGTTTAGGGGGAGCTACATCCCTTATTTATATAATTGTTGGTGCAAGACTAGGACATATTTGCCTATTGCTTATGTTTTGTTTATCATGAAACATGTCTTGGATTTAGGGGGAGCTTCATATCAATTTTATACCTTTGTTCAAGATGTGTTAATTATAATTCTTTCCTGCACTTATTGAATAACCTCTTCCCTTTTTGTTGTATGTCAAAGGGGGAGAAGGGATATTGAAGTTAGAATTCATATTGAAATATGTTTATGTGTTAAAGATCTAACTTAAATGATTGCCAAACATCAAAAAGGGGGAGATTGTTGGTGCAACAATGCCCTAAGCATTTATATATATTTTGATGTTTGGATAATCATCTAAGTTAGGCAATGTTTTGTGATCTAATTGTATACATGTTTAAGTGACAGGAAAATCCAAGTATGAAGACTTGGTAAAAGACAAGTCCAAGTGTGATCTTGGCAAAGAGAAGTCAAGGAAAGGTCTTGGCAGCATAAGTCCAAGCATGTAGTCTTGGCGGCGTAAAGTCCAAGCAGTCCTTGGAAAAGGAAGACCAAAGGAAAGTCTTGGCGGCATAAGTCCAAGCATGTAGTCTTGGCGGCGTAAAGTCCAAGCGTACTTTGGCAAAGAAGAAACTCAAAGCATGACGAAACCGAAGGAAGCTTTTGAAGGAAAGCGCATGGATGGAGTCGTGGACTCAGAGAAATCCTAGAGGCGCAAGGCTGATGGAGAAGCTAGAAGGTTAAGTCTAGGCTTAGGTTATGTTTTCAAGTATGAATTAGTCATACTTGGAGTGTGCCAGTCGACTGGAACATGGTATCGGTCGAACTGGCCCTTAAAATATAGCATTAGAGTTTGGAAGGCTGTTATCACGATCGGGGTTATCGGTCAGGCGGTGTGATCGACTCGACTCGGCTGCGCTTACAGCCGGCGATGATCGCCGTATTAGCGATCGGCGCCTGCATGAAAATGGCCCGTGGCCGATCGCTGGCCCGGCTCGACGGCGATATCGATCGATCGCCTTGTTGGCGATCGATAGTCTTTCCGTTGGCGATGACGACGGCAAATCCCGCAAATCCGGCTGTTCAGAAGCCGTTAGAATCGGCGGCAGTCGACTGATAGACCTCCAACGGGAAAAAGAGGCTCTCTCCTATAAAAAGAGCCCAAGGGGAGCAAGAAGAGCCTAATGCTTATATTCTGATCTTTCTTCTAAGCTCCTACAAGTTTTTCCAAGCTTTCTAAGTGTATTAATCTCCTTTCTCCTCTCAAATCTTCATTGTCATCTTTTGTAAGAAGAGGAGGTCTTTGCAAAGAGAAAGCTTCATAGTGAAATTGCTTGGGTTGATCCACCTTAAGGATCGCCGTGGAGTAGGAGCGTTATCTCCGAACCACGTAAAGGCTTTGTTAGCATTGGTTTTTGTTTTTACATATATTACTTGTGTTTGCTTCCGCTAATTACTTTTGTAGAAACGAAAAGAGCTATTCACCCCCCCTCTAGCTTTCAAACGATCCCTTACAATAAGTATACCCTCGGGGCGTGATATATAATGAACTAATCATTAAGAATATATAATATTAAATGAAGTAATCATTAAAATTAAACATGTTGTAGTTTGTTAACTCATAACATAAATAATTTTAATAGACTGGATAGGTTATTACTACTCCCACTAAGATAAATACTTGCGCAATAGTAATCAATGCAATCCTTATCTTTATAGCTTAGCCAAGGCAATTTCAAGCAGGCCGACTTTAGGATTCTCTATAGAATCCACATTTGAATCCTTTTTTGGATCATTCTCAATCTTAGTAGGATCTTCTTGATCCATATGTTGAAGTAGCTCTATATACAACTCTATATATATGATGCATCCTTCATAGTACCTCTATATGTGGTGTGCTACTACACTAAAATTTGCTAACAGTGAATGCATCAATGCCCAAAATCAATAGTTGTCTAGGATAGAAAAATCTTGTCACTCGAGTCTCCATAATAGTCTATCAAGCCTCCTAATGTATGCTTTGATTCCATAAGTAGGGTCATATGCTATCTTCTGGATAGCTTCCCTCAGCTTATTTTATAAATCATTACGATGAGTTATTGTATAGATCATCCATACTATATAAAATTGAAATTATCAAAGTCAGTACAAAATCGATTAGTCAGTACAAAACTAACTAACATCAATTTTTAATAGGCATAGAATCAATATACTATGAACACAAAAATAATCAAGAAAAAATAGCTCTTCTTGATTTTAGGAGTTCTAATCTACTAGTGTGTTAGACCAGTCAATCGGACTAACAACTATCGACTATGAAAAATGAATTCGGAGTCATATGAGTGGGTTTAACTTGGTACTAAGTTGGTGAGTCTCGACTCAGCCAATACCGACTTGGTTAGCGCTGTCAGTACTAACTTAGCCTTAAAGTCTCTCTTGTCAGTGCACTGCATGCCTTATTACATGGAGTAGTAACTGCGGTAATGTGTATTAATTCTAACAAGTGTTGGCTTCCTTTGCCTTAAAGTCTTCTCTGATCGGAGCTAATCATCGGCAAATGGAAGAACTTGTGGAGCCAACCTTCGGGAGATCTCCTGATGGTCGTCTGAGAATGGAGGTGGAGATGGTGGAGGCTCCCATCGTGAGAGGATGGGTGAGAATGAACTGATCTCTCTTCCCTAATGATTGTTTCTCCTTTATATCCAAGTAGACCGACCTAATCTTGGCCCAAGGAGAGCTCAGTCCATCTCAACAGTTATGATGTTAGCTCCCAGGGCTAGTCTAGTTGGTAAGTACAAAGGGATAATTCTTAAGTGAGTAGGAGTCAATTTCTGAGGAGGTCATGACTCTGGGTTATCTACGGACCCCCTTCTTCGTACTTGCCATCTGGTTTCTAATTTACCTCCTCTATCGGTAGGAGCAATTGGAGGGGGCTGCTAATGTGACGATTCTATATTTTTTTATGAATAGCCATGATGATAGCCTCGGATTATAGTACAACAAGAAAAATATCCATATTGAAATGTAAATAGTTCTGAATCAATCTTCAGTTACGGTGTATTTATAAATTTTTCTTTAAATGAGATTTGATCCCTTAGAATGCTGAGTACATTGAGATATTCTAATTTACCCTTATCCAATTATTTTTTTTCATTGGTAGAAATAATAGAGGAATAATCATAGATCATTGTTAATGTAGCAGGGTTATTAATGTAGCAGTTCACATTTATGAATAGGCGTGATGAATTCACATTTATGAATAGGCACGATGAAGGAGGAAGCAAAGCGTTCAGTCGAGGTTCATTTTTTTATTACCTCCTAACTTTTTTTTTTGTTGTTTTTTATGAGGAACTCGAGATTACCTGACCACTTTAGGCAGACCCACTAAAAAAGACAAATTTAGTCGACTATTCCACGAATGTTGATTCAGTCGATCTACCAAAAGTTTAAAAGATTCAGAGCGTTTGATTTAAGGATTTGAAAACGAGGGAATAGAATGATTCTTAATTATAATTTTTATTAATAGATTTAAAAATTAAAGGAATAAAATCATTTCTAATTATTTAGGAATGGATAAAATTTAAGGGATGATAGATTTAGAATTCATTCCCATCATTATCATCTTCGTCGTCGCCTACTATTTGCCATCCGCTATCGGTGTCGTCCGCTGTCGCCACTCACTGCCGCCATTGATCACCGCCCGTCGCCCGTCGCCCGTCGCCACCCTTCGTCACCCCCATCTGCCATCATAGGTCATTGGCCATCGTTGTCGATCGTTGGTCGCTGTCACCTGTTATCAGTCGTCGTCACCTGCCTCAAGCTATCGTCGGGGGCCACCATCAGTCGTCCATCGCCGCCAACGTCGTTGTCTTCGGCCGCCCACCGTCTATCGTCGTCGCCATTGTCGACAATCATATCTAATCCTAACTTATAAACTAAACAACAATATTATGATGGATAAAAATCATTTCCATTTCAATCTACTATCAAATTCATTTTCATTTCTATTCTCATATTCAAACCAAATCTCACCTCAGTCAATCTATTGATCCCGACAGGAGATAACAATCAATTATTGAACTTAAATATGCTAAGGAACTGTTAGCCTTCAGAGATGCATTAATCATATTTGATGACATAATTAATCGACCTTTAAACTAATCTAATTGAATTGTATTTATAAATACTACTAATTTATATATGCTAAATAAAATTAAGAACATTACTCTTTTTAAAGAAATATTAAAAATAATTCTCTTTCTAAAATATCTTACTTTAAAACTATTTTATCTAAAATGGCACCGTTTCTATACAATCTCATAATTGTTTTTATCAAAATTATTTCAAAGTGATTTGGTCATATTTTGAGAAAAAAAAACAAGGGGAGCGTTTTACTATTTTTTTTTTAGAGCGAAAAGCTTGTTTTTAACGACAATGTCAATGAATTGTCCTATTCTGCCCATACTAAATTATCATTTTATATATGACTTTTTTTTCCTCACGGAGATTATATGATGATTAAGATATAACGGTGTTGATAGAAATGACATGAATCAATTTTAAAGGAGATTTTAAAAAAAAATTTAGATTTATATGACTTCCACGTATTTTGGTCACCACGTTAAAGTCCATAAAGCTCTTTGTAATTTATCTCCTTCATAATAATCATAGAACAGATCGATGAGGATTGTTAGATTAACGATTTCAATTTTTTATTGATGTTTTTTATTTTATAATGTAAATGTTCAAACTTGGAGTTTAACTTTGTAAGCGGACTAGTTTTTCTAAATAAAAAATCTTTCCTCCAGATAATTTATATATATTAACGGTTGATCAATAAATGTATTAATTTTAAGAAAAATTCAGATTATTATTTAATAATTTATTTATTTGAGAATCTTATCATCACTTACTAGTCAATAGGACGGTTGTTAATTGTTATTTAAAAAATATAGAAGTGTATTAGTGGTGGATCGATGATTATCGTTAGGATTCATTGGAATAATTTGCAAGTGCAAAGATAGAAGATACTTGACAGTCTAGACTATAAATTCGGTTGGAATCAACTCTTGGTTCACCGTAGCTTTAATATATACTATGATAATTTATCAAAGGATGCACAAGAAATTTGTCGATACCTAAAAGATATATTGGAGTTTTATATTTCTCAAAAAGCATATTAAATTCTTACATTACATCTCTGACAAATTTTCTCATTTCTCTCTTTTGTCTATAATATTTTTTTCTTTTTCTTTTCCCTCATAAATTAATCTTCTCTCCTTTTGCATACATACAAAATTCACATAACATTTAAAAATCAACACTATCTCTAAAATCAAAAATAAAATCACCACACGTGAGCTTGGTGCAGGAGTTGGTCTTACAAGTCCTGCACTATAGTGTTGGTGCAAGTCTTGCAAAATTAGAATCATGTGTTGGTACTGATTTTGCATGATCACCACTATGGTGGTGCTGGTCTTGGGAGATTTGCACCAACACCATAGTGCTGGTCTTACAAGATCAGTATCACTATAGTGTTGATTTTACAAGACTAACACCACATATAGTGTTGAGGCAAAATCTGTTGGGGATCCTTGGAACACTAGACGAGGGGGGGGGTGAATAACATCGTGTTATATGTCGATAGAATTTATTCGCGTTCGTCTCTACAAAACTCATTATGCGCAGTGGAATATAGATAATAGCAATAACAAAATAAGACAAACACGAATACAAGAATATAATGTGGTTCGGAATCGAACAGTTCATACTCCACGGATCGAGCTCTAAAGAGCTCTGGTGATGCACACGCAACCACTAATCACAATAACTCCTTCTCGACACAAGTTGGAGGTGGAGAAACCTCGTACAAATGATTACACTAAATAATACGAAAGATACAAGCTAATACAGATAAGAAATACAATGCAAGTAAAGAAAAACACTTTACAAGAGCACTTTGGTTGCTTGATCTTTGATTTCCTTGGACTAGTCTTGAAGGACTGAAAAACACTAGCTATCCCCTTCAATTCGCCCAAGGAAAAACACTGCAAAAGCCCTCCTTCTGAGCTGCCTTTATATCCTGTGTTGGGCTGGATTTCCGTCGATCAGTCTACTGCCATAAGGCACCAGTCGACTGATGTCACTGTTGTCATGAGACAACGGGTCGATCTACGCTGGAAAAACTCCAACGGATCTCTTGGCAGTCGACTGCTAGCACCTGTAGACGACTACTCAATCGGATACGGAGCGTTCTGTGCTCGCGACCGAACCATCAGTCGACTGTCGTCCATGACAATGGACTGATCAACCCATCAGTCGACTGCTACCAATGAGCAGTCGACTGCCAGAGCATTTTCATCCCTAAACTGACAGTCGAACTCTAGTCGACTCACGGAAGTCGAACCGGCCATAGTGTCAGTCGATTGCCAACCTCAAACATGAGGTTTCAACCCAAGTATGGTTTCCCCATACTTGCTAGACCACCCTTAGCCTAGACCTAAGCCTTCTAGCCACTTCCATCAGCCTCACGCATCTCGGATCCTTCCAAGTCATCCATGACTTATTCATCCATTGTGTTAGTCTTCATATGCTTCTATTGTCTATGTCATGCTAACGGTGTCTACACCGCCAAGGTACATTGGAATTACGTCGCCAAGACTCCGCTTGGACTTTACGCCACCAATATCAAATCCCTTGGACTTCTCAAATGTTAAGACTCAAGCTTGGACTTTCCCTTGCCAACCTATGTTAGACTTTCCATGCTAAGACTTATGCTTGGACTTTTCCTTGCCAAGTGTCCCACTTGGACTTTCCATGCCAAGTACCCATGACTTGGACTTTACCTTGCCAAGACTTATGCTTGGATTTTTCCTTGCCAAGTGTCTCACTTGGACTTTTCATGCTAAGACACATGCTTAGACTTTCCCATAATCACATGGTCAACCCTAGTCAACCATCAAAGTCTCCCTCGAGTCAAACTCGAGTCCGGTTAATCATAACCCAGGTCGATTGTATAAACAATCTCCCTAAAACATCAACAGACATTAATGTCAAACATAAATATCAAACTTCCATGTTAAACATCAAAATATCACTCGAGTCAAACTCGAGTCTGGTCAATCGTGACCTGGGCCGATTGCACCAACAATCTCCCCCTTTTTGATGTTTGACAAAAACAACCTTGAGTTAGGCCCCTAACTCAAATTCCCTTACCAATTTCCCAAATTGATAATCTTACCTTTCTCCCCAATTCTCCGAATTGGCAATTGATAACATTCTCTATATCATTCTCCCCCAAATATTCTCCCCCTTTTTGACTAACATCAAAAAGGTTTACTCTCCAAGGAGGTTAATATCTCATATCCAATGAGATCTTACAATCTCCCCCTTGGTCCAAAAATACCTAGAATGTCTACCATCTTCCTGGTGATAAGTCTCATATCACTCAAGAGAGACAATTCCATACTCTACCATTTTTCAAATTGGGTATCTCAAAATCTCATTTTCTCTCTCAAGAGGAAAAATACCATCCATCATCCCATGATAGATACCTCCCCCTAAAGGCTTGCTCCCCCTTGACCATTGCACCAACAATGTCCTTGGGAAGTCCCTAAGTCAATAGGAACTTTAAACCATCAAAGATAAGGTTCAAAGTTTAAACATGAACTCTCCACACCTTAAATTTGATACATCATCCTAACACCTTTCCTAATCCATATCCAATGGATTTTCACCCTTTATAATGCTTCCCAAAGCATACCCTAGGATTAGAAGTGGTTAGGGAACTTTACCATGACTAAAAATGGGCTAAACAATCTTATTTTTTCCGAAATCAGCTTGGCAGTCAACTACTTACAATTATTAGTTGAACTGCCCTCTATCAGTCGACTACCATCAGGCAGCAGTCAACTGATAACTGAAATTCTCAAATTTCAACTATCAGAATCGAATTTTGAAAAAGAATAAGCAATTCTACGTATTTTAAAAAATCGTGAAAATTCATACGTACATTACTTATAAGCAATACAATGGGTGAAAAATGTTTGAAAAATATTTTACCTATAAAATATCGAAATTGATACAAAATTCAAAAGTGAAGAAAAACTTTAATGTTTTAGCTTACTTTGTATCAAACTCATCAATGGTGATTGCTATCAAAAGATAGATTTCATCAAGGTTTTCTAAAATGATTTTAAAACGTTTTCAAAATCTTATTTTGGATCATATTCCTTGGGCTCAATGTACATGACTTGTACACAAGCTTTCCCAATGATCTACAATTGAGATAAGATGAGTTTTAGTTCATATAGATGCAAAAACTATGCACCTTGAACTTAACTCATATCCTAGCATCTCACATGTATCTAGGGTGTATAAATACACATACATGTCAAGTTAGATGTGAGATGTGGATTTTGATTTATCTTAAACTAAAGTCTCATGCATTTTCTAAGGCAACACTACTTGATTCCCTTATAAATGAGACTTCAAGTCATGTCATAGTCCTTAAATCAATTTTAATCAAATTAAATGCATGAAGTATGATCGTGACATAAATGATAACATAATAAAACATGACCGATGATCATGATGTCATGACATATGATATAAATCTAAGCATACATGACATTAACCTTAAACCTAAGCATAATCATGACATATTAAATGATTAAAACTAAGCATGATGTCATGACATATTATATGACAACCAAAGCATGATATATAAAATATATAGGTATAATAATACCTAAATTTTAATATTAATTGTCATTTGATATAATTAAGTAGATTTTGTCATATTCCTATTAATCTCCTAAGTGTGCCCAAAAACCCAGAACGACACACTATGACCTCTAAACCTAAATTGTGTCAATTTGATCAATTTATCAAACTTCTCAAATAATATTGGCACATCCTAAAATCTTTTAGGATCATAATTCAAATCTATTTCCAAGATATCTATAACCTTGAAAATGACCTAAAATGTCAACTTTGCTATGATTGAGTTAACTACCCATCCAATCAAGGTTGACACGACCTAACCCATCTAGCGTGAGTCAATCACGCCCTTAGGAACCCAAAATCTATTTGATCTCATTGAGTTAATTAGGTATTCCTTAGGGATAAATTCCCTAGATACCTTTCTAATGACCCTTCTAGGCTTGTTAGCCTTGGTCATTGTGGTATTGCTTAGGTTAATCTTAGGGATTGCCTCCCTAGTAACCTTCTTAGTGGTCACCCTAGGTTTCTTCGAAACCCTAGCCACTAGGCACCTATTTTGGTCAACCTTAGGGATGACTTCCCTATTGACCTTGGTCTTTCTAGGCCTAGTTTGTGCTCCATAATCAAATGGAACACTATGATAAATCACCTTAGGCTTAGGTTTGTGACCCAAACCTTTCTTGCCCTTGGTTAACTTTTGTTTTTTAGGTCCTAGGTGTTGACTTTGAGATTTGGACCCTTGACTTTGACCATTAGACCCTTGAAATTGATTTTGTATCTTATTTAGGGTCTTTTTCAATTTCTCAAGCCTTGACCTCAAGGCTTGATTTTCAAACTCTAATTGCCCAATTGATTTTTGATTAGATTTTTGGGCATGAGACTTCCTAGGCATATGCCTAGTCCATTTGGGATTAAGACCTAAGTGGTCTCCTATTTTCCTAATTGATTCCCTAGGTAAAATATTTCTAGGAACATTAGTCCTAATTTTCTCCTTCTTTAAAAGGCAGACATTCTTAGCTCCTAGACAAAATTTCTTATTTCTAACATTCTCTTTATGATAGATAGTAAGATTGCTAAAATTATTTCTAGCATGCTTTTTGATATTATTTGAATAAGGAGCTTTATTTAAAAATACCTTAGGGTTAACTTTGGAAGCTCCCCTACTTGTGTAGCTCCTTCTTGCCCCTTCTTCTTTCCTCTTAGACATTGACTCCGGTAAGTAATGTTCCGGTAGCCGACATTTGAAGCAAATTACTTTCTCCTTGCTCTTTTGCGTTGAGGGATCGACATCTTTGACTTTTGGCGCCGGTGGAGCTTTTCTTACTCTCTTTGGGCACTTGCTCTTATAGTGTCCGGGTTCCCTACACTCAAAGCATATAATATTCATTTTATTATTAATTGACATGCTTGAGTTACCTAGGGTGGTGATGAGGTTCTCTTGAGCTTACTCTTCCTCTCTACCGGATGTAGATGGTTCTTCTTGTTGCTCTGGTGTTAAGGATGCTCTAATCTCCTCCCCCTCAATCCTAAAGGTGGAGGTCTCCTCCAATTCTACTTCCTCTTCCTCCTTGGATGTTGACAGTCTCTCGACCTCCAAGCCTTCACTTCCTTGTGAGGAAGATGTGCTTGCCTCTTCGGTCCCTTCCTCTTGGACCGGTGATGGACCTTCATGGAGCTTGGCCAAATCGCTCCAAAGCTCTTTAGCATCCATGCACTCACCTAGGCTACACAAGAAGTCATTAGGAATTAAATCAAAAATGAATTTGATTACCTTCTTGTTTTTCTCGAATCTTTGGAGTTGATCTTCACTCCATTTCTTCTTCTTGAGGAAACCACCTTTTGGTCATCTTGGATACTCAAATCCTTCCATTAATAAGGACCATTCCTCAAGGTCTCTCATCATCAAAAATTCTTCAATTCTTCTCTTCCAAGAATTGAAGTCTTCTCTTCCGTATAGGGTGTAGGGCATCGGTGTGTTGATGTCTCATCATAATTGTTCTTGGACTTCCATCTTCACCCTCTAGCGTGCTCTCACGGCGGTCAAACCTTGAAGAGCCCCGGGCTCTGATACCACTTGTTGGGGATCCTTGGAACGCTAGAGGGGGGTGAATAGCATCGTGTTATACGTTGATGGAATTCGTTCGCGTTCGTCTCTACAAAACTCGTTATGCGCAGCGGAATATAGATAATAGCAATAACGAAATAAGACAAACACGAACACAAGAATATAACGTGGTTCGGAACCGAACGGTTTCTACTCCACGGATCGAGCTCTAGTGATGCACACGCAACAACTTGTCACGCCCCGAGGTAGACTCTGTCCGGCCAACGGACGACACCCCCTTATGACAATTTCAATACGGTACAAAGTCGCAGCCAGTATAACACATATCGAAAATGTATAACAACATAGCAAAACGTACTACATCAATAGCGGAAGCCAACACATGGAAATACAAACTCGTCAACATAAGTACATCGGTATATCCGTCCATACTAGAATAAAATCCATACTGAATAACAAAAGAGAAACATATAGCATGATCTCCAAAACAATAAGAGTCCATATAAAGATACATGCGATGGGAAGCAAAAACCCTCGGAAAACGGCGAGATGGGATTAGGTGGCAATGCTCCAAGTACATGCCGAAGTCTTCTATCTACTACCTGGGCGACAGGAAACCCAGGGTCCAGGGTGGTGAGTATAAAACTCAGGGGTAATATATAGAGGTGCATGAACAACATACAGGGTAAGAGATCTACAAGTATACATGTGAAGATCTACAGGTATGCAGCATGAGTCCAACAGACATCTGATTACTAAGCATAGTAATCAGTAATCACATATATGTCCTACTCATAGCATAAACTGAACTGATCAACTTACATAAAGTAATGTACATACCTGACGGTCTGTCCTCCATATGATCTATAACATCCTGAACAGGTATATCATGACATAATCCCAAATAGTACACGCTCATGCTCAACACATGCACAACGATATATAAAATATGCAAAAGGCAGGTAGCATGATGTACAATCATATGCAGCAATCAAATGCAGCATCTCACAGGCATATGTAAAACATATATCAAATACATGCATACATATATATCAGCAAATGCATATGCATGGTCCTTTGTCTGCGGACCGTCAACCATGACCCCAGAGTGGCCAGGGTGGCACGACAAATGACAACTAGCCCGACTCTAGCTACCACTACTCTCGAGTGGCCGAGTTGGGTACTATGAATGAGTAGTATATAAGCGTAAAAAGCTAACTACTCCTAGGGGTCCCTGCTGCAAGTCACGCCGTCCCTACCCATGAGTAGACAAGCACCGCACACAGGACAACTGCACGTCATAACAACCACCATCTATAGTGGGCGAGTGCTAACACCACTCTGCAGCGGTGGCGGTCACGCATCTCCTACCACCATATATAGTGGTCGGCGCGGCACATCTAATGCTCGCCTCAACCCTGCTACCACTACCCCAGTGGCGGGAGGCGGGATGAGATGACCGTCTCTTCCTGAGGAAGACCCGATCGTCGACATGCATGCAAATGTAATGATGCATAACTCACATACATCCCCACACTCCTAATCCACAAGGAGATCTAGTCAACAAAAGTCAACCATGCAAGGGCGATTGATCAGTAACCCCAACTTACTTACCTATATGCGGATAAATAGGTTCATCAAGTTAACTCACTAATATATATGCGGTACTGTACAACGACGCCAGGGACTCATCACCTAACCTAGTGATGGAACCCGGTAACCCCATCTAAGTCCACACTAGTGACTACATGCATTTAAGCTGAATACCTATCGGCTAACATACAAGCAGGTTATAATTTCTATCCAGAGATAAAGGTATGATAGATTAACGACAATATCTCAAAGATCGCGAGTTAAGTACAAGCACAAGATACAATATGAGTGGATCTAAGGTAAACAAGAATAATCATATGTAGCTGTCATGCACTAGAATTGATCAAACTACCGGACCAGGTAGATATTACCCACCTGATACGAAGCTCGTATAATCCTCACGGCCGCGGGCCTGCTTCGTATCCCAAACTTGCACATAATAACAAATTAGGATTAAGCATAAAGCTCGATAATAAATGAATAAAATACTAACTCATTTATATTCGTATTCTTTTCCCAAAGACATTATAACCACTTCCTAAGCTTATACATCATAACCCATATGATCCAACGCTAACATCTCCAAATCAAAACATACTCTAATGAACTAACCTCCAACCACCCTTGACTTACCATCACATTAATTCATAGCAATTACCAACATCCCACCGGATCGATAACTTCACAGCGTAAATCTAACGAGTCTATAAATTACAATCTCAAAACATCGAACATCCACACTACAAATCATCCACAGAACTAATCTAAGTAAAACCTAATTAACAACTTCAATCCACTGTTTATCCCTAATTTACAGTAGAAACCATCCCGACTTCTTTAATCATCTACAAAACACCACACCAGCACACTCGGACCTTCCTGGCGACCTACTCCGCTTACCCTCTGCTCGCGAAGAAATTCGGATCAAGCACATCGGCGAACCATAACCAAGCTAACAATATCGGACAACACATGGGTAATAAGGCTTACGATTCTAGACCTCTGTCGGATTTGGTTGCTCTAAATCCCGGTTCGATCGAGCTCTGCAATCCACCCAAATCCACCTTACTCGTCCCCCAATTACCGGCGAAGATCGGGCTCGATCCCTAGCCCGGCGACGACCGCGGCCCGACTTTTCCCTCTTCTGCGCTCACAGAACCAACGGCTCCGATCACGCCCAAACGAGCTAGGCTAAAATCGAAAGTCGTAGCTAGCAGCAAACCTTAACTCGACAGGGAAAAACAACAATCGATACCTACCTTCAATGGCAGCTCGGCTGCGGGTAGCAACAACGCCGCTTTGTCTCTGGAAGTGTCGCGCGGTTTTTCGGTAGAACCCTTGATCCACGGTGGGAGATCGGCCTAGTGGTGGCGCCGTCAATGCTTCGCGCCGGGCGTCGATGAGCGGAGATCGGCGATGCGATCGTGAGCGAAGCGATAGCGAAAAAAAAGTGGGGATCGCGGTGAAAATGAGACGATCCTTCATTCGGCACCCTTTTTAACAGCCGTTCCATTGATCCGGTTAACCCAGCTCAACCCAAACCCAATCGATTAGGTTCATTAAGCCCATTTCCATTAATTTATTGATCCATTCTGACCCATTTCGGCCCACTAATTAAGCCTAATTAATCCCAATTGATTACGGTTTAATCCATTTTTTTTTTCGTATACTACATTCTCCCCCACTTAATAAAATTTGGTCCTCAAATTTCCGTACTTATATGCAGTAATCAAAGTAAGAAATTCTTGAATTACTACATACCTCACGTGAACAGGTGAGGGTATCGAGCTCGGATGATATCCTCCAGCTCCCATGTAGCCTCCTCATCAGTGTGATGTTGCCATCCAACCTTTACAAGGCGGATGGTTTTGTTCCGTAACCGACGCTCTTTGCAACCAAGAATCCGCACGGGAAATTCCTCATATGTTGCGTTAGGCTGGAGTGGAACTGGCACCTCCGTCAAAACATGATCCGGATGTGGTACGTATTTCCTCAGCATAGAAACATGGAATACGTTATGAACGCTCGCAAGCGTCGGAGGTAGAGCCAATCGGTATGCTACACCTCCAATCCGCTCCAATATCTCGAATGGTCCAATGTAGCGGGGTGCTAATTTTCCTTTAATTCCGAACCTCTTGACTCCTTTCGTAGGCGATACACGTAGGAACACATGATCCCCTATAGAAAACTCCAGGGTTCTTCGCCTCCGATCCGCATAACTTTTCAGTCTGTCCTGAGCCTCTGACAATCGTCGTCTAATAACACGAACTAACTCTGCATCGTGCTGAATACTCTGAGGGCCCAATAACTGTCGCTCCCCAACATCCTCCCACAATACTAGAGATCTGCAGGGTCGACCATACAAAGCCTCAAAGGGAGCCATCTGAATGGAAGAGTGATAGTTATTATTATACGCGAATTCCACCAAGTGAACGTGATCCTCCCAGGCCTGAAATCCATGGCCTTGAATCTCGATAAGTCCTCAGTCTGAATAATGCGCTCCACATCCATCCGTCTGGGTGAAATCGATCTTGAGGCGAAGCTCGGTGCCCATAGCATCTTTGAAGACTACTGCGAATCGTGAAGTAAAGCGGATCTCATCGGATATGATACTCAAAGGGTACTCCGTGCGATCGACAATCTCTCTACGATAAGCTCGGCTAGTCGATCCAATGGATGAGTCTCACGAATCGGAAGAAAATGGCGGATTTGGTTAACCTATCACAATCACCCAAATCGCATCATGTCCTTTCACGGGTTACGGGCAACCCGTAACAAAATCCATCGTAATATGTTCCCACTTCCATTCGGAATTGGGATTCTCTGTAATCGTGCGGAGTTTACGATGTTCGGACCTTCACTGTGGCGGACCAAACATCGGCGGCGAAATCAATATCCTCTTCATATCTTGTCCCACCAATATGAGCGCCTCAAATCTGATACATTCGGGTACAGGGATGTATAGCAAATCTCAGTGATGTGCCTCTCGTAATAACTCCTCCTTAATCGGATGTGTGTATGCGGAACACATAATCTCCCTCGAATCGGAGGACTCGGTCTCGTCACACGAGAAATCATCTGCGTCGTCCACGAGTCAGTCCCAGATAAGAACTACAGATGTCGATCACTAGCTTGCGGCCTCGATCCTCTACACAGCAGATCGGGCAACCATAGATACCAATAATATCCCGGGATGTTTGACCTATTGACAACCCCAACTCGAGAAGCGCCGAACAAGATCGATCGCTGCGGTCGAATGACTTGCGAATCCCACGGAACTTCTGCTCGGTGCATGCTACGACGTTAGCTTTACCTGGATGATACTGAATGGTGCAATCATAATCCTTTAGGTACTCCATCCATCGTCTCTGTCTAAGATTCAATTCTTTCTGAGTGAAAAGGTATTTCAAACTCTTATGGTCCGTATAGATCTCAAAAGTAATCCCATACAGATAATGTCTCCATATCTTTAGCGCAAAAATAATGGCTGCTAACTCCAGATCGTGTACCGGATAATTCCTCTCATGATCCTTAAGCTGACGGGAGGCATAAGATACTACACGAATCGCATCAAAACTTGGAAAGAAGCATCGGATATAGGACCGTCCCATCGCAAGAAGAAGGAATCACAATCGGTCAGAAACTCAGACGCTGTAAGCTCACAGAGCGGACTCACACGCCTCTGACCAAGCAAACTTGACTCCTTTCCGGGTCAAGCGAGTAAGTGGTGTGGCTATACGGGAAAATCCCTCCACAAATCTACGGTAATACCCGGCCAATCCAAGAAAACTACGGACTTCCTGAACTGACTTTGGCTGCTCCCAACTGGTAATCGCTTCGATTTTCTGGGGATCAACTGAAATACCTCTGCTAGATACCACATGTCCAAGAAATCCCACAGAAGATAACCAGAAAGCGCACTTACTAAATTTGGCATATAAATGCTCTCGTCGTAATGTCTCCAATACAATCCGAAGATGGTGCTCATGCTCCTCCTCAGAACGAGAATATATCAAGATATCATCTATGAATACGATGACAAACTGATCTAAGTACCTCAAGAATACCCGGTTCATCAAATCCATAAATGCAGCTGGAGCATTAGTAAGACCAAATGGCATCACTAGAAACTCGTAATGTCCATAATGCGTGCGGAACGCTGTCTTCTGAACATCCTCGTCTCTTACCCTCAGCTGATGATAACCTGATCGCAAATCAATCTTGGAATACAAGTATCCTTGGTGATCAAACAAATCCTCTATCCTCGGCAGTGGATATTTGTTCTTAACGGTCACTGCATTAAGTTGTCGGTAATCAATACATAACCGCAGAGATCCATCTTTCTTTTTAACGAACAGCACCGGAGCTCCCCAAGGTGAAACACTAGGACGCACAAAACCCCTATCCAATAACTCTTGCAGCTGTATCTTTAGCTCACTTAACTCTTTCGGTGCCATCCGGTATGGAGCTTTTGACACCGGTGCGGTACCTGGAATCACCTCTATCGCGAATTCCACTTGCCTCGGAGGTGGCAAGCCCAGAAGTTCATCTAGAAATATATCCGGATACTCACGAACTACCGTCTGTTTGGAAAGAGGTGGTATCTCCTCACTCTCCACTTTGACCAAAGAGAATAAGTAACCCTGACAACCATGCGACAATAATCTCCGAGCCTGAAGTGCAGATATAACGGACACTCCATCATCACGGGTACCCACGAATTCCCATGCAGGCTGATCGGGTGGTCGGAAGGTCACTACTCTCGCTCTACAATCCACTGTAGCATAATATGTAGCCAACCAATCCATTCCGAGTATAATGTCGAATTCCACCATCTCTAGCACCTGAAGGTCCACCGTAAGTATATGTCCCTCGAAATCCAACGGACAACCCTTAATTACTTGATGACTGGTCAAAACCTCGCCCGATGGTAATGATACCGCTAATCCACAAGAACGAATCATAGGGATTCTCCCAATTTTACTCAGAAATATACTAGAAATAAAGGAATGCGAGCTACCAGTATCAATCAATGTATCAGCAGGTATAGAATAAACCAAAATCATACCCCGAATGACCGATCCCTCGGCCCGCTGGGCGTCCTCTCGGGTAATGGCATAAACTCGTCCAGTCTCCACATGCGACGGCTGCGCTCCAGATATAATAGTAGAATGCCTCCACTCCGGATGGATCTGGGTCTGCGATGATCTTCGACTCTGATCTTGTGAGCATAATATATCCACAGAGCCGTAGGTAGATATCGCTGAGTAGGTGGTCCGGAATAATAACTCTCTGGAGCTGGGGTATAATGAATCGCTGCTGGCATCCCGGAAGAATCACTCCCATGTATATGATATATCTGGGCTGTAGGAGGTAGTGTCTGTCTCTGACCATGCATCTGCGTCCTAGGTGCTGACCTCTGCTGATGATGCTGATCAGATCTCTTTCCCTTGCTGGAATTGCCTGAACCCTCCAGCTGTGCCTTCAGAGTACACTCTCGACTAGTATGCCCTGGATGCTTGCAGTAATAACAAACATCTCGATCCAGGGGACACTCGGGAACACTATGATTTCCGGACCCACATCTACGACATCTAGTCATGTATCCACTCTTACGGTTCTTCTGAGAACCGCCAGACTGTCCAGAAGCTGGTCGCTTCCCTTTCTGTGCCCTAGATGATCCCTCTGAAGTACCACGAAGCCCCACTGATTCTCGCTTCTGAGTCTCCGTGGTCGTATCCTGCTTCCGTTGCTTTCCCTGGGACATCTGCTTCTACACCTCCTTCTCCTTTGCAATTTGCTGAGAAGTCATCTCAATAGACATAGCCCTATCCAGTGCCTCTCGGTACGAGTTAATGGAGGATCCAGACATTCTTACTCGAATATAGGCTGTTAAACCCTGGGTGAATTGTAACATCCGGTCCTCATCCTGTGCTACCAGACGCGGACAGAATTCCGCTAATCGAGTAAACTCTGCATTGTATTCCATAACTGATCGATCCCCCTGCTTAAGGCTTAAGAACTCCTGACGGCGTGCTGTAGAGAACGCAGAAGGAAAATACTGCCTCCAGAATATATCTCGGAAAACTGCCCAGGTGATGTTCTGCTCTCCCATCAAGGTCTTCTGCATTTTCCACCACGTAACCGCCTGCTCCCGAAGATGATAAGCTGCTAGACCCACCTTCTCCTCATCGGTGCAACTCATGAACTCAAATGTATCCTCCAAATTGTCTAACCAAGTCCGTGCAATCCAGGGATCAGACTCGCCTCGGAATAGCGTGAATCGGTCCTTGGCTGACCGTGCTAACACCGGTATACGTGCCTTGACTCTGACCCAACTGGAATCCGTAGCCGTCGGCGTAGTCAAGGGTACATCAGGCTCTTGAGGTTCCGAACCTCTGGTAGGAGACTGTCGTGGCTCCTCCTGATCAATCGGTCCTCCGGTAGTAGGCTGTTTAGAGGGTCGACCTCTCTTACGAGTCTGAACAGGTGCCATAATATCGTCTGTTCACACCTGTTGAACGACTTCCATAAATATTTAACCAGAAAATATTAAGTGTTAAGATTTCTTACTTCGGACAACTTGGAGCTCATGCCTCTGTCAATCCCATCTTACCAAAATCGAAATCAAATCAAATCAAAACGATTTCCGAGGTCCCAAAATCCGACAAAAACATTATTGCATGGCATCGCAACCTAGAGCTCTGATACCAATAAAATTGTCACGCCGATGTAGACTCATCCGAACTGACGGCACTTATATGACAATTCCAATACGGTACAAAGTCGCAGCCAGTATAACACATATCGAAAATGTATAACAACACAGCAAAACGTACTACATCAATAGCGGAAGCCAACACATGGAAATACAAACTCGTCAACATAAGTACATCGGTATATCCGTCCATACTAGAATAAAATCCATACTGAATAACAAAAGAGAAACATACAGCATGATCTCCAAAACAATAAGAGTCCATATAAAGATACATGCGATGGGAAGCAAAAACCCTCGGAAAACGGCGAGATGGGATCAGGTGGCAATGCTCCAAGTCCATGCCGAAGTCTTCTATCTACTACCTGGGCGACAGGAAACCCAGGGTCCAGGGTGGTGAGTATAAAACTCAGGGGTAATATATAGAGGTGCATGAACAACATACAGGGTAAGAGATCTACAAGTATACATGTGAAGATCTACAGGTATGCAGCATGAGTCCAACAGACATACAGTACTAAGCATAGTAATCAGTAATCACATATATGTCCTACTCATAGCATAAACTGAACTGATCAACTTACATAAAGTAATGTACATACTCGATAAATCATTCCTCCATATGATCTATAACATCCTGAACAGGTATATCATGACATAATCCCAAATAGTACACACTCATGCTCAACACATGCACAACGGTATATAAAATATGCAAAAGGCAGGTAGCATGATGTACAATCATATGCAGCAATCAAATGCAGCATCTCACAGGCATATGTAAAACATATATCAAATACATGCATACATATATATCAGCAAATGCATATGCATGGTCACTGTCTGCGGACCCGTCCAACCACGACCCCAGAGTGGCCAGGGTGGCACGACAAATGACAACTAGCCCGACTCTAGCTACCACTACTCGAGTGGGGTTGGGTAGTATGAATGAGTAGTATATAAGCGTAAAAAGCTAACTACTCCTAGGGGTCCCTACTGCAAGCCACGCCGTCCCTACCCATGAGTAGACAAGCGCCGCACACAGGACAACTGCACGTCATAACAACCACCATCTATAGTGGGCGAGTGCTAACACCACTCTGCACAGTGGCCAGGTGCGCATCTCCAGCTACCACCATATATAGTGGTCGAGCGCGGCACATCTAATGCTCTGCCCTCAACCCTGCTACCACTACCCCGAGTGGCCGGGGAGGCAGGATGACCGATGACCCGTCTCTTCCACAAGGAAGACCCAGTCGTCAGCATGCATGCAAATGTAATGATGCATAGCTCACACATACATCCCCACAACACTCCCTAATCCACAAGGAGATCTAGTCAACAAAAGTCAACCATGCAAGGACGATTGATCCGTAACCCCAACTTACTTACCTATGTACAGATAAATAGGTTCATCAAGTTAACTCACTAATATATGTACGGTACAACGACCGAGGACTCATCACCTAACCTAGTGATGGAACCCGGTAACCCCATCTAAGTCCACACTAGTGACTACATGCATTTAACTGAATACCTATCAGCTAACATACAAACAGGGTTATAATTTCTATCCGAGATAAAGGTATGATAGATTAACAGCAATATCTCAAAGATCGCAGGTTAAGTACAAGCACAAGATACAATATGAGTGGATCTAAGGTAAACAAGAATAACCATATGTAAACTGTCATGCACTAGAATTGATCAAACTACCGGACCAGGTAGATATTACCCACCTGATACGAAGCTCGTATAATCCTCACGGTCGCGGGCCTGCTTCGTATCCCAAACCTGCACATAATAACAAATTAGGATTAAGCATAAAGCTCCAATAATAATACGAATAAAATACTAACTCATTTATATTCGTATTCTTTTCCCAAAGACATTATAACCACTTCCTAAGCTTATACATCATAACCCATATGATCCAAACGCTAACATCTCCAAATCAAAACATACTCTAATGAACTAACCTCCAACCACCCTTCGGCAGCTTACCATCACATTAATTCATAGCAATTACCAACATCCCACACAGATCAATAACTTCACAACGTAAATCTAACAGGAGTCTATAAATTACAATCTCAAAACATCGAACATCCACACTACAAATCATCCACAGAACTAATCTAAGGAAAACCTAATTAACAACTTCAATCCACTGTTTATCCCTAATTTACAGCCGAGAACCCTTCGATCCTTGGTCGGAGATCAGCCTAGTGGTGGCGCCGTCAAGCTGCTCGTGCCGGATGCCGATGAACGGAGATCGACGATGCGATCGCGTGGAGCAGAGCGATGACGAAAAAAGAAATTGGGGATCGCGGTGAAAATGAGACGATCCTTCGTTCGACACCCTTTTTAACAGCCGTTCCATTGATCCGGTTAACCCAGCTCAACCCAAACCCAATCTGATTGGGTTCAGCCCAAGCCCCATTTCTAGCCCAATTTCGGCCCAGTCCATTACAGCCCATTTCGGCCCACTAATTAAGCCTAATTAATCCCAATTGATTACGGTTTAATCCATTTTTTTTCGTATACTACACCACTAATCACAATAACTCCTTCTCGACACAAGTCGGAGGTGGAGAAACCTCGTACAAGTGATTACACTAAGAAATATGAAAGATACAAACTAATACAAATAAGAAATACAATGCAAGTAAAGAAAAATACTTTACAAGAGCACTTTGGTTGCTTGATCTTTGATTGCCTTGGACTAGTCTTGAAGGACTGGAAAGCACCAACTATCCCCTTCAATTCACCCAAGGAAAAACACTGTAAAAGCCCTCCTTCCGAGCTGCCTTTATATCCTGCGTCGGGCTGGATTTCCATCGATCAGTCGACTGCCATAAGGTACCAATCGACAGATGTCACTGTTGTTGTGAGACAATGGGTCGATCCACGTTGGAAAAACTCCAACAGATCTCTTGGCAGTCGACTACCAACATTGGCAATCGACTGCCAGCACCCATAGCCGACTGTCCAGTCGAATACGGAGCATTCTGTGCTCGCGGCCGAACCATCAGTCGACTGTTATTCATGGCAATCGACTGATCAACCCATCAGTCGACTGCTACCAATGAGCAGTCGACTGCTAGAGCATTTTCAGCCCTAAATCGACAGTCGACTCACGAAAGTCGAACCGGCCATAGTGTCAGTCGACTGCCAACCTCAAACATGAGGTTTCAACCCAAGTATGGTGCCCCCATACTTGCTAGATCACCCTTAGCCTAGACCTAAGCCTTCTAGCCACTTCCATCAGCCTCACGCCTCTCGGATCCCTCTAAGTCATCCATGACTTATTCATCCATTACGTTAGCCTTCAGGTGCTTCCATCGGCTATGTCATGCTAACGGTGTCTACACTGCCAAGGCATATTGGACTTACGCCGCCAAGACTCCGCTTGGACTTTACGCCGCTAATATCAAACCCCTTGGACTTCTCAAATGCTAAGACTCAAGCTTGGACTTTCCCTTGCCAACCCATGTTGGAGTTTCCATGCCAAGACTCATGCTTGGACTTTTACTTGCCAAGTGTCCCACTTGGACTTTCCATGCCAAGTACCCATGACTTGGACTTTACCTTGCCAAGACCCATGCTTGGACTTTTCCTTGCCAAGTGTCCCACTTGTACTTTTCATGCCAAGGCTCATGCTTGAACTTTTCCATAATCACATGGTAAACCCTAGTCAACCATCAAAGTCTCCCTCGAGTCAAACTCGAGTCCGGTTAATCATAATCCGGGTCGATTGTATAAACAATCTCCCCCAAATATCAACAGACATCAATGTCAAACTTCCATGTCAAACATCAAAACATCACTCGAGTCAAACTCGAGTCTGGTCAATCGTGATCTGGGCCAATTGCACCAACAAAATCAACACCATAATATTATTAATAATTTTGACATGATATTTTTAGATACATATAAACTTTAAGATAGTTTAGAAATATGTAGCACTTAGAATGAGTTCAATCAGAGTTCTCTAAGTCTATCAATGGATTTTGATCGAAATCCATTGATTTGATGAGTTTAGGGGATTTAGATGTTTTGATAAATTGACATGTAATGGAAGAGAATAGTTCAATGAAGGTCTTTATATCTAGTTTTGACATCCCTATGATAAGTTATGAGTATGTGTCAATTGTCTTAAAGTCATAAACTTTGAAAACCTTCTGATCACTACTGTTAATGACTTCAAACTGATATTTTTGAGCACATATAGACTCTATGATACTTCAGAAACCTATAATACTTCGAATGGATCTAATCAGATATCTTTAGGTCCATCAATGGTTTTTGATCGAAACTCATTGATAGGCTTAGGGGATTTTATTTTTTTAAAAGTTGACATGTAATGAAAGAGGGTAAAGCAATGAAGATATTGATAGTGTTCATACCTAGTTATGATATTGCTATGATAAGTTATGTGTATGTGTTAATTTCCTTAAAGTCATAAACTTTAAAAACCTTCTTATCATTACTGTTAATAATTTTGAATTGATATTTTTGGACACATATAGACTCTATGACATTTCAGAAACGTATAACACTTCGAATTGATCCGATCGAAACTCTTTAGGTCTATCAATAGATTTTGACCGAAATTCATTGATGGGTCTAGTGGATTTAGATTTTTGAAAAGTTGACATATAATGGAAGAGGATAGTACAGTGAAGGTATTGATGGTGTCCATGTTTAGTTTCGACATCCCTACGATAAATTATGTGTATGTCTAGTTGTCTTAAAGTCATAAACTTTGAAATTCTTCTAATCACTACTGTTAATGATTTCGAACTGATATTTTTGGACACATATAGAAATTATGGAACTTCAGAAACCTATAACACTTTGTAACAAATGTTAATGATTTCGAAACCCTTTGATGAATCTGAAAAGACTATTTTTTAGACTTGAAACAGGCTATCATGGATTTCACCTAGTAAAAAATGAACATTTTTGAATGATCTTTTATTTTTTAAAAAAAAATCCACCTCATTGTAATATCCGAGTCAAATGTTATTGTCTTTGAAAATAAATAATTGACACATGAACACTATTGTGGTGCTGATTTTTCAAAACTAGTACCATGATGGTGTTGATGTTTAAAAACCACGACCATTTTAATGATGGTATAAATTAAATCAACATCACTATAGTACTGATAAAAATCATCATCGACATGATGCTGATCTTTGAGATCAACACCACAATATTTAGTGTGGGTCTCTGAGATCAACACCAATGCATGGTGTTGGTCTCAAAAGGCTAGCCCCACGCATTGGTGTTGATCTTAAAAGACCAACACAACATTTGGTGTTGGTGGTGTTGGTCTTTTGAGACTCACACCATGTTTTGTGATGATCTTTGATCGACACCGCAACACTTAGTATTTGGGGTGCTCGACAATGCTTGGAGTGCTTGGCAAGCAACGCTCGCAAATGCAGTTGGTTCTCTTGGCACTTAGGATGCTCGGGAATGCAGTCGACACTCTCGACGTTTGGGATGTCAAAATTAGATATAAACACCTTCATTGCATTATCTTCTTCCATTACATATCAATTTTTCAAAAATCCAAATCTCCTAAGCTCATCAATAGGTTTCGATCAAAATCCATTGATAAACTTAGAGAGCTCCGATTGGACTCTTTTCAAGTGTTATAGGTGTTGGAAGATCGGTGGCCGACTAGAGGGGGGGGGGGTGAATAGCCCAATTCGATGTAGATGGAAGTTGTTCGCTTAATCGTCTACAATTACTATTAGTGCAGCAGAAAACTAACAATAAATATAATTAAGCAAATGCAAAGAATAAAGAAAGAGTAAACGCAAACGCAAGTATGTAACGTGGTTCACGACCCTTGCCACTAATCCATGACCGATTCGTTCAAGTGAATCACCCCTCAATCGAATCCACTAGATTTGTCCTTTTGCCCAAGGAAAGTGGAGGTAACCCTTCTTACAATAAACACTCCTTCTTACAATAGGATTGAAATAAAAGCAAGGAGAAGGAGTATAAATCGTGTGGAGCACTTAGGGGATACTTGAGAGCATGAACATTAACCTCCCCAAAGCCCACACCCTCTCTTTTTATAGAGAGAATCGAAATCTTCCCGTTAGGCATGCAGTAGTCGACTGTTGCATGCCAGTAGTCGATTGCCGCCTTTGCAATGACTTCTGACATCGTCTAAAATGCGATCGTCATCGTCCAACGATTTGCTTTGTAGTCGACTGACGATCTCATCAGTTCGACTGATCAGTCGACTACGAAGTGTTCTATGCCCGTGCCACTTTCGACAGTCGACTGCCACCTTTGGCAATCAACTGGTGATCGGACAATTCAGTCGAACACCAGTTGAACTCAATTCGACTTGGACCAGTTTGACTGTCAATACTTGGCAGTCGACTGATCTCGGGTAAACCTCAAAAAAATGGCTTGTTTGAGCATCCGATGGTCGGGTAAAACCTCAACCCACTTGGTTGAGCATTTGACACTCCCATTCGTCGAGTAAAACCTCAAACTAATATTTGAGCGTTTGACTTAACCACACGTCGGGTAAAATCTCAAACCCTAGTTTGAGCATCCGACTTGCTGGGTAAAACCTTAACTCACTCGGTTGAGCATCTGACACTTGACTTAGCCATTCGACCAAGTTTACCTATGAGCTACCATTTACAAATTGCTCATTCTCTCATCTCCCTTGAAGTCCCTTGCCGAAGCTCTCTTTGCCCAACCACGTCCCTCAGATGCACCAAGCGTACAGCTTCACAATGTCATCCTTCGCGTCTCACCCTAAAATATACTTCCTTGGCTTCACTCCAATGCTCCTCGTCCGACGGTCCCTCGGATGCATCAAGCGCACGACTTCTGCAAAGTCATCCTTCATCAACTCAAAGACCCGAGTCATGAGATGGTGAACCCACCGATGCTTTCTTTAAGCCAACACATGTGTGAATTACTATGTCCTATATGACTTCAACACACATATCAAATCACATAAACATCCTAACTTAAACCTTTGTCACACACATCAAAATCTTAAATCATACTTGGGTTGATTGCCCTAACAATCTCCCTCTTTTTGATGTGTGATAACCATGTTTAAGTTAGGTAAACCATTAAAAAAATACATAAGGCAAGAAAGTATGTAAAATAACATTAGTATCAAACACTCCCCCTAAATACATGCAACTCCCCCTTAACACATGCTTATTATCTTTCCCTAGCATGATTAACTTAAACCCAATATTTCTCCCCCTTTGGCACCATCAAAAACACTAAACATATGTTATATAACATGACATCAAGGTCTAAAGGAAGAAAAATATTAAAATCAGCCTCAAAACCTGTCAAAACAGATTAATGTGCTCGTGCATAGTCATCAATCGACTGCTATCAGACTGACAGTCGACTAGCATGCAGTTTCAGCCTTTTCTGATTTCCGGACCGAAATTCAGAAATACATTAAAAATTATATAGAATTCGAAAAATCATAAAAGTTTGAAAACATATTTCTTGTAAAGTCCTTTATCAATGAAAAATAAGTTTTCATAAAAATTCATTCAATTTTTCAATATTTGCTAAAAACTTAAAAATCTTAAAAACCTTCAAAGTTTTATCAATTTGAGAACCTAATTTTTCCTTGAAATGATTTAAAACATGAATACACAAATTATAAGACAATAAATGGTTTTAAAAACATTTGAAATATCCAACCATGATTTTTGGGCAATATGTCTATGAATTAAACATATGCTTTCCCCATGATTAGTCGATTATTGCTATGACATGATATATGTAAATGACCATCTAAATGTCATAAGCATTAGTAGACCATTTGTATCAACCTAACATCTCACTCATGCTATGTTTTCAATCAAGTTAGCCTATAGTGAGTGTGAGATTACCTAAGGTATTTGTACTTAACCATCAATTTCATACAATTTCTATCAAGATTAAGCATTACTCAATCATGATCATAAAGCAAGCATTGTTCATGAGTCACACATTATCATCACCCAACACTAAGTTAAAAATCATCATCCATATCATCCTAAGTCAACCATTTAACATGATATAAGTAAAGTCCACTTATGGTTGACTTTCCTAGGTTTTCCTAACCCTTGAGGATTGACTTGGGAACCCAATACAAATTCTTTCCAATGGGGTTCACCAAGTATTCCTTTGGGATTCATTTCCTAGCTATCATTGTAGTTTTAGCTTGACCCCTTACAATTAAACAATGGTAGGTCTTCTCATTCTTGGTTCCCTTATAATCTTGTCCTTTCTTGTTAAAACTTGCTCTTTGACTCCCAATTATCATGTTTAGGGTATTTGAGCCAATAGTAAATTTTTCTAGGGCCTTAGTAAGAAAATCTACCTTTTCCCTTAAAGTTCTATTTTCTTCTACTAAGCATGCATCATTAACACTAGAAGAAATATCATTAACATGTGAACATGCATTTTTCAATTTTTCTTCAAGTTTTTTAATTTGATCAAGCATGCATTTATTTATCCTTTTAGCCCTAAACAAGTCCTTAGTCAAGCTAGTTATCATTGAAATAACATCTTGGGAGGGTAGTTTATTTACATTACTTACCCAATCCCCTTCCAATGATGATGATGATGATGAGGCTCCCCCTTCACTTGAGATCTCCTCACTTGAGCTTGTTTCTTCTTTTTCAGAGGAGGTGGAGTCCAAGTCTTCTATCGCCATAAGTGCAAGGTTTGTAAATGCTTGTTCTTCCTCCGATGAGGATGGATCATCCCATGTGACCTTCAAGTTTTGCATCTTCCCCTTTCTTTTTTTCTTGGATTTCTTTTCTTCATCCTTCTTCTTGATTCCCTTCTTCTTGTCTTCTTTCTTTCTTCTTTCTTCCTTGCTTTTGTTCAAGAGAGGATAATCATCCCTTATGTGTCCCTCTCCTTGAAAATTATAGCATATCATCTTCCTTCTTGGCCTTCTCCTATCATGAGACTTGTTAAATTTAAAATTATTTAAGGCACGTCTCACCTTCCTTACCATGTAGGTCTCTTCATTGCTATTCATAGAGGAGGAGAAGGATTCTTCATCGAATGAGGAAGGTGGAGTCTCCTTCTTCTTCTTCCCTTTGTTTGCTACTAGTGCCACTCCCCTTGGTTGACTCTTTGGTTCTTCTACTATACCTTCAAGTCTAGTTTCGTGAAGCTCCATAGTAGAGAAAAATTCTTCTAGAGTACTTATCTTTAGATTCTTTGATATGTAGAAGGAGTCCGCCATGAAGCTCTACTTAGATGATCGGAGAAATGCATCTATAGTCTTCATGATCATATCTCTATTGGAGAGCTTCTCCCCTACACTTGTTAAGCCGTTAACGATTTCTTTAAACCGAGAATGTAAAGAGAGTACCTTTTCTCCTTTTTCTAGCTTGATATTGCTTAATTGTGATTGAAGAAGATCCCGTCTTGTAAGCTTTGCCTCGGAAGTGTCTTCATGAAGCTTCAAGAGTTTTCCCCACATTTCCTTGGCACTTGTACACTCTCCAATTCGGTTTATCTCTTGTTGAGGGAGCACATTATATAGATGATGCTTGGCCTTTGAGTTTGCAAGGTGCTCCTCTCGTTGCTTCTTTGTCCCTAGATACATCGAAATCGGATTCCATAATAACCATTGTATCAAAGTCCGTTTCAAAGAATACCTCCATTCTTTTCTTCCACCATGTGAAGTCACCCTCGAACTTGGGTAGATGAATGTTGGAGTCGGTCATCCTGTCGTGCTTGTGTTGGCGATGAGTCTGCAACAAGCTCCTTGCTCTAATAACACTTGTTGGAAGATCGGTGGCCAGCTAGAGGGGGGTGAATATCCAAATTTGATGTAGATGGAAGTTGTTCGCTTAATCGTCTACAATTACTGTTAGCGCACCGGAAATACTTACAATAAAGGCAATTAAGCAAATGCAAAGAATAAAGAAAGAGCAAATACAAACGCAAGTATGTAACGTGGTTTACGACCCTTGCTGCTAATCTATGACCGATTCGTTCAGGTGAATCACCCCTCAATCTAATCTACTAGATCTCTCCTTTTACCCAAGCAAGGTGGAGGTAACCCTTCTTACAACAAACACTCCTTCTTACAATAGGATTGAAATAAAAGCAAGGAGGAGTAGGAATCGTGTAGAGCACTTAGGGGATACTTGGGAGCATAAACATTAACCTCCCTAAAGTCCACACCCTCTCTTTTTATAGGGAGAGTCGAAATCTTCCCGTTGGGCATGCAAGAGTCGACTGTTGCATGCCAATAGTCGATTGTTGCCTTTGCAACGACTTCTGACGCCGTCTAAAATGTTGTCGTCATCGTTCAATGGTCGACTTGGCAGTCGATTGGCAATCTCATCAGTTCGACTGATCTCCTTGTAGCCGACTGATAAGTCGACTACGAAGCGTTTTGTGCCCGTGCCACTTTCGGCAGTCGACTACCACCTTTGGCAGTCGACTTTTGATCGGGCAATTTAGCCAAACACCAGTTGAACTCAATTCAACTTGGACTAGTTCAACTGCCAATACTTGGCAATCGACTGATGTCGGGTAAACCTCAAACAAATGGCTTGTTTGAGCATCCGACGATTGGGTAAAACCTCAACCCACTTGGTTGAGCATTCGACACTCTCATTCATCGGGTAAAACCTCAAACTAATGTTTGAGCGTCCGACTTAACCAAACATCGGGTTAAACCTCAAACCCTAGTTTGAGCATCCGACTTACCGGGTAAAACCTCAATCCACTCGGTTAAGCATCCAACACTTGACTTAGTCATTTGACCAAATTCACCTATGAGCTACCATTTACAAATCGCTCATTCTCTCATCTCCCTTGAAGTCCCTCGCCGAAGCTCTCTTCATCCGACCACGTCCTTCGGATGGACCAACCATACGACTTCACAATGTCATCCTTCGCATCTCGCCCTGAAGTCTGCTTCCTTAGCTTCACTCCAATGTTCCTCGTCCGACAGTCCCTCGGATGAACAAAACGCACGACTTCTGCAATGTTATCCTTCACCAACTCAAAGACCCAAGCCATGAGATGGTGAACCCACCAATGCTTTCGTCAAGCCAACACATGTGTGAATTATTAAGTCCTACACGACTTCAACATACATATCAAATCATATAAACATCCTAACTTAAACCTTTGCCACACATATCAAAACCTTAAACCATATTTGAGTTGATTACCCTAACAATAGGTTTCTGATCCAAAAATATCATGTCAAAATCATTAATAGTATTGTGGTGTTGATTTTGCACCAGTGTTATATATGATGTTAGTTTTTCAAAATCAACACTATAGTAGTGTTGATCTTGTAAGACAAGCACACCATCATCATGCACCACAAGCACCATGTGTTGGTCTTGCATGACCAGCACCATCATGGTGTTGATAATCCAAATCACCACACCACCATAGTGCTGGGGTTGGTCTTGCATTAAGATCACATGTGATGATTTTATTTTGATTTTAGTGATGATGTTGATTTTAAATATGGTGTGTATTTTGTATGCATGTAAAAGGAGAGAGAAAAGATTAATTTAAGAGAAAAGATAAGAAGAGAAAAATGTTGTATGTAAAGGAAAGAGTAAGGAGAAAATTTATCCGAATAATACAGAAATTTGGTTAACTTTTTGAGAAATAAGAAATTTCGATGCGCCTTTTAGGCATTGACAAACTTCATGTGCGTCCTTAGATAAATTATTGTATTTATTAACTGTGGTGATCCCAGCTAAATGTGGTGTAGTTGTAGAGTGTTTGTTCCTATATAGATGACGTGGTGGTTAAGATATGACGGTGCTTACAGAAGTAGTATGGATCAATTGTGGAGAAGGTCTAAAGTACTTTCCTAGATTTAGATGATCTTCACTTATCTTGACCACAATGTCAAGGTTCATAAGATCCTCCATGATTTATCTCACTCATAATGACCATAGAACAGATCGATTGAAACCTTTTCAATCTTTTATAATAGTAGTTATAAAATATTTATTTAGATAATTAAGAATTTCTAAGTCATTTCCTACTATAATATATTTATATGATTTTTTTTTTCTAAATGAGAGTAAGCTCTGAGAATTGAGACGCTTAATTCTATCGAGACGTGTATCTATTAGATTTATTTCTTTTTAGAGCAATTGAAAGAGACGTTGACAGTTTTATATTTTCTTGATGTTTACTAGGTTGCCCCGAGGTGCCAATTGTCATTTAAAGCGAGGGAGGAGGAGGAGGGCGGAGCAGATCGGGAAGGTGATCGACGATGTCTGTTGTTCCTTCCGCCGGCCGAGAGGAGTCCCAGCAGGGCCTCCAATTCTTCTTCACAGCGCTCCTACTCTTCTCCTTCACGACGTTGCTACTCCTCTACCTACGCCGCAAGAAGACCGACAACGAACCCAGCAGCGTCCGCCTCGTACCCGGCCCACCAGGACTCCCCGTCATCGGCAACCTCCACCAGATCGGCGACCTCCCCCACCGCTCCCTCCACCAACTCTCCCTTGCCTACGGACCCCTCCTCCGCCTCCGGCTCGGGAGCGTCACCACCCTCGTCGTCTCTTCCCCCGCCCTAGCCCGCGAGGTTTTAAAGACCCACGACCTCGCCCTCTGCTCCCGCCCCAGCCTCACGGTCTGGAGTCGCCTCTCCTACGGCGGCCTTGACGTAGGTCTCGCTCCCTACTCCCCCCGCTGGGTCCGCGCACGCCGGCTCTTCGTCGTCCACTTCGTCGGCCCGCGGCCGGTCCGAGGCATCGCCGAAGCGAGGGAGGAGGAGGTGCGCACCCTGATGCGTACCGTGGCCACCGCCGCGGCGTCCGGTCGCGCGGTCGATCTCAGCAAGAGTTTTATTTGCTTGGTGAGCTGCATCACGAGCCGGGCCGTGTTCGGGAAGAGGTTCGCGCCGGCGGGGGAGTGCACGAGGAGCGAGATGGGGGGCATGATATCTCTGACGGCAGAGCTCTTGGGGGGGTTCGTCGCCGGAGACTTCTTCCCGTGGGCCCACCGCTTGCTCAACGCCGTCACGGGAGTGCATGGGAGGCTGAAGAGGAACTTCAAGGAGTGGGACGACTTGTTCGAAATGGAAATTAAGGAGCGGGAAAGAGACGGCATCGGCGGCGATGACGACCACAGCTATGCCAGCATTCTGCTGCGCTTGCTCAGGGAGGAACAGAGCAACGACGAAGACGGCCTCACGAGGGACGGCGTCAAAGCTCTTCTCTTTGTAAAAAATCACGCACCATCCAAATTTTGGCAAATACGGAATTCTAAAACTTTGATATAGAGATTTTGCTGATCGAAAATGATTAATTTCCTCTCAATCAATCCCAAATTTTATCAGGACTTGATGTTCGCCGGAACGGACACAACGGCGGCGACAATGGAATGGGCCATGGCGGAGCTAGTGAGGACTCCCCGAGCGCTCGCTAGAGCCCAGGAGGAAGTCCGCCGAGTGGCCGCCGGAAAAAGATACGTCGACGAGGGGGACCTCCAGCGGCTCAGCTACCTGCACGCCATCGTCAAGGAGATCCTCCGACTCCACCCGGTCGCCCCATTGCTGCTGCCCCGCGAGTGCCAGCAGAACTGCAAGCTCGCTGGCTACGACGTCGCCGCCGGCACTAGAATCT
Organism: Wurfbainia villosa; assembly: GCA_025175895.1. Taxonomy (NCBI): domain Eukaryota; kingdom Viridiplantae; phylum Streptophyta; class Magnoliopsida; order Zingiberales; family Zingiberaceae; genus Wurfbainia; species Wurfbainia villosa. The sequence continues at coordinate 5,806,861 of JAKLTH010000238.1, forward strand.
ACATCAACGCTTGGAGCATCGGGCGCGATGCGGACACATGGGATAACCCCGACGAATTCCTCCCGGAGCGGTTCGAGGGCAGCTCCGTCACCTACATGGGGCAGTTCTTCGAGCTCGTGCCGTTCGGCAGCGGCCGGAGGATGTGTCCTGGGATCTCGATGGCAGAGTCGGTTGTGTGGCTTACACTCGCCAATCTCCTACACGGCTTCGACTGGGCATTGCCGGCGGGTGTGAGAGGGGAGGATCTGGACATGAACGAGGTGTTTGGGGTCGTCACTAGCAAGAAGGAGCCGCTCGTGCTGATGCCAACTCCTGCGAAGTTACTGTAACAAGCCATCTCGGCCCAGCCGGGCCGGGTCGTTAAACACACCTGCCGTGGTCGTAGCTAACCGGCCGGATTATGGCCGAGCCGTATGTCGGCCGATTCCCGGCGAATGGCCCGCGATGTAGCAAGCTCATATTCCGAATCGCCCGAATCCCTGCGGCGTCGGGAAGGCGCCCGACACTGGCGGTCCTTCCCGGCCGGATCCGGCCGCGGTCGGCGGAATCAATAACCGGCAGCGGTGGCCACGGCCCTGCCGTGCGATGGGGCGGTCGGCGAATCGCGGCCGGAATCCGGCGAGAAGGCCGCCCGGCGCCGAGCGGTCCTTCCCCGGCGTATGTCTTGGCCGGGATTCGGCGATCCGGCAGTGCGGGCGTGGCGCCGCTGCGGCTGTGGCGGAATCGCGAATGCGCGCCGCTCCACAATCGGCCGGCGGGCTCTGCCGCCCGTCTTACCGCCGCGGCATGGCCGAGATGGCCAGACAATGGCAGCGGCCAGCAACAGCGATGATATGTCGTAGCGAGATTCTTATGCACTTCTTGATCGCGCGAGAATCAGCCTTGGAGATCATATCTATATATATATATATATATATATATATATATATATATATATATATATATATATATATATATATATATATATATATAGTTAAGGATCTTTTTTCCTTGATACGATGTTTTCACAGTGGATTTCAATTACATCGTTGTTGGATTTTGATCGAATTACGATTGAAATTGATCGCGATTGTGATTGTCAATGGCTTCACTATAATTCGATCAAACTTCGATGTCTGTCAAACTGCGATCGAATTATAATCGAAATCTGATTGAATTACGATCGCCATCAATTATAATGTTTATAGTCGTAATTCGATCGTTTTTGTATCAAAATTTAGTCGAAATCCGATTGATCGGACAACAACGACGACTCTGATAGATTTAGATATTGGTTATAGTATTTATCAATGAAAAAGAGTCATGAGCGTAGAGACTATATATTTTCCAATCACGAACATCAACAGATAAAGAAATTATTGTCCACGCATCGCATAAGATGCACAATAGATTTTATATATATAACAGACACTCCACGATCCGTCAATGTAAAGTGTGGCCCTCACATTCAAATGTAATGTAGAGTCTCACCGTTCTCTCCTAATAAATATAAGATAACTAACAATAAAATTATTATTGGATTCGAATTCCAATAGCACGGAAGTTCAAAATAATACTTTTTTTGTTTATCATTATTAATTAATATTTAAAATTATTGGAGTAACAAATAATAAACCATAGTTAACTAACAAAGACAACTATAATAAACCATAGTTAACTAATTTTTTTGAGGTAATGAGAAATTAATATTTAAAATTATTTGAGTAATATTCATTTTAAGTTGTCTTCTATCTCCCTCTAAAATTTTATTGGAATTCAAAATTTAAAATGTTTTTATTTTAAATCGTTGATCTTTATATATTTTGGGAGGTAATTATAGATAAACTATAAATACAGGGACAGTACAATATCTTTAAAGAAAAGAAGGTCACGTTTTTTTCTAAACTTTGACAATTTTATATATGATGGTGGATATATATAAATTGGTGTTTGACAATATTGATCTAACCGTTAGCATTATTAATCTATGTAACATGTTCAGTCATTATTACATGCAGTAAGTGTTGCACATGCGTTATGGGTTTCGTATATGTTGCATTTAGGGGTGTAAATGAATCGAGCCGGTTTACGAGTTTTTCGAGCCGGTTCGAATAATATTCGATTCGAATTCGAAATTATCGAATTCGAGCCGAACTCGAATATGTACAAATATTTTTCGAATCGAACTCGAGCCGAAATAATACTATTCAAACTGTTCGCGAACTGTTCGCGAACTTTTTTTTTTTTTAAAAAATCGAATATTAAATCGAGTATTAATTTTCGAATATCAAACCGAGCCTCATTCGAATATTAAATCGAGCCTCAATTTTGAATAGTAATCGAACCGTTCGAATTAATATTCGAAAATTTCGAATCGAATCCGAACTCGAGCTTTGATTCGAATCGAATTCGAGCCAAAAATTATTAAATTTTCGAATTTCGAATCGAATTCGAATATCTCAATTCGAACTTTGAATCGAACTCGAATATTAAATTTTTTTAAAAATTCGATTCGATTCGGTTCGTTTAATTGCATTCAATGCATTAAGAAAAAAAAAAAAAGACTAAAGGACTTTGGTAAGGATCCATCCAAGTTATAATAATAATAAAAAAAGAGTCACTGTAGAGAGATAAGGGTTTTTTTTGTAAAGGTTGTGTCTTATGCGAGGAACATCTAAGACAGAAAAAAGAGGAATTTGATTTGTCAATTAGTAGAGGACTTTTCATTTTGTAATATATAGTCCTTCAGACGATAAACACAAGATCACCAATTCTTCTTCTCCAAGGAACATATCGTAGGTTTTAAGTAATTGATAAATTCACTGTAAGTTATTTATAATTTTGATTGTAGAATATAATTCATGCGATGGAAAGGAAATAACAATTGGGTCTGATCAATTAGTTCGACGATGAGTCAATGACTTGAACTGGTGGAGCTCAGTATAGTAACATGGACTTTGTTCTTTTTAGACTCTCGGCACACTCTTCGAGTTATCGAGATATCTTTTTGGATATAAGATGTATCATTCTTTGCAACCTCGTTACTGACTTAATTTCGTTCGTTGTCAAGTTATCCCTTTGGATATCGACATACTCTTTCAAGTGCGTATCCACTTTGTGTACACTCTTACAGGTAAGCTTATCTCTATAGTTAAGAATGTTAAGGTTGAGATGGAAAACCAATTTTTTTTTCTTTAAGATGATGTTGTCCCACTTAAATGCTTATCGTTTTTGACATTCACCTCTTAAGATATAGCAATCTATGTCTCAAAATAAGAGCACTTCAAATTTCAAGCTCCGGGAAACTTTTGAAATCTTAGAACTCTTAAGAGAGAATGACAAGAGAGAGATCAAGAGGAGAATTCACCACTTGAATTTTTTTGTTTTGAGTCTTTGATGACTAGATTGCTATATAGGTGGCACGTAGGGAATTGATACCCTCAGTGTCTCCTCGTGCGTGTCGACGTACACAATTGAGGGGGGCAGACCTACATGGCATGGTCAACACTGATCAACATGTGGCTACCTCCTCTCAGTTGTGCACATCGACGCATAAAGAGAGGCACCCAAGGTATCAAACTCGTATATATATTGATGTGGATATAATACTATCCATGGGACCCATAGAGAGTTGGGAGTGGGGCCTATTAGAAACTTGGCGTCGTTAGAGGCGAGGTGAATAGCGATTCAACTCTTGATCGTCGATTTCGTTCGTGTGTGCATGTCTACAAATCATTAGTTGTTGGATCGATGCGGTTCGCTAGAGGGGGGGGGTGAATAGCGAAAAACTTTTTCCTTTTTTTTACGTTTGTTAAAAACTCGAGAGATAATTAATTGCAGCGGAAATGTAAAGTAAAAAGAGACAATGAAGTTTTTACTTGGTTCGTAGCCTTCGGCTACTACTCCAAGGCCCTAGTGATCCTTGACCACGTACGGAGGGCAAAAGCACTAAAGGAACTCCTCCTCGTTAGAGGTAGGAGTTAATCGATACAAGAAGGAAAAAGCTTGAGGTAGAGGGGCACTCCCCCTCTCCTCGTATACGATAAAAGCTCCGAAAAGAAGTGAACTTAAATAAGAGCTAAAAAAAACAGACGTTACAATAAGAAAGAATTTAAGACCTAGACGTCGGAGAGAAAGCACTTCGTGGTCGAAAAGTTGTAGCTTGGCGGAGGCTTTTTGGAAGCTTTAGAATGATGATGAAACCTTAGGTTTGTCCCTCCTTTTATAGCCTTTGAGCCCCTTTTCGAGAGGAACCCTAGCCAATCACAATTGAGCACCAATCTCCTTGAAATGGGGTGATAAGCCTTGACTCCTCGAATCTGATCATTGACCATCAGTCGACTGATGGCCATCATCACCGATCGATGGCAAGATCACCGAGTGTTGACTCCGACCGATCGATTGACAGCAATGAGTCCTCCAAGCCGGGCAATGATCGATGCTTGTTGCAAGTCAAAGTTAGCTCAACAAAAACATAATTTCGACGGTCGTCGACCGTCCGATCTCGACCTAGACCATCTATAGGATGTCTTTGGTCGGATCTACGCTTAAGATCATCCCCATAAAGAGGATACGACCTCACTTACGCTCGCACACACGAGCTTACCTCGACGCTTACATGTTGCTTTTGCTTCCGGCCTTCCACTCGATTCCTTCGGCTCCCTCCGAAGTCACTCGAGTGTCGCCCGACCACCGCGGCTTCCTCCGGGTGTTGCTAGCCTTCAGCTCCAGCTATATCAATCTTCTGCATACTTGATTCAGCTCGTGAGATAACGACATGAGCTTAACTTTGTATCGTTTGCTATAATCAAAACTCAGGTTCGACTTAGGTGCCTACTGCACCAACAATCTCCCCCTTTTTGATTTATGGCAAACCCACATACAAAGTTAAGAAAAAAAACAAATTAAGTGCATTAAGTAAAATGAGCAAGAGATATGCATGAATGTGTAGGAGTAAAAACTCTTTTCAAGTGCTCCTCGAGGAATCCTCCCCCTTGACCGAGGGTGAGTACTTGAGAAAGGGTTTTAACTCTCCCCCTTGATATTTGCTACTAAAAAAGAATTAAGTGACCGAAATTACTTAATATTGGCCAGTGTTTAAAATAAGTTTTAAGTTAAGAAAAAAATTGATTTCTTAACCTTGGCCTTTACTTCTATTTTGTTAACAAGTTAAGTAAATTACTTTTTGTTAACAAGTTAAGTAAGAGTTAAGTAAATTATTGTATTGTTAACGAAAACAAGTTAACTAAATGTGTTTAAGTTAAGAGTTCCCTTAACTTGTTTTGTTAACTTAAAGTTAAGTAAGCCTTGGCCATAAAAAATTGATCCCTTAACTTTGACCTTTTTCTCCTCCTTTTGCCATATATCGAAAAGAGTGAGGATGTGTGTGGAATAAAAATTAAGGTTTAATTTTAAAGTCCAAGCATGTTCCACATTATTTTGAAAATAATATACTGAAAATAGGTTCATCTATAAAATGTTCGACTCATATTTGGCTTGATTGATATGAAGGATCAACCAGTCCTGGTCAGAGTCGGTTAGTATGTATGATTATACTCCGTGGTTCATAGCGATGCACTAGCTCTACATCTGGAACCAGGAGTAAGATCCTAACATCTCACACCCATCTACGTGGCTAAGTATACAAACACATTAGTCCTATGTGTTGTGAGATGTATTGGCTCCTTAAATCTATAGGTGCATGATATCTAAGGTATGTCCTATGCTAGTTCCATAATAATGAAATTAAAGAAATAGTAGTAAGAACATATAATTTGCAAGTACCTATTCTATTACGCACATGCCCAATTTTCGTCTTAATAGACTAAGTTCGGCTTCGGGTAGGGGTTTAGTAAATAGGTCTGCTATGTTAGACTTCGAGTCAACATATTCGAGTTGTATGGAGCCGTTGGCTACATGTTCTCGAATGAAATGGTGTTTTACCTCTATATGCTTTGTCCTTGAATGGCATATAGGGTTCTTAGTTAGATTTATCGAACTTATGTTGTCTACAAAAATTTTAGTTTTGGTGAAGTCCAACCCAAAGTCTCGGAGAGTGTGCTTCATCCAAAGAAGCTGAGTTACACACTCACCCATCGCAACGTATTCGGCTTCGGTGGTAGATAAGGCAACACAATGTTGCTTCCTACTGCACCAACTCACTAGACTCGAGCCGAGTAGTTGACAACAACCACTCGTGCTCTTTCTATCGAGTTTACTACCGGCATAATCCGAATCGGAGTAGCCGATTAGTTCAAACTCCGTAGATCTAGGGTACCAAATACCAACGTTAAGTGTACCCTTAAGATATCTAAGGATACGCTTAACTAGGGTTAGGTGAGACTCCTTAGCACAGGTTTGAAACCTGGCGCACATACTTACTGCGAATAGGATGTCGGGTCGACTCGCAGTTAAGTATAGGAGACTTCCTATCGCGCTCCTATAGTACTTTAAGTCAATGGACTTACTTTCTGGGTCTTCTCCTATGTTAACATTAATCGCCATTGGGGTGTTTATTATCTTAGCGTCTTGCATTCCAAATCTTTTAACTAACTTCTTAGTGTATTTCTGTTGATATAGGTATATACCATCCTTAGTTTGTTTAATTTGTAGACCTAAAAAGAAACTTAACTCGCCTACCAAGTTCATTTCGAACTCACTTTCCATGAGTGAAACGAACTCGTTTAGTAAGGCTGAGTTAGAGGTTCCAAAAATTATATCTTCTACGTAAATTTGAGCTATGAATATTTCTTTACCTAAGGTTTTTACGAAGAGAGTTGGGTCAACTAAGCCTTGGTTAAACCCTTTTGACTTAAGATGGATTGAAAGTCTCTCGTACCAAGCTCGAGGAGTTTGTTTAAGTCCATAGAGAGCTTTCTTAAGTTTTAGAACATGATCGGGTTTATCTAGATTTTCGAATCCGGGGGGTTGGCTAACATAAACTTCTTCTTTAATGTATCCATTTAGGAATGCCGACTTAACATCCATTTGAAAAAGCTTAAATCCTCGATGTGCGGCATAAGCTAGCAACATTCGAATGGATTCGAGTCTAGCTACTGGGGCATAGGTTTCGTCGTAATCTAAGCCTTCGACTTGACTAAACCCTTTGGCGACTAACCTAGCCTTGTTTCTAACTACTTCACCTTTATCATCAAGTTTATTTCGAAACACCCACCTTGTTCCAATTACCGTTTTGTCTTTAGGTGGTGGTACTAATTCCCACACTTCATTCCTAGTAAATTGAGCTAGCTCTTCCTGCATTGCAATAATCCAATCGGGATCAAGAAGAGCTTGTTCAATTGATTTGGGTTCTATCTTTGAAATTAAGGAAATTTGACTAAGGTTCCTATAGGATGCTCTAGTTCGAACTCCTAGATTAGGATCTCCTATCACTTGATCGATAGGGTGGTTAGTTTGAATCCTAGATTGGGTTGGGTTTGTGTCACCTAATGCTTGATCAATGGGGTGACTTGGTTGAACACTAGTTTGACTCGGATCACTTGTCACTTGGTCGACAAGAGAAGTTGGTTGATGTGGATTAGATTCGGTCTCAGGGTCGGAGACGAGTTTGGTATCAGTGGGCTCAACACTTGGGGTCATTAAGGGTTTTGTAGGTTCGGGTACTTCATCGAACACTACATTAATAGTCTCTTCGACTTTAAAGGTATCGTGGTTATATACCCTATAGGCCCTACTCGTGGTTGAGTATCCTAAGAAGATTCTATTCTTAGTGTTTAAGATATGTACTTTACATCCAAATACCCTAAAGTACTTGATGTTGGGTACTTTATTGTGATAAATCTCGTACGAGGTCTTAAGGTGCCTCTTTACCATAAGGATCCTATTCTGGACATAGCAAGCCGTGCTAACAGCTTCTGCCCAAAACCTATCAGGTAGGTCGTATTCGTTCAACATGGTCCTAGCGGCTTCTTGTAGAGTTCGGTTTTTCCGCTCCACTAGGCCATTTTGTTGAGGGGTCCTAGGGCAAGAGAATTCATGGTGGTATCCGTTTAGGTTACAGAAGTCGGTGAACCTTTGATTTTCGAATTCACCACCATGATCGCTTCTAAGTCTTTTAACCTTAAGGTTTTTTTGATTCTCGATTAATTTAAATAGATTGATTAATTGATCTAGGGTATCATTTTTATATTTGATGAACCTAACCCAGGTAAACCTGGAGTAGTCGTCAATTATGACTAAGCAATATTGACTTCTATTGAGTGACTTGGCTCCATGTGAATCGAATAGATCCATATGCAGGAGCTCAAGTACACTTGAGGTTCGTTCTTGGTTAGTTAACTTGTGTTGTATCCTAGGTTGTTTTCCTTGTTGACAAGCATTACAGATTTTATTAACCAAATTGTTGAGGTTGGGTAAGCCTCTGACTAAGCCACTCTGACTCATCTTGTGGACGAGTCTTGGGTGCGAGTGACCGAGTCGTCGGTGCCACAACCATGATTCCTCTTCCTGTGTCATAAGACATTTGGCTGAGGATTTAATTAAGTTAATTGTATAAATGTTATTTGTCCTAGTTCCTTTGAGTATTATTTTAGCTGTTTTATTTGTTTTAATTACACATTTATTTTCTAAAAATACGACCTTATAGTTATTGTCACATAATTGGCTTACGCTAAGCAGGTTATATTCAAAATTCTCTACAAGTAATACATTTTTAATAACAAAATTCGAGTTAAGCTCGATATCACCTGATCCGATGATTTTGAGCTTGCCGTTATTCCCAAAGGCTACCGATCCTTGTCGTTTGAATCGAAACTTCGTGAATTTGAGTTGATCCCCGGTCATGTGTCAGGAACAACCGCTGTCCAACATCCATTGATCCTACACACAAGGTGGTTGGATTGGATGTTAGATTTTTTTTTTAAAAATTGGTTGTAAGTTGTTAAACCTAGGTCATCTCACCTGTGTCTATATGATCAAGCATGTTATACTTATGTGTTTTTTGTGAGATGACTTCCAATTAAGTTGATTAAGTGCATTTAGGTTCAAGTAATTTTATGTTAGATTTGGATTTGACCCTAGGCTTGTCAAGTTTACCTTTTCAAGATCATGGCTTCCAGGTCGTGGCGAGGCACAGGGGCCTTCTTTTATCGGATCATCGACCACTTCCTTAGACAAAGCCATTTTCAAGAAAATGATGACTTGACTCACCTAAGACTATTTCCTAGTCTAACTGGTTATTTTTGAAAAGAGGCTCCCCGAGGCTCAATCTTTTCGAAGGATTTTAATTGGTTATGTACGTGTTCTAAGTGAGTTCACAAGTTTTAAAGCACAAACTTTCTAAGTTAAATCATGTAATTTCTAAGTTAAAGCACAAACTTTCTAAGTTAAAGCACAAACATGTTTTGTACTGGCTCCCCCTAGACCATTGAATCGGTTCGGTCTATCCACATAGTGGATTTGGTCCTTGGGAACCCAGTACGGGTTGGATCCTAGAGTTGAAATCAAAAAGTTCTTAGGGACCCATGCTTGGACATGTTTCCTATGTCGACTTACAATCGACATATACGACCTATTAGTCGTGTTTGAGTTAAACCTAGTCCAAACCTTGTTGTACACGGCCCTTTGAGATCCAAGTAGGAGGTCAAGTCCTTTGATCCCGGCGAACCTTTCCAACGTGTTCCTAAGATCTTCAACTTGACTTTTCAAGAGAGAGTTCTCAACTTCGAGCTTTTCAGCTCGAGTTGGGTCCTCTTCTCGAACTTGACTAGTCGAAGAGGTTAGGGAGACCTTGTGTTTGAGGAGTTTGACCTCCTCAATCAGGGTCTCGACCTTGGACTCGGACTTAACCAATTTCCTAGACAAAAACCTAACCGTATTATGTAAAGTATTAAATAAAGTTTGACTCACTTTAAGGGTATCTTTCGAACCGGATACGTATCCGTGGCTTGACTTGAAGGTAGCTTCGTAGTCCGAGTCATCCTCAGGTTCTGACTCAAGTTTAGGTTCGATCTCCGTGTCTGACTCAATCGATTTCGCCATGAAGACGTGATCTTCGTCTTCTTCGGATGACGCTTCTTCCCATGTCGCGTTGAGGGCCTTCTTGTGCTTAGGTGCTTGGTGGTTGAGCTTGGGGCACTCGGACTTGATATGTCCAAACCTGTTACACTCATAACACTTAATATTAGAACTTTTAGGCTTACCTTGGTTGGGTCAAGTCGTGGTTCGCTTTCGTCCCTTAGCTATCCTTCGAGCTAGGTTCATTAGTTCGGCAGTCAACTCCGGGTCAACTTCTTCTTCGGACTCATCTTCCTCCTCGGTTGGTGGTGGCTTGCTTGCGATTTTCTTCTTCTTTGAACTTGCAAACAAGGCTATACCCCTCTCGGGTTCCGAGTTGGACTGCTCATGTAATTCGAAATCTGAAAAGAGTTCATCTAACCTAATTTTAGAAAGATCCTTGGAGACCTTGTAGGCGTCGACCATGGATGCCCATAAGGTAGTCCTCGGAAAAGAGTTTAGAACATACCTTATAAGGTCGCGGTTTTTGACCTTTTGCCCGATTGCGTGTAGGTTGTTGACTATGTCTTGGACCCAGGCGTGGAGTTGCATCGCGGACTCGTGTTCCTGCATTTTTAGGTTATATAGTTTATTGAAAAGAAGATCACGCTTACATACCTTGGCTTCATCGGTCCCTTCGTGTAGCTCCACTAGTTTTGTCCAAAGATCTTTTGCGCTTATGAAGGGGTCGACGCGATTTAGCTTTTCCTTGGATAGGCCGCATTGGAGGATTTGTGTTGCCTTGGCGTCGGCTTCGACTTGTCGTTTTGTCGCAATGGTCCATTAATCATAATCCAAGGAGTCACCCACTTCATTAGTCGGAAGTGTGAAACTCGTTTGGATTATGATCCACATATCGATTTGGGTTTTAAGAAAGCATTTCATCCGACCCTTCCAATAACGGAAGTCATCTCCGTTGTAAAACGGAGGTCGGACGGTGCTAAAACCCTCGAGATGGGCCATTAGAACAAAAAACAAGGAGACTAAAAAGAAGACCTAGCAACGACAAAAACACACGAAAGTACCAAGACTTGCGTCTTGGATTAGTAGTGTGGAAAATAAAAAGAAACAAATGAAAAATAGAAAGTTAAGTAAAGAAATAAGAACCTAAATAAAAAGTAAGTACTCACAACCTTCGATGTCTCCGAAAGGCTAATAAACGTCGATTTTTGAGGATGAAAACAACTTGTTACGGGGGTAAACCCTTGTAAGAAGTGTAGATCTCTGCGAGGGCTTCGATTTGGTAGGTAGACCGTGTTGTGGGTCAACTTGTACGAAAAGTTATGCCCGTTTGACCGTCGGCTACTCCAAAAGCGAATACTTGCAAAACAAAACCAAACGAAGAGTACCAAGACTTCGTCTTGGATTAGTAGTGCGGGAAAAAATTTAAGCGAACGAAAAACAAATCTGTAAAAAAAATGTTAGATTGGTGGTTTCACCAAATCTAAGCGCCCCCGGCTCTGATACCAATTGTTGGATCGATGCGGTTCACTAGAGGGGGGGGGGGGTGAATAGCGAAAAACCTTTTCCTTTTTTTTACGTTCGTTAAAAACTTGAGAGATAATTAATTGCAGCGGAAATGTAAAGTAAAAAGAGACAATGAAGTTTTTACTTGGTTCGTAGCCTTCGGCTACTACTCCAAGGCCCTAGTGGTCCTTGACCACGTACGTAGGACAAAAGCACTAAAGGAACTCCTCCTCGTTGGAGGTAGGTGTTAATCGATACAAGAAGGAAAAAGCTTGAGGTAGAGGGATACTCCCCCTCTCCTCGTATACGATAAAAGCTCCGAAAAGAAGTGAACTTAAATAAGAGCTAAAAAAAAACCGGCGTTACAATAAGAAAGAATTTAAGACCTAGACGTCGGAGAGAAAGCACTTCGTGGTCGAAAAGTTGTAGCTTGGCGGAGGCTTTTTGGAAGCTTTAGAATGATGATGAAACCTTAGGTTTGTCCCTCCTTTTATAGCCTTTGAGCCCCTTTTCGAGAGCAACTCTAGCCAATCACAATTGAGCACCAATCTCCTTGAAATGGGGTGATAAGCCTTGACTCCTCGAATCTGATCATTGACCATCAGTCGACTGATGGCCATCATCGATCGTGATGGCGACATCGGTCCGAGTCGACCTCCGGCCGATCGTGATTGTGGCGGCAATGAGTCCTCCAAGCCGGCAATGATCGATGCTTGTTGCAAGTCAAAGTTAGCTCAACAAAAACATAATTTCGACGGTCGTCGACCGTCCGATCTCGACCTAGACCATCTATAGGATGTCTTTGGTCGGATCTACGCTTAAGATCATCCCCATAAAGAGGATACGACCTCACTTACGCTCGCACACACGAGCTTACCTCGACACTTACATGTTGCTTTTGCTTCCGGCCTTCCACTCGATTCCTTCGGCTCCCTCCGAAGTCACTCGAGTGTCGCCCGACCACCGCGGCTTCCTCTGGGTGTCGCTAGCCTTCAGCTCCAGCTATATCAATCTTCTGCATACTCGATTCAGCTCGTGAGATAACGACATGAGATTAACTTTGTATCGTTTGCTATAATCAAAACTCAGGTTCGACTTAGGTGCCTACTGCACCAACATTAGTGTGCAGTGGAAAATAAAAAAAATAAACAATACGAATAACACAAGCACAACAAATCAATTTTTATATAGTTCGGAACCCCCAGTTTATACTCCACGGTCTAGCTCCTAGCGATAGATCCACTATCATTTTCTCCTCCTCGGAAATCTTCCAAAAGCGAAGAAATCTCTTACAACCTGAGCTTGTACAAAGAATGCAACCAAATACAAAATATACAAGTGAAATGAAGAACAAGAATCAAAACAATTTACACAGTGAAATCTTTGCTTAATCATTGTTTGGTTGCTTCGAAATGACTTAAAAGGTTTGAAATACAACAACACTTCCCCTTCAAAGTCACCAAGAACCAACACCTTTAAATCACCTTGCAATCCCTTTTTATAGGCTTCTCGATCATCAGGCTGATTTTCGCCTACAAGTCGATTGATCTTACTCCTAGTCGACTGGTCAATCAATCATTTCTCTTTAATGGCTAATCCATGTCAGATTTTGACTTCCTATAGTGCACCAATTGACTACCATAAATCACCAGTTGATTGGTGAGCTTTGGTCGAACTGGTTGGTTAAGATGGAAACATTATGTTTGATTCATAAGCTGAAAATATAATTCACAATCAACTGAACTGTAGCAGTTGACTGGTGAATACTAGCAGTTGATTGCTATTGTTCATAGTTGACTGTAATGTAGCAGTAGATTACTATAGAAGTCGACTGGTGAACAGTAGCAGTCGATTGCTACCATTCACAATCGAGTTCTAAACTCAACGGTGTATGAACAGTAATACCAGTCGATTGGTAAACCCTATCGGTCGATTGATACCTCAGTCTCAGTTATTTCACATCAACTCTCGCTTCACTTGGTATTCGATTGACCTCAATCTGCTAAGATTTTTCTCGTCCGACACTCAATCACCCTTGATCTATCAGAACTTCTCTTTGCCAAGCATGGTCACCTTGACATGTCGAAACTTCACTTGCCAAGCATGACTACTTTAACCTATTGGGACTTCCCTTGTCAAGCACGATTAATTTGATTTGCTAGGACTTGACTTTCTAAGCACAGTCACTATGATCTGTCGGGACTTCACTTGCCTAGTCATCCACTCACCTTGACCTATCATGACTTAACCGACACCAAGCATCCAATCCTCCTTGACTTGCTTGGATTTTTCACTTGCCAACTCTTTGTCGGACTTTCACCACTAAATGTTTTGTCCTCCTTGACTCACTTGAATTTCCCACTTGCCAACTCCTTGTTGGATTTTCCACCACCAAGTGTCTGGTCCTTCCTGACCCACTTGGATTTTTACCTTGCTAACGTCCGGTTGGACTTCACTCGTCAAATATTTAGTCAATCTTGACCTATTTAACTTCTCATCATACCTCATCCATATGACTACAGATGTCTCATACTATCCTATAATTATATTATTGTACATATTATCAAATATTGAAACTCAACTTAAGCCTCACTCAAGCTTGGTCAACATTGACTTGAGGCCAATTACACCAATAGGGGAGACTCGAGAAACCAAGAGAGGAGCGAGTCGGGAGTGGGGCGACTCGAGAAGGTAGAAGCGAAACGAGTCGGGAGTGGAGGAAACTAAGAAAACCAGGAGCGGAGCAAGTTGAGAGTGGGGTGACTCGGGAAATAAAAAACGGAGCGAGTTAGGAGTGGGAGCAACTCAGGAAACCGAAAGAAGTTACAAAGCAGGAAACTACAAGGAACGAGGAGACGGAAACCTAAGGACCATAGAGGAGATTCCTCCTGACACCTGTCAGGTCTAGTCTCCTAATGACTTCACCCCACAATCACTCTCGAGCACATAGAAAACCAAGTGGAGATTCTCTACAGCGATTATTCCCTCACAACCCAGCAAATGTGTTACCGATGAGTAACCAAGAGGGGTGAAGTGTCGGTACAATTGGTCTCAAGTCAAGGTTGACCGAATTGGGATCAAATTGAGTTTTGATATTTGACAATATAATTAGAGGTAAAGGATGGGATGAAGGAGATTGTTGGTGCAATCAATCTTAGATCAAGGTTGACCAAGCTTGAGTGGGACTCAAGTTGGAGTTGCATTTGAGTATGAGTGATTAATATAACTATGAGATGGTATAGAACATCCATAATTATATGGAGATGAACGAAAAGTCAAGTTGGTCAAAGTTGACCAGATACTTGATGAGTGGAGAAAGACAAGTCGGTCAAAGTTGATTGGACACTTGGTGTTGAAATGTCCAACTCGAAGTTGGCAAGGAAAATCTATGTCGGTCAAAGTTGATTGGACACTTCGTGTTAAAAAGTCCAACTGGAAGTTAGCAAGGGAAGTCCAGATTGGTCAAGGTTGACTACAGACACTTGGTACGAGGAGAAAAAAATCCAAGCAGGTCAAACAGGAATAGATGTTTGATGAAGTGAAGTCTCAGCAGATCACATGGTGACTGCGCTTGGCAAGTGAAGTCTTGGCAGGCCACGGGATGATTGTGTCTTGTTAGTGCAATTAGCCTAGGTCACGATTGACTAGACTCGAGTGAGACTCGAGAGAAGTCTAGGCTAAGGGTCTTGGCATGTGAATAGTGTTTTGATGTTAAATGGGTTTGCCCATTGTTTGACAATAGATTGATCATATGGTTGACATGGATTTGACCATATGAGGAGATAGCTTTATGGGGAGATTGTTAAAGCAATCGGCCTCAGGTCAAAGTTAACCTAGCTCGAGTAGGACTCGAGAGAAGTCGAAGTTTGGATACTTGGCATGGAAAGTCCAAGTCGTGGGTACTTGGCATGAAAAGTCCAAGCATGGGTCTTGGCAATGGTAAAGTCCAAGTCATGAGCACTTGTCATGTGAAAGTCTAAGTCATGGGCACGTGACATGTGAATGTGCAAGTCATGGGTACTTGGCAATTGGAAAGTCCAAGAATGGTCTTGGAAATGAAAAGTTCAAGCATGGGTCTTGGCAATGGAAAGTCCAAGTCATTGATAATTGGCAAGGAAAGTCCAAAGGTATAGTCTTGGTGGCATAAGTCCAAGTGTGTAGTCTTAGCAACGTAAAGTCCAAGTGAACTTTGGCGGTGAAAGTCCAAGTATGGATGATTGACAATTGGAAAGTCCAAGGGTCTGATATTGGCGACATAAAGTCCAAGCATGTAATCTGGGCAGTATAAGTCCAAATGTACCTTGGCAAGGAACTTGGTTAGCATGACATAGCTGATGAAGATACTTAAAAGCTAGCGCAAGGATGAAAAATCATGGACTCGAAGGATCCAAGAGGCATAAGGCTAATAGAAGTGAGTTGAAGGTTTAGTTCTAGGCTAAGGGTGTTTATCAAGTATGAGAGGATCATACTTGAGGTTAAACCTCATTGTTGAGATTTATCAGTCGACTAGTATATTGGACAATTGACTGACCGAGTATTTGACACTCGGGAGTCGAGTTAACTTAGAGAAGTTGACTGGGATTATAACCGGTCGATTGGTCGTGTAGTTGACTTAGGCTCGACTGCTCGAGTTGTGCTCTGACAGTCGACTGTCATGTAGGGCAGTCGACTACCATGTATGGGCAGTCGACTGCTTGGTAGGGAAGTCGATTAGCCGAAGTGGCCAAGGCATTAAAACCCTCAGTAGTCGACTTGGCAATCGACTAAGGGTTGTCAGTCGACTGCCAGTATGGGCAGTCGACCAGTCTTGAAATGTCACAGCACAGAAGATCTGGTAGTCGACTGGGCAGTTGACTGGGGATTGATGGCAGTCGACTGCCAAGGTATCCGTTGGCTAGAATGTCAACGTGGATTAAGTCCATTGTGAGACAATGACACTGTAGGCAGTCGACTGGTGTCTTTTGACAGTCGACTATCAGACGAAAATTTAGGTTGCACTGAGGTATAAAAGAAGCTCAACAGGGAGGATTTCGACAGCGATTTTTGGAGTGATTTTGAAGAGAAAGTGTTGTTGTATTCCAGACCTTCAAGAGCAATCCAAATCAACCAACAAGCAAAGAATCAAAGGTTCTTCTTGTAAAGTTTTATTTACTTATTGTTGTATTTGTTTCTTATTTTGGTTGTATCTTGTATTCTTATTGTTGTAAGACTTTGTAAGGGGTTTCTCCACCTCCGGTATTATATCTAGAATGAGAGATTTATTAGTGGTAGTGTGCATCACTAGAGGTCGCTATTGAGCTCGCCCCGTGGAGTAGGAATCCTAGTTCCGAACCATGTTAAATCTTCTTGTTGTGCTTGTGTATTTATATTTGTATTTCACTGTGCATTAACGTTTTGTAGACAAACACAACACGTTCGAGCATCGAAATGGAAAAGTGCTATTCACTCCCTCCCCCCCCCCCCTCCCTACCCTTAGTACAATGTTCGATCCTCAACATGTATGCTAAGTAAAGTCCCGACAGATCTGGGAGATCATGTCTGGCAAGGGAAGTCCCGGCAGGTCACAGAGTGACTGTGCTTGGCAAGTGAAGACCCGATAGGTCTAGGAGACCGTACTTGACTAGGGAAGACCCCGCTGATCAGGGAGATTAAGCTTGAGAAGAGAAGTTCTAGTAGGTCACAGTTAACCGGATATTAGGCAAGGGAGAATAGTCCTGGTAGGTTGAGGTCAATCGGATACCAGGTGAAGTGAGAGTTGGTTTGAAGCGAGGCTGAGATTGAGACATCAGTCGACTGGTAGGGTTTACCAATTGACTGGTAATAGTGCTAGAGCAAATGTTGAGTTTGGGACTCAACTGCCAACTCAACTGGTGGAGCAGTTGATTGATTGGGTTGATCAGTCGACTGATAGAATGAGTAGCGACTGGTGTCACTAGTTGAGCAACCATAGTGTTCAAAACTTGATTGACAACTCGACTAGCTAAGGCCAATCGACGGATGGATTAATCAGTTGACTGGTGACACTGTAGCAAAGCACAGAAAGATTTATAGTCGACTGACAATGAAACGCAGTCAACTGGTGTCGATTTAGCAAGGCGTAAAAGGATAGCAATTCACTTGACCAATCAACTTGGTTTAGTAGTCGACTGATGGATAATGATAGTTGATTGATGGGGTAGAATCTAATATGGGCCATATCATTGGAGCATTAGATCACGCAATGGTCCATTGACCAATCGACGGGGGATTTTGGCAATCGACTGGGAGGCAGAAATTAGCTCAATGAAGACCCTATAAAAGAGGGTTTCAAGGTGATTTGAAGGTGTTGGTTCTTGGAGATTTTGAAAGAGATTTGCTGTTGCATTCCAGACCTTCCAAGCAGTTCCAAAGCAACCAATAAGTAAGCAAGCAAGTTTGCAATTATGTAAAAGTTTTTTACTTGTTCTTTCATTTGCTTTTATATTTCGTGTTTAGTTGTTCTTGTTGTAAGCTCTAGGTGTTGTAAGAGGTTTCTCCACCTCTGGAAGATTTCCAAGAAGGAGAAAGCGATAGTGGGACTATCGGTAGGAGCGAGGTTGTGGAGTAGAAACTGAGGGTTCCGAACCATGTAAAATCCAGTGTGTTATGTTTGTGCCTTGTCTTTTGTTTTGTTTATACATTATTTTCGTCGCATTAACATTTTGTAGACAAGCACACAAACACAAATCAAAGATCAAGATTTGAGGTCGCTATTCCCCCCCCCTCCTCCTCCTCCTCCTCTAGCACGCCAAGGTCCTAACACAAAAAACCTCGATGATGCTATATAAATGCAGATTATGGTAAAGAAAAGTTCTCTGGTATTTTTTGCTACCGAATACTTCCTACTTGCACATATCTCCAATTTTTATCTTCATTCTTCTGTCTGACTTAAACATCGAAGTGTTGTAGTCGAAGCATCGATAGTTATTTGACTTGTATTATGTTTGACAAGATACTCTCAGTGCAGGAGTACTAGATAATCGAACCTGAGTTTTGATAATGGCAAAGGTTCGAAGTAGTTATATTGTGATCTTATATTTGGTGTTAAGATTGCAGGATTAAGCAGGTATAAAGTACTATTGGATCTAATTAGGCAAAAGAAAGTCCAAATAAGGTTTGGTAAAGCTAAGCAAGGTAAGAACCTTGTGTGTGGAGTGGTAAGGTCACGTCCTCAAGTACAGGGACAACCTTAGCCGTCGGTCTGACTATTGGTTCTGGAGGAATATCAAAGTCAAGATCGGACAATCAAAGACTGTCGTTTCTACTCTATATACACTGGTGTATTACTATGTTAACTTTGTGATGCAGTAAAATAGCACCAAGAATAGTTCAGGTTAACTTCAGTCGATGGAAGGGACACTAGCCGACTGGACCAGGTCCAGTCGACTGAACCATGGTCCAGTCGACTAGAACAGGTTGAGATAAACTGTGACTCCATCGGATCTAGATCTGGATGAAGTTAGATGCTTAGAGTCGATTGGATCAGGTCCAGTCGACTGGAAAAACTTTATAAAAGTAATTTCGACCAAAAATCGTAGACGTGAATTCCTAAGTTGTTGTGTTATCATCTTGTGCATCCAATGCTGCTATGATTTTGCTACTCCAACCGTGTGCTTCACTTACATCATCTTGAGTCGGTATTGTTGAGTTTATTTTCATTACTATCATTTGTACTTCAATTTTATAAGGAGTGGTAAGGTTGTTACCACCTCCTTAATCTTTTGTAAAAATTGTGTCTCTTACCTCCAATGAGGAAGAGACTTCTAGTGGATTGTCCATCGATAGCGATCAAGGATTGTTAGCCTTGGATTAGAGCCTCGTGGTTGTGAACCAAGTAAAAAACACATGCATTCTTATTTACTATTTCTTTGTTTGTTTTTTGCTATGTTATTACTTTGATTTTACGAGTTTTATGACCAAAAAAGAAAAAGATTTTAAAAATGTTATTCACTCATCCTCTAGCGCTCTTTCTGATCCAACAGATACTACTATATATATATACACCCTTATGTGTGCACCACTATGTGTGTGTGTGTATATATACACACACACACCACATGATTCGTGCATGGAAACAAGAATGCATAGTAACGTCCATCACGTACGAGCACCCATTTCTCATGCTCGAATAGGAAATGCACAGTAACTTCCCCGTCAAAGTTTCTCTCCATCCATGGCTGCTTGGCATTATCGCCGAGCGGGTGGATTTCGATCGGCATCAGAGTCCAACAGGATCATGGTTGAATTCTATTATGACCTATGTGCCTGCTAGAGGGGGGGGTGAATAGCGATTCGATGTTCTTGATGGAATTCGTTCGCATGCTTGCTATAAAAGTTAGTGTACGCAGCGGAAACAATAATGATAAAACAAATACACAACACAAGCAATACACGAGATATAACGTGGTTCGGAACCTCAAGGTTCCTACTCCACGGGTTGGGCTCGTAAGAGCCTTAGCGATGCAAACACACACCACTAATCCAATAAACTCCTTCTCGACAATAAGTCAGAGGTGAAAAAATCTCGTACAAAGATTACAATAGTAATACAACAAGAACACAAGCAAATATAATGGAATGCAAGTAAAGAAAACTTTACAAAGAGCTTTTAAATGCTTGCTTGTTTGGTTGCTTGAGCTGCACTTGGAGACCCTGAATTGCACCAATAAATCGTTCCAAATTGCCTGAAGAAAACTTGGCCAAATCTCTCTCCACGAGCTGCTTTTATAACCTGCATTCGGGCTGAATTTTGCCTAGCAGTTGACTGATCGAGACCATCAGTCGACTGCTCCTGTAGCCGTTGTCTCACAACGGCCCGAGCCATGTTGGATAAGTTTCAACGGATATATCGTCGGTCGATTGATCATATCCATCAGTCGACTGATCAAGTCATCACTCGACTGTCAAATCCTAACAGTCGACTCGGGAACTTTTTGTCCCTGAAAACCCAACCAGCAGTCGATTGCTCGGGCCATCAATCGACTGCCCAATGCTGGTAGTCAACTGCTAGGCCCTAAACTGCAATCGAACACCAGTTGACTCACATCAGTCGACTACCCTTAATATCAGTCGACTGATACACCTCAAACATGAGGTTTTAATCCAAGTATGATGCCCTCATACTTTCTAGACCATCCTTAGCCTAGACCTAAGCCTTTTAGTCATCTCCGTCAGCCTCACACCTATCAGATCCCTCCAAGTCATCCATGACTTGTTCATCCATACGCTAGCCTTCAGGTGCTTCCATCAGCTATTGTCATACTAATGTAGTATACACCGCCAAGGCACATTGGGCTTATGCTGCCAAGACTACCGCTTGGACTTTACGTTGTCAACCATTGAACTATGCTGCCAAGACTCCACCCTTGGACTTTACGCCGCCAATATCAACCCTTGAACTTCCCAAATGCCAAGTACCCATGACTTGGACTTTCACCGCCAAGACTACACCCTTGGACTTTCCATGCCAATCCAATGTTGGATTTTCCAAATGCCAAGACTCAAGCTTGGATTTTCTCTTGCCAAAATCCAAGCTTGGATTTTCTCTTGCCAAGATCCATACTTGGACTTTCTATGTCAAGTACTCAAGACTTAGACTTTCCCATTGCCAAGTATCCCACTTGGACTTCTCCATCATATGGTCAACCCCAAGTCAACCATATAGTTAAACAATGGTCAAATCATCGTCAAATAGTCAATCATGACCTTGGTCGATTGCACCAACAATCTCCCCAATACATTGTCAAACATCAATGTCAAACATCAAAACACTACTCGAGTGAAACTCGAGTTCGGTCAATCATGATCTAGGCCAATTGCACTACCAAATTCCGACCGAATTGAGGTCGGAATTGACCGTGGCACTGGCGACTGCAATTCAACCAGATTCTAGCCAGATTTTGATGGGAATTCAATCGCGATTCAGTCAGACTCTGGTGCCTATCGGACCGCGGCTGCATTCCAGTCAGAATCTGCCCATGGTTCGGTCGGCTGATAGGTTGGACTATGACGATGACCCCGATGGATTCAAAGGTTATGCTATAGTACTCATCAGATAAGATGACACGGGTGGAACACTGTACATTTTTTATTTACTATATAATCCCATGAATTAAACGGTGATCAGACGGTGAAGTAAGCGCATATATATATATATTCGACCGCACTTTGAGCCATTTGATCTCCGTATAATTCACGGGATTGCACAGTAAATAGAAAAATGTACAATGCTCCCACCCCGTGACGTTCTTCTCCGATTAGTACTATAGTCAACTTTTGAATCCGTCGGGGTCACCGTCGTTATCGCATTTCGATTGATCGGATCGCGACTGATTTTCAATCGGATTGCGATCAAAATTGACCATGATTATGACCGCTAGCAGTTGCGACATTGGCGTTGCAATTTAGCGGGATTCCGATCATGGTCTGATCGACATCGGAGTCTGGTCAGACCACGGTCAGATTCCAATCAAATTGTAGCTGAAATTCGATCGAATTTTGACCGCTAGCATCGTGGTCACTGTCGATCGCAATTTGGTCAGAATTTAGCTGCGATCCGGTTGGGATTGGAGTCTAGTGAAATCGTGATTATATTCTAGCCAAAATCCACCACAATTATTGCCAATTGTCGTGGCACTGACGACCATAATTCGTCGGATTCCGATTGCGATCTGGTCGGAATCGAACTGCTCATTACAGCGATGTCGAGTGACCAAGGGGCAATGACAGTTCGATAGGAAAGAGTTACTGTGCACTCCCCATTACTCATTCCATACGCAAAGACAAAAAATACACGATATTTTCCATCACTATCCATCACAAATGTGCATTTCTCACGTGGATCACTCGCTCGACGCCCGACCGAGCACTGTCGCCAAGCGGTCAGAATCCGACCGCGGGCTGATCAATGTCGGACAACGGTCAAAATCCAATTGCATTGCAGCTGCTAGCATTGCGGCCGTTAGCATCCACAATCGCGGTCATTTCCGACTAGAATCCGACCGTGATCTGGTCGGGACCGAAGTTCGATCGGATTACGGTCAAATTCCAACCGAAAAATACCACGATTGAGGCGGCTAGCGACCACAGCGTTGGCAGCTGCAAATGCGGCTAGATTCCAATCGAATCCGACCGCGGTTCGATCGGGCTCCGATCCCTACTAGATCGTGCCCGAATTTCAGTCCAAAACGGTCGCGATTATGACCGCCAACGACTGCAATGTTGGCGGCCACAATTTGACCAGATTCCGATCGGAATTCGATTGGAATCCAGCCGTGGTTCGACAGGAATCGAAGCTAGCCCAATCGGATCACGGTTGAATTCCAATCGGATTACGGCCAGAAACGATTGCAATTGTGGTTGCCAACGACCGCAGCACTGGCGACAGCAATTCGATCGAATTCCAACTAAAATCTTGTCAGAATTTGGTCGTGTTCGATCGGCCAATCAACTGGTTGCCAGTGACGAAGAAGAAGACGGTGAAATCATTGTGTATTTTCCATTACTCTGCACCTCCATTCGATCGAACGATGAAGAACAAGTTGTGCGCGAGTCACGCACAGATTGTCGCGCATCGTATCAAAACTATATATATATTGCAAATACAACGTAAATAATATTTTTGAGTAAAAAATTAATATTTAAAATTATTCAAGTATAAATACTGATACATGAATTAGATTTATAGACGCAACTAAATTTTTAAAAATAGTTAATTAAGAAATTGTAATGAATTTTTAAGATTTAACTATAAATTTAAAAAAATCAATCAATCAATCGTGATTGATTGATTAAAAATATTAACAGTAAATAATTAATTAATATATGAGTTTGTATTGATTAAAAGGTACGTACCCCTGATTTTTAAACACTGCTAAGATACCTTTCACTTGGAGGATAACCTTTTATCCTTATAAAAAAAAGTCTCATTCCTTATTAAATTAGTTGTGAAATTTCTTTTGAGCCTTTTTTTTCTCTTTTAACAATATATCATTCATACTTGTTATAATAATATCTCTACATACTAGTTGTTTTTGGTGAAGTTCAAATTGCTTGGTTTGGATTTCGAGATGAAGATTAATGTACTCTAACAATTGAAATCAAACATTTTGACTTAATTAAGCTACCAAATCAATAGAAAATACCACCAAATATGTCAATTATAAGAAATAAAAAAGTTCATTATATTCGATCAGAGTCGGCTCTGGGAGGGGGTCTCGCCCAGAGATCAAAATTTAGTCTTAAAAAAAATATATAAAGGGATCCAATTTTTATAAAAATAAAATATTCACTATTAAAAGGTCCCTTTTTTTATTATTTTGTTAAGGACCCATTAAAATTTTTATCATTCCAAAATTGCCTTTATATTTTATTAACAAATGCTTTCATAGCTCAATTGGTTAGAGCACCCGTTTAGTAAGCGGGAGGTCTTGAGTTCAACTCTCAATGAAAGCAAATTAAATTTTGTGTGATATTTTATTTTTATTGATAATTTAGGTGTCAGTTGCTCTATGTAAAAATCATCCAATGTTAAAGTCTTAAGTAGTGTTTGATTTGAGTTTGAGATTAGGAATGAGAATACAAATTAAATTCGGCAATTTATCAAGGGCGTACATGAAGTTTAGAATTGTCCAAACAACACCTCATATTTTTATATTTACCAAATGACACACTTAATTCCCTTTTTATCTCTCCCACCAAACAGACCTATAATTTAATACTGAAAGAGAATTTGCATGCATCCGAGCCACAACTGAAAATCCTGAGTCATCCAAACGTCACTTCCACCCACATGGGAGCCCCCTGCTTTCCATACTGTTGATGAGCACCACACGCAGGTTTCCCCCATAAACCAACTAAGCAAAACATTTTTGATGAAATGCTAGTAGAAACTCTGAAAGTCTAGATATTGTCAACAACATCACTTCACCAAAGAATATCTGGGTAGGGTTTTCAGAAGTTGGCACAGCTCATTCACCGTCTTCTTCACATAGTATTATCATGTATGTATGTGTTTTTATACTTGAGACTGCTATGAGGTTAATAAATACATTGTAGAAGGTTGTATAACCAAGTTTGCCATGTACTCGTAAATATGAGGTAGGAATTTAATATCAAAATTTGGCACGCACCCATAATTGCGATGTAGGAGGTTCATAACCAAGTTTTGTCGCTACCTAAATAAATTCCACCTAACTTAAAAGGTGATGCTTTGATGTAAATCTCAGGACTATTGAAGTTCTCTGATTGATATTCCCAGCACTAAAAGATTGAATCTGTCCGAGATAGTAGGTGGTGTTGGGAATGAAATTCCCAGCACCATAGTGTCCCTCAAATTTAAAATCCCAACACCAGGAGAGATTGAAGCTAGCCTGGATAAAAAGTGATGCTGGAAATTTAAATCCCAGCAACATCTTGGTCCTGTGATTCAAATTCTCAACACCATTGAGGTTCAAGCAATTCGGGATAAAAGATGGTGCTGAGAATTGAAATCCTGTCACCATCGTGGTCCTGGGATTAAAACTCTTAGCACCATCGAGGTTCAACAATTCGGGATAAAAGGTGGTGTTGGGAATTGAAATCTCGGCACCACCATCGTCCTAGGATTCAAACTCTCAGCATCATGGAGGTTCAAGCAGTTTGAGATAAAAGATAGTGTTGGGAATTGAAATCCCGACACCATCGTTGTCTTGGGATTCAAAATCCCAGCACCAGACAGATTGAACCTGGCTGAGAGAAAAGGTATTGTTAATTCAAATTCCTGCAACACCGTGGTCTTAAGATTCAAACTCCTAGTAACACCATGGGGTGCTGGGAATGTAATTTTTAGCACCAGGGAGATTTAAGTTACCGAGATGAAAGGTGGTGTTGGGAATTGAAACTTCAGCAACACTGTGATCTTGCGATTAAAATTCTCAGTACCATAGAGATTGAACTGGTCGAGATAAATGGTGGTGTTAGGAATTTATATCCCACCACCACCGTGGTCCTGGGATTCAAACTCCCGGCAACACCATGGGGTGTTGGGAATTACATTCCTAGCACCAGGGATATTTAAGTTGCCGAGATGAAAGGTGGTGATGGGAATTAAAACCCCAGCAATACTGTGATCCTGCGATTAAAACTCCCAGCACCATGGAGATTGAACTGGTCGAGATAAATGGTAGTACTGGAAATTTATTTCCTAGCACCACCATGGTCCTCGGATTCAAAGTCTCAGCAACACCATGGGGTGCTAGGAATTACATTCTCAGCATCAGGGAGATTTAAGTTGCCGAGATGAAAGGTTGTGCTGGGAATTAAAACCCCAGCAATACTATGGTCCTGCGATTAAAACTCCCAGCACCATGGAGATTGAACTGGTCGAGATAAATGGTGGTGTTGGAAATTTATATCTCAGCACCACCGTGGTCTTGGGATTCAAACTTTCAACAACACCATGGGATGCTGGGAATTATATTCCCAACACCAGGGATATTTAAGTTGTCGAGATGAAAGGTGGTGCTGGTAATTGAAACCCCAGCAACACTATGGTCTTGCGATTAAAACTCTTAGCACCATAGAAATTGAACTGGTCGAGATAAATGGTGGTGCTGAGAATTTATATCCCAACACCACCGTGGTCCTGGGATTCAAACACCCAGCAACACCATGGGGATTCTGGGAATTACATTCCCAACTCTAGGGAGATTTAAGTTGCCGAGATGAAAGGTGGTGCTAGGAATTGAAACCCTAGCAACACTGTGGTCTTGCGATTAAAACTTTCAGCACCATAGAGATTGAACTGGTCGAGATAAATGGTGGTGCTGGGAATTTATATCGATCCCAGCACCACCGTGGTCCTGAGATTCAAACTCCCAACACCCTGGAGATGGAACCTGGCCGAGATAAATGGTGGTGCTGACAATTTATATCGGAGATAAATAAAGTTCTCTAGGCGAGTGGAGTGCAAGCGTGGCCTAAACTATCATCCTCCACCTTTCCTTAGGCTCCCAAACCATAGTTCTAAACATTCATGCTCTGTGCCAACATTCAGACGAGTGTTCCAATTGGCACGGACCCATAACTACTGGCAGGAGTGTTGGAACTAAGTATCCCTCTACGTATAAACCTTTTAAATGTCTTCCTCTTCCATTCCATATCGACTGTTCCTAATTTCAACATCTCTAGGTCCATCAATGGGTTTTGGTCAAAATCCATTGATGGCCCTATCCAACTCAAATTTGTAGGTTAGTGAAGTGCATAATTAGGAAATCTAACCCTAAACTCTCATCCTCCACATGTCCTTAGCCTTCTAAACCCTAGTTAAAAAAATTCAGCCTACGTGCCAGTATTGTTATCACACTATATATAATTGTTTTGATTTTAAAAACTTTTGCTGGGATAGCCCGCTTCCTGATGAAGTATTCTTATTTTTGAAAACAATTGAATAAAATTTGAAGGATAAAGAGTTAGATGATCAAGACTCCATAAATGTGTCCCCAAGTAATATTCCATCTTCATCTCGCTTTACTGATGTGGGGAATAGAATTACCAGTGATCAACACTTTGATATAAATAGAGAAGCTTCTTCCATACTCGAAGAAGAGTTTGTCACTACTACTACAGTAGTTGATGAATATTTTGAAGAAACTTAGAGTGAAGAGAAGGTAAGTGATATACAAGTGATAGAACAGTTAGAATATACAAATTCTTCGGAAGAATTCTTAGCTGATGATATCCAACATGAAGAATGTGAGTTAAACCCAGATCAGTACAGTGACTTAGAGGAAGTGTTCCCAATTGCTGATGATCTCTATGTTTTAAATCCACGAATAACCCAATTAGCAGCTATCAGTTCATCAGATCCAAATGAATTTTTCACTGGATAAGTTTTTTCCTCTCGACAAGAGTTTAAAGATGCACTAATAAGGCATGTGATGCTAAAAAACTTCATATACAAGTCAGTTGACACCAGACTTAATAGAATTAAAGTTATTTGCTTCCATCAACCATGTTCATGGAGATTAGTTGCAAGTGGAGACGTGGAGTTTGTTAGGACCGGTGACTACGCTAGAGGGGGGTGAATAGCGTTTTGAAAAATAATCTAAATTTACACAGTGGATATACTAAAATGAACAACACAACCAAAATGAACAAAACAAAAGGAGAACAAGCACAAGTGGCACAACTGATTTTTACTTGGTTCACAGCTCTCTCCTAGAGTTGCTAGTCCAAGGCCTACCTCTATATTTTCTCCTTTTCGAAGAATACTTCGAAGGTGGAGAAACCTCTTAAAACTTACAGATTACAGACTCTCTAGATATGAAATTAATACAGGAATCTGAAATGAACCGATAAGCAATATCTAAACAAGATCCTAGACAGATATGCAAATATAGATGATCACAAATTGAAAGCAATGGAAACCAAAAACCAACACACACACAACTCTTAACCTTCACAGGTGAGACGTGGAGATAGTGAGATGATCGCGAGTGCAACAATGGTCTTTGCCATCCAGATTTTTAGAGCACCAGCTAAACAGAATTCAGATCGCCAGTAGAGACAATGGACACGACTCTTTCTCAGACAATCAATCAACCACAGGCGAGAAAGTCAGATTCAGTTGGTTGTCAAACAATTAGCAGCACCAAGAAACACCAACAAAAGGTTGTTTTGCAATCACAGGAAAACTCTCAGTTTCGTTCGAGCGATGCCCTGTCGAAAACAGAGTCAGCCCTTTTTATTTCTGCGCAACCCTAATCCCTTGACCTTTGCTCCAATCTCCAATCAATTTTGTCCACGCCATTTGAAAACGTCCACGAGCCAAAAGATTAGGTTATCCACTCGAGCAGAAACCTGTAAAAATCAAACACGTGGAAGAACAGATAGAATTTGTTACAAGAATCGCAAACTGGTTTCCCACCAGTCGAGGCGATAGTTGAGCGCGCCTTGCGTCTGTGCGATTTTTCTGAAGGCCAGTCGAGGCGCTGGCTCGACTGTTCATGTTAAATGCCGAGGTTTCTTCTGCTGCATTCGAAGCACCAGTCGAATCTCACTCGCTTCTGTCCTCAACTGCCGACTATCAGTCGAGGCACTGCCTCGACTGCCTCAGTCGAAGAGGCAGTCGAGGTGCCGGCTCGACTGCCAATTTTCCCGCGACTTATTAGCCGCTCCCATTACGCTGCTCAATCGAGGCAGCCTTGCCTTGTGACTCCTAGCTGTCGACAAATTCTTCGACTGATAAATGCAATAAGGGCAATAGTTGAGGTGTCAACTCATTATTGTCCTTATGACCCATTGTTTCAGTCAACTCTAAGACTGAAACATGCCTAGTAAAGACTCTACCTGGAGATCCTTTACTTGCCAAGACTCCGGCCTCCGGTCATTCTTGGACTTTTCACCTTGCCGCTTCCGCAAGGAATTTCTGTCTGCCAAGGAATTGCCCTTCTTGGACTTTTCACTAAGGTACACCCTTGGATTTTTCATCTGTCAAGGAATTAACCATCTTGGACTTTTCACCTTGCTGCTTCCGTAAGAAATTTCTGTCTAAGGAATTGCCCTTCTTGGACTTTTCACCAAGGTTCACCCTTGGATTTTTCCAGTCGCCAAGGAATTAATCATCTTGGACTTTTCACCAAGGTCCACCCGTGAATTTTTTCAGTCGCCAAGGAATTAACCATCTTAGATTTTTCACCAAGGTCCACCCTTGGATTTTTCCAGTCGCCAAGGAATTAACCATCTTGGACTTTTCACCAAGGTCCACCCTTGGATTTATCTTTCACCAAAGCACTTGGATTTCTCACACCAAGATTTACCCTTTGGATTTCTCACATTTACACTACTTAAACCTTTGTCAAACACCAAAACATAACTTAGAGCAATAGCTCCAACAGTCTCCCCCTTTTTGATGTTTGACAACCCGTTTAAGTTTAGGTGACAACCCGTTTAAGTTTAGGTATAAAAATATCTAAATTTTAGTATATCAACCCTTGGACTTTCCTTGCCAACTCATGTTGGACTTTCCAATTGCCAAGACTCAAGCTTAGACTTTCCCTTGCCAAGACCCATGCTTGAACTTTCCATGCCAACCCATGTTGGACTTTTCCATTGTCAAGTGTCCCACTTGGACTTTTCATACCAAATATCCATTACTTGGACTTTTCATTGCCAAGTACTCAAGACTTGGACTTTCCCATGATAATCACATTGTCATACATTTTGTCGAACATCAAAATACCGCTCGAGTCAAACTCGAGTCTGGTCAATTGTGACCTAGGCCGATTGCACCAACACATCACATGTAGGGGGAGCTTCTAAAGCAAATCCTAAGGTATCATTTATTAATGCACCTTCAAGTTCTAAGGTTAAAAAGCATGCTTTAAATAATTTTAGTTCACTTGCTATTGCTCATGAACGAAAGCATGCTAGTAGGAATAGATATTTTTGCTTAGGGGCTAAATCCTATGAACTTACATATAAGGGCAAACCTAGAACCAATAACTCTAGATCAATTTTACATAGGGAAAGTATTAGGAGGATAGAAGAAAATTTAGACATTAACCCTAAGAAGGGTAGACATATGCCTAAGAGGAAGAATTTTTTCTATAAGGTTAATGAAAAATCAAAATTGGGAAAAATAGAGTTAGAGAACCAAGCCTTGAGGTCAAGACTTAAAAAACTAGAAAAAACCCTAGCAAAAATGACAAACTCATTTAAGGGGTCTAATGGTCAAAACTTAGGTCCTAGGAGGCAAGAACCATCAAGGGGAAAGAAAAGTTTGGGTTACAAACCTAACCCCAAGAAGACCTATCACGATGTTCCATTCGATTATGGAACCATTTCTAGGTCTAGGAAAGCCAAGGTTACTAGGAAGGTCATCCCTAAGGCTAACCATAGTGTATATCTAGTGGCCAAGGGTTTTATAAAATCTAGGAAGACCACTAAAAAGGTTACTAGGGAGGCAATCCCTAAGGTTAACCTTGACAAGACCACAATGACCAAGGCTTCTAAGCCTAGGAGGGTCATTAAGAGGGTATCTAGGGAAGTTATCCCTAGTGAATACCTTGTAAACCCAAGGAGCTCTAATAGGTATTGAGTTTCTAGGAGCGTGATTCCATCATGCTAAATGGGTTAGAGTGTGTCAACCCTAAGTGGATGGGTAGTTAACCTAACCATGGTAGAATTGACACTTTAAGGCATTTCACGATGTGCCAATGTACTTTGAGAAGTTTGAAAAATTCATCAAATTGACACAATTAAGTCTTAGAGGTCATGGTGTGTCATTTTGAGTTTTTGGCACATTTGGGAGATAAATGGTAATATGACAAAAATAAATTTAATTATAATAAATGACAATTAATATTAAAATTTAGGTATTTTTATACCTTTACCTTTTATCCACCATGGTCCTTCATGCACTTTAATTTTCGAAATCACCTATATCATGTATTCATATTCTATTATAAGGTCGCCCTTGTAATGCTTTTCAAACATTCTCTAGCGTTAGGAGTGGTAAACCAACCTTAAATGATCAAAAACAAACAAGGTAATATCGAATGACAGATCCAGTCGAGGCACTAGTCGAGGTCTACTTGCGTATGGAGTTAAAAATTACACATAGTGGAGTCCCTAGTCGAGGTCGACTCGATTATGTGAGTTTTGTGTTTAAGCCACACAGGGTATCAGTTGAAGTCCTAGTCGACTCTAACTCTATTTGTTCAATAGATTTGAAATAAGTCGAGGTTGCGCCTCGACTATCATTCAGTGGAAACCGGTCTGAATTTTTAAACCAGACTATTCAGGATTTTGAACCGGTTTGGAATTTAAACCGACCTAAAATTTAAATCAACCTAAAATTTAAACTAGTCTGAAATTTAAAACGCTTTGAAATTAAACTAGTTTGGAATTTAAACCGACCTACAAAACCAGTCTGAAACTTTAAACCGCCTTGAAAAAAACCAGTCTGAAATTTTAAACTACCTTGAAAAACCAGTCTGAAACTTTAAACCGCCTTGAAAAAAACTAGTCTGAAATTTTAAACACCCTGAAATTAAACCACCCTGGGCTTAAACCACCCAGGGATTAAACCATCCTGGGATAAACCGCCCTGGGATTAAACTGCCCTGGGATTACACTGCCCTGGGCATAAACCGCCCTGGAATTAAACCGGTCGGTCGAGATTTTGGAAAACTGGTCTGGATTTTAAAAAACTAGTATGAATTTTCCAGTCGAGGTGCAAACTCGACTGTTCACTGATAAGTGTAACTGTGAAGTTTTTTTTCAGACTGAAGTTCAGAAATCCATATTTAATTTTAGAAAATTCAATAAATCTTGAGGTTTTTCGTATACAATTCGTACATCATAATCTAATAGGGAAAAATACATATAGGCTATAATACCTAAGATTTCTCTAGATTGACACAAGTTTCAGACTTTCTAAAACATGAGTTTTTAAGAAGAAATTTGTATCAATGTTGTTAAATACTGAAGATTTAAAATATTAAATTAAATGGCCAGAAATTAAGAAAAATACCTCTGGAAATTTTTTGGAATTTTTAAAAAAATTTCGGAATTTTTCTGGATTTAAACGGAGGTCGTACGAGATAATTACGGGGATAGAGAAAACAGGCTTTTAAAGGACTTGTTTAAATGAGTAAATAGGATAAATTTAACCTAGGTTATAAATCTAGGTTTTTCTATTTTCTATTTTCTTTTTCTTTTCCCCCGCCGCGCCGCGACCCCTCTTTCCTCCTTCGGCAGTTCCCCTCGTGCAACTTCCTTCCGCGCCCGCATCTCCGCCCGACGGTTCTCCTCGCGATAATTTTTTTTTCTTCCTTCTCTCGCGATCCTCTCTGCCGCGAAGCTTCTCGCCGACCTCCACCTCTCGTTTCTCTTCCTAGCGGTAGGCGACGGCAGGCGGCGGTCGTCGGCTTGGACGGGCTCTGCGGTCAAGCTAGGGCGGCGGTGCGTGGCTGGAAGTTACGCCGACGGTGAGCGATTGACGGCTGGAAGCTTGTGCCGGCGGCCAGGCCACCACCCCTCCTCCTCCGGCAGTGACAGCGGCGGTGCCAGCCAGATCTGTGCAGTTTACATTTCCAGCGCCGGAGATGCAGGCCGACAGCCTCCTCGCGCCCATCTTCCCGGTGAAGGACACCACCAAGTTCTAGAATGCCACCATATGTTTGGCAGCTATTCGAACAGGATCTACCTTGCGATTTCTGTCGGAGAAAGGTAAGCCCTGTTTTTCCTCAATTGAACGAGATTAAGTGTCTGGGGCATGTGATTTCTACAGGGAACAGAGGAATAGGGTGGATTAGGGAAGGAAGATCGACGGTGGACCCTAAGTACAGGTAGATCTTGATTTATCACCTTTCCTTCGTTAGTTGTTGGTTGATTTATGTGGTCTACCGATGAGTTGGCTGTGGAGTTTAGCTGTGAGGTTTGTTATGGGTTTTGGCCGATTGTGCCGGCTGTGAGGATTTTTTTTGGGTGTGAATGGGTGTTGCTCGACTGTGTGTGAGTGAGGAAGGACTCATGGAGTGAGTGTTTCATTAGGGTTGTTTAGAGCCCTAAATCGGTGTAATTATGGGATGTTAATGGTTGTAAATGGATTGTGGGATCCAAGTGTTGGATCGTGTTTGAAGTAAGGATTGTTTGAGTCATGTGTATGTCACCTAGGGTTAGGTTGGATTCATATTTATGATCTGTTATGTAATTATGTATGGAGGATTGATTAGGTTGAATAGGATAATTAAATCAATCTAGTGGATCGGATATGAGGTCGATGTAGGATTCGATTCGATCATTTGTTGTGAGATGGATAATATTTTCATCTGATGAATATTGATCATGGTGAGATTAATTGCAAGGATATGTTCTTGGATTGAGGAGTTAATCACAATTTATGACCTACGGGTTGAGGGTCTACTTGGGAATACATAGTAGTAATTTAGCACGTTGTCGTGTGCTTGGATTTGATGGATTTACTTTGGATTATTTGGTTATGGAAGGAATCGATTTAGTATTCGATTTTTCGGTGAATGGTATTTTGTGCTTAACAATAGTTATGCATTATCGAGTTTCGTCACGAGGCAGTCCCCTGGCCATGATGATCGGTTCTTTTCTTTGACTTATCTTTTAGATATAGTCATTGTTGATATGCTAGTTAGGATAGCTTACAATAATTTTTCATGTTTATATGCCTAGTATGCTTTTGGTGCCTACTTGATACATGCATGTGATATGTTATGATTATATCTTTCCTGTTTTATTTGGATCATAGTTACTTGGATTTAGGGATATGTACATATTGATTGTACATATTATTCAGATAGGTATTTTGAGTAGGATTTACATGCTTTAGTATCATGCACCATTTTTGCATGATTGCATGTTGGCTGGACGGGGTTCCATTATTGTTGAGCCCGCAGCCAATTACATGGCCTGCACACACTGCCACTCATGGGTTAGTGGTACATCAGGAGGGTGTGTGCAGTTGCTCTGTCAGGCTCCGCTGGTCCGCTCATGGGTAGCGATGAGGAAGCGTGGTAGCGAGCAGGGATCCCTCCTCTGGTATATGACACCGGGAGATGAGAGCTTAGCTCCCCCACTCTGTTTGGGGTAGGAGTATAGGTGTACTCCGACAGCATCCTGTCCACTCGGTCACTCAGGAGCAGTGATGGCAGAGTGCACAGTTGTCATAGCCCTACCCACTCGACTTCACCATCGCGTGTGAAGCGGCTGACTGGCGTCAGGGGTGACCATGTCATTGGCACGACATGCATTTTGCATGGATAGCATTTGTATTGTGTTTGCTGCATTTTTATTGCTGCCTTGGATGTGCATATGATTGTCATGCATACAGGATACATATTTATATATATGGTGAGGACTTTATTACTTCTAGTCAGGCACATGCTCCTATATCAGGGTAGGAGATTGTGTTACACATTGTTGTACTTA
This sequence comes from Wurfbainia villosa, assembly GCA_025175895.1. Taxonomy (NCBI): domain Eukaryota; kingdom Viridiplantae; phylum Streptophyta; class Magnoliopsida; order Zingiberales; family Zingiberaceae; genus Wurfbainia; species Wurfbainia villosa. Next base: position 5,841,283 of record JAKLTH010000238.1, read on the forward strand.
TTTCTTGCATACCCCATGTGAGATCAGACCGCATAATTTTTATTGTTAGCTATATCTTACTTGCATATCGACTATACCCGCTGAGTTTTTTGAACTTACCCCATTGATTTATATCTATTTTAGGATGAAGTTGTCAGGAGAGTGTAGCTGTCGGACCCCACTCGTCGTAAATTTTTGATTCGGATATTTGTTTTTATGGTATTTGGATTTTGATTAGAGGACATGTATAGAATTGGAGATTGATGTTTGTATTCGTGGATTTTTGGTGTCCTTATAGACCTTATTCGGATTTTGGTTTGATTGGATTTTGTTGAGTATTCCTGCCCAGATGGCATAAGGGGTAAGTCTATTTATTTTAGACTGTTTATCATTAAATTTGGTTGATGGCCTGAGGCCAAATTATATAACTGCGTGTGTGTTTGGATTCTGATCATGTTGACCGATGTATTGTGGTCGTGTAGGCCTTGTATATAAATTGGGATTGTCATCCGTACAGGGGAGATGCTGCCGGATTTTCGTCTGGTGGGGTCTCCTTCGTGGCGTGACAATTTACTTGGTATCAGAGCGCCTAGGTTTTCGAGTTCTTAGGGGTTTTTTGGATTTTTTTCAGAGTTCACCACGTTTGGCAGGTTTTTGTGAGTTATTCTGGAAAATTTTGGATTGGTATGGATTTCCGACGATTTTTATGTTTCGGAAATTCGATGATTTATCGACGAGGTTAATATGGGGTTTTGTCGACGACGGGACCTCTCCTACGGCAAAATAGGTATGATGATTAATTTTATATATTATTACTGCTAGTAACATCTGTTCTAGTAACATCTGATAATAAATTTAACAGATATGAGACGAGGTGGGCATGCTCCTGCACCGAGACGTGGTGCAGGGTAACCACGCAAGAGGACAGGGAGATCTTTGGTTAAGGAGTTTCCAGAAGGGTCTATAGAGTTTTGACTTATGTGCAAACTCGTAGTAGGGGTCGCCCACAAGGTGACCAGCGGGAGTTGCCGTAGTGTTTATACTCCAGGTTAGATTGGCTTAGTGGATAACAGGAAATAACATTCAGTGTGTTGTCACTATTCGTAATCGTAGATGGAGTTGACCACGTGAACAACCTGTTCAGGCTGTGAGTCTTGAACTTGTGTCAAAAAGGTGAATTTCCTTTGAGGGCCGACTGATACCGAGTCAGAAAGCAGGAGTCAAGTTGTTATATTTGTTGTGGAAATCAAGGACTACAGTGTAAGAGATTTTCACTGATTATGCTAGGCAGATTATTACTCTGTGGGGCAATGGACAAGGAATGTATACTATTGTTGATACAGTCCTTGGAGGTTTAAGTTACGAAGTTCCATAGGAATTTTGATCCTTGAGCGGCTTGAGCCTTAGATTGATAACATTGAAGGTACTGTTAAGTACCTAACTGGTATTTATATAGGAGTGGAGATAGTTTCTTACTATTGCAATGATCAAATTGTTACTTGGTTAAATATGTAGAAGAAATTTATTTGGGGAAATAACCTATTATGGGATCACGGGTTCAGGATGTTTTCGAGAGACAGTATTTCTTTGGGTTACTTTGTATGACTCATTGTTGAGGAATGCTTGAGCCTTAAGTTGAGTGATCAATTGATAATGGAGTTTCACTATAGAGTTTGTTAGACTTGCAGAGTTTACCCTCACTTAACGGCTCAAGTTAGTGATTGAGTTGTTTTCAATCACCCACGATTTATTGGTTTACATTTGGATTAGGATAGTTGGATCTTCCATCAGTTCCTATCGGGAGGCATTAGGGTGAGTCATATTTATAAAAATGACTGCAACAAGTGTCTCAAGAGAATAGTGTAGTCAATCTAGTGATAATAACCTATACTTCTGATAAGGCAACCGTAGAAGTCGTGAACGTGCTCTTCTAGTGGGATTCACGTGGCATTATTTCGTTCCTATGTTGATGCGTGATATTAATCAGGTCTGTTGCTAGAGGTGGTAACTTGATGTTGATGATGGAAGTTTAAAATCTCTTGAGTGATTGAGGGTTTAGTTGGAATTTTAGTTTATTTTTTTGGTGGTGATCAAGGCTCTGTCTCAGGAATGAAGGAATGATGAAACACTTCATTTCCCAGCGGAAAGCAGGAATTGTTGGTGCAATCGGCCCAGGTCACGATTGACCAGGACTCGAGTTTGGCTCGAGTGATGTTTTGATGTGTTTTGATGTTTCGACAAAAACATATGACAATATAATTGTCATGGTAAGTCCAAGTCTTGAGTTCTTGGCATGGAAAGTCCAAGCATGGTCTTGGCAATGTAAAAGTCCAACATGGGTTGGCAAGGGAAAGTCCAAGCATGGTCTTGGCATTTGGGAAAGTCCAAGCATGGTCTTGGTATAGAAAGTCCAAGCATGGTCTTGGCATGGAAAGTCCAACATGGGTTGACATTAGAAGTCCAAGGGGATTGATATTGGCAGCGTAAAGTCCAAGCGGTATTCTTGGCAGCATAAGTCCAATAATTGGCGGCGTAAAGTCCAAGCGGTAGTCTTGGCAGCATAAGTCCAATAATTGGCGGCGTAAAGTCCAAGCGGAGTCTTGGCGGCATAAGTCCAATATGTCTTGGCGGTGTAGACACCGTTAGCATGACATAGCCGATGGAAGCACCTGAAGGCTAGCGCGATGGATGAACAAGTCATGGATGACTTGGAGGGATCCGAGAGGCGTGAGGCTGATGGAGGTGGCTAGAAGGCTTAGGTCTAGGCTAAGGGTGGTCTAGAAAGTATGGGGGAACCATACTTGGGTTAAAACCTCATGTTTGAGGTGTGCCAGTCGACTGGTGTCATGTGGCAGTCGACTGGACCGAGTCAACTAGGGTTTGATCGGGTTATGAGCCTAGCAAATGACCGCCAGAGGTGGGCCGATCGATGCTCGAGCAATGATCGATCGTGGTGATTAGTCGACCGGTGCTCGAGAAATCGCCACGTATCGGAGTCAAGACTCGATCGTCGAGTGAGGACTCCATCACCGATTGATGGTCACAATCACGATCCGATGAAGGTTCCGTTGGACTTATCCAGCGTGGATCTAGCCGTTGTCTCACGACAACAGTGGCATCAGTCGACTGATGGTCCCGATCAGTCGACTGATCGACTTTTTCCAGCACAGGTTTAAGCTATATATGGAGCTCGTGATGGAGGAAAAACTATCGGTTCTTGAGGGCTATTGGGGCGATTTGTTGGTGCAAATCAGGTCTCCAAGTGTAAGCAAGCAACCAAGCATTCAAGCAATCAAAACAAGTGTTGTAAAGTCTTTTCTTTACTTGTATTTTTTATTTACATTGTATATTGCTTGTATTCCTTTCGTTTATTGTTATAAACATTTGTACGGGGTTTCTCCGCCTCCGACTTGTGTCGAGAAGGAGTGTTTATCATTAGTGAGTGCGTGTGCATCACTAGGGCTCTTTAGAGCTCGATCCGTGGAGTAGGAACCGTGCGGTTCCGAACCACGTTATATCATTATGTTAGCTTATTGTCTATTTCGTTATTGTTATCATTATTTGTATTCCGCTGCGCTAACGAAATTGTAGACACGAACGAGATCGAATTCCATCCACGAATGGGCAAAACGCTATTCACCCCCCTCTAGTCGTTCCATTATTCCTAACAAGTGGTATCAGAGCCCGGGGCTCTTCTACGGATTAACAACCCGGAGTCAAGAAGCTAGAGGGAAGAATATGGAATTTGAGGAAAGATTGGGTGACGACGTCAACATCCCACCTTCCTTCAACCCCGAACATTTTGCGTATTGGAAAGGTAGGATGGAATATTTTCTAATGACGAATATAGAAAATTGGTTTGCCGTGACTATAGGTTTTGATGCTCCGAGAGGAGAAAACGGCAAAATCCTCAAGATGAAGAGATGGACCGAAGAGCAACGGGAAAAATTCAAGACAACCGTTAAGGTAACAAAAATGTTGATTGATTTGATACCTAACGATATTTTGTCCAGATTAGGAAGCTATAGGGATGCCAAGGAGTTGTGGAACAAGTTGATCAAGTTCCACGACAATCCCGAATCGGTCCAAGAAGACTTGGAAGAGGAGAAGACCGAAGAAGAGTCATCATCTTCCTCACAAGAAAGTGAGGAGTCAACTTCTGGGTCAAAAGAGGTGGAGGAAGTGGAAGAAGCATCCACCTCAAGGATTGAGGGGGAGGAGAGAACCTTCATATCGGAACATCAAGAAGAAGAAGCTTCGACATCCGGTCAAGATGAAGAAGCCCAAAGTCCAATTCCGGTCTCCACCACCATCGGTAACTCAAACACCTCAATTCAAAATAAAATTAACATTATGTGTTTTGAGTGTAGGAAATTTGGGCATTATAAGAGTAAGTGCCCAAAGAAAGTCAAGAAAGCTCCTCCGGCGCCTAAAAGTCAACTAAAGTCAACGGACGCAGGTTCCTCAAGTATCAAGAGGAAGGAGCACATCATATGCTTCAAATGCAATGCAAAAGGACATTATCGGAGTCAATGTCTAAGGGGAAAGAAGAAAGGGCAAGAAGGAGCAACACAAGTAGGGGGAGTCTCCAAGGCAAACCCTAAGGTAACATTTATTAATGCACCTTCAATTTCTAGGGATAAGAAGCATGCTAGGAATAATTTTAATAGTCTTGCTATTGTGCATGAAAAGCATGCTAGAAATAATAGTTATATTTGCCTAGGAGCTAAGAGTGTTCACTTAGGAAATAAGAAGAAATTTGGGACTAATGTCCCTAAAAATATATTACCTAAGGAAAGCATTAAGAAAATAGGAGAACATCTAGGCTTTAATGCTAAGAAATCTAGACATATGCCTAGAAATAAAAATATCTCAAGAGAAAATGAAAAATCAAAAATTGAGATATTAGAAAAGGAAAATCAAGCCTTGAGATCAAGGCTTGAAAAACATGAAAAGACCCTTAAGGTTATGCAAAATCAAATGCAAGGGTCAATTAGTCAAACTTCTAGGTCCAAAAGTCAAAGTCAACACCTAAGACCTAAGAGTCAAAAGTCAACCAAGGGCAAGCAAGGTTTGGGTTACAAACCTAAGCCTAAGGTGGCTTACCATAGTGTTCCATTTGATTATGGAACACAAACTAGGTCTAGGAAGACTAAGGTCAATGGGGAAGTCATCCCTAGAGTTGACCAAGGTTTGTGCCTAGTGGCCAAGGTTTCGAAGAAATCTAGGGTGGCCACTAAGAAGGTTGTTAGGGAGGCAATCCCTAAGGTTAACCTAGGCAAGACCAAAATGACCAAGGCTAATAAGCCTAGGAAGGTCATTAGGAAGGTATCTAGGGAGGTTATCCCTAAGGAATACCTAATTAACCCTAGGAGCTCAAATCGATTTTGGGTTCCTAAGAGCGTGATTGATTCACACTAGATGGGTTTAGGGTGTGCCAACCTTGATTGGATGGGTAGTTAACTCAACCATGGCAAAGGTGGCATTTTAGGTCATTTTCAAGGTTATAGTTACCTTGGGAATGTGGTTTGATTTTAATCCTAAAAGGATTTTAGGATGTGCCAATATTAATTATGAAGTTTGATAAAATGATCATTTTGGCACAATTTAGGTTTAGAGGTTAGTGTGTCATTTTGGGTTTTTGGCACACTTGGGAGAAAAATAGAAATATGGCAAAATATATCTAATTATATAAAATGGCAATTAATATTAAAACTTAGGTGTTACATACCTTTATATCTTATTTGTCATGCTTTGATTTGCCATATGCCATGACATGACATCATATTCATTCTCATCATTTATATGTCATGTTTATGTTTTAGGATTAAGGGTTTAAATGTCATGTGTTTTTAGATTTTATCATATGCCATGACATCATGATCATTGGCCATGTTTTAATAATGTTATCTTTATGCCATGATCATACATTCATGCATTAACTTGATTAAAATTGATTTAAGGACTATGGCATGACTTGGAGTCCCATTTATAAGGGAATCAAGTAGGGTTGCCTTAGAAAAATGCATGAAACCCTAGATTAAATGAACCAAAACCCACATCTCACATCCAATTGACATGTATGTGTATTTATACACCATAGATACATGTGAGATGCTAGGATATGAGTTAAGTTCAAGGTGCATAGTTCTTGCATCTAGATGAACTAAAACTCATCTAATTCTATTTGTGGATCATTGGAAAAGCCTGTGTACAAGTCATGTGCATAGAGCCCAAGGAATATGATCCAAAATAAGGTTTTGAAAATATTTTAAAATCATTTTGAAAAACCTTTGTGAAGTCTATCTTTTGATAGCAATCACCATTGATGAAGTTGATACAAAATAGGGCCAAAACATTGAAAATTTCAATGGTTTTGAGTTTTGTATCAAACTCACTATTTTATGGGTAAAATAATTTTCAAATATTTTTCACCCATTGTAATGACTATAAGTAATATACGTATCAAATTTCATTATTTTTCGATATCGTGAGAATTACTTATATTTTTCCAAAACTTATTTCTGATAACTGAAAATCGAATTTTTTATTATCACGATCCTACTGGTGGCGCATCGATGAATGTGTCAGTCGACTAGTAGCTGAACCACTCGACTGATTGTCTGATTTCGAGAAAACTATGGTTGTTTAACCCGATTTCAGCTGCGGTTATAGTCCCTAATCACTCCTAACCCCAGGATGTGCTTTGGGAAGCATTATAAAGGGTGAAAATCCATTGGATATGGATTAGGAGAAGTATTTAGGGTTTGTATCAATTTTAAGGTGTTGGAAAGTTCAATGTTGAATTTCTAACCTTAATTTTGATGGTTTAGAGTTCCTATTGGCTTAGGGACTTCCCAAGGACATTGTTGGTGCAATGGTCAAGGGGGAGCAAGCCTTTAGGGGGAGGTATCCATCTTGGGATGATGGAGGTGTTTTTCTCCTTGAAGAGGAGAAGTTATTGGGAGAATATGACATCAATTGGGAAATTGATGGGACTTTTGAGAGACCCAATTTGGAAATTGAGAGAGTGTATAGGATTGCCTCTCTTGAGTGATATTGGACTTATCACTAGGAAGATGGTAGGCATCCTAAGTATCTTTGGACCAAGGGGGAGATTGTAAGATCTCATTGGGACATGAGACATTGACCCTCTTGGAGAGAAAACCTTTTTGATGTTAGTCAAAAAGGGGGAGAATGTTTAAGGGAGAACATTTGGAGAGTATTTACCAATTTGGGATAATTGGTAAGGGATTTGAGTTAGTGTTCTAACTCAATAATTTATTTGGTTTTTGTCAAACATAAAAAAGGGGGAGATTGTTGGTGCAATCGGCCCAGGTCACGATTGACCAGGACTCGAGTTTGGCTCGAGTGATGTTTTGATGTGTTTTGATGTTTCGACAAAAACATATGACAATATAATTGTCATGGTAAGTCCAAGTCTTGAGTTCTTGGCATGGAAAGTCCAAGCATGGTCTTGGCAATGTAAAAGTCCAACATGGGTTGACAAGGGAAAGTCCAAGCATGGTCTTGGCATTTGGGAAAGTCCAAGCATGGTCTTGGCATAGAAAGTCCAAGCATGGTCTTGGCATGGAAAGTCCAACATGGGTTGGCATTAGAAGTCCAAGGGGATTGATATTGGCGGCGTAAAGTCCAAGCGGTATTCTTGGTAGCATAAGTCCAATAATTGGCGGCGTAAAGTCCAAGCGGTAGTCTTGGCAGCATAAGTCCAATAATTGGCGACGTAAAGTCCAAGCAGAGTCTTGGCGACATAAGTCCAATATGCCTTGGCGGTGTAGACACCGTTAGCATGACATAGCCGATGGAAGCACCTGAAGGCTAGCGCGATGGATGAACAAGTCATGGATGACTTGGAGGGATCCGAGAGGCATGAGGCTGATGGAGGTGGCTAGAAGGCTTAGGTCTAGGCTAAGGGTGGTCTAGCAAGTATGGGGGAACCATACTTGGGTTAAAACCTCATGTTTGAGGTGTGCGGTCGATCGTGCCATGTGGCGGTGATCGGATCGAGTCAACTAGGGTTTGAGTGGGTTATGAGCCTAGCCGACCGCTGCAGGTGGGGTGGGCGATCGATGGCTCAGCCGATCGATCGTGTGATCACCGTGGTGCTCGAGAAATCGGCCACAGAATGGAGTCAAGACTCGACTGGTCGAGTGAGGACTCCATCAGTCGACTGATGGTCACAATCAGTCGACTGATGAAGGTTCCGTTGGACTTATCCAGCGTGGATCTAGCCGTTGTCTCACGACAACAGTGGCATCAGTCGACTGATGGTCCCGATCAGTCGACTGATTGACTTTTTCCAGCACAGGTTTAAGCTATATATGGAGCTCGTGATGGAGGAAAAACTATCGGTTCTTGAGGGCTATTGGGGCGATTTGTTGGTGCAAATCAGGTCTCCAAGTGCAAGCAAGCAACCAAGCAATCAAAACAAGTGTTGTAAAGTCTTTTCTTTACTTGTATTTCGTATTTACATTGTATATTGCTTGTATTCTTTCGTTTATTGTTATAAACGTTTGTACGGGGTTTCTCCGCCTCCGACTTGTGTCGAGAAGGAGTGTTTATCATTAGTGAGTGCGTGTGCATCACTAGGGCTCTTTAGAGCTCGATCCGTGGAGTAGGAACCGTGCGGTTCCGAACCACGTTATATCATTGTGTTAGCTTGTTGTCTATTTCGTTATTGTTATCATTATCTGTATTCCGCTGCGCTAACAAAATTGTAGACACGAACGAGATCGAATTCCATCCACGAACGGGCAAAACGCTATTCACCCCCCTCTAGCCGTTCCATTATTCCTAACAAGAATATGGATTAAAGCTTTCTCCTCAAATTTATGTGGCTATCAGAAGTGGTTTGTGCACTTGTCGAGATATGAGGCTGGTTGTATGGTTCTTGAAGAAAATGATAGGAAGAGGTGTATACACCTAAATGCATACAGTTATCGAATTCTTATTCTAAGTCACTGTGAAATAGGGAATCCGTTAAGAGCAGAAGTTGGATGAGATTACATCTTTACTCGAGAAGAATTATAGATGGTTGAAGGATTGATCATTGAGGTATTACTATAGTTTACCTTACTGTATGATATATTGAGAGATACCGATATTTATAGATATCTTTGGTTAAAACATGTATAGATAGGATTAGAAGGATTTCTATATTTGGATCATGTGGATTAATAGTGTTTCCACCGACAGGTGAGATGTTGAGATGATTACTGTGATGATTATCAGAGGGATATGATAATGATTTTTGGATGTTTAGAGGATGATTGTTGGAGATGTTATATTATGGTGGGAGAGTTGACTTAGTTGAGCTATAGTTAACTTGGTTGATATGATGTGGATATTTGGATATTAACTTGGAGGTTATGCTTGTGACATGATGGTATAAGAAGGTCTCTCGGATGCCTGTATAATTCAAGAGTAATCAGATGTAGTGTTGGATGAACTTCTAGGTTTGCCGCTGTATAGGCAAGTAGAGTAGGCGACCGGAGGGATTTCGGAAATAGTTTTCGATATCGAAAATTCCCTACTGGGAGATATTTTATTTGGTACTGAGGTAATGATATTTTAGGAGCCAAATGTTTTTACTTATAGTGCGTTGGCTGAGGGCTAGTGTAAAGCGCACAAGGTTGTTAAAGCTCGTGATGTACTCAAGGCAATGTCATTCAATTGGTTGTGAGCCCAATCGAGTTGCTTAGATACCATCATCGATCGATCTTTCAAAGTTAGCAAGGTTGATGATGCCTAGAGGTATTTGTTGGAATGACGATTCTTCAGGGGATAATTTAGTTGGTATCAGTGTTGCTTAACACTATGGGAATTGGAAGAATCTAAATTCCAATTATATGAGGTGTTGGATGGGATATTTATTTGTTCCAATATTTTATTGCTTGAGAAGCTTTGGAACTCGTTGTACAATGAGAGATGAACCTTTAAGGTTATACATCGATTGTCGATGATGGAATGCGGTAGTGGTAGAAGGAAATGAATATCCTTCAGGGTGGATCGAGGATCTATTTAGATCAGTTATAGAACACCTGTGTATACTCTAGGATTGATTTATGATAGGTGTGTTGATATTACAGTGACAGAATGTCATACAATTATCAAAGTAGTAGGGATGATTGATATATCATCAGCCTAGAGTAAAGAGGATGCAAGTGTATAGTGGTGACAATATCATACTTGGTATGAATTGTATGAGGTTTGATTATCTTGTTAGACTTATGACGACTTAGTCGTCCAGGGATTTGGGAAATCGTGTATTCTGGACACGATTGGATCATTTGTGATGGTGGTAGTTGGAGTTAAGCACTCGGTCACCGTAGATGATGGTTTTCTGATATTGATTTGATTATTATCATAGATATGGATAGGATTCTCTAGCGGTACTACATCGCTGACTGGATGGATCAGGAAGGTGATGGAATATATTTGGTCTGAAGCTTGTGAAACTAGTTTCAGGGCTCAGACGATGGTTGGCTTTTACACCAGAGTTGTTTGATTATTCTTGGGTGGAAGGAAGGGTATTGTGTGCGGATGCAATGTTTCAGAGAATGGAGCGTTTCTGATGTAGTTGATCAAGACGTATCCCCTGTTTACGTCAAATGAGGAACTACGAGATTGGTTGACATATATATGATGTGAACTTAGCAGATGTTATGTTGTTTTGTAGAAGTGAGGAGAAGGAATGCTTATGAGGTTTTAGCTAGCTACTGGGTAGCTGCACAGAGTTGTTAGAACACGGATAGTTGCAACTGGGGAGACTGGTCAGTAAAGTTTTTCAGTCACCTTCCGTTCTGTGCGATAGAATAGATTTTTGAAAGTAGGTTTCTCTTGTGAGGAAATATTTCTCCGTCTCCGAGAAGAATGGTGGGTTATATAGTTGCATTCGAATTTAGGAAGAGTTACTATTGATTCAGGAACAACAGATAGATTCCTAGGATGATAGAGAGCATCTACCATAGAGTTGTACTCTTGCTCTACCGGTTTGGAATTAGTGATAGTGGAATTGGTATGTCGTAGGTGGCTAGATAGCTACCTGGCATCTTGACTGCCCACAAGATTTGGTCGTGGTAGTATGTCGTTGCTTGCAGATGGTGCATTTTGTATTACCTCGAGAGCTACGAGGCTTTATCAGGATATTTTGATAAGTATTGTTAGAGGATTGCAATAGGTTTTATATGTTGCAGATGTATCGGATTGTATTCGGAAAATAGTAAGTATTGAAACGTTCTCCATGGTGGGACGTCATGCGGAACTTAGTTGACTTGGTAGTCTGGTGTTCAGTGTGTCAACTAGTAAAGGTAGTATATAAATAATCAGCAAGGTTCTATACCGAGATGGATGTGAAAGCATAGTATGATGGACAGTGTTGGGAGATTATTTGGAATTCGGAAAGGACTTAGTATGATTAGCTAAGTCCGCTTATTTTCTCTTGATCCATACGATGAGTTGTTGGATCGCTGGATAGGTTTATACTATGAAGATTTCTAGTTCAGGGAGTATCTTTGGGTATTATATGTGATAGCGGTTCAGAATTTACCTTCGGATTATGGTATAGTCTTTAACAGGTCACGGATATAGAGCTCCCTCTGGTACAGTTAGGTACTTTTGATAGGTGGTCGATATGAAGATACTATTCATACTTTGGAAGGGCTGCTAGAAGCAGGTGTGATTTAATTTTTAGGGGATATCAGTAACCCCACTTGGTCACTTGAGGTATGACTTGTCTCCAGATGCTTGAGATAGTTGTTGGGACATCTCATACTAATATACGAATAGGAAATTTGGAGAAAAAACTTTTATTAGTGGGGGAGAATGTTAAATACTGAATATTTAAAATATTAAATTAAATTGCCAGAAATTAAGAAAAATACCTCTGGAAATTTTTCGGGATTTTTAGGAATTTTTTCAGAATTTTTCTGGATTTAAACGGAGGTCGTACGAGATAATTACAGGGATAGAGAAAACAAGCTTTTAAAGGGCCTGTTTAGATGAGTAAATAGGATAAATTTAACCTAGGTTATAAATCTAGATTTTTCTATTTTCTATTTTCTTTTCCCCACAAGATCGCGACTCTCTTTCCTCCTTCTAGCCTCTCGCAACTTCCTTCCGCTACCAAGATCTCCGCCCGACGGTTCTCCTCACGATAATTTTTTTTTCTTCCTTCTCTTGCGATCCTCTCTGCCGCGAAGCTTCTCGCCGACCTCCACCTCTCGTTTCTCTTCCTAGCGGTAGCGGCAAGAAAGTGCCCGCTCGGCGGCTCTGCTCAAGCTAGGCGGCGCATGCGTATCGGAAGTTTACGCGACGGTCGATTGAAGCCAAGCTTGTGCCGGCGGCCATGCCACCACCCCTCCTCCTCCGACAGTGATAGCGGCGGTGCCAGCCAGATCTATGCAGTTTAAATTTCCAGCGCCGGAGATGCAGGCCGACAGCCTCCTCGCGCCCATCTTCCCGGTGAAGGACACCACCAAGTTCTAGAATGCCACTATATGTTCGGCAGCTGTTCGAACAGGAGCTACCTTGCAATTTCTGTCGGAGAAAGGTAAGCCCTGTTTTTCCTCAATTGAACGAGATTAAGTGTCTGGGGCATGTGATTTCTGCAGGGAACAGAGGAATAGGGTGGATTAGGGAAGGAAGATCGACGGTGGACCCTAAGTAAAGGTAGATCTCGATTTATCACCTTTCCTTCGTTAGTTGTTGGTTGATTTATGTGGTCTGCCGATGAGTTGGCTGTGGGGTTTAGCTGTGAGGTTTGTTATGGGTTTTGGCCGATTGTGCCAGCTGTGAGGATTTTGTTTGGGTGTGAATGGGTGTTGCTCGACTGTGTGTGAGTGAGGAAGGACTCATGGAGTGAGTGTTTCATTAGGGTTGTTTAGAGCCCTAAATCGGTGTAATTATGGGTTGTTAATGGTTGTAAATGGATTGTGGGATCCAAGTGTTGGATCGTGTTTGAAGTAAGGATTGTTTGAGTCATGTGTATGTCACCTAGGGTTAGGTTGGATTCATATTTATGATCTGTTATGTAATTATGTATGGAGGATTGATTAGGTTGAATAGGATAATTAAATCAATCTAGTGGATCGGATATGAGGTCGATGTAGGATTCGATTCGATCATTTGTTGTGAGATGGATAATATTTTCATCTGATGAATATTGATCATGGTGAGATTAATTGCAAGGATATGTTCTTGGATTGAGGAGTTAATCACAATTTATGACTTACGGGTTGAGGGTCTACTTGGGGATACATAGTAGTAATTTAGCACGTTGTCGTGTGCTTGGATTTGATGGATTTACTTTGGATTATTTGGTTATGGAAGGAATCGATTTAGTATTCGATTTGTCGGTGAATGGTATTTTGTGCTTAACAATAGTTATGCATTATGCAGGTTTCGATCACGAGGCAGGTCCCCGGTCGTGACGATCTGGTTCTTTTGCGGATATATTATCAGGCGGGTATTTTGACTTATCTTTTAGATATAGTCATTGTTGATATGCTAGTTAGGATAGCTTACAAGAATTTTTCATGTTTATATGCCTAGTATGCTTTTGGTGCCTACTTGATACATGCATATGATAGGTTATGATTATATCTTTCCTGTTTTATTTGGATCATAGTTACTTGGATTTAGGGATATGTACATATTGATTGTACAAATTATTCAGATAGGTATTTTGAGTAGGATTTACATGCTTTAGTATCATGCACCATTTTTGCATGATTGCATGCTGGCTGGACGGGGTTCCATTATTGTTGAGCCCGCAGCCAGTTACATGGCCTGCACACACTGTCACTCATGGGTTAGTGGTACATCAGGAGGGTGTGTGCAGTTGCTCTGTCAGGCTTCGCTGGTCCACTCATGGGTAGCGATAAGACAGCGTGGTAGCGGGCAGGGATCCCTCCTCTGGTCTATGACACCGGGAGATGAGAGCTTAGCTTCCCCACTCTGTTTGGGACAGGAGGATAGGTGTACTCCGATAGCATCCTGTCCACTCGGTCACTCAGGAGCAGTGATGGCAGAGTGCACAGTTGTCATAGCCCTTTCCACTCGGCTTCACCATCGTGTGTGAAGCGGCTGACTGGTGTCAGGGGTGACCATGTCATTGGCACGACATGCATTTTGCATGGATAGCATTTGTATTGTGTTTGCTGCATTTTTATTGCTGCCTTGGATGTGCATATGATTGTCATACATACAGGATACATATTTATATATATAGTGAGGACTTTATTACTTCTAGTCAGGCACATGCTCCTATATCAGGGTAGGAGATTCAGGTTAGTACAGTCCCTTTGTACTTATTTCTTGCATACCCTATATGTGAGACTGTACTGACATGATTTTTATTGTTAGCTATATTTTTCTTGCATATCGACTATACCCGCTGAGTTCTTTGAACTTACCCCGTTGATTTATATCTATTTCAGGATGAAGCTGTCAAGAGAGTGCAGCTGCCGGACCCCACTCGTCGTAAATTTTTTATTCGGATATTTGTTTTTATGGTATTTGGATTTTGATTAGAGGACATGTATAGGATTGAAGATACTATTCATACTTTGGAAGGGCTGCTAGAAGCACGTGTGATTTGTTTTTTAGGGGATATCAGTTACCCCACTTGGTCACTTGAGGTATGACTTGTCTCCAGATGCTTGAGATGGTTGTTGGGACATCTCGTACTAATATACGAATAGGAAATTTGGAGACCAAATTTTTATTAGTGGGGGAGAATGTTAAATACTGAAGATTTAAAATATTAAATTAAATGGCCAGAAATTAAGAAAAATACCTCTGGAAATTTTTCGGGATTTTTAGGAATTTTTCCAGAATTTTTCTGTATTTAAACGGAGGTCGTACAAGATAATTACGGGGATAGAGAAAACAGGCTTTTAAAGGGCCTATTTAGATGAGTAAATAGGATAAATTTAACCTAGGTTATAAATCTAGGTTTTTCTATTTTCTATTTTCTTTTTCTTTTCCCCCGCCACACCGCGACCCCTCTTTCCTCCTTCGACAGTTCCCCTCGCGCAACTTCCTTCCGCGCCCGCATCTCCACCCGACGGTTCTCCTCGCGATAATTTTTTTTTCTTCCTTCTCTCGCGATCCTCTCTGCCGCGAAGCTTCTCGCCGACCTCCACCTCTCGTTTCTCTTCCTAGCGGTGTAGCGCGAGGCGGCAGCCGGCTGACTGCTCGGCTCAGTAAGCTAGGCGCGTGGTGCGTCGAAGTTACGCCGACGAGCGATCGACTGAAGCTTGTCGGCGCCAGCCACCACCCCTCCTCCGGAGGGCGATGCCCATATCTGTCGATTTACATTTCCACGAGATGCAGGTCGACTCCTCGCGCCCATCTTCCCGGTGAAGGACACCACCAAGTTCTCGAATGCCACCATATGTTCGGCAGCTGTTCGAACAGGAGCTACCTTGCGATTTCTGTCGGAGAAAGGTAAGTCTTGTTTTTCCTCAATTGAACGAGATTAAGTGTCTGGGGCATGTGATTTCTGCAGGGAACAAAGGAATAGGGTGGATTAGGGAAGGAAGATCGACGGTGGACCCTAAGTACAGGTAGATCTCGATTTATCACCTTTTCTTCGTTAGTTGTTGGTTGATTTATGTGGTCCGCCGATGAGTTGGTTGTGGGGTTTAGCTGTGAGGTTTGTTATGGGTTTTGGCCGATTGTGCCGGCTGTGAGGATTTTGTTTGGGTGTGAATGGGTGTTGCTCGACTGTGTGTGAGTGAGGAAGGACTCATGGAGTGAGTGTTTCATTAGGGTTGTTTAGAGCCCTAAATCGGTGTAATTATGGGCTGTTAATGGTTGTAAATGGATTGTGGGATCCAAGTGTTGGATCGTGTTTGAAGTAAGGATTGTTTGAGTCATGTGTATGTCACCTAGGGTTAGGTTGGATTCATATTTATGATCTATTATGTAATTATGTATGGAGGATTGATTAGGTTGAATAGGATAATTAAATCAATCTAGTGGATCGGATATGAGGTCGATGTAGGACTCGATTCGATCATTTGTTGTGAGATCGATAATATTTTCATCTGATGAATATTGATCATGGTGAGATTAATTGCAAGGATATGTTCTTGGATTGAGGAGCTAATCACAATTTATGACCTACGAGTTGAGGGTCTACGTGGGGATACATAGTAGTAATTTAGCACGTTGTCGTGTGCTTGGATTTGATGGATTTACTTTGGATTATTTGGTTATGGAAGGAATCAATTTAGTATTCGATTTGTCGGTGAATGGTATTTTGTGCTTAACAATAGTTATGCATTATGCAGGTTTCGGTCAAGAGGCAGGTCCTCGGTCGTGACGATCTGGTTCTTTTGCGGATATATTATCAGGCGGGTATTTTGACTTATCTTTTAGATATAGTCATTGTTGATATGCTAGTTAGGATAGCTTACAATAATTTTTCATGTTTATATGCCTAGTATGCTTTTGGTATCTACTTGATACATGCATGTGATAGGTTATGATTATATCTTTCTTGTTTTTTTGGATCATAGTTACTTGGATTTAGGGATATGTACATATTGATTGTACATATTATTCGGATAGATATTTTGAGTAGGATTTACATGCTTTAGTATCATGCACCATTTTTGCATGATTGCATGCTGGCTGGACGGGGTTCCATTATTGTTGAGCCCGCGCGATTACATGGCCCTGCATACATCACACTCATGGGTTAGTGGTACATCGGAGGGTGTGTGCGCTGCTCTTGTTGGGTTTCCAAGACCGCGCAGGTGTGTCTGATCATGTTTCAGAACATGAGCACAGCGGAAGCAATTAAAAATAATAAATCTATATTTATTACAACACACACAACACACGCATGTTATTACAACAAGTGTAGACATAACCGTAAATTAAAATTGCAATAAAAGGAAATTAAACTACGTTATACCTTCCGTATGACGTGTAGCGGGAACGGCATCAACCGGAACGATCCTCGTAAGAATCGTCTCTATCCGTATCCACGCCGAGCTCCTCGGGATGACTTCGCTAAGCCACGAGCTTCGCCTTCAGACGGGTTACTAGCCTCGCGGTTGAAGACGACGTGATCGAGATGATCACGATCCAATCCAAATTCGACCTAAAACAAGTCCTCAAGACTTGCTTCTCCGAGAGGTATTCGCCAACCGATTGACGAATCCTTCGCCCTCCACTCAGGATTACCGAGATCAAATTCCTCGTATGGTTAGCCGCTGTCGAGCACTCAACCGCCGCCCAAACGACGCCCGAGAGGAGAAGCTGTCCAGAAACTGGACAGCTTGGTGGAGGAGATAGGCGAGGAGGGAAGCCGCCGACGCTGGAGGAGCCGCGCAAGCAAGGCACAAGAGGGGCGCACAACTTCCAAGGAGGTGGGGCAATAACTCAAGGGGAGGGTTGGGCGCCAATTGATTATTAGGTTTAGGTTAGGGTTTAATCCTATTTTATAGAGAACTAATTCTCTTAATGGTTAATGGATCATATCCATAAAGCCCAAGTAACTCCGCCTCCATTAAGATAAGTTAAAATAAACCAAACCATGATGGTTTATTTTAAGTTAAAACGAATCAACTAACCAACCTTTTGGTTCATTCGCTTAAAATAAACCAAACCCTTTGGTTTATTCTCATCCATTGGATTAGAACCAAACCATTTTGGTCCATCCATTATGTCTTCATAAGACACCATCCACGCCTCCATTGCGATCAAACAATTTCATGTCGCTTATGTTTGGTCCAACCAAACATAGTTTCTCTCGGCCCGAGAATCCCATTCTCAAGCTCGCTTTAAATCCTTTGATTACACTCGCTGTGCGTGACCAAATAGGTTCTCGCTTTATGTTGGCCGCCTATAATTAACCATTAATTATAGAACGATCATGAGTGGCACCTAGTAGTACATCATGATCCCCAATTAACCAAAAGATCAACGCTGATCCGTAACTATTTCTCAAACCCTTCAAGAGCTCGAATGAATCGTGCCCCATTCCCTTCACTCATCTTATACCCACTTGGTTCAGACATGGTCTATTGTGTCACCCTCACTAGTCGACTACGCCACACCTAGCCCAAGTATCATTTCCTCATCCCTACGGATTCTAGTTACTCCACATGTATCAAGAGTACCTTACTCTAAACATGTAATTGCTTTGGCCAAAGACTTTAGTAATAATCCGACGAGAGGCCATGGGTATACATCTCCTCGCAAGGAGTGGTGAATCTTTATAGGCTATTCAAACACCTTCGATCACTTCGACTTATACCCAATCATCCCGGTCCACATCTCCTTAGAGATGTTTGCTTAAGATGTCAAAGCATAAGTCTCCATGATCAAGATGACTTGAATACCGCAAGTCAAAGGAACATCGACTTAAGCCACAAGAAGAACTTCATTGACATATCTATATATGCAGAGAACCATATGAAGTCTTACTACCGGTCACTCCAATGAACTAGTTACCATAACTAGCATCCACGATTAACTCCGACATCACTATGTCTCCAAAAAGGAGAATCACCGCTTGAACAATTATGAGTATACTCGTATAGTCTCAACAGTAATCGATGGTGTCCATCCATCAATTCATCGACTAGGATAATTCCGATACATCACAATTACACATGTAGAGATACTCACTAGTTGTGATCCAATCACAAATTCTCTCTCATGCCGTGAATCGTATCGTGACATTCAAGAAATGAGTTTAAGATCCAATCAAATACATAAAACATGTATACTCAAATAGTGAATCTTCATTTATCATATAAATGGTTCATACATAAGGCGCATTGCCTTAGGACATCTCTCATATATTACTAACAGACTTCTACTTGGCCTAATGCCAATCGCTACAGATCCAATACCATAAGCTCTAACATGACCTCAAACTTACTTCGAGGTAATGCTTTAGTCAAAGGATCCGCTAAGTTCCTTTCGGGGAATTTTCTCGATTTGTATTTCATTCCTACTGATGATCTCTCCGATAAGATGATAGCCACATGTTTGGATCGCTGATGAGACCTTGGCTCTTTCGCCCAATTGCTCCATTGTTGTCGCAGAGACCTCCGATTGCTTCAACAATGGCCAATCACACCAAGTTCATGAACGAACTTCTTGATCCAAACCGCCTTTCGCCTGCCGCAATATATTCTCGCCTAGTGGTAGAATCCGCTACGCCTCTTGTTTGGAACTTTTCCAACTCATCGCGCCCCATTCAAGGTGAACACGATCCGCATCGAGACTGAAATCATCCTTGTCCGTCCGAAGTCGCATCCGATACCCGTGATCACCATGTCCCTTCTCCATATATTAGGAACACATCCTTAGTTCTTCTCAAGTACTTAAGGATCGCCTTAATAGCCACCCAATGATCCATTCTCGATCGGATCGTATCCGCCGTGACACTCGTGAGCATACGATACATCGGGCCTCGTGACATAACATAGCATACATGATAGATCCTATCATGCATAGGAATCTTACTCATGCAAATCCTCTCGCCTTCTCGGCGCGACATAGACTTCGAAAGGTGTACCCTATGCCCGATGGGTAGATAACCTTTCTTGGATTCCGACATGCTAAACCTCTTTAGCACTGGCCTATATATGTAGATCGCGAAAGACCAAGCAACCGCTTCGATCTATCTCTATAGATCTTAATCCCAAGGATGTAGGTTGCTTCTCCTGTGTCTTTCATGGAGAATGTCTTGATAACCAAACCTTAATCGATCAGAAGATGGACACATCGCTTCCTATAAGTAATATGTCATCGACATACAATACTAGGAACACGATCGCACTCCCACTAACCTTCTTGTACACACAAGGTTCGTCGATTTTGTGAGAAATCAAACCTTTGATCGTCTCATCAAAACGGATATTCCAGCCTCGGATGCTTGCTTCAATCCATAAATGGATCGCCGCAATTTGCATACCTTGGTTTTATCAACCGATGTGAAACCTCAGTCGTATCATATACACGCCCTCGAAAGGTGTTTCCATTAAGGAAAGCTTTTTCACATCCATCTACCATATCTCATAATCATAATGAGCCGCTATGGCCGAGCATCCGAATGGATTTAAGCATAGCTACAAAGTAATAGGTTTCGCCATAATCAACACCTTGCTTTTGACGATATCCTTTCGCCACCAATCTAGCCTTATAGGTAATCACATTACCATCCATGTCGGTTTTCTTCTTGAAAACCCACTTGCACCCTATAGGCTTTATGCCTCAGTGGGTCAACCAAGTTCCAAACTTGGTTTTCATACATGGAATCCATTTCCCACTTCATGGCACCAAGCCACTTATCCCTTTCTGAACTTGTCAGCACTTCTTCATAACTGGTAGGCTCCTCATCATCAATGAGTAACACGTCGTTCGATTCACTTACGAAATCCATATCTCTCGTGAATGTTATGGTTCTACCAGATCTACGAAGATGTGGTGTTACAATAGGTCCAAATTGATTGCTCATCACTATGAGTTGTCGGTGTTGTGCTTCACCGTATCTCATTAATGTCTATTTGAGTCTCTCGAGCCTCCTCAAGCTCGACGCGACACTCTAATCGCTTTCTTGCAAGAGAAACTCTTTCTCTAGAAACACAAAGATGCCTTGAAACAAACACCTTTGTTCCACAGATGATAGAATTGGTAACCCCTTGTTTCCTTAGGGTATCCAATAAATAGACATTTATCGACTTAGCATCTTTATCGACATCCGCTTCACATAAGCAGATAACCCCATATCTTCAAGTAAGATACATGAGGTTTCTTACCATTCCATATCTCATATGGAGTAGTTGAGACTACCTGTAGGCATTCTGCTTAACAAGTAAACAAATTGTCTCATGCATAACCCCAAAAGGACTTGGGAAGAGTTGCATGATTCATCATTGACCTGACCATGTCCAACAAGGTCCGGTTACGCCTCTCAGATACACCATTATGCTGTGGTGTATAGGGCGGAGTCCATTGAGACAATATGCCATTGTCTCTTATATAATCAAGAAACTCTTGACTTAAGTATTCACCACCTCGATCCGATCGAAGTATTTTAATACTCTTGTCATGTTGTTTCTCTACTTCATTTCTGAATTCTTTGAACCTTTCAAAGGCTTCAGACTTGTGTTTCATCAAGAACACATACCCAAACCGTGAGTGATCATCGGTGAAGGTAATGAAGTAGCTATAGCCTCCTAATGCTTGAGTTGACATAGGTCCACATACATCAGTATGTACTAAACCTAGTAACTC
Organism: Wurfbainia villosa; assembly: GCA_025175895.1. Taxonomy (NCBI): domain Eukaryota; kingdom Viridiplantae; phylum Streptophyta; class Magnoliopsida; order Zingiberales; family Zingiberaceae; genus Wurfbainia; species Wurfbainia villosa. The sequence goes on from JAKLTH010000238.1 coordinate 5,862,550, forward strand.
TCCCACTCGTTCACCCTTTCCAGAAAAAGGTAACTTAGTCATCTTGCCTTTTAAGCATGATTCGCATGTATCGTATGAATCCAATTCAAACGATTCCAGAATTCCACATCGGTGTAATTCGGACATGAGATACTTGCTTATATTGCAAAGACGATAATGCCATATATAGGAGTCTATGTGATTATCCTTTCGAGCACGCGTGTTGCTCGCTTCGATATTGAAAATGTCACTGGATACGTCCAACGTATAAATGTCATTACTCAAAGTTCCAGTTCCATAAAGTACGCCATTCAAAGTTATATAACAACAATTGTTACTAAACGTTAAATGAAAACCATTTCTATTTAAACAGGAAATAGAAACAATGTTCTTTATTAGAGAAGGAACATAATAGCAATTGTCCAGTTCCAAGACTAGTCCACTAGGGAGCTTCAAAGAAATAAGTTCCGATGGCGATCGCAAAGAACCTTTGCTCCATTGCCAACTCGCAAATTTGACTCCCCTCTGACAAGTCTTCTTCTATTCCTTAGCCCCTGTATGTCATTACATATATGTGAGCTACACCCAGTATCCAATACCCAAGTGTCTAAGGAAATAGAATGACAATCAATAACGAAGATACCTGAAGAGGATGGGGCATCGGATGCCTTCTTCTTCTTCATGGACTCAAGATAAATCTTGCGCTTTCTTCAGCTGGCCTTCCTTGCCACAAGATGGCAAGTGCCCTTTCTGGTTCCGCCTTCTTTGCCTTTTTCTTTCCTTTCTTCTCGTCTTTTGCCTTCCTCTTAGAACCTTTCTTTGAGGAATCAACAATGAACCGCCTTCTCCTCATGCTTCAGAAGGCTCCAGCCAAAGATATTGAGGAGCTCGAATGGTGGATTCCAATTTGTTCATCCGATAGTTCATCACAAATTGCGAGAAACTCTTGGGCAAACAATGCAATTAAGTCAATACTTAACTCATGATCCATCACAAAACCGAGGGTAGCTAGCCGCCGATGTACCCGCTCATCTTTAGCACAAATGTACTATGACGAACCTTCTTGCATCTTCGTGGTGAAGAGGAGCCTAGAGACCTCGAACCTTCGGATCTCGCTGCTCATCGAACAACTCATGAAGATGGAAGACCATAGTGTTAGCATCGCACTGTACCATCGCTGCTAGCATGATGCAACTCCGCCACCGTAATCACACATGCTTCATAGACCAACATTTGGTCTGAAGTTTCATCGTCCTTAGGACGGTCAGGAAGAGGCTCTTCAAGGACATATGCAAGCTTTTCCGCCTTGAGAACAATTCTCAGGTTTCTAAGCCACCCAGAAGTTAGGCCCAATACTTGTTCAATCCAAAATAGTGCGCAAATTCAAAGACGCTCATGATCAATTTATTGACCTAGAAATACAAAACGAGCATATATGAGAAAGATGATTTTAAAATGCATCAATATACATTTATAAATCCCATTCATTTTTCGAATTTCAAAACCCCAAAATCATTTCGAGATTGTAGGTCCATCTCGAATGGTTGATATCCATCATAGTTATGAACAACCTTGAGAGAGTCCAACAAGCCATTCATAACTACGACGGTAGGTATCATCTATACCGATTGCATATCCCGTATATGCAACTATCACAATGTGCTATCAACTAATTGAATGTTCACACATACATCGGGTTGTTAACACATTAACAAGTATGCATCATTTGCATAGCACCCAACTTCACCTCCCTTTACATCGACCTTGGAGAGAGTCCAACAAGCCGATGCTGTGTTAAAGCCAACCCATTAATCAGATAGTTTTAATATGGTTAGAGCGCATTCAACCAATTAGCCCAGCTTGGAGAGAGTCCAACAACCAAAGCTAACGATTGACCTCTGACTCTTACCATATTAGTATTAAACTATTCCATGGTTTGAACATGTTCGGGTTCGAGCCGGGCTTGGAGAGAGTCCAATAACCCAAACAAGAAATGAAACTCTGGTTCTAACCATATTAATGGAAGGTGTAAGCTTTAATATTGTTTAAGGGTTTTTATGTCTCATCCTCTTTGCATGCAAATAACTATTATCTACATGGCATGGCATACATGGCATACATCTACATGTCACGACACGCATGGCATAATGTTATGCATCTAATGCAATTACATGGCATACAATTATGTCATGTTTATAATTTCCTTATATGTCATAACTATTTATGGAAATAAAATATGTTTAAGATTTGATTCTCCAAATCAAATCATAATTAAATTAGGAAACAAATTTCCAAATCTAATCACATATTTTATTCATGGAATTATTTGATTAAGGAAAATCTATTTAGGAAACCAATTTCCTAAATCATCAAAACTACTTATGGAAATAAAATATTTTAAGATTTGATTTCCCAAATCAAATCATAATTAAATTAGGAAACAAATTTCGAGAATCTAATCAAATATTTTATTTATGGAAAATATCAATTTCCATAAATACTTCCAACTTTCCAAAAGTGGAAGATTTCCATAAATACTTCTAGACTTTCCAAAATTGAAAAATTTCCATAAATACTTCTAAATTTCCAAAATTAGAAAATTTCCAGAACTACATTATGACTATCGCAAAACCATTTTACGATTATGTCGAAACACAACACAGGCTCTGATACCCTTTGTTGGGTTTAAACTTGCATGGCGTGTGTGTGTTCGATCATGTTTAAATAAACATGAGCAGTGAGCAATTAAAAATAATAAATCTATATTTATTACAACACACACAACACACGCATGCTATTACAACAAGTGTAGACATAACAATTAAAATTGCAATAAAGGAAATTAAACTCGTTATACCTTTCGTATGACGTGTAGCGGGAACGGCATCAACCGGAACGATCCTCGTAAGAATCGTCTCTATCCGTATCCACGCCGAGCTCCTCGGGATGACTTCACCAAGCCACGAGCTTCGTCTTCGTACGGGTTACTAGCCTCGTGTTGAAGACGACGTGATCGAGAGATGATCACGATCCGAATCCAAATTCGGACCTAAAACAAGTCCTCAAGACTTGCTTCTCAGGAGAGGTATTCGTCAACCGATTGACGAATCCTTCGTCCTCCACCTCAGAGGATTACCGGAGATCAAATCCCCGGTATGTTAGCCGCTGTCGGAGCACTAACCGTCGTCCAAACGACGCTCCGACGAGAGGAGAAGAAGCTGTCCAGAACACTGGACAGCGTGGTGGAGGAGATAGGCGCCGGCCAACAAAGGAAGCCAAGTGCTTACCTTGATGCCAAACCTACGGAGGATCGCCGGAACTCTTCCGGCAGCAGCTCGACGCCGGCGAGGAGGAAGGAAGCCGCCTTCTGGACGCCGGTTGGAGGAGCTGTGGGCTGGGCGGCAACTTCACCAAGGAGGTTGGCGGCAACTCTTGATGTTGGGCGGCCAAAACTTGGATTAGGTTTAGGGTTAGGGTTTAATCCCTATTTTATAGAGAACTAATTCTCTTAATGGTTAATGGATCATATCCATAAAGCCCGTTAACCCGCTCCATTAAGATAAGTTAAAATAAACCAAACCATGATGGTTTATTTTAAGTTAAAACGAACCGAACCAACTTTTGGTTCATTCGTTTAAAATAAACCAAACCCTTTGGTTTATTCTTATCCATTGGATTAGAACCAAACCATTTTGGTCCATCCATTATGTCTTCATAAGACACTGCCCATCCACGCTTCCATTGCGACTGAAACAATTTCATGCTCGCTTTATGTTTGGTCCAACCAAACATAGTTTCTCTCGGTCTGAGAATCCCATTCTCAAGCTCGTTTTAAATCCTTTGGATTACACTCGTTGTGCGTGTGACCAAATAGGTTCTCGGTTTATGTTGGCCGTCTATAATTAACCATTAATTATAGAGCGATCATGAGTGGCACCTAGTAGTACATCATGATCCCCAATTAGCGAAAAGATCAGATTGATCGAGAACTATTTACGAAACCCTTGATGGCTCGAATGAATCGTGCCCCATTCCCTTCACTCATCTTATACCCACTTGGTTCGGGACATGGTCTATTGTGCCGATCCCCACCGGTGACTCGTCACACCTAGCCCAAGTATCATTTCCTCGTCCTACGGATTCTAGTTACTCCACATGTATCGAAGAGTACCTTACTCTAAACATGTATTACTTTGGCCAAAGACTTTAGTAACAATCCGACGAGAGGCCATGGGTATACATCTCCTCGCAAGGAGTGGTGAATCCTTTATAGGCTATTCAAACACCTTCGATCACTTCGACTTATACCCAATCATCCGGGTCCACATCTCCTTAGAGATGTTTGCTTAAGATGTCAAAGCATAAGTCTCCATGATCAAGATGACTTGAATACGCAAGTCGAAGGAACATCGCACTTAAGCCCGCAGTAAGAACTTCATTGACATATCTATATATGCAGAGAACCATATGAAGTCTTACTACTGGTTACTCCAATGAACTAGTTACCATAACTAGCATCCACGATTAACTCCGGACATCACTATGTCTCCAGCCAGTGAGAATCAGCTGCTTGGATACACCAAGGAGTATACCTCGTGCTAGTCTCAACAGAATTGATGGTGTCCTGATCCATCAATTCATCGACTAGGGATAATTCCGATACATCACAATTACACATGTAGAGATACTCACTAGTTGTGATCCAATCACAAATTCTCTCATGCTGTGAATCGTATCGTGGGCATTCAGTAAATGAGTTTAAGATCCAATCAAATACATAAAACATGTATACTCAAATAGTGAATCTTCATTTATCATATAAATGGTTCATACATAAGGCGATTGCCTTAGGACATCTCTCATATATTACTAACAGCTCTGTCAGGCTTCACTGGTCCGCTCATGGGTAGCGATAAGGCAGCGTGGTAGTGGGCAGGGATCCCTCCTCTGGTCTATGACACCGGGAGATGAGAGCTTAGCTCCCCCACTCTGTTTGGGGCAGGAGGATAGGTGTACTCCGATAGCATCCTGTCCATTCGGTCACTCAAGAGCAGTGATGGAAGAGTACAGCTTGTCATAGTCTACCCACTCCTTCTTCACCATCGCAGGAAGCGGGCCGATCAAGGCCAAGGGTGACCATGTCATTGGCACGGCATGCATTTTGCATGGATAGCATTTGTATTGTGTTTGCTGCATTTTTATTGCTTCCTTGGATGTGCATATAATTTTCATGCATACAAGATACATATTTATATATATAGTGAGGACTTTATTACTTCTAGTCAGGCACATGCTCCTATATCAGGGTAGGAGATTCAGGTTAGTACAGTCCTGTTGTACTTATTTCTTGCATACCCTATATGTGAGACTGTACTGACATTATTTTTATTGTTAGCTATATTTTTCTTGCATATCGACTATACCCGCTGAGTTCTTTGAACTTACCCCGTTGATTTATATCTATTTCATGATGAAGCTGTCAGGAGAGTGCAGCTGTCGAACCCCACTCGTCGTAAATTTTTGATTCGGATATTTGTTTTTATGGTATTTGGATTTTGATTAGAGGACATGTATAGGATTGAAGATTGATGTTTGTATTCGTGGATTTTTGGTGTCCTTATGGACCTTATTCGGATTTTGGTTTGATTGGATTTTGTTGAGTATTCCTGCCCATATGGCATAAGGGGTAAGTCTATTTATTTTAGACTGTTTATCATTAAATTTGGTTGATGGCCTGAGGCCAAATTATATAACTGCGTGTGTGTTTGGATTTCGGTCGTGTTGACCGATGTATTGTGGTCGTGTAGGCCTTGTATGTAAATTGGGATTGTCACCCATACAGGGGAGATGCTGTCGGATTTTCGTCTGGCGGGGTCTCCTTCGGGGCGTGACAAATGTTCTCTGTAATGGATCCCATCACTAGATAGATTCACCATGGTAAAAAGCATACATTTTCTACACTAGCTAAGAGTTTATCCTTAGATCTATAATTATTGTTTAGATTTTAAGGGATCTGATCAATTCTACTTGGTTGAAATGCGATACAAGTTCCACTGACTTCACTTTTTATGGTAAATTTGTCCTTACAATCAGTGAGGGTTTATTACTTACTCAGTATCACACATCCCTAAGACCCTTCATTTCTAAAGGATGATCCAGTCCTCACCCCTTGTTGAAGATCTGATTTTGAGAATGACTAGAGATTTGTCCTAATGGATTTTGATGCTTGAGATGTGTCAAGTACTTGATCATTTGATACACCTTCAAGCAATGACCGTTGTAACTAGACTTTTCTTCAATAGAATCAATCTTAACTCCCCCTACTTCAGTATTTTCATGTAATCTAGTTTTCTCCAGTCCATATTCAACTCCATGATCACTTCTAATGAAGTTTTTTTTTTCAATCTCAATTCTTTTACCAAAAGAAATAAAAATGTTTTAAGGACAACATCCATGAATATCTAGAGTAATCATTAAATATTACTAAACAATATTTGTTACCATTCAATTGATTTAACAGTGCTACAATCAAATAGATCTAGATGTAACAAGTCTAAAGTTGTAGAGATACTTATAAAATCCTTGCTCTTGTGTGACATTTTCATTAGCTTACCTTAGTGACAAGCATCACACTACCTGTACTTTTGAAGTTTAAGCAGTGGCAGTCTCCTTATCAAACCTTTTTCTAGTCAACAAACACTTTGACAGATATATTAATAGCATTATCAAAAAGCACATGATATATATATATATATATATATATATATATATATATATATATATACTTCTATCTTCTAATACAGTATCATTTTAGTTAGTGTTTGGAGTATCCACTGTTAATCTGAATCTCCATTTGTCCTTCTCCTTTCTGTTTCTGTCTCAGAATTCTCCAGTGCCATCAGGGCAGTGTTTCGACTGGTCTTCTCCTCCTTGTCCTCTTCTGATGACTCGGATGAAGACTCATCCCATGTGGCTCTTAAAGCTTTTTTTCTCCTTCTCTTTTTCTTCTTGTTGGACCTCCTGCTTCTCCTCATCATTCTTCTCACGAAGTTGGCCACCTCGCTAGATAAGGACTCATCATCTCCATTAGATTATGTGGAAGAAGATGATGATTGTTCCTTCTTCTTCTTTCCTTCCATATTTTAATCACATGCAATCAAAGCAATATCTTTCTCTTTTTGACCTTTATTAGCTTGTTCACAAAGCTCCATTTCACAAAATAATTCATCTATTTTTACATTTGACAAATCCCTTGATATCTTATAGGCATCCACCATGGATGACCACAAGACATGTAGAATATCGAAAATAAATGGCTAAAGAGTAGTAGTAGTAGTAATAATAATAATAAGGTATTCGGATTAAATACCTACGTAGCTTTTGGGGGTTTAAATAGGTGGTTGGGTCGATTTAGGCTAGCATGAATTTAACCTAGGTTAGCTTAGCCGTACGAGAAATAAGAAACTCCGATGTGTCTTTTAGGCATTGACAAACTTCATGTGCATCCTTAGATAAATTATTGTATTTATTAACTGTGGTGATCTCAGTTAAATGTGGTGTAGTTGTAGAGTGTTTGTCCCTACATAGATAATGTGGTTAAGATGCGGCGATCTAAATACATGTGTCGATACTGTCAATCATGGAGAAAGTCTAAAATACTTTTTTAGATTTAGATGATCTTCACGTATTTTGGCCACGACGTCAAAGTTCATAAGACCCTCAATGATTTATCTCACTCACAATGATTATAAGATAGATCGATAGAGATCGCTAGATTAACATTTTCAATCTTTTATAATAGTAGTTATAAAATGTTTACTTAGAGAATTAAGAATTTCTAAGTCATTTCCTACTGTGATATATTTATATGATTTTTTTTTTTCTAAATGAGAGTAAGCTCCGTGAGAATTGAGACGCTTAATTCTATCGAGACGGTGTATCTATTAGATTTATCTCTTTTTAGGAGCAATTGAAAGAGACCTTGACGGTTTTATATTTTTTTTTAATGTTTACTGAGGTTGGCCCGAGGACTTGCCAATTGTCATTTAAAGCGAGGGAGGAGGAGGAGGGCGGAGCAGATCGGGAAGGTGATCGACGATGTCTGTTGTTCCTTCCGCCGGCCGAGAGGAGTCCCAGCAGGGCCTCCAATTCTTCTTCGCAGCGCTCCTACTCGTCTCCTTCACGACGTCGCTACTCTTCTACCTACGCCGCAAGAAGACCGACAACGAACCCAGCAGCGTCCGCCTCGTACCCGGCCCACCAGGACTCCCCGTCATCGGCAACCTCCACCAGATCGGCGACCTCCCCCACCGCTCCCTCCACCAACTCTCCCTTGCCTACGGACCCCTCCTCCGCCTCCGGATCGGGAGCGTCACCACCCTCGTCGTCTCTTCCCCCGCCCTAGCCCGCGAGGTTTTAAAGACCCACGACCTCGCCCTCTGCTCCCGCCCCAGCCTCACGGTCTGGAGTCGCCTCTCCTACGGCGGCCTTGATGTCGGTCTCGCTCCCTACTCCCCCCGCTAGGTCCGCGCACGCCGGCTCTTCGTCGTCCACTTCGTCGGCCCACGGCCGGTCCGAGGCATCGCCGAAGCGAGGGAGGAGGAGGTGCGCACCCTGATGCGTACCGTGGCCGCCGCCGCGGCGTCCGGTCGCGCGGTCGATCTCAGCAAGAGTTTTATTTGCTTGGTGAGCTGCATCACGAGCCGGGCCGTGTTCGGGAAGAGGTTCGCGCCGCCGGGGGAGTGCACGAGGAGCGAGATCGGGGGCATGATATCTCTGACGGCAGAGCTCTTGGGGGGGTTCGTCGCCGGAGACTTCTTCCCGTGGGCCCACCGCTTGCTCAACGCCGTCACGGGAGTGCATGGGAGGCTGAAGAGGAACTTCAAGGAGTGGGACGACTTGTTCGAAATGGAAATTAAGGAGCGGGAAGGAGACGGCATCGGCGGCGATGACGACCACAGCTATGCCAGCGTTCTGCTGCGCTTGCTCAGGGAGGAACAGAGCAACGACGAAGACAGCCTCACGAGGGACGGCGTCAAAGCTCTTCTCTTTGTAAAAATCACGCACCATCCAAATTTTGGCAAATTACGGAATTCTAAAACTTTGATATAGAGATTTTGCTGATCGAAAAGGATTAATTTCCTCTCAATCAATACCAAATTTTATCAGGACTTGATGTTCGGCGGAACGGACACAACGGCGGCGACAATGGAATGGGCCATGGCGGAGCTAGTGAGGACTCCCCGAGCGCTCGCTAGAGCCCAGGAGGAAGTCCGCCGAGTGGCCGCCGGAAAAAGATACGTCGACGAGGGGGACCTCCAGCGGCTCAGCTACCTGCACGCCATCGTCAAGGAGATCCTCCGACTCCACCCGGTCGTGCCATTGCTGCTGCCCCGCGAGTGCCAGCAGAACTGCAAGCTCGCTGGCTACGACGTCGCCGCCGGCACTAGAATCTACATCAACGCGTGGAGCATCGGGCGCGATGCGGACGCATGGGATAACCCCGACGAATTCCTGCCGGAGCGGTTCGAGGGCAGCTCCGTCACCTACATGGGGCAGTTCTTCGAGCTCGTGCCGTTCGGCAGCGGCCGGAGGATGTGTCCTGCGATCTCGATGGCAGAGTCGGTTGTGTGGCTTACACTCGCCAATCTCCTACACGGCTTCGACTGGGCATTGCCGGCGGGTGTGAGAGGGGAGGATCTGGACATGAGCGAGGTGTTTGGGCTCGTCACTAGCAAGAAGGAGCCGCTCGTGCTGATGCCAACTCCTGCGAAGTTACTGTAATTGGATTACGTCCAAAATAAATAATTAAATAAATGAACTATTTGTGTCGGATGTATAACAGAAATAGTTTATCTTTCGTACCATAATATATAGGAGATCCACTGGGCACTCACTTATTGATACTAACGTGAACAGTGATTTCAATATTTCTTGACATGATTTTTCGTACCCCATATATATATATATATTCTATTGTGGGAGGAAATTCTCCATCCCCGTATGCTCAATACTGACCCGTGCCCGTCCGCACAATGTCATTGCGGCATCCAGTCATGTCGGCCGTCGGATTAGACACGATCGACGCGTGACTCGTCGGCGATCCGATGGAGATCGGATTCCGATCGATTAGCGTCGAAATCTGATGCAAACTGATCGGAAACGACCAATTCACGCAGTTGGCAATGGCGTGACCAGTGTCGATCACGATCGGGCAAGAATCCGACTACGGATGGATAGACAGTCGACGTCGATCCGTCCGACGTCGGATTCCGATCGCACGGTCGGCTCGATCGTGGAAATCGACCGCTCGATTCCGCGGCGATTTCGCCTCGATTTCTCGTGACGGCCAAATTCCAACCGGCCGAGTATACCAAACGGATCGGCGTTGGTTGTCGGTCCATCAGACGTCGGATTTCAGGCGCGATTCGGTCGGAATCCGCGATCGCGATCAGCAATGGCCGCGCCACTGCCGGCCACGTAATTCGGTCATTTTCGACCGGTTTGCGTCGGATTCCGGACACTAATCGGTAGGAATCCAAGCCCCGTCGGACCGTCAACGAGTCGTACGTCAATCGCACTCGATCCGGCGATCGATGGTGACCGGACTCTGATTTCGATCGAAGTGAATTTCAATTATATTACCGTCAGATTTCGATCGAATTACAATCGAAATTAATTGTGATTGTGATTGTTAAAGATCGCACTGTAATTCAACCAGATTTCAATGTCTATTAAACCGTGATGGAAGTGTGATTCGTAATGTAAAATGTAGCCGTCACATCCAAATGTAACGTAGAGTCTCACCTTCCTCTCCTAATAAATATAAGATAACTAACAATAAAATTAAAGGATTCGAATTCCAATAGCACGGAAGTTCAAAATAATACTTTTTTTGTTTATCATTATAAATTAATATTTAAAATTATTTGAGTAACAAATAATAAACCATAGTTAACTAACAAAGACAACTATAATAAACCATAGTTAACTAATTTTTTTGAGGTAATGAGAAATTAATATTTAAAATTATTTGAGTAATATTCATTTTAAGTTGTCTTCTATCTCCCTCTAAAATTTTATTGGAACTCAAAATTTAAAGTGTTTTTATTTTAAATCGTTGATCTTTATATATTTTGGGAGGCAATTATAGATAAACTATAAATACAGGGACAGTACAATATCTTTAAAGAAAAGATCTAAACTTTGACAATTTTATATATGATGGTGGATATATAAGAATAGAGAGAGAGACACTGGAGAGAGACCAGGGTTTTTTTTTTTTTGTAAAGGATTATATGTCTTACGCGAGGAGCATCCAAGACGGAAAAAGAGGGATTTGATTTGTGAACTAATAGAGGACTTTTGGTTTTGTAATAGTCCTTCAGACAACAAGCACAATATCACCAAATCTTCTTCTTTGAGGAACATATAGTAGGTTTTGAGTAATTGACGAACTCACTATAAGTTGTTTACAGTTTCGATGTATCATTCTTTGCAATTTCATTACCGACTTAATTTCGTTTTTCATCGAGTTATCTCTTTGGATATCGACATACACTTTCAAGTGTGTATTCACTTTGTGTACACTCCTACGGGTAAGCTTATCTCTACCATTAAGAATATTAAGGTTGAGATGGAAAAGCATTTTTTTTTCTTTTGAGATGATGTTGTCCCACTTAAATGTTTATAGTTTTTGACAATCACCTCTTAAGATATAGCAATCTATGTCTCAAAATAAGAGCACTTCAAATTTCAAGCTCCGGAAAACTTTTGAAATCTTAGAACTCTTAAGAGAGAATGACAAGAGAGAGATCAAGAGGAGAATTCACCACTTGAATTTTTTTGTTTTGAGTCTTTGATGACTAGATTGCTATATAGGGGGCACGTAGGGAATTGATACCCTCAGTGTCTTCTCGTGCGCGTCGACGTACACAATTGAGGGGGGTAGACCTACGTGGCATGGTTAACACTGATCAACATGTGGCCACCCCCTCTCAGTTGCGCACATCGACGCACAAAGAGAGGCACCCAAGGTATCAAACTCGTATATATATTGATGTGGATGTAATACTATCCATGGGACTCATAGAGAGTTGGGAGTGGGGCCTATTAGGAACTTGGCGTCGTTAGCTAGAGGCTAGGTGAATAGCGATTCAACTCTTGATCGTCGATTTCGTTCGTGTGTGCGTGTCTACAAATCATTAGTGTGCATTGAAAAATAAAAAAATAAACAATACGAATAACACAAGTACAACAAATCGATTTTTATATGGTTCGGAACCCTCGGTTTCTACTCCACGGTCTAGCTCCTAGCGATAGATCCACTATCATTTTCTCCTCCTCAGAAATCTTCCGGAAGCGGAGAAATCTCTTACAACCTGAGATTGTACAAAGAATGCAACCAAATACAAAATATACAAGTGAAATGAAGAACAAGAATCAAAACATTTTACACAATGAAATCTTTGCTTAATCAGTGTTTGGTTGCTTCGAAATGACTTAGAAGGTTTGAAATACAACAACACTTCCCCTTCAAAGTCACCAAAAACTAACACCTTTAAAACACCTTGCATTCCCTTTTTATAGGCTTCTCATCAGGCTGATTTTCGCCTACCAATCAATTGATCTTACTCCTAGTCGATTGGTCAATCAACCATTGCTCTTTAATGGCTAATTCATGTCGGATTTTGACTTGCTATAGTGCACCAATTGACTGCCATAAATCATCAGTTGATTGGTGAGCTTTGGTCGAACTGGTTGGTTAAGATGGAAACATTATGTTCAATTCATAAGCTGAAAATACTATTCATAATCGACTGTACTATAGCAGTTGACTGGTGAATAGTAGCAGTCGATTGCTATTGTTCACAGTTGACTATAATGTAGCAGTAGATTACTATAGAAGTCGACTGGTGAACAGTAGCAGTCGATTGCTACCATTCACAGTCGAGTTCTAAACTCAACTGTGTATGAACAGTAACATCAGTCGACTGGTAAACCCTATCAATCGATTGATACCTCAGTCTCAGTTATTTCAAGTCAACTCTCGCTTCACCTGGTATTCGATTGACCTCAATCTGCTAAGATTTTTCTCGTCAGACACTCAATCACCCTTGATCTATCAGAACTTCTCTTTGCCAAGTATGGTCACCTTGACATGTCGAAACTTCACTTGCCAAGCATGACCACTTTAACCTATCGGGACTTCCCTTGTCAAGCACGGTTATTTTGACCTGCTAGGACTTGACTTTCCAAGCACAATCACTATGATCCGTCGGGACTTCACTTGCCTAGTCATCCACTCACCTTGACCTATCATGACTTAACCGACACCAAGCATCCAATCTTCCTTGACTTGCTTGGATTTTTCACTTGTCAACTCTTTGTTGGACTTTCACCACTAAATGTTTTGTCCTCCTTGACTCACTTGGATTTCCCACTTATCAACTCCTTGTTGAACTTTCCACCACCAAGTGTCTGGTCCTTCCTGACCCACTTGGATTTTTACCTTGCTAACGTCCGATTGGACTTCACTCGTCAAATATTTGGTCAATCTTGACCTATTTAACTTCTCATCATATCTCATCCATATAACTACAGATGTCTCATGCTATCTTATAATTATATTATCGTACATATTATCAAATATTGAAACTCAACTTAAGCCTCACTCAAGCTTGGTCAACCTTGACTTGAGGCCAATTGCACCAATAGGGGAGACTCAAGAAACCAAGAGTGGTGCGAATCGGGAGTGGAGTGACTCGAGAAGGCAGAAGCGAAAAGAGTCGGGAGTGGAGGAAACTCAGAAAACCAAGAGCGGAGCAAGTTGAGAGTGGGGTGACTCGGAAAATCAAAAGTGGAGCGAGTTAGGAGTGGGAGCAACTCGGGAAACTGAAAGAATTGACAAAGCAGGAAACTACAAGGCACGAGGAGACAAAATCCTAAGGACCATAGAGGATATTCCTTCTAGCAACTGTCAGGTCTAATCTCCTAATGACTTCACCCCACAATCACTCTCGAGCACGTAGCAAGCCAAGTGGAGATTCTCTACAGCGATTATTCCCTCACAACCCAGCAAATGTGTTACCGATGAGTAACCAAGAGGGGTGAAGTGTTGGTACAATTGGTCTCAGGTCAAGGTCGACCGAGTTGGGATCAAATTGAGTTTTAATATTTGATAATATGATTAGAGGTAAAGGATGGAATGAAGGAGATTGTTGGTGCAATCAATCTTAGATCAAGGTTGGCCAAGTTTGAGTGGGACTCAAGTTGGAGTTGCATTTGAGTATGAGTGATAATATGACTATGGGATGGTATAGAACATCCATAATTATATGGAGATGAGAAGAAAGTCAAGTAGGTCAAGGTTGACCAGATACTTGATGAGTGAAGAAAGACAAGTCTGTCAAAGTTGACTGGACACTTGGTATTGAAAAGTCCAACTCGGAGTTGGCAAGGAAAATCCAAGTCGGTCAAGGTTGATTGAGAACTTCATGTTAGAAACTTCAACTGGGAGTTGACAAGGGAAGTCTAGATTGGTCAAAGTTGACTACAGACACTTGGTACGAGAAGAGAAAAATCCAAGCAGGTCAAAGAGGAATAGATGTTTGGTGAAGTGAAGTCTCGACAGATCACATGGTGACTGCGCTTGACAAGTGAAGTCCCGGCAGGCCACGGGATGACTGTGTCTTGTTAGTGCAATTGGCCGACATGAATTTGACCATATGAGGAGATAGCTTTATGAGGAGATTGTTGAAGCAATTGGCCTCAGGTCAAAGTTAACCTAGCTCGAGTAGGACTCGAGAGAAGTCCAAGTTTGGATACTTAGCATGGAAAGTCCAAGTCGTGGGTACTTGGCATGAAAAGTTCAAGCATGAGTTTTGACAATGGTAAAGTCCAAGTCATGGGCACTTGACATGTGAAAGTCCAAGTCATGGACATTTGACATATGAAAGTCCAAGTCATGGGTACTTGGCAATTGGAAAGTCCAAGAATGGTCTTGGAAATGGAAAGTCTAAGCATGGGTCTTGGAAATGGAAAGTCCAAGTCATGAGTACTTGGCAAGGAAAATCCAAAGGTATAGTCTTGGTGGCATAAGTCCAAGTGTGTAGTCTTAGCAATGTAAAGTCCAAGTGAACTTTGGCAGTGAAAGTTTAAGTATGGATGATTGACAATTGGGAAGTCCAAGGGTGTGATATTGGCGGCGTGAAGTCCAAGCATATAATCTTGGCAGTATAAGTCCAATGTTTGGCAGAATAAGTCCAAATGTACCTTGGCAAAGAACTTGGTTAGCATGACATAGCCGATGAAGATACTTAAAAACTAGCGCAAGGATGAAAAGTCACAGACTCGAAGGATCCAAGAGGCATGAGGCTAATAGAATCGAGTTGAAGGCTTAACTCTAGGCTAAGAGAGTTTATCAAGTATGAGGGGATCATACTTGAGGTTAAACTTTATTGTTGAGATTTATCAGTCGACTAGTGTATTGGACAATTGACTGACCAAGTATTTAACATTCGGGAGTCGAGTTAACTTAGAGAAGTCGACTGGGATTATAACTGTTCGACTGATCGTGTAGTTTACTTAGGCTCGACTGCTCGAGTTGTGCTCTGACAGTCGACTACCATGTATGGGCAGTCGACTGCTTGGTAGGGAAGTCGATTAGCCGAAGTGGCCAAGGCATTAAAACCCTCGGTAGTCGACTTGGCAATCGACTAAGGGTTGTCGATCATTGCCCGGTATTAATGATCGACGTCTTGAAATGCCACGAGCACAAAGATCGGTAGTCATTGAGGCGGATTGGTGAGGGTTGATGGCGTCGCGCCAAGGTATCCGTTGGCTAGAATGTCAACGTGGATTAAGTTCATTGTGAGACAATGACACTGTAGGCAGTCGACTGTCAGACGGAAATCCAGGTTGCACGGAGGCATAAAAAAAGCTCAACGGGGAGGATTTCGACCACGATTTTTGGAGTGATTTTGAAGGGAAAGTGTTGTTGTATTCTAGTCTTTCAAGAGCAATCCAAATCAACCAACAAGCAAGTAATCAAAGGTTCTTCTTGTATAGTTTTATTTACTTATTATTGTATTTGTTTCTTGTTTTGGTTGTATCTTGTATTCTTATTGTTGTAAGACTTTATAAGGGATTTCTCCACCTCCGGTATTATATCAAGAATGAGAGATTTATTAGTGGTAGTGTACATCACTAGAGGTCGCTATTGAGCTCGCCCCGTGGAGTATGAATCCTAGTTCCGAACCACGTTAAATCTTCTTGTTGTACTTATGTATTTGTATTTGTATTTCACTATGCATTAACATTTTGTAGACGAGCACAACACGTTCGAGCATCGAAACGGAAAAGTGTTATTCACTCCCCCCCCCCCCCAACCCCTAGTACAATGTCCGATCCTCAACATGTATGCTAAGTAAAGTCCCGACAAGTCTGGGAGATCATGTCTGGCGAGGGAAGTCCCGGCAGGTCACGAAGTGACTGTGCTTGGCAAGTGAAGACTCGACAGGTCTAGGAGACCGTACTTGACTAGGGAAGACCCTGCTGAACAAGGAGATTAAGCTTGACAAGAGAAGTTCTAGTAGGTCACGGTTGATCTGATATTAGTCCCGGTAGGTTGAGGTTAACCGGATACCAGGTGAAGTGAGAGTTGGTTTGAAACGAGGCTGAGCCCGAGACATCAGTCGACTAGTAGGGTTTACCAATTGACTGGTAATAGTGCTAGAGCAAATGTTGAGTTTCGGACTCAACTGGTGGAGCAGTCGATTGATCGGGTTGATCAGTCGACTGGTAGAATGAGCAGCGACTGGTGTCACTAGTTAAGCAACCATAGTGTTCAAAATTTGATTGACAACTCGACTAGCTAAGGCCAATCAACTGATAGATTAATCAGTTGACTGGTGACACTGTAGCAAAGCATAGAAAGATTGATAGTCGACTAACAATGAAACGCGGTCAATTGGTGTCGATTTAGCAAGGCATAGAAGGATAGCAATTCAGCTGACCAGTCGACTTGGTTTAGTAGTCGACTGGTGGATAATGACAGTTGATTGATGGGGTAGAATCCAATGTGGGTTATATCATTGGAGCATTAGATCGCGCAATGGTCCATTGACCAATCGACTGGGGATTTTGGAAATCAATTGGGAGGCAGAAATTAACTCAATGAAGACCCTATAAAAGAGGGTTCCAAGGTGATTTGAAGGTGTTGGTTCTTGGAGATTTTGAAGGGAATTTGCTGCTGCATTCCAGACCTTCCAAGCAGTTCCAAAGCGAACCGACAAGTAAGCAAGCAAGTTCACAATTATGTAAAAGTATTTTCACTTGTTCTTTCATTTGCTTTTATATTTCATGTTTAGTTGTTCTTGTTGTAAGCTCTAGGTGTTGTAAGAGGTTTCTCAACCTCTAGAAGATTTCCAAGAAGGAGAAAACGATAGTGGGACTATCGGTAGGAGCTAGGTCATGGAGTAGAAACTTAGGGTTCCGAACCATGTAAAATCCAGTGTGTTATGTTTGTGCCTTGTCTTTTGTTTTGTTTATACATTATTTTCGTCGTATTAACATTTTGTAGACGATCACACAAACACAAATCAAAGATCAAGATTTGAGGTCGCTATTCCCCCCCCCCCCCCCCGTCTCCTCCTCCTCCTCTAGCACACCAAGGTTCTAACACAAAAAACCTCGATGATGCTATATAAATGCAGATTATGGTAAAGAAAAGTTCTCTGGTATTTTTTGCTATTGAATACTTCCTACTTGCACATATGTCCAATTTTTATCTTCATTCTTCTGTCTGACTTAAACATCGAAGTGTTGTAGTCGAAGCATCGATAGTTATTTGACTTGTATTATGTTTGACAAGATACTGTCAGTGCAGGAGCACTAGATAATCGAACCTGAGTTTTGATAATGACAAAGGTTCGAAGTTAAGTTATATTGTGATCTTATATTTGGTGTTAAGATTGCAAGATTAAGCAGATATTAAGTACTATTGGATCTAATTAGGCAAAAGAAAGTCCAAATAAGGTTTGGTAAAGCTAAGCAAGGTAAGAACCCTGTGTGTGGAGTGGTAAGGTCACATCCTCAAGTACAAGGACAACCTTAGGCGTCGGTCTGACTAAGGGTTCCAGAGGAATGTCAAAGTCAAGATCAGACAGTCAAAGACTGTCGTTGCTACTCTATGTACACTGGTGTATTGCTGTGTTAACTTTGCGATGCAGTAAAATAGCACCAAGAATAGTTCAGGTTAACTTCAGTCGACTGGGAGGGACACTAGCCGACTGGACCAGGTCCAATCGATTGAACCATGGTCCAGTCGACTAGAACAGGTTGAGATAAACTACGACTTCATCGGATCTAGATCTGGATGAAGTTAGATGCCTAGAGTCGATTGGATCAGGTCCAGTCAACTGGAAAAAGTAATTTCGACCAGAAATCCTAGACGTGAATTCCTAAGTTGTTGTGCTATCATCTTGTGCATCTAATGCTGCTATGATTTTACTACTCCAACTGTGTGCTTCACTTACATCATCTTGAGTTGGTATTGTTGAGTTTATTTTCATTACTATCATTTGTACTTCAATTTTATAAGGAGTGGTAAGGTTATTACCACCTCCTTAATCTTTTGTAAAAACTGTGTCTCTTACCTCCAATGAGGAAGAGGCTTCTAATGGATTGTCCATCGATAGCGATCAAGGATTGTTAGCCTTGGATTAGAGCCTCGTAGTTGTGAACCAAGTAAAAAACACTTGCGTTCTTATTTACTATTTCTTTGTTTGTTTTTCGCTATGTTATTACTTTGATTTTACGAGTTTTATGACTGAAAAGGAAAAAGATTTTAAAAATACTATTCACTCCTCCTCTAGCGTTCTTTCTGATCCAACAGATACTGCTATATATATATATATATACACCCCTATGTGTGCACCACCATGTGTGTGTATATATATATACACACACACACACACCACATGATTCGTGCATGGAAACGAGAATGCATAGTAACGTCCATCACATACGAGCACCCATTTCTCATGCTAGAATAGGAAATGCACAGTTACTTCCCCGTCAAAGTCTCTCTCCGTCCATGGCCTCTTGGCATTGTCGCCGAGCGAGTGGATTTCAATCGGCGTCAGAGTCTAATAGGATCGCGATTGAATTTTGTTAGGACCTATGTGCCCGCTAGACGGGGGGTGAATAGCGATTCGACATTCTTGATGGAATTCGTTCACGTGCTTGCTATAAAGGTTAGTGTACGTAGTGGAAACAATAATGATAAAACAAATACACAACACAAGCAATGCACGAGATATAACGTGGTTCGGAATCTCAAGGTTCCTACTCCACGGGTTGGGCTCGTAAGAGCCTTAGCAATGCAAACACACCCCACTAATCCAATAAACTCCTTCTCGACAATAAGTCGGAGACGAAGAAACCTCGTACAAAGATTACAACAGTAATACAATAAGAACACAAGCAAATACAATATAATGCAAGTAAAGAAAACTTTACAAAGAGCTTTTAGATGCTTACTTGGTTGGTTGCTTGAGCTGCACTTTGAGACCCTGAATTGCACCAATAAATCGTCCCAAATTGCCTCAAGAAAACTTGGCCAAATCCCTCTCCATGAGCTGCTTTTATAACCTACATTTGGGCTAGATTTTGCCTAGCAGTCGACTGATCGAGACCATCAGTCGACAGCTCCTGTAGCCGTTGTCTCACAACGGCCCGAGCCATGTTAGATTAGTTCCAATGGACAGACCATCGGCCGACTGATCATATCCATCAGTCGACTGATCGAGTCATTACTCAACTATCAAACCCTAACAGTCGACTCGGGAACTTTTTGTCCCCGAAAACCTGACCAGCAGTCGACTGATCTCCAGATCAGTCGACTACTCAGGCCATCAGTCGACTGCCCAATACTAGTAGTCGACTGCTAGGCCCTAAACTACAGTCGAACACCAATCGACTCACATCAGTCAACTGCCTTTAATATCAGTTGACTGATACATCTCAAACATGAGATTTTAACCCAAGTATGATGCCCTCATACTTGGTAGACATCCTTAGCCTAGACCTAAGCCTTCTAGCCATCTCCGTCAACCTCACGCTTATCGGATCCCATCAAGTCATCCATACGCTAGCCTTCAGGTGCTTCCATCAGCTATTGTCATGCTAATATGGTCTACACCACCAAGGCACATTGGGCTTATGTTGCCAAGACTACCGCTTGGACTTTACGTTGTCAACCATTGGACTTATGCTGCCAAGACTCCACCCTTGAACTTTACGCCGCCAATATCAACCGTTGGACTTCCCAAATGCCAAGTACTCATGACTTGGACTTTTACCGCCAAGACTACACCCTTGGACTTACGTGACCAAGACTAAACCCTTGAACTTTCCATACCAACCCAAGTTGGACTTTTCAAATGCCAAAACTCAGGCTTGGATTTTCCCTTGCCAAGACCCATGCTTGGACTTTCTATGCCAAGTACTCAGGACTTGGACTTTCCCATTGCCAAGTGTCCCACTTGGACTTCTCTATCATATGGTCACCCCCAAGTCAACCATATAATTAAACAATGGTCAAATCATCGTCAAATAGTTAATCATGACATTGGTCGATTGCACCAATAATCTCCCCAATACATTGTCAAATATCAATGTCAAATATCAAAACACTACTCGAGTGAAACTCAAGTTCGGTCAATCATGACCTAGGCCGATACTGCACCAACAAATTCCGAACGAATTGAGGTCGGAATTGACCGTGGCACTGGCGACTGCAATTCAACCAGATTCTGGCTAGATTTTGATTGGAATTCGATCGCGATTCAGTCAGACTATCGTGCCTATCGGACCGCAGCTGCATTCCAGTCAGAATCTACCCATGGTTCAGTCGGCTAATAGGTTGAACTACGATGACGACCGCGATGGATTCAAAGGTTATGCTATAGTACTCATCGGATAAGATGACACGGGTGGAACACTGTACATTTTTTATTTACTGTATAATCCCATGAATTAAACGGTGATCAACCGCACTTTGAACCATTCGATCTCCGTCTAATTCACGATATTGCACAGTAAATAGAAAATGCACAATGATCCCACTTGTGACGTTCTTCTCCGATTAGTACTATAGTCAACTCCTGAATCCATCGGGGTCACCATCGTTATCGCATTTCGATTGATCAGATTGCGATCGAAATTGACCGTGATTTTGGCCACCAACAGTTGCGACATTGGCGTCAAAATTTAGTGGGATTCCAATCACGGTCCGATCGACATCGGAGTCTGGTCAGACCACGGTCAGATTCCAATCAAATTGTAGTTGAAATTTGATCGAATTGTGACCGCTATCATCGTGGTCACTGTCAGTCATAATTTGGTCAGAATCTAGCTGCGATCCGGTCGGTATCGGAGTCCAGTGAAATCACGATCAGATTCTAGCCAAAATCCACCACAATTATTGCCAATTATCATGGCACTGACGATCATAATTCGTCGGATTCCGATTGCAATCCGATCGGAATCCGACTACTCATTATGGTGATGTCGAGTGACCAAGGGGCAATGACAGTTCGACAGGAAAGAGTTACTGTGCACTCCCCATTACTCATTCCATGCGCAAAGACGAAAAAAACATAGTAATTTCTATCACTATCCATCACAAATGTGCATTTCTCATGTGGATCACTCGCTCGACGCCCGACCGAGCACCGTCGCCGAGCGGTCAGAATCCGACCGCGGGCCGATCAATGTTGGACAATGGTCAAAATCCAATTGCATTGTGGCTGCCAGCATTGCGGTCGTTAGCATCCACAATCGCGGTCGTTTCTGACTAGAATCCGACCGTGATTTGGTCGGGACCGATGTTCGATCAGATTACAGTTGGATTCCAATCGAAAAATGCCGCGATTGAGGCGGCTAGCATCCATAGCGCTGGCAGCCACAAATGCGGCTGGATTCCAACCGAATTCGACTGTGGTTCGATCGAGCTCCGATCCCTACTAGATCGTGCCTGAATTTCGGTCTGAAATGGTCACGATTGTGACCACCAATGACTGCAGCGTTGACGGCCGCAATTTGACCAGATTTCGATCGAAATTCGATCGGAATCCAACCGTGGTTCGATAGGAATCGGAGCTAACCCAATCGGATCATGGTTGAATTCTGATCGGATTGCGGCTAGAAACGATCGCAATTATGACTGCCAGCGGCCGCAGCGCTGGCGATCGTAATTCGATCGAATTCCAACTAAAATCTTGTCAAAATTTTGTCGTGTTCGATCGGCCAATCGACTGGTTGCCAGTGATGAAAAAGAAGACAGTGAAATCACTGTGTATTTTCTACAATTGCGATGTAGGAGGTTCATAACCAAGTTTTGTCGCTACCTAAATAAATTCCACCTAACTTAAAAGGTGATGCTTGATTTAAATCTCAGGAATATTGAAGTTCCCTGATTGATATTCCCAGCACTAAAAGATTGAATCTGTCCGAGATAGTAGGTGGTGCTGGGAATGAAATTCCCAGCACCACAGTGTCCCTCAAATTTAAAATCCCAACATTAGGAGAGATTGAAGCTAGCCTGGATAAAAAGTGATGCTGGAAATTTAAATCCCAGCAACATCTTGGTCCTGGGATTCAAATTCTCAACACCATTGAGGTTCAAGCAATTTGGGATAAAAGATGGTGCTGAGAATTGAAATTCTGTCACCATCGTGGTCCTGGGATTAAAACTCTCGGTACCATCGAGGTTCAACAATTCAGGATAAAAGGTGGTGTTGGGAATTGAAATCTCGGCACCACCATCATCCTAGGATTCAAACTCTCAGCACCATGGAGGTTCAAGCAGTTCGAGATAAAAGATAGTGTTGGGAATTGAAATCCCGACACCACCGTTGTCCTGGGATTCAAAATCCCAGCACCAGACAGATTGAACCTGGCTGAGAGAAAAGGTATTGTTAATTCAAATTCCTGCAACACCGTGGTCTTAAGATTCAAACTCCTAGCAACACCATGGGGTGCTGGAAATGTAATTCTTAGCACCAGGGAGATTTAAGTTACTGAGATGAAAGGTGGTGTTGGGAATTGAAACTTCAGCAACACTGTGATCTTGCGATTAAAATTCTCAGTGCCATAGAGATTGAACTGGTCGAGATAAATGGTGGTGTTAGGAATTTATATCCCAGCACCACCGTGGTCCTGGGATTCAAACTCCCAGCAACACCATGGGGTGTTGGGAATTACATTCCTAGCACCAGGGATATTTAAGTTGCCGAGATGAAAGGTGGTGCTGAGAATTAAAACCCCAGCAATACTGTGATCCTGCGATTAAAACTCCCAGCACCATGGAGATTGAACTGGTCGAGATAAATGGTGGTACTGGGAATTTATTTCCTAGCACCACCATGGTCCTAGGATTCAAAGTCTCAGCAACACCATGGGGTGCTGGGAATTACATTCTCAGCACTAGGGAGATTTAAGTTGCCGAGATGAAAGGTGGTGCTGGGAATTAAAACCCCAGCAATACTATGGTCCTGCGATTAAAACTCCCAGCACCATGGAGATTGAACTGGTCGAGATAAATGGTGGTGTTGGAAATTTATATCTCAGCACCACCGTGGTCTTGGGATTCAAACTCCCAACAACACCATAGGATGCTGGGAATTATATTCCCAGCACCAGGGATATTTAAGTTGCCGAGATGAAAGGTGGTGCTGGGAATTGAAACCCTAGCAACACTATGGTCTTGCGATTAAAACTCTCAGCACCATAGAAATTGAACTGGTCGAGATAAATGGTGGTGCTGAGAATTTATATCCCAACACCACCGTGGTCCTGGGATTCAAACACCCAGCAACACCATGGGGATGCTGGGAATTACATTCCCAACTCTAGGGAGATTTAAGTTGCCGAGATGAAAGGTGGAGCTAGGAATTGAAACCCTAGCAACACTGTGGTCTTGCGATTAAAACTTTCAGCACCATAGAGATTGAACTGGTCGAGATAAATGGTGGTGCTGGGAATTTATATCGATCCCAGCACCACCGTGGTCCTGAGATCCAAACTCCCAGCACCATGGAGATGGAACCTGGCCGAGATAAATGGTGGTGCTGACAATTTATATCGGAGATAAATAAAGTCCTCTAGGCGAGTGGAGTGCAAGCGTGGCCTAAACTATCATCCTCCACCTTTCCTTATGCTCCCAAACCATAGTTCTAAACATTCATGCTCTGTGCCAACATTCAGACAAGTGTTCCAATTGGCACGCACCCATAACTACTGGCAGGAGTGTTGGAACTAAGTATCCCTCTGCGTATAAACCTTTTAAATGTCTTCCTCTTCCATTCCATATCGATTGTTCCTAATTTCAACATCTCTAGGTCCATCAATGGGTTTCGGTCAAAACCCATTGATGGCCCTATCCAACTAAAATTTGTAGGTTAGTGAAGTGCATAATTAGGAAATCTAACCCTAAACTCTCATCCTCCACATGTCCTTAGCCTTCTAAACCCTAGTTTAAAAAATTCAGCCTACGTGCCAGTATTGTTATCACACTATATATAATTGTTTTGATTTTAAAAACTTTTGCAGAGATAGCCCGCTTCCTGATGAAGTATTCTTATTTTTGGAAACAATTGAATAAAATTTGAAGGATAAAGAGTTAGATGATCAAGACTCCATAAATGTGTCCCCAAGTAATATTCCATCTTCATCTCGCTTTACTGATGTGGAGAATAGAATTATCAGTGATCAACACTTTGATATAAATAGAGAAGCTTCTTCCATACTCGAAGAAGAGTTTGTCACTACTACTACAGTAGTTGATGAATATTTTGAAGAAACTTAGAGTGAAGAGAGTGATATACAAGTGATAGAACAGTTAGAATATACAAATTCTTCGGAAGAATTCTTAGCTGATGATATCCAACATGAAGAAGGTGAGTTAAACCCAGATCAGTACAGTGACTTAGAGGAAGTGTTCCCAATTGCTGATGATCCCTATGTTTTAAATCCACGAATAACCCAATTAGCAGCTATCAGTTCATCAGATCCAAATGAATTTTTCACTAGACAAGTTTGTTCCTCTCGACAAGAGTTTAAAGATGCACTAATAAGGCATGTGATGCTAAAAAACTTCATATACAAGTCAGTTGACACCAGACTTAATAGAATTAAAGTTATTTGCTTCAATCAACCATGTTCATGGAGATTAGTTGCAAGTGGAGACGTGGAGTTTGTTAGGACTGGTGACTACGCTAGAGGGGGGTAAATAGCGTTTTGAAAAACAATCTAAATTTACACAGTGGATATACTAAAATGAACAACACAACCAAAAAGAACAAAACAAAAGGAGAACAAGCACAAATGGCACCACTGATTTTTACTTGGTTCACAACTCTCTCCTAGAGCTGCTAGTCCAAGGCCTACCTCTATATTTTCTCCTTTTCGAAGAATACTTCGAAGGTGGAGAAACCTCTTAAAACTTACAGATTACAAACTCTCTAGATATGAAATTAATACAGGAATCTGAAATGAACCGATAAGAAATATCTAAACAAGATTCTAGACAGATATGCAAATATAGATTATCACAAATTGAAAGCAATGGAAACCAAAAACCAACACACACACAACTCTTAACCTTCACAGGTGAGACATGGAGATAGTGAGATGATCGCGAGTGCAACAATGGTCTTTGCCATCCAGATTTTCACAGCACCAGCTAAATAGAATTTAGATCGCCAGTAGAGACAATGGACACGACTCTTTCTCAGACGATCAATCAACCATAGGCGAGAAAGTCAGATTCAGTTGGTTGTCAAACGATTAGCAGCACCAAGAAACACCAACAAAAGGTTGTTTTGCAATCACAGGAAAACTCTCAGTTTCGTTCGAGCGATGCCCTGTCGAAAATAGAGTCAACCCTTTTTATTTCTGTGCAACCCTAATCCCTTGACCTTTGCTCCAATCTCCAATCAATTTTGTCCACGCCATTTGAAAACGTCCATGAGACAAAAGATTAGGTTATCCACTCGGCGTAAACTCAGAAAATCAAACACGTGGAAGAACAGATAGAATTTGTTACCGAAATCGCATCGTTTCCCACCGATCGAGGCGATAGTTGAGCGCTGCTCATGCGAGACGCTCAAGGCTACCGGCGCCGCTCGAATGTTCATGTTAAATGCCGAGGTTTCTTCTGCTGCAGTCGAAGCACCAGTTGAATCTCACTCGCTTCTGTCCGCAACTACCAACTATCAGTCGAGGCACTGCCTTTATTGCCTCAGTCGAAGAGGCAGTCGAGGTGCCGGCTCGACTGCCAATTTTCCTACAGCACTCCCATTAGCTGCTACACACGTTCAATCGAGGCACTGCCTTGACTGCTTCTAACTGTCGGCAAATTCTTCGACTGATAAATGCAATAAGGGCAATAGTTGAGGTGTCAACTCTTTATTGTCCTTATGACCCATTGTTTCAGTCAACTCTAAGACTGAAACACGCCTAGTAAAGACTCTACCTGGAGATCCTTTACTTGCCAAGACTCCGGCCTCCGGTCATTCTTGGACTTTTCACCTTGCCGTTCCGCAAGGAATTTCTGTCTGCCAAGGAATTGCCCTTCTTGGACTTTTCACCAAGGTACACCCTTGTATTTTTCATCTGCCAAGGAATTAACCATCTTGGACTTTTCACCTTGTCGCTTCCGTAAGGAATTTCTGTCTAAGGAATTGCCTTTCTTGGACTTTTCACCAAGGTTCACCCTTGGATTTTTCCAGTCGCCAAGGAATTAATCATCTTGGACTTTTCACCAAGGTCCACCCATGAATTTTTTCAGTCGCCAAGGAATTAACCATCTTAGATTTTTCACCAAGGTCCACCCTTGGATTTTTCCAGTCGCCAAGGAATTAACCATCTTGGACTTTTCACCAAGGTCCACCCTTGGATTTATCTTTCACCAAAGCACTTGGATTTCTCACACCAAGATTTACCCTTTCGATTTCTCACATTTACACTACTTAAACCTTTGTCAAACACCAAAACATAACTTAGAGCAATAGCTCCAACAGTCTCCCCCTTTTTGATGTTTGACAACCCGTTTAAGTTTAGGTATAAAAATACCTAAATTTTAGTATATCAACCCTTGTACTTTCCAATTGCCAAGACTCAAGCTTAGACTTTCCCTTGCCAAGACCCATGCTTGGACTTTCCATGCCAACCCATGTTGGACTTTTCCATTGTCAAGTGTCCCACTTGGACTTTTCATACCAAATATCCATTACTTGGACTTTTCATTGTCAAGTACTCAAGACTTGGACTTTCCCATGATAATCACATTGTCATACATTTTGTCAAACATCAAAATACCGCTCGAGTCAAACTCGAGTCTAGTCAATTGTGACCTAGGCCGATTGCACCAACACATCACATGTAGGGGGAGCTTCTAAAGCAAATCCTAAGGTATCGTTTATTAATGCACCTTCAAGTTCTAAGGTTAAAAAGCATGTTATAAATAATTTTAGTTCACTTGCTATTGCTCATGAACGAAAGCATGCTAGTAGGAATAGATATTTTTGCTTAGGGGCTAAATCCTATGAACTTACATATAAGGGCAAACCTAGAACCAATAACTCTAGATCAATTTTACATAGGGAAAGTATTAGGAGGATAGAAGAAAATTTAGACATTAACCCTAAGAAGGGTAGACATATGCCTAAGAGGAAGAATTTTTTCTAAAAGGTTAATGAAAAATCAAAATTGGGAAAATTAGAGTTAGAGAACCAAGCCTTGAGGTCAAGGCTTAGAAAACTAGAAAAGACCCTAGCAAAAATGACAAACTCATTTAAGGGGTCTAATGGTCAAAACTTAGGTCATAGGAGGAAAGAACCATCAAGGGGAAAGAAAAGTTTGGGTCACAAACCGAACCCCAAGAAGACCTATCACGATGTTCCATTCGATTATGGAATCATTTCTAGGTCTAGGAAAGCCAAGGTTACTAGGAAGGTCATCCCTAAGGCTAACCATAGTGTATATCTAGTGGCCAAGGGTTTTATAAAATCTAGGAAGACCACTAAAAAGGTTACTAGGGAGGCAATCCCTAAGGTTAACCTTGACAAGACCACAATGACCAAGGCTTCTAAGCCTAGGAGGGTCATTAAGAGGGTATCTAGGGAAGTTATCCCTAGTGAATACCTTGTAAACCCAAGGAGCTCTAATAGGTATTGAGTTTCTAGGAGAGTGATTCCATCACGCTAAATGGGTTAGAGTGTGTCAACCCTAAGTGGATGGGTAGTTAACCTAACCATGGTAGAATTGACACTTTAAGGCATTTCACGATGTGCCAATGTACTTTGAAAAGTTTGAAAAATTCATCAAATTGACACAATTAAGTCTTAGAGGTCATGGTGTGCCATTTTGGGTTTTTGGCACATTTGGGAGATAAATGGTAATATGACAAAAATAAATTTAATTACAATAAATGACAATTAATACTAAATTTTAGGTATTTTTATACCTTTACCTTTTATCCACCATGGTCCTTCATGCACTTTAATTTTCGAAATCACCTATATCATGTATTCATATTCTATTATAAGGTCGCCCTTGTAATGCTTTTCAAACATTCTCTAGCGTTAGGAGTGGTAAACCAACCTTAAATGATCAAAAACAAACAAGGTAATATCGAATGACAGATCCAGTCGAGGCACTGGTCGAGGTCTACTTGCGTATGGAGTTAAAAATTACACATAGTGGAATCCCTAGTCGAGGTCGACTCGATTATGTGAGTTTTGTGTTTAAGCCACACAGGGTATCAATTGAAGTCCTAATCGACTCTAACTCTATTTGTTCAATAGATTTGAAATAAGTCGAGGTTGCGCCTCGACTATCATTCAGTGGAAACCGGTCTGAATTTTTAAACCAGACTATTCAGGATTTTGAACCGGTTTGGAATTTAAACCGACCTGAAATTTAAATCAACCTGAAATTTAAACTAGTCTGAAATTTAAAACGCTTTGAAATTAAACTAGTTTGGAATTTAAACCGCCCTAAAAAACCAGTCTGAAACTTTAAACCGCCTTGAAAAAAACCAGTCTGAAATTTTAAACCGCCTTGAAAAACCAGTCTGAAACTTTAAATCGCCTTGAAAAAAACTAGTTTGAAATTTTAAACACCCTGAAATTAAACCACCATGGGCTTAAACCACCCTGGGATTAAACCATCCTGGGATAAACTGCCCTAGGATTAAACTACCCTGGGATTACACTGCCCTGGAATTAAACCGGTCGGTCGAGATTTTAGAAAACTGGTCTGGATTTTCAAAAACTAGTCTTGATTTTCCAGTCGAGGTGCAAACTCGACTGTTCACTGATAAGTGTAACTGTGAAGTTTTTTTTTTCAGACTGAAGTTCAGAAATTCATAATTAATTTTAGAAAATTCAATAAATCTTGAGGTTTTTCGTATACAATTCGTACATCATAATCTAACAGGGAAAAATACATATAGGCTATAATACCTAAGATTTCTCTAGATTGACACAAGTTTCAGACTTTCTAAAACATGAGTTTTTAAGAAGATATTTGTATCAATGTTGTTAAATACTGAAGATTTAAAATATTAAATTAAATGGCCAGAAATTAAGAAAAATACCTCTGGAAATTTTTTCGGAATTTTTCTGGATTTAAACGGAGGTCGTACGAGATAATTACGGGGATAGAGAAAACATGCTTTTAAAGGGCCTGTTTAGATGAGTAAATAGGATAAATTTAACCTAGGTTATAAATCTAGGTTTTTCTATTTTCTATTTTCTATTTTCTATTTTCTTTTTCTTTTCCCCCACAGCCTTCCCTCTTTCCTCCTTGGGTTCCTCGCGCTTCCTTCCACGCATCTCCGCCCGACGGTTCTCCTCGCGATAATTTTTTTTTCTTCCTTCTCTCGCGATCCTCTCTGTCACGAAGCTTCTCACCGACCTCCACCTCTCGTTTCTCTTCCTAGCGGTAGGCGGCAGTGGTACCATCGGCTTGGGCCCGCTCTGGCAAGCTAGGCGGCGTGCGTGTCGAAGTTACGCTGGACGGTGAGCGATTGGCCAAGCTTGTGCCGCGTGGCAGCCACCACCCCTCCTCCTCCGGCAATGGCAGTGCGGTGCTAGCAGTCTGTCTTTGTTTACATTTCAGTACGGAGATGCAGGCCGACAGCCTCCTCGCGCCCATCTTCCTGGTGAAGGACACCACCAAGTTCTAGAATGCCACCATATGTTCGGCAGCTGTTCGAACAAGAGCTACCTTGTGATTTCTGTCGGAGAAAGGTAAGCCCTATTTTTTCTCAATTGAACGAGATTAAGTGTCTGGGGCATGTGATTTCTGCAGGGAACAGAGGAATAGGGTGGATTAGGGAAGGAAGATCGACGGTGGACCCTAAGTACAGGTAGATCTCGATTTATCACCTTTCCTTTGTTAGTTATTGGTTGATTTATGTGGTCTGCCGATGAGTTGGCTGTGGGGTTTAGCTGTGAGGTTTGTTATGGGTTTTGGCCGATTGTGCCGGCTGTGAGGATTTTGTTTGGGTGTGAATGGGTGTTGCTCGACTGTG
This sequence comes from Wurfbainia villosa, assembly GCA_025175895.1. Lineage (NCBI taxonomy): Eukaryota > Viridiplantae > Streptophyta > Magnoliopsida > Zingiberales > Zingiberaceae > Wurfbainia > Wurfbainia villosa. Next base: position 5,893,133 of record JAKLTH010000238.1, read on the forward strand.
TGTGAGTGAGGAAGGACTCATGGAGTGAGTGTTTCATTAGGGTTGTTTAGAGCCCTAAATCGGTGTAATTATGGGTTGTTAATGGTTGTAAATGGATTGTGGGATCCAAGTGTTGGATCGTGTTTGAAGTAAGGATTGTTTGAGTCGTGTGTATGTCACCTAGGGTTAGGTTGGATTTATATTTATGATCTGTTATGTAATTATGTATGGAAGATTGATTAGGTTGAATAGGATAATTAAATCAATCTAGTGGATCGGATATGAGGTCGATGTAGGATTCGATTTGATCATTTGTTGTGAGATGGATAATATTTTCATCTGATGAATATTGATCATGGTGAGATTAATTGCAAGGATATGTTCTTGGATTGAGGAGTTAATCACAATTTTTGACCTACGGGTTGAGGGTCTACTTGGGGATACATAGTAGTAATTTAGCACGTTGTCGTGTGCTTGGATTTGATGGATTTACTTTGGATTATTTGGTTATGGAAGGAATCGATTTAGTATTCGATTTGTCGGTGAATGGTATTTTGTGCTTAACACTAGTTATGCATTATGCAGGTTTCGGTCACGAGGCAGGTCCCCGGTCGTGATGATCTGGTTCTTTTGCGGATATATTATCAGGCGGGTATTTTGACTTATCTTTTAGATATAGTCATTGTTGATATGCTAGTTAGGATAGCTTACAATAATTTTTCATGTTTATATGCCTAGTATACTTTTGGTGCCTACTTGATACATGCATGTGATAGGTTATGATTATATCTTTCCTGTTTTATTTGGATCATAGTTACTTGGATTTAGGGATATGTACATATTGATTGTACATATTATTCGGATAGGTATTTTGAGTAGGATTTACATGCTTTAGTATCATGCACCATTTTTGCATGATTGCATGCTGGCTGGACGGGGTTCCATTATTGTTGAGCCCAGCCGTATACATGGCCGCACACACCGCACCATGGGTTAGTGGTACATCGAGGGTGTGTGCGATTGCTCTGTCGAGCTTCGCTAGTCCGCCATGGGTAGCGATGAGGCGCGTGGTAGTGGGCGGGGATCCCTCCTCCGGTCATGACACCGAGATGAGAGCTTAGCTCCCACTGCTTGGGGGCGGGAGGATAGGTGTACTCGGCGACAAAGATCCCTCCACCTCACTCATGAGCAGTGATGGCAGAGTGCACAATTGTCATAGCCCTACCCACTCGGCTTCACTATCGCGTGTGAAGCAGCTGACTGGCGTCAGGGGTGACCATGTCATTGGCACGGCATGCATTTTGCATGGATAGCATTTGTATTGTGTTTGCTGCATTTTTATTGCTGCCTTGGATGTGCATATGATTGTCATGCATACAGGATACATATTTATATATATGGTGAGGACTTTATTTCTTCTAGTCAGGCACATGCTCCTATATCAGGGTAGGAGATTCAGGTTAGTACAGTCTTGTTGTACTTATTTCTTGCATACCCTCTATATGAGACTGTACTGGCATGATTTTTATTGTTAGCTATATCTTACTTGCATATCGACTATACCCGCTGAGTTCTTTGAACTTACCCCGTTGATTTATATCTATTTCAGGATGAAGTTGTCAGGAGAGTGCTGCTGTCGGACCCCACTCGTCGTAAATTTTTGATTCGGATATTTGTTTTTATGGTATTTGGATTTTGATTAGAGGACATGTATAGGATTGGAGATTGATGTTTGTATTCATGGATTTTTGGTGTCCTTATGGACCTTATTCGGATTTTGGTTTGATTGGATTTTGTTGAGTATTCCTGCCCAGATGGCAGAAGGGGTAAGTCTATTTATTTTAGACTGTTTATCATTAAATTTGGTTGATGACTTGAGGCCAAATTATATAACTGCGTGTGTGTTTGGATTCCGGTCGTGTTGACCGATGTATTGTGGTCGTGTAGGCCTTGTATGTAAATTGGGATTGTCACCCGTACAGGGGAGATGCTGCCGGATTTTCGTCTGGCGGGGTCTCCTTCGGGGCGTGACAATTTATTTGGTATCAGAGCGCCTAGGTTTTCGAGTTCTTAGCGGTTTTTTCGATTTTTTCGGAGTTCGCCACATTTGGCAGGTTTTTGTGAGTTAATCTGGAAAATTTTGGATTGGTATGGATTTCCGACGATTTTTATATTTCGGAAATTCGAGGATTTATCGACGAGGTTAATATGGGGTTTTGGCGGCGACGGGACCTCTCTTGCGACAAAATAGGTATGATGATTAATCTTATATGTTATTACTTCTAGTAACATCTGTTCTAGTAACATCTAGTAATAAATTTAACAGATATGAGACGAGGTGGGCGTGCTCCTGCACCGAGACGTGGTGCAGGGTAACCACGCAAGAGGACGGGGAGATCTTTGGCTAGGAGTTGCCAGAAGGGTCTATAGAGTTTTGACTTATGTGCAAACTCGTAGTAGGGGTCGCCCACAAGGTGACCAGCGGGAGTTGTCGTAGTGTTTATACTCCAGGTTAGATTGGCTATGTGTTTAGTGGATAACAGGAAATAACATTCAGTGTGTTGGTCACTATTCGTAATCGTAGATGGAGTTGACCACGTGAACAACCTGTTCAGGCTGTGAGTCTTGAACTTGTGTCAAAAAGGTGAATTTCCTTTGAGGGATGACTGATACCGAGTCAGAAAGCAAGGGTCAAGTCATTATATTTGTTGTGGAAATCAAGGACTATAGTGTTAGGGATTTTCACTGATTATGCTAGGCAGATTATTACTCTGTGGGGCAATGGACAAGGAATGTATACTATTGTTGATACAGTCCTTGGAGGTTTAAGTTACGAAGTTTCATAGGGATTTTGATCCTTGAGCGGCTTGAGCCTTAGATTGATAACATTGAAGGTACTGTTAAGTACCTAACTAGTATTTATATAGGAGTGGAGATAGTTTCTTACTATTGCAATGATCAAGTTGTTACTTGGTTAAATATGTAGAAGAAATTTATTTGGGGAAATAACCTATTATGGGATCACGGGTTCAGGATGTTTTCGAGAGACAGTATTTCTCTAGGTTACTTTGTATGACTCATTGTTGAGGAATGCTTGAGCCTTAAGTTGAGTGATCAATTGATAATGGAATTTCACTATAGAGTTTGTTAGACTTGCAGAGTTTACCCCCACTTAACGGCTCAAGTTAGTGATTGAGTTGTTTTCAATCACCCACGATTTATTGGTTTACATTTGGATTAGGATAGTTGGATCTTCCATCAGTTCCTATCGGGAGATATTAGGGTGAGTCATATTTATAAAAATGACTGCAACAAGTGTCTCAAGAGAATAGTGTAGTCAATCTAGTGATAATAACCTACACTTCTGATAAGGCAACCGTAGAAGTCGTGAACGTGCTCTTCTAGTGGGATTCACGTGGCATTATTTCGTTCCCATGTTGATGCGTGATATTAATCAGGTCTGTTGCTAGAGGTGGTAACTTGATGTTGATGATGGAAGTTTAAAATCTCTTGAGTGATTGAGTGTTTAGTTGGAATTTTAGTTTATTTTTTTGGTGGTGATCAAGGCTCTGTCTCGGGAATGAAGGAATGATGAAACACTTCATTTCCTAACGGAAAGCAGGAATATGGATTAAAGTTTTCTCCTCAGATTTATGTGGCTATCAGAAGTGGTTTGTGCACTTGTCGAGATATGAGGCTGGTTGTATGGTTCTTGAAGAAAATGATAGGAAGAGGTGTATACACCTAAATGCATACAGTTATCGAATTCTTATTCTAAGTCACTGTGAAATAGGGAATCCGTTAAGAGCAGAAGTTGGATGAGTTTACATCTTTACTCGAGAAGAGTTATAGATGGTTGAAGGATTGATCATTGAGGTATTACTATAGTTTACCTTACTTGATGATATATTGAGAGATACCGGTATTTACATATATCTTTGGTTAAAACATGTATAGATAGGATTAGAAGGATTTCTATATTTGGATCATGTGGATTAATAGTGTTTCCAATCGTGAGATGTTGAGATGATTACTGTGATGATTATCAGAGGGATATGATAATGATTTTTGGATGTTTAGAGGATGATTGTTGGAGATGTTATATTATGGTGGGAGAGTTGACTTAGTTGAGCTATAGTTAACTTGGTTGATATGATGTGGATATTTGGATATTAACTTGGAGGTTATGCTTGTGACATGATGGTATAAGAAGGTCTCTCGGATGCCTGTATAATTCGAGAGTAATCAGATGTAGTGTCGGATGAACTTCTAGGCTTGCCGCTGTATAGGCAAGTAGAGTAGGCGACCGGAGGGATTTCGGAAATAGTTTTCGATATCGAAGATTCCCTACTGGGAGATATTTTATTTGGTACTGAGGTAATGATATTTTAGGAGCCAAATGTTTTTACTTATGGTGCGTTGGCTGAGAGCTAGTGTAAAGCGCACAAGGTTGTTAAAGCTCGTGATGTACTCAAGGCAATGTCATTCAATTGGCTGTGAGCCCAATCGAGTTGCTTAGATACCGTCATCGATCGGTCTTTCAAAGTTGGCAAGGTTGATGATGCCTAGAGGTATTTGTTGGAATGATGATTCTTCAGGGGATAATTTAGTTGGTATCAGTGTTGCTTAACACTATGGGAATTGGAAGAATCTAAATTCCAATTATAGGAGGTGTTGGATGGGATATTTATTTGTCCCAATATTTTATTGCTTGAGAAGCTTTGGAACTCGTTGTACAATGAGAGATGAACCTTTGAGGTTATACATCGATTGTCGATGATGGAATGCAGTAGTGGTAGAAGGAAATGAATATCCTTCAGGGTGGATCGAGGATCTATTTAGATCAGTTATAGAACACCTGTGTATACTCTAAGATTGATTTATGATAGGTGTGTTGATATTGCAGTGACAGAATGTCATACAATTATCAAAGTCGTAGGGATGATTGATATATCATCAGTCTAGAGTAAAGAGGATGCAGGTGTATAGTGGTGACAATATCATACTTGGTATGAATTGTATGAGGTTTGATTATCTTGTTAGACTTATGACGACTTAGTCATCCAGGGATTTGGGAAATCGTGTATTCTGGACACGATTGGATCATTTGTGATGGTGGTAGTTGGAGTTAAGCACTCGGCCACCGTAGATGATGGTTTTCTGGTATTGATTTGATTATTATCATATATATGGATAGGATGCTCTAGCGGTACTACATCGCTGACTGGATGGATCAGGAAGTTGATGGAATATATTTGGTCTGAAGCTTGTGAAACTAGTTTCAGGGCTCAGACGATGGTTGGCTTTTACACCAGAGTTGTTTGATCATTCTCGGGTGGAAGGAAGGGTATTGTATGCGGATGCAATGTTTCAGAGAATGGAGCGTTTCTGATGTAGTTGATCAAGACGTATCCCCTATTTACGTCAAATGAGGAACTACGATATTGGTTGACATATATATGACGTGAACTTAGCAGATGTTATGTTGTTTTGTAGAAGTGAGGAGCAGGAATGCTTATGAGGTTTTAGCTAGCTACTGGGTAGCTGCACAGAGTTGTTAGAACACGGATAGTTGCAACTGGGGAGACTGGTCAGTAAAGTTTTTCAGTCACCTTCCGTTCTGTGCGATAGAATGGATTTTTAAAAGTAGATTTCTCTTGTGAGGAAATATTTCTCCGTCTCCGAGAAGAATGGTGGGTTATATAGTTGCATTCGAATTTAGGAAGAGTTACTATTGATTCAGGAACAACAGATAGATTCCTGGGATGATAGAGAGCATCTACCATAGAGTTGTACTCTTGCTCTACCGGTTCGGAATTAGTGATAGTGGAATTGGTATGTCGTAGGTGGCTAGATAGCTACCTGACATCTTGACTGCCCACGAGATTTGGTCGTGGTAGCATGTCGTTGCTTGCAGATGGTGCATTTTGTATTACCTCGAGAGCCACGAGGCTTTATCAGGATATTTTGATAAGTATTGTTAGAGGATTGCAATAGGTTTTATATGTTGCAGATGTATCGAATTGTATTCGGAAAATAGTAAGTATTGAAACGTTCTCCATGGTGGGACGTCATGCGGAACTTAGTTGACTTGGTAGTCTGGTGTTCAGTGTGTCAACTAGTAAAGGTGATATATAAATAATCAGCAAGGTTCTGTACCAAGATGGACGTGAAAGCATAGTATGATGGACAGTGTTGGGAGATTATTTGGAATTCGGAAAGGACTTAGTATGATTAGCTAAGTCCGCTCATTTTCTCTTGATCCATACGATGAGTTGTTGGATCATTGGATAGGTTTATACTATGAAGATTTCCAGTTCAGGGAGTATCTTTGGGTATTATATGTGAAAGCGGTTCAGGATTTACCTTCGGATTATGGTATAGTCTTTAACAGGTCACGGATATAGAGCTCCACTCTGGTACAGTTGGGTACTTTTGATAGGTGGTCGATATGAAGATACTATTCATACTTTGGAAGGGCTGCTAGAAGCAGGTGTGATTTGATTTTTAGGGGATATCAGTAACCCCACTTGGTCACTTGAGGTATGACTTGTCTCCAGATGCTTGAGATGGTTGTTGGTACATCTCGTACTAATATACGAATAGGAAATTTTGAGACCAAATTTTTATTAGTGGGGGAGAATGTTAAATACTGAAGATTTAAAATATTAAATTAAATGGCCAAAAATTAAGAAAAATACCTCTGGAAATTTTTCGAGATTTTTAGGAATTTTTCCAGAATTTTTCTGTATTTAAACGGAGGTCCTACGAGATAATTACGGGGATAGAGAAAACAGACTTTTAAAGGGTCTGTTTAGATGAGTAAATAGGATAAATTTAACCTAGGTTATAAATCTAGGTTTTTCTATTTTCTATTTTCTTTTTCTTTTCCCCCGCCGCGCCGCGACCCCTCTTTCCTCCTTCGACAGTTCCCCTCGCGCAACTTCCTTCCGCGCCCGCATCTCCGCCTGACGGTTCTCCTCGCGATAATTTTTTTTTCTTCCTTCTCTCGCGATCCTCTCTGCCGCAAAGCTTCTCGCCGACCTCCACCTCTCGTTTCTCTTCCTAGCAGTAGGCGGCGGCAGGCGATGGTCGTCGGCATGGACGGGCTCTGCGGTCAAGCTAGGGTGGCGGTGTGTGGCTGGAAGTTACGCTGACGGTGAGCGATTGACGGCTGGAAGCTTGTGTCGGCGGCCAGGCCACCACCCCTCCTCCTTCGGCAATGATGCGGCCACCAGATCTGCGCTTTACATTTCCAATACTGAGATGCGAGCCGACCTCCTCGCGCCCATCTTCCCGGTGAAGGACACCACCAAGTTCTAGAATGCCACCATATGTTCGGCAGTTGTTCGAACATGAGCTACCTTGTGATTTCTGTCGGAGAAAGGTAAGTCCTGTTTTTCCTCAATTGAACGAGATTAAGTGTCTGGGCCATGTGATTTCTGCAGGGAACAGCGGAATAGGGTGGATTAGGGAAGGAAGATCGACGGTGGACCCTAAGTACAGGTAGATCTCGATTTATCACCTTTCCTTCGTTAGTTGTTGGTTGATTTATGTGGTCTGCCGATGAGTTGGCTGTGGGGTTTAGCTGTGAGGTTTGTTATGGGTTTTGGTCGATTGTGCCAGCTGTGAGGATTTTGTTTGGGTGTGAATGGGTGTTGCTCGACTGTGTGTGAGTGAGGAAGGACTCATGGAGTGAGTGTTTCATTAGGGTTGTTTAGAGCCCTAAATCGGTGTAATTATGGGCTGTTAATGCTTGTAAATGGATTGTGGGATCCAAGTGTTGGATTGTGTTTGAGTAAGGATTGTTTGAGTCGTGTGTATGTCACCTAGGATTAGGTTGGATTCATATTTATGATCTGTTATGTAATTATGTATGGAGGATTGATTAGGTTGAATCGGATAATTAAATCAATCTAGTGGATCGGATATGAGGTCGATGTAGGATTCGATTCGATCATTTGTTGTGAGATGGATAATATTTTCATCTGATGAATATTGATCATTGTGAGATTAATTGCAAGGATATGTTCTTGGATTGAGGAGCTAATCACAATTTATGACCAACGGGTGGTTGAGAATTACGCAGGGATACATAGTAGTAATTTAGCACGCGTTAGCGTGTGATTTGATGGATTTACTTTGGATTATTTGGTTATGGAAGGAATCGATTTAGTATTCGATTTGTCGGTGAATGGTATTTTGTGCTTAACAATAGTTATGCATTATGCAGGTTTCGGTCAAGAGGCAGGTCCCCGGTCGTGACGATCTGGTTCTTTTGCGAATATATTATCAGACGGGTATTTTGACTTATCTTTTAGATATAGTCATTGTTGATATGCTAGTTACGATAGCTTACAATAATTTTTGACTCGGTCACTCATGAGCAGTGATGGATAGCATTTTTAGAATAATTTATGACTCACAATTTATGACTTACGGGTTGAGGGTCTACTTGGGGATACATAGTAGTAATTTAGCACGTTGTCGTGTGCTTGGATTTGATGGATTTACTTTGGATTATTTGGTTATGGAAGGAATCGATTTAGTATTCGATTTGTCGGTGAATGGTATTTTGTGCTTAACAATAGTTATGCATTATGCAGGTTTCGGTCAAGAGGCAGGTCCCCGGTCGTGACGATCTGGTTCTTTTGCGAATATATTATCAGGCGGGTATTTTGACTTATCTTTTAGATATAGTCATTGTTGATATGCTAGTTACGATAGCTTACAATAATTTTTGACTCGGTCACTCATGAGCAGTGATGGCAGAGTGCACAGTTGTCATAGCCCTACCCACTCGGCTTCACCATCGCGTGTGAAGCGGCTGACTGGCGTCAGGGGTGACCATGTCATTGGCACGGCATGTATTTTGCATGGATAGCATTTGTATTGTGTTTGCTGCATTTTTATTGCTGCCTTGGATGTGCATATGATTGTCATGCATACAGGATACATATTTATATATATAGTGAGGACTTTATTACTTCTAGTCAGGCACATGCTCCTATATCAGGGTAGGAGATTCAGGTTAGTACAGTCCTGTTGTACTTATTTCTTGCATACCCTATATGTGAGACTGTACTGACATGATTTTTATTGTTAGCTATATTTTTCTTACATATCGACTATACCCGCTGAGTTCTTTGAACTTACCCCGTTGATTTATATCTATTTCAGGATGAAGCTGTCAGGAGAGTGCAGCTGCCGGACCCCACTCGTCGTAAATTTTTGATTCGGATATTTGTTTTTATGGTATTTGGATTTTGATTAGAGGACATGTATAGGATTGGAGATTGATGTTTGTATTCGTGGATTTTTAGTGTCCTTATGGACCTTATTCAGATTTTGGTTTGATTGGATTTTGTTGAGTATTTCTGCCCAGATGGCAGAAGGGGTAAGTCTATTTATTTTAGACTGTTTATCATTAAATTTGGTTGATGGCCTGGGGCCAAATTATATAACTGTGTGTGTATTTGGATTCCGGTCGTGTTGATCGATGTATTGTGGTCGTGTAGGCCTTGTATATAAATTGGGATTGTCACCCATACAGGGGAGATGCTGTCGGATTTTCGTCTGGCGGGGTCTCCTTCAGGGCGTGACAAATGTTCTCTGTAATGGATCCCATCACTAGATAGATTCACCATGGTAAAAAGCATACATTTTCTACACTAGCTAAGAGTTTATCCTTAGATCTATAATTATTGTTTAGATTTTAAGGGATCTGATCAATTCTACTTGGTTGAAATGCGATACAAGTTCCACTGACTTCACTTTTTATGGTAAATTTGTCCTTACAATCAGTGAGGGTTTATTACTTACTCAGTATCACACATCCCTAAGACCCTTCATTTCTAAAGGATGATCCAGTCCTCACCCCTTGTTGAAGATCTGATTTTGAGAATGACTAGAGATTTGTCCTAATGGATCTTGATGCTTAAGATGTGTCAAGTACTTGATCATTTGATACACCTTCAAGCAATGACCGTTGTAACTAGACTTTTCTTCAATAGAATCAATCTTAACTCCCCCTACTTCAGTGTTTTCATGTAATCTAGTTTTCTTCAGTCCATATTCAACTCCATGATCACTTCTAATGAAGTTTTTTTTTTCAATCTCAATTCTTTTACCAAAAGAAATAAAAATGTTTTAAGGACAACATCCATGAATATCTAGAGTAATCATTAAATATTACTAAACAATATTTGTTACCATTCAATTGATTTAACAGTGCTACAATCAAATAGATCTAGATGTAACAAGTCTAAAGATGTAGAGATACTTATAAAATCCTTGCTCTTGTGTGACATTTTCATTAGCTTACCTTAGTGACAAGCATCACACTACCTGTACTTCTGAAGTTTAAGCAGTGGCAGTCTCCTTATCAAACCTTTTTCTAGTCAACAAACACTTTGACAGATATATTAGTAGCATTATCAAAAAGCACATGATATATATATATATATATCCTTCTATCTTCTAACACAGTATCATTTTAGTTATTGTGTTTGGAGTATCCACTGTTAATATATCAGACTGATGAACACTCCCCCTCGACCGTTTGCCTACTTGACATGGAAAATAGAGGTTTTAAGAACCCAAATCTTGGGTCCTTTAGCTTCCAAAATATATTTCCTAGGTATCCAAGCCTTAGTTGTTTTAGTCTTCCTACCAAAATTCCTAGAGAATAATGAAATGAAACTAATTTCTTGTTGTTTAGGTCTATAACCTATCCCAGCTTTGTTATAAATAGCTCGTTGTGAGTTTAGTATCATGTTCAGGGTCTGAGAGCTAGAGGTGAATTTCTCAAGTGTGCACTTGAGATCTTCCACCTGTGCATTCAGAGATTTGTTCTCATCTCTGAGTTTCTCAAATTGAGGAATGTTTGTACTAATTTCTACCACATGCTCCTTAAGGTTTTTTAATTGTCCTACTTCAGTTTTCAACAATTTAACCTTAGACTTGGTTTTCTCTAACATATCAGATAAATAAGCAATTGTTTTATAACAGTCTATAAGTTCAATAGAATTTACCTCCTCATAATCTGAAGACGATGATGTCGAATCTGAATCTCCATTTGTCCTTCTCCTTTCTGTTTCTGTCTCAGAATTCTCCAGTGCCATCAGGGCAGTGTTTTGACTGGTCTTCTCCTCCTTGTCCTCTTCTGATTGTTGGGGATTTGACGCCGCTAGAGGGGGGGGTGAATAGCGTTGAATTCGTAGAAAGATGGAATTCGATCGTGATTGTGTCTACAATTTCGTTAGCGCAGCGGAATATAGAAATGAAAGCAATAACGAAATACAACAATCACGAACACAAAGATATAACGTGGTTCGGAACCACACGATTCCTACTCCACGGATCGAGCTCTAAAGAGCTCTAGTGATGCACACGCAATCACTAATCAATAATCCTCCTTCTCGACACAAGTCGGAGGTGGAGAAACCTCTTACAATAAGATTACAACAATAATCTAAAAGCAACAAGCAAATACAATGAAGAATAATGCAATACAAGTAAAGAAAACACTTTACAAATGCTTTGGATTGCTTGCTTTTGGTTGCTTGAAGAGTGGTCTTGGAGACTCTGATTTGCAGCAACAAATCGCCCCAAAGATGCTCAAGAAACCATTTTTTTCCTCCATCACGAGCTCCATATATAGCTTCAACCTGTGTTGGAAAAAGTCGATCAGTCGACTGATCGGGACCATCAGTCGACTGATGCCACTGTTGTCGTGAGACAACGGCTAGATCCATACTAGATAAGTCCAACGGAACCTTCATCAGTCGACTGATTGTGACCATCAGTCGACTGATGGAGTCCTCACTCGACCAGTTGAGTCTCAACTCCATTTTGTGGCCGATTTCTCGAGCACCAGTCGACTGATCGAGCCATCAGTCGACTGCCCACCTCGCGATCTCGCTAGGCCATAACCCGCAAAAACCCTAGTTGATTCATCCGGATCGCCACATGGCACCAGTCGACTGGCACACCTCAAACATGAGGTTTTAACCCAAGTATGGTTCCCCCATACTTGCTAGACCACCCTTAGCCTAGATCTAAGCCTTCTAGCCACCTCCATCAGCCTCACGCCTCTCGGATCCCTCCAAGTCATCCATGATTTGTTCATCCATCACGCTAGCCTTCAGGTGCTTCCATCGGCTATGTCATGCTAACGGTGTCTACACCGCCAAGGCACATTGGACTTACGCCGCCAAGACTCCGCTTGGAATTTACGCCGCCAACCATTGGACTTATGCTGCCAAGACTCCTGCTTGGACTTTACGCCGCCAATATCAAACCCTTGGACTTCTCAAATGCCAAGACTCAAGCTTGGACTTTCCCTTGCCAACCCATGTTGGACTTTTCATGCCAAGACCATGCTTGGACTTTCCTTGCCAACCCATGTTGGACTTTACATTGCCAAGACCCATGCTTGGACTTTTCCCAATGCCAAGTGTCCCACTTGGACTTTCCATGCCAAGTACTCAAGACTTGGACTTTACCAAATGACAATTACATTGTCATATATTTTTGTCGAAACATCAAAACATCACTCGAGTCAAACTCGAGTCCTGGTCAATCGTGACCTGGGCCGATTGCACCAACAATCTCCCCCTTTTTGATGTTTGACAAAAACTAAACAAATTATTGAGTTAGAACACTAACTCAAATCCTTTACCAATTATCCCAAATTGGTAAATACTCTCCAAATGTTCTTCCCCAAACATTCTCCCCCTTTTTGACTAACATCAAAAAGGTTTTCTCTCCAATGAGGTCAATGTCTCATATCCCAATGAGATCTTACAATCTCCCCCTTGATCCAAAAATACTTAGGATGTCTACCATCTTCCTAGTGATAAATCCAATATCACTCAAGAGAGACAATCCCATTTACTCTCCCAATTTCCAAATTGGGTCTCTCAAAAGTCCCATCAATTTCCCAATTGATGTCATATTCTCCCAATAACTTCTCCTTTTCAAGGAGAAAAAATACATCCATCATCCCAAGATGGATATCTCCCCCTAAAGGCTTGCTCCCCCTTGACCATTGCACCAACAATGTCCTTGGGAAGTCCCTAAGCCAATAAGAACTCTAAACCATCAAAATTAAGGTTAGAAATTCAACATTGAACTTTCCAACACCTTAACATTGATACAAATCCTAAACAACTCTCCTAATCCATATCCAATGGATTTTCACCCTTTATAATGCTTCCCAAAGCATATCCTAGGGTTATGAGTGATTAGGGGCCATAACCGTAGCCGAAATCAGGTTAGACAAGCTTATTTATCCCGAAATCAGGCAATCAGTCGAGTGATTCAGAAATCACGATCAATCTCACATCACGATCGCCACTATGAGTAATAATCGATAATCTTTCAGTTATCAGAAATGAGATTTGGGAATTCATAAATAATTATACGTTTATCGAAAAATCATGAAAATTGATACGTATAATACCTATGACCAATACAATGGGTGAAAAATATTTGAAAAATATTTTACCCATAAAATAGAGAAATTGATACAAAATCCAAAAGTGACTAAAAACTTTAAAGTTTAAGCTCACTTTGTATCAATCTCATCAATGGTGATTGCTATCAAAAGATAGACTTCACCAAGGTTTTTCAAAATGATTTTAAATTTTTTTTCAAAACCTTATTTTGGATCATATTCCTTGGGTTCTATGCACATGACTTGTACACAAGCTTTCCCAATGATCCACTAATAAAATTAGATGAGTTTTGGTTCATCTAGATGCAAAAACTATGCACCTTGAACTCAACTCATATCCTAGCATCTCACATGTATCTAGGGTGTATAAATATACATACATGTCAATTGGATGTGAGATGTGGGTTTTGTTCTCCCTAATCTAGGGTTTCATGCATTCTCTAAGGCAACCCTACTTGATTCCCTTATAAATGGGACTTCAAGTCATGCCATAGTCCTTAATTCAATTTCAACCAAATTGTCTTAAATGCATGAATGATTATGGCATTAGAAATGTTATAAATAAGCATATGCTCATAATCATGATGTCATGGCATAATATGAAATCTAAAAGCACATGACATTAAATCCTTAATCCTAAACATGTACATGACATATAGAATGATTAAAAATAAGCATGATGTCATGGCATGTTATATGGCAAACAAAGCATGGCATATAAAATATATAGGTATAGTAATACCTAAATTTTAATATTAATTGTCATTTGATATAATTAAGTATATTTTGTCATATTATCATTAATCTCCTTAGTGTGCCAAAAACCCAAAATGACACGCTAACACTCTAAACCCTAATTGTGCCAATTTAATTGATTTTTCTTAAATTCAAAAGTGCATTGGCACATCCTAAAATCTTTTTAGGATATTGATTCAAATCTATTTCCAAGGTAACCATAATCTTGAAAACATCCTAAAGTGTCACCTTTACCATGATTGAGTTAACTACCCATCCAATCAAGGTTGGCACACCCTAACCCATCTAGCGTGAATCAATCACGCTCTTAGGAACCCAAAACCGATTTGAGCTCCTAGGGTTAATTAGGTATTCCTTAGGGATAACCTCCCTAGATACCTTCCTAATGACCCTCCTAGGCTTATTAGCCTTGGTCATTTGGGTCTCACCTAGGTTGACTCTAGGGGTAACTCCCCTTGCAACCTTCTTAGTGGCCACCCTAGGTTTCCTTGAAACCCTAGCCACTAGGCACACCCTTTGGTCAATTCTAGGGATGACTTCCCTATTGACCTTGGTCTTCCTAGACCTAGTTTGTGTTCCATAGTCAAATGAAACACTATGGTAAGCTACCTTAGGCTTAGGTTTGTGACCCAAACCTTGCTTGCCTTTGGTTGACTTTTGACTCTTAGGTCCTTGGTGTTGACTTTGACTTTTGGACCTTTGACTTTGACCATTTGACCCTTTAAATTGATTTTGTATATTCCTAAGGGTCTTTTCTAGTTTTTCAAGCCTTGACCTCAAGGCTTGATTTTCAACCTCTAATTGCCCAATTGATTTTTGATTTAGACCATGGGCATGGTTCTTCCTAGGCATATGCCTAGTCCATTTAGGGTTAAGGCCTAGATGTTCTCCTATTTTCTTAATGCTTTCCTTAGGTAATATATTTTTAGGGACATTAGTCCCAAATTTCTTCTTATTTCCTAAGTGAACACTCTTAGCTCCTAGGCAAATATATCTATTATTTCTAGCATGCTTTTCATGCACAATAGCAAGACTATTAAAATTATTCCTAGCATGCTTTTGCCTATTAACTAAAAAGGATACATTATTAAAATATACCTTAGGGTTAGCTTTGGAAGCTCCCCCTATATGTGTAGCTCCCTCTTGGGTCTTCTTCTTCCCCCTAGGACATTGATTCCTATAATATCCTTTTGCATTGCATTTGAAGCATATGATGTGCTCCTTGCTCTTGATACTTGGGGAACCGACGTCCGTTGACTTTTAGGCGCCGGAGGAGCTTTCCTAATCTTCTTTGGTCACTTGCTCTTATAGTGCCCAAATTCCCTACACTCAAAATACATAATATTATTTTTATTTGAAATTAGAGTGTTTGAGTTACCTAGGTTAATGGAGACCGAAATTGGATTTTGGGCTTCTTCATCTTGACCGGATGTCGAAGCTTCTTCTTGATGCTCCGGTGTTGAGGAAACTCTAATCTCCTCCTCAATCCTAGAAGTGGATGCCTCTTCCACTTCCTCCACCTCTTCCGATCCAGATGTTGATTCCCTATCAACCTCCGAATCCTCAAGCTCTTTGGATGAAGATGTACTTGATTCTTTTTGAGCTTGAGAGGGTGAGCACTCCTCTTCTTCTTCTTCTTCTTGAACCGATGATGAGTTTTCATGGAGCTTTGTCACTTGGCTCCATAACTCTTTAGCATCTACATAATTACCTAACATACACAAGATATTGTTAGGCATTAAATCAATTAAAAATTTTATCACCTTATCATTTTTCTCGGATGCTTGAACTTGCTCTTCGGTCCATCTCTTCTTCTTGAGGAATCCACCTCTTAGTCCTCTTGGATATTCAAATCCATCCATCAAAATGGACCATTCCTCAAAGTCTCTCATCATAATAAAATCCTCAATTCTTCCCTTCCAAGAATTTAATCCTTCTCGTCCGTATAAGGTGTAGGGCACTGGTGTGTTGATATCCCATCCAAGCTTGTCTTGAAATTCCATTTTCACCCTCTAGCGTCTTGCTCCCGGTTGTTAATCCGTTGAAGAGCCACCGAGCTCTGATACCACTTGTTGGGGATTTGACGCCGCTAGAGGGGGGGGTGAATAGCGTTGAATTCGTAGAAAGATGGAATTCGATCGTGATCGTGTCTACAATTTCGTTAGCGCAGCGGAATATAGAAATGAAAGCAATAACGAAATACAACAATCACGAACACAAAGATATAACGTGGTTCGGAACCACACGGTTCCTACTCCACGGATCGAGCTCTAAAGAGCTCTAGTGATGCACACGCAATCACTAATCAATAATCCTCCTTCTCGACACAAGTCGGAGGTGGAGAAACCTCTTACAATAAGATTACAACAATAATCTAAAAGCAACAAGCAAATACAATGAAGAATAATGCAATACAAGTAAAGAAAACACTTTACAAATGCTTTGGATTGCTTGCTTTTGGTTGCTTGAAGAGTGGTCTTGGAGACTCTGATTTGCAGCAACAAATCGCCCCAAAGATGCTCAAGAAACCATTTTTTTTCCTCCATCACGAGCTCTATATATAGCTTCAACCTGTGCTGGAAAAAGTTGATCAGTCGACTGATGCCACTGTTGTCATGAGACAACGGCTAGATCCACGCTGGATAAGTCCAACGGAACCTTCATCAGTCGACTGATTGTGACCATCAGTCGACTGATGGAGTCCTCACTCGACCAGTCGAGTCTCGACTCCATTTTGTGGCCGATTTCTCGAGCACCGGGCCGATCGATCGAGCCATCACCGACGCCCACCTCGGCCGATCGCTAGGCTATAACCCATGATCAAACCCTAGTTGACTCGATCCGGTCATCGCGACATGACACTGGCCGAGTACACCTCAAACATGAGGTTTTAACCCAAGCATGGTCCCTCGACTGAGACTGTACTGACATGATTTTTATTGTTAGCTATATTTTTCTTACATATCGACTATACCCGCTGAGTTCTTTGAACTTACCCCGTTGATTTATATCTATTTCAGGATGAATCTGTCAGGAGAGTGCAGCTGTCGGACCCCACTTGTCGTAAATTTTTGATTCGGATATTTGTTTTTATGGTATTTGGATTTTGATTAGAGGACATGTATAGGATTGGAGATTGATGTTTGTATTCATGGATTTTTGGTGTCCTTATGGACCTTATTCAGATTTTGGTTTGATTGGATTTTGTTGAGTATTCCTGTCCAGATGGAAGAAGGGGTAAGTCTATTTATTTTAGACTGTTTATCATTAAATTTGGTTGATGGCACGAGGGCAATTATATAGCTATGTGTGTTTGGATTGTAAGTGTTGATCGATGTATTGTGGCCGTGTAGGCCTTGTATATAAATTGGGATTGTCACCCATACATGAGAGATGCTGTCGGATTTTCGTCTGGCGGGGTCTCCTTCAGGGCGTGACAAATGTTCTCTATAATGGATCCCATCACTAGATAGATTCACCATGGTAAAAAGCATACATTTTCTACACTAGCTAAGAGTTTATCCTTAGATCTATAATTATTGTTTAGATTTTAAGGGATCTGATCAATTCTACTTGGTTGAAATGCAATACAAGTTCCACTGACTTCACTTTTTATGGTAAATTTGTCCTTACAATCAGTGAGGGTTTATTACTTACTCAGTATCACACATCCCTAAGACCCTTCAATTCTAAAGGATGATCCAGTCCTCACCCCTTGTTGAAGATCTGATTTTGAGAATGACTAGAGATTTGTCCTAATGGATCTTGATGCTTGAGATGTGTCAAGTACTTGATCATTTGATACACCTTCAAGCAATGATCGTTGTAACTAGACTTTTCTTCAATAGAATCAATCTTAACTCCCCCTACTTCAGTGTTTTCATGTAATCTAGTTTTCTTCAGTCCATATTCAACTCCATGATCACTTCTAATGAAGTTTTTTTTTTCAATATCAATTCTTTTACCAAAAGAAATAAAAATGTTTTAAGGACAACATCCATGAATATCTAGAGTAATCATTAAATATTACTAAACAATATTTGTTACCATTCAATTGATTTAACAGTGCTACAATCAAATAGATCTAGATGTAACAAGTCTAAAGATGTAGAGATACTTATAAAATCCTTGCTCTTGTGTGACATTTTCATTAGCTTACCTTAGTGACAAGCATCACACTACCTGTACTTCTGAAGTTTAAGCAGTGGCAGTCTCCTTATCAAACCTTTTTCTAGTCAACAAACACTTTGACAGATATATTAGTAGCATTATCAAAAAGCACATGATATATATATATATATATCCTTCTATCTTCTAACACAGTATCATTTTAGTTATTGTGTTTGGAGTATCCACTGTTAATATATCAGACTGATGAACACTCCCCCTCGACCGTTTGCCTACTTGACATGGAAAATAGAGGTTTTAAGAACCCAAATCTTGGGTCCTTTAGCTTCCAAAATATATTTCCTAGGTATCCAAGCCTTAGTTGTTTTAGTCTTCCTACCAAAATTCCTAGAGAATAATGAAATGAAACTAATTTCTTGTTGTTTAGGTCTATAACCTATCCCAGCTTTGTTATAAACAGCTCGTTGTGAGTTTAGTATCATGTTCAGGGTCTGAGAGCTAGAGGTGAATTTCTCAAGTGTGCACTTGAGATCTTCCACCTGTGCATTGAGGAATGTTTGTACTAATATCTGAGTTTCTCAAATTGAGGAATGTTTGTACTAATTTCTACCACATGCTCCTTAAGGTTTTTTAATTGTCCTACTTCAGTTTTCAACAATTTAACCTTAGACTTGGTTTTCTCTAACATATCAGATAAATAAGCAATTGTTTTATAACAGTCTATAAGTTCAATAGAATTTACCTCCTCATAATCTGAAGACGATGATGTCGAATCTGAATCTCCATTTGTCCTTCTCCTTTCTGTTTCTGTCTCAGAATTCTCCAGTGCCATCAGGGCAGTGTTTCGACTGGTCTTCT
Source organism: Wurfbainia villosa (assembly GCA_025175895.1). Taxonomy (NCBI): domain Eukaryota; kingdom Viridiplantae; phylum Streptophyta; class Magnoliopsida; order Zingiberales; family Zingiberaceae; genus Wurfbainia; species Wurfbainia villosa. Next base: position 5,912,313 of record JAKLTH010000238.1, read on the forward strand.
CCTCCTTGTCCTCTTCTGATGACCCGGATGAAGACTCATCTCACATGGCTCTTAAAGTTTTTCTTCTCCTTCTCTTTCCTTCTTTCTTCTTGTTGGACCTCCTGCTTCTCCTCATCATTCTTCTCACGAAGTTGGCCACCTCGCTAGATAAGGACTCATCATCTCCATTAGATTATGTGGAAGAAGATGACGATTGTTCCTTCTTTTTCTTCCCTTCCATATTTTGATCACATGCAATCAAAGCAATATCTTTCTCTTTTTGACCTTTATTAGCTTGTTCATAAAGCTCCATTTCACAAAATAATTCATCTAATTTTACATTTGACAAATCCCTTGATATCTTATAGGCATCCACCATGGATGACCACAAGACATGTAGAATATCGAAAATAAATGACTAAAGAGTAGTAATAATAATAATAATAATAATAATAATAATAATAAGGTATTCGGATTAAATACCTACGTAGCTTTTGGGGGTTTAAATAGGTGGTTGGGTCGATTTAGGCTAGCATGGATTTAACCTAGGTTAGCTTAGCCGTAAGAGAAATAAGAAACTCCGATGTGTCTTTTAGGCATTGACAAACTTCATGTGCATCCTTAGACAAATTATTGTATTTATTAACTGTGTTGATCCTAGTTAAATGTGGTGTAGTTGTAGAGTGTTTGTCCCTACATAGATGATGTGGTGGTTAAGGTACGACAGTGCTTACAGAAGTGACATGGGTCAATTGCGGAGAAGGTCTAAAGTACTTTCCTAGATTTAGATGATCTTCACGTATTTTGGCCACGATGTCAAAGTTCATAAGATCCTTCGTGATTTATCTCACTCACAATGATTATAAGACAGATCGATGGAGATCACTAGATTAACATTTTCAATCTTTTATAATAGTAGTTATAAAATATTTACTTAGAGAATTAAGAATTTCTAAGTCATTTCCTACTGTGATATATTTATATGATTTTTTTTTCTAAATGAGAGTAAGCTCCGTGAGAATTGAGACGCTTAATTCTATCGAGACGGTGTATCTATTAGATTTATCTCTTTTTAGGAGCAATTGAAAGAGACGTTGACGGTTTTATTTTTTTTTTAATGTTTACTGAGGTTGGCCCCAGGACTTGCCAATTGTCATTTAAAGCGAGGGAGGAGGAGGAGGAGGGCGGAGCAGATCGGGAAGGTGATCGACGATGTCTGTTGTTCCTTCCGCCGGCCGAGAGGAGTCCCAGCAGGGCCTCCAATTCTTCTTCGCAGCGCTCCTACTTGTCTCCTTCACGACGTCGCTACTCTTCTACCTACGCCGCAAGAAGACCGACAACGAACCCAGCAGCGTCCGCCTCGTACCCGGCCCACCAGGACTCCCCGTCATCGGCAACCTCCACCAGATCGGCGACCTCCCCCACCGCTCCCTCCACCAACTCTCCCTTGCCTACGGACCCCTCCTCCGCCTCCGGCTCGGGAGCGTCACCACCCTCGTCGTCTCTTCCCCCGCCCTAGCCCGCGAGGTTTTAAAGACCCACGACCTCGCCCTCTGCTCCCGCCCCAGCCTCACGGTCTGGAGTCGCTTCTCCTACGGCGCCCTTGATGTCGGTCTCTCTCCCTACTCCCCCCGCTGGCTCCGCGCACGCCGGCTCTTCGTCGTCCACTTCGTCGGCCCGCGGCCGGTCCGAGGCATCGCCGAAGCGAGGGAGGAGGAGGTGCGCACCCTGATGCGTACCGTGGCCGCCGCCGCGGCGTCCGGTCGCGCGGTCGATCTCAGCAGGAGTATTATTTGCTTGGTGATCTGCATCACGAGCCGGGCCGTGTTCGGGAAGAGGTTCGCGCCGCCGGGGGAGTGCACGAGGAGCGAGCTCGGGAGCATGATATCTCTGGCGGCAGAGCTCTTGGGGGGGTTCGTCGCCGGAGACTTCTTCCCGTGGGCCCACCGCTTGCTCAACGCCGTCACGGGAGTGCATGGGAGGCTGAAGAGGAACTTCAAGGAGTGGGACGACTTGTTCGAAATGGAAATTAAGGAGCGGGAAAGAGACGGCATCGGCGGCGATGACGACCACAGCTATGCCAGCGTTCTGCTGCGCTTGCTCAGGGAGGAACAGAGCAACGACGAAGACGGCCTCACGAGGGACGGCGTCAAAGCTCTTCTCTTTGTAAAAATCACGCACCATCCAAATTTTGGCAAATTACGGAATTCTAAAACTTTGATATAGAGATTTTGCTGATCGAAAATGATTAATTTCCTCTCAATCAATCCCAAATTTTATCAGGACTTGATGTTCGCCGGAACGGACACAACGGCGACGACAATGGAATGGGCCATGGCGGAGCTAGTGAGGACTCCCCGAGCGCTCGCTAGAGCCCAGGAGGAAGTCCGCCGAGTGGCCGCCGGAAAAAGATACGTCGACGAGGGGGACCTCCAGCGGCTCAGCTACCTGCACGCCATCGTCAAGGAGACCCTCCGACTCCACCCAGTCGCGCCCTTGCTGGTGCCCCGCGAGTGCCAGCAGAACTGCAAGCTCGCTGGCTACGACGTCGCCGCCGGCACTAGAATCTACATCAACGCGTGGAGCATCGGGCGCGATGCGGACGCATGGGATAACCCCGACGAATTCCTGCCGGAGCGGTTCGAGGGCAGCTCCGTCACCTACATGGGGCAGTTCTTCGAGCTCGTGCCGTTCGGCAGCGGCCGGAGGATGTGTCCTGGGATCTCGATGGCAGAGTCGGTTGTGTGGCTTACACTCGCCAATCTCCTACACGGCTTCGACTGGGCATTGCCGGCGGGTGTGAGAGGGGAGGATCTGGACATGAGCGAGGTGTTTGGGGTGGTCACTAGCAAGAAGGAGCCGCTCGTGCTGATGCCAACTCCTGCGAAGTTACTGTAATTGGATTACGATTACGTCCAAAATAAATAATTAAATAAATGAACTATTTGTGTTGGATGTATAATAGAAATAGTCTCTTGATTGGAGTTCGATCGTGATCGGATCGACAGTAAATTTCGATCATATTGTTGTCGGATTCCAACCGACTCACGATCGGAATTGATCATGATTGTGGTTGTCAATGGTTGCATCTCAATTCGATTGAACTTCGATGCGGATCTGATTGCGATCGATTTGCGATCAAAATTCGATCAAATTGTAGTCGTAATCGGCCACAACAATGGTTGCTATAATTTGACCGTTTTTATGTCAGAATTTGGTCGGGATCTAATCGATCGGACGATGGTGATGGCCTCGATAGATTCAGGCATTGGTTATAGTGTTTACCAATGAAGAATAGTCGTGGGCGTAGAGATTGTATATTTTCCAATTACGATGATCGAAGGATAAAGAAATTATTATTCACGCATCACGTGGCATAAGATGCGCAACAGATTATATATATATATTTATATATAAACAGTCTCACGATTGTCAATGTATCACATCCATATATATATATATATATATATATATATATATATATATATATATATATATATATATATATATTCGATCGTGATCAGATCGACAATGGATTTCGATCGGATAGTTGTCAGATATCGATCGAATCACAATTGAAATTGATCACAATTGTGGTTGCCAATGGCTGCATCATAATTCGATCAGATTCCAATGCCGATCAGACTGCGACTGAATTGCGATCGGGATCCGATCGAATTATGGTCACCATCCATAGTATTGGTGGCCATAATTTGGCCATTTTTCTATCAAAATCTGATCGGTTGAACGACGATGCCGGTGATGACGATCCTGATAGATTCAGACATTGGATTTAGTGTTTACCAACGAAGAAGAGTCGTGGGCATGGAGACTGTATTTTTCAATCACGATGATTAAAATTATTATCCACGCATCACGTAGATCAATTCCGGAGGAGATTTAAAAAAAAATTCTGAATTCAGATGACCTTAATTAAGGTCATAGGACTCCTGTGATTTACCTCTCTCACAATGACTGTGAGATAGGCTGATGAAAATCGTTAGGTTGATGGTTTAAAGGTACGCAGTTAACTGATATGTTCATCGCCTATCCATCGAAATCGCCGCCGATTCGGCCGATTTTGGCCGCGATCGGCCGGTTGGCGGTTGATTTTTCGCGATTCGAGGTCGGCGATGTGTGGCAGCGACGATAGATTTAGGCATTGGTTATAGTGTTTACCAATGAAGAAGAGTCATGGGTATGAGGATCGTATTTTTAATCCGCGATGATGAAATTATTGTCCACGCATCACGTAGCATAAGATGCGTAATAGATTGTCCCCATAAGGATGACGTGATGGCTAAGACACAACGCAGCTTGCGGACGATAAAGTAAGAGTCGATTTCGGAGGAGGTCTAAATACTTTTTCTGAATTCAGATGACCTTAATTAAGACTCATAGGATCCCTGTGATTTATCTCTCTCACAATGACTGTGAGATAGGCCGATAAAAATTACTAAATTGACCGTTTAAAGGTACGGAGTTAACTGATATATATATATACATACATATATAAAGTCTCGCCGTCAATCCAAATGTAACGTAAAGTCTCTCTCACCGTCTTATCCTAATAAATATAAGATAACTAACAATAAAATTAAAGGATTCGAATTCCAATAGCATGGAAGTTCAAAATAATATTTTTTTTTTATCATTATAAATTGTGTGAGAATAAGTATTGTGTTATTTAGATAACTTACAAAGACAACTATAATAAACCATAGTTAACTAATTAATTTTTTTGAGGTAATGAGAAATTAATATTTAAAATTATTTAAGTAATATTCTTTTTATGTTGTCTTCTATCTCCCTCTTTTCTCTTAAAAGTTCTAAGATTTTAAAATTTTATTGGAACTCAAAATTTAAAGTGTTTTTATTTTCAATCGTTACTATAAACACGGAGATAATACAATATCTTTAAAGAAAAGAAGATTGCACTTTCGTTTAAACTTTGACAATTATATATATAGGAAGTGTTGGAATTTCTTCCCATGATGCATGTTGGATATATATAAATTGAAGTTTGGCAATATTGATCTAACAGTTGGGGTTAGCATTATTAATTTGTGTAACGTGTTCAGTCATTATTACATGCATGCAATAAGTGTTGCACATGCATTGTGGTTGCACATATGTTGTGCATCCAATGCAGAAAAAAAGAGACAAAAAGTCTGGCAAGGATCCGTCCAAATTATAAGAATAGAGAGAGAGTCACTACGAAGAGACAAGGTTTTTTTTTTTTTTTTTGTAAAAGACGGTGTCTTACACGAGGAGCATCCAAGACTGAAAAAGAGGAATTTGATTTGTGAACTAATAGAGAACTTTTTGTTTTGTAATAGTCCTTTAGACAACAAGCACAATATCACCAAATCTTCTTCTTCGAGGAACATATAGTAGATTCGGAGTAATTGACGAACTCACTATAAATTGTTTACAGTTTTGATTGTAAAATATAATTCATGTGATGGAAAGGAAATAATAATTCGGTCCGATCACTTAGTTCGATGATGATTCAATGACTTGAACTGGTGGAGCTCGGTATAGTAACATGAACTTTGTCCTATTTAGCCTCTCGACACACTCTTTGGGTTATTGAGATATCTTTTTGGATAATAGATCGATGTATCATTCTTTGCAACCTCATTACCAACTTAATTTTGTTCGTCGTCGAGTTATCCTTTTGGATATCGACATACTCTTTCAAGTGTGTATCCACTTTGTGTACACTCCTATGGGTAAGCTTATCTCTACCGATAAGAATATTAAGGTTGAGTTGGAAAAGCAATTTTTTTTTCTTTAAGATGATGTTGTCCCGCTTAAATGCTTATGGTTTTTGACAATCACCTCTTAAGATATAGCAATCTATGTCTCAAAATAAGAGCACTTCAAATTTCAAGCTCCGGGAAACTTTTGAAATCTTAGAACTCTTAAGAGAGAATGACAAGAGAGAGATCAAGAGGAGAATTCACCACTTGAATTTTTTGTTTAGAGTCTTTAATGACTAGATTGCTATATAGGCGGCACGTAGGGAATTGATACGCTCAGTGTCTCCTCGTGTGCGTCGACGTACACAATTGAGGGGGGCAGACCTACGTGGCATGGTCAACACTGATCAACATGTGGCCACCCCCTCTCAGTTGTGCACATCGACGCACAAAGAGAGGCACCCAAGGTATCAAACTCGTATATATATTGATGTGGATGTAATACTATCCATGGGACCAATAGAGAGTTGGGAGTAGGGCCTATTAGGAACTTGGCGTCATTAGAGGCGAGGTGAGTAGCGATTCAACTCTTGATCGTCGATTTCGTTCGTGTGTGCATGTCTACAAATCATTAGTGTGCAGTGGAAAATAAAAAAAATAAACAATACGAATAACACAAGCACAACAAATCAATTTTTATATGGTTCGGAACCCCCGGTTCCTACTCCACGGTCTAGCTCCTAGCGATAGATCCACTATCATTTTCTCCTCCTCGAAAATCTTTCGAAAGCGGAGAAATCTCTTACAACCTGAGCTTGTACAAAGAATGCAACCAAATACAAAATATACAAGTGAAATGAAGAACAAGAATCAAAACATTTTACACAATGAAATCTTTGCATAATTAGTGTTTGGTTGCTTCGAAATGACTTAGAAGGTTTGAAATACAACAACACTTCTCCTTCAAAGTCACCAAAAACTAACACCTTTAAATCACCTTGCAATCCCTTTTTATAGGCTTCTCATCAGGCTAATTTTTGCCTACGAATCTATTGATCTTACTCCCAGTCGACTAGTCAATCAACCATTTCTCTTTAATGGCTAATCCATGTCGGATTTTGACTTGCTATAGTGCACCAATTGACTGCCATAAATCACCAGTTGATTGGTGAGCTTTGGTCGAACTGGTTGGTTAAGATGGAAACATTATGTTCAATTCATAAGCTGAAAATACTATTCACAATCGACTGTACTGTAGCAGTTGACAAGTGAATAGTAGCAGTCGATTGCTATTATTCACAGTTGATTGTAATATAGCAGTAGATTACTATAGAAGTCGACTGGTGAACAGTAGCAATCGATTGTTACCATTCACAATCGAGTTCTAAACTCAACTATGTATGAACAATAACACCAGTCGACTGGTAAATCCTATCAGTCGATTGATACCTCAGTCTCAGTTATTTCAAGTCAACTCTCGCTTCACCTGGTATTCGATTAACCTCAATCTGCTAAGATTTTTTTTTGTCCCACACTCAATCACCCTTGATCTGTCGGAACTTCTCTTTGCCAAGTATGGTCACCTTGACATGTCGAAACTTCACTTGCCAAGCATGACCACTTTAACATATCAAGACTTCCCTTGTCAAGGACGGTTATTTTGACCTGCTAGGACTTGACTTTCCAAGCACAGTCACTATGATCTGTCGGGACTTCACTTGCCTAGTCATCCACTCACCTTGACCTGTCATGACTTAACTGACACCAAGCATCCAATCCTCCTTGACTTGCTTGGATTTTTCACTTGCCAACTCTTTATTGGACTTTCACCACTAAATGTTTTGTCCTCCTTGACTCACTTAGATTTCCCACTTGTCAACTCCTTGTTGGACATTCCACCACCAAGTGTCTGGTCCTTCCTGACCCACTTGAATTTTTACCTTGCTAACGTCCAGTTGGACTTCACTCATCAAATATTTGGTCAATCTTGACCTATTTAACTTCTCATCATATCTCATTCATATGACTACAGATGTCTCATACTATCCTATAATTATATTATCGTACATATTATCAAATATTAAAACTCAACTTAAGCCTCACTCAAGCTCGGTCAACTTTGACTTGAGGCTAATTGCACCAATAGGGGAGACTCGAGAAACCAAGAGTGGAGCTAGTCGGGATTGAGGCAACTCGAGAAGGCAAAAGCAAAACGAGTCGGGAGTGGAGGAAACTCAGAAAACCAGGAGCAGAGCAAGTTGAGAGTGGGGTGGCTCGGGAAATTAAAAGCGGAGCGAGTTAGGAGTGGGAGCAACTCGGGAAACCGAAAGAAGTGACGAAGCAGGAAACTACAAGGCACGAGGAGAGAGAAACCTAAGGACCATAGAGGAGATTCCTCCTGACAACTGTCAGGTCTAGTCTCCTAATGACTTCACCCCACAATCACTCTCGAGCACGTAGCAAGCCAAGTGGAGATTCTCTACAGCGATTATTCCCTCACAACCCAGCAAATGTGTTACCGATGAGTAACCAAGAGGGGTGAAGTGTTGGTACAATTGGTCTCAGGTCAAGGTTGACCGAGTTGGGATCAAATTGAGTTTTGATATTTAACAATATAATTAGAGGTAAAGGATGGGATGAAGGGGATTGTTGGTGCAATTAATCTTAGATCAAGGTTGGCCAAGCTTGAGTGGGTCTCAAGTTGGAGTTGCATTTGAGTATGAGTGATAATATGACTATGGAATGGTATAGAACATCCATAATTATATGGAGATGAGTAGAAAGTCAAGTAGGTCAAGGTTGACCAGATACTTGATGAGTGGAGAAAGATAAGTCGGTCAAAGTTGACTGGACACTTGGTGTTGAAAAGTCTAACTCGGAGTTGGCAAGGAAAATCCAAGTCGGTCAAGGTTGATTGGACACTTCATGTTAGAAAGTCCAACTGGGAGTTGGCAAGGGAAGTCCAAATTGGTCAAGGTTGACTACAGACACTTGGTACGAGGAGAGAAAAATCCAAGCAGGTCAAAGAGGAATATATGTTTGGTGAAGTGAAGTCTCGGCAAATCACATGGTGACTGTGCTTGGCAAGTGAAGTCCCGGCAGGCCACGGGATGACTGTGTCTTGTTAGTGCAATTGGCCTAGGTCACGATTGACCAGACTCGAGTGGGACTCGAATAGTATTTTGATGTTTGGAAATGGATTTGACCATTGTTTGATAATAGATTGATCATATGGTTGACATGTATTTTACCATATGAGGAGATAACTTTATGGGGAGATTGTTCAAGCAATCGACCTCAGGTCAAAGTTAACCGAGCTCGAGTAGGACTCGAGAGAAGTCCAAGTTTGGATACTTGGCATGGAAAGTCCAAGTCATGGGTACTTGACATGAAAGGTCCAAGCATGAGTCTTGGCAATGGTATAGTCCAAGTCATGGGCACTTGACATCTAAAAGTCCAAGTCATGGGCACTTGGCATGTGAAAGTCCAAGTCATGAGTACTTGGTAATTGGAAAGTCCAAGAATGGTCTTGGAAATGGAAAGTCCAAGCATGGGTCTTGGCAATAGAAAGTCCAGGTTATGGGTAATTGACAAGGAAAATCCAAATGTATAGTCTTGATGGCATAAGTCCAAGTGTATAGTCTTAGCAACGTAAAATCCAAGTGAACTTTGACGGTGAAAGTCCAAGTATGAATGATTGACAATTGGGAAGTCCAAGAGTGTGATATTGGCGGCGTAAAGTCCAAGCATGTAATCTTGGCAGTATAAGTCCAATGTTTGGCAGCATAAGTCCAAATGTGTTGGTGCAGTAGGCACCTAAGTCGAACCTGAGTTTTGATTATAGCAAACGATACAAAGTTAAGCTCATGTCATTATCTCATGAGCTGAATCGAGTGTGCAGAAAATTGTTATAGCTGGAGCTGAAGGCTAGCGACACCCGGAGGAAGCCGAGGTGGTCATGCGACACTCGAGTGACTTCGGAGGGAGTCGAAGGAATCAAGTGGAAGGCCAGAAGCAAAAGCGACACAGTAAGTATCGAGGTAAGCTCGTGTGTGCGAGCGTAAGTGAGGTTGTATCCTCTTTACGGGGATGATCTTAAGCGTAGATCCGACCAAAGACATCCTATAGGTGGTCTAGGTCGAGATCGGACGGTCGGAAGCCGTCAAAATAATGTTTTTTTTAAGCTAACTTTGCCTTGCAGCTAGCATCAGTCGACTGCCAGCTTGGAGGACTCGATTGTCGTCCATCGATCGATACTGCTATCGATCAACATCGATCGGCCCGATCGCCATCGGTTGGCGATCTCTATCACCATTTTTCAAGGAGGTTTTATGCCCAATTCCTATTGGTTGAAGACCCATTCGATGAGGGCTTAAAGGCTATAAAGGAGGGCTTGTCCTAGGGTTTTCATCAATTAAAAAGCTCCCAAGTGCTTAGATCGCTCTGAGTCTCCGAGCATTCCTACGACAAAAGCTGCAGCTCAAGCTCCAAGATTCAAGTCTTCAAAAGTCGTCGGTATAAGCTTTCATTTGTATAAGTTGTTCTTTTTATTTCGAGCTTTAAATTGTATCAAGGAGAGCGGGAGTGTCCCTCTACCTTGAGTCTTTCTCGAGTTTTGTATTCGTTTAACTCCTACCTCCAACGAGGAGGAGTTCGTTTAGTGTTTTGCCCTCCGTGCGTGGTCAAGGATCACTAGGGCCTTGGAGTAGTAGCCAAAGGCTACGAACCAAGTAAAAAATATTATTGTGTCTTTATTTTATTGTGTTTTTCCACTGCATTTACTCGTGCCTCAACGAACGATTTCGAACGAAAAGTTTCTATCGCTATTCACCCCCCTCTAGCGATCCGCTTCGATCCAACAAAATGTACCTTGGCAATGAACTTGGTTAGCATGACATAGCCGATGAAGATACTTGAAAGCTAGCGCAAGGATGAAAAGTCACAGACTCGAAGGATCAAAGAGGCATGAGGCTAATAGAAGCGAGTTGAAGGTTTATTCTAGGCTAAGGGAGTTTATCAAGTATGAGGGGATCATACTTGAGGTTAAACTTCATTGTTGAAATTTATTAGTTGACTAGTGTATTGGACAATTGACTGAGCGAGTATTTGACGTTCGGGAGTCGAGTTAACTTAGAGAAGTCGACTGGGATTATAATCGATCGACTGATCGTGTAGTTTGTTAGGGCAATCTCTTACCGTGATATGGTTTTGATGTGTGTGGCAAAGGGTTTAAGTTAGGTTGTTGTTATGATTTGATATGTGCGTTGAAGTCGTGCAGGACTTAGTAATTCGCACATGGAGCCTTGGCGAGTTTCACATCTCATGACTCGGTCTTTGAGTCGGTGAAGGATGGCTTACGAAAGTCGTGCGCTTGGAGCATCCGAGGGACCGCCGGACGAGGAGCTTGGAGTGAAGCTGGAGGAAGTAAACTTCAGGACGAGATGCGAAGGATGGCGCTGCAGAGCTGTGCACTTGGCGCATCCGAGGGATGTGGTCGGACGAAGACAACTTCAAAGACGAGGGACTCCGAGGGATGAGAGTGAGCGAATGTAACCCGGGAAGAGGTAGTAGCTCTTAGGTGAAACTTGGCCATTTGGCTAAGTGTCGGATGAGTTTTCCTGACATCAGTCGACTGCCATGAAATGATAGTCGACTGCTCTGAGTCGAACGACGTTCGACTGGTATCCGACTAATGAGATTTTGGCCCGTGATCGGGCAGAACATCGGCCCGACATGGAATAGCGAGTCGGGCCGATGGAGTCGAGCTCGCGAGCACTCGACTGATGGTCCATCAGTCGACTGATGGTAAGATCAGTCGATTGATAATGTTGCCGTTGGATGGAATCCAACGTGGAAAGCAGCCGTTATTGGGCAACGACTACAGGACCAATCGACTGATAGGGACATCAGTCGACTGCTCCTGTGTCAACGGGAAGAAACCCTCTTCCTCTATAAAGAGGAAGGGTGTGGGGTTTTGGGAACCTAATGCTTCAACTCATAACATCTCCCAAAGTGCTCTAAGGGTTTTTTCCACTCTTCTACTTGTGTTAATTCTCATTCTATTGTAAGAAGAGGGATTGTAAAGAGGTTACCTCCACCTAGCTTGGTGCAAAGGAGAGATCTAGTGGATTTGGCAAAGGAGTGATTCACCTTGGACGAATCGGGATCGTGGATTAGCAGCGTAGCCATGAACCACATTACGACTTGGTGTTAGCATTGTTTTATTCTTGTTGCTTTGATTTGCTTGTTTAGTTTTGTTTTCTGTTGCGCTAATTATATTTGTAGACAAGCGAATTACGTCATCGAATGAAAGAGGGCTATTCACCCCCCTCTAGCCGGCCAACCGCTTCACGATCGACCCTACAAGTGGTATCAGAGCCAAGGAAAGCTTGTCGAGGACTAACCACCACAACAAGCACATTCAAGAATGGCCGGCTCCAATATTCACCCACCAAAATTTGAAGGTATTTTGGTGGAAAAAGAGAATGAAGGTATTTTTCGAAACCGATTTCGAAATTCTCTTAATTATGAAAAACAATTTCGAATTGCCTAGGAATGAAGAAGGGGAGTCATTGGAAAAGTCAAGGTGGAGCAAAAGGCAAAGGGAGGAGTACTTGGCAAACTCAAAAGTCAAACATCATCTCTACAACGTACTCCCCCAACAAGAAGTGAATAGGATAGGGGAGTGCGCTAGCACCAAGGAGATGTGGGAGAAGCTTATAGAAATTCATGAAGGCACATCCGAGGCGAAGCTAGCAAGGAGAGACGTTCTTCGCTCCCAACTATCCAATATTAAACTCGAAAAGGGAGAGAAGGTAAAATCCCTACACTCTAGATTTAAGGAAATTCTAACCGGTTTGACAAGTGTAGGTGAAAAACTCTCCGACCGGGATATGCTCATGAAGGCTATAGATGCCTTTCCCCGGTCCTCAAGATGAAGCTCAATGGTGGACTCCTTCTACATGTCAAAGAACTTAGAAGTGAGCACCTTGGAGGAGTTCTTCTCAACCATGGAGATCCATGAAACAAGACTTGAAGGAATAGTAGAAGAGCCTAGAATTCAACCTTCAAGAGGTGTAGCTTTGATGGCCAACAAAGGGAAAAAGAAGATGGAGACTCTCTCCTCCTCCGACGAAGCATCCGCCTCCTCCTCCATGGATAGCACGGAAGAAGCCTATATGGTAAGGAGGGTAAGATGTGTTTTAAAAGATTTCAAATTTAATAAATCTAATGATAGGAGGAGAAGACCAAGGGGGAAGGTGATTTGTTATAATTGCCAAGGAGAGGGACACATAAGGGACAATTATCCCCTCCTAAACAAAAGCAAGGAAGAGAGGAGAAAGAAGGAAGAAAAGAAGAAGAAGGGGAGCAAGAAGAAAAAGGAAGAAGAGAAGAAGGCCAAGGAAAAGGGGAAGACCAAAGCTCTCAAGGTAAGGACTTGGGATGATCCTTCTTCTTCATCATCATCATCATCCGAAGAAGAATAACATGTCTACTCCAACCTTGCCCTAATGGCATTTGATGATCTCTCCACCTCCTCCTCCGATGGTGAAGAAGCAAGCTCAAGTGGAGAGAGCTCAAGTGAAGGGGGAGCTTCCTCTACATCCTCATCATCGGAAGAGGATTTGGTAAGTGAGGTAACGAATCTACCCCCTAAGCAAATAATATTCATGATTTCTAGCCTCACCAAGGATTTATTTAGGGCAAAGAAAAAGAATAAATGCATGCTAGATCAAATTAAGGACTTAGAAGAAAAACTAGAAAAAGCATGCTTAAATGATAATGAAAATATTTCTTCTAGTCATGATGATGCATGCTCACATGAATATATGTCATTTAATGTTAATGATGCATGCATAGAGGAAAATAGGGCTTTAAGAGAGAAAGTAGATTATTTAACCAAAGCCCTAGAAAAGTTTGCCATAGGCTCAAATACCCTTAACATGATAATAGGGAGCCAAAGAGCAAGTTTCAATAAGAAAGGCCTAGGATATAAGGAAAAGAAAAATGAAAAGGCCTATAAATGTCTAATTGCTAGGGGTCAAGACAAAAAGAAGGTAATTGCTAGAAAATGGATCCCTAAGGAGTATTTAGTGAACCCAATAGGAAAGAACTTATTTTGGGTTCCTAAATCCATCATAAAGGGTTAGGAAAGCCCTAGGATAGTCAACCAAATGGAATTTATTTATATCATATTTTGGTTAACTTAGGATGGTGGGACAATAATTTTGAAATAGTGTTGGGTGGTGATAATGTGCCCATAAATTGATAATAATGCTTAAATCATGATGATTAATATATTTGTTACACATGTTTGCAATCATGATTTATGATTTTCATATTTGACACATAATCATGAAAAATAGGGTTAAAATCATGCTCTAGGTAATATTTGCCTTATTATCATGTTTCATACCTAATGCATGATTATTATTTGATGAATACATGTGTTTCATGATCATAATATAGAATCAATTCATATATATTTTTATGATCATGTGGTATGATAGGATGATACTTAACCTTGTATAGAATTGCATGAAAATAATGGTTAAGTATATACAAATACCTCTAGGATACATCTCACACTCACCATAGCCTACCTTGATTGAAAACTTAGCATGAGTGAGATGTTAGGATGATACAAATGTCCACAAGTGCCTATGACATTTAGATGATCATTTAAGGTATCAAAATAGTAATAATAGACCAATCATAGGGAAGACTTATGTTTAATCCATAAACATATTGCCCAAAGATCATGGTTGGATATTTCATATATTTTCAAAACAATTTCTTACTTTAAAATCCGTGTGTTCATGTTTTGAAACAATCTAAAGCAAAACTAGGTGTTAAACTTGATACTAACTTGATCAAAAACCTAGTTACTTTTGAAGCTTTTGGATTTTTGGCAAATACTTGAAAATATAATGATTTTTCATGAACAACTATTTTTCATTGATAAATATACTTACAAGAAATATGTTCCCCAAATTTCATGAGTTTTCGAATTTTATAGATTTTCTAATGCATTTTTGAAATCCACCCTAAAAACCTGAAAATCCCGAAATGCATGTGTCAATCGACTGGTAGTCTGAACTAGTCGATTGATAGTCTGATAACATGCCCAATAGCCTTTTGTATCCGATTTTAAGGCATGTTTTGGCTTATGTTTCTCTCTAGACTTGATGTCATGCTGTATAACATTTGTTAATTATTTTTGATGGTGTTAAAGGGAGAGAAATATATATGTTTAAGTAAGGGGGAATATATTTAGGGGGAGTTTCATGTATTAAGGGGGAGAGTTGCTAATCATGTTATTCATATGCTTTCTTTCCTTAATATTTTATCAAATATTTTATCTAACTTAAACGGATTGCCACACATCAAAAAGGGGGAGATTGTTAAGGCAATCTCTTACCATGATATGGTTTTGATGTGTGTGGCAAAGGGTTTAAGTTAGGTTGTTATTATGATTTGATATGTGCGTTGAAGTCGTACAGGACTTAGTAATTCGCACATGGAGCCTTGGCGAGTTTCACATCTCATGACTCGGTCTTTGAGTCGGTGAAGGATGGCTTTACGAAAGTCGTACGCTTGGAGCATCCGAGGGACCGCCGGACGAGGAGTTTGGAGTGAAGCCAGAGGAAGTAGACTTCAGGGCGAGACGCGAAGGGGTATCCGAGGGACGTGGCCAGACGAGGAGCTTGGCGCATCCGAGGGACGTGGCCAGACGAGGAGCTTGGCGCATCCGAGGGACGTGGCCAGACGAAGACAACTTCAAAGGCGAGAGACTCCGAGGGATGAGAGTGAGCGAATGTAACCCGGGAAGGGGTAGTAGCTCTTAGGTGAAACTTGGGCATTTGGCTAAGTGTCGGATGAGTTTTCCCGACATCAGTCGAAATGGCAATCGACTGCTTTGAGTCGAACGACGTTCGACTGGTATCTGACTAATGGGATTTTGGCCCAGCAGTCGACTGCCATGGAATGACAGTCGACTGGCAGAACATCAGTCGACTGACATGGAATAGCAGTCGATTGATGGAGTCTGTGTCGGGCACAGAATGGAGTCGAGCTCACGAGCACTCAACTGATGGTCCATCAGTCGACTGATGGTAAGATCATTCGACTGATGATGTTACCGTTGGATGGAATCCAACATGGAAAGCAGCCGTGATTGGGCAACGACTATAGGACCAGTCGACTGATAGGGACATCAGTCGACTGCTCCTGTGTCAACGGGAAGAAACCCTCTTCCTCTATAAAGAGGAAGGGTGTGGGGTTTTGGGAACCTAATGCTTCAACTCATAACATCTCCCAAAGTGCTCTAAGGGTTTTTCCACTCTTCTACTTGTGTTAATTTTCATTCTATTGTAAGAAGAGGGATTGTAAAGAGGTTACCTCCACCTAGCTTGGTGCAAAAGAGAGATCTAGTGGATTTGGCAAAGGAGTGATTCACCTTGGACGAATCAGGATCGTAGATTAGCGGCGTAGCCGTGAACCACGTTACGACTTGGTGTTAGCATTGTTTTATTCTTGTTGCTTTGATTTGCTTGTTTAGTTTTGTTTTCCGTTGCACTAATTATATTTGTAGACAAGCGAATTACGTCATCGAACGAAAGAGGGCTATTCACCCCCCTCTAGTCGGCCAACCGCTTCATGATCGACCCTACATAGTTGACTTAGGCTCGACTGCTCGAGTTGTGCTCCGATCAATCGCCATGTATAGCGCAATCGACTCCCAAGTGGCAATGGGCATTAAAACCCTCGGTAGTCGACTTGGCAATCGACTAAGGGTTGTCAGTCGAATGCCAGTATTGACAGTCGACCAATCTTGAAATGCCACGAGCATAGAAGATCTGGTAGTCGACTGGGTAGTTGAATGGGGGTTGATGGCAGTCGACTGCCAAGGTATCCGTTGGCTAGAATGTCAACGTAGATTAAGTCCATTGTGAGACAATGACACTGTAGGCAGTGACTGGTGTCTTTTGGCAGTCGACTATCAGACGGAAATCCAAGTTGCATGGAGGTATAAAAGAAGCTCAACGGGGAGGATTTCGACAATGATTTTTGGATCGATTTTAAAGGAAAAGTATTGTTGTATTCCAGTCTTTCAAGAGAAATTCAAATCAACCAACAAGCAAGCAATCAAAGGTACTTCTTGTAAAGTTTTATTTACTTATTATTGTATTTGTTTCTTGTTTTGGTTGTATCTTGTATTCTTATTGTTTTAAGATATTGTAAGGGGTTTCTCCACCTCCGGTATTATATCAAGAATGAGAGATTTATTAGTGGTAGTGTGCATCACTAGAGGTCGCTATTGAGCTCGCCCCAAGGAGTAGGAATCCTAGTTTCGAACCACGTTAAATCTTCTTGTTGTGCTTATGTATTTGTATTTGTATTTAACTATGCATTAACGTTTTGTAGACGAGCACAACACGTTCGAGCATCGAAATGGAAAAGTGCTATTCACTTCCTCCCCCCCCCCCCCCCCCTACTCCTAGTACAATGTCTGATCCTCAACATGTATGCTAAGTAAAGTCCCGACAGGTCTGGGAGATCATGTCTGGCGAGGGAAGTCCCGGCAGGTCACGGAGTGACTGTGCTTGGCAAGTGAAGACTCGACAGGTTTAGGAGACCATACTTGACTAGGGAAGACTCCGCTGATCAGGGAGATTAAGCTTGACAAGAGAAGTTCTAGTAGGTCACGGTTAACCGGATATTAGGCAAGGGAGGATAGTCCTGGTAGGTTGAGGTCAACCAGATACCAGGTGAAGTGAGAGTTGGTTTGAAATGAGGCTGAGACTGAGACATCAGTCGACTGGTAGGGTTTACCAATTGACTGGTAATAGTGCTAGAGAAAATGTTGAGTTTGGGACACAACTGCCAACTCAACTGGTGGAGTAGTCGATTGATCGGGTTGATCAGTCGACTGGTAGAATGAGCAGCGACTGGTGTCACTAGTTGAGCAACCATAGTGTTCAAAACTTGATTGACAACTCGACTAGCTAAGGCCAATCGACTGATGGATTAATCAGTTGACTGGTGACACTGTAGCAAAACACAGAAAGATTGGTAGTCGACTGACAATGAAACGCAGTCAACTGGTGTCGATTTAGCAAGGCATAGAAGGATAACAATTCACCTGACCAGTCGACTTGGTTTAGTAGTCGACTGATGGATAATGACAGTTGATTGATGGGGTAGAATCCAATGTGGGTTATATCATTGGAGCATTAGATCGCGCAATGGTCCATTGACCAATCGACTATGAGGCAGAAATTAGCTCAATGAAGACCCTATAAAAGAGGGTTCCAAGGTGATTTTAAGGTGTTGGTTCTTGGAGATTTTGAAGGGGATTTGCTGCAGCATTCTAGACCTTCTAAGCAGTTCCAAAGCGAACCAACAGGTAAGCAAGCAAGTTCGCAATTATGTAAAAGTATTTTCAATTGTTCTTTCATTTGCTTTTATATTTCGTGTTTAGTTGTTATTGTTGTAAGCTCTAGGTGATGTAAGAGGTTTCTCCACCTCTGGAAGATTTCCAAGAAGGAGAAAGCGATAGAGGGACTATCGGTAGGAGCTAGGCCGTGGAGTAGAAACTGAGGGTTCCGAACCATGTAAAATCCAGTGTGTTATGTTTGTGCCTTGTCTTTTGTTTTGTTTATACATTATTTTCATCATATTAACATTTTGTAGACGAACACACAAACACAAATCAAAGATCAAGATTTGAGGTCGCTATCCCCCCCCTCCTCTCTCCTCCTCCTCCTCTAGCACGCCAAGGTCCTAACACAAAAAACCTCGATGATGCTATATAAATGCAAATTATGGTAAAGAAAAGTTCTTTGGTATTTTTTGCTACCGAATACTTCCTACTTGCACATATGTCCAATTTTTATCTTCATTCTTCTGTCTGACTTAAACATCGAAGTGTTGTAGTCGAAGCATCGACAGTTATTTGACTTGTATTATGTTTGACAAGATACTGTCAATGCATGAGCACTAGATAATCGAACCTGAGTTTTAATAATGGCAAATGTTTGAAGTTAAGTTATATTGTGATCTTATATTTGGTGTTAAGATTGCAGGATTAAGCAGGTATAAAGTACTATTGGATCTAATTAGGCAAAAGAAAGTCCAAATAAGGTTTGGTAAAGCTAAGCAAGGTAAAAACCTTGTGTGTGGAGTGGTAAGGTCACGTCCTCAAGTACGGGGACAACCTTAGGCGTCGGTCTGACTAAGGGTTCCGGAGGAATGACAAAGTCAAGATCGGACAGTCAAAGACTGTCGTTGCTACTCTATGTACACTGGTGTATTACTGTGTAAACTTTGTGATGCAGTAAAATAACACCAAGAATAGTTCAGGTTAACTTCAGTCGACTGGAAGGGACACTAGCCGACTGGACCAGGTCCAGTCGACTGAACCATGGTCCAGTCGACTAGAACAAGTTGAGATAAACTGTGACTTCATCGGATCTAGATATGGATGAAGTTAGATGCCTAGAGTCCATTGGATCAGGTCCAGTCGACTGGAAAAACTTTATAAAAGTAATTTCGACCAGAAATTCTAGACGTGAATTCCTAAGTTGTTGTGCTATCATCTTGTGCATCTAATGCTGCTATGATTTTACTACTCCAACTGTGTGCTTCACTTACATCATCTTGAGTTGGTATTGTTGAGTTTATTTTCATTACTATCATTTGTACTTCAATTTTATAAGGAGTGGTAAGGTTGTTACCACCTCCTTAGTCTTTTGTAAAAACTGTGTCTCTTACCTCAAACGAGGAAGAGACTTCTAGTGGATTGTCCATCGATAGCGATCAAGGATTGTTAGCCTTGGATTAGAGTCTCGCGGTTGTGAACCAAGTAAAAAACACATGCATTCTTATTTACTATTTCTTTGTTTTTTTTCGCTATGTTATTACTTTGATTTTACGAGTTTTATGACTGAAAAAGAAAAAGATTTTAAAAATGTTATTCACTCCTCCTCTAGCGTTCTTTTTGATCCAACAGATACTGCTATATATATATACACCCCTATGTGTGCACCACCATGTGTGTGTATATACACACACACACACACACACCACATGATTCGTGCATAGAAACGAGAATGCACAGTATTGTCCATCACATACGAGCACCCATTTCTCATGCTCGAATAGGAAATGCACAGTAACTTCCCTGTCAAAGTCTCTCTCCGTCCATGTCCACTTGGCATTGTCACCGAGCGGGTGGATTTCGATCGAAGTTAGAGTCCAACAGAATCGCGATTGATTTCTGTTAGGACCTATGCACCCACTAGAGGGGGGTGAATAGCGATTCGACGTTCTTGATGAAATTCGTTCGCATGCCTGCTATAAAGGTTAGTGTACGCAGTGGAAACAATAATGATAAAACAAATACACAACACAAGCAATACACGAGATATAACGTGGTTCGGAACCTCAAGATTCCTACTCCACGGGTTGGGCTCGTAAGAGCCTTAGCGATGCAAAAACACACCACTAATCCAATAAACTCCTTCTCAACAACAAGTCAGAGGCGAAGAAACCTCATACAAAGATTACAACAATAATACAATAAAAACACAAGCAAATACAATAAAATGCAAGTAAAGAAAACTTTACAAAGAGCTTTTAGATGCTTGCTTGTTTGGTTGCTTGAGCTGCACTTGGAGACCCTGAATTGCACCAATAAATCGTCCCAAATTGCCTCAAGAAAACTTGGCCAAATCCCTCTCCACGAGCTGCTTTTAAAACCTGCATTTGGGCTGGATTTTGCCTAGCAATCAACTGATCGAGACCATCAGTCGACTGCTCCTGTAGTCGTTATCTTACAACAGCCCGAGCCATGTTGGATAAGTTCCAACGGATAAACCATCGGTCGACTGATCGAGTCATCACTCAACTATTAAACCCTAACAGTCGATTTGGGAACTTTCTGTCCCTGAAAACCCAACCAGCAGTCGACTGATCTCCAAATTAGTCGACTACTCAAGCCATCAGTCGACTGCCCAATGCTGGTAGTCGACTGCTAGGCCCTAAACTGCAGTTGAACACCAATCAACTCACATCAATCGACTGTCCTTAATATCAGTCGACTGATACACCTTAAACATGAGGTTTTAACCCAAGTATGATGCCCTCATACTTGCTAGACCATCCTTAGTCTAGACCTAAGCCTTTTAGCCATCTCCTTCAGCCTCACGCCTATCGGATCCCAACAAGTCATCAATGACTTGTTCATCCATATGAAGGGGATCCTTGGAAGTTAGAGGGGGTGAATAGCTTGTATTCATTCGTGATGGAATTTGATCGTGTTTGTCTATAATTTTTCGTTAGCGCAGAGGAAATAAAACAAATAGCAATAACGAAGTACGACAAACACGCAAACACAATTATTTAACGTGGTTCGGAACCGAACGGTTCATACTCCACAGATCGATCTCTAAAGAGCTCTAGCGATGTCACAAACACACCACTATGCAAACACTCCTTCTTAACACAAGTCGGAGGTGGAGAAATCTCATACAAATGATTA
This sequence comes from Wurfbainia villosa, assembly GCA_025175895.1. Classification (NCBI taxonomy): domain Eukaryota; kingdom Viridiplantae; phylum Streptophyta; class Magnoliopsida; order Zingiberales; family Zingiberaceae; genus Wurfbainia; species Wurfbainia villosa. The sequence continues at coordinate 5,933,541 of JAKLTH010000238.1, forward strand.
CAATAGTAATACTAAATACAACAAGCAAATACAAGTGAATACAACAAAAGAAATGCAAAGAAAACTTTACAATCGATATTTTGAGAGCTTGCTTGTTTGGTTGGTTGAGTGGCACTTAGAGACCCTGAATTACACCAACAATTCGCCCCAAAAACTCCTCAAAGAACCATTGCATTTTCCTCCCTCACGAGCTCCATTTAAAGCTTCAACCTGTGCTGGAAATCGTCGATTGCTCGGGACCATCAGTCGACTGATGCCACTATTGTCATGAGACAATGGCTAGATCCACGCTGAAAAAATCCAACGGATCCATCATCAGTCGACTGATCATACCCATCAGTCGACTGATGGAGCCTTCACTCGACTGCTAGCCCTGTAGTCGAGTCTCGACTCCATTCTGTGCCTGAAAAATCGAGCACCAATCGACTGATCACAAAATCAGTTGGTGATCGACAATCGGTCGGGCCTACCTTTTGTGATCGGTATTAGGCCAACTCCATGATCAAACCCTAGTTGACTCACGCCCGATCGGTCATTGTCCCATGTCACCGGTCAAATATGAGATTTTAACCCAAGTATGGTTCCCCCATACTTGCTAGACCACCCTTAGCCTAGACCTAAGCCTTCTAGCCACCTCCATCAGCTTCACGCCTCTTGGATCCCTCCAAATCATCCATGACTTGTTCATCCATTGCGCTAGCCTTCAAGTGCTTCCATCGGCTATGTCATGCTAACGGTGTCTACACCACCAAGGCACATTGGACTTACGCTGCCAAGACTCCCGCTTGGACTTTACGCCGCCAACCATTAGACTTATGTTGCCAAGACTCTCACTTGGGCTTTACGCCGCCAATATCAAACCCCTTGGACTTCTCAAATGCCAAGACTCAAGCTTGGACTTTCCCTTGCCAACCCATGTTGGACTTTCCATGCCAAGACCCATGCTTGGACTTTTCCTTGCCAAGACCCATGCTTGGACTTTACATGCCAAGTGTCCCACTTGGACTTTCCATGCCAAGTACCCATGACTTGGACTTTCCATTGCTAAGACCCATGCTTGGACTTCTAATGTCAAGTACTCAAGACTTAGACTTTCCCATGACAATCACATTGTCATATATTTTTGTTGAACATCAAAACATCTCTCGAGTCAAACTCGAGTCCTGGTCAATCGTGACTTGGGTCGATTGCATCAACAATCTCTCCCTTTTTGATGTTTGACAAAAACAAAACAAATCATTGAGTTAAACCATCTAACTCAAACCAATCATCCCCATCAATTTTCCTAATTGATGTCATTCTCCCAATAAGTTCTCCCCCTTTTTGACATACATCAAAAAGGTTATCTCTTCAAGGAGGTCATTGTCTCATGTCCCAATGAGATCTTACAATCTCCCCCTTGGTCCAAAAATACCTAGGATGTCTACCATCTTCCTAGTGATAAGTCTCATATCACTCAAGAGAGGCAATCTTATACACTCTCCCAATTTCCAAATTGGGTATCTCAAAATCTCATTTTCCCCCTCATGAGGAAAAATATCATCCATCATCCCATGATGGATACCTCCCCCTAAAGGCTTACTCCCCCTTGACCATTACACCAACAATATCCTTGGGAAGTCCCTAAGCCAATAGGAACTCTAAACCATCAAAAATAAGGTCTAAAGTTCAACCTTGAACTTTTCAACCCTTAAATTTGATATATTATCCTAACACCTCTCCTAATCCATATCCAATGGATTTTCACCCTTTATAATTTTTCCCAAAGCATATCCTAGGATTAGGAGTGGTTAGGGAACCTTACCATAGCTGAAATGGGATTAAACATCCTTGTTTTCCTGAAATCAGCCTTGGCAGTCGACTCTATCAGAGATCAGTCGACTGCCACCAAGGGCAGTCGACTGATAACTGAAATTTCCAAATTTCAATTATCAGAGTTGAATTTCAGAAATTCATAAATAATTATACGTATATCGAAAAATCATGAAAATTCATACGTATAATACTTATGATATACACAATGAAAAATGATAAAAAAAATATTTTACCCATAAAATATCGAAATTGATACAAAGTTCAAAAGTGAAGAAAAACTTCAATGTTTTAGCTCACTTTGTATCAACTTCATCAATGGTGATTGCTATCAAAAGATAGACTTCACCAAGGTTTTCTAAAATAATTTTAAAATATTTTTGAAAACCTATATTGGATCATATTCCTTGGGCTTAATATACATGACTTGTACACAAGCTTTCCCAATGATCCACTTTTAGTAAAAGATGAGTTTTAGTTCAACTAGATGCAAAAGCTATACATTTTAAACTTAACTCATATCCTAGCATCTCACATGTATCTAGGGTGTATAAATACATATACATGTCAATTTTAATGTGAGATGTGGGTTTTGGTTATCCTAAACTAAGGTCTCATGCATTCTCTAAGGCAACTCTACTTGATTCCTTTATAAATGGGACTCCAAGTCATGTTATTGTCCTTAAATCAATTTTTATTAGCTTAAATGCATGAATGATCATGGCATAAATGATAGCATAATAAAGCATGGCCAATGATCATGATGTCATGACATATGATATAAAACTAAAAATACATGACATTAATCTTTAATCCTAAACATGATCATGACATATTAAAAGGTTAAAAATAAATATGATGTCATGGCATGTTATATGACAAATCAAGCATGACACATAAAATGTGTAGGTATAATAATACCTAAGTTTTAATATTTGTTGCCATTTTGATATTATTAAGTATATTTTGTCATATTGCTACTTTTCTCTCAAGTGTGTCAAAAACCCAAAATGACACACTAAAGACCTCTAAACCTAATTGTGTCAATTCAATTGATTTTTCATAATTCCAAAGATATATTGGCACATCCTAAAATCTTTTAGGATCATAATATCAAATCTATTTCCAAGGTAACCATATCCTTGAAAATAACTTAAAGTGTCATCTTTACCATGGTTAGATTAACTACCCTTCCATTTAAAGTTGGCACACCCTAAACCCATCTAGCGTGAATCGATCACGCTCTTAGGAACCCAAAACCTATTTGAGCTTCTAGGATTTACTAGGTACTCCTTAGGGATAACCTCCCTAGATACCTTCATAATGACCTTTCTAGGCTTGTTAGCCTTGGTCATTTGGGTCTTACCAAGGTTGACTCTAGGGGTAACTCCCCTTGTAACCTTCTTAGTGGCTTTCCTAGGTTTCCTTGAAACCCTAGCCACTAGGCACATACCATGGTCAACTCTAGGGATGACTTCCCTATTGACCTTGGTCTTCCTAGACCCAGTTTGTGTTCCATAATCAAATGGAACATTATGATAAGCCACCTTAGGCTTAGGTTTGTGACCCAAATCTTTCTTGCCCTTGATTGACTTTTGTTTCTTAGGTCCTAGGTGTTGACTCTTGGTCCTAGACTCTTGACTTTGACCATTTGACTCTTTTATTTGATTTTGCATGTTTGCAAGAGTTTTTTCCAATTTCTCAAGCTTTGATCTCAAGGCTTGATTTTCTAATTCAAATTGCCCAATTTTTGAATTTTTATTTGGTCTTTTGGCATGAGACTTTCTAGGCATATGTCTAGTCCATTTAGAGTTGAGATCTAAGTGCTCTCCTATTTTCCTAATAGAATCCCTAGGTAAAACTTTTCTAGGGACATTAGTCCCAAATTTCTCCTTCTTTGAAATATTAACTTTTTTGGCACCTAAACAAATATATCTATTATTTCTAGCATGCTTTTCATGTACAATAGCAAGATTGTTGACATTATTCCTAGCATGCTTTTTATCCCTAGAAATTGAAGGTGCATTAATAAATTTTACCTTAGGGTTTTCTTTAGAGGCTCCTCCTACATGTGATGCTCCTTCTTGCCATTTCTTTTTCCCTTTAGGACACGAACTCCTATAGTGCCCTTTTTGTTGACATTTGAAGCACACCACGTGCTCTTTGCTTTTAATTGTCGGGGCACCGGCATCCTTTAATTTTTCTTGAGGTTTTGGTGCCGGAGAAGTCTTCTTGACTTTTTTTGGACACTTACTCTTATAGTGCCCAATTCCCTACACTCAAAAAATATAATATTATTTTTATTTTGAATTGAGATGTTTGAGTTACCTAAGTCAATGGAGACCGAAATCGGATTTTGAGCTTCTTCATCTTGACCGGATGTTGAAACTTCTTCTTGATGTTGTCCGGTGATCTAATCTCCTCCCCCTCAATCCTAGAGGTGGAGGTCTCCTCCAATTCTACTTCCTCTTCCTGCTTGGATGTTGATGGTCTCTCAACCTCCAAGTCCTCACTTCCTTGTGAGGATGATGCGTTTGCCTCTTCGGTCCCTTCCTCTTGGATCGGTGATGGACTTTCATGGAGCTTGGCCAAATCGCTCCATAGCTCTTTGGCATCCATGCACTCACCTAGGCTACACAAGAAGTCATTTGGAATTAAATCAAAAATAAATTTGATTACCTTCTTATTTTTCTCGAATATTTGGAGTTGATCCTCACTCTATCTCTTCTTCTTGAGGAAGTCACCCTTTGGTCCTTTTGGATATTCGAATCCTTCCATCAAAATAGATCATTCCTTAAAGGGTGTAGGGCACCGATGTGTTGCTGTCCCAACCTAGTTGTTCTTCCAACTCCATCTTCACCCTCTAGCGTGCTCCCTTAGTTGTTAAACTTAGAAGAGCAGCCTCGCTCTGATACCATTTATAGGGAATCCTTGGAAGCTAGAGGGGGGGTGAATAGCTTGTATTCGTTCGTGATAGAATTTGATCGCGTTTGTTTACAATTTTTCATTAGCGCAGCGGAAATAAAACAAATAACAATAACGAAGTATGACAAACACGCAAACACAATTATTTAACGTGGTTCAGAATCGAATGGTTCCTACTCCACAGATCGAGCTCTAAAGAGCTCTAGCGATGCCACAAACACACCACTATGCAAACACTCCTTCTCGACACAAGTCGAAGGTGGAGAAACCTCGTACAAATAATTACAACAATAATACTAAATACAACAAGCAAATACAAGTGAATACAACAAAAGAAATGCAAAGAAAACTTTACAATCGATCTTTTGAGAGATTGCTTGTTTTGTTGGTTGAGTGGCACTTGGAGACCCTGAATTACACCAGCAATTCGCCCCAAAAACTCCTCAAAGAACCATTGTGTTTTCCTCCTTCACGAGCTCCATTTAAAGCTTCAACCTGTGCTGGAAATCGCTGATCAGTCGACTGCTCGGGACCATCAGTCGACTGATGCCACTGTTGTCGTGAGACAACGGCTAGATCCACGCTGGAAAAATCCAACGGATCCATCATCAGTCGACTGATCATACCCATCAGCCGACTGATGGAGCCTTCACTCGACTGCTAGCCTGCAGTCGAGTCTCGACTCCATTCTGTGCCCGAAAAACCAAGCACCGGATCGATCTCAAAATCGGTCGGTGATCGATCGGTCATGCCCACCTTTGGCGGTCGCTAAACAGGCCACCATCGTAGTCAAATCCTAGTTGACTCACGCCAGTCGATTGCCCCATGACACCAGTTGACTGGCACACCTCAAACATGAGGTTTTAACCCAAGTATGGTTCCCCCATACTTGCTAGACCACCCTTAGCCTAGCCTAAGCCTTCTAGTCACCTCCATCAACCTCACGCCTCTTGGATCCCTCCAAGTCATCCATGACTTGTTCATCCATTACGCTAGCCTTCAGGTGCTTCCATCGGCTATGTCATATTAACGGTGTCTACACCGCCAAGGCACATTTGACTTACGCTGTCAAGACTCCCGCTTGGACTTTACGCCGCCAACTATTGGACTTATGCTGCGAAGACTCCCGCTTGGACTTTACGCCGTCAATATCAAATCCCTTGGACTTCTCAAATGCCAAGACTCAAGCTTAGACTTTCCCTTGCCAACCCATGTTAGACTTTCCATGCCAAGACCCATGCTTGGACTTTTTCTTGCCAAGACTCAAGCTTGGACTTTACATGCTAAGTGTCCCACTTGGACTTTCCATGCTAAGTACCCATGACTTGGACTTTCCATTGCCAAGACCCATGCTTGGACTTCTCATGCCAAGTACTCAAGATTTGGACTTTTCCATGACAATCACATTGTCATATATTTTTGTCGAACATCAAAACATCTCTCGAGTCAAACTCGAGTCCTGATCAATCGTTTCTTGGGCCGATTGCACCCACACCATACGCTATCCTTCAGGTGCTTCCATCAACTATTGTCATGCTAATGTGGTCTACACCGCCAAGGCACATTGGACTTATGTTGTTAAGACTACCGCTTGGACTTTAAGTTATCAACCATTGGACTTATGCTGCCAAGAATCTACCCTTGGACTTTACGCCGCCAATATCAACCCTTGGACTTCCCAAATGTCAAGTACCCATGACTTGGACTTTCACCGCCAAGACTACACCCTTGGACTTACGTGGCCAAGACTAAACCCTTGGACTTTCCATACCAACCCAATGTTGGACTTTCCAAATGCCAAGACTCAAGCTTGGATTTTCCCTTGCTAAGACTCATGTTTGGACTTTCTATGCCAAGTACTCAAGACTTGAACTTTTCCATTGCCAAGTGTCCCACTTGGGCTTCTCCATCATATGCTCAACCCCAAGTTAACCATATAGTTAAACAATGGTCAAATCATCGTCAAATAGTTAATCATGGCCTTGGTCGATTGCACCAACAATCTCCCCAATAAATTGTCAAACATCAATATTAAACATCAAAATACTACTCGAGTGAAACTCATGTTCAGTCAATCATGACCTAGGCCGATACTGCACCAACAAATTCCGACTGAATTGAGGTCAAAATTGACCGCGACACTAGCGACTGCAATTCAACCATATTCTGGCCAAATTTTGATCGGAATTCGATCACGATTCAGTCGGACTCTGGTACCTATCGGATCACGGCTGCATTCCAGTTAGAATCTACCCATGGTTCGGTCGGCTGATAGGTTGGACTACGACGACGACCGCGATGGATTCAAAGGTTATGCTATAGTACTCATCGGATAAGATGACACGGGTGGAACACTGTACATTTTTTATTTATTGTATAATCCCATGAATTAAACGGTGATCAACCACACTTTGAGTCATTCGATCTCCGTCTAATTCACGGGATTGCACAGTAAATAGAAAATGCACAATGCTCCCACCCATGACGTTCTTCTCCGATTAGTACTATAGTCAACTTCTGAATCTGTCGGGGTCACCGTCGTTATCGCATTTCGATTGATCGGATCACGACTGATTTCCAATCGGATTGCGATCGAAATTGACCGTGATTGTGACCACCATCAGTTGCGACATTGGCGTCACAATTTAGTGGGATTCCAATCGCGGTCCGATTAACATCGGAGTCTAATCAGACCACGGTCAGATTCCAATCAAATTGCAGCTGAAATTCGATTGAATTGTGACCGCTAGCATCGTGGTCACTGTCGGTCGCAATTTGGTCAGAATCTAGCTGCGATCCGATCGGGATCGGAGTCCAGTGAAATCGCGATCAGATTCTAGCCAAAATTTACCACAATTATTGCCGATTGTTGTGGCACTGACGGCCATAATTCGTCGGATTCCGATTGCAATCCGGTCGGAATCCGACTGCTCATTACGGAGATGTCGAGTGACCAAGGGGCAATGACAGTTCGACAGGAAAGAGTTACTGTGCACTCCCCATTAATCATTCCATGTGCAAAAACGAAAAATACACAATAATTTCCATCACTATCCGTCACAAATGTGCATTTCTCACGTGGATCACTCGCTCGACGCCCGATCGAGCCCCGCCGCCGAGCGATCGAAATCCGACCGTAGGCCGATTAATGTCGGACAACGATCAAAATCCAATTGCATTGCGGCTGCCAGCATTGCGGCTGTTAGCATCCACAATCGCGGTCGTTTCCGACTAGAATCTGACCGTGATCTGGTCGGGACCGATGTTCGATCAGATTACGGTCGGATTCCAACCGAAAAATGCCGCGATTGAGGCGGCTAGCGACCATAGTGTTGGCAGCTACAAATGCGGCTGGATTCCAACCGAATCCGATCACGGTTCGATCGGGCTCCGATCCCTACTAGATCTTGCCCGAATTTCAGTCCGAAACGGTCACGATTTTGACCGCCAACGACTGCAGCATTGGCGGCCGCAATTTGACCAGATTCCGATCGAAATTCGATCGGAATCCAACCGTGGTTCGATAGGAATCGGAGCTAGCCCAATCGGATCACGGTTGAATTCCGATCGGATTGCGGCCAGAAATGATCGCAATTGCGACTGCCAGCGGCCGCAACATTGGCGACCGCAATTCGATCGAATTCCAACTAAAATTTTGTCAGAATTTGGTCGTGTTTGATCGGCCAATCGACTGGTTGCCAGTGACGAAGAAGAAGACAGTGAAATCACTGTGTATTTTCTATTACTCTGCACCTCCGTTCGATCAGACGATGAAGAACGAGTTGTGCACGAGTCACACACAAATTGTCGCGCATCATATCAAAACTATATATATATATATATATATTACAAATACAACGTAAATAATGTTTTTAAATAAAAAATTAATATTTAAAATTATTCAACTATAAATACTGATACATGAATTAGATTTATAGACGCAACTAAATTTAAAAAAAAAGTTAATTAAGAAATTGTAATGAATTTTTAAGATTTAACTATAAATTTAAAAAAATCAATCAATCAATTGTGATTGATTGATTAAAAATATTAACAGTAAATAATTAATTAATATATGAGTTGTATTGATTAAAAGGTACGTACCCCCTGATTTTTAAACACTGCTAAGATACCTTTCACTTGGAGGATAATCTTTTATCCTTATAAAAAAAAGTCTCATTCCTTATTAAATCAGTTGTGAAATTTCTTTTAAGCTCTTTTTTTCTCTTTTAACAATATATCATTCATACTTGTTATAATAATATCTCATACATACCAGTTGTTTTTGGTGAAGTTCAAATTGCTTGGTTTGGATTTCAAGATGAAGATTAATGTACTCTAACAATTGAAATCAAACATTTTGACTTAATTAAGCTACCAAATCAATAGAAAATTCCACCAAATCTGTCAATTATAAGAAATAAAAAAGTTCATTATATTCTATCAGAGTCGGCTCTGGGAGGAGGTCTCGCCCAGAGCACAAAATTTAGTCTTAAAAAAAAAATATATAAAGGGGTCCAATTTTTATAAAAATAAAATATTCACTATTAAAAGGTCCCTTTTTTATTATTGTGTTCAGATCCATTAAAAATTTTATCATTCCAAGATCGCCTTTTTATTTTATTAACAAATGCTTTCATAGCTCAGTTGGTTAGAGCACCCGTTTAGTAAGCGGGAGGTCTTGAGTTCAACTCTCAATGAAAGCAAATTAAATTTTGTGTGATATTTTATTTTTATTGATAATTTAGGTGTCAGTTGCTCTCTGTAAAATAATCCAATGTTAAAGTCTTAAGTAGTGTTTGATTTGAGTGCGGGAATAGGAACGAAAATACAAATTAAATTCGGCAATTTATCAAGGGCGTACGTGAAGTTTAGAATTGCCCAAACAACACCTTATACTTTCATATTTACCAAATGACGCACTTAATTTTCTTTTTATCCCTCCCGCCAAACAGATCTATAATTTAATGTTGAAAGAGAATTTGCATACATCCGAGCCATCCAAATGTCACTTCCACCCGCATGGGAGCCCCCTGCTTTCCATACTATTGATGAGCATCACACGCAGGTTTCCCCCGTAAACCAATTGAGCAAAACATTTTTGATGAAATGCTAGTAGAAACTCTGAAAGTCTAGATATTGTCAATGACATCACTTCTCCAAAGAATATCTGGGTAAGGTTTTCATAAGTTGACGCAGCTCATTCACTGTCTACTTCACATAGTATTATCATGTATGTATGTGTTTTTATACTTGAGACTGCTATGAGGTTAATAAATACATTGTAGGAGGTTGTATAACCAAGTTTGTCATGTACTCATAAATATGAGATAGGAATTTCATATCAAAATTTGGCACGCACCCATAATTGCGATGTAGGAGGTTCATAACCAAGTTTTGTCGCTACCTAAACAAATTCCACCTAACTTAAAAGGTGATGCTTTGATTTAAATCCCAAGACTACTGAAGTTCCCTGATTAATATTCCCAGCACTAGGAGATTGAATCTGTCCGAGATAGTAGGTGGTGCTGGGAATGAAATTCCCAGCACCATCGTGTCCCTCAAATTTAAAATCCAAACACCAAGGGAGATTGAAACTAGCCTGGATAAAAAGTGATGCTGGGAATTTAAATCCCAGCAACATCGTGGTTCTGGGATTCAAATTCCCAACACCATTGAGGTTCAAGCAATTCGGGATAAAAGATAGTGTTGGGAATTGAAATCCTGTCACCATCGTGGTCCTGAGATTAAAACTCTCAACACCATGGAGGTTTGATAATTCGGGATAAAAGGTGGTGCTGGGAATTGAAATCCCGGCACCACCGTCGTCCTAGGATTCAAACTCCCAGCACCATGGAGGTTCAAGCAGTTCGAGATAAAAGGTAGTGTTGGGAATTGAAATCCCGACACCACCGTTGTCCTGGGATTCAAACTCCTAGCACCAGACAGATTGAACCTGGCCGAGAGACAAGGTATTGTTAATTCAAATTCCCACAACACCGTGGTCCTAAGATTCAAACTCCTCGCAATACCATGGGGTGTTGGGAATGTAATTATCAGCACCAGGGAGATTTAAGTTACTGAGATGAAAGGTGGTGCTAGGAATTGAAACCCCAGCAACACTGTGATCTTGCGATTAAAATTCCAGTACCATAGAGATTGAACTGGTCGAGATAAATAGTGGTGCTGGAAATTTATATCCCAGCACCGCCGTGGTCCTAGGATTCAAACTCCCAGCAACACCATGGGGTGTTAGGAATTACATTCCCAACACCAGGGATATTTAAGTTATCGAGATGAAAGGTGGTGCTGGGAATTGAAACCCCAGCAATACTGTGGTCCTGCGATTAAAACTCCCAGCACCATGGAGATTGAACTGGTCGAGATAAATAGTGGTACTGGAAATTTATTTCCTAGCACAACCATGGTCCTGGGATTCAAAGTCCCAGCAACACCATGGGGTGCTGGGAATTACATTCTCAGCACTAGGGAGATTTAAGTTGCCGAGATGAAAGGTGGTGCTGGAAATTGAAACCCCAGTAACACTGTGGTCCTGCAATTAAAACTCCCAGCACTATGGAGATTAAACTGGTCGAGATAAATGATGGTGCTGGGAATTTATGTCTCAGCACTACCATGTTCATGGGATTCAAACTCCCAGTAACACCATGGGATGCTGGGAATTATATTCCCAGCACCAGGGAGATTTAAGTTGTCGAGATGAAAGGTGGTGCTGGGAATTGAAACCCCAGCAACACTGTGGTCCTGCGATTAAAACTCTCAGCACTATGGAAATTGAACTGGTCGAGATAAATGGTGGTGCTGAGAATTTATATCCCAGCAACACCGTGGTCCTGGGATTCAAACACCCAGCAACACCATGGGATGCTGGGAATTACATTCCCAACTCTAGGGAGGTTTAAGTTGCTGAGATGAAAGGTGGTGCTGGGAATTGAAACTCTAGCAACACTGTGGTCTTGCGATTAAAACTTCCAGCACTATAGAGATTGAACTGGTCGAGATAAATGGTGGTGCTGGGAATTTATATCCCAACACTACCGTGGTCCTGGGATTCAAACTCCCAGCACCATAGAGATGGAACCTGGCCGAGATAAATGGTGGTGCTGGCAATTTATATCGGAGATAAATAAAGTCCTCTAGGCGAGTGGAGTGCAAGCGTGGCCTAAACTATCATCCTCCACCTTTCCTTAGGCTCCCAAACCATAGTTCTAAACATTCATGCTCTGTGCCAACATTCAGACGAGTGTTCCAATTTGCACGCACCCATAACTGCTGGCAGGAGTGTTGGAACTAAGTATCTCTCTGCGCATAAACCTTCTAAATGTCTTCCTCTTCCATTCCATATCGACTGTTCCTAATTTCAACATCTCTAGGTCCATCATTGGGTTTCGGTCAAAACCCATTGATGGCCCTATCCAACTCAAATTTGTAGGTTAGTGAAGTGCATAATTAGGAAACCTAACCCTAAACTCTCATCCTCCACTTGTCCTTAGCCTTCTAAACCCTAGTTAAAAAAATTCAACCTACGTGCCAGTATTGTTATCACACTACATATAATTATTTTGATTTTAAAAACCTTTGCAGGGATAGCCCGCTTCCTAATGAAGTGTTCTCATTTTTTGAAACAATTGAATAAAATTTGAAGGATAAAGAGTTAGATGATCAAGACTCCATAAATGTGTCCCCAAGTAATATACCATCTTCATCTCACTTTACTGATGTGGGGAATAGAATTACCAGTGATCAACACTTTGATATAAATAGAGAAGCTTCTTCCATACTCGAAGAAGAGTTTGTCACTACTACTACAATAGTTGATGAATATTTTGAAGAAACTTGGAGTGAAGAGGAGGTAAGTGATATACAAGTGATAGAACAGTTAGAATATACAAATTCTTCGGAAGAATTCTTAGTTGATGATATCTAACATGAAGAAGGTGAGTTAAACCCAGATCAGTACAGTGACTTAGGAGAAGTGTTCCTAATTTCTGATGATCCCTATGTTTTAAATCCACGAATAACCCAATTAGCAGCTGTCAGTTCATCATATCCAAATGAATTTTTCACTGGACAAGTTTTTTTCTCCCGATAAGAGTTTAAAGATGCACTAATAAGGCATGTGATGCTAAAAAAATTTATATACAAGCCAGTTGACACCAGACTTAATAGAATTAAAGTTATTTGCTTCAATCAACCATGTTCATGGAGATTAGTTGCAAGTGGAGACGTGGAGTTTGTTAGGACCGGTGACTACGCTAGAGGGGGGGGGGGCGAATAGCGTTTTGAAAAACAATCTAAATTTACATAGTGGATATACTAAAATGAACAACACAACCAAAACAAAAAAAAACAAAAAGAGAACAAGCACAAGTGACACAGCCGATTTTTACTTGGTTCACAGCTCTCTCCTAGAGTTGCCAGTCCAAGGCCTACCTCTATATTTTCTCCTTTTCGAAGAATACTTCGAAGGTGGAGAAACCTCTTAAAACTTACAGATTACAGACTCTCTATATATGAAATTAATACATGAATTTGAAATGAACCGATAAGAAATATCTAAACAAGATCCTAGACAGATATGCAAATATAGATTATCACAAATGGAAAGCAATGGAAACCAAAAACCAACACACACAACTCTTAACCTTCACAGGTGAGACGTGGAGATAGTGAGATGATCACGAGTGCAACAATGGTCTTAGCCGTCCAGATTTTCAGAGCACCAGCCAAACAGAATTCAGAGCACTAGTAGAGACAATTGACATGACTCTTTCTCAGACGATCCATCAACCACAGGCAAGAAAGTCAGATTTAGTTGGTTGTCAAACGATTAGCAGCACCAAGAAACACAAACAAAAGGTTGTTTTTCAATCACAGGAAAACTCTCAGTTTCGTTTGAGCGATGCCCTATCGAAAACAGAGTCAGCCCTTTTTATTTCGGCGCAACCCGAATCCCTTGACCTTTGCTTCAATCTCCAATCAATTTTGTCCACACCATTTGAAAATGTCCACGAGCCAAAAGATTAGGTCATCCACTCGAGCAGAAACCTGTAAAAATCAAACACGCGGAAGAACAGATAGAATTTGTTACTAGAATCGCAAACTGGTTTCCCACCAGTCGAGGCGACAGTTGAGCGCCCCTTACGTCTGTGCGATTTTTCTAAAGGCCAGTCGAGGCGTTAAATGCCGAGGTTTCTTCTGTTGTAGTCGAGGCACCAGTCGAAGCTCACACACTTCTATCCGCAACTGCCGACTATCAGTCGAGGCACTGCCTCGACTGCCTCAGTCGAAGAGCCGATCGAGGTGTCGACTCGACTGCCAACTGTCCTACAGCACTCCCATTAGCTGCTACACGCGTTCAATCGAGGCACTGCCTTGACTGATCCTAGTTTTTGGCAAATTCTTCGACTGATAAATGCAATAGGGCAATAGTTGAGGTGTCAACTCATTGTTGTCCTTATGACCCATTGTTTCAGTCAACTCTAAGACTGAAACATGCCTAGTAAAGACTCTACCAAAAGACCCTTTACTTGCCAAGACTCCGGCCTCCAGTCATTCTTGGACTTTTCACCTTGCTGCTTCCACAAGGAATTTCTGCCTGCCAAGGAATTGCCCTTCTTGGACTTTTCACCAAGGTACACCCTTGGATTTATCATCTGTCAAGGAATTAACCATCTTGGACTTTTCACCTTGCCGCTTCCGCAAGAAATTTCTGCCTACTGAAGAATTGCCCTTCTTGGACTTTTCACCAAGGTCCACCCTTGGATTTTTCCAATCGCCAAGGAATTAACCATCTTGGACTTTTCACTAAGGTCCACCCGTGAATTTTTCCAGTCACCAAGGAATTAATCATCTTAGACTTTTCACCAAGGTCCACCCTTGGATTTTTCCAGTCGCCAAGGAATTAACCATCTTGGACTTTTCACCAAGGTCCACCCTTAGATTTATCTTTCACCAAAGCACTTGGATTTCTCACACCAAGATTTACCCTTTGGATTTCTCACACTTACGCTACTTAAACCTTTGTCAAACATCAAAACATAATTTAGAGCAATAGCCCCAATAGTATCCCCCTTTTTGATGTTTGACAACCCGTTTAAGTTTAGGTGACAACCCGTTTAAGTTTAGGTCACTACTAGTAAAAACAATCAAAGTCACTTTACTCACAGATCTAAGATTAGGTTAAATCTGAGATATTAGTTCACTGAGATCACAGATAGTACTCACACACACACCTAAACCACACCTAAACTATAAACTTTCTCTCCCCCTTTGGCAAACACCGAAAAAAAAATTAGTTAAATCAGAGATATTGGATCAAGTCAAGGTAAATCATGTAAATCAAGTAAATCAAGTAATCAAGTGTTAGTCAAATTGGATATGGATTATATCAGGGTAAATCAGAGACTTGGTCATGGCAAATCAGAGATTAGAGTTCAGGTTATGGTAAATCAGAGATTAGAGATTAGGTCATGGTAAATCAGAGATTAGAGTTCAGATCATGATTCCACACCATACACCTAAGTCATAAATTCAAGAGAGATCACAGATTTTTGCATCTAACCTATAAACATTTTCTCCTCCCCCTTTTGACACCCCACTGAAGTTGGTTTTGTAAAAGTTAGATTTGGGATTTAGATATTAAACCCTTCATTAGGTCACTGATGTTGACTGATATTAGGTAAATCAAGGATATCAATTCAGATTAGATGATAAACCAAAGATATCAGCTTAGGTTAGATCAGTGTAATCAGAAATAAGTTAGCTAAACTCCCCCTCAAAATTATCTTCCCTAATTCTTCTCCTTCATGCACTTTAATTTTCGAAATCACCTATATCATGTATTCATATTCTATTGTAAGGTCGCCCTTGTAATGCTTTTCAAACATTCTCTAGCGTTAGGAGTGGTAAACCAACCTTAAATGATAAAAAACAAACAAGGTAAGATCGAATGACAGATCCAGTCGAGGCACTGGTCGAGGTCTACTTGCGTCTGGAGTTAAAAATTACACATAGTCGAGTCCCCAATCGAGGTTGACTCGATTATGTGAGTTTTGTGTTTAAGCCACACAGGGTATCAGTTGAAGTCCTAGTCGACTCTAACTCTATTCATTCAATAGATTTGAAATCAGTCGAGGTTGCGCCTCGACTATCATTCAGTGGAAACCGGTCTACATTTTTAAACCAGACTGGTCAGGATTTTGATCCGGTCTGGATTTTGAATCAGTTTGGAATTTAAATCGACCTGAAATTTAAACTAATCTAAAATTTAAAACGCTTTGAAATTAAACTAGTTTGGAATTTAAACCACCCTGAAAAACCAGTCTAAAACTTTAAACCGCCCTGAAAAAAACAAGTCTGAAATTTTAAACACCCTGAAATTAAACCACCCTGGGCTTAAACCACCCTGGGATTAAAACATCCTGGGATAAACATACAGGATAAAGCGCTTGGGATTACATCGCCAGGCATAAACATGGAATTAAACCGGTCGGTCGGGATTTTGGAAAACTGGTCTGGATTTTCAAAAACTAGTCTGAATTTTAAAAAAAAACTAGTCTGGATTTTCCAGTCGAGGCGCAAACTCGACTGTTCATTGATAAGTGTAACTGTGAAGTTTTTTTTTCAAACTGAAGTTCAGAAATCCATATTTAATTTTAGAAAATTCAATAAATCTTGAGGTTTTTCGTATACAATTCGTACATCATAATCTAACAGGAAAAAAATCCATATAGGCTATAATACCTAAGATTTCTTTAGATTGACACAAGTTTCAGACTTTCTAAATCATGAGTTTTTAAGAAGAAATTTGTATCAATGTTCTCTGTAATGGATCCCATCACTAGATAGATTCACCATGGTAAAAAGCATACATTTTCTACACTAGCTAAGAGTTTATCCTTGGATATGTAATTATTGTTTGGATTTTAAGGGATCTGATCAATTCTACTTGGTTGGAATGCGATACAAGTTCCGCTGACTTCACTTTTTATGGTAAATTTGTCCTTACAATCAGTGAGGGTTTATTACTTACTCAGTATCACACATCCCTAAGACCCTTCATTTCTAAAGGATGATCCAGTCCTCATCCCTTGTTGAAGATCTGATTTTGAGAATGACTAGAGATTTGTCCTAATGGATCTTGATGCTTGAGATGTGTCAAGTACTTGATCATTTGATACACCTTCAAGCAATGACCCTTGTAACTAGACTTTTCTTCAACAAAATCAATCTTAACTCCCTCTACTTCAGTGTTTTCATGTAATCTAGTTTTCTTCAGTCCATATTCAACTCCATGATCACTTCTAATGAAGTTTTTTTTCAATCTCAATTCTTTTACCAAAAGAAATAAAAATGTTTTAAGGACAACATCCATGAATATCTAGAGTAATCATTAAATATTACTAAACAATATTTGTTACCATTCAATTGATTTAACAGTGCTACAATCAAATAGATCTAGATGTAACAAGTCTAAAGTTGTAGAGATACTTACAGAATCCTTGCTCTTGTGTGACATTTTCATTAGCTTACCTTAGTGACAAGCATCACACTACCTGTACTTCTGAAGTTTAAGCAGTGGCAGTCTCCTTATCAAACATTTTTCTAGTCAACAAACACTTTGACATATATATATATATATATATATATATATATATATATATATATATATATATATATATATATATATATATATATATTTCCTTCTATATTCTAACATAGTATCATTTTAGTTATTGTGTTTGGAGTATCCACTGTTAATATATCAGACTGATGAACACTCCCCCTCGACCGTTTGCCTACTTGACATGGAAAATAGAGGTTTTAAGAACCCAAATCTTGGGTCCTTTAGCTTCCAAAATATATTTCCTAGGTATCCAAGCCTTAGTTGTTTTAGTCTTCCTACCAAAATTCCTAGAGAATAATGAAATGAAACTAATTTCTTGTTGTTTAGGTCTATAACCTATCCCAGCTTTGTTATAAACAGCTCGTTGTGAGTTTAGTATCATGTTCAGGGTCTGAGAGCTAGAGGTGAATTTCTCAAGTGTGCACTTGAGATCTTCCACCTGTGCATTCAGAGATTTGTTCTCATCTCTGAGTTTCTCAAATTGAGGAATGTTTGTACTAATTTCTACCACATGCTCCTTAAGGTTTTTTAATTGTCCTACTTCAGTTTTCAACAATTTAACCTTAGACTTGGTTTTCTCTAACATATCAGATAAATAAGCAATTGTTTTATAACAGTCTATAAGTTCAATAGAATTTACCTCCTCACAATCTGAAGACGATGATGTCGAATCTGAATCTCCATTTGTCCTTCTCCTTTTTGTTTCTGTCTCAGAATTCTCCAATGCTATCAGGGCAGTGTTTCGACAGGTCTTCTCCTCCTTGTCCTCTTCTGATGACCCGGATGAAGACTCATCCCACGTGGCTCTTAAGACTTTTCTTCTCCTTCTCTTTTCTTCTTTCTTCTTGTTGGACCTCCTGCTTCTCCTCATCATTCTTCTCACAAAGTTGGCCATCTCGCTAGATGAGGACTCATCATCTCCGTCAGATTCTGTGGAAGAAGATGATGACTGTTCCTTCTTCTTCTTTCCTTCCCTATTTTGATCACATGCAATCAAAGCAATATCTTTCTCTTTTTGACCTTTATTAGCTTGTTCATGAAGCTCCATTTCACAAAATAATTCATCTATTTTTACATTTGACAAATCCCTTGATATCTTATATGCATCCACCATGTATGACCACAAGACATGTAAAATACCGAAAATAAATTAATAATAATAATAATAAGGTATTCGGATTAAATGCCTACGTAGCTTTTGGGGGTTTAAATAGATGGTTGGGTCGATTTAGGCTAGCATGGATTTAACCTAGGTTAGCTTAGCCACAAGAGAAATAAGAAACCCCGATGCGCCTTTTAGGCATTGACAAACTTCATGTGCATCCTTAGATAAATTATTGTATTTATTAACTGTGGTGATCCCAGTTAAATGTGGTGTAGTTGTAGAGTGTTTGTCCCTACATAGATAACGTGGTGATTAAGGTACGACAGTGCTTACAGAAGTGGCATGGGTCAATTGCGGAGAAGGTCTAAAGTACTTTCCTAGATTTAGATGATCTTCACCTATTTTGGTCACGACGTCAAGGTTCATAAGACCCTCCATGATTTATCTCACTCACAATGACCATAAGACAGATCGATGAAGATCACTAGATTAACATTTCCAATCTTTTATAATAGTAGTTATAAAATGTTGTCAATGGTTGCGATTGTGGTTGTGGTTGTCAATGGTTGCATCGTAACTCGATTGAACTTCGATGCCGATCTGATTGCGATCAAAATTCGACCAAATTATGGTCGTCATCGGCCACAACAATGGTGGCTATAATTCGACCATTTTTATGTCAGAATTTGGTCAGGATCTAATCGATCGGACGATGGTGATGGCCTCGATAGATTCAGGCATTGGTTATAGTGTTTACCAATGAAGAAGAGTCATGGGTGTAGAGATTGTGTATTTTCCAATTACGATGATCGAACGATGAAGAAATTATTATCCACGCATCACGTGACATAAGATGTGCAACAGATTTTATATATATATATATATATATATAGACAGTCTCACGATTGTCAATGTATCACATCCATATATATATATATATAGTTGTGATTTTTATCGAAATTCGATCGTGATCGGATCGACAGTGGATTTCGATCGGATCGCTGTCAGATATCGATCGAATCACGATTGAAATTGATCACTATTGTGGTTGCCAATGGCTACATTGTAATTCGATCAGATTCCAATGCCGATCAGACTGCGACTGAATTGCGATCGGAATCCGACCGAATTATGGTCGCCATCCACAACATTGGTGGTCATAATTTGGCCATTTTTCTATCAAAATTTGATCGGTCGAACGACGATACCGGTGATGACGATCCCGATAGATTCAGACATTGGATATAGTGTTTACCTACGAAGAAGAGTCGTGGGCACGGAGACTATATTTTTCAATCACGATGATCAAAATTATTGTCCACGCATCACGTAGCATAAGATGCGTAATAGATTGTCCCCACAAGGATGACATGGTGGCTAAGGCACGGCGCAGTTTACGAATAAGGTAAGGATCAATTCCGGAGGAGATCTAAAAACATTTTCTGGATTCAAATGACCTTAATTAAGGCCCATAGGACTCCCGTAATTTATCTCTCTCACAATGACTGTGAGATAGGCCGATGAAAACCGTTAAGTTGACGGTTTAAAGGTACGCAGTTAACTGATATTGTCATCCGGCCCTATCACTGTCGAAATCGATCGTCCGATTCTAGCGGCCGATTTTGGCCGTGATTCGATCGGTTGGCAGTCGATTTCGGTCGCGATTCGACCAGTCGACGATGACGGTGACGACGACGATGATCCCGATAGATTTAGGCATTGGTTATAGTGTTTACCAATGAAGAAGAGTCATGGGCATGGAGACTGTATTTTTCAATCACGATGATCAAAACTATTGTCCATGCATCACGTAGCATAAGATGCGTAATAGATTGTCCCTATGGGGATGGCGTGATGGCTAAGACACAACGTAGCTTGCGGACGATAAGGTAAGAGTCGATTTCGGAGGAGGTCTAAACACTTTTTCTGGATTCAGATGACCTTAATTAAGGCTCATAGGATCCCTGTGATTTACCTCTCTCACAATGACTATGAGATAGACCGATAAAAATCGCTAGATTGACTGTTTAAAGGTACGCAGTTAACTGATATATATATATATATGTATAAAATCTCGCCGTCAATCCAAATGTAATGTAAAGTCTCTCTCACCGTCTTATCCTAATAAATATAAGATAACTAACAATAAAATTAAAGGATTCGAATTCCAATAGCACGAAAGTTCAAAATAATATTTTTTTTGTTTATCATTATAAATTGGGTGAGAGTAAGTATTGTCTTATTTAGATAACTACAAAGACAACTATAATAAACCATAGTTAACTAATTAATTTTTTAGAGGTAATGAGAAATTAATATTTAAAATTATTTAAGTAATATTCTTTTTAAGTTGTCTTCTATCTCCCTCTTTTCTCTTAAAAGTTCTAAGATTTTAAAATTTTATTGGAACTCAAAATTTAAAGTGTTTTTATTTTCAATCATTACTATAAACACGGAGACAATACAATATCTTTAAAGAAAAGAAGGTCGCTTTCGTTTAAACTTTGACAATTATATATATAGAAAGTGTTGGAATTTCTTCCCATGATGCATGATGGAAATATATAATTTGATGTTTGGCAATATTGATCTAACAGTTGATGTTAGCATTATTAATTTGTGTAACGTGTTCAGTCATTATTATGTGCAATAAGTGTTGCACATGCATTATGGTTACACATATATTGTGCATCCAATGCATTAAGAAAAAAGGAGATGAAAGGTCTTTGGTAAGGATCCGTCCAAGTTATAAGAATAGAGAGAGAGTCACTGCGGAGAGACAAGGGTTTTTTTTTTTTGTAAAAGACTATGTGTCTTATGCGAGGAGCATCCAAGATGGAAAAAGAGGGATTTGATTTGTGAACTAATAGAGGGATTTTTGCTTTGTAATAGTCCTTCAGACGACAAGCACAATATCACCAAATCTTCTTCAGTAGGTTCTGAGTAATTGACAAACTCACTATAAATTGTTTACAGTTTTGATTGTAGAATATAATTCATGTGATGGAAAGGAAATAATAATTCGGTCTGATCACTTAGTTCGATGATGATTCAATGACTTGAACTGGTGGAGCTCGGTATAGTAACATGAACTTTGTCCTATTTAGCCTCTCGACAGACTTTTTGGGTTATCGAGATATCTTTTTGGATAATAGATCGATGTATCATTCTTTGCAACCTCATTATCAACTTAATTTTGTTCGTCGTCGAGTTATCCTTTTGGATATCGACATATTCTTTCAAGTGTGTATCCACTTTGTGTACACTCCTATGGGTAAGCTTATCTCTACCGATAAGAATATTAAGGTTGAGATGGAAAAGCAATTTTTTTTTCTTTAAGATGATGTTGTCCCACTTAAATGCTTATGGTTTTTGACAATCACCTCTTAAGATATAGCAATCTATGTCTCAAAATAAGAGCACTTCAAATTTCAAGCTCCGGGAAACTTTTGAAATCTTAGAACTCTTAAGAGAGAATGACAAGAGAGAGATCAAGAGGAGAATTCACCTCTTGAATTTTTTGTTTTGAGTCTTTGATGACTAGATTGCTATATAGGCGGCATGTAGGGAATTGATACCCTCAGTGTCTCCTCGTGCGCGTCGACGTACACAATTGAGGGGGGCAGACCTACGTGGCATGGTCAACACTGATCAACATGTGGCCACCCCCTCTCAGTTGCGCACATCGACGCACAAAGATCGGCACCCAAGGTATCAAACTCGTATATATATTGATGTGGATGTAATACTATCCATGGGACCAATAGAGAGTTGGGAGTAGGGCCTATTAGGAACTTGGCATCATTAGAGGCGAGGTGAATAGCGATTCAACTCTTGATCGTCGATTTCGTTCGTGTGTGCATGTCTACAAATCATTAGTGTGCAGTGGAAAATAAAAAAATAAACAATACGAATAACACAAGCACAACAAATCAATTTTTATATGGTTCGGAACCCCCGGTTCCTACTCCACGGTCTAGCTCCTAACGATAGATCCACTATCATTTTCTCCTCCTCGAAAATCTTCCGGAAGCGGAGAAATCTCTTACAACCTGAGCTTGTACAAAGAATGCAACCAAATACAAAATATACAAGTGAAACGAAGAACAAGAATCAAAACATTTTACACAATGAAATCTTTGCTTAATCAATGTTTGGTTGCTTCGAAATGACTTAGAAGGTTTGAAATACAACACTTCCCCTTCAAAGTCACCAAAAACTAACACCTTTAAATCACCTTGCAATCCCTTTTTATAGGCTTCTCATCTGGCTGATTTTTGCCTATCAGTCGATTGATCTTACTCCCAGTCGACTAGTCAATCAACCATTGCTCTTTAATGGCTAATCCATGTCGGATTTTGACTTGCTATAGTGCACCAATTGACTTCCATAAATCACCAGTTGATTGGTGAGCTTTGGTCGAACTGGTTGGTTAAGATGGAAACATTATGTTCAATTCATAAGATGAAAATATTATTCACAATCGACTGTACTGTAGCAGTTGACAGGTGAATAGTAGCAGTCGATTGCTATTGTTCACAGTTGATTGTAATGTAGCAGTAGATTACTATAGAAGTCGACTGGTGAACAGTAGCAGTCGATTGCTACCATTCACAATCGAGTTCTAAACTCAACTGTATGAACAAGAATACCACTGATCGTAAACCCTATCACCGATTGATTCTCGCCCCGCTTATTTCAAGTCAACTCTCCCTTCACTTGGTATTCGATTGACCTCAATCTACTAAGATTTTTTTCATCCGACACTCAATCACCCTTGATCTATCGGAACTTCTCTTTGCCAAGTATGGTCACCTTGACATGTCGAAACTTCACTTATCAAGCATGGCCACTTTAACCTATCGGGACTTCCCTTGTCGAGCACGGTTATTTTGACCCGCTAGGACTTGACTTTCCAAGCACAATCACTATGATCTGTCGGGACTTCACTTGCCTAGTCATCCACTCACCATGACCTGTCATGACTTAACCGACACCAAGCATCCAATCCTCCTTGACTTGCTTGGATTTTTCACTTGTCAACTCTTTGTTGGACTTTCACCACTAAATGTTTTGTCCTCCTTGACTCACTTGGATTTCCCACTTGCCAACTCTTTGTTGGACTTTCCACCACCAAGTATCTAGTCCTTCCTGACCCACTTGGATTTTTACCTTGCTAATATCTGGTTGGACTTCACTCGTCAAATATTTGGTCAATCTTGACCTATTTAACTTCTCATCATATCTCATCCATATGACTACAGATGTCTCATACTATCCTATAATTATATTATCGTACATATTATCAAATATTGAAACTCAACTTAAGCCTCACTCAAGCTTGGTCAACCTTGACTTGAGGCCAATTTCACCAATAGGGGAGACTCGAGAAACCAAGAGTGGAGCGAGTCGGGAGTGGGGCGACTCGAGAAGGCAGAAGCGAAACGAGTCGGGAGTGGAGGAAACTCAGAAAACCAGGAGCGGAGCAAGTTGAGAGTGGGGTGACTCGGGAAATCAAAAGTGGAGCGAGTTAGGAGTGGGAGCAACTCGGGAAACCGAAAGAAGTGACGAAGCAGGAAACTTCAAGGCACGAGGAGACAGAAACCTAAGGACCATAGGGGAGATTCCTCCTGACAACTGTCAGGTCTAGTCTCCTAATGACTTCACCCCACAATCACTCTCGAACACGTAGCAAGCCAAGTGGAGATTCTCTACAGTGATTATTCCCTCACAACCCAGCAAATGTGTTACCGATGAGTAACCAAGAGGGGCAAAGTGTTGGTACAATTGGTCTCAGGTCAAGGTTGACCGAGTTGGGATCAAATTGAGTTTTTATATTTGACAATATGATTAGAGGTAAAGGATGGGATGAAGAAGATTGTTGGTGTAATCAATCTTAGATCAAGGTTGGCCAAGCTTGAGCTGGACTCAAGTTGGAGTTGCATTTGAGTATGAGTGATAATATGACTATGGGATGGTATAGAACATCCATAATTATATGGAGATGAGCTAAAAGTCAAGTAGGTCAAGGTTGACCAGATACTTGATGAGTGGAGAAAGACAAGTCGGTCAAAGTTGACTGGACACTTGGTGTTGAAAAGTCCAACTCGGAGTTGGCAAGGAAAATCCAAGTCGGTCAAGGTTGATTGGACACTTCGTGTTAGAAAATCCAACTGGGAGTTGGCAAGGGAAGTCCAGATTGGTCAAGGTTGACTATAGACACTTGGTACAAGGAGAGAAAAATTCAAGCAGGTCAAAGAGGAATAGATGTTTGGTGAAGTAAAGTCTCGGCAGATCACATGGTGACTACGCTTGGCAAGTGAAGTCCCGACAGGCCACGGGATGACTGTGTCTTGTTAGTGCATTTGGCCTAGGTCACGATTGACCAGACTCGAGTGAGACTCGAATAGTATTTTGATGTTTGAAAATGGGTTTGACCATTGTTTGATAATAGATTGATCATATGGTTGACATGTATTTGACCATATGAGGAGATAGCTTTATGGGGAGATTGTTGAAGCAATCGGCCTCAGGTCAAAGTTAACCTAGCTCGAGTAGGACTCGAGAGAAGTCCAAGTTTGGATACTTGGTATGGAAAATCCAAGTCATGGGTACTTGGCATGAAAAGTCTAAGCATGGGTCTTGGCAATGGTAAAGTCCAAGTCATGGGTACTTGGCATGTGAAAGTCCAAGTCATGGGTACTTGGCATGTGAAAGTCTAAGTCATGGGCACTTGGCATGTCAAAGTCCAAGTCATGGGTACTTGGCAATTGAAAAGTCCAAGAATGGTCTTGGAAATGGAAAGTCCAAGCATGGGTCTTGGCAATGGAAAGTCCAAGTCATGGGTACTTGGCAAGGAAAATTCAAAGGTATAGTCTTTCTGGCATAAGTCCAAGTGTGTAGTCTTAGCAACGTAAAGTCCAAGTGAACTTTGTTGGTGAAAGTCCAAGTATGGATGATTGACAATTGGGAAGTCCAAGGGTGTGATATTGGCAGCGTAAAGTCCAAGCATGTAATCTTGGTAGTATAAGTCCAATGTTTGGCAGCATAAGTCCAAATGTACCTTGGCAAGCAACTTGGTTAGCATGACATAGCCAATGAAGATACTTGATAGCTAGCGCAAGGATGAAAAGTCATAGACTCGAAGGATCCAAGAGGCATAAGGCTAATAGAAGCGAGTTGAAGGCTTAGTTCTAGGATAAGGGAGTTTAACAAGTATGAGGGGATCATACTTGAGGTTAAACTTCATTATTGAGATTTATCAGTTGACTAGTGTATTGGACAATTGACTGACCGAGTATTTGATGTTCGGGAGTCGAGTTAACTTAGAGAAGTCTACTGGGATTATAATCGATCGACTGATCATGTAGTTGACTTAGGCTCGACTGCTCGAGTTGTGCTCTGATAGTCGACTGCCATGTAGGGCAGTCGACTACCATGTATTGGCAGTCGACTGCTTGGTAGGGAAGTCGATTAGCCGAAGTGGCCAAGGCATTAAAACCCTCGGTAGTTGACTTGGCAATCGACTAAGGGTTGTCAGTCGACTGCCAGTATTGACAGTCGACCAGTCTTGAAATGCCACGAGCACAAAAGATCTGGTAGTCGATTGGGCATTTGACTGGGGGTTGATGGCAGTCGACTGCCAAGGTATCCGTTTGCTAGAATGTCAACATGGATTAAGTCCATTGTAAGACAATGATACTGTAGGCAGTCGACTGGTGTCTTTTGGCAGTCGACTGTCGGACGGAAATCCAAGTTGCACGAAGGCATAAAAGAAGCTCAACGGGGAAGATTTCGACAATGATTTTTGGATCGATTTTAAAGGAAAAGTATTGTTGTATTCCAGTCCTTCAAGAGGAATCAAAATCAACCAACAAGCAAGCAATCAAAGGTTCTTCTTGTAAAGTTTTATTTACTTATTATTGTATTTGTTTCTTGTTTTGGTTGTATCTTGTATTCTTATTGTTGTAAGACATTGTAAGGGGTTTCTCCACCTCCGATATTATATCAAGAATGAGAGATTTATTAGTGGTAGTGTGCATCACTAGAGGTCGCTATTGAGCTCACCCCGAGGAGTAGGAATCCTAGTTTCGAACCACGTTAAATCTTCTTGTTGTGCTTATGTATTTCTATTTGTATTTCACTATGCATTAACTTTTTGTAGACGAGCACAACATGTTCGAGCATTGAAATGGAAATGTGCTATTCACTCGCTCCCCCCCCCCCCCCACCCCTAGTACAATGTCTGATCCTCAACATGGATGTTAAGTAAAGTCCCGACAGGTCTGGGAGATCATGTCTGGTGAGGGAAGTCCCGGCAGGTCACGGAGTGACTATGCTTGACAAGTGAAGACTCGACAGGTCTAAGAGACCGTACTTGACTAGGGAAGACCCCGCTAATCAGGGAGATTAAGCTTGACAAAAGAAGTTCTAGTAGGTTACGGTTGACCGGATATTAGGCAAGGGAGGATAGTCCTGGTAGGTTGAGGTCAACCAGATACCAGGTGAAGTGTGAGTTGGTTTGAAATGAGGCTGAGACTGAGACATCAGTCGACTGGTAGGGTTTACCAATTGACTGGTAATAGTGTTAGAGCAAATGTTGAGTTTGGGACTCAACTACCAACTCAACTGGTGGAGCAGTCGATTGATCGGGTTGATCAGTCGACTAGTAGAATGAGTAGCGACTGGTGTCACTAGTGGAGCAACCATAGTGTTCAAAACTTGATTGAAAACTCAACTAGCTAAGGCCAATCGACTGATGGATTAATCAGTTAATTGGTGACACTGTAGCAAAGCACAGAAAGATTGGTAGATGACTGACAATGAAACGCAGTCAACTGGTGTCGATTTAACAAGGCATAGAAGGATAGCAATTCACATGACCAGTCGACTTGGTTTAGTAGTCGACTGATGGATAATGAAGTTGATTGATGGGGTAGAATCCAATGTGGGTTATATCGTTGGAGCATTAGATCGCGCAATGGTCCATTGACCAATCGATTGGGAGGCAAAAATTAGCTCAATGAAGACCCTATAAAAGAGGGTTCCAAGGTGATTTGAAGGTGTTGGTTCTTGGAGATTTTGAAGGGGATTTACTGCTGCATTACAGACCTTCCAAGTAGTTCCAAAGCGAACCAACAAGTAAGCAAGCAAGTTCGCAATTATGTAAAAGTATTTTCACTTGTTCTTTCATTTGCTTTTATATTTCGTGTTTAGTTGTTCTTGTTGTAAGCTCTAGGTGTTGTAAGAGATTTCTCCACCTCTGAAAGATTTCCAAGAAGGAGAAAGCGATAGTGGGACTATCGGTAGGAACTAGGCCGTGGAGTAGAAACTGAGGATTCCGAACCATGTAAAATCCAGTGTGTTATGTTTGTGCCTTGTCTTTTGTTTTGTTTATACATTATTTTTGTCGTATTAACATTTTGTAGACGAGCACACAAATCAAAGATCAAGATTTGAGGTCGCTATCCCCCCCCCCCCTCTCCTCCTCCTCCTACTCTAGCACGCCAAGGTCCTAACACAAAAAACCTCGATGATGCTATATAAATGCAAATTATGGTAAAGAAAAGTTCTCTGGTATTTTTTGCTACCGAATACTTTTTACTTGCCCAAATGTCCAATTTTTATCTTTATTCTTCTGTCTGAATTAAACATCGAAGTGTTGTAGTCGAAGCATCGACAGTTATTTGACTTGTATTATGTTTGACAAGATACTGTCAGTACATGAGCACTAGATAATCGAACCTGAGTTTTGATAATGACAAAGGTTCGAAGTTAAGTTATATTGTGATCTTATATTTGGTGTTAAGATTGCAGGATAAAGTAGGTATAAAGTACTATTGGATCTAATTAGGAAAAAGAAGGTTCAAATAAGGTTTGGTAAAGCTAAGCAAGGTAAGAACCTTGTGTGTGGAGTGGTAAGGTCACGACCTCAAGTACGGGGAAAACCTTAGGCGGCAGTCTGACTAAGGGTTCCGGAGGAATGGGAAAGTCAAGATCGGACAATCAAAGACTGTTGTTGCTACTCTATGTACACTGGTGTATTACTGTGTTAACTTTGTGATGCAGTAAAATAACACCAAGAATAGTTCTGGTTAACTTCAATTGACCGAAAGGGACACTAGTCGACTGGACTAGGTCCAGTCGACTGAACCATGGTCCAGTCGACTAGAACAGGTTGAGATAAACTGCAACTTCATCGGATCTAGATCTGGATGAAGTTAGATGCCTAGAGTCCATTGGATCAGGTCCAGACGACTGAAAAAACTTTATAAAAGTAATTTCGACCAGAAATCCTAGACGTGAATTCCTAAGTTGTTGTGCTATCATCTTGTGCATCTAATGTTGCTATGATTTTATTACTCCAACCGTGTGCTTCACTTACATCATCTTGAGTTGGTATTGTTGAGTTTATTTTCATTACTATCATTAGTACTTCAATTTTATAAGGAGTGGTAAGATTGTTACCACCTCCTTAATCTTTTGTAAAAACTGTGTCTCTTACCTCCAACGAGAAAGAGACTTCTTATGGATTGTTCATCGATAGCGATCAAGGATTGTTAGCCTTGGATTAGAGCCTCGCGATTGTGAACAAAGTAAAAAAACACATGCGTTCTTATTTACTATTTCTTTGTTTGTTTTTCGCTATGTTATTACTTTGATTTTATGACTGAAAAAGAAAAAGATTTTAAAAATGATATTCCTCCTCCTCTAGCGTTCTTTCTGATCCAACAGATACTGCTATATATATATACACCCCTATGTGTGCACCACCATGTGTGTGTGTATATATATGCACACACACACCACACGATTCGTGCATGGAAACGAGAATGCACAATAACGTCCATCACATACAAGCACCCATTTCTCATGCTCGAATAGGAAATGAACAGTAACTTCCCCGTCAAAGTCTCTCTCCGTCCATGGCCGCTTGGCATTGTCGCCGAGCGGGTGGATTTCAATCGGCGTCAGAGTCCAACAGGATCACAATTGAATTCTGTTAGGACCTATGCGCCCACTAGAGGGGGGGGGTGAATAGCGATTCGACGTTCTTGATGGAATTCATTCGCGTGCCTGCTATAAAGGTTAGTGTACGCAGTGGAAACAATAATGATAAAACAAATACACAACACAAGCAATACACGAGATATAACGTGATTCGGAATCTCAAGGTTCCTACTCCACGGGTTGGGCTCGTAAGAGCCTTAGCGATGCAAACACACACCACTAATCCAATAAACTCCTTCTCGACAACAAGTCGGAGGCGAAGAAACCTTATACAAAGATTACAACAGTAATACAATAAAAAAACAAGCAAATACAATAGAATGCAAGTAAAGAAAACATTACAAAGAGGTTTTAGATGCTTGCTTGTTTGGTTGCTTGAGCTGCACTTGGAGACCCTGAATTGCACCAATAAATCATCCCAAATTGCCTCAAGAAAACTTGGCCAAATCCCTCTCCACGAGCTGCTTTTATAACATGTATTTGGGCTGGATTTTGCCTAGCAGTCGACTGATCGAGACCATCAGTCGACTGCTCCTGTAGTCGTTGTCTCACAACGGCCCGAGCCAAGTTGGATAAGTTCCAACGAATAGACCATCGATCGACTGATCATATCCATCAGTCAACTGATCGAGTCATCACTCAACTATCAAACCCTAACAGTCGACTCGGAAACATTACGCTAGATAACCCGATAGCGATCGGTGATCTCCAAATCGATCGACTACTCGGGCCATCGATTCATCCCAATCGATTATCGATTGCTAGGCCCTAAACTGTAGTCAAACACCAATCTACTCACATCATTCGACTGCTCTTAATATCAGTCAACTGATACACCTCAAACATGATATTTTATCCCAAGTATGATGCCCTCATACTTGCTAGACCATCCTTAGCCTAGACCTAAGTCTTCTAGTCATCTCCATCAGCCTCATGCCTATCGGATCCCAACAAGTCATCAATGACTTGTTCATCCATACGCTAGCCTTCAGGTGCTTCCATCAGCTATTGTCATGCTAATGTGGTCTACACCGCCAAAGCACATTGGGCTTATGTTGCCAAGACTACCGCTTGGACTTTACGTTGTCAACCATTGGACTTATGCTGCCAAGACTCCACCCTTGGACTTTACACCGCCAATATCAACCCTTGGACTTTCCAAATGCCAAGTACCCATGACTTGGACTTTCACCGTCAAGACTACACCCTTGGACTTATGTGGCCAAGACTAAACCCTTGGACTTTCCATACCAACCCAATGTTGGACTTTCCAAATGCTAAGACTCAAGCTTTGATTTTCCCGTGCCAAGACCCATGTTTGGACTTTCTATGCCAAGTACTTAAGACTTAGACTTTCCCATTGTCAAGTGTCCCACTTGGGCTTCTCCATCATATGGTTAACCCCAAGTCAACTATACAGTTAAATAATGGTCAAATCATCATCAAATAGTTAATCATGACCTTGGTCGATTGCACCAACAATCTCCCTAATAAATTGTCAAATATCAAAACACTACTCGAGTGAAACTCAAGTTCGGTCAATCATGACCTAGGCCGATACTGCACCAACAAATTCCAACCGAATTGAGATCGGAATTGACCGCGGCACTGGCGACTGCAATTCAACCAGATTCTGGCCAGATTTTGATCGGAATTCGATCACGATTTAGTCGGACTCTGGTGCCTATCAGACCGCGACTGTATTCCATTCAGAATCTGCCCATGGTTCGGTCGGCTGATAGGTTGGACTACGACGACAACCGCGATGGATTCAAAGGTTATGCTATAGTACTCATCGGATAAGATGACACGGGTGGAACACTGTACATTTTTTATTTACTGTATAATCCCACGAATTAAACGGTGATCAACCACACTTTGAGCCATTTCATCTCCGTCTAATTCATGGTTCGGTCGGCTGATAGGTTGGACTACGACGACAACCGCGATGGATTCAAAGGTTATGCTATAGTACTCATCGGATAAGATGACACGGGTGGAACACTGTACATTTTTTATTTACTGTATAATCCCACAAATTAAACGGTGATCAACCACACTTTGAGCCATTCCATCTCCGTCTAATTCACGGGATTACATAGTAAATAGAAAATGCTCATGCTCCCACCCGTGAAGTTCTTCTCCGATTAGTACTATAGTCAACTCCTGAATCTGTCGAGGTCACCGTCGTTATCGCATTTCGATTGATCGGATCGCGACTGATTTCCAATCGGATTGCGATCGAAATTGACCGTGATTGTAGCCACCAGCAGTTGCGACATTGGCGTCACAATTTAGTGGGATTCCATTTAGGGTCCGATCGACATCGGAGTCTGGTCAGACCACGGTCAGATTCCAATCAAAGTGCAGCTGAAATTCGATTGAATTGTGACCGCTAGCATCGTGGTCACTGTTGATCGCAATTTGGTCAGAACCTAGCTGCGATCTGGTCGGGATCGGAGTTTAGTGAAATCGCGATCAGATACTAGCCAAAATCCACCACAATTATTGCCAATTGTTGTGGCATTGACGGCCATAATTCATCGAATTCCGATTGCAATCTGGTCGGAATCCGACTGCTCATTACGGCGATGTCGAGTGGCTAAGGGGCAATGACAGTTCGACAGGAAAGAGTTACTGTGCACTCCCCCATTACTCATTCCATGCGCAAAGACGAAAAATACACAGTAATTTCCATCACTATCCATCACAAATGTGCATTTCTCACGTGGATCACTCACTCGATGCCTGATCGAGCACCGCCGTCGAGCGGTTGGAATCCGACTGTGGGCCAATCAATGTCGGACAACGGTCAAAATCCAATTGCATTGCGGCCGTTAGCATCCACAATCACGGTCGTTTCCGACTAGAATCCGACCGTGATCTGGTCGGGACCGATGTTCATCAGATTACGGTCGGATTCCAACCGAAAAATGCCACGATTGAGACGGCTAGCGACCACAGCGATGGCAGCCGTAAATGCGGTCAGATTCCAACAGAATCCGACTACGGTTCGATCGGGCTCTGATCCCTACTAGATCGTGCCCGAATTTCGATCCGAAACGGTCACGATTGTGACCGCCAATGACTGCAGCGTTGGCGGCCGCAATTTGACCAGATTCCGATCGAAATTCGATCGGAATCCAACCATGGTTCAACAGGAATCGGAGCTAGCCCAATCGGATCACGGTTGAATTCCGATCGAATTGCGGCCAGAAACGATCGCAATTGCGACTGCCAGCGGCCGCAACGCTGGCGACCACAATTCGATCGAATTCCAACTAAAATCTTGTCAGAATTTGGTCGTGCTCGATCGGCCAATCGACTGGTTGCTAGTGACGAAGAAGATGACAGTGAAATCACTATGTATTTTCTATTACTCTGCACCTCCGTTCGATCAGACGATGAAGAACAAGTTGTGCACGAGTCACGCATAGATTGTCGCGCATCATATCAAAAACTATATATTTATTGCAAATACAACGTAAATAATGGTTTTGAATAAAAAATTAATATTTAAAATTATTCAACTATAAATACTGATACATGAATTAGATTTATAGAAGCAACTAAATTTAAAAAAAAAAGTTAATGAAGAAATTGTAATGAATTTTTAAGATTTAACTATAAATTTAAAAAAATCAATCAATCAATTGTGATTGATTGATTAAAAATATTAACAGTATATACGAGTTGTATTGATTAAAAGGTACGTACCCCCTGATTTTTAAACACTGCTAAGATACCTTTCACTTGGAGGATAACCTTTTATCCTTATAAAAAAAAAGTCTCATTCCTTATTAAATCAGTTGTGAAATTTCTTTTAAGCCCTTTTTTTCTCTTTTAACAATATATCATTCATACTTGTTATAATATTATCTCATACATACTAGTTGTTTTTTGTGAAGTTCAAATTGCTTGGTTTGGATTTCGAGATGAAGATTAATGTACTCTAACAATTGAAATCAAACATTTTGACTTAATTAAGCTACCAAATCAATAGAAAATGTCACCAAATCTGTCAATTATAAGAAATAAAAAAGTTCATTATATTCTATCAGAGTCGGCTCTGGGAGGGTCTCGTCCAGAGTTCAAAATTTAGTCTTAAAAAAAAATATAAAGGGGTCCAATTTTTATAAAAATAAAATATTCACTATTAAAAGGTCTCTTTTTATTGTTTTGTTTATGACCCATTAAAATTTTTATCATTCCAAAATCGCCTTTATATTTTATTAACAAATGCTTTCATAGCTCAGTTGATTAGAGCACCCGTTTAGTAAGCGGGAGGTCTTGAGTTCAACTCTCAATGAAAGCAAATTAAATTTTGTGTGATATTTTATTTTTATACATAATTTAGGTGTCAGTTGCTCTCTCTAAAATCATCTAATGTTAAAGTCTTAAGTGGTGTTTGATTTGAGTGCAGGAATAGAAATGAGAATACAAATTAAATTTGGCAATTTATCAAGGGCGGTACGTGAAGTTTAGAATTGTTCAAACAACACCCCATACTTTCATATTTACCAAATGACGATGCACTTAATTCTCTTTTTATCCCTTCCGCCAAACAGACCTACAATTTAATGCTGAGAGAGAATTTACATGCATCCGAGTCACAACTAGAAATCCCGAGCCATCCAAACGTCACTTCCACCCGCATGGGAGCCCCCTGCTTTCCATACTGTTGATGAGCACCACACGCAGGTTTCCCCCGTAAATCAACTGAGCAAAACATTTTTGATGAAATGCTAGTAGAAACTCTGAAAGTCTAGATATTGTCAACGACAACACTTCTCCAAAGAATATCTGGGTAGGGTTTTCAGAAGTTGGCGCAGCTCATTCGCCATGTGCTTCACATAATATTATCATGTATGTATGTGTTTTTCTACTTGAGACTGCTATGAGGTTAATAAATACATTGTAGAAGGTTGTATATCCAAGTTTGTCATGTACTCATAAATATGAGGTAGGAATTTCATATCAAAATTTGGCATGCACCCATAATTGCGATGTAGGAGGTTCATAACCAAGTTTTGTCGATACCTAAATAAAATCCACCTAACTTAAAAGGTGATGCTTTGATTTAAATCTCAGGACTACTGAAGTTCCCTGATTGATATTCTCAGTACTAGGAGATTGAATCTATCCGAGATAGTAGGTGGTGCTGGGAATTTCATTCCCAGCACCACAGTGTCCCTCAAATTTAAAATCCCAACACCAGGAGAGATTGAAGCTAGCCAGGAAAAAAAGTGATGCTGGGAATTTAAATCCCAACAACATCGTGGTCCTGGGATTCAAATTCCCAGCACCATTAGGGTTCAAGCAATTCGGGATAAAAGATGGTGCTGGAAATTGAAATTCTGTCACCATCGTGGTCCTGAGAATAAAACTCCCAGTACCATGGAGGTTCAACAATTCGGGATAAAAGGTGGTGCTGGGAATTGAAATCCCGGCACCACCGTCGTCCTAGGATTTAAACTCCCAACACCATGGAGGTTCAAGCAGTTCGAGATAAAAGGTAGTGTTGGGAATTGAAATCCCAACGCCACCGTTGTCCTGGGATTCAAACTCCCAGCACCAGACAGATTGAACTTGGCCGAGAGAAAATGTGTTGTTAATTCAAATTCCCGTAACACCGTGGTCTTAAGATTCAAACTCCTAGCAACGCCATGGGGTGCTGGGAATGTAATTCTCAGCACCAGGGAGATTTAAGTTACCGAGATGAAAGGTGGTGCTGGAAATTGAAACACCAGCAACACTGTGATCTTGCGATTAAAATTCCCAATACCATAGAGATTGAACTGGTCGAGATAAATGGTGGTGCTGGAAATTTATATCTCAGCACCACCGTGGTCTTGGGATTCAAACTCCCAGCAATACCATGGGGTGTTGGGAATTACATTCCCAGCACCAAGGATATTTAACTTGCCGAGATGAAAGGTGGTGTTGGGAATTGAAACCCCAGCAATACTGTGGTCCTGCGATTAAAACTCCCAACGCCATGGAGATTGAACTGGTCGAGATAAATGGTGGTACTGAGAATTTATTTCCTAGCACCACCATGGTCCTGAGATTCAAAGTCCCAGCAACACCATGGGGTGCTGGGAATTACATTCTCAGCACTAGGGAGATTTAAGTTGCTAAGATGAAAGGTGGTGTTGGGAATTGAAACCCCAGCAACACTGTGATCCTGCGATTAAAACTCCCAGCAGGAGATTGAACTGGTCGAGATAAATGGTGGTACTGGGAATTTATGTCTCAGCACCACCGTGGTCTTGGGATTCAAACTCCCAACAACACCATGGGATGCTGGGAATTATATTCCCATCACAGGAAGATTTAAGTTGCCGAGATGAAAGGTGGTGCTGGGAATTGAAACCCCAGCAACACTGTGGTTCTGCGATTAAAACTCTCAGCACCATGAAAATTGAACTGGTCGAGATAAATGATGTTGCTGGGAATTTATATCCCAGCACCACCGTGGTCCTGAGATTCAAACACCCAGCAACACCATGGGATGCTGGGAATTACATTCCCAACTCCAGGGAGATTTAAGTTGTCGAGATGAAAGGTGGTACTAGGAATTGAAACCCTAGCAACACTGTGGTCTTGCGATTAAAACTTCCAGCACCATAGAGATTGAACTGGTCGAGATAAATGGTGGTGCTGGGAATTTATATCCCAGCATCATCGTGGTCATGGGATTCAAACTCCTAGCACCATAGAGATGGAACTTGACTGAGATAAATGGTGGTGCTGGCAATTTATATTAGAGATAAATAAAGTCCTCTAGGCGAATGGAGTGGAAGCGTGACCTAAACTATCGTCCTCCACCTTTCCTTAGGCTCCCAAACCATAGTTCTAAACATTCATGCTCTGTGCCAACATTCAGACGAGTGTTTCAATTGGCATGCACCCATAACTGCTGGCAGGAGTGTTGGAACTAAGTATCCCTCTGTGCATAAATCTTGTAAATGTCTTCCTCTTCCATTCCATATCGACTGTTCCTAATTTCAAAATCTCTAGGTCCATCAATGGGTTTCGGTCAAAATCCATTGATGGCCCTATCCAACTCAAATTTATAGGTTAGTGAAGTGCATAATTAAGAAATCTAACCCTAAACTCTCATCCTCCACTTGTCCTTAACCTTCTAAACCCTAGTTAAAAAAATTCAGCCTACGTTCCAGTATTGTTATCACACTATATATAATTATTTTGATTTTAAAAACCTTTGCAGGGATAGCCCGCTTCCTGATGAAGTGTTCTCATTTTTGGAAATAATTGAATAAAATTTGAAGGATAAAGAGTTAGATGATCAAGACTCCATAAATGTGTCCCCAAGTAATATTTCATCTTCATCTCACTTTATTGATGTGAGGAATAGAATTACCAGCGATCAACACTTTGATATAAATAGAGAAGCTTCTTCCATACTCGAAGAAGAGTTTGTCACTACTACTACAGTAGTTGATGAATATTTTGAAGAAACTTGGAGTGAAGAGGAGGTAAGTGATATAAAAGTGATTGAACAGTTAGAATATACAAATTCTTCGGAAGAATTCTTAGCTGATGATATCCAACATGAAGAAGGTGAGTTAAACCCAGATCAGTACAGTGACTTAGAGGAAGTGTTCCCAATTACTGATGATCCCTATGTTTTAAATCCACGAATAACCCAATTAGCAGCTGTCAGTTCATCATATCCAAATGAATTTTTTACTGGACAAGTTTTTTCCTCCCGACAAGAGTTTAAAGATGCACTAATAAGGCATGTGATGCTAAAAAACTTCATATACAAGCCAGTTGACACCAGACTTAATAGAATTAAAGTTATTTGCTTCAATCAACCATGTTCATGGAGATTAGTTGCAAGTGGAGACTGTTAGTGCAATCAACTCAGGTCATGATTGACCACACTCGAGTGGAACTCGAGTAGAGTTTTGATGTTCGACAATAGTTCACAATGTGGTGTGACCACATGACTAGTGGATGGTATGGGACATCCAAGGTCATATGAGGAAGACTATTGGAGAAGTCCAAGTTTGGTGACTTGGCAAGGAGAAGTCCAAGTATGGATACTTGGCAAGGGAAAATCCAAGTCGGTCAAGGGAGACCGGACACTTGGTGTAGGAAAAACCAATGGGGAGTCAGTGAATAAAGTCCCAGACGAGGAGTCTTGGCAGTGAAGTCCCGAAGGTGACGCCTCTTGGCAGTGAAGTCCTAGATGAGGAGTCTTGCCAGTGAAGTCTCAGAGGCAAGGCCTCTTGGTAGTGAAGTCCTAGACGAGGAGTCTTGGCAAAGGAAGACCCGGCTGATCAGGGAGATCAAGCTTGACAAAAGGG
This sequence comes from Wurfbainia villosa, assembly GCA_025175895.1. Classification (NCBI taxonomy): domain Eukaryota; kingdom Viridiplantae; phylum Streptophyta; class Magnoliopsida; order Zingiberales; family Zingiberaceae; genus Wurfbainia; species Wurfbainia villosa. Next base: position 5,971,381 of record JAKLTH010000238.1, read on the forward strand.
AAGTCCTGGAGACGAGGTCTCTTGGCAAAGGTAGATCCGAGAGCATGACGATAGCCGATGGAAGCACTTGAAGGCAAGTGCAAGGATGAAGAGTCATGGACTCGAGGGATCCGGGAGGCGTGAGGCTGATGAAAGTGGGTTGAAGGCTTAGGCCTAGGCTTAGGGTGAGTATCAAGTATGAAGGGATCATACTTGGGGTGTTAAACCTCATTGTAGAGGTATAATAGTCGACTGCTAGGTTGGATCAGTCTACTGGGCTTCGTTTGTAGGCAAAGAGAAGCAAGCTAGGCTCAACCAGCGCCTCGACTGGAGTATCAGTCGAGGCAGCGCCTCGATTGGAGGTGGCGACTGGTGCCTCAACTCGAAGATCTAGAAGGAGGCTCAGAGACGAGGCATGCTCGACCGGCGCCTCGACTGGAGGACGCGACTGGTGCCTCAACTGATTTCAACAAAGGTATGAAGACGACGACACAAAAGCAAGGTGGCTCGACTGGCGCCTCGACTGAGGTCGCAATCGAGGCGGCACCTCGACTGCGAAATGACCATTGCGCTCAGAAGGCTTCAACGCAGATCTATAAGAAGGGGCTTTTAGGGCTTCTTCAGATACGATTCTTGCACAGATCTCTTGGAGGTTTTAGGGGGGATTTGAAGAGAGGTGCTGCTTCATTTCAGGGCCTTCAAAGTCATTTCAAAGCGATCTACGAGCAAGCATTCAAAAGCCCTAAATCTGTAACGTGTGTTCATTTGCTTTTGTATTTGTTGTATTTGCTAGTTTTATTCCGTTCTTATTATTGTAAGGGCCTTGTGAGAGGTTCCTCCACCTCCGGTGTGTTCACCGAGAAGGAGAAGTGATATAGTGGTGGTGTGCATCACTAGAGTCTGCTAGGGCTCGCTCGTGGAGTAGGAACTAGGGTTCCGAACCACGTAAAATCCTCATGTTGTGCTTGCTGTATGTTTTGTATGTGTATCTATATTTGTATTTGTGTTTCCACTACGTACTAACAATTGTAGACAAGCACGACGATTGAAATCCATCAACGAATCGAAGAATCGATGCGTAAAGCTATTCACCCCCCCCCCCCTCTAGCGACGCCAACGGTCCTAACAAGTGATATTAGAGCAAGGTTTTGCTCTAAGAAGAAGAAGACGCACCAATATCAACATGTGGTCTTCATTCGGACTAATCGCCGAGGGAGCTAAAGCTAGAGAAGATGGAATTTGAGGATGGATTTGGACATGACGTTCAATTTCCACCGCCATATGGTTTCGGAGGATTTGCTCAATGGAAGACGATGACAGAATTCTTCTTCCAAATGAACATAGAGGAGTGGTTTGCACTAACCGAAGGGTTCAAGACTCCAACGGACAAAAAGGGACAAGCTCTAGACCGGAGTAAATGGACTGAGGGGGAAGTCCAAAGATTTGAGGCAAATGAGAAGGTATTGGATATTTTAGTTAATTTAATACCTAACAATGCTTTGTGTGATTTAGGGAAGTTCATGGATGCAAAAGAATTATGGGGAAAGCTTGCTGAGCTCAATGGTGAAACTTCCATGATTCAAGAAGATGAGGAAAAATCTGAAGGTTTGAAATGTTCATCGTCTCAAGTGAGTAAAGATCCGGAAGATGATAGTTGTTCACCATCTGAAGAGGAAATTATGGAAACCTCCATGCCAAGGATTGAGGGGGAGGTTAAATCTTCAACCCCGGAGAAAGAGCAAGAGGAGCCTTCTACCTCGGGGAGAAATGAAGAAGAAGTCCAAAAGTCTCCAATCACTCAAAAAGGTATCTTAAATTCAATTGTTAAGGATAAAAATCATATAACATGTTTTGAGTGTAAGAAAGTAGGATACTATAAGAGTAAATGCCCAAAGGAGGTTAAGAAAAGTCAACCGACACCAAAACCTCAAGAAAAGTCAAAGGATGCCGATGTCCCAATCAAGAAAAGCAAAGAGCACATTGTGTGTTTCAAGTGCAATCAACGGGGACACTACCGAAGTCAATGCCCTAAGGGGAAGAAGAAAGGGCAAGAGGGAGCATCACATGTAGGGGGAGCCTCCAAGGCAATCCCTAAGATATATTTTAGTCATGCACTTTCAAATTTTAATATCAAAAGCATGCTAGAAATAATATTAATTCACTTGCAATTGTTCATGAGAGGCATGCTAAAAATAACAAGTTTTATTGTTTAGGTGCTAAGCATGTAAATTTGACTAAGGACAATGCTAGACTAACTCTACCCAAGGATAGGAGGGTAGAGAACAATAACCTAGGCATCAACCCTAAATGGACTAGACATATGCCTAGAAAGAAGAACATCTCAAGAGTAAATGAAAAATCGAAACTTGAGATATTAGAAAAGGAAAATCAAGCTTTGAGGTCAAAGCTTGAGAAAATGGAGAAGACCCTTAGGAAGATGAAAAATATGATTAATGGGTCTAATGAACAAAACTTAGGTTCTATGAGGCAAGGTGCATCTAAGGACAAGCAAGGCTGGGTCACAAGCCTAGGTCCAAGATAGATAAGCCTACCTATCATAGTGTTCTATATAATTATGGAACAAGTTCTAGGTCTAGGAGTACCAAGGTCACAAGGGAAGTCATTCCTAGAGTTGACCATGGTAAGTGTCTAGTGGCTAAGGTTTCAATGAAATCTAGGAAAGCCACTAACAAGGTTATAAGGGAAGCAATCTCTAGGGTTAACCTTAACAAGATCAAAATGACCAAGGCTTCCAAGTCTAGGAGGGTCATTAGAAAGGTACTAAGGGAAGTTATCCCTAGTGAGTACTTACTAAACCCAAGGAGCTCCAATAGGTATTGGATTCCTAGGAGCGTGATTGATTCACGCTAAATGGATTAAGATGTGTCAATCTTAAATGGATGGGTAGTTAACCCAATCATAGCAAAGTTGGCACTTTAGGTCATTTTCAAGGTTTTGGATACTTTGGAATTAAGGTTGATTTTAAATCCTAAAAGTTTTTAGGATGTGCCAATAAATTGCATGGAAGTTGAAAATTTTAATCAAATTGGCACAATAAAGTTTTAGAGGTCATGGTGTGTCATTTTGAATTTTTGACACACTTAGGAGATAAATGGCATTATGGCAAAATGAAATTAATTCCAACAAATGGCAACAAAGATTAAGAACTTAGGTATTTTCATGCCTTTGCATCTTATTTGTCATACATTGTTTGTTTTGCCATGACATGACATCATATTTACCTTTTATCATATAAAATGTCATGATCATGCTTAGATCTATTGTTTTTAATGTCATGTTAGTATTTAGGTTTATGTTACATACCATGACATCATGATTATTGGCACATGGTTTATTTATGCTATCTTATATTTCATGATCACTCATGCATTTATTAAAATTGATTAAGGACAATGGCATGACTTGAAGTCCCATGTATAAGGGAATCAAGTAGAGTTGCCTTAGAAAATGCATGAGGCCTTAATTTAAGATGAACAAAACCCACATTTCACATTAAATTGACATGTATGTGTATTGATACACTCTAGATACATGTGAGATGCTAGGATATGAGTTAAGTTCAAGGTGCATAGTTTTTGCATCTAGATGAACTCAAATTCATCTCAATCATAGGCATAAATAATGAGAAAAGCTAGTATACAAGTCATGTATACTTAGCCCATAAACCATAATTGAAATTAAGGTTTTGAAAACATTTTAAAATCCTTTTGAAAACCCTTGGTGAAGTCTATCTTTTGATAGCTATTACCATTGAGAAGATTGAAATAAAGTTGCCCTAAAAACATTGAAAGTTTCCATGTTTTTGAACTTTGTATCATTCTTTGAATTTAAAAGATATTTTCATAGAAAATTATTTTTCCCCTATGGTATTTGGCATAAGTAATGTGTGGTTAAAATTTCATGATTTTTTGAATTTTCTAGAATTACTTATGCATTTTCAAGTTAATTTGAAATCGAAACTTGAAACTACCAAGGAGGCACCTGACCGAATCACAAAAATGCCCTAGAATTAAGCCCGTGAAACTATCCTGAAATTAAGGAAACTGCCCTAAAATTAACGAAACTGCTCTGAAATTAACGAAACTACCCTGAAATTAAGGAAATTGTCCTGAAATTATACTAAACAACCCTGGAATCACGTCAAACTACCCTGAAATTTTTCTAAACCACCCTGGAATCATGTTAAACAACCCTGGAACCTTATTAGACCATTCCTGGAACCATGTCAAACTGCACCATTTTTGTCTTACAAAGTTGGTTTAAGCCATCTGACCATAACCCAACTAGATAACTACTCCTACACCTCTAATGTGCTTAGACAAGCATTGAAAAGGTGAGATTTTCATTAGAAATGAATTAGAGTACAAATCAAATTTTAATGGTTGTGAAAGTTCAAATATGAACTTTTATCCTAATTTTCTAGCGTTTAAGGATTCTATTGGCTTAGGAACTCTCCAAGGACATTGTTGGTGCAATGGTCTAGGGGGAGTAAGCCTTTAGGGGGATATTATCCATTTAAGTATAATGGATGATGATTTATCACAAAAGGGGGAAATGAAAGTTTGCTTTTCATCTAGTGATAGATCACTAAGGAGAATGAGGGCATTCAAGATGCATGATGACCAAGGAGGAGAAAGACAACGAAACATTGAGAACCTTGGTGGACTTTTTGATGTGTGTCAAGAAGGGGGAGAAATGCAAGGGGGTTAAGTTAGGCTTTTAACTTAGGATACCCTAACCCTTTAACTTAGAATACCCTAATATACACAAAACCCCAAAAATTTCAAAATTTGAAATTCTAGATTGGGAACACTTCGTGATGCTTTGGCATAAGAAGTGTCAAGTTGGGTTTATGGGATAAACTAACTTAACTGTATTGTCAAACATCAAAAAGGGGGAAATTATTGGTGCAATCGACCCAGGTCATGATTGACCAGACTCGAGTAGAGTTTTGATGTTCAACAATAGTTCACAATGTGGTGTGACCACATGACTAGTGGATGGTATGGGACATCCAAGGTCATATGAGGAAGACTATTGGAGAAGTCCAAGTTTGGTGACTTGGCAAGGAGAAGTCCAAGTATGGATACGTGGCAAGGGAAAATCCAAGTCGATCAAGGGAGACCAGACACTTGGTGTAGGAAAGACCAACGGGGAGTTGGTGAATGAAGTCCCGAACGAGGAGTCTTAGCAGTGAAGTCCCGGAGGTGAGGCCTCTTAGCAGTGAAGTCCTGGACGAGGAGTCTTGGCAATGAAGTCCCGGAGGTGAGGCCTCTTGACAGTGAAGTCCCAGACGAGGAGTTTTGGCAAAGAAATACCCGACTGATCAGGGAGATTGAGCTTGGCAAAAGGGAAGTCCCGGAGGCGAGGTCTCTTGGCAAAGGTAGACCCGAGAGCATGACGATAGCCAATGGAAGCACTTGAAGGCAAGCGCAAGGATGAAGAGTCACGGACTCGAGGGATCCGGGAGGCGTGAGGCTGATGAAAGTGGGTTGAAGGCTTAGGTCTAGGCTTAGGGTGAGTATCAAGTATGAAGGGATTATACTTGGGGTGTTAAACCACATTGTAGAGGTATAACAGTCGACTGCTAGGTTGGATCAGTCGACTGGGCTTCGTTTATAGGCAAACAGAAGCAAGTTGGGCTCAACCAGTGCCTCCACTAGAGTATCAGTCGAGGCGGCACCTCGACTGGAGGTGGCGACTGGTGCCTCGACTCGACGGTCTGGAAGGAGGCTCAGAGGCGAGGCGGCTCGACCAGCGCCTCGACTGGAGTCCAGTCGAGGCGGCGCCTCGATTGGAGGACGCGACTGGTGCTTTGACTGATTTCAACACAGGTATGAAGACGACGGCACAGAAGCAAGGTGGCTTGACTCGCACCTCGACTAGGGTCGCAGTCGAGGCGGCACCTCGACTGCGAGATGACCGTTGCGCTCGGAAGGCTTCGATGCAGATCTATAAGAAGGGGTTTTAGGGCTTCTTCAGATATGATTCTTGCACAGATCTCTTGGAGGTTTTAGGGGGGATTTGAATGGAGGTGCTGCTGCATTTCAGGGTCTTCAAAGTCATCCCAAAGCGATCTACGAGCAAGCATTCAAAAGTCTTAAATCTGTAACGTGTGTTCATTTGCTTTTGTATTTGTTGTATTTGCAAGTTTTATTCCGTTCTTATTGTTGTAAGAGCCTTGTGAGAGGTTCCTCCACCTCCGGTGTGTTCATTGAGAAGGAGAAGTGATATAGTGGTGGTGTGCATCACTAGAGTCCGCTAGGGCTCGCCCGTGGAGTAGGAACTAGGGTTCTGAACCACGTAAAATCCTCATGTTGTGCTTGCTGTGTGTTTTGTATGTGTATCTATATTTGTATTTATGTTTCCGCTGCGTACTAACAATTGTAGACAAGCACGACGATTGAAATCCATCAATGAATCAAAGAATCAACGCGTAAAGCTATTCACCCCCCCCCCTCTAGCGACGCCAACGGTCCTAACAGAGACGTGGAGTTTGTTAGGACCGGTGACTACGCTAGAGGGGGGTGAATAGCGTTTTGAAAAACAATCTAAATTTACATAGTGGATAAACTAAAATGAACAACACAACCAAAACGAACAAAACAAAAAGAGAACAAGCACAAGTGACACAGCCGATTTTTACTTGGTTCACAGCTCTCTCCTAGAACTGCTAGTTCAAGGCCTACCTCTATATTTTCTCCTTTTCGAAGAATACTTCGAAAGTGGAGAAACCTCTTAAAACTTACAGATTACAGACTCTCTAGTTATGAAATTAATACATGAATCGGAAATGAACCGATAAGCAATATCTAAACAAGATCCTAGACAGATATGCAAATATAGATGATCACAAATGGAAAGCAATGGAAACCAAAAACCAACACACACAACTCTTAACCTTCACAAGTGAGACGTGGAGATAGTGAGATGATCGCGAGTGCAACAATGGTCTTAGCCATCCAGATTTTTAGAGCACCAGCCAAACAGAATTCAGAGCGCCAGTAGAGACAATGGACACGACTCTTTCTCAGACGATCGTCAGATTCAGTTGGTTGTCAAACGATTAGCAACACCAAGAAACACCAACAAAAGGTTGTTTTGCAATCATAAGAAAACTCTCAGTTTCATTCGAGCGATGCCCTATCGAAAACAGAGTCAGCCCTTTTTATTTCTGCGCAACCCTAATCCCTTGACCTTTGCTTCAATCTCCAATCAATTTTATCCACGCCATTTGAAAACATCGACGAGCCAAAGATTAGGTTATCTACTCGAGCAGAAACCTGTAAAAATCAAACACGCGAAAGAACAGATAGAATTTGTTACTAGAATCGCAAATTGATTTCCCACCAGTCGAGGCGACAGTTGAGCGCGCCTTGCATCTGTGCGATTTTTCTGAAGGCCAGTCGAGGCGCTGGCTCAACTGTTCATGTTAAATGTCGAGGTTTCTTGAGGCACTACGCTCACTCTTCATTCGTAGTCGCTGACTATCGGGCCGAGGCACCGCCGATCGCTTCGACCAAGAGCCGGCCGAGGTGCCGCCATCGCCAATTGTCCTGCAGGACTCCCATTAGCTGCTACATGCGTTCAATCGAGGCACTACCTTGACTGCTCCTAGTTGTCGACAAATTCTTCGACTAATAAATGCAATAAGGGAAATAGTTGAGGTATCAACTCATTGTTATCCTTATGACCCATTGTTTCAATCAACTCTAAGACTGAAATACGCCTAGTAAAGACTCTACCCGGAGATCCTTTACTTGCCAAGACTCCGGCCTCCGGTCATTCTTGGATTTTTCACCTTGCCGCTTCCGCAAGGAATTTCTGCCTGCTAAGGAATTGCTCTTCTTGGACTTTTCACCAAGGTACACCCTTGGATTTTTCATCTGCCAAGGAATTAACCATCTTGGACTTTTCACCTTGTCGCTTCCGCAAGGAATTTCTGTCTACCAAGGAATTGTCCTTCTTGGACTTTTCACCAAAGTCCACCCTTGGATTTTTCCAGTCGCCAAGGAATTAACCATCTTGGACTTTTCACCAAGGTCCACCCGTGAATTTTTCCAGTCGCCAAGGAATTAACCATCTTAGACTTTTCACCAAGGTCCACCTTTGGATTTTTTCAGTCGCCAAGGAATTAACTATCTTGGACTTTTCACCAAGGTCCACCCTTGGATTTATCTTTCACAAAAGCACTTAGATTTCTCACACCGAGATTTACCCTTTGGATTTCTCACACTTACACTACTTAAACCTTTGTCAAACACCAAAACATAACTTAGAGCAATAGCTCCAACAGTCTCCCCCTTTTTGATGTTTGACAACCCGTTTAAGTTTAGTTGACAACCCATTTAAGTTTAGGTCACTACTAGTAAAAACAATCAAAGTCACTTTACTCACAGATTTAAGATTAGGATAAATCTGAGATATTAGTTCACTGAGATCACAGATAGTAGTCACACACGCACCTAAACCACACCTAAACTATAAACTTTCTCTCCCCCTTCGGCAAACACCGAAAAAAAATTTAGTTAAATCAGAGATATTGGATCAAGTCAAGGTAAATCATGTAAATCAAGTAATCAAGTGTTAGTCAAATTGGATATGGATTAGATCATGGTAAATCAGAGACTTGGTCATGGAAAATCAGAGATTAGAGTTCAGGTTATGGTAAATCAGAGATTAGAGATTAGGTCATGGTAAATCAGAGATTAGAGTTCAGATCATGATGCCACACCTAGAGCTGTCAAGTTGGGTTAGGCCCGCCGAGTTGGCCCGCCCCGCCAAACAATTTAAGCGGGTTGAGTTGAACTTTTATCAACCCGCCATTTTGGCGGGCCTAAACGGAGTGACCCGCGCAGATTGCGGGTCTAGACGGGTTAGCCCGCCATGGGACGGGTTGGCCCGCGGGTTGAGAAATGTCAAAAGACAAATTTTTCACCATTACAATCGTCTTCTATCACACATACACCTCAACAAAGTATAAAAGAAGTTAAAAGTAAAGAACAAAAGAATATTTTTTATACTCTAATTGTTTTTTATTATCTTGTCACTACTATTCTAATCAATATAGAAAATAATAACATATCAAAATCAAATAATTACCCAAGTTAAAAAATCTCAATTGAATCTCTATTTGAAACAGCAAAAATTTACATTTATATATTATCAAGATTTGAATATTTTAGAACATTGGAAAGGAATCAAAAACATCGATACTCAATTTTGTAAGTCGATAATTGAATCTCAATTATAAGATTTTAGTTACTTCAAATACTTATTTTTTTAATCATGGTACTCTATCTGTCTTACAAATCATTATCTCAAGCCCTCAACACCTCAGTAATTTTAGATATATTTTTTAAATTTGTGTGGCCCGCAGGTTGGCCCGCCTAACCCGCAACCCGCTTTGGATTGGGTTGGGTTGGAAATTTCTCAACCCGCCGAGATGGCGGGTCGGCCCGCCCCAATTCCGCTAAATATTGGGTTTACGATGGGTTGGCCCGCCCCGCCATGGGTCGGCCCGTTTGACAGCTCTAGCCACACCATACACCTAAGTCATAAATTCAAGAGAGATCACAGATTTTTGCATCTAACCTATAAATATTTTCTCCTCCCCCTTTTGACACCCCAATGAAGTTGGTTTTGTAAAAGTTAGATTTGGGATTTAGATATTAAACCCTTCATTAGGTCACTGATGTTGACTGATATTAGGTAAATCAAGGATATCAGTTCAGATTAGATGATAAACCAAAGATATCAGCTCGGGTTAGATCAGTGTGATCAGATGTAGGTCAGATGATAGTAAATCAGAAATAAGTTAGTTAAACTCCCCCTCAAAATTATCTTCCCTCATTCTTCACCTTCATGCACTTCAATTTTTGAAATCACCTTTCTCATGTATTCATATTCTATTGTAAGATCGCCCTTGTAATGCTTTTCAAACATTCTCTAGCGTTAGGAGTGGTAAACCAACCTTAAATGATCAAAAACAAACAAGGTAAGATCGAATTACAAATCCAGTCGAGGCACTGGTGGAGGTCTACTTGCGTCTGGAGTTAAAAATTACACATAGTCGAGTCCCCAGTCGAGGTCGACTCGATTATGTGAGTTTTGTGTTTAAGCCACACATGGTATCAGTTGAAGTCCTAGTCGACTCTAACTCTATTCCGTTCAATAGATTTGAAATCAGTCGAGGTTGTGCCTCAACGATCATTCAGTGGAAACCGGTCTAAATTTTTAAACCAGACTGGTCAGGATTTTGAACCGATCTGAATTTTGAACCGGTTTGGAATTTAAACCGACTTGAAATTTAAACCAACCTGAAATTTAAACTAGGCTGAAATTTAAAACGCTTTGAAACTAAACTAGTTTGGAATTTAAATCGCCTAAAATTCAAAACCAGTCTGAAATGAACCAGTCTGAAATTTTAAACCGCCCTGAAAAACCAGTTTGAAACTTTAAACCGCCCTGAAAAAAATCAGTCTGAAATTTAAACCACCCTGGGATTAAACCATCCTGGGATAAACCGCCCTGGGATTAAACTGCCCTGGGATTACACTGCCCTGGGCATAAACCGCCCTGGAATTAAACCGATCGGTTGGGATTTTAGAAAACTGGTCTGGATTTTCAAAAACTAGTCTAAATTTTGAAAAAAAAACTAATCTGGATTTTCCAGTCGAGGTGCAAACTCGACTGTTCACTGATAAGTGTAACTGTGAAGTTTTTTTTTCAGACTGAAGTTCAGAAATCCATATTTAATTTTAGAAAATTCAATAAATCTTGAGGTTTTTCGTATACAAGTTGTACATCATAATTTAACAGGGAAAAATACATATAGGCTCTAATACCTAATATTTCTCTAGATTGACACAAGTTTCAGACTTTCTAAAATATGAGTTTTTAAGAAGAAATTTGTATCAATGTTCTCTGTAATGGATCCCATCACTAGATAGATTCACCATGGTAAAAAGCATACATTTTCTACACTAGCTAAGAGTTTATCCTTAGGTCTGTAATTATTGTTTAGATTTTAAGGGATCTGATCAATTCTACTTGGTTGGAATGCGATACAAGTTCCACTGACTTCACTTTTTATGGTAAATTTGTCCTTACAATCAGTGAGGGTTTATTACTTACTCAGTATCACACATCCCTAAGACCCTTCATTTCTAAAGGATGATCCAGTCCTCACCCCTTGTTGAAGATCTGATTTTGAGAATGACTAGAGATTTGTCCTAATGGATCTTGATGCTTGAGATGTGTCAAGTACTTGATCATTTGATACACCTTCGAGCAATGACCCTTGTAATTAGACTTTTCTTCAATAGAATCAATCTTAACTCCCCCTTCTTCAGTGTTTTCATGTAATCTAGTTTTCTTCAATCCATATTCAACTCCATGATCACTTCTAATGAAGTTTTTTTTTCAATCTCAATTCTTTTACCAAAAGAAATAAAAATGTTTTAAGGACAACATCCATGAATATCTAGAGTAATCATTAAATATTACTAAACAATATTTGTTACCATTCAATTGATTTAACAGTGCTACAATTAAATAGATCTAGATGTAACAAGTCTAAAGTTGTAGAGATACTTACAGAATCCTTGCTCTTGTGTAACATTTTCATTAGCTTACCTTAGTGACAAGCATCACACTACCTGTACTTCTGAAGTTTAAGCAGTGGCAAGCTCCTTATCAAACCTTTTTCTAGTCAACAAACACTTTGATATATATATATATATATATCCTTCTATCTTCTAACACAGTATGATTTTAGTTATTGTGTTTGGAGTATCCACTGTTAATATATCAGACTGATGAACACTCCCCCTCGACCGTTTGCCTACTTGACATGGAAAATAGAGGTTTTAAGAGCCCAAATCTTGGGTCCTTTAGCTTCCAAAATATATTTCCTAGGTACCCAAGCCTTAGTTGTTTTAGTCTTCCTACTAGAATTCCTAGAGAATAATGAAATGAAGCTAATTTCTTGTTGTTTAGGTCTATAACCTATCCCAGCTTTGTTATAAACAGCTCGTTGTGAGTTTAGTATCATGTTCAGGGTCTGAGAGCTAGAGGTGAATTTCTCAAGTGTGCACTTGAGATCTTCCACCTGTGCATTCAGAGATTTGTTCTCATCTCTGAGTTTCTCAAATTGAGGAATGTTTGTACTAATTTCTACCACATGCTCCTTAAGGTTTTTTAATTGTCCTACTTCAGTTTTCAACAATTTAACCTTAGACTTGGTTTTCTCTAACATATCAGATAAATAAGAAATTATTTTATAACAGTCTATAAGTTCAATAGAATTTACCTCCTCATAATCTGAAGACGATGATGTCGAATCTGAATCTCCATTTGTCCTTCTCCTTTCTGTTTTTGTCTCAAAATTCTCCAGTGCCATCAGGGCAGTGTTTCGACTGGTCTTCTCCTCCTTGTCCTCTTCTGATTATTCGGATGAAGACTCATCCCACGTGGCTCTTAAAGCTTTTCTTCTCCTTCTCTTTTCTTCTTTCTTCTTGTTGGACCTCCTGCTTCTCCTCATCATTCTTCTCACGAAGTTGGCCACCTCGCTAGATAAGGACTCATCATCTCCATCAGATTTTGTGGAAGAAGATGACGATTGTTCCTTCTTCTTCTTTCCTTCCCTATTTTGATCACATGCAATCAAAGCAATATCTTTCTCTTTTTGACCTTTATTAGCTTGTTCATGAAGCTCCATTTCACAAAATAATTCATCTATTTTTACATTTGACAAATCCCTTGATATCTTATAGGCATCCACCATGGATGACAACAAGACATGTAGAATACCGGAAATAAATGGCTAAAGAGTAATAATAATAATAATAAGATATTCGGATTAAATACCTACGTAGCTTTTGGGGGTTTAAATAGGTGGTTGGGTCGATTTAGGCTAGCATGGATTTAACCTAGGTTAGCTTAGCCGCAAGAGAAATAAGAAACTTCGATGCGCCTTTTAGGCATTGACAAACTTCATGTGCATCCTTAGATAAATTATTATATTTATTAACTGTGGTGATCCCAGTTAAATGTGGTGTAGTTGTAGAGTGTTTGTCCCTACATAGATGACGTGGTGGTTAAGGTACGACAGTGCTTACAGAAGTAGCATGGGTCAATTGCAGAGAATGTCTAAAGTACTTTTCTAGATTTAGATGATCTTCACGATGTCAAAGTTCATAAGATCCTCCGTGATTTATCTCACTCACAATGATTATAAGACAGATCGATGGAGATCGCTAGATTAACATTTTCAATCTTTTATAATAATAGTTATAAAATGTTTACTTAGAGAATTAAGAATTTCTAAGTCATTTCCTACTGTGATATATTTATATGATTTTTTTTTCTAAATGAGAGTAAGCTCCGTGAGAATTGAGACGCTTAATTCTATCGAGACGGTGTATCTATTAGATTTATCTCTTTTTAGGAGCAATTGAAAGAGACCTTGACGGTTTTATATTTTTTTTTAATGTTTACTGAGGTTGGCCCGAGGACTTGCCAATTGTCATTTAAAGCGAGGGAGGAGGAGGAGGGCGGAGCAGATCGGGAGGGTGATCGACGATGTCTGTTGTTCCTTCCGCCGGCCGAGAGGAGTCCCAGCAGGGCCTCCAATTCTTCTTCGCAGCGCTCCTACTCGTCTCCTTCACGACGTCGCTACTCTTCTACCTACGCCGCAAGAAGACCGACAACGAACCCAGCAGCGTCCGCCTCGTACCCGGCCCACCAGGACTCCCCGTCATCGGCAACCTCCACCAGATCGGCGACCTCCCCCACCGCTCCCTCCACCAACTCTCCCTTGCCTACGGACCCCTCCTCCGCCTCCGGATCGGGAGCGTCACCACCCTCGTCGTCTCTTCCCCCGCCCTAGCCCGCGAGGTTTTAAAGACCCACGACCTCGCCCTCTGCTCCCGCCCCAGCCTCACGGTCTGGAGTCGCTTCTCCTACGGCGCCCTTGATGTCGGTCTCTCTCCCTACTCCCCCCGCTGGCTCCGCGCACGCCGGCTCTTCGTCGTCCACTTCGTCGGCCCGCGGCCGGTCCGAGGCATCGCCGAAGCGAGGGAGGAGGAGGTGCGCACCCTGATGCGTACCGTGGCCGCCGCCGCGGCGTCCGGTCGCGCGGTCGATCTCAGCAGGAGTATTATTTGCTTGGTGATCTGCATCACGAGCCGGGCCGTGTTCGGGAAGAGGTTCGCGCCGCCGGGGGAGTGCACGAGGAGCGAGCTCGGGAGCATGATATCTCTGGCGGCAGAGCTCTTGGGGGGGTTCGTCGCCGGAGACTTCTTCCCGTGGGCCCACCGCTTGCTCAACGCCGTCACGGGAGTGCATGGGAGGCTGAAGAGGAACTTCAAGGAGTGGGACGACTTGTTCGAAATGGAAATTAAGGAGCGGGAAAGAGACGGCATCGACGGCGATGACGACCACAGCTATGCCAGCGTTCTGCTGCGCTTGCTCAGGAGGAACAGAGCAACGACGAAGACGGCCTCACGAGGGACGGCGTCAAAGCTCTTCTCTTTGTAAAAATCACGCACCATCCAAATTTTGGCAAATTACGGAATTCTAAAACTTTGATATAGAGATTTTGCTGATCGAAAATGATTAATTTCCTCTCAATCAATCCCAAATTTTATCAGGACTTGATGTTCGCCGGAACGGACACAACGGCGACGACAATGGAATGGGCCATGGCGGAGCTAGTGAGGACTCCCCGAGCGCTCGCTAGAGCCCAGGAGGAAGTCCGCCGAGTGGCCGCCGGAAAAAGATACGTCGACGAGGGGGACCTCCAGCGGCTCAGCTACCTGCACGCCATCGTCAAGGAGACCCTCCGACTCCACCCAGTCGCGCCCTTGCTGGTGCCCCGCGAGTGCCAGCAGAACTGCAAGCTCGCTGGCTACGACGTCGCCGCCGGCACTAGAATCTACATCAACGCGTGGAGCATCGGGCGCGATGCGGACGCATGGGATAACCCCGACGAATTCCTGCCGGAGCGGTTCGAGGGCAGCTCCGTCACCTACATGGGGCAGTTCTTCGAGCTCGTGCCGTTCGGCAGCGGCCGGAGGATGTGTCCTGGGATCTCGATGGCAGAGTCGGTTGTGTGGCTTACACTCGCCAATCTCCTACACGGCTTCGACTGGGCATTGCCGGCGGGTGTGAGAGGGGAGGATCTGGACATGAGCGAGGTGTTTGGGGTGGTCACTAGCAAGAAGGAGCCGCTCGTGCTGATGCCAACTCCTGCGAAGTTACTGTAATTGGATTACGATTACGTCCAAAATAAATAATTAAATAAATGAACTATTTGTGTTGGATGTATAATAGAAATAGTCTCTTGATTGGAGTTCGATCGTGATCGGATCGACAGTAAATTTCGATCATATTGTTGTCGGATTCCAACCGACTCACGATCGGAATTGATCATGATTGTGGTTGTCAATGGTTGCATCTCAATTCGATTGAACTTCGATGCGGATCTGATTGCGATCGATTTGCGATCAAAATTCGATCAAATTGTAGTCGTAATCGGCCACAACAATGGTTGCTATAATTTGACCGTTTTTATGTCAGAATTTGGTCGGGATCTAATCGATCGGACGATGGTGATGGCCTCGATAGATTCAGGCATTGGTTATAGTGTTTACCAATGAAGAATAGTCGTGGGCGTAGAGATTGTGTATTTTCCAATTACGATGATCGAAGGATAAAGAAATTATTATTCACGCATCACGTGGCATAAGATGCGCAACAGATTATATATATATATTTATATATAAACAGTCTCACGATTGTCAATGTATCACATCCATATATATATATATATATATATATATATATATATATATATATATATATATATATATATATATATATATATATATATATATATATTCGATCGTGATCAAATCGACAATGAATTTCGATCGGATAGTTGTCAGATATCGATCGAATCACAATTGAAATTGATCACAATTGTGGTTGCCAATGGCTGCATCATAATTCGATCAGATTCCAATGCCGATCAGACTGCGACTGAATTGCGATCGGGATCCGATCGAATTATGGTCACCATCCATAGTATTGGTGGCCATAATTTGGTCATTTTTCTATCAAAATCTGATCGGTTGAACGACGATGCCGGTGATGACGATCCTGATAGATTCAGACATTGGATTTAGTGTTTACCAACGAAGAAGAGTCGTGGGCATGGAGACTGTATTTTTCAATCACGATGATTAAAATTATTATCCACGCATCACGTAGATCAATTCCGGAGGAGATTTAAAAAAAAATTCTGAATTCAGATGACCTTAATTAAGGTCATAGGACTCCTGTGATTTACCTCTCTCACAATGACTGTGAGATAGGCTGATGAAAATCGTTAGGTTGATGGTTTAAAGGTACGCAGTTAACTGATATGTTCATCCGGCCCTATCACTGTCGAAATCGGCCGCCCGATTCTGGCGACCGATTTTGGCCGCGATTCGACCGGTTGGCGGTTGATTTCGGCCGCGATTCGGTCGGTCGACGATGACGGTGACGACGACAACGGTCCCGATAGATTTAGGCATTGGTTATAGTGTTTACCAATGAAGAAGAGTCATGGGTATGGAGACTGTATTTTTCAATCACGATGATGAAAATTATTGTCCACGCATCACGTAGCATAAGATGCGTAATAGATTGTCCCCATAAGGATGACGTGATGGCTAAGACACAACGCAGCTTGCGGACGATAAAGTAAGAGTCGATTTCGGAGGAGGTCTAAATACTTTTTCTGAATTCAGATGACCTTAATTAAGACTCATAGGATCCCTGTGATTTATCTCTCTCACAATGACTGTGAGATAGGCCGATAAAAATTACTAAATTGACCGTTTAAAGGTACGGAGTTAACTGATATATATATATACATACATATATAAAGTCTCGCCGTCAATCCAAATGTAACGTAAAGTCTCTCTCACCGTCTTATCCTAATAAATATAAGATAACTAACAATAAAATTAAAGGATTCGAATTCCAATAGCATGGAAGTTCAAAATAATATTTTTTTTTTATCATTATAAATTGTGTGAGAATAAGTATTGTGTTATTTAGATAACTTACAAAGACAACTATAATAAACCATAGTTAACTAATTAATTTTTTTGAGGTAATGAGAAATTAATATTTAAAATTATTTAAGTAATATTCTTTTTATGTTGTCTTCTATCTCCCTCTTTTCTCTTAAAAGTTCTAAGATTTTAAAATTTTATTGGAACTCAAAATTTAAAGTGTTTTTATTTTCAATCGTTACTATAAACACGGAGATAATACAATATCTTTAAAGAAAAGAAGGTTGCACTTTCGTTTAAACTTTGACAATTATATATATAGGAAGTGTTGGAATTTCTTCCCATGATGCATGTTGGATATATATAAATTGAAGTTTGGCAATATTGATCTAACAGTTGGTGTTAGCATTATTAATTTGTGTAACGTGTTCAGTCATTATTACATGCAATAAGTGTTGCACATATGCATTGTGGTTGCACATATGTTGTGCATTCAATGCAGAAAAAAAGAGACTAAAAGTTTGGTAAGGATCCGTCCAAGTTATAAGAATAGAGAGAGAGTCACTACAAAGAGTCAAGGGGTTTTTTTTTTGTAAAAGACTATGTGTCTTACACGAGGAGCATCCAAGACTGAAAAAGAGGGATTTGATTTGTGAACTAATAGGGGACTTTTTGTTTTGTAATAGTCCTTCAGACTACAAGCACAATATCACCAAATCTTCTTCTTCGAGGAACATATAGTAGGTTCTGAGTAATTGGCGAACTCACTATAAATTGTTAACAGTTTTGATTGTAGAATATAATTCATGTGATGGAAAGGAAATAATAATTCGGTTCAATCACTTAGTTCGATGATGATTCAATGACTTGAACTGGTGGAGCTCGGTATAGTAATATGAACTTTGTCCTATTTAGCCTCTCGACACACTCTTTGGGTTATTGAGATATCTTTTTGGATAATAGATCGATGTATCATTCTTTGCAACCTCATTACCAACTTAATTGTGTTCGTCGTCGAGTTATCCTTTTGGATATCGACATACTCTTTCAAGTGTGTATCCACTTTGTGTACACTCCTACTACTGATAAGAATATTAAGGTTGAGATGGAAAAGCAATTTTTTTTCTTTAAGATGATGTTGTCCCACTTAAATGCTTATGGTTTTTGACAATCACCTCTTAAGACATAGCAATCTATGTCTCAAAATAAGAGCACTTCAAATTTCAAGCTCCGGGAAACTTTTGAAATCATAGAACTCTTAAGAGAGAATGACAGGAGAGAACTTAAGAGGAGAATTCACCACTTGAATTTTTTGTTTTGAGTCTTTGATGACTAGATTGCTATATAGAGGGCACACAGGGAATTGATACCCTCAGTGTCTCCCCATGCGCATCGATGTACACAATTGAGGGGGGCAGACTCGCATGGCACAATCAACGTTGATCAACATGTGACCACCCCCTCTCAATTGTGCACATCGACGCACAAAGAGAGGCACCCAAGGTATCAAACTCATATATATATTGATGTGTTTATAATATTATGCATGGTACCCATAGAGAGTTGGGAGTTGGGGCTATTAGGACCTTGGCGTTGTTAGAGGTGAGATGAATAGTGCTTCAACTCTTGATCGTTGACTTCGTTCGTGTGTGCTTGTCTACAAATCGTTAGTTTGCAGTAGAAAATAAAAACAATACAAACAACACAAGCATAACAAATCAATTTTTACGTGATTCGAAATCCTCGGTTGCTACTCCATGGTATAGCTCTTAGCAATAGATCCATTATCACTTTCTCCTTCTCGAAAATCTTCCGGAGGCAGAGAAACCTCTTACAACCTGAGCTTGTACAAAGGATGCAACCAAATACAAAATATATAAGTGAAATGAAGAACAAGAATCAAAACACTTTTCATAATGAAATCTTTGCTTGATCACTGTTTGGTTGCTTCGAAATGGCTTAGAAGGTTTGAAATACAACAATACTTTCCCTTCAAAGTCACCAAGAATGAACACCTGCAAATCACCTTGAAATCCCTTCTTATAGGCTTCTCATCGGGCTAATTTTTATCTACCAGTCAATTGATTTTTCCCCCAGTCAACTGGTCAATCAACTATTGCTCTTTAATGGCTTATCCATGTCAAATTTTGACTTGCTACAGTGCACCAATCGACTATCATAAATCAATAGTTAATTGGTGAGCTTGGTCAAACTGGTTGGTTAAGATGGAAATATTATGCTTGATTCATAAGTTGAAAATACGATTCACAGTCGACTGTAGTGTAGCAATTGACTGGTGAATAGTAACAGTCAATTGTTACTATTCACAGTTGATTATACTATAGCAGTCAATTGCTATAGAAGTCCACTAGTGAATAGTAGAAGTCGATTGCTATTATTCACAATCGAGTTCTAAACTCAACAATGTGTGAACAGTAACACAGTCGACTGGTAAATCCTAACAGTTGATTGATACCTCAGTCTCAGCCTTATTTCAAACTAACTCTCACTTCATTTGGTATCCGATTGACCTCATTCTACTAGGACTTTTCTCATCCGACACTCGATCACCCTTGATTTGTCGAAACTTTTCTTTGCCAAGCACAGTCACCTTGACCTGTCGAAACTTCACCTGCCAAGCATAGTCACCTTGACCTCCCGAGACTTCCTTTGCTAAGCACGGTTACTTTGACCTGCTAGGACTACACTTTCCAAGCACAGTCACTCTGACCTATCAAGACTTCACTTGTCTAGTCATTCGGTCACCTTGACTTGTCAGGACTTAACTGACACTAAATATTCAATCCTCCTTGATCTACTTGGATTTTTCACTTGTCAACTCCTTATTGGACTTTCACCACCAAGTGCTTAGTCCTCCTTGACGTACTTAGATTTTCCACTTGTCAACTGTTGGTACAATAGGCCCCGAGTCAATGTTGACCAAACTCGAGTATGACTCGAGTAATATTTTGATGTTTGACAATAGTTTGACCATTGTTTAACAATATAGTTTGACCATATGTTGATCATATGACTAGTAGATGATTGGAATATCCAAAGTCATATGGGAAAAATTGTTTGAGGGAGATTGTTGGAGCAATCAACCTCGGAAGTCCAAGATTAGATTCTTGGCAAGGGAAAGTCAAAGTATGGATACTTGACAATTGAGAAGTCCAAGTTTGGATACTTAGCAATAGAGAAGTTCAAGTCATTGATACTTGGAATGTGAAACTCCAATCATGGTCTTGACAATTGAAAAGTCCAAGAATGGTCTTGACAAGGAAAGTCCAAATCATGGATACTTGGCAATTGGAAGTCCAAGTTATGGGTACTTAGAAATGTGAAAGTCCAAGGGTATAGGTTTGGCAGCGTAAAGTCCAAGCATGGATCTTGGTGGCGTAAGTCCAAATGAATCTTGGCAATGTGAAAGTTCAAGAGTGTAAGTTTGGCGCGTAAAGTCCAAGGATGGGTCATGACAACATAAGTCCAAATGAACCTTGGCAAATGACCCGATTAGCATGATAGCCGATGGAAGCACCTGAAGGCTAACGCGAAGGATGAAGAGTCGCAGACTCGAGGGATCCGAGAGACGTGAGGATGATAGAGATGGCTATAAGGCTTAGGACTAGACTATGGGTGAGTATCAAGTATGAGGAGATTATATTTGGGTTAAACCATATGGTTGAGGTTTACCAGCCGACTGAGGTTATGGATCAATTGACTGGCTAAGTATTCAGTACTCGGAAGCTTAGTTGACTCGTAGTAGCCAACTGGGATTATGACCAGTTGACTGGTGAGTAGTCGACTGCGGCAACTGTTGTTGTGTGCCACTAGCAGTCGACTATCATGTATGGGTCGCCGCCGATCGCCTTCGAGTCGATCGTATATAGGGCAATCGACTTATGACATCGTGTAAAGTCCAGCGATTATTGAGTGGCCAATCAATTATCGCAGCAATGATCACGGTAAGGGCAATCGACTGCTAAGGTATCAATTGGACATATTCCAACGTGGATTGAGTCGTTGTGAGACAACAGTATTGAGGTCAGTCGACTGCTAGGTAAGAGCAGTCAACTGGAAGGCAAAAATCCAGCTCGACGGAAGCTTTAAATAAAGCTCAAGGAGGAAGATTTCCACAGTGGTTCTTTGGCGATTTGAGGTGAAGTGTTGTTGCATTTCATATCTTTAAAAGTCATCCAAAGCAACCAAGAAGCAAGCAAGCAACATCGCAATCTTGTAAAAGTATTTTCACTTCTTTCATTTTCTTTGTATACTTATATTTTAGTTGTATTTGGTGTAAACTTTGTATTGTAAATCTATTGTACGAGGTTTCTCCACCTCCGGTGTTATACCGAGAAAGAGAGAGTTCATAATGAGGGTAGATAACTAGAACGTTACCGTAAAGTAGGAACTCTAGCTCTGAACCGTGTAAAATATTATGTTGTGCATGTGTTTTATCTCTATTTCTACTTGCATTGTATTCTGCTACGTATAACGTTTTTGTAGACAAGCATGACATGATCACGATCGACGAAATCGCAAAAAATACTATTCACCCCACCCCCTTTAGTGCAAGTCCAATCGGACCCGACCGTGGTCAATCGGTTCGCTAACTGGTCAACAGTTTCGATTCGGACCCGTGACCGGACTGCCTATTAAGCGGTCCGGTCACTGTTTTTTAAAAAACCGAATCGCCAGTTTTTTTTAAAAAAAATTGAACGACCACGATTTCGTGGCCATTGTGCAACGGGCGACCCGCAGGGTTAACCCGACGGGTCGACCATTTTATTATTATTTTAAAAATAAATCGACGGCCACGATTTCGTGGCCGTTGATGATCAACGGCCACGAAATCGTGGTCGTTGTGCAACGGCCGACCCGCTGGGTCGGCCTGACCCAGACCCGACGGGTCGGCCGTTGAAATTTTTTTTTTAATGTTTTTTTTCTATAAATACTCCTCCACTCCCTTTAATTTTTTCACAAATCACAACTTCTCTTCTCTAATTCTCATTCCCTCATTTGCTTTCAAGTCTCAAGTCATATTTTTACAAATGTCTGGAGTCGGATCAAGTCGTAAGGGTGCGGTCAGTGCCAAAGGAAAGGGAAAGAGCATAATGCCACCACCGCCCGAGTTCGAGTTCGAGCAAGGTGGTGATTCACCTCAATTCGATATCGGCGACTATGATCTTGATATTTTCAGTGATGAATATCAAATATGTCATCGTCATCAAAGTCAAGAAAGTAGGAGCAATACATCCAGTATGATGGCGGGTTCTACGGCTATAAGACTAACTCGAGTGTCTCGCCCGGCATCCGATATCTTCACCAAATATTTCAAAAAAATAACGCTCTCTTCCGGTGATACGCAAGCAAAATGCAAATATTGTTTGAAATGTTACAAATTTCAACAAGGAGGAGGTTACGAAACCCTTACTCGACATGTGGAGAGAAATCATCCGGTAGAAATTGGTATCGATCGTTCTCAAACTCAAATTCCAACATTCTCTTCTCAATCGGGTTGGGGTAACGAATCTAAACTTTTCAAATTTGATGAATCTAGATTTAGAGAAGAAACTGCTAAATTTTATGCGATTGAACAACTTTCTTTTAGTTTTAGTGATAAATTATCTTTTAAAAATTAGCTTTCTACAAGTGCAAATCCTTCTATTAAATGTATCCCAAGAAATACTCTAAAATGCACACTTTTAAAATTTATCTTAGAACAAAAAAAAGAATTGATTAAAGAATTTTTTAGTTTAAACAGTAAAGTTTCTTTGTGTTCCGATATTTGGAGTGATCATTGGCAAAGTTGTTCATATATGGGTATTACTTGTCATTGGATTGATAATAATTGGGACATTCAAAAAATATTACTAGCATATAAATGTTTTAACGAAACACACACGGCACAAAATATTTTATAACTTATTTTTGTTATTTTAGAAGAATATGGTCTAACTTCTAAAGTTTTTTCAATTTCTTTTGATAATGCTAGTGCAAATACCTCTAGTATTAGTGAGCTTATTGATATATGTAAACCATCAATAAGTGGAAGATTTTTTCATATTAGGTGTACATGTCACATTTTAAATTTGTGTGTTCAAGATGGACTTAAAAATTTAGGATCACATATTCAACCAATTAGGAGTGCAATTCATTATTTATGGACACATCTTCAAGTTATGAAAGAATGGAGAAAATTTTGCAAAATAAATGGTATGAAGCCTAAACGGTTTGCACGTGACGTCCCAACTCGTTGGAATTCTACTTACAAATTATTGTTATTTACTTTTGAATACAAAGATTTATTATGTATATTTTTTCATCAACATGTTCAATCACGTGATATTTATTTGTTTTCAAATCAATGGAATATATGCACTAGTATTTATGAAATTTTAAAAGTTTTTAGTGATGCTAGTGATCAATTATCCGGTGTTTATTATCCAATTTCACATTTAGTTTTAACACATTATTGTAATATTGTATGTATTTTTAATGAACATATTCGATCAAATGATACTTATTTATCTCAATGTATTTATGTAATGAAAGAAAAATAGAAAAAATATTTCTTAAACATTCCTGAAATATTTTTATGTGCTTTTGTTTTAGATCCTAGACTTAAATTAGATGGTTTGCAAGATATGTTAGCATTGTATTATGAATCTTTAAGCCCTATTACTGAAACTGCTCCTAATATTTCTTTGATTTTGTTTAATATTAAAACTCATTTACATGATATTTATAATGAATATAACATTAAATATGGTGAACAAACTATTGGACATGAAATACTTCAATCCACTACAACTAGTATTATTACTTCTAAACTCACTAAAGCACAATTGTTATTAAGGGAATGGACTAAACGTCCACGAGAATCCTCAAGTTCCAGTCAGGAACTTGAGAATTATTTTACCACTTCTTTTGATTTTAGTGATGCAAATGAAGAAAGCTTCAACATTCTAAAATGGTGGTCGCAAAGAACTCAAATATTTCTAATCTTATCTATAATGGCAAAAGAAATTCTAGCCTGTCCAGTTTCAACGGTTGCAGTGGAACAAGCTTTTAGTATCGGAGGAAATATATTGGACGAGAGACGTTCTAGCTTAAGGCCGGAAAATTTGGAAGCGCAATGTTTACTCAATGATTGGTCAAAAGCTGCAAGTCGAACTCAACATATTAAAAGTGACGAAGAAGACCAAGACGAAACAGAGGGAATATCTGGAACTACGACGATGGGAGAAAATACCGAATACGACTGAAATTGATTGAATATAATGAAAATTGAAATGTAATTGATTTTTTTTATTGTAATAGGTTTTTTATTTAAGTCCAAGATGTTGAAATTTGAGATGTAATATATTTTTTATTGAGATAATGAAATATTTGATAGAGTTTTTATAAGTTTAATTGTGCAATTTTTTTATTTTAATTATTTACATCATTCTTTAAATTTTTATTTATTTAACTAAGATGGCAATTAACTAAATTAATGACCGACGGATCGAATCGGTTCCACAACCTGCATCAGAATCGCCACGAGCGGTTAAGGGTCGATTTTGTCAACCTGCACGGCTGCTTCGACCGACTCCGACCGACGGACCGTGGCTGTCTAGTCCAATCCTAAACACCAATCCCTCATTGGACTTTCCACCATCAAGTGTCTGATTCTCCCTGACCCACTTGGATTTTCACCTTGCTAACGTCCGGTTGGACTTCACTCGTCAAATATTTAGTCAACCTTGACCTATTTAACTTCTCATCACACCTCATCCATATAACTACAAATGTCTCATACCATATTATAGTTATATTATGGTACATATTTTCAAACATCAAAACTCAACTTGTCCCTCACTTAAGCTTGGTCAACCTTGACTTGAGGTTGATTGCACCAATGGGGAGACTCGAGAAACCAAGAATGGAGCGAGTTGGACTGGGGAGTGAGGCAACTCAAGAAGGCAAATGCAGAGCGAGTCAGGAGTGGAGGCAACTCAGAAAACCAGGAGTAGAGCAAGTCGAGAGTGGGATGACTCAGAAAATCAAAAGCGGAGCAAGTCAAGAGTGGGAGTAACTCGGGAAACTAGAAGAAGTGAAGAAGCAAGAAACTCCAAGGCATGAGGAGATGGAAGCCTAAGAATTGTAGAGGAGATTCCTCCTGACAACTATCAGGTCTGGTCTCCTAACGACTTCACCCCACAATCACTCTCAAGCACGTGGCAGACCAGGTGAAAATTCCCTACAGCGATTGTCCTCTAACAACCCAGCAAATGCATTACTGATGAGTAACCTAGAGGGGTGAAGTGTTGGTACAATTAGCCTCAGGTCAAGGTTGACCGAGCTCGAGTTGGGATCGAATTGAGTTTCGATATTTTAAAATATGATTAGAGGTAAAGGATAGGATGAGGGAGATTGTTGGTGCAATCAATCTCAGATCAAGGTTGCCCAAGCTCGAGTGTGACTCAAGTTGGAGTTGGGTTTGAGTATGGGTGATAATATGACTATGGGATTGCATGGGACATCCATAGTCATATGGAAATGAGCAAAAAGTCAAATAGGTCAAGGTTGACTAGCTATTTGATGAGTGGAGAAACCTAAGTCAGTCCAAGTTGACAGGACACTTGGTGTTAAAAAGTCCAACTGGGAGTTGGCAAAGGAAATCCAAGTCGATCAAGGTTGATTGGGCATTTAGTGTTGGAAAGTCCAACTAGGAGTTGGCAACGGAAGTCCAGGTTGGTCAAAGTTGACCAGACACTTGGCACGAGGAAAGAAAAATCCAAGTAAGTCAAGGAAGACCAGATGTTTGGTGAAGTGAAGTATTGACAGGTCACAAGGTGATTATTCTTGGCAAGTGAAGTACCAATAGGTCACGGGATGACTGTGTCTGGTAAGTGAAGTCCCGACAAGTCTGGGAGACCATGTCTGGCAAGGGAAGTCCCGGCAGATCACAGGGAGAATGTGCTTGGCAAGTGAAGACTCGATAAGTCTAGGAGACTGTACTTGGCAAGAGAAGTGCCCGCTAATTAGGGAGATTAAGCTTGGCAAGAGAAGTCCTAGTAGGTCATGATTGGTCGGATGTTAGGTAAGGGTGGAAAGTCCTAGTAGGTTAAGGTTAATCGGATACCAAGTGAAGTGAGAGTTGGTTTGAAACTGGGCTGAGACTGAAACATCAGTCGACTGGTAGGGTTTACCAATTGACTGATAATAGTGCTCGAGCAAATGTTGAATTTGGAACTCAACTGGTGGAGCAGTCGACTGATGAGGTTGATCAATCAACTAGTGTCTTGGTCATCGACAGGTGGAGTGAGCAACGACTGGTGTCACTAGTTGAGCAACCATATAGTTCAGAACTTGACTAGCAACTTGACTAGCTAAGGCCAATCAACTGATGGATTTATCAGTCAACTGGTGACACTGTAGTAGGGCACAAAAAATTTAGTAGTCAACTGACAATGGAGTGCAGTCAACGGGTGTCAGTTTAGCAAGATACAGAAGGATAGCAACTTGCCTAACCAATCAATTGATGGTTTAGCAGTCGACTGATGGATAATGGCAGTTGATTGATGGAGCAGAATCCAACATGGATGATATTGTTGGAGCCTTAGATCGCACTACTATCCATTGACCAGTCGACTAGGGGTTTTGGCAATCGACTGGGAGGCGGGAATTAGCCCGATGAATACCCTATAAAAGAGGGTTTCAAGGTGATTTGAAGGCGTCGATTCTTGGAGATTTTGAAGGGGATTTACTGCTGCATTCTAGACCTTCTAAGCAATTCCAAAGCAAGCAAGGTCGCAATTATGTAAAAGTGTTTTCACTTGTTCTTTCATTTGCTTTTGTATTTCGTGTTTGGTTATTCTTGTTGTAAGCTCTAGGTGTTGCAAGAAGTTTCTCCACCTTCGGAAGGTTTCCGAGAAGAAAGTGATAGTGGGACTATCGGTAGGGGTTAGGCCGTGGATTAGGAACCGAGAGTTCCGAACCATGTAAAATCTGGTATGTTGTATTTGTGCTTTGTCTTTTTGTTTTGTTTATACATTATTTATGTCGTATTAACATTTTGTAGATGAGCACACAAACGCAAATCAAAGATCAAGATTTGAGGTCGCTACCCCTTTCTCTAGCACGCCAAGGTCCTAACACAAAAAACCTCAGTGATGCTATATAAATGCAAATTATGGTAAAGAAAAGTTCTCTGGTATTTTTTGCTACTGAATACTTCCTATTTTCATATTTCTCCAACTTTTATCTTCATTCTTCTGTTTGACTTAAACATAGATGGGTCGTAGTCGAAGCATCGACAGTTATCTAACTTGTTTTATGTTGGACAAGATATTGTTGGTGTTGGGACACTAGATAATCGAACCTGAGTTTTTATAATGGCAAAAGTTTAAAGTTAATTATATTGTGATCTTATATTTTATGTTAAGAATGCAGGATTAAGCAGGTACAAAGTCCTAGTGGATCTAATTAGGCAAAAGGAAGTCCAAACAGGGTTTGGAAAATCTAAGCAAGGTAAGAACCTTGTGTGTGGAGTAGTAAGGTCGCATTCTCAAGTACAAGGACAACCTTAGGCGTCGGTCTGACTAAGGATTTCGAGGGAATATCAAAGTCAAGATCGGATAGTCAAAGATTATTGTTGCTACTCTGTGTACACTGGTGTATTACTGTGCTAACTTTGTGATGTAGGAAAATAGCACCAAGAATAGTTCAATTTAACTCTAGTCAACTGGAAGGGAGTCCAGTCGACCGGACCAGGTCCAATCGACAGAACCATGGTCCAGTCAGTTGGAGCAGGTTGAGATAAACTGTGACTGCATCGGATCTAAATCCGGATGAAGTTAGATGCCTGGAGTCGATTGGACCAAATCCAGTCGACTGGGAAAACTTTATAAAAGTAATTTTGACTAGAAACCCTATACATGAATTCCTAAGTTGTTGTACTCTCATCTCGTGCATCCAATGCTGCTATGATTCTACTATTCCAATCGTGTGCTTTCACTTAGATCATTTTGAGGCAGTATTGTT
Organism: Wurfbainia villosa; assembly: GCA_025175895.1. NCBI lineage: Eukaryota > Viridiplantae > Streptophyta > Magnoliopsida > Zingiberales > Zingiberaceae > Wurfbainia > Wurfbainia villosa. The sequence continues at coordinate 5,999,481 of JAKLTH010000238.1, forward strand.
TAGTTTTTTTTCATTACTATCATTTGTACTTCAATTCAATAAGGAGTGGTAAGGTTGTTACCGTCTCCTTAATCTTTTGTAAAAACCACATCTGTTATCTCCAACGAGGAAGAGACTTTTAGTGGATTATCCATCAATAGCGATCTAGGATTGTTGGCCTTAGATTAGTAGTCTCATGGCTATCAACCAAGTAAATAACATGTGCGTTCTTATTTACTATTTATTTGTTTGTTTTTCACTATGTTATTACTTTGATTTTATGAGTTTTATGAATGAAAAGAAAAAGATTTTTAAAATATTATTCACCCCTCCTCTAGCGTTCTTTCCAACAGATACTGTTATGGTCGTGAGAATCTATCCTCTTTCGAAGACTCAACACAATATATATATATATATATATATATATATATAGAGAGAGAGAGAGAGAGAGAGAGAGAGAGACATATACACACACACAATTGACTATCATGTGATTGTGTCTCTCAGTCGTGTATGCTGGTGCACACAGGAGATGATACACTTGCATTGTACACCCATATGTGTGCACCAGCTTGTGCAACTATATATATATATATATATATATATATATATATATATATATATATATATATATATATACCATATTTGTGTTGGCCCTATCAAGGTCATTAGAAAAATTTGACACTTCACCTTATCAATATATTGATGCATGAGAAAAGCATTCTTGAACTAACCAAGTCGATCTTCTGGGTCTAATGATTTTGTATGCTCCCAATATGTAATGGTTGAAAATGGGTCAATAATTCTTTGGTGAGGATTTCATATGAAAATGGAGTATCTCGTGGAATCAATATATCCTTCTACTTGCTCATTGAGGCAGTTGTCCCTATTCTAGGGTCTCTTTGGGCGATTCTGAATGTCGACTCTCACGATTGTTCTGCTTAGGAAACTGATACTTCCCCTCATATTTCTTATTGGTGCAATCGATCCAAGTCATGATTGACCAAACTCGAGTGGAACTCGAGTAGGGTTTTGATGTTTAACAATGGGTTTGACCATTATTTGACAATAGATTTACTATATGATTGACCATGAGTTTGACCATATGATGGAGAAGTTCAAGTGGGACACTTGGCATGGAAAGTTCAAGTATAATCTTTGCAATTGGAAAATCCAAGCATTGTCTTGGCATGGAAAGCCCAAACATGGGTCTTGGCAATGGAAAAGTCCAAGTCATGAGTACTTAGCATGGAAAAGTCCAAGCATGGGTCTTAGCAATGGAGAAGTCCAAGTCATGGAGACTTAGACTGGAAAAGTCCAAGCATGGGTCTTGGCTACGTAAGTCCAAGGGTGTAGTCTTGGTGGTGAAAATCTAAGTCATGGTTACTTGTCAAATGGGAAGTCCAAGGATAAGGTTTTGTCAGCGTAAAGTCTAAGCATACAGTCTTAGTGACAACGACCATGTGATTCGTGTGTGAAAACAGAAATGCATAGTAACTTCCATCACGTGCAAGCACTCATTTCTCATGCCCGAATGGAAAGTACACAGTAACTTCCCCGTCGAAGTCTCTCTCCACCCATGGTCATTTGGCATTTTCGCTGAACGGGCAAATTTCGATCACAATTCGATCCGCGTCGGAGTCTGACAGGATCGCGATCGAATTCCGACATGATTGTGGTGGGAATCAGCTGTGGTGTTGACGATTGCATTTCAATCGAATTCTAGCCAGATTTCGATAGGAGTCCAACCACACTTCAGTTGGACTCTAGTGCCTGCTAGACCGCAACCACATTCCAATCGGAATCTAGCCACGGTTAGGTCGGCCGATTGATTGGATTGCGACGACGACCCCAACAGATTTAGGAGTTAGGCTATAGTGCTCATCGGAGAAGACGACACAAGCAGAGCACTGTACATTTTCCATTTACTGTGTAATCTCATGAATCAAACGGTGGAGAAGTTAATATATATATATATATATATATATATATATATATATATATATATATATATATATATATATATATATATATATATTTCTTATGTTGTGTGACAATCGTTGTGCGGTTGTACACGACGCACTTTAAGCCATCAGATCTTTGTCTAATTCATGGGATTGCATAGTAAATAGGAAATGCACAGTGCTCCTGCCCACGACGTTCTTCTTCGATTAGTACTATAGTCAACCCTTGAACCCGTCGGGGTCACCGTCGCATTGCAGTTCGACCGATCGGATCGTGGTTGGTTTCCGATCGAATTGCGATTGGAATTGGCCACAATTGTGGACGCCATCAACTGTGATGTTGGCGGCTAGAATTCAGTCGGATTCTAATCACAGTCCGATCGGCACAGGAGTCTAGTCAGACCACAGTCGGATTCTGATCGGATTACAATTAAAATCCGATCAAATTGCGACCGCTAGCACCGCAACCACTATCGGGCGCAATTTGGCTAGAATTTGGGCGTGATCCAATTGAGACTGGAGTCTGGTCGGATTGCAATCAGATTCTAGCCAGAATCCATCGCAATTATCGCCAATTGTTGCGATGTTGATGACCATAATTCATCAGATTTCGATTGCAGTCCAATCGGAATCCAACTGCTCGGTACGACAATGTCGAGCGACCAAGGGGCGATGACAATTTGACGGGAAAGAGTTACTATGAACTCTCTATTACTATGTTTGCTCGGGCAATGACAGAATTACTATGTATTTCCCATTATCGCACATGAGTCACGCAACGTATGGGAGTTTTATGATGGGCACTCAAAATAAGCACCCAGCATGAGCTTCCTCACTGAACAGTGAAATCACTATTAACATGAGGAGAGCTCATGTTGGATTCCACGTACGAAGACAAAAAAATGCACAGTAATTTCCATCGATATCCATCACAATGTGCATTTTCCATGTGGATCACTCGTCTAACGCCCGGTATCGCCGCTGAGCGATCAGATTTCGGTCGCGGGTCGGTCGGTGTCGGATCGCGGTCGGAATCCAACCGCATTGCAACTGTCAGCAAAGCAGCCACGAGCATCCGCAATCTCAACCGTTTCAATCTAGAATTTGGTCAGAATTTGACCATGATTTGGTCAGCTAGTCAACTGGTCGTGATGACGGCGATGGCGACCCGACGGGTTCAAGCGTTGGCTATACAACATAAATTTTTTTGAATAAAAAATTATTATTTAAAATTATTCAACTATAAATACTAATACATGAATTAGATTTATAGACGCAACTAAATTTAAAAAAAAAGGTTAATTAAGAAATTGAAATGAATTTTTAAGATTTAAATATAAATTAAAAAAAACAATCAATCAATTGTGATTGATTGATTTAAAATATTAACAGTAAATAATTAATTAATATATGAGTTGTAGTCTCTACGATGTGTCTCATAGTTATTGTGAGGGAGATAAATCACGATTTTATAGGACTTGACGTGGTGGTCAAAATACGTGGAGATCATTTGAATCCAGAAAAAGACTTTAGATCTCCTCCGAAATTGATCTATGTCATTTCTATAAATATCGTTATACTTTAGCTATCACGTCATCTCTACAGGGACAATAATATCTCATTCATACTAATTGCTTTGGGTGAAATTCATTACCAATTTCTTGGTTTGGCTTTCGAGATGAAGATTAATGTACTTTAACAATTGAAATCAACCATCTTGACTTAATTAAGCTACCAAATCAATAGAAAATGCCACCAAATATGTCGATTATAAGAAATAAAAAAGTTGATTATATTTTATCAGAGTAGGACCTCAGAGGATTGTTGGGCTCTCGTTCATGGTCCAAAATTTGATCTTAAAAAAAATATAGAAAATTTTGATTTTTATAAAAATAAAAATTTAACCATTAAAAAAGAGTCTATTAAAATTTTCGCCATTCCAAAATCGACTCTGTATTTTATTAATAAATGCTTTCATAACTCAGTTGGTTAGAGCACCCGTAGTAAGCCGGAGGTCTCGAGTTCAACTCTCAATGAAAGCAAAGTAAATTTAGTGTGATATTTTAATAGTCTAGTTGCATTATCTTTGTGAAATCGCTAAAGTCTTACACTACTTGCAAAGGCAAATCATATTTTAAATATGATATTTTATTTTTATTGATAACCTAAGTGTAAGTTGCTCTCTGTAAAATCGTCCAACGCTAAAGTTTGCGAAGGTAAATCATATTTTTAATATGTTCTTTTATTTTTATTGGTAATCTAGGTGTCAATTGCTCTCTATAAAATCGTCTAGTTGCATCATCTTTGTAAAATCGCTAAAGTCTTACGCTGTTTGCAAAGGCAAATCATATTTTAAATATGATATTTTACTTTTATTGATAACCTAAGTGTCAGTTGCTCTCTGTAAAATCGTCCAACGCTAAAGTTTGCGAAGGTAAATCATATTTTTAATATGTTCTTTTATTTTTATTGGTAATCTAGGTATCCAAGCTCTGCAATTGGGTCGTCTCGGTAAAAATCATCCAATGTTAAAGTCTTAGGTGGCGTTTAGTTTGAGTATGGGTGTAAGATATCGGAAAAATAAATAAATAAATAAAATAATAGCCCTTGCTAATTGAGAATTAGCTTGTGGAATTTTTAGGAATTTTTAGAATTTTTTCTGAAAAAAAAAAGGAGTTCATACGACCGATTAGGAGGAAGATTAAAGATTAATTGGGAGATTGGGTTAAACTTAGGCTAGACTTGAGTTAGCTGAACCCATTCCACCGGCTTTTAAAAACCTCCCGAACCCAAGCCGATCCCGACTTCTTTTCTCATCGCGAATCCTCTCTTCTCGTCGTCGCCACTCCTCCTCCCAATCGTGAGATTTCCCTCTCCAAATTTCTTCTGCCGATCTCTTCCTCACCATCGCCGATCATTCTTCCTCTTCCGGTGTTGTCGGATATCTTCATTGGAGCAGCCAGTCGGTCACTGCTGCCTCTGCTCAGTCCTCCTCGCCACGAGAACCAACTGTCGCCAGCTTTCCCGAGCTGGATCTCACCTTTTTCGACGATCTGCCACCATCGACGCTCGAGCTCAGCTTGCACCATCGTAGCCTATGTCCACCACGAGCTCTATTTTGCAGCGAGATTGGTCTCGTGGTTTCGCTCTCCGTTTCTGCCACTGTCGTCGTCGGATCTCCTTGTGCAAGGTGGTTTGTTGAGCTGTGATGTTAGGGATTTCGGTCGGAAGCTATGTATGAGATGGCAAAGGTAAACTACTGTTATAGTTTAGATTTAGGGTGTTATTCGGTTGTTAACATTGATTTAGTTGATTTTGATGGGTGCTGCACTTTGATTGTGCTAGAAAGTAGTAAGTATTATGGATCGGTAAGGTTAAGGGGAAACTGTGAAACTTTGTGATGGATTGGGAAGGAAGGTAATCTGAGTAATGATCCGAATCTGATGTCTTAACTTGTGATTTCAGGTGATGGAGATGGGTTATTTCCGTTGTTCATTTGGATTGTACAGATCGACCTATGACTTAAGACCATGGATCAAGAAGCGGTGGAAGCAAGGCTCAAATTAGGTAAGCTGTGATTTGATTATGTTTTGGTAGTGAACTAGGTTGTGACAGCAAAATAGTTTATGATTGGATTTAGGTTCGATTTGAGATGTGATACCATCATTGAACTTATAATAGACTTTGTCAATGTTTGCATGTTGATTACAGCATTTTGATACGAGGCAGGTTCGCGAACGCGAATACAATCAACACAGCTTATATATATCAAGTGGGTAATATCTACCCTGGTCAGGTAGTTTGACTGATTCCAATGCATGAATTTGGACTTATGATGATACCTTTGATCTTAAATCCACTCTTATTTAATCATGTGCTTATATTTAGCCTTGACCTTTGAGATATATTACTGTTAATTCATCGTTCATCTATTACGGATATGAATTATGAATCCTATTGTGTGTTGGTTGATGGATATTCAGTTAAGTACATGTGGTTAGGGTCACCGTTGTGAACTCAGATTTGGGATTACTGTGTCACTTCACTAGGGTTAAGTGATGGATTAGATTATGAAGTCGATTATTGTATCGTACACATATTAGTTGTGCATCTATGGTGGATCTAGTCATCTGTGCATAGATAAGTGTGTGGTTGTCAATATGTGGCTAGGGACTGGAGGTCCTAACATAATTGTATATCCATTATGGATCGTGTATCTGTATATTATTATATGGATTGTCGATAGTATCTCGCTATGGACTAGAGGTCCTAGCGTGATTGATTGTCAGTTGTGTATGACTCTCTATGTGGTAGAGAGAGTGTCTTGTGGATTAGTAGTTCTTGCATAGTTGACTTTTGTTTGACCAGAACTCCTCGTGGGATAGAGAGTGTTGCAGGGATACGTATGTGGAGCTATGCATCATTACATTGCATGCATGCTGTCGATTGGGTCTCCCTTGTGGTTGAGACAGATCGTCAGTCATCCTGCCTCCCTGGCCACTTGGGGTAGTGGTAGCAGGGTTGAGTACAGAGCATTAGATGTGCCACGCTCAGCCACTATAGACGGTGGTAGCTGGAGATGTGCACTTAGCCACTGTGCAGAGTGGTGGTTAGCGCACTCGCCCACTATAGACGGTAGTTTCGTGATGTGCAGTTGTCCTATGTGTGGTACTCGTCTACTCATGGGTAGTGACGGTGCGGCTTGCAGTAGGGACCCCCGTGGAGTAGTTAGCTCTTTACGCTTATATGCTACTCATTCATACTACCCAACTCGACCACTCGAGAGTAGTGGTAGCTAGAGTCGGGATAATTGTCATATTGTGCCACCCAGGCCATACTGGGGTCATGGTTGGATGGGTCTGCAGACATGGTTATGCATATGTATTGTTGAGATATATGTATGCATGTATTTGATATATGTTTTACATATGCCTGTGAGATGCTGCATTTGATTGAGCTATGTTTGCTGCATATGCTTGTTCATAATGTTACATGTCATTTGTATATTATAAACTATTATGTATTGAGCATGATGTATGTGTTGGTCCAGATTGTTGTATGTATTTGATTAGCATCATGTCATAGTGTAGTATAGACCGGGTTGTTATTACATGTGATTATATACTATTCATATGTCTAAGTGTTGGTTAGATATGGGATTGACCTTGTATGTTATATAGGTTATGTTATTATATACCTGTTCAGGATGATATAGCTTATAGTGTTGCAGACGGTCAGGTACATTAGTACATTACTTCATATCAGTTGATCAGTTTAGTATATGCATTGAGTATGACTATACTGGTGGTTACTGGTTATTACATTTAGGATTGTATGTCTATTGGACTCCTTTTGTATACATGTAGATCTTCACATGTATACTTGAAGATCTCTATATCCCTATATGTTGTTCATGCATTTTCTATATATTACCCCTAAGTTTATACTCACCACCACGGACCCTGGGTTTCTTGTCGCCCATGTAACAGGTAGAAGATTCCTTGGATGTTCGAAGCTCCGCCAGCTGATCCCATCTCACATCGAATGGTTGGATGTTTATTCTGTTTTGTTGTATTATGTTGGGTTGTTGATTTGAAGATTTTATCCTATATTGTTCCGCATTTGTGGTATACGGATGTGATGTATGTATTTGGTCTTTATTATGATTTTTGTTGTGTCAAAGTCACTCCGGAGTGCATAGTTGAGTCGTTGTATCTTTAATATTTATTGGAGTATTTCCACTGTGATTTATGATTATATTGTCACGCCCCTAAGGAGACCCCGCCAGACAAAAATCCAACAGCATCTCCCCTGTACGAGTGACAATCCCAATTTACATACAAGGCCTACACGGCCACTATACATCGGTCAACACGATCGGAATCCAAACTCACACGCAGTTATATAATTTGGCCTCAGGCCATCAACCAAAATAAATGATAAACAGTCTACCATAAATCGACTTACCCCTTCTGCCATCTGGGCAGGAATACTCACCAAAATCCAATCAAACCAAAATCCGAATAAGGTCCATACGGACGCCAAAAATCCAAATACAAAATCAATCTCCAAACCTATACATGTCCTCTAACCAAAATATCCAAACCATAAACCAAATATCCAAAATAAAACATTTACGACGAGTGGGGTCCGGCAGCTGCACTCTCCTGACAGCTTCATCCTGAAATAGATATAAATCAACGGGGTGAGTTCAAAGAACTCTGCGGGTATAGTAGATATGCAAAGTAAGGTATAGCTAACAATAAAAATATCATGCCAGTACAGTCTCACATAAATAGGGTATGCAAGCAAGAAATACAAAAGGACTGTACTTACCTGAACCTCCTACCCTGATATAGGAGCATGTGCCTGACTAGAAGTAATAAAGTCCTGACCATATATAAACATGTATCCTGTATGCATGACAATCATATGCACATCCAAGGCATCAATAAAAATGCAGCAAACACAATACAAATGCAATCCGTGCAAATGCATGTCGTGCCAATGACATGGTCACCCCTGACGCCAGTCAACCGCCTCACACGCGATGGTGAAGCCGAGTGGGTAGGGCTATGACAACTGTACACTCTGCCATCACTGCTCCTGAGTGACCGAGTGGACAGGATGCTGTCGGAGTACACCTATCCTCCTGCCCCAAACATAGTGGGGGAGCTAAGCTCTCATCTCCCGGTGTCATAGACCAGAGGAGGGATCCCTGCCCGCTACCACGCTGCCTCATCGCTACCCATGAGCAGACCAGCGGAGCCTGACAGAGCAACTGCACACACCCTCCTGATGTACCACTAACCCATGAGTGATAGTGTGTGCAGGTCATGTAACTGGCTGCGGGCTCAACAATAATGGAACTCCGTCCAGCCAGCATGCAATCATGCGAAAATGATGCATGATACTAAAGCATGTAAATCCTACTCAAAACACCTATCCGAATAATATGTACAATCAATATATACATATCCCTAATCCATGTACTATGATCCAAATCAAACAGGGAAATATAATCATATCCTATCACATGCATGTATCTAGTAGGCACAGAAAACATACTAGGCATATAAACATGAAAAAAATTATTGTAAGCTATCCTAACTAGCATATCAACAATGACTATCTAAAAGATAAGTCAAAATACCCGCCTGAATATATATCCGCAAGAATAAGAACCAAATCGTCACATTTGGGGACACCTGTGGCCAAAACACTACATATAACATAATTATAGTCAAGCACAAAATATACAATTCAACGATAAATCGAATACTTAATCGATTTCCTTTATAACCCAATTGCCCCAAATCAATTTCCAATTCTCCCAAATATCATACCGATCAACCGAATAACACCGGAATCAACCCAAATCGACCAATCAAGCTCACCCGCCCTAGGAATTCTATCCACAGCCGATACCAACCCAATCACACAACACCCTCCAAATAAAACCCTCACAGCCCCTCTCAGCCGGCCCCAATTCCTTCCCTACTGCCCTATTCAATTAATTTAATTAATCCGATTAATCTACAAATCCAAATTAATTAAACTCTTAATTAATCCAATACATAATTACAGTTATCTCACCGTGTAAACAGGGGTGGTGATCCTTTCACTGCCGATCGCAGAGAAGACTCAGGGATGAGAAGAAACTGCCGAGAAGGAGAAACGGCGAGCCGAGGCGACGGCGCTGGGGTGAGGCGCACTGTCCGGAGACGAGAAGAAAGGGTCGGCGCTCGTCTTTTAGGGCAGAAGAGACCGACGGCGAGGCTGTGGCGGTGGAGGTCGGCGAACGCGGCTGGGGTCGACGAACGCGGCTGGGGTCGGCGACCTGGGCACCGGGAAAAGCTACGGTCAGAGGCGAGGAACAGTCTGCCGGCGCGATCCTGTCGCCGCGGTAAATCGACAAGGCTGGCTCGGGCATGCGCGGCGGTGGACGACAAACTCGCGGCGTCGGGCGTTGGGCGGCGGTGCTCGCGGGAGTGCAAACGAGGGCTGCGATGGGGGAGAGAAGGCTCGGCCGGAGAAGAAAGCGTCGCCGGCGAAGGAGAGACCGACGGCGAAAACTAGGGCGCCGACGGAGGAGGGATGGCGTCGGGCAGAAGGAGAAGGACGCGAAAGGAACTGCCGAACGAGGTCGCGGCGGGGAAAGGAAAAAGGGAAATAGAAAATAGAAATTAGGGTTTCCGATTTAGGTTAATACCCCTTAAATAAAGCCTAGTTATTTTATCCCCGTAGAAATCTCGTACGGAGTCCGTTTAAACCTAGAAAAAATTCCGGAAAAATTCCTAAAAATCCCGAAAAATTTCTAGGATTATTTTCCTTAATTCCTTGGCCATTTAATTTAGTGTTTTAAATCCCCGTATTTAACATATATACATATATATGTTATGTGGTTGTGGTCGAAAGACCTTGTATCAACAAGATATTATATCACATACAAGGGAGATGTTGTCCATTTTTCAGCTCAGCATACTCTTGGGGCATGACAATTTTATTGGTATCAGAGCCCTAGGTTGCGAAGTCCACTTTTGGATTTTATTTCGTTCAGACATCATGTTTTGCTTTACTCGGTTTTGGTTTTGTGAGTTTTGGGATCTGGTAGTTGCGGATATCTCCGAGCTACAAGGGTTAAGGTATGTTAACTATTATCATATATCCTTCTGTTGGCTATGCATCTAGTTGTTTATAATAGGGAATGTCATGTAGTGTGTTAGTCACTATGCACAACCGTGGTTTGAGTTAACCACGGGAACGACTTGTTGAGTCTGTGTGTCTTGGACCTGCTGTTGAAAAGGTGAATTACCTTTGAGAGCCGACTGATACCGAGTCGGAAAGTAGGGATTAGGTAGTCACATTTCTTGTGGAGATCAAAGATTACAGTATTAGAGATTTTCACTAACTATGCTAGTCAGATCACTACCAGTGGGGTAATGAACAAGCGAGTATACTATTACTGATGCAGATTGTAGAGGATTAGTATATGGTGTTTCATAAGGATTTTGATCCCTGAGTTGTTCATACGAGGTTGTATAATTTTGAAGGTACTTTTGAGTACTTAACTCGTGTTATACTGAGAAAGTGGAGTTAGTTGCATACCATTATCGGGATCAAGCCAATACTTGATGGAAGAGTTAGGAAATAACTTTCGGGAAATCACACATCACTTGGCCACGGTGTAGTGATGTTGTAAGAGAGTATTTCCCCGCATCATTTCTTTGACTCATTATCAGAGAATTCTTGGGCATCAAGTAGGGTGATCGTTTGGTAATGGGAGTACCATGCAGAGTCGTTAGACTTGCGAGGGTTACGACCACCTAATATCTCAAGAATGTGATCAACATGTCTTAAGCCACCCGCGGTTTATTGGTTGACATCTTGATCAGGATGTTTGGATCTCCTATCAGATCCTACCGGAAGTCTTTAGACCGAGTCATGTGTATAGAAATGACTCCGTAGCAAGTGGTTTAAGAGTTGGAGATTTGATAAGCATATATTGCAAGTCAAATTATAGGAATCGAAAATCTTCGAATGTTGGACAAAAGGAGCAAGATTGGAGTCATGGGCCACGAGTGACTATTGGAGAGTTTTCCGACCATGGAAGACCGGCTACAAATTGTCAGCATCTTCTCATGTTTATCAGCAAACTCAAAAGAAAGACTCTGAAGGGATTGTGTGTGTGCAGTGTGGATCACGATGACACAAAGCCTGTTGGTGCAATCGACTCAGGTCACGATTGATCAGACTCGAGTTTGACTCGAGCAATATTTTGATATTTGACATTGATGTCTGATAATGTTTTGGGGAGATTATTGATGCAATCGACCCAGGTCATGATTGACCGGACTCGAGTTTGACTCGAGAGGGGATTTTGATGGTTGACTGGAGTTGACCATTTCATGGAAAGTCCAAGTCTTGAGTACTTGGCATGTAAAGTCCAAGCATGGGTCTTGGCAAGGAAAAGTCCAAGCATATGTCTTAGCATGTAAAGTCCAACATGGGTTGGCAAGGGAAAGTCCAAGCTTGAGTCTTGGCATTTGGAAAGTCCAAGGGTGTAGTCTTGGCAGTGAAAGTCCAAGTCATGAGTACTTGGCATTTGGGAAGTCCAAGGGGTTTGATATTGGCGGCGTAAAGCCCAAGGGTGGAGTCTTGGCAGCATAAGTCCAATGGTTGGCGGTGTTAAAGTCCAAGCGGAGTCTTGGCAGCATAAGTCCAATGTGCCTTGGCGGTGTAGACACCGTTAGCATGACATAGCCGATGGAAGCACCTAAAATCTAGCGCATGAATGAACAAGTCATGGATGACTTGGAGGGATCTGATAGGCACGAGGCTGACGGAAGTAGCTAGAAGGCTTAGGTCTAGGCTAAGGGAGGTCTAGCAAGTAAGGGGGAACCATACTTGGGTTAAAACCTCATGTTTGAGGTGTATCAGTTGACCGGTACCATGTCACAGTCGACTGGTGTGAGTCAACTAGGATTTGACTGCGGGAAGTATCCTAGCAGTCGACTGCCAAAGGTGGGTAGTAGACTGTTGGCTTTAGCAGTCGACTGATCAAGGTGATCAGTCGACTGATGGCCAGAATTTCGGGCACAAAATGTTCTCCAGTCGAGTGATCAACCCGACCACTCAACTGGTTGAGACACCAGTCGACTAATGGTGTATCCGTTGGATTTTTCCAGCGTGGATGTAGCCATTGTCTCACGACAACAGATGGGCATCATCGGTCGATGGTCTGGTGATCCGATCGATAAGCAAAATCCCGATTGCAAGTTATAAAGGCAGCTCGAAAGAGGGATTTTGGCAAGCATTTCTTGAGGAGTTTTGAGGCGAATTGCTGGTGTAATTCAGGGTCTCCAAGTGCAACTCAAGCAACCACAAAGTAAGCAATCCAAAAGCTCTTGTAAAGTTGTTTTCTTTACTTGTATTGCATTTTATTGTTGTATCTTGCTTGTATTTGTTTCTTACTATTGTAAGAGTTATTGTACGAGATTTCTTCACCTCCGGATTGTTCCGAGAAGGAGCTTATTTGATTAGCAGTGCGTGTTTGCATTGCTAGGGCTTTTAGAGCCCAATCCATGGAGTATGAACCATTCAGTTCCGAACCACGTTATATCTTGTGTAGTGCTTGTATTTGTGTTGTATTTGTTTTATTATTTCTATTTTCGATGCGTATAACACATTTTGTAGAAAGCACGCAACGAATTCCATCGACGCATTGAAACGAGCTATTCACCCCCCCCCCTCTAGCGGTCACCAAATCCTCAACAATTGGTATCAAAGCCCGGGGCTCTTCTACGGCTTCACATCCGAGGGAGCACGCTAGAGGGAACAAGATGGAATTTGAAGGAAAATTAGGATGGGACATCCACACACTGCCACCATACGATCAAGAGGATTTTCCAGCATGGAGGGAAAGAATAGAGAACTTCTTGATGATGGACATAGAAGATTGGCTCATCATCATGGAAGGCTTTGAGCCTCCTAGAGATAAGAAGGGAAATGTCATGAAGTTGAAGAAGTGGACACAAGAGCAACGTCTCAAGTTCAAGACCGAAGTCAAGGTAATAAAGCTTTTAGAAGATTTGATACCTAATGACATTTTGTGCAAGTTAGGAGATTACATGGATGCCAAGGAGCTATGGAGCAAGTTGGCAAGATTCCATGAGGAGTCTCACTCGGTACAAGAAGAAGAAAGCTCTTCCTCACAAGAAAGTGAGGATTTGGAATCATCATCTGGATCGAGATCGGAAGTTGAAGAGGAGTCAACATCTGGGTTAAGAGAAGAGGTGGAATTGGAAGAAGCCTCCACCTCTAGGATTGAGAGGGAGGAGATTAGACCTTCCACACCGGAGGAACCTCAAGAAGAACCATCCACCTTCGGTTGAGAGGAAGAGGAAGCTCGGGACTCCCCTACCATGGAAGGTAACTCAAACACACCATTTCAAAATAAAATTCATATAATATGTTTTGAGTGTAGGGAGTTTGGGCACTATAAGAGCAAGTGCCCAAAGAAGGTCAAGAAAAGTCCATCGGTGCCTAAAAGTCAAGAAAGTCAAAGAATGCCAATGTCCCCACCAAGAAGACCAAGGAGCTCGTAGTATGCTTCAAGTGTCATAAAAAGGGGTACTACAGAAGTCAATGCCCTAGGAAGAAGGGAATCAAAGATAAGGAAGGAGCATCACATGTAGGGGGAGCTAAGGCTAACCCTAAGGTATATTTTAATAATGCACCTTCTAGTTTAAATGTCAAAAAGCATGCTAGTAACAATAAATATTTTTGTCTAGGTGCTAAGAGTGTTAATTTTTTAAATAAGGAGAAATTTGGGACTAATGTCCCTAGAAAGACTTTACCTAGGACAAGCATTAAGAAAATTGAGGACCATCTAAGTTTTAACCCCAAATGGACTAAGCATATGCCTAGAAAGAACAATGCCCAAAGATTAAATCAAAATTCAAAAATTGGACAATTAGAGTTGGAAAATCAAGCCTTGAGGTCAAGGCTTGAGAAACTTGAAAAGACCCTTGTAAAAATGACAAATCAAATGCAAATGTCAAATGGTCAAACTCTAGGGTCTAGAAGTCAAAGTCAAAATTTAGGGCATAGGAGACAAGAGTCAACCAAGGGCAAAAAAGGTTTGAGTCACAAACCTAAGCCTAAGGTGACTTATAATAGTGTTTCATTTGATTATGGAACACAAACTAGGTCTAGAAAAACCAAGGTTACTAGGAAAGTCATCTCTAAGAGTAACCAAGGTATATGCCTAGTGGCTAGGGTTTCGAAAAAACCTAGGGTGGCCACTAAGAAGGTTACAAGGGGAGTCACTCCTAGAGTGAACCTAGGCAAAACCCAAATGACCAAGGCTCACAAGCCTAGAAGGGTCATTAGGAAGGTATCTAGGGAGGTTATCCCTAAGGAATACCTAATTAACCCAAGGAGCTCAAATAGGTTTTGGGTTCCTAGGAGCATGATCGATTTACGCTAGATGGGTTTAGGTGTGTCAACCTTGATTGGAAGGGTAGTTAACCCAACCATAGCAAAGTTGGCACTTTAGGTCATTTTCAAGGTTATGGTTACCTTGGGAATGTGTTTTGATCTTAAATCCTAAAGGTTTTTAGGATGTGCCAATACTATTTAAGAAGTTTGAAAATTCAATCAAATTGGCACAATTTAGGTTTAGAGGTATTGGTGTGTCATTTTGGATTTTTGGCACACTTGGAAAATTTGGGTAATATGACAAAATATACTTAATTATATCAAATGGCAACAAATATTAAAATTTAGGTATTATTATACCTATATATTTTATTTGTCATGCTTTGTTTGTCATATAACATGTCATGACATCATATTTATTTTTAATCATTTAATATGTCATGATCATGTTTAGGATTTAGGTTTTAATATCATGTATGCTTAGATTCCATCATATGTCATGACATCATGATCATTGGTCATGTTTTATTTATGTTATCATTTATGTCATGATCATTCATGCATTTAAAATAATTAAAATTGATTTAAGGACAATGGCATAACTTGAAGTCTCATTTATAAGGGAATCAATCAAGTAGTGTTGTCTTAGAAAATGCATGAGGCCTTAGTTTAAGATAAACAAAAACTCACATCTCACATCTAAATTGACATGTATGTGTATTGATACACTCTAGATACATGTAAGATGCTAGGATATGAGTTAAGTTCAAGGTGCATAGCTTTTGCATCTAGATGAACTAAAACTCATCTTATCTTAATTGTGGATCATTGGGAAAACTAGTGTACAAGTCATGTACATTAAGCCCAAGGAATATGATCAAATATAGATTTTCAAAAATATTTTAAAATCTTTTTAGAAAACCTTGGTGAAGTCTATCTTTTGATAACAATCACCATTGATGAAGTTGATACAAAGTGAGCTAAAACATTGAAGTTTTTCTTCACTTTTGAACTTTGTGTCAATTTCACTATTTTATGGGTAAAATATTTTTCTAACATTTTTCACCCATTTTATTGCTTATAAGTAATATACATATGAATTTTCACGATTTTTCAATATATGTAGAATTACTTACACTTTTTCGAATTTCATTTCTGATAACTAAAATTAATTTGATTATCGATCATCACACTGATGGAAGTCGACTAATAAAACATGTGATCGTGATTTACGATAGAGTCGATTGACAGGCTGATTTCGGGAAAAATAAAATTGTTTAGCCTATTTTCAGCTACGGTAAAGTTTCCTAACTACTCATAACCCTAGGATATGCTTTAAGAAGCATTATAAAGGGTGAAAATTTATTGGATATGGATTAGGAGAGTTGTTAGGGTGATGTATCAAATTTAAGGGGTTGGAAAGATCAATGTTAAACTTTGAACCTTATTTTTTATGGTTTAGAGTTCCTATTAGCTTAGGGACTTCCCAAGGACATTATTGGTGCAATGATCAAGGGAGAGCAAGCCTTTAGAGGGAGGTATCCATCATGGGATGATAGATGTTATTTTTCCTCATGAGGGGGGAAAATGAGAATTTTGAGATACCCAATTTAAAAATTGGGAGAGTTTGTAGGATTGACTCTCTTGAGTGATATGAGACTTATCACTAAGAAGATTGTAAGCATCCTAGATATTTTTGGACCAATGGAGAGATTGTAAGATCTCATTGGGACATGAGACATTGACCTCCTTGGAGAGAACCTTTTTTATGTTAGTCAAAAAGGGGGAGAATGTTTGGGAGAATTATTGGGAGATTTTATGGGATTACCAATTTGGGATAATTGGTAAGAAGATTTGAGTTAGTATTCTAACTCAAAGGTATGTGGTTTTGTCAAACATCAAAAAGGGGTAGATTGTTGGTACAATCCGCCCAGGTCACGATTGACCGGACTCGAGTTTGACTCGAGCGATATTTTGATGTTTGACATGAAGGTTTGACATTGATGTCTGATAATGTTTTGGGAAGATTGTTGATGTAATCGACCCGGGTCATGATTGACCGGACTCGAGTTTGACTCGAAAGGGGATTTTGATGGTTGACTGGAGTTGACCATGTCATGAAAAGTCCAAGTCTTGAGTACTTGGCATGTAAAGTCCAAGCATGGGTCTTGGCATGTAAAGTCCAACATGGGTTGGCAAGGGAAAGTCCAAGCTTGAGTCTTGGCATTTAGAAAGTCCAAGGGTGTAGTCTTGGCGGTGAAAGTCCAAGTCATGAGTACTTGGCATTTGGAAAGTCCAAGGGGTTTGATATTGGCGGCGTAAAGTCCAAGGGTGGAGTTTTGGCAGCATAAGTCCAATGGTTGGCGGCGTAAAGTCCAAGCGAAGTCTTGGCAGCGTAAGTCCAATGTGCTTTGGCGGTGTAGACACCGTTAGCATGACATAGCTGATGGAAGCACCTGAAGGCTAACGCATGGATGACTTAGAGGGATCTGATAGGCGCGAGGATGACGGAGGTGGCTAGAAGGCTTAGGTCTAGGCTAAGGGTGGTCTAACAAGTATGGGGGAACCATACTTGGGTTAAAACCTCATGTTTGAGGTGTATCAGTTAACTGGTACCATGTCGTAGTCGACTGGTGTGAGTTAACTAGGGTTTGACTACAAGAAGTGTCCTAGCAATGATTGCGGTGATGATCATTGTTGAGCGCCGATCGATTGATCAAGGTGATCAATCGGTGATGGTCAAAATTTGGGCAAGACAGCGCATGTTCTCAGTGATCGGCCCGACCACTCGGGCCGATCGATTATCGATCGGTGATGGTCATCATCGATCGGTGTATTCATTCATTGGATTTTTTCAGCGTGGATGTAGCCGTTGTCTCACAACAACAGTGGCATCAGTCGATTGATGGTCCCGAGCAGTCGATTGATAGGCGAAAATCTAACCCGATTGCAGGTTATAAAAGCAGCTCGGAAGAGGGATTTTGGCAAGCATTTCTTGAGGAGTTTTGGGGCGAATTGCTGGTGTAATTTAGGGTCTCCAATTGCAACTCAAGCAACCACAAAGCAAGCAATCCATAAGTTCTTGTAAAGTTGTTTTCTTTACTTGTATTGCATTTTATTGTTGTATCTTGCTTGTATTTGTTTCTTACTATTGTAAGAGTTATTATACGAGATTTCTCCACCTCCGGATTGTTTCGAGAAGGAGCTTATTTGATTAGTAGTGTGTGTTTGCATTGTCAGGGCTTTTAGAGCCCAATCCGTGGAGTATGAACCATTCGATTCCGAACTACGTTATATCTTGTGTAGTGCTTGTACTTGTGTTGTATTTATTTTATTATTTTTATTTCCGCTGCTTATAACACATTTTGTAGCAAGCACGCAATGAAATCCATCGACACATCGAAATGAGCTATTCACCCCCCCCCCTCTCTAGCGGTCACCGAATCCTCAACATTCACCTATTGCTATGGTAAACAACCAGTACATATTAGGAGGTGTACTTTGAAGACTTAGTTGAAGACTATGAATGATGCTTTCGAGAGGACGATCCACAACCTCAAAAGCCGAGATCATCATAGAAGAGTGGATTATCACATCAGCAACGATCTACTATCTCAGATATAGTTGGAGCTTTTTGATACTTCCATCCGAGAGAAGCAATTTACTCAGCAGTATCAGCAGAAGACATCTCAGAAGACTCAGACGTCCAGACAACAACTGTTACCTCTTCTGACGCAGCTATACTATTTGCAGAGTTGGAGCATACTACGATGTTGATAGCTATTCAGTACTTCACAATCGGTGGTGTACTCATTACCAGTACAATAGTGTTTACCATCTCCATTGTAGTCATTTTGGGTATTGCATCTCAGTTCAGCAGTTGACTTCAGTTCCTCCATGGTAGTCTTTTACACCTACATGAGCTTAGCCGTCAAGAATAGATGTTGGGCGAGTTTACATGATTACTCGAGAAGAAGTATAAGGGACCGAAGGATTGGTTATTCGGGGTATTACTTTAGATTACCCTATTTGTTGATATATTAAGAGATATTGGTAGTTATAAGTATCTTCATCTGGAATATTTTTAGATAGGATTAGAAGAGTCCTTATACATCGACTTGTGGATTGGTGATTTTTCTCTACCGTCAGGTGAGATGTTGATCAACAACCAAGAAGTCAAGGGATACCCTTAGCCTTTGCTAGACATACCTCTACTATAGGCATATCCTTCCAGATAATTAAATTGTTGGAATGTTGGTATACTAGGTCTCTCGGACGTGCGTATAATACGAGGGTATTCAAATGTAGATTCGGATGAACTCCCAAGCTTGCCACTGCATAGGCGGGTGGAGTTGGCGATTGGAGTAACTTAGGGAATAGTTCCGATATTGAAGACCTCATACCGGGAGATAATTTTATTTGTATCAGTGTTGCTAAATACTGTGGAAGAATATAAATTGCGATTATCAGAGGTATCAGATGGGAGATTTATCTGTCTCAGTGTTTCTTATTGAGAAGATTAAGAACTCTTTGTTAAAAGAGAGATGAACCTTGGAGGTTATGCATTGATTATCGATGGTGGTATACAGTAGTTGTGGAAATGATATCCTTCGTTGTGGATAGATGACATGTTTAGATCAGCTAAAGAACACCTATGTATACTCTAGGGTTGATTTACGATTAGAGTGTTAATATTGTAGTGACTTGGCATCATACAGTTATGATTGTCGGTGTGATGATTGGGATATCATCAGCGTAGAGTAAAAAGGGATGCAGGTGTGTAGAAGACGATATTTCATACTTTGTATGAATTTTATGAGCTGTTGATAATATTGTTAGACTTATTAACGATTTAGTCGTTCATGGATTTAATTGGATCGGTATGTGGTTGCCTTCTTAGACGATATTTTTGGACATATTCATTTGTACAATGAATATGTCCAAAAATATCGTCTTCATAATCTTAAGGGAAGTTGTGGTTTCCCTAGATTGATTTGGTATTTACCGTAGATGTGGATAGTGTCACACCCCGAGAGCATACCGAGCCGAAAATCAAACGGACGGCACTTCCCCTGTACGTGGCAACATTTCGGGTTAATACAAGGCTCGTAGGCCCACAATGACAACAATATATACAAATATACCAAACCACAACAGTATATATATATCAAAACAACTACACACAGCGGAAACGATACCACAATAATACATATCCTACACATGCATACCGGTATAACTAACACATCACAACAATACAAAACTTTGACAAAAATCCAAATATACAACATGTACATCACAAAAACTCCAAAATACAATACACAACGGATGGAAAGCCCAAATACACATGGGAGCCTCGGAGGTGAGATGAGACGATGTCAGCCGGCGGTGCTCCAAGCCATCACGAGTCTTCTACCTATTACCTGGGCGATAGAAAACCCAGGGTCCGTGGAGGGGTGGTGAGTAAAACTCAGCAGGTAATAGAAAAACATGTATATATGTCATATCACATGTATTTTCAACAACATACTCTAGAAGTACAACAGGTATATCATCATAGTATAAAAATACAAGCATATACCGTCTAACCAAATAAACAACATAAAAAATGCAGACATACCTGAAGTTTGCTACGCTACTCTGATCCAACCTGAACATATATCCAATATATATATATATAACAGGAAGAGTATATCAACTCACAATATACTCTAGCTACAGGTCAAGGTATCTAATGGTACATCCCAACACATATACGATGCAAGACACACAGTATAACATATGCAGGAAGCATGCATGAATATGATGTACAATCAAATGCAGCAAGCACAATACAATCAAGTGCAACATCACAATAAGCATATATATATAGACTGTATCTATATATATATTAATCTCAACCATCCATATATATACATACATACATATATGTATCTATATATGGTAATATGCAAAGCGCCATAAGATACGACAATGCAGCATGCATGGTCATGCCTGCTCACCCCTACTCGCTACCACGACCCCAGTGTGGCCTAGGTGGCACGACATGACAACTGTCCCAACTCACACCAACCACTGCTATAGAGTGGATGAGTGGGCAGTATGATCAAGTAGCATAAGAGCGTAAAGAGCTCGCTACACAACGGGGGTCCCTGCCGCTGGCCACTCTGACTAACACTACCAATGAGTGGTCGAGTATCACGCACCCAGAACAACTGCATGCAGCTCCAACTACCACCGTCTATAGTGGTAGAGTGCAGCACAACAAATGCTTTGCCCTCACACCAGTTACTCCTCGGGGAGTGCTCTGGGAGGCAAGATGACTGACGACTCTCTCAACCCCAAGGGAGACTGTGTCATCAGAATGCATGCAAATGACATGTGTATGTTGTCACACGTACAGCCATCTACCATAGACTCTCTGTTCAGCAAAGAGTCATACCCATCTAATCAATACTCTCTATCCTGTAGAGAGTTGTACTCAACAGATCGACGCACTCTCTATCCTGTAGAGAGTCGTACTCGACTGATCCTAACTCTCTCTCCAATAGAGAGTCGTACTCGACTGATCATAACTCTCTCTCCAATAGAGAGTCGTACTTCACTGATCAACGCACTCTCTATCCGCTAGAGAGTCATACTCGACTAATCATATCAAGCTGGGACCACCGGTCCGCAGCGACACTCTAATCACCCTTCACTTAACCATTACACAACTCATGGTTGGTAACAGTATGCAACATACAAGTATTGAAAATAAATCCTACATTTAGGGCATTACCTACCCACGGATGACCTTTTTGTCAATTAATAAATTGGGTCATCCTCCGTACTAATATTTACACCCTGCTAAACATCTAGGCCAATTTACATCACATCTATAACTCCTAAATCATGATAGGGTATATGTGTGATATCAACAATTGAGTATAAATACATCAAACGATAAGTTCAAGCATACGATAATAAGAGCAGGGTCAAGGTAATATGAACACCTAACATGCTCATATCTATGACTAAATTTGAATGCAATACATCTACCTGGACCAGGTAGGAAATTACCCACCTGCTATGTAGCTCATGTTGATGGTCTTCGCATCCAAGATCCCTACCTCGAATCCAATGTCTGAAATGGTAGAATCCAATATCACCACATGCTAGTATAATCAAACTGTAGGAATAAGAATCCAAATCCAACCTTAATCCCTAACTAATTCACCAATTAATTTAATACTATAAGATGAATCAACTCATATATTTGTATGTATCCGTAAACATCTCAATATGAACTCACCTTACATCGCATCAATTCTCATAGCATATCTGGAAGAACCACCCCCTTCCAAAATCATCCAGCTTCTTGATACAAAAGAAATCTGATAGATATAAACCTTTAGATCCTCACGAGCTGGGCTGGTGGCATTCTTCCCAATTACAATGTTTCGCAACTTCCATCAGATTTATCACCTGATCTAGAACTCCTTGAAACATATAAACATGAACTCATCAACATCAAGAACTAATGAATCAACCTACACCAATCAATTCAACATACAACACACCGTATGATCTCACTGTAAATACACTCAACCAAAAACTCACCTTGCACCCCATATCCAAATCCTGCTTCCCTTGCACAACTCCAATCTCTGCGGCAAATCTATGATCAAGCTCCTTGCCTCCCTCCTCGGATCATCACTCAACTGATCGGTTGTCGCAATAGCATGAATTGAAGCTATAACAGTGGCATACCTTGGTGGAAATCTCCGACGGCGAAAATGCGGTGATCCGCAAGCTGTGTCGGCAACACTCGATGAAGAGACCAGATCGACAAGCTTCCCTTGACGATGGTAATCCCACGATCCCAAATCGAGGGTGATGCAGCCAGTTCGATCAGCCACGTTCGCAACGCGGCAGTCACCCATGGTGACGGCAACCTGGGTTTCGGGAAAGGTTGCGGCGGTGGAAGGCTGAAATCGGGTGCGGTCAGATCCGGTGGCGAGTGGGAAGAGGTGCGGAGAAGGTGGCAACGAGAGACAGTGACAAGGAGGAGATAGAGATAAGAAGAGTCGCTCGATGGGCAGTCAGAGGAGCTGGCCAGAGCAGAAGATCGACGGAGATGGGGCAGCGACCAAATTCGACGGCGGCGTCTGGCCGCGTGACAGTGGCAACAGGGTTGCGGCGCGGCTCGGTGAGGCGACCATGGGCACCGGCAACGAGTTCGGGCCGGTGATCGCTGGATCACACCGACGGCAACAGCTCTTCCTCTCGCGGCGGCGATGGAGTGGCAGCGGCGAGTGGCGCGGCGGCGATGAGTTAGGGCATGACAAGTTGGCTCGGTGACGGCGAGCACGAGGGAAGGAACGCGATCGGGAGAGAGATCGGCCTCGGGTCGATTCGGAGACGAAGAGGAATCGAGTAAGGAGAAGTAACGACGAGCGTTCGGGAGAAGAGAAGGCAACCGGAAATCACGATGAGAATGGAAAGAAATGCGTTCGAGGAAATAAATGGGAAATTGTAAATGGGTTGGGTTCGAGCTTTAAGCTAGCTTAGGTTGACTCAACCATCTATTTAAACTTTAATCTTCCACTTAAGCAGTCATATGAACTCCATTTGAATCCAGAAACATTTCTAAAAATTTCTGAAAATTCCACAAAAAAATTTCTTAATCCGAAAGGATAATAATAATTATTATTATTATTATAATATATATATATATATATATATATATATATATATATATATATATATATATATTTTCGGTATCTTACATTGTAGATGTAGATAGGATGCTCTAGCGTTACTATACCATTGACTTATTAGACCAAGAAGGTGATGGGAATCACTTGGTCAGAAGCTTGTGGAACTAGATTTCAGGGCCCAAATGATAGTTGATTTCGTAGTTTGATGTTGGGAGTGTCAACACGTAAAGGTGGAATATTAGTGACTAGTAGGGCTATGTATCGAGATGAAAGTGGTAGCCTAGTACGATGGATAATTGGGAGATTATCTAGAATTCGGAAATGATTTGATGCGATTAGGGTAATCGGTGATTGATTAGCTAGGTCCGCTCATTTTCTTCCAAGTCGTAAGACAAATTTCGTTGGATCACTTAACGGAATTATATCCATGGAGTATCCTTGAGTATCATTTTCGATAGTGATTCATGATTCATCTTACGATTCTGGCAAAGTCTCCAATTGGTCATAGATATAGAGCTCCACTCTGGTATGATTATTTACCTTTTTATAGATGATTAATATGAAAGTATTGTTCATACTTTAGAACGGCTGTTGAGGGAATGCGTGATAGATTTCAGAGGCTATTAGTACCCCACTTAGTATTCGAGGTGTGTGACATCTCGTACTCGTACATGAGTCGGAAATTTGGAGACCAAATTTTTATAAGTGAGAGAGAATGTAAGATACCGGAAAAATAAATAAATAAATAAAATAATAGCCCTTGCTAATTGAGAATTAGCTTGGGGAATTTTCAGGAATTTCCAAAAAAAAAATTTGAAAAAAAAAAGAGTTCATACGACCGATTAGGAGGAAGATTAAAGCTTAATTGGGAGATTGGGTTATACTTAGGCTAGACTTGAGTTAGCTGAACCCATTCCACCAGCTTTTAAAAACCTCCCGAACCCAAGCCGATCCCGACTTCTTTTCTCATCGCGAATCCTTTCTTCTCACCGTCGCCACTCATCCTCCTCCTCCCGATCGCGAGATTTCCCTCTCCAAATTTCTTTTGTCGATCTCTTCCTCGCTATCGCCGATCGTTCTTCCGCTTTCGGCGTTGTCGGAGATCTTCATTGAAGCAGCCGGTCAATCGTCGCTGCCTCTGCTCAGTCCTTCTCGCCGCGAGAACCAGCTGCCGCCCGCTTTCCCGAGCTGGATCTCACCTTTTCCGACAATCTACCACCGTCGACACTCGAGCTCAGCTCGCACCATCGCCCCATCGCAGCCTATGTCCACCATGAGCTCTGTTTTGCAGCGAGATTGGTCTTGTGGTGTTGCTCTCAGTTTCTTCCACTGCCATCGTCGGATCTCCTTGTGCAAGGTGGTTTGTTGAGCTGTGATGTTAGGGATTTCGGATGAAAGTTATGTATGAGATGGCGAAGGTAAGCTACTGTTATAGTTTAGATTTAGGGTGTTATTCGGTTGTTAACATTGATTTAGTTGATTTTGGTGGGTGCTGCACTTTGATTGTGCTAGAAAGTAGTAAGTATTATGGATCGGTAAGGTTAAGGGGAAACTGTGAAACTTTGTGATGGATTGTGAAGGAAGGTAATTTGAGTAATGATCCGGATCTAATGTCTTAACTTGTGATTTCAGGTGATGGAGATGGGTTGTTGTCGTTGTTCATTTGGATTGTACAGATCGACCTATGACTTAAGACCGTGGATCAAGAAGCGGTGGAAGCAAGGCTCAAATTAGGTAAGCTGTGATTTGGTTATGTTTTGGAAGTGAACTAGGTTGTGACAGCAAAATAGTTTATGATTGGATTTAGGTTCGATTTGAGATGTGATACCATCATTGGACTTATGATAGACTTTGTCAATGTTTGCGTGTTGATTACAGCATTTTGATACGAGACAGGTTCGTGGACACGAATACAATCAACACAGCTTATATATATCAAGTGGGTAATATCTACCCTGGTCAGGTAGTTTGACTGATTCCAATACATGAATTTGGACTTATGATGATACCTTTGATCTTAAATCCACTCTTATTTAATCATGTGCTTGTATTTAGCCTTGACCTTTGAGATATATTACTGTTAATTCATCGTTCATCTATCACGGATATGAATTATGAATCCTATTGCGTGTTGGCTGGTGGATGTTCAGTTAAGTACATGTGGTTAGGGTCACCGTTGTGAACTCAGATTTGGGATTACTGTGTCACATCACTAGGGTTAAGTGATGGATTAGATTATGAAGTCGATTGTTGTATCGTACACATATTAGTTGTGCATCTATGGTGGATCTAGTCATCTGTGCATAGATAAGTGTGTGGTTGTCAATATGTGGCTAGGGACTGGAGGTCCTAACATAATTGTATATCCATTATGGATCGTGTATCTGTATATTAATTATTATATGGATTGTCGATAGTATCTCGCTATGGACTAGAGGTCCTAGCGTGATTGATTGTCAGTTGTGTATGACTCTCTGTGTGGTAGAGAGTGTCTTATGGATTAGTAGTCCTTGCATAGTTGACTTTTGTTTGACCAGGACTCCTCGTGGGATAGGGAGTGTTGCGGGGATACGTATGTGGAGCTATGCATCATTACATTGCATGCATGCTGTCGATTGGGTCTCCCTTGTGGTTGAGACGGGTCGTCAGTCATCCTGCCTCCCCGGCCATTTGGGGTAGTGGTAGCAGGGTTGAGTGCAGAGCATTGAATGTGCCACGCTCAGCCACTATAGACGGTGGTAGCTGGAGATGCGCACTTGGCCACTGTGCAGAGTGGTGGTTAGCGCACTCGGCCACTATAGACGGTGGTTGCATGATGTGCAGTTATCATGTGTGCGGTACTCATCTACTCATGGGTAGTGACGGTGCAGCTTGCAGTAGGGACCCCCGTGGAGTAGTTAGCTCTTTACGCTTATATACTACTCATTCATACTACCCAACTCGCCCACTTGAGAGTAGTGGTAGCTGGAGTCAGGATAGTTGTCATGTTGTGCCACCCAGACCATACTGAGGTCGTGGTTGGATGGGTCCGCAGACATGGTCATGCATATGCATTGTTGAGATATATGTATGTATGTATTTGATATATATTTTACGTATGCCTGTGAGATGTTGCATTTGATTGAGCTATGTTTGCTGCATATGTTTGTTCATCATGTTACATGTCATTTG
Organism: Wurfbainia villosa; assembly: GCA_025175895.1. Lineage (NCBI taxonomy): Eukaryota > Viridiplantae > Streptophyta > Magnoliopsida > Zingiberales > Zingiberaceae > Wurfbainia > Wurfbainia villosa. The sequence goes on from JAKLTH010000238.1 coordinate 6,026,236, forward strand.
CATATTATATATTACTGTGTGTTGAGCATGATGTATGTGTTGGTCCAGATTGTTATATGTATTTGATTAGCATCATGTCATAGTGTAGTATAGACCGGGTTGTTATTACATGTGATTATATATTATTCATATGTCTGAGTGTTGGTCAGATATGGGATTGACCTTGTATGTTATATGGGTTATGTTATTGTATATCTGTTAAGGATGATATAGCTTATAGTGTTGCAGACCGTCAGGTACATTAGTACATTACTTCATGTTCAGTTGATCAGTTTAGTATATGCATTGAATACGACTATACTAGTGGTTACTGGTTATTACATTTAGGATTGTATGTCTGTTGGACTCCTTCTGTACACCTGTAGATCTTCACATGTATACTTGAAGATCTCTATATCTCTATATGTTGTTCATGCATTTTCTACATATTACCCCTGAGTTTATACTCACCACCATGGATCCTGAGTTTCTTGTCGCCCAGGTAACAGGTAGAAGATTCCTTGGATATTCGGAGCTTCGCCAGCTTATCCAATGTCACACTGAATGGTTGGAAGTTTATTCCATTTTGTTGCATTATATTGGGTTGTTTATTTGGGGATTTTATCCTATATTGTTCCACATTTGTGGTATACGGATGTGATGTATGTATTTGGTCTTTATTATGATTTTTGTTGTGTCAAAGTCACTCCGGAGTGCATTGTTGAGTCGTTGTATCTTTATTATTTGTTGGGGTATTTCCGCTGTGATTTATGATTATATACATATATATGTTATGTGGTTGTGGTCGAAAGGTCTTGTATCAACAGGATATTGTATCACATACAGGGGAGATGCTGTCCATTTTTCGGCTCGGCGTACTCTCGGGGCGTGATAGTGGGAATAGGAATGAGAATGAGTTTGATAATAGACTGAAATGAGAATGGGTTTAGTCATTTCAATGATGTTGTTTGGTTTATAAGTTGGGATTAGGTATGATTGTCAGTAGCGACGACAATCGACAACAACTGCGTGGCGGTGCGGCTGGAGACCGACGAAGGCGACGGCAGGCGCGACGGGACGGTGACGGCTGGACGAGCGGACAGGTGACAAGCGACGAGGTGGAGGCGGCAGGCAACACCGACAACTGGTGGGCAGCGGCGACCGATGACAGGCGACGACGGCGATGACGACGACAAAGACGACGGTGGACAATAGGAATGAATCCTAAACCCACCATCCCCTTAGGTTTTGTACTTTCTAAATAATTAGTAATGATTTTATTCCCTCAATTCCCAAATTCATTAACCAAATACTATAATTAGGAATCATTCCATTCCCTCATTTCCAAACCCTTAAACCAAACGTCACCTTACTCTTCTTGCGAAGGCAAATTATATTTTTTATTTTTATTAATAACCAAGGTGTCCAACCTCTGCCATTGCACCATCTTTATAAAATTGTTCAACGCCAAAGTTGTACTATATTTGTGAAGGCAAATCACATTCTTAATGTGATCTTTTATTTTTATTGATAACTTAGTTGTCCAACCTTTGCACTTGCATCGTCTCTGTAAGATCGTCTAATGTTAAAGTCGTACTCTGCTTGTGAAGGCAAATCATATTCTTAATGTGATCTTTTATTTTTATTTAACACAAGTGTCCAAGCTTTCTTCTGACTAATCTTGGAGATGGACGACCTTCCCTTCTGGTTCGCCCATCAAGTGCATTTGGAAGTGGTGAAGCTCAACCTCCGTAGTCGCGTCATCCCTACAAGATCGTTTAACACTGAATTTGTACTTTGCTTGTAAAGGCAAACTCTTAATCCAGTCCACTTGGCCCAAGACCGCTAAACATAAGTTTTTTTATATTTGCTGCCAGCACAAATCTCAATAGAGAATTGAATTGTATTTCTTCATAAGATGTCTCATTCGCCTTACAGTTGCACCATGTGGATGTGTTGCCAACGATGGAACAGGAGCACCCATACAAGGAAGATTTACTTTGTTAACCATGGGGCAAAGATAACCATATAACGAGGGTTTGATTCCCAAGTTGCTCATATATCTGTTGGAAATGTGAATGGAAACAAAGAAATGGAAGGATAGAGAAACCCTCTTGTGGAGGAGTTTAGTCCCACATTGGAAGTTGAGGGACAACTTGGTTGGTTTATAATGTATCACAAGCATTATAGTTGTGAACATATGCAAGGGAAGAGGCTCTCTCTCACGCGTGGGTGCGCAGGGGGGGTGCGAATCCAGGGCTCGGATTGCACTACCGCAAGGCGACTTCAGATGCGCAGCGACCACTGTGCGTGCCCAAGTGGATCCAACCAACCTTTTGCTAATCTGTTCCATTTTTGTAACGTATGCATTGATACTTGGCGTTGAAACGGTCGAGTTTATTTGTAGACGTTTCAAAAGTGAGCCATTAATCCATTAATTACATAATTAATTGAAGATATGCTACGAAGTTATAAAAGAGGAAGCGTTGGAGATATGCGTCAAGTTTTTTCCTACTCTCTCCTCTTTTTTTCTTCCCCCGCCCCTGCTTTGGTGATAGCTTTCTGTGTGCGCTCGGTTCGCCGGAAAGACGATCTGTGCTTGATTGCCTCCCGGTTCCGTCGTTGTATCCTGGGAAATAGTCGTCCATCACCCTCGAAAGCACGTAAGAGGGGACGAATCTGTTTTAAGGACACTGTGGAAGCCACAGGCCTCGACACCAAGTGGTGCTGCGGAACAACCGAATGACACTCCGCTCTGCTCAACTAGTTCTCGCAACCAACCACTCGCCACTTCGCTCGCCGCTCTCGCCACATCGTTCTGGCCGAACCCTCCGTTACGCTCGCCATTACACCGTTCGCCAACCCGCTCGCCACTCGCCGCCAATCGTTCTGCCGAACCCGCTCGCCACACTAGTTTTGCCGAATCGCTTCGCTTACCCGCTCGCCACATCGGGTTCTACCAACTAGTTCTCGCCATCGCTCTGCCGCCGAATCGTTCTGCCAACCGCTGCACACCGTTCTGCCGAACCACTCGCCACTCGCTTCTCGCTTCAACCGTTCTCGCAACCCGCTCGCCATTACTAGTTCTCGGGCCAACCGCCGCGCACTCCGCTCCAATCGTTCTGAACAAGTTCTGCCACACTGGTTTTGCCGAACCAGCTCTACAGAATCGGCTCTGCCAAATCGGCTCTGCAAAATTGGCTCTTCCAGATCGGCTCTGCCAAATTAGCTCTGCTGAATTGACTCCGCCGACGCTGAAAGGACTGTCCGAAGCCATTGCAGCAGCTCTTTCCCTTGTGAAGAAGGAGCTTTTACACAACAAAACTTAAAACAGATTCGACTCTGTTGTGATGGCGGCGGACCAAGTTGCGATGCCGACGGACCAAGTTGAGATGACGGTAGCACAACCTACTACTCAACAGGTGCAGGTAAATACTCCTAATGTAACGATTGGGACGGTCCCAATCAATCATGCCGAGAAGCCAGAAAAATTCATTGGCTTGAATTTCAAGAGGTGGCAGCAGAAAATGCTTTTCTACGTGACCACCCTTAACTTGGCTAGGTTCTTGATAGAAGAACCACCCAAGGTACCTGAGGGTACTTTGGATACCCAAACCTTCAATGCTGTGGAGGCTTGGAAACACTCGGAGTTTCTTTGTAGAAACTATATCCTCAACTGTTTGGCAGATGCATTATATAATGTATATTGCACAAAGAAAACAGCTAAGGAATTATGGGAATCCTTAGACCGGAAGTACAGAACAGAGGATGCGAGGGCAAAGAAATTTGTTGTTGGCCGATTCCTGGACTTCAAAATGGTGGACTCCAAGACGGTGATTAGCCAAGTCCAGGACCTTCAAGTGATCCTGCATGAGATCCACTCTGAAGGCATGATGCTAAGTGAGACCTTCTAGGTGGCAGCAATCATAGAAAAGCTTCCTCCCGGCTGGAAGGACTTCAAGAATTACTTGAAGCATAAAAGAAAGGAGATGAATATCGAGGAGCTCATCGTCCGACTCAGAATTGAGGAAGACAACAGGAGCTCGGACAGGAGATCATTCACTCAGACAATAGTCAAAGCCAATGTGGTTGAACATGGCGAGGGCTCACAACAGAAGAAGTCAAAAGCTTCCAAACTGGAGCCTAAAGGAGGCATTAGCAAGAAGAAATTCACAGGAAAATGCTTCAATTGTGACCGTGTTGGACACAAATCTTCGGACTGTAGAAAGCCAAAGAAGAAGCAGGAGGCTAATGTGAGCGAAGGGCCGAAAATAGATCTGTGCGCCGTCATTTCTGAAGTGAACCTCATTGGTTCAAATCCGCGGCAGTGGTGGATTCATACAGGAGCCACCAAACATGTGTGCTGCAACAAGGAGCTGCTCCATGACTTTGAAGAAGTTAAAGATGGAGACAAACTGTATATAGGGAATTCAGCAACCTCGGAAATCAAAGGTCGTGGAAAAGTGGTGCTGAAGATGACTTCGGGCAAGGATTTAACTCTGAACAATGTGTTGTATGTTCCGGAGATCCGAAAGAATTTGGTGTCCGGATCACTTTTAAGCAAGCATGGCTTTCGCATTGTATTTGAGTCGGACAGGGTAGTGTTGTCTAAGAGTGGAATCTTTGTAGGCAAGGGGTATGAGAATGATGGGCTTTTTAAGCTCAGTGTAATGGCCATTAGGCCTAAAATGAATAAAATTGAAAGTTCTTCCTCTTATATGCTTGAGTCATCTGTGTTGTGGCATAGTAGACTAGGACATATTAATTATAATTCATTGCGAAGATTAATTAATATGCAAAGCATTCCGACATTCCTTCTAGACCCGAAACACAAGTGTAAAATTTGTGTCGAAACAAAGATGACAAGGTCATCTTTCCAACATGTTGAAAGGAATACAGAACCACTCGGCCTAATCCACACAGACGTATGCGACCTAAAAGGGGTTCCAACATGTGGTGGAAATAAATATTTCATTACTTTTATAGATGATAACACAAAATTTTGTTATGTGTATCTTCTAAAAGGTAAAGATGAGGCTATAGAGAAATTTATTCTCTATAAAAATGAGGTTGAAAATCATCTTAATAAGAAGTTTAAGGTGATTCGAAGTGATCGAGGAGGTGAATATGTTTCACCGTTCGCTGAGTTGTGTGCTGAACATGGAATCAGACATGAAACAACAGCTTCATATACTCCTTAGCAAAATGGTATTGTTGAGAGGAAAAATCGTACTTTAAAAGAGATGATGAATGTTCTTTTATTAAATTCTGGGTTACTAAAAAATTTATGGGGAGAGGCTGTTTTGACAGCGAATTACCTACTAAATAAGGTACCCCAAAAAGATATAAACAAGAGCTCTTATGAATTATAGAATGGTAGAAAGTCATCCTATAAATACTTACGAGTGTGGGGGTGTCTTGCTAAAGTATTGGTGCCTAATCCAAAAAGGATTAAAATAGGACCAAAAACTGTTGATTGCATATTCCTAGGATATGCACAAAATAGTAGTGTCTATCGATTTCTAGTGAATGAGTCTCTAATTCCAGAAATACATAAGAACTCGATAATTGAATCGAGAAATGCTTCATTCTTCGAAGATGTGTTTCCGTATAAGTCAAGAGAGGAAGCAAATTCCTCAAAAAGGACCTTTGAAACACAAGACGAAGAGCATAAGGGTGAACCAGTAGAGGTAGAGCCTAGACGGAGTAAAAGGGCTCGTACAGAAAAATCCTTTGGATCAGATTTTATCACTTTCATGTTGGAAAGTGAACCACAAAGCTATCTAGAAGCTTTAAGATCTTCTGAGGGACCTCACTGGAAAGAAACGATTGCATCTGAGATCACTTCTATCTTACAAAATCATACTTGGGAGCTTGTGGATCTTCCTCCGGGAAGTAAGCCATTAGGCTGTAAGTGGATTTTTAAGAGAAAGAAGAAATCAGATGGTACAATAGATAGATACAAGGCTAGATTGGTAATTAAAGGTTACCAACAGCGTGAAGGCCTTAACTATTTTGATACATATACTCCGGTATCAAGAATAACCTCTATTAGAGTTTTATTAGCAATTGTCACATTGTGGAATTTGGAAATACATCAAATGGATGTGAAGATCGCTTTTCTAAATGGAAATTTAGAAGAGGAAATCTATATGGAACAACCTGAAGGTTTTTCTGCTCCTGGACAGAAAAATAAGGTATGTAGATTGGTCAAGTCACTGTATGGCTTGAAACAAGCCCCAAAGCAGTGGCATGAGAAATTTGACAATGTCATGCTGAATAATGGATTTAGAATTAATGAGTGTGATAAATGTATCTACAGTAAAAACATGGAAGATGGTTTTGTCATCTTATGTCTTTATGTAGATGACATACTTATCATTGGAAATAATGATAAGATAATTAAATCCACTAAGGAAATGTTGAATTCAAGATTCGACATGAAGGACATGGGCTTAGCTGATATGATTCTAGGAATTAAAATTCTTAGAACAGCTGAAGGACTTGTTCTCGATCCGGATAAGATTCTTGAGAAGTTCAACAAGAATGATGCTACGTTGGCACGAACTCCGATAGATATGAGTCAACATCTATCGAAAAATCGAGGAGAGAGTAGCTTTCAGTTAGAGTACTCCAGAGTGATTGGAAGTCTAATGTACCTAATGAATTGTACACGACCAGACTTAGCCTACGTAGTAAGCAAACTGAGTAGATACATGAGTAATCCCGGTGTTGAGCACTGGAAAGGGATAACAAGAGTACTGAGATACTTGAGATATACTCGTGATTATGGGTTGCACTATACAAGATATCCAGCTGTGATCGAGGGATACAGTGATGCGAATTGGATATCTGAAGTGAAAGACTCTAAGTCTACAAGTGGATATTTGTTCACTTTAGGGGGTGCAGCTGTGTCATGGAAATCTTCTAAACAAACCATAATAACTAGATCCACGATGGAATCTGAGTTTGTGGCTCTTGACAAATGTGGTGAAGAGGCTGAATGGTTACGACAAATTTTAGAAGATATTCCTAGATGGCCAAAACTCGTGCCCGCAATATGCATACACTGTGACAATCAGTCAGCGATTGGACGGGCACAAAGTCATTTGTATAATAGAAAGTCTAGACATATGCGTCGTAGACATAACACTATTCAAACAATCTGCTCAACGGAGTTATCACTATTGACTATATAAAGTCAAAGGATAACCTTGCGGATCCGCTAACCAAAGGGTTAAATAGAGAGTTAGTTGCAGCTCATCTCGAAGGATGGGTTTGATCAAAACGAATGTGGTGCAAAGGAAACCAACCTATGGAGATTGGAGATCCCAAGAACTAGGTTCAAAGGGACAACCTAACGCATCGACTAAGAAGGATCAACAGATAATGAAATAGTGATAAGATGGAGGATAAGCAAATGGCTTTTAATGATCCAATAGAGCAGTATGGAATACTCTTCAAAGGGTCACCTATGCGAGAAAGAAGTGGGGCCACTTCGAAGGGATTTGGAATGCACAAATCTTAAATCTTCTCGCAGAACCAGGCGTGTTCATGGCCAAGAACAAACACACTCATGAGAACTGAAGGACATCTGGGAAAGTCCTGTGTGAAATGTGTCAATGCTTATATGAAGGGTCGAATAGTTCAAAGACATCGCGTCTACTAAATCAACTAGTAAGCAAATATATTATCACAAGGGAAGGTTCAAAGGATAAAACCTACCTATCCTATGCCGGACTTTACTACTGAGAGCTATCACATATCAGTTTCCATTCATGTGGGGGATTGTTGGAAATGTGAATGGAAACAAAGAAATGAAAGGATAGAGAAACCCTCTTGTGGAGGAGTTTAGTCCCACATTGGAAGTTGAGGGACAACTTGGTTGGTTTATAATGTATCACAAGCATTATAGTTGTGAACATATGCAAGGGAAGAGGCTCTCTCTCACGAGTGAGTGCGCAGGGGGGGTGTGAATCTAGGGCCCGGATTGTACTACCGCAAGGTGACTCGTATGCGAGCGCGACCTGCGCGCGTCGAATGTACGACCGGTCGAGGCATAATTTGCCCAAGTGGATCCAACCAACCTTTTGCTAATCCGTTCCATTTTTTGTAACGTATGCATTGATACTTGGCATTAAAACGGTCGAGTTTATTTGTAGATGTTTCAAAAGCGAGCCATTAATCCATTAATTACGTAATTAATTGGAGATATGCTACGAAGTTATAAAAGAGGAAGTGTTGGAGATATGCGTCAAGTTTTTTCCTACTCTCTCCTCTTTTTTTCTTCCCCGCTCGCTTTGATAGCTTTCAGGTGCGCGCTCACGGAAACGATCCAGGCTTGATTGCCTCCTTGCCCGTTGTATCCTGGGAAATAGTCGTCCATCACCCTCAAAAGTACGTAAGAGGGGACGAATCTGTTTTAAAGACACTGTGGAAGCCACAGGCCTCGACACCAAGTGGTGCTGCGGAACAACCGAATGTCACTCCGCTCTGCTCAATCGGTTCGCTAACCACTTCGCTTACTTCGCTCCGCCGCTCTCGCCACTCGTTCTCACACCTTCAGTTCTCGCCAACTAGTTCGCCACTCCGTTCTCGCCACCCGCCGCCTTCGCTCGATCGCCGCCAATCGCTTTCTGCTTAACCCGCTGCTCATCGAACCGGGTTCGCTACTCGCTGCTGCCACATCGCCTTCGCCAACCCGCTCTACCCGTCATTCAATCGTTCTTGCGAACCGTTCGCCACTCTGCTCTACCCAGCCCGGTTACTTCCAGACCGCTCACTGCTACTACCAATGACTGGTTAGGCTCAGCTTTCTGCTCAGTGGTTTTATAAACAACAACTCATGATGTTGGACCGTCTATTGAAACCCAATTATACTTTTCAGATTTACCTTAGTGGTTAGTGAGAAAATTCGGTGGAGCCGAATTGATTATCTTTAGAATTAGTCTGATCTTAAAACTTGGATATTTGTATTATAATAAATAAATAAATGTGATCTTTTATACCCCGGTGTTTGGTGCCTTGATAATGATGGGGCAGGGATATCCATACAATGAGAGTTTGATTTTTACACTGTGCAAATATTTGTCAACGTCTCGAACCATTTGTGACGTTGTGTCGTCCATTGAAACTCGACTTTGCTTCATGGATTTATTTTGGTGTTAGTGTGAAACTTATGTGGAATCAAATCGATCATTTTAGGATTAGTCGAATTGAAAGGTTTAGGTACTTAGATTATTAATAAATAAATAAATGTGATCTTTTATAACACTTATATTGATCAAATTCAAAACTAAATTATATATATTTAGATTTTAGAGGAAAAAACTATAAATTTGTACCTGCAAATTGAGTGACCAGACCATATGGAGTTGTCTTAATATATTAATCTCATAATTTTCATAAAAAACAACTTAAATTGGATTCCTAAAATACATTTCTATTTATATTTCTATTATGAATATTTAAATGTAATTTTTTATAACAAATTTTTATGGTAATTATATTCAAACTAAATTTATCGATTTAGATTTAGAAAAAATAAAATAAAATTTCTTGCAAAATCAAGTATGCATTGATAGAGAGATAATTGTAACCACCTAACGTGCTAAAATAAATAATAGATAACTTTCTCAATTTGTTTTAATTATATTTTACCTGTGAAAAACATTTGATTTTTTTATAGCTCATGTATTCGAAATTTTGAGTTGACTATTGCTACAGTTGACAGTCCAACCTCATGAAATTTTTTCCATTGACCATCAAAATAAATTCAAATAGTGCAAACGTAACTAATGGATAATCCACTGGTATAAGTAGTTCGGGAACTCAAACTCAAAAAATTTTAAGGAGTGAATTGAAACTTTTACTATATGGAAAATTATCTTACTATTCTATTGTCATATCATGCTCAAGGCCCATTAATTGAATCATAGAGATTTCGTCTTAAGTGTAGATGAATGTAATTATATGGTGAATATCTACGTAGAGATTTGGCTCCCTAAGTCTTGCGTATAAGCTTTGATGTTGCTCCACTTAAATCAAGTTCTTTTTTTTTTATTTATGTCATCGTTCTTTTATGTTTTAATTTATTGACTATAAATTTTGATAAGACTAAATATGCTTTACGAATCATATTATATATATTTAGTTTTTTATATCCATATTTAAATTCATGATTTTCATCGTAACGTACTTGTAATTAAAATTCATTCTTTCTCTTACTAAGGTTTCGACAAGGACACACACTATAGAATAATATATAGATAAACAAATAAACACAAACTTACCAAAGTAATACATCAATTTGACATGTTTCACAGCTCTCAAGTCTACTACGTCTATGGTTCGGTGCCCTCGAAGTTCATTATCTTTTTCCTTTTTGATAAAGTACTAGAGGTGAAGAATCCTCTTACAATCAGTATTATACAAGGCAATAAAATAATAAGAAGTAAGATAGTTTTTTTTTTGTGTTTATTTGTGTGTGCTGCCTCAAGTCTTTTGATCCTTTCTATGGTCTTCACCTCGAACTACTAAGTTTACCTAGGAGTGGGTTTTCGATTGATTGAACATTGCTAACTCGACTATCGACTTCATCCATGAACAAATCTTGTTTATTTGACATCATCGATGTGGTAGACTTTTGATCGTTATGATCCCACTTTGGTTGATCAATCCTTAGTGAAAGTGAATCTCTAATTGCCTCATCTAGATTTGATCTAGATCCCACTCTGTGTATACATCTAGTTGATTAGATCCAATTTCTAGTCGCTTGAATCACTCATATCGGTCATCTCTAAATCTGTTCAACGAAGATAAGATATTATCATATGTATCAATAAAGTTCTAGTCGCTTAAAATTTTGACTCAAGTCTACTTAGAGTAAGTCCATGTAAGTTGAATTCTACCCTTTGTCCTAATACAAGTTTACTTAACTCATCTCGTAATAGTTTACACAAGCAAACTTTCTCTAGATTTTTGGCTTACTTTTCGTGCTTCCTTCTCACTCTACTGGTGTACTCTTCCGCTAAACCTCTCTTCATTCAGATGCACCTAGACTGTCAACTCACTCTCCATATCATCCTTCTCATATGTTTGCATCTTTTGCTCTAGATACATTTGTCTCTAATACTTCTTAACCTTTCGATCTCCGGATGTTCTATACTATCTTTCTTCGTATTACAATGGTCTTCGGGTCATTGAGTGTTCTCCTAAGTGTTCGCATAATTAGATAGACATATCAGATAACAAGATAAGACCTAACTTAAATTTCTTTTGCTCAAACATCAAAATCATAGTCAAATTAAACCACTTGAGTACCAACGATCTCCCCTTAACTATTTTCAATACTAACACAATCAGTTGATAAGAGTTTTTAGTCAGTTGGACCAATTCTAATAATCTTTTTTCCAAGTGAGCATTTGAGTCGTTAGTATACTTTTCGACATTAAAGTGCCCAATTTTATAACTTATTTTCTTATACACATATTATTTGTCAAGTGCCCGAACTAATGTGAGAGTTTCGATAAGGTCGAAGGTTTATCTTCATCAAGTCTTGTAATCTTTCTTCTCTCTTTAGGTTTTCATTTACATCTTCGTAGAGTGTGAGCTTTCATTTGTTAAGAGTTTTATGCCTATAGAAGTCATCCTGAAACACTAGAATTATATATATTACAATTATTCGCTAGAAACTTGCCTATAAAATAATCATGGAAGCTCACTTAAGATGAGCTTAATAGGTTAATGAAAGTGAGTGCAACTCAATGGTTTCCTTATCCAAGGGTATCCATTCTAAGGATTTCTTGATGAGTTTGATTGGATCAACGAATGTTTCTTCTATTATCAATTATAGTTGAGAACTACACCGAGTGGTTCATAACTTATTGTCATGTCGAGTTATAACAATATCTCATTCATACTTGTAGGTGCATATCACATTTGTCTCATTTAAAGAGTGAGATTAGTGGATTGATTCGAGACAACACATTAGATATATCATATTTAGACAATGTTACATTCCTTTATTATCGTGTTAATTTAATTGCTATCATTTTTATCATTGCACATGCATACTTTTATTTAATATATTATTGATTTTATATATTTAAAAAAGAGAAGGAAAGCCTTGATGCAATGATAAAATTATTGTTATGTGATTTTGAGATCACGGGTTCAAGGTATAGAAACAATCTTTTACAATACAAAGTAAAACTGTATACAATAGATTCAATGTGATTTGATCATTCTCTAAGATCTTATATTGACAGAGACTAAATGCATGAGACTATTATTTGTACTTACAAGAGGATAAAAAAAAATCAAATATTATTTATTCACTCCTTTCCCTTTCTAGTCAGACCATCATCTTCCGTATAGTTAACGTAATTTTTAGAGGTAAATCATGGAGGGTCCTATGAGCATCAACGTAGTGGACAAGATACGTGGAGGTCATCTAAATCCAGAAAAAGATTTTAGACCTCCTCTGGAATCCATCCTTGCCTTATTTGCAAGCTCCGTCGTGCCTTAACCACCACGTCATCCGCGTGGGGACAAAACAGTTGTGTCAAGACCAAATGTCCCCGTGATTTATCTTCCTCTAACCGTGAAATAGATGGAGACCGCTAGGTTGACAGTTTTAACCTATGTTTACATATCATCCAAACATAGTGCATATACCACATATCATCTTATGAAGGAGTGATGATAAATGCATAAAATTTGCACATTTTCATTTATATTTCCCTAAGTGTATATGAATTATTGCTTCAGCTATCACAATTACATTAGCAATCTCTATTAACATTCATTTAGATTTGTGTTGTGTAAGAATTTAGTGCATGGTCTATCCATCCCACCCCCTCTACACAAAGTATTAAGTTCCTACAAAATTTATTCCTAAATCTTTGCAAGGCCAACTTCTCTAATTACTAAAAAAAGATTTGTTATGGTTGGGAACAAGAGACAAGGTCTTTACAATAAAAAAATATCACATGTCGAACTTGGAAGGGTGGTGAGTCTTCAAAATAGTCTACCAAGATAACACCGAGTGAGAAGGAAGCTAAGACTAACCTTAACAAATCTCTTCCGATGTTCAATTTAGAATAGCAAAAATAAAGGTGGAGCACCTAAAAAAGTTAGAGTTACCTCACCTCCCATTGTCTTCTGACGATTTATATACCTTTAGAGATGCAACATGAAAGGACATGTAGAATTGCAAAGGCATGTGAAGATGAGGATTGACTAAGTCAAGATTTTGCCATGTAGCTCACTATATTATCTCCGCATCAAAAAAATATGGAATTATTGTATTAGCGACCCTCTTCGATTGTTTCTATCAATGAGGAGATAAATCAAGATTTCATATGACAAGTACAAAAGAAAATATCGGTCGATAGTTTAGGATGGTAAAATCTCCAGGAATTAACCTACGTCCATTTAAAAGTGATCCCTTTATACTTACTAACTGGGATAAGCTTGAGGATTATTATTTCCGCATCAAGATCAATATCTTAATTTAGCACAACCTTATATAAAAAGTTAAGTTATACCAAAATGAGCACAGCTACTGATATATTTATCTAATTTAGAATAATGTGAGAGGGAAAAAAATATTTTCGACAAATTTGATTTAATATGCGTGTTAAATTAAATTTTGTGTTATTAATATATTTATCAAATGTGATTCAAATAGCTCACAAGGTTAGATTCAATATGCTTATGTTGTATTTTTTGCTCGATGGCTCAACGATGCAAAAATGAGGTGAACTCGTAGACTTTAAGGATTAGTGAAAGATTATGAGCAATCTTGGATTTTTTTTTATCTTTGAATTATAAATATAATGGAGTAATTTTTAAATGAAGGGATCAATTTTCAAAGAGATTATGACCCTAGGCTATCTATCTATCTCATTTACATTTATCGCCTAGATTTTTAATCTACTTCCTTCATTGATATGGGCAATCAGAGGGGCTGCTAATATGGCGGTTTCATATTTTTATGTAAGCAAATGCAGTGGAAAAAGCGAAGAGGCATTCCACAGGAGAACACAGTTCGATCTTCTACTATAACTTCGTTCGATGACGAATTTAAGAAAAAAATATTCGGACAACCATAGGACCTATGAGTTTGTTCGGTGGATGAAGTACGATTTCGGTGTTGGATCATTGTTCAATGATGGCGTGACTGTGAAGTCTAAACTTGAACCGCGAAAAAGCTGTGAGCACTCTCCTGATTTAATCTCTTGACACCAAGAAATTTTCATAAGATAAAATCTATCTATCTATAAAATTGATCGGACTAAATATATGGATGCCTAGATATTATATATATATATATATATATATATATATTTCTGATCTGTTGTGCGTCCGAACCGTCCGTGACACGTCGACTCATCGTCACTGTCGTCGTCGCTACTGTGTCGTCCGGTCACCTCCGCCTGCAGAACCTGGTGCGATCGACGCGCACCTCGCCGACGGTCCGGCGGGGCTCGGGCGGATTTCGATCAGAATTCGGCGAATCCTACGATTTTGCGGCCGATAATTTGCGAAGAATTCACCGACCGTGATTCACCGGATCCGACCCGATCGCAGCCGAAAGGCTACGAAACGCCGATCGCGAATCGCCGATTCCAACCGATCGCAATGAATCGACGCCACCCGAGCCACGCTTGATCACGGCGAGCACTAAGAATAAATTGGATAAAATAATTTTATTTGAATAATAATTGTTTAATTCATCCTAATATTATGAATGCTAATTTTTAAATGTGTATAAATTGTATTTTAAATTTATTTTTAAAAAATAGTTCATAGAAAATATATAATTATAAAAATTAAATTGTCAATTTACCTTTTCAACCCGGAGGGCTCCGAAGGACTGTAGAACGCGGCGCCGTGCCTGCACGGCCGCACGTTGTCGACGCCACCTCGGCTCGGAATCGTCCGATCCATTGGCTTTGGTGCACGAGCCACCTGACAGCTGGAGACAGTCTGTCTCCAACCAGTAGCCAACAAACCCCACCCCTCTCTTTCTCCCTCATCAGCTCTGCAGCTCCCACTTCAGGCCTACTGTATTCCTCGTGCTCCTCCTCTCTCTCTGCCTCCCTTCGCCGGCTCCCTCCTCTAGGGTTTGCTCAGCCTCCCTCGACCCCGTCTGCTGCTCGCCGGATCAGCCGTGTCAGCAACGCGTGCTCTGTCTGGTACCCCATCCGACGGACTTTTCCTCCAGGTTTACGGCTGTTCCCGCGCTTAGATTCGCCTTCGATCTCACTGCAGATTGTTCGTTTTTTCTCTTAATAACGCAGTTAGTAACTTTTACCTTTTGCTATTTACGTATGCTGCGTGATTTAGATGTTGTACCTGTCATCTCAGTTTGAGTCTACATCCGGAAGTCGTTTATTCGCTTCGGATCTCCCTCCTTTTGAGTTAAGGAAGTCTCCGTTGAAGTCGATCGGTTATTTAAAAAATTACTCAATTTGTGATTTTGTTGATGCTGCAATACCACAATTTGCTGAATATTTACTCTCAATTTAAAGTTCATGATACAGCTTGGAGAGATGGTTGAATGGTGTACGCGTGAAAGAGTTTCGTTACTCGATAAAGAATATATTGATAGCTGCTTGACGTTGGATGAGATTCAATTTGGTTGATTATTATCCTGTTTTAGTTTTCATTTCTTTTTATTGTCAAATTAATCATCTATGTATAGAAAAATGTGGAATCACCACATTAGCATGGAGGGGATTCATCAGGATCCAGTTGACAAGTGCCGAGGAAGGGGGTCATCAATAGTCCAAGGCGATGAATTCTCCAGGAATTGACCCCGGTCTACTAACAAATCTCTTTGCACTTGCCAACTGGGTTGGTCCTGGGGACTAATCATCTATGTATAGGATTATATGTGATGTGGATACAACTTGATTATTCGGATAATCTCATCATCTAGTGATGTTAGAGTTACATAATGAAGGGTGTAAAGAAATTGTTTAGGGAGGGGGAGGGACAGCATTTTTGGTTTACTGATAATCAATGGGCCACTGCTTGTGTTACTGAGCATCTTCATGCTGCTGGCATGGTAGAATTGCAGTCTACTTTTAGAGGTTGTTCAACATTCACTTATCCTTGCAAGACTAAACACCTAGAGAAGCATATCTTCCAGCAATTCTTTTAGTGTTTGAATTTTTTGTTCTATAATGGATCGGGTATTGAATTATTGAGATAACTGGCATGTTTTTTTGTTACGTATGCTTAATTTTCTTGACATTCTGCTTATCTAGAAGCGTAAACTTTTTTAGGTGTCTTCGCCCTAGATGGATTGGCTATCGGACTCCTCAAAGTTGTTAATATGGGAAGTTGCAATTATTTAGAAACCATTTACATGCTATGGACATTCTTGTCCTTTTCGAGCTATATTGCCATGGTGAAGTTTGTAGAAGAACTGAAGCTATTCTACAATAGACCTTAGATCAGTTTTGGTTATCTCGCAGACAGTTTGCATCAGTTATTGACTTTGTTCAGCATAAGTCAGTGTGTTGGATCTTTCTTGAAGCATCTCTACGCATTTTCCTTGGGCTCTTAGGTCTTGATGCTAGGAGAGAGCATGCTTGGAATTTGTGCTTCATGTGATGCCCCTGACCAGATCCAGTACTGATGCATTTGGTGTGTTAACCATTTCTCTTGTCATTCTGTTTGATGTGTTGGCTATTCTATGCATATACCAAGTTATCTATTTACGCCTAAGGATTCGGCCACGATATTATACCCAGCTTAGTTTTTTTAATGGGCCCTGGGTCACACGGATTTTTCTAGTTCTAGTTGCAATTTGGTGGAGCTTAAGTGAAATTGCTAGGCTAAGTTTTCTGAAAGGAAGGCTGATATCCACCTTAACATGGCAGAGAAATGTGTGCAAGATCTATATCATCTTCAACCTCGGGTTTTCAGAGCCTTCTGTCTTTCTCACACTCATGTTCCTTCTACGCGCCTCCTTGCAAAAGAGGGATTCAGGCACTCTAAGCCAAGGATGGAACAAAAAAACTATCGGCTATATCCTTCTTTACTGCCTTCCAATTTTTGTCTTGCAACTTATCCTGAATTTTGCTGGACCCAGGCTTTTCAACGAGTCCAAGAGTAGCGGAAGGTTAAGGAAGGACAACTACTTCACAAAAGCTAGTGTTTTGGTTGGAGATGATTATGTATGCACTTATCCTCTTTTTAGCACTATTGTTCTAGGGTTTTTTCATGCGGCCCTGATTAGCTACGTCGTCTGCATTGGAATTCGTGTGTATGTATCAGTAATCAACAAACAGCTGCTTCGAAGGCTCTATTGGTTGGTGCCCTCGATTGTTATTTCTCTTCCCGTGAGGGTGCTCCTCCTCGGATTCTCTGTCATACCTCAACCCGGCAACATGGCATATGAACTGATTGTTTTCTTGGCCTTCTTGATCATGCTGTTATGTGCAGTGATTGGCATCGTTATATTGGTCTACTCGCCGGTTGCAGATTCTATGGCCCTCGGAAACCTAGAGGAGAGACAGATGTTAGAGGTACCATATGATGATTATTACAATGACAGTGCGTCATTTGTGGCTAACCAGAGCTGCCGGGACACCAGGAGAAGCTCTGATGTTTCTACCAAGCCCGGATCAGTATCCTTCAGGACATTGATCAAGGATGACCTTCCTGGTCCAGATGGCTTTGATGATACCAACTCGTCCTTTCTAGCTTCTCTTCATATTGGTTCACCCTCAGGTTCTTCTTCAACACCAGCTAGACCCATGATTCCTCTCAAAGAAATTCCTAGATACTAGGAAGAAATTTATGTATCCTTTGTACATTTATCTTCCATGGGATAACTACTGAAAGCAGTTGTAGGTTGATCAACTTTTTGAATTTTGAATGCTGTCTGGTAGCTTTGCAATGATTTTGCAGGAACATTCATCAGCTGAGCTCGTTGATCAAAATGTGAAGCTATGATAAATTCTAATTTGCTTCATTGACTTTCATGTTATATTGCTATCAGGTGGCTGTTCAAAGGGAGCCGAGTTCAACGAGAGTACATCAGTCGAAACAAGTAACCTCCGATGATTATTGTTGAATTCTTAATCATAAATACCCTTCATACTTTCACAATTTTTAATTTGTTTTCTGTGAGTTTCTCTCTCTCTTTTTTTTTACTGGGTAAAACACTAGGTAGTTAGCGTATGACAGTTTGGAGGTTTAAGTCGAGGTTTTGGTACGTCACCAGCTATTTAATGTTGAACATGTGTAACGGTATTTGATTTGGTTCGAGATAAGTGGATGGAAGAACTCTGTAAGTTACGGTCGAATTCTTTCGGCCAGTTTTTACAGTTTTGGATCGGTCTTCGATGCATCAAGCTAATCATATCGGTATTTTTTTTACAGTTTTGTCAGATTGGTCTTTGAGATGTCGAGCTAGCTAGGTCAGTTGTATATGTGATTTTTGAAGATTGGAGGTAATGTTCGTAGGTCAATTTTTGCAGGTTGATCTTTTTCAGATCGATTGTTGTAACCAGAAGTATTTTGTACCTGAAGGGATTGGAAAATGAGTGAGAAGGAGATTGAGGAGTGCCTTGACTAGGCATTTTCGATGCTCACATAAAGTGAAGTGAAAAAACATAGAGAAACAGAAACGGAGAAAGAGAATAGAAAATTAGAGATTATTTGATCTCCGTCTTCCTCCCTTTTTACTTCATATAGGAAGAGATTAATGTGTTTTTTGAGGGGAGATGTGACATGGAGATATGATTTTTTAGAATTCCTCCCTTTTTACTTCATATAGGAAGAGATTAATGTGTTTTTTGAGGGGAGATGTGACATGGAGATATGATTTTTTAGAATGTGATATGGAGACGTGATTTTTTTGGAGGGAAGTCGTGGAGGTATAGTTTCATGGAGATGTGTCGTGGCGACGTGTCGAATTGAGCTTGAGGGTGCATCGGATAGACTTGAGTTTAATTTGATCGGTTTAGAATTTAAGTTCTATTTCAGTTTGATTGTTGATTTGATCTTGTCACTTGATGAGGAGTATTTTTGTCGGATCAATAATAGACAGTGCTGATCAGTGTGTCTATCTGGTACAAGAGGAAAAGAGCAAACTAGAAGAAGATGATATTATTTGGAACTTTTGTAGGCAATGATTAAAAGAGGCCACATCGAAAGAATCCCTCAGTGTCGTTGTGAAACATGAGAAGTTTTTGAGATAAAAAGTGATATGTTCACTTCAGATATCATCTTCTTCTTCGTGTATCTTTATGAAAATTTTAAAAATGATTTTTTTTTATAATATTGATAAGTTTTAAAAAGATTTGAGTATATGTGTTTTTATTTTTGAACACTTAGATTGTATTTTTATTTGATTTTTAATATAATTTATCTTATTAAAAAAACATGAACAATTTAGAACATTTGACTCCATTGCATGATGCATTGATAAATAGTTTCTGCGGAAAGACTTTGTAGCTAGTGCGGTAGTAAAATTGTACCAATGAATAAGAGTCAATTTTCAGAGGCTGTAAGTTTTTTGGAGTGTCTGTCCTTCTACCATGTTTGTTTTGGATTAGGTAATATATTATTCGTGATTTATCTTCTTCGTGTTGGATATGAAATTGACTGATGAGAATGCTAAAGAATGAATTCTTTTACATCAATTGATAAAATTAAATATTATCCTCCCAAATTGATGCAGTCCATAACTATATGGATGCTTACCATATAAGGTCTTGGTACGAAATATCTTATTAGATTTTTAACCTTTCTCATTGAGATTAAGTGTCAAGGTAAAATTCGTTATCATTTATCATCTTTCGAAAGATGTTGGAGTGACCTTTATCATGTTTTATCACATTGATAAAATTAAATACAAGATACATGTCTTCCTTTGATCAAGCAAAAATACTAGCAACTGACTTTTTTTTTTTTATTATGCCTAATGTTCATTTAAAAATAAAATGAGATTACGATATAGTGATAAGGTGCTCACGTAGTTTTAAAAAAAAAAATTGTCAAAACTTTAAAAATATTAGATCGCCTTTTAGAGTGTTTCTTGATTTATTTATACAGTCGATAGAAAAATCATTTCAGGATTAATCAATTCGAGGAATGGGATATCTGATATTAATTAAAACAAATAAAATAAAGCAAAGAAAGGACAATAGAATAGTAAAACACTTTAAAATAAAACAAAGAAAGAATTTTTTTTTTTAAATCGAATTTAAATTCGAAGGGACTTGAACTACTTGTACTGTTAAATCATTCATTAATTTGGTCTGTACTATCTTAATTTATTTTAATGGCTAATAGAAAAAATTTAATAGGATCAAATTGTCCATCTTATAAATAATCAGTGAAAGATTTAAAGATTGAGATTATAAAAATAAATAAATAAATTCTCTCAAGATAATTCATTGACTAGATTGACATTATAGATGGACAGAAATCAAATTTAAATGTAAAATTTAAAATCTTCATTCAAATTCAAAAGTTCTTTCTGATCAACGGATCATAAAATCTTTTTGGACATAATTTTCTTTTGATTTACTTCTCTTCATTATCATCGAAGAATATGAGAGGCGAATATAATTATCTTTTATTATTGAGATCGTAAAAAATAAAATAAAAATATTCTATAATTTCTGGGCCCAAATGGGCTACAGCTTAGAGCTTAAAATTTCTATGCTCGGTGCCCATACGAACGTGCAACTTTTAAGTGAACATCGTTTAATAATGTTTAATAATGCAAATGCAAATGTACAAGATCTCCCTTTCAATCTTCTCTCCTCTTTCACACAACAGCTTTTGCTTTTGCTTTAGTTTGCTGCTTTTGCTTTTGTTTATTTTTATTCGCATCATGTTTTTAATTTTTGATCTAATTAATCACGAGAACGATCGACTCAATTTTATGAAAAAAATTTATCCGATATTTAGAGTAAATTCATATAGTGTTTGCAATCCGATGATGATAAAACTCGATTTTCTCGTAGTTGCATCGTCCTTGTAAAATTAAATTATTCGACATCGAAATTATATTTTATTTGTGAAAATAAATTTCTAGTTTAAGATTGGCAAATATAATTTTTTTTTTATATTGATCATTAAATATATCACAGTAAAAATCGAATTAATTAAGATTCAAATTTTACTAGGGATTAATGCTTTAATAATCGAGTTGTGAATATGTATAAATTGTATTTTAAATTTAATTTTTTTAATTCGATAAATTTATATGTCTTTGTGACAAATATTCAATTATGTCATATTAATTCAAATTTAATTAAAGGATTTGATTGATGATTCATAAATTTTATAAGTATAAAATTCATTAATATGTATTGATTATTGACGACGGACTGATATATATTTAAGGCGTGGTCATTATCTACTAGTGTTTTTGTCGTAGGATTTATAGATTGAATAGTGGACATCGCTTATTAGTGTGTCAATCCAATATAAGAGGAAGAAAACGATATTATTAGTGCAAATAAAATTTATATATTTTTTAATGGTACAATATTGTCCACTTTAAATTTAAATTTTTATGTTGATTATAATAATTCTGTAAAACAGTAAGACACTCAAACCAAAAGATAAAAAATTTAAATCTCAAACGATATGAGATAAAAAAAAAATATTTAAAGATTAATTTTTGAGTGTATATGAACATGAGTTGTATTGAATTACAAAAAAAATACACTATTTCATAATTTGACATGAAATATTCTATAATTTCTCAACCCAAATGAGCTTCGATCACTTTTAAAATTAATCCGATTTAAAATTTAAATATCCGATATTAATTTTTAAAAAAACATGAATCTCAATTCATTGAAAATATAGAAATGTTATATTAATGATCCTCCTACTATTCTCTCATATCTAAAAGAAAAAAATAAATTTATCCTAATTAAAAATTAAATCTTAAATACTCAAGAGACAAATTCAACACCTTATCGCTATATCATAGCCTCGCGGTCAACGGATCTCAACTCGTCCGATGCTCAGTGCCCATACGATTATACGTATAATGTACTATATATATATATATATAGAGAGAAATCTTCTCCTGCACGACCGATTCGTCTCGCCGCGCCACCCATGCTACGCGACGCGCATTCGTCGTTGCGCCGCCATGTCGTCTCGCCGGCCAGCCACGTCCGACGGGCTCGATTCCGGCGATTAGCACTGAATCGCAGACAAACCAACCGAACGATCGAATTGCGCGGCCATCGCTACCACGATCGGTCGACCGATCGGTTTGTCCGGCCGTCGTCGCGCACGACGAGCCGCGCGTGTTGTCGTCATCGCCGCTGTGTCGTTCGATCACCGCCGACCGTCGGATCGGGTGCGATTGACGTGTGACTCGCCGACAATTCGACGGGGCTCGGATTCCGGTCGGTTAGCATCCGAAATCCAGCGCAAACGAGTCGGAAACGACCGAATTGTGCGGTCAAAATGCGACACCGGACGGATCGATGCCGGTCCATCCGGTATACTCAGCTGGCCGGGATTCGGTCGTCGGCCGGCCGAATCGAGGCCGAAATCGACTGCCAGAATCGAGTGGCCGATTTCAACCGCGATCGGGCCGGATTCCGACCGAATTGCGATCGGAATTCCGTAAAATACTGGAAAATAAAATAAAATAAAATAAATTTTAAGCATAGGGATTAACCCCTTTAAGTGGTTGTTGGATTTAGGCAAAGGCTAGGGTTAATTAAGGTTGGATTAAATTTAAATTTGGTTTGAATCGGTTGGATTGAACCGGTACGCTTGAACCAAAATGCGAACGACATTTAAAAGCCGAGAAAAACCTGGCAGCCGCATAAGTTTCCCATCGCGATCGCTTCTTCTTCCTCTCTTCATCGCGATCGACGGAATCCCTGTTAGGAATATTGGAACGGCTAAAGGGGGGTGAATAGCATTTCTCGTGCGATGTCGAAAATCGATCGCGTTTGTGTCTACAATTTCGTTAGTGCGCAGTGGAAATAGAAATAATAAAAGCAATAACGAAATAGACAACAAGCTAACACAATGACATAACGTGGTTCGGAACCGCACGGTTCCTACTCCACGGATCGAGCTCTAAAGAGCCCTAGTGATGCACACGCACTCACTAATGATAAACACTCCTTCTCGACACAAGTCGGAGGCGGAGAAACCCCTTACAATAGATCTTACAACAGTAAGAACGAAATACAAGCAATATACAATGTAAATATGAAATACAAGTAAAGAAAAGACTTTACAACACTTGTTTTGATTGCTTGAATGCTTGGTTGCTTGCTTGCACTTGGAGACCTGATTTGCACCAACAAATCGCCCCAATAGCCCTCAAGAACCGATTGCCAAAAATCCTCCCGTCGAGCTCCTTTTATCCTTCCACGCGACCTGGATTTCCGCACATCAGTCGACTGCCATAAGTCACCAGTCGACTGATGCCACTGTTGTCGTGAGACAACGGCTCGATCCACGCTGGAAAAACTCCAACGGATCTCTTGGCAGTCGACTGCCAACATTGGCGATCGCGCCCGCCCCGTAATCGGCCCTTGATCGGCTACGGGCGCCTGCTCGACACTCATTGGCGGTCATTGCCATCCTCGGCGATCATTGCCGAGCATTTCGACCTCTGGCAGTCGAACTCAAGTCGACTCACGGCAGTCGAACCGGCCATAATGCCAGTCGACTGCCAACCTCAAGAATGAGGTTTTAACCCAAGTATGGTGCCCCCATACTTGCTAGACCACCCTTAGCCTAGACCTAAGCCTTCTAACCACCTCCATCAGCCTCACGCCTCTCGGATCCCTCCAAGTCATCCATGACTTGTTCATCCATCGCGCTAGCCTCCAAGTGCTTCCCTCGGCTATGTCATGCTAACGGTGTCTACACCGCCAAGGCACATTGGACTTACACCGCCAAGACTCCGCTTGGACTTTACGCCGCCAACCATTGGTCTTATGCTGCCAAGACTCCTGCTTAGACTTTACGTTGCCAATATCAAACTCTTGGACTTCTCAAATGCCAAGACTCAAGCTTGGACTTTCCCCTGCCAACCCATGTTGGACTTTCCATGCCAAGACCATGCTTGGACTTTCCTTGCCAACCCATGTTGGACTTTTCATGCCAAGACCCATGCTTGGACTTTCCATTTGCCAAGACCCATGCTTGGACTTCTCATTTGCCAAGACCTATGCTTGGACTTCTCATGCCAAGTACTCAAGACTTGGACTTTACCAAATGTCAAGTGTTTCACTTGGACTTTCCCATGACAATTACATTGTCATATGTTTTTGTCGAAACATCAAAACATCACTCGAGTCAAACTCGAGTCCTGATCAATCGTGACCTGGGCCGATTGCACCAACAATCTCCCCCTTTTTGATGTTTGACAAAAACCAAACAAATCATTTGAGACCACTAACTCAAATCCCTTACCAATTATCCCAAATTGGTAAACACTCTCCAAATGTTCTCCCCCAAACATTCAAGTGAAAATGTAAATCAAATGTTTTCCCCCAAACATTCTCCCCCTTTTTGACTAACATCAAAAAGGTTTTCTCTCCAAGGAAGTCAATGTCTCATGTCCCAATGAGATCTTACAATCTCTCCCTTGATCCAAAAATACCTAGGATGCCTTCCATCTTCCTAGTGATAAGTCACATATCACTCAAGAGAGGCAATCCTATACTCTCTCCCAATTTCCAAATTGGGTATCAAAAACCCATCAATTTTCCCAATTGATGATACTCTCCCAAAAACTTCTCTTTTTCAAGGAGAAAAACACATCCATCATCCCAAGATGGATTCCTCCCCCTAAAGGCATGCTCCCCCTTGACCATTGCACCAACAATGTCCTTGGGGAGTCCCTAAGCCAATAGGAACTCTAAACCATCAAAATTAAGGTTGAAAATTCAACATTGAACTTTCCACCACCTCAAATTGATACTTTGACCTAACACCTCTCCAAATCCATATCCAATGAATTTTCACCCTTCATAATGCTTCCCAAAGCATATCCTAGGGTTAGGGGTGGTTAGGGACCTTTACCATGGCTGAAAATGGGTTAAACAAACTTTGTTAACCCGAAATCGACTGTGATCGACTGATGTCGATCGAATCACCCACATACATCACCGGCGCCACCAATGGCAATCGACTGGTAGCTGAATTTTCCGAAATTCAGCTATCAGAATCCAATTTCAGAAAATCATAACTAATTATACGTATATCGAAAAATCACAAAATTTGATACGTATAATACTTATGACCAAAACAATGGGTGAAAAATATTTTAAAAATATTTTACCCATAAAATATCGAAATTGATACAAAAACCAAAAATGAAGAGAAACTTCAATGTTTTAGCTCACTTTGTATCAATCTCATCAATGGTGACTGCTATCAAAAGATAGACTTCACCAAGGTTTTTCAAAATGATTTTAAAATATTTTCAAAACCTTATTTTGGATCATATTCCTTGGGCTCTATGTACATGACTTGTACACATGCTCTCCCAATGATCCACAAGTAGAATTAGATGAGTTTTAGTTCATCTAGATGCAAAAACTATGCACCTTGAACTTAACTCATATCCTAGCATCTCACATGTATCTAGGATGTATAAATACACATACATGTCAATTGGATGTGAGATGTGGATTTGCTCTTCCTAAACTAGGGTTTCATGCATTTTCTAAAGCAACTCTACTTGATTCCCTTATAAATGGGACTTCAAGTCATGTCATAGTCCTTAAATCAAATTTAATCAAGTTAATGCATGAATGTATGATCATGGCATAAAGATAGCATTATTAAAACATGGCCAATGATCATGATGTCATGGCATATGATAAAATCTAAACGCACATGACATTTAAACCCTTAATCCTAACACATAAACATGACATATAAAAAGATTAAAAGTAAACATGATGTCATGGCATGTTATATGTCAAACAAAGCATGGCATATAAAATATATAGGTATAATAATACCTAAATTTTAATATTAATTGTCATTTCATATAATTAATTGCATTTTGCCATATTTCTAGTTTTCTCCCAAATGTGCCAAAAACCCAAGATGGCACACTAACCTCTAAATCTAAATTGTGCCAATTTTGATCATTTTATCAAACTTCTCAAGTAATATTGGCACATCCTAAAAACTTTTAGGATTAAGACTTAAATGTATTTCCAAGGCAACCATAACCTTGAAAATAACCTAAAATGTCACCTTTATTATGGTTGAGTTAACTACCCATCCAATCAAGGTTGGCACACCCTAAACCCATCTAGCGTGAATCAATCACGCTCTTAGGAACCCAAAACCTATTTGAGCTCCTAAGGTTAATTAGGTATTCCTTAGGGATAACCTCCCTAGATACCTTCCTAATGACCCTCCTAGGCTTGTTAGCCTTGGTCATTTGGGTCTTACCTAGGTTGACTCTAGGGGTGACTCCCCTTGCAACCTTCTTAGTGGCCACCCTAGGTTTCCTAGAAACCCTAGCCACTAGGCACACCCTTTGGTCAACTCTAGGAATGACTTCTCTATTGACCTTAGTCTTCCTAGACCTAATTTGTGTTTCATAGTCAAATGGAACACTATGGTAAGCCACCTTAGGCTTAGGTTTGTGACCCAAACCTTGCTTGCCCTTGGTTGACTTTTGACTCTTAGGTCCTATATGTTGACTTTGACTTTTAGACCTTTGACTTTGACCATTATACCCTTTAAATTGGTTTTGTATATCTTTAAGGGTCTTTTCAAGTTTTTCAAGCCTTGACCTCAAGACTTGATTTTCCTTTTCTAGTTGCCCAATTTTAGAATTTTGATTTAAGTCTTGGGCATTGGACTTTCTAGGCATATACCTAGTCCACTTAGGATTGAAACCTAGGTGCTCTTACACCTTTCTAATGGTCTCCCTAGGTAAAATTGGTCTAGTGTTATTTGACCTAGGTTTATCCTTAGATGAATTATTTTTGGGGACATTAGTCCCAAATTTCTTATTATCTAAGTGAATATTTTTAGCTCCTAAGCAATATTCTCTATTTCTAGCATGCCCTTTTTGATAGTGTACTTCGTTCAGTTACGTATGTGCTAAACCTTGGAGAACTTGCCTAGAGGATATTGTACTCGGGAAATATACCTTAGGGTTAGCCTTAGCTCCCCCTACTTGTGTAGCTCCTTCTTGCCCCTTCTTCTTCCCTCTTAGGCATTGACTCCGGTAATGTCCCGGTAGCCGGCATTTGAAGCAAATCACTTGCTCCTTGCTCTTTTGTATTGAGGGACCGACATCCTTAACTTTTGGAGCCGGTGGAGCTTTCCTAATCTTCTTTGGGCACTTGCTCTTATAGTGCCCGGTTTCCCTACACTCAAAGCAAATTATATGTTTTTTATTTAAAATCAAATTGCTTGAGTTACCTAGTTCGGTGGTGGAGACCGGAATTGGACTTTGGGCTTCTTCATCTTGACCGGATGTCGAAGCTTCTTCTTGATGTTCCGGTATGGAGGTTCTCTCCTCCCCCTCAATCCTTGAGGTGG
Source organism: Wurfbainia villosa (assembly GCA_025175895.1). Taxonomy (NCBI): domain Eukaryota; kingdom Viridiplantae; phylum Streptophyta; class Magnoliopsida; order Zingiberales; family Zingiberaceae; genus Wurfbainia; species Wurfbainia villosa. The sequence goes on from JAKLTH010000238.1 coordinate 6,053,767, forward strand.
ATGCTTCTTCCACTTCTACCTCCTCCTTGGAGATTGATGGCCTCTCAACCTCCAATTCTTCACACTCTCCTCTTGACCCAGATGTTGACTCTTCTTCAACTTCCGAATCCTCACTTGCTTGTGAGGAGGAGCTTGCTTCTTCGACCTCTTCCGATTGGATCGATGAGCATTCTACATCTTCTTCTTCTTCTTGGACTGATGATGAGTTTTCATGGAGCTTTGCCACTTGGCTCCATAACTCTTTAGCATCTACATAATTACCTAACATACACAAGATATTGTTAGGTATTAAATCAATTAAAAATTTTATCACCTTATCATTTTTCTCGGATGCTTGAACTTGCTCTTCGGTCCACCTCTTCTTTTTGAGGAATCCACCTCTTGGTCCTCTTGGATATTCAAATCCATCCATCAAAATGGACCATTCCTCAAAGTCTCTCATCATAATAAAATCCTCAATTCTTCCCTTCCAAGAATTGAATCCTTCTCGTCCGTATAGGGTGTAGGGCACCGGTGTGTTGATGTCCCAACCTAATTGATCTTGGACTTCCATCTTTTACCCTCTAGCGTCTTGCTCCCGGTTGTTAATCCGTTGAAGAGCCACCGAGCTCTGATACCACTTGTTAGGAATATTGGAACGGCTAAAGGGGGGGTGAATAGCATTTCTCGTGCGATGTCGAAAATCGATCGCGTTTGTGTCTACAATTTCGTTAGTGCGCAGCGGAAATAGAAATAATAAAAGCAATAACGAAATAGACAACAAGCTAACACAATGACATAACGTGGTTCGGAACCGCACGGTTCCTACTCCACGGATCGAGCTCTAAAGAGCCCTAGTGATGCACACGCACTCACTAATGATAAACACTCCTTCTCGACACAAGTCGGAGGCGGAGAAACCCCTTACAATAGATCTTACAACAGTAAGAACGAAATACAAGCAATATACAATGTAAATATGAAATACAAGTAAAGAAAAGACTTTACAACACTTGTTTTGATTGCTTGAATGCTTGGTTGCTTGCTTGCACTTGGAGACCTGATTTGCACCAACAAATCGCCCCAATAGCCCTCAAGAACCGATTGCCAAAAATCCTCCCGTCGAGCTCCTTTTATCCTTCCACGCAACCCGATTTCGCCATCACGATCGCCATAAGTCACCGATCGGATCGATGCCACTTGTCGTGAGACAACGGCTCGATCCACGAAAAACTCCAACGGATCTCTTGGCGATCGCTAACATTGGCGCCGATCGCTAACGCTTAGTCGACGCCCCGGTTACGTTCGCTCGACACTGACTCGACACTCAACATCGTCATCCCTCGCCGATCGCTCAGAGCATTTTCACTCGCCGGGCAGTCGAACTCAAGTCGACTCACGGCAGTCGAACCGGCCATAATGCCAGTCGACTGCCAACCTCAAGAATGAGGTTTTAACCCAAGTATGGTGCCCCCATACTTGCTAGACCACCCTTAGCCTAGACCTAAGCCTTCTAGCCACCTCCATCAGCCTCACGCCTCTCGGATCCCTCCAAGTCATCCATGACTTGTTCATCCATCGCGCTAGCCTCCAGGTGCTTCCCTCGGCTATGTCATGCTAACGGTGTCTACACCGCCAAGGCACATTGGACTTACGCCGCCAAGACTCCGCTTGGACTTTACGCCGCCAACCATTGGTCTTATGCTGCCAAGACTCCCGCTTGGACTTTACGCTGCCAATATCAAACTCTTGGACTTCTCAAATGCCAAGACTCAAGCTTGGACTTTCCCCTGCCAACCCATGTTGGACTTTCCATGCCAAGACCATGCTTGGACTTTCCTTGCCAACCCATGTTGGACTTTTCATGCCAAGACCCATGCTTGGACTTTCCATTTGCCAAGACCCATGCTTGGACTTCTCATTTGCCAAGACCCATGCTTGGACTTCTCATGCCAAGTACTCAAGACTTGGACTTTACCAAATGCCAAGTGTTTCACTTGGACTTTCCCATGACAATTACATTGTCATATGTTTTTGTCGAAACATCAAAACATCACTCGAGTCAAACTCGAGTCCTGATCAATCGTGACCTGGGCCGATTGCACCAACAATCCCCACCCCTCTTTGATTTCCTTCTCGAGCCAGCGATTTCTTCCGGTGGGAGATCCAGCCGGAGGGAGGGACATCGATCGCAGCTACCCCATGTAAGATTTCGACGAGTGTTTCTTCTTTCTTATCGGGGCCTTTGCCGCGGCGATCGCGTTCTCCTTCGAGGATTTCTGCGGACGAGCCTGGAACGACGGAGTTGTACTTGTGGCTGGGAGTTGCTTCCGATCTTCATTCGTCGGCACGGGGGGAAGGGCTTAGACCGGCGTTGTTGTCGTCGCAACTAGGTACTGTCGATATCGATATTTTTCCTTAGCATAGTACCTCGTCGTTTAGGGTTTGGTTGATAGTTTTCCCCATCAGATCAAGCAATTGAGATGATTTCTTGTGATGATTTCGATCTTCCACCTTTGTCAGTGGGGCAGTAGGCTACTCATCGTCAATTGTAATATTTTGCCTTCACTCTTCGATCGAGACAACAGTCCATGAGCTTTTTGGATTTCGGAGAGGGAGAGTGTGATTGCAATTCTCCTCATCCGGAACAGTGCTCCTTTGATTTGGGAAGGTATGCTAGGGTTATAGCTCTGATTTAGAGTATTACTCAATTGTTGCATACTGCTCTATTTGATTTCGATTGATGATTAGTGAGGTGTTGTAATGGGATTGTTGTGTTGATGAATTGTGAGCTTGAGAGCTCAAATCTAAGGGTTTAGGGCAGAGATTTGAGAAGTTGTGGTATGTGTTCAGTTTGATATTATGATGATATGGTTTAATCTGTTTTTATTGATGATGGTAGTGGATGTTGACATTGCCATGGGGATCAGAATTTAACAGGGAGCTGGAGAGATTAAAGCAACCTGAGGTAAGTATAGATCTAAGTGATATGGATGCTTACTATATTTGGAGTTGATGTTGTAGCTGATTATGGATTATTAGTTGTGATTTAGGTTTCATCCATAGCTAGCCTCTTATTGGTTTGTTGATTAAGAGCTAATGAAGGAAGTTGTTCAGGTAGTTGATCGAGATATAAAGTTAATGTAGGATTAGGATTTGATCCTAATATTAGAATTGGTAATATAATTGGATCATATATATTTTATTTGCAGGATGTTGATTTCAGGACCTTGATTGTGATAGATACATGGACGTGAAGATGGATAGCACGGATTACATATCAGGTGGATAATATCCTACCCTAGTTAGGTAGATGTAATTGCATTCAGATTTAATCATAGATATGAGTATGTTAGGTGTTCATATTATTTTGACCCTGCTCTTATTATCCGTATGTTTGATACTTGTCGTTGGCTATATATGCTCAAATATTGATACCACATTTTCCTTTATCATGATTAAGGAGTTACAGATGTGATGTAGGTAGATCTATAAATGTTTAGCAGGGTGTAGATGTTGAAGTACGGATGATAACCTGATTTGTAAATTGGATAAAAGTTCATCCGTGGGTAGGTAATGCCCTAAATGTAGGATTTATTCCAATACCCATAGGTTGCATACTTATTACCAACCATGTGTTGTGTAATGGTTAAGTGAAGGGTGATTAGTATGTCGCTACGGATCGATGGTCCCAGCTCGATATAATTAGTTGAGTATGACTCTCTATTGGATAGAGAGTTATGATCAGTCGAGTACAACTCTCTACAGAATAGAGAGTGTGTCGATCAGTTGAGTACGAATCTCTATTGGATAGAGAGTTATGATCAGTTAAGTACGGCTCTCTACGGGATAGGGAGTTCGTCGATCAGTTGAGTACGACTCTCTACAGGATAGAGAGTGTATTGATCAGATGGGTATGACTCTTTGTTGAACAGAGAGTCTGTGATAGATGTCTGTACGTGTGACAGTACATTCATGTCATTTGCATACATTCTGACGATATAGTCTCCCTTGGGGTTGAGAGAGTCGTCAGTCATCCTGCCTCCCAGGTTACTCCCCGAGGAGTAACTGGTGTGAGGGCAGAGCATTTATTGTGCCGCACTCTACCACTATAGACGGTGGTAGTTGGAGTTGCGTGCAGTTGTCCTGAGTGTGTGACACTCGACTACTCATAGGTAGTGTTAGTCGGAGTGGCCAGCAGTAGGGACCCCCGTTGTGTAACAAGCTCTTTACGCTCATATGCTACTTGATCATACTGCCCACTCGGTCACTCTAGAGCAGTGGTTGGTGTTGAGTCGGGACAGTTGTCATGTCGTGTCACCTAGGTCACACTGGGGTCGTGGTAGCGAGTAGGGGTGCACAGGCATGACCATGCATGTTGCATTGTCGTATCTTATGGCGCTTTGCATATTACCATATATATACATATATGCATGTATATATATATATATATAGATGGTTGTGATTAATATATATATAGATGGAGTCTATATATATATGTTTATTGTGATGTTGCATTTGATTATACTATGCTTGCTGCATTTGGTTGTACATCATATTCATGCATGCTTCTTGCATCTGTTATATGGTTGTGTCAGATACTTGTATATTTGTTGGACAGACCATTAGATACCTTGACTTGTATCATGAGTATATTGTGAGTTAGTATTACTCTTCCTGTTATATATGTTGGATATATTCTCAGGTTGAATCAGAGTAGTGTAGCATACTTTCAGGTATGTCTATGTTATACGTTGTTTATTTGGTTAGACGGTATATGCATGTATTTATATACTGTGTTGGTATACCTGTTGTACCTTTAGGTTTGCTGTTGAATGACATGTGATATTGATATATATATTTACATGTTCTATCTTATTACCTGCTGAGTTTTACTCACCACCACATACCCTGGATTTTTCTGTCGCCCAGGTAACAGGTAGAAGTCTTTGTGACGGCTTGAAGCACCGCTGGCTGGCAACATCTCATCTCACCTCCGAGGCTCCCGTGTTTGTTTTGGACTTTCCGTACGTGTTGTTATGTATTTGGAGTTTTCGTGATGTACTGTGTTGTGGATTCGGATTTTGTCGCTGTTCCGTTATATTGTGATGTGTCAGTCATACCGGTATGCACTGTATGTAGTTGTGATGTAGTTGTTTTATGTTTCCGCTGTGTATTTATGGTAGTTTGTTATGTTATTGTGGTTTATTTACATATATATTTGTTGTTGTTGTTGTGGCATACATGCCTTGTATTAACCCGAAATGTTGTCACGTACAGGGGAGATGTTGTTCGTTTGCTTTTCGGCACGGCATGCTCTCGGGCCGTGACAAATCCGGCGTTGGACGGACTAGCGTCCGCCGTCGGATTCCGACCGTAATTCGGTCGGAATTTGGTCCGATCGCGGCCGGCAGTGGTCGCGCCACTGCTGGTCATGTGAACTGGTCATTTCCAGTCGATTTGCGCTGGATTCCGGTCACTAACCGGCCGAAATCCCATCCCCGTCAGACCGTCGACGAGTCGCGCGTCGATCGTGCCCGATCCGATGGTCGATAGTTACCGTATAGTGCGGCGGCGTTGAGCGGCTAGGCGCGGAGTCGGTGTGGAGCGGATGGACACGGAGAATTCCATCGTGTAGGAGAAAACTTTTCTATATATATATATATATATATAGGATATAGTACATTGTTCGTATATATTTTGTGCTTTGGCATAAGTTTGTACCTCAGGAGCACTTTTGTACGTCTCTCTCTCTTTCTCTCGCCTCCAAGTAAATACGTTAATTTAATTTTACAGTCCAGATTAATATGGTATAAATTTATATCAGTAAACAAGGATGGATTTTTGCTACTCAATAAAAATATTAATCAGAATGCTTCGCTCTTTATCGCACTGATTAATCGTGTTACAGTTAAAAATTATCTATAATTATGATATATCTCTCTCTTCATAAAAAAAAAATTAGAATCGTCAATTTAACGATACCGATCGATCCGTTCCAAGAGAAAGATAAATTATGGAGTCCTTTAAACTTTGATGTAATTGACAAGATCGTACGTAGAGAATCATTCTGAACCAGATAAAAGATTTTAGATCTCTTTTTAAAATTCGATTCGTATCTCATCAATAAATTATCACACTGTACAGTCAAATAATATTTATAATTTATCTCTCTCATTGATATGGACTTTCAAAGTGTAAATTAATATCTCTTGCACCAGTTAACTTAGTTTTACAAATATAATTCAATAGTAAACACTCTTTTATATATATATATATATATATATATATATATATATATAGTCCTCACGGATGTAATGTGTGGTAAAGTATTTCAAAAAATAAATAAAAAAATCAAGATTCGAATGCCAATAGGTCCCACAGAATAACGCAGTGATTAAAATACGACGATACTTATAGAAATAATATAAATCGATTTCGAAAAAGATCTAAAAAATTATGGAGTATTCAGATAACCTCTACATATTTTGATTACTATGTTAAAATTTATAATGATCGTGAAATAAATCAGTAAAAATCAGTAGAAATAAATAGTTTAGAAATTGATCATCAAGCATGCATAAATTACACTCCAAAGAAATGTCATTTACCTTCAAGACTAATCGAGCGAAGTGCAACTTGTGAGAATAAAATACATGAAATGCTGAGTTCTTCAGTACGGTGCGAAACAATAAAAATGAGTCATTTTATAAATAAAAAATTTATTTTTAATAAAAATTGAACTCTTTTTCTTATAAATTATGAAAAAATTTCTTTGGATCCTAGGCGAAGGCCCAATTGCCCCTGTCCAAGGCCGCCTTTGAAGAAATGGAATCTCACAAAAAGATTGTAACCGCCAACGAAGCGACTCCACCGATCCATTCCAAAATCATTGTGAATGAGATAAATCATGGGGGTCCTTTGGATCTTGACGCAATTCGCAAAGTCGTGGAAGACCATTCTGAGCTCAAGGGAAGGTTTTAGATTTCTTTCCGAGATTCGATCTGTATCTTATCCGTAAACTATCATACGATCTTATCAACGGCATTTACCAAACACAGCTGCTAAAGTTTCGAAATGCCCAAAACGCGCATTATACTTTCAGAATTACCAAATCGCGCGCATGATTCCCAAAATACCCCTCCCGCCAAACAGATTGCAATTTAATGCAGAGAGAGATTTGCATCCATTCGAGCCACATTTTCAAATCCCGAGTCATCCAAACGTCACTTCTAGCCGTGTGGGAGCGCCAGGCCCATGCTGTTGATGAGCACCACACGCAGGTTTCCTCCGTAAACCAACTGAGCAACACCATTTTTGATGAAACCCTAATAGTTATCAACGACATCACTGCTCCCACGAATATATCAGCACTTAATCCAGAAGTTGGCGCAGCTCACTCACCAGCCGCTTCACATAGTATTATCATGTATGTATGTGTTTTTATTCTTGAGACTGCTATGAGGTTAATAAATGCATTGTAGGGGTTTGTATAGCCAAGTTTGCCTCACACTCATAAATACGATGTAGGCACATCGTACCAAAGTAGACCAATGCACCCATAATTCCGATGCAGGAGATTCATAACCGAGTTTTGTCGCCACCTAAACAAATTCCACCTAACTTAAAAGGTGATGCTTCCAATTAAATCCCACGATTAGGTGGTGCTGGAAATGAAATTCCCAGCACTAGGAGATTCAATTTGTCTGAGAGAGTAGGTGGTGCTGGCAATGAAATTCTCAGCACCACCGTATCTCTAAAATTTAAAATTCCAGTACCATGGGAGAGTAGGTGGTGCTGGCAATGAAATTCGGCTCATTTGGTCGGATAAAAAGTGATCTTTGGAAATTTAAATCCCGATAACATCATGGTCTTTGACTTGCATTAAAGTTCAACAAATTCGGGATAAAATCTGGTGCTGGGAATTTAAATCTCGTCACCACCGTGGTGCTGAGATTAAAACTCCCAGCACCATGGGGAATGAACTTGTCGAGATAAATGGTGGTGCTGGTAATTTATATTCCAGCACCACCATGGTAATGAGATTCAAATTCCCAGCAACACCTTGGTGCTGGGAATCTAATTCACTAGACCAGGGAGATATAAGTTGTCGACATTAAGGGTGGTGCTGAAATTTGAAACCTCAGCAACACTGTGGTGCTGCGAATAAGACTCCCAGCACCATTGGCATTAGACTGGTCGAGATAAATGGTGGTGCTGAGAATTTATATCTCAACACCACCGTGGTAATGGGATTAAAACCCCCAGCAATACCATGGTGCTGGGAATGTAATTTCCAGCACCATGTACATATAAGTTGCTGGAATTGTTGGTGGTGCTGGGAACTAAAACCCCAGCAACACAGTGGTTCTGCGTTTAAAAATTCCAGCACCAGGGAGATGGAACTAGTCCAGAAAAATGGTGGTGCTGGAAATTTATATCCCAGCACCTCCGTGGTAATGGTATTAAAACTCCCAACAACACCATGGTTCTGGCAATGAAATTTCCTAGCACCATGTACATAAAATTTGCCGGAATTGTTGGTGGTGCTGGGAACTAAAACCCAAAGAACACGTGGTTGCTTAAAAATCTCGGCTGAGAGATGGGCTGCTCGAGATAAATGGTAGTCTTTGGAAATTTATATCCCAGACCACCCGTGGGCTGATATAAATTTCGGACTACCATGGAGAGGGAACTTGGTCGAGAAAAAGAGTGGTGCTGTCAATTTATATTAGAGATAAATAAAGTCCTCTAGGCGGGTCGAGTCCAAGCGTGACCTATACTATCATTCTCCACCTTTCCTTATGCTCCCAAACAGTAGTTATGAAAATTAATGCTCTGTGCCAACATTCAGACGAGTGTGTCAATTGGCACACACCCATAACTGCCTGTAGGAGTGTGGGAACTAAGTATCCCTCTGCGCATAAACCCTGTAAATGTCTTCCTCTTCCATTCCATATAAATCGTTCATAATTTCAACATTGAAAGGTTCATCAATGGGTTTCGGTAAAAACCCATTGATGATCCTATCAACATCAAATGTTCTAATTAGTTAAGTGCATAATTGGGAAACCTAACCATAAACTCTCATCCTTCACTTGTCTTCATACTTCTAAAGCCTAGTTAAAAAAATTCAGCCTACTTGCCTAGCACACTACATATAACAGTGTTGATTTTAAAAACATTTGCAGGGGCGACCCCCTTCCTGATGAAGTGTTAACATTTTTGGAAACAATTGAATCAAATTTGAAAGATAGAGAGTTAGATGATCAAGATTCCATAAATCTGTGCCCAAGTAATATTTCATCTTCATCTCAGTTTACTGATGTGGGCAATAGAATTACCAGTGATCAACACCTTGATATAAATAGAGACGCTTCTTCCATACTCGAAGAAGAGTTTGTCACTGCTACCACAGTAGATCATGAATATTTTGAACAAACTTGGAGTGAAGAGGAGGTAAGTGATATACATGCGATAGAAGAGTTAGAATATATAAATCCTTCGGAAGAATTCTTAGCTAATGATATCCAACATGAAGAAGGTGAGTTAAACCCAGATCAGTACAGTGACTTAGAGGAAGTGTTCCCAATTGCTGATGATCCGTATGTTTTAAATCCATAAATAAGACTATTGGCAGATGTCGGTTCATCAGATCCAAATGAATTTTTCATTGGACAAGTTTTTTCCTCTCTACAAGAGTTTAAAGATGCACTAGTAAGGCATGCGATGCTAAAAAACTTCAGATACAAGCCAGTTGACACCAGACTTAATAGAATTAAAGTTATTTGCTTTAGTCAGCCTTGTTCATGGAGTTTAGTTGCAAGTGGAGACGTGGAGTTCACTGTCACAAAATATGTAAAGTAGCATGAATGTGACAGTGTTAGGGAAACAGCAGATCACCATGCTTGCACATCCACATTTGTAGCAAACCAGATTGTAGGACGGTTAGCTACCTCTGATGATTACAAACCAAGTTCAATTCGAAGAGAAATGCAAGCTAGGTTTGGTGTTCACATTTCATACAAGAAAGTATACACAGCCAGACAGAAGACATTAAAAAGAGTGGTAGGTGATTTTGATCAGGCCTATATTGATCTTCTAATGTACTTGCGTGAGTTAAGAGTTAGAGATCCTGATACATATGTTGCAGTACTAAGAAATGGTGGAAATCAATTTCAGAGATGTTTTTGGGCATTTGGTGCTTGTGGAAGAGTATTCAGGTCTTATTTGCGAAAACTAATTGGAATTGATGTTACAAATATCACTGGCAAGTATCCTGGTGTTTTGCTAATGGCTATTGTCATTGACGATAATGCAAAAATTATGCCAGTTGCATTGGGAATTGCCGAAGTTGAATGTGGATCTGCCTGGGAGTGGTTTTTGGATCATGTAAAGACATTCCTTGCTGTCCTGCCAGAGTCGTTGAGCATTGTATCGGATAGACATCGGGGGATTATATCAGTAGTTAACAAAGTGTATCCATCTGCCCATCATGCTTTTTGTTGCTATCACTTGTCTTGTAACATAGTGACAGATACCCGGGATAGATCCTCATTAGGTTTATTTTGGGCAGCAGCAAGAGTCAATACAAGAGTTGACTTTGATCGATTAATGCAGAACATGCATGACAAACACAAGGAAGCATATGCGTGGCTACAAAAAATCGATCCAAAAAGGTGGGTCAATGCACACTTTCCTGGGAGGAGGTACACAATGTTAACCACTAATTGTTCTGAGAGTTTAAATGCATTATTCAAGGAAACACGTGAACTCTCCATCACCAGTTTAATTGACAACACTAGAAGAAAGGTTGCTCAATGGTTCTATAACCGTAGGGAAGAATCTTCAAAAAGGTTAGGTTTTCTAACACCTTATGTCATTAAAGAGATTGATGAAATGAGAGAAAGAACTCGATTATATTTGGTATTCCCATATTCACAAATGGAAATGGAAGTACAGACAATAGCTTCTTCGTATATTGTTGATTTGGATAGGCGAAGTTGCATCTGCGGTGAGTTTCAAATTTCAGGAATTCCTTACTCGCATGCTATTGCAGTCATCATATATCGGAACATGGATCCATACTGTTACTGCGAGCATTATTTTCTAAGGGAAACCTGGGAGGCCACTTACATGGATCGTATTTACCCATGTCGAAGTAAGAAATTTTGGCCTAATGGTGACAAAATTTTCGGAGTTCTACCTCCTCGTAGCCTTGTGCAGCCCGGGCGAAGAAAAAAGGCACACATAGAGTCCAAACATACTGGAAGGGTGAAAAATAAATGCAGCAGATGCAAACAGCTTGGGCATAATAGGAGGTCTTGTAGAATGCCACCGGCTACTAATTCCTAAGTGTAAATAGAGGTTGTGTAAATATTTTTAAAGGAAACAATATTAATGTTAATGTTAATGTTAATGTTAATGTTAATGTTAATGTTAATGTTAATGTTAAAGATAAGCTATTTTACAGAATTGTAATGTAAATATTTGTTACGCTATTTTGCAAAATTGTAATCTAAATCCGTCCGACCGCACCCGATCTGTTAATATAAAACTCCCAGGTGTCAGTTCAAACATCTCAACACCACATTTCATTTCTCTCTCGCTCCTTGCGTTCTGTCTCTGTGGAATTCCGCTTCCATTCTCCGGTGCCCGTTCAAACTCTCCGGTTCCAGTTCAAACTCCCCGGTGCCAGTCAAAACCCCCCGGTGCTAGTTCAACCTCCCCGGTGCGAGTTAAAACATCTCAACCCCAGCTCAACACCATCTCAACACTATTTTCGATCTAAGTAAATTTTGTAGATTTCTTAAATTCTGTGTCGCTATCGTTTCTTCCGATCTATCTAGGGTTTTTTGCCTTTTTCCGTGCACGATCTCGTTTAAACTCGGGCCTGATAGGCTTTAGGGTTTTAGGGTTTACCATTTAAGCAGAGGTAACATTTGTTTGTATCATCACACATGTTTCAATCCATTTCATCTATTAGTTTAAAATCGTTGTATTACAATGCATTTGGTTCTTAACCTAAGGAATTTTTTTCAGTTAACGATGGCTTCAACTGGTGAATCATCAAGCGATACTTCTGCAAGAACCCGTGCGTTGATGCGAGGAAGAACCAAGAGAATGAATCGAAAACGTTTCACAGTTTAAAAAATTTATTGCAAGTGTGCCGCCGAGTGTGGAAGAAGAAACGCTTATTCGGAGCTCCCCCTTTGCGTGGGTTTTGAACATTCCAGATATTACCCATGTCAGACCCCTTGTTCAAAATATGTTTGATAATTGGGACTGCACGGAGAAATATTTTATATTCCAAGACAAGAAATTTCATTTCACAAAGACGGATGTCTCCCTCATCCTTGGTCTACCAGATGATGGACTTGAAGTTCCTATGAATAATGAAGCTCCCTCTGGACATCTATATTTGCAATATTTTGTGGAAGCTGATTGCTCTAACAAGCATCTGGAGGATTTATTGAAGACTTCCAGATCTCCAGATAATTTAGGATCTGCAAAACTTTATTGTCAGTTGTTTATTTTATATTTTTTTCTCTTGTGTGTTTTTTACTACCACCAGCAATAAGCCTAGAATACCTATGCGATCACTTATAGATTGTGTAGAGGATTTTGATAACTTAGGCAGGTACAATTGGTGCGAAGCACTTTATACGTACATGGCTCCTCAAATGGAGTCAATTGGTATGGGAGTCACATTGCGACCAAAAGGAGACGTCGTCGGTGGATCTACGAGGCCAATGCTTAAGGGTTTCACACACTTATTGGCTGTGAGTGAATATATTTTATGTGTTCCGCAAATAGTATAGATCAATCTGTCTATTAACAACTAATCGTGTCATTCCAGGTATGGATGTGTGAGCATTTGTGTTTCCTACCTCCACACGTCCCTCATGCTTTGCCAAGAATGCTGAGATGGAGGTGGAGTTCCACAAATGTAAGGGTCGTTAAGAAGATGGTAGATGGTCTGCACTGACAAAATCATTGTCGATCTAATTCCAAAGACAATGACATCGATCCGTACACACCGCTTCCCACATAGATTTTCAGCATCAACTCTCAACCCAAACTCAGTGTCGACAAAGAGGAATGGTCATGAAGATGCCAGGAGAATGCGGAAATTGTATCTACTCTAAGCACCAAGCTAGTTGAAGCAAGGTGTGATTTTGAAAGAACCTCCCTACTTAAGGAAGCGACCATCGAACAACAAGAAAAGAAAATACAGGAGCTTCTTCAAGAGTTAGAGGAGGTCAGGAACAAGAAGGACAATGAGATAAGTGAAAGGGATAATATAATTGCTCAAAAAGAAGCATTAATCGCTGAAAAGGACAGTTTAATACTGGAGCTTCAACTCAATTTACAATCCCGGGATGTAGAGGGGTTACAATCACAGCCTATACACGCTGTACAAACCCAACAGCCTTCTTCTGCATGCACTAGGCGGAAGGTTTGTGTGAGGAAGAAGGCTCTTGACGGTCTATCACCCCCTAGCCTTAGAAGCCTCCCTCCTGCATGGTTTTCAAACATCCCTAAAAAAAGGAGAGTTGAAACTCAAATTGTCCCCAGCAAGGCTATTGAGTATCCCTCAGTAGACCCTAATATCTCTCCTGCAAAGCCAAACATTAAGCAGGAGTCAGCCTAGGATAAAAAAGGGAAATCAATTGCCGAGGAGGGTGAACCCGATATATCAGATACCGACACACAAGTCTCCACGGACAAACAACCAACACTCGACGAAGTCAAGCAGAGGATATTGGAGGTGAGCATAAATTATCCTGTCCAGTCCTATTTTTCAGACAAAATATTTATTCAATCTTTATTTTGTATACAGCAAGCTTATAAAGAATTCACCGGTAAGATGGATCCAAACGTCGGGGAGTGTTTATTGAAACTAAAAAAAATAGAGTAAGACAGTCTTATATTCTTTGTATATACCTTTCATCTTATGTTTTGAGAGTTGCTAATAACCCTTTCCTTGTGTAGTGTGACAGTATCAGGACCAGTGTGGAAGACCAATGCTATTAACTTATACATGGACTCTTTCCTTACAATATTTGATGACACATGGGGATTGCATAAGCGCATATTTTTCAGTCTTAGCTGATGAGTGCAAGGTGACTGATAAGGCGTACTATAACTCAATATTCTGTGGGGCTGGATTCCCGGTAAGTTTTTGGCCCTTTTGCAAGGAATTGCAAACTTTACGACTTCGGTGTTTTGACAGATTTTTTTATACACAGGATATGTTTAATAATATGTACGCCCAAGCATTCGAGCAAACTTTTAAAACCCCAGGCAATCCAATCAGATACATATTTTGTCCAATAATCTGTGACGAGCACTGCCACCTACGAGTGGCCGACTTGGAAAATTCAGAGTTCATCCACTACAACTCCTTGTCCGTCAGGAAGGCTTACACTGCTCAATTTGAAGAAACAGTAAGCATTAGATTAGATTTCTGTTAAATAAACCGTTTATGTATGGAGGATTTATAGCATTTATTTGGGTCCCGGGTTGAATTCTTTAAAAAGATCCACCCTTCGTATTATGATAACTGGCATCCTGGCCTGGCTGAAAAATTTTGTAATGCAAACTTTTCCATGCGTCGAGTCCAGGGTCCCAGACAAAGCTCTTCGTAAGACATCTAATAATCTTTGTAAATACCATATTTTATAAGCTAGCAATGGACTAATAATTTTTAATTTTTTACAGCTATGATTGCGCATTTTTTATAATACGATACATTGAGAGCCTACTATTTGGGTACCCTAAAAGATTCAGACAGCAGGATATGAGGAGCTTCAGATTCGTGGTGGGGAATAGAATAATGCGCAACTCATAATTTTGTTTGCAATTATGACTGTGTTGTATAGTGGGATATGTTGTAAGACTATACAGAGTTTTAGATTTGTAACTACAGTAAAAAGTCATTAGTCAGCTGCAAAAGTGTTTGCAATCTATGTAGTATCTGTACAATTATGGAATATATATACTTTGTTAAATATTTCAACCACTTTGACTTTATGATTTTATGATGGGATTTGTACATGGTGCTGGGAATTAAATTTCTAGAACCACCGTGTTCCTGGGATTAAGATTCCAGTTCGCAAATGGACGTTGTCCTGAGAATTATAATTCTAGGGCCACTGTGTTCCTGGGATTTAAATTCTCAGCACCACAATTTTTCTCGGCCAGTTCGAAACTGTACGTGATGCTGGGAATTCACTTACCAGCACCACCGTGTTCCTGGGATTAAGATTCCCAGCACCACCCTATTTCTCGGCCAGTTCGCAAATGGACGTGGTGCTGGGAATAAAATTTCCAGGACCACTGTGTTCCTGGGATTTAAATTCCCAGCACCATAATTTTTCTCGGCCAGTTCGAAACTGTACGTGGTGCTGGGAATTCACTTACCAGCACCACCGTGTTCCTGGGATTAAGATTCCCAGCACCACCCTATTTCTCGGCCAGTTCGCAAATGGACGTGGTGCTGGGAATAAAATTTCCAGGACCACTGTGTTCCTGGGATTTAAATTCCCAGCACCATAATTTTTCTCGGCCAGTTCAAAACTGTACGTGGTGCTGGGAATTCACTTACCAGCACCACCATGTTCCTGGGATTAAGATTCCCAGCACCACCTTATTTCTCGGTTAGGTCACAAATAGACGTGGTGCTGGGAATAAAATTTCCAGGACCACCGTGTTCCTGGGAATTAATTCCCAGCACCACAATTTGTCTCAGCCAGTTCGAAATTGTACGTGGTGCTGGGAATTCACTTACCAGCACCACTGTGTTCCTGAGATTAAGATTTCCAGCACCACCTTATTTCTCGGCCAGGTCACAAATGGACATGGTGCTGGGAATAAAATTTCCAGGACCACCGTGTTCCTGGGATTTAATTTCCAACACCACAATTTTTCTCGACCAGTTTGAAACTGGACGTGGTGTTGAGAATTCACTTGCCAGCACCACCGTATTCCTGGGATTAAGATTCCCAGCACCACCCTATTTCTCGGCATTCGCACAAATGGACGCGGCCGAATAAAATTTCAGACCAACTGTTCTGGATTTAATTCCCAAGACCACATTTTTCTCGGCCAGTTCAGATGCAGGTGGGAATTCACTTGCCAGCACCACCATCTTCCTGGGATTAAGATTCCCAGCACCACCTTATTTCTCGGCCAGGTCTCAAATGGATGTGATCCTGGGAATTAAATTTCGAGGACCACTGTGTTCCTGGGAATTAATTCCCAGCACCACATTTTCAGAAATCAGGCCCCGTGCCAAGTTCGAAACCAACTCCAGTGGCTTTGGGACTCCTGTAGGTCCATCAATGGGTTTCGGTCAAAACCCATTGATGGCCCTAGTCACCTCAACTTCGGTCCAAACCAACTCCAGTGGCTTTGGGGCTCCTGTAGGTCCTTCAATGGGTTTCGGTCAAAACTCATTGATGACCCTAGTCACCTCAACTTCGGTCCAAACTAACTCCAGTGGCTTTGGGACTTGCCCCTCTGTGTATTGTGTCTAAAATTTCTGATTTTCAAGGCAGGATTAGGTTTACACAACCAATTTTCAGAAATCAAGCCCCGTGCCAAGTGGCACGAGGCCGAAACTGGGAGGTAGGAGGATCAGAAGGAAGTTTGCTCGACGCAACAACATGTGAAGCCGTTAGGTCTTTCAGTCGATGTAAAGATTTCGGAATTTGGACTCTTGTAGGTCCATCAATGGGTTTCGGTCAAAACCCATTGATGGACCTAGTCACCTCAACTTCGGTCCAAACCAACTCCAGTGGCTTTGGGACTTGCCCCTCTGTGTATCGTGTCCAAAATTTCTGATTTTCAAGGCAGGATTAGGTTTACACAGCCAATTTTCAGAAATCAATCCCCGTGCCAAGTGGCACGCGGCCGAAACTGGGAGGTAGGAGGATCAGAAGGAAGTTTCCTCGACGCAACAACATGTGAAGCCGTTAGGTCTTTCAGTCGATGTAAAGAATTCGGAATTTGGACTCCTGTAGGTCCATCAATGGGTTTCGGTCAAAACCCATTGATGGCCCTAGTCACCTCAACTTCGGTCCAAACCAACTCCAGTGGCTTTGGGACTTGACCCTCTGTGTATCGTGTCTAAAATTTCTATTTTTCAAGGCAGGATTAGGTTTACACATCCAATTTTCACAAATCAAGCCCCGTGCCAAGTGGCACGCGGCCGAAACTGGGAGGTAGGAGGATCAGAAGGAAGTTTGCTCGACGCAATAACATGTGAAGTCGTTAGGTCTTTCAGTCGATGTAAAGATTTCGAAATTTGGACTCCTGTAGGTCCATCAATGGGTTTCGGCCAAAAGCCATTGATGGCCCTACACAGGACCACTGTGTTCCTGGGATTAAAATTGCCAGCACCACCTTATTTCGGAGCTGTTTAAAAGTGTACGTGGTACTGGGAATTGAAATCTCATGACCACTGTGTTCCCGACCATTCTAAATCAGACGTGGTCCTCGGGAATCAAATCCCAGACCACCTTATTCTCACCATTTTAAAATTATACGCGGGTCCGGGAAATAAATTCTGGACCACCTGTTTCTGGGATTATAATTACGTGTTCCTCGGATTGTACGTCTACGTGTTTCGAAATTGTACGTGTTCCTAGGACTTTAATTCCCAGCACCACTGTGTTCCTGGGAGTTAAATTCTCAGCACCATCATATTCCTCGGCCAGCTCGAAATTGTACGTGGCCCTGGGAATTAAAATCCCAGGACCTTTGAGTTCCTCGGATTTTAATTCCCGACACCACCTTATTTCCTGATGTTGAAAGTGTACGCTGATCTGAATTGAAATCCCAGGACCACTGTGTGTTCCCCGGCCAGTTCTAAATTGTACGTGGTCCTGGGAATTGAAATCATAGGTACCACTGTGTGTTCCTCGGCCAGTTCTAAATTGTGCGTGGTCCTGGGAATTGAAATCCCAGGACCACCTTATTCCTAAGCCATTTTGAAATTGTACGTGGTCCTGGAAAATAAATTCTCAGGACCACTGTGTTCCTGGGAGTTAAATTCCCAACACCACCGTATTCCTGGGCCAGTTCGAAATTATACGTGGTCCTGGGAATTAAAATCCCAGGACCATTGAGTTCTTGGGATTTTAATTCCCAGCACCACCTTATTTCTCGCCCAGTTCGAATTGTACATGGTGATGGGACTTTAATTCCCACCACCACTGTGTTCCTGGGAGTTAAATTCTTAGCACCACCGTATTTTTCGGTCAGTTCGAAATTGTACATGGTACTGTCAAGTATTCAACAATATATTATATAACATTTATTAAAGCTCAAACACAAACAATAAACATATTTACAGTCACTGTTGATCTATGGAAAGCAATACTATTTACAAATTAGTAAAATTCATTAATTACAACAATGCATTGTCATACTGCCACCTGAACTTTCCTAAAATTACATCAGGAAGAACTCATCCCTTAAAATTGAGACAGAGACATCTATTCTGAATTTGGTCATGTCTGCTTGTTTGAAGTCCATCTTCTCACCATAAAGCAGACATCTCATGTATTGCATCACAAAGAAGGCACAATCATTGCTGTAAACATGCAAAGGAAAATTTTATATTTCAATTCAAAAGTATAATTTTCACGTTCAGTATTTTCCTTTTGGTACCTTGCCACTTGTTGGGGACAATCAACAGAATGTAAACCCAAATTGTCGATGGGGTAATAGGCTTGTAAACATGGATGAATTGCTGCAAACTCCTTAGGTGAATATCCTTTAAATTGGGATACATATAATTACACGATGACTAAGTTAACATAACTATTCATTAACAGATAACTAAGTTAAATTGATGGAATATCCATATTTAAAATATTTAACTACTCACCACTGCTTCAAAATCAGCTTTTGATCTTCCACCATATGAAATGGAGTTGTAATGATTGAAACTCATTGCTTTTGTATCGATACACAACAGGTGAAAGTGAGTTTGATCAGTATTTAGAGGTATAAAAATATATCTAACCTCTCCATCATTCATGTCCGTCTTTATGATTTGTGTTGTGGCAGTCTTCCACGACAATCTTAATGCTGACTGAAATTGCGTGTAAAGGAAAAAATATTTAAACAGTTAGTATAACATCAAATGTCGTGAAAATACAAGATAATTTAACTCCCTTACAATGAACACGGATGAGCAATACACAGACTTGTTATATGACCTACATGAAGAGGAGCCCCCCCTAAAAAGAATTGAGCAAAATATATCGATAACCTCCCCATACTGAAAGATCCATTAACTCTAGAGTATAAAGAATTGAGTTAATGAAAAGGACCTTCCTCCCAAACATAACTCATTATCTAGGCCTACAAAAATTTAATCGTAAATAAATATTTGCACTTTATAATATTGTAATAAAATTTTTGAATGTAATGGTTGATGTAACCATACTTTATTTTTCTAAACTTTTAGCAGGTCACATCAAGATCTTGTTTCTGCTTTCATTGCCTTACAATTTTTCTTGACATACTATAATACAAAAATAATATTATTTATTTAAATAAAATAATACAAACTAATTTTGGGAAGTATTCTGACTAACCGCAATAGCTTCCATTCTCATTTGGTTGAGTTTATCAATTATTACTTCATCCCTGTCAAGATCTTTTTCATCTTCTTCCAAAATAGAGATAGTATCTCTCGCTTGCAATTCATCCATACCAATTTTTTGTTTTCCTTTCAAATACTGCTTCTTTTACACTTTATCAGGTCCGTTCTCTAATAACTCAACATCGTAAATTTCGTCTTTTTCTTTTGCTTTGAGGTACCAATTTTGCCCACGTGGACTATCAACGGAGTATCCTATAATCATAATTCTATCTCGCCGCCTTGTTCACTGCAATTGGTTCCCTGAGGTTGAGGGTCAACTTCGGGCTTATTTGGTTCAGCCTTCATACCTTCTCTTCCTATAATTTCCATTAGTTCTTTTACCCTTTCAGTTAGTGTCATGTTTTTCATTCTTAACTCTTTGAGTTGTCTCTGATAAACTAAACACTCATGACATTCACTAGCTTGGTATTTTTCTTATATAGTTTGTGATGATGATGTCTCTATTGGATGAGGAGTATTTTCAATATAATAGTCAACCTTATCAAGCAATATATTTTCACTACGGGTACATACTAGATCAACAATGACCTATCAAAAAATCAACAATTATTTAGATAACGAAAATGAAAAAAAGCTAAGTTGTGGTCTTCTATTTACCTGTTTAGGGGAGACTTGCTCCAATAAATTTCTAACCTTGCTAATATGTGAAGGAGTTGCCCTCCACTTATTTATTCGTGGGCCTTCGGTATTGTATGGTCTCTGGATTGGGACATGTTCCAGAAACCAAGTCTGCTCATATCGAAAGTGTTACATACTTACGTAAATATAAAAGAAAAAATTATTTAGTAAGAAAAGAACAAGAAATCCCTTTACGTAAGGAATTCGCCTCTTCACAAGAATCAGTATTAGTATATGAACATATATCTCCAATAGTAGGCAATTGTGGAGCCATAAATTGATGGATGGCTTCGACCCAATTGAAACTACCTATGTTGTCAAAATCATCTACAAGACCTATGGGGACCTTATATGTAGTAGTACAGAACAACACACAAGCAAATATATACAATACATACAACTTATAAAATACCAAAACATCTTCATCTACTTCTACTCTAGTAGAAAAGGTTTTAAGCAAAAACTCTAACCTCGATCTAATTGGTTCTTTTTTGAAGAATTGAGAATTGAAAAGAGCACCTGATGCATTAGTTGAATTCATAGGAACATAAGCCCCTCTATCTGCAATACCGAGCAAAAGGGACACATCTCTTCTGGTGAAAGCAACTGGCACAATTGAAAACTTAAAGCTTTGACTTGTCGAATCCCAACTTTGAAATATATTGACCAATATGCCACGGATTTGTGGAATGTCTTGTATATTCAAAAAAATAGCAAATGAGATTTGTTTAATGATCTCTCTGTGCCTTTCATGTAAACAAACTGACGGACGTTGCTTTCCTTTAGCACTTGGACCTCCAAAAAATTCAATAAAGTGGCCTAAAACGCTGGTCCATTGCAGTTTCTTCGCACACTCATTATTTCCCTATCAATTTGAAAATACAAAATTTATTCCTTCATTTTGTCATTGTAAAAAATAAATTTCAGATTCGGCAATTCTTTGCAATAATGTTGTTAAAAAAACTTTACGGCTCTATTTATCTAATTCATATACAGATTGAAGAGATCGTCCATTTGTATTTTAATGTTTGAAATCATTCCAAAACCATAACGGAAAAATCATTTTAAACATATGACATACTTCATATTGGACTAAAGCAAGGAATGCGACACATACCTTGGCCGGTGAAGGAGAGGTTGAACCGGATGCTTGACTCATTCTGCAATACAGAATGGTGGAAAAAAAAACAATGAAATGTACGCCTTTCAACGGAAACCCTAAAACCGAGTAAGAAATGGGTAAAACTCTAGTTAAATGAGAGGACGACACCATATTACCTCGAAGCGTCTCGACGAAATTTCAAGAACTCGGAAGCTAACGGAATGAAGCTGGAGGAAAAATGGAGTCTAAGCTTTTCCAAGTTTTTGTGCGCTCGAAGATTTTTCGGAAGCTGAAGACACGAAGACGCTAATGTGGTGACTTGTTTGGACGGGACGTTTCGATGGCTCGGGATTTGGAAATGTGGCTCGGATGCATGCGGGATCTCTGCATTAAAAACGCTGTTTGGCGGGAGGGGTATTTTGGGAATTATGCGCGCGATTTGATAATTCTAAAAGTATAGTCGCGTTTTGGACATTTCGAAACTTTAGCAATTGTATTTGGTAAATTGTCGTCTTATCAATGCATTATTTCCGTGATGATAGGAAATGGAATCCCTCTCTTTTCTCGAGGAGATGGAATAAGGGTACGATCTTCATTAAAAAAAATTATCAATTCTCAATTTTAAAAAATAAATTAAAAACTTTAGTAACATATGAGATTCTATTTCTTTATCATAGTTTGAGGCCATTATTTATTCTTTATAAAATAATTTTAAAAATCTTAATTTTTCTAGTAAAAATCTAATAAATTTTTCTAAAAAATTAAATTAAAAGTCCTGATTAATTATAAAAATTAAATAACTCAAATAAATTTTAATAAATTAAATTCTTGATTGTGTCATTTTTCTCCATCAAAAAAAATTTAACTCTGTCGAATGAAGGAATGAATTTACAAAGTAAATCTATCGATGCAATATATTGGTATGAGGTGGTGTTGTCTCTTCAGCTAGATAAGTAGCTGTTATTTCATTTTTTTAAAATGTTCGAGGAAGAGACGTTAAAATTTATCTTTTGTGATTCTTGTGTAATCAATCTCTGGAAGTTCTTTCCAATGAATTAAGTATCAATAAATATTTTCATTTAGAGAGATCATTATTTCATGATTTATAATGCTTTGAATTTAATAAGAATACAGTGTTAGGTGTTATAGAGTTAGAATTTATGTTATAAGTATACAATATAAGAAAAATTGACTCATTCAAATAAAAAAAAGTTAAAGTAGCATTTGGTTTGTAAAAGAATTTTAATTTTAATTTTTTATTTTTTAAGAAAATGAAAAAATAATGTTTGATTGACGTTTTTCTTCTTCGTAAATTTTTTAGAAAAATAAAAAATAAAAAAAAACTATTTTTTATTTTTAAAAAAATAGAGAAGGCGGTGTTTACTAAACACCGTCTAAATTGTTATTATGAAATAGAAATGATAATTGTTGATTTATTTCTTTAAATAATATCTTTTTGATGACTATTTATTTTCTTTTATAATTAAAAAGGTTGATTAGTTATGAAACAGAGACATAGTTATTAATTTATTTTTTTAATCATTATTCTTTTTCTGCCAATACGATTTCATATTCACGTTATTCTCCTGCATCGAGGAGAATTCGATCATGACAGATTGTTAATTATCATTGATATATATCATCTAATCAATTCAATTAGGAAAAAAATATTTTCAAAGAGATGACGTAATGGTTAAAAAATGATGATATTTATAGAAGTAATGAATAGATTTTGGAGAAGACTTAAAAAAAAATTTTAGATTCAGATAATCTCCATGTATCTTGACTACCATATCAAAATTTATAGAATTTTTCTTAATTTATCTTCCTCATAATGATCATGGAATAAATTGATAGAGATCGTTAGATTTATGATTTTAATTTTTTTTATAAAACTAAGAAAAAGACATAAATATATATTTCTTAATATGCTATTAATTTTTTCAACATTGAAAATCGAATTAATATTTAAAAACTCTAAGAAATATAATCCCTCCCCTTCCTCGAGCGAGTGGCTGAGCTTTTGGCTTTGTCCCCGGAAGCAATTCCATTCCCATGCCACTTCGAGGAAGGAATTTTCCTTCCGACTCTTTTGACTTTTGACTTTCGACTTTCGACTTTCGACTCTTGTCGAACGGCGACAAATCGAAGAATCTCTTAAGCTTCGGCCATGGTTCTAATGATGAAACTGAGATTTAGACTGGCCCATGGAGATCTTTTGAAGTCGATCGTGTCTTTGCATTAATCAAAGTTAAAGAATCGGATATGGATAACTTATTTTGGACAATTTCGATTCGGCTTCTGCGAGAAGATTAGAATGATGGCCAAGAACAAAATTATTACCTAAAATATTGGAAAGGACTGACTCATGTTCTTGGAAAGTCTGGTTAATTCGGATGATAATATATATATATATATATATCGAAGAAAATAAGGATCAATCTTTCATTTCTACGAGGGTACTCTTTCTCTATATAATTTATCAATGGACTTTAAATTAAATACTCTCCATGATTTATCTTTTTTTTATGATGACTAAGGGCGGACTAGTCGGGACCACTAAGCTGACAGATTCCAATATTTTTTTCGAGGATTAGACACCGCTAATTCCCTCGGGACGTTCCGTTGACTAGATCAGTGCAAATGCTATTATAGATGTGCAAGGGTCGATTCTTAGCGTGGGGTCTAAAATTTTCACTCAGGTTTAGGAGTCTTCCGTTGTTTTGGCCGATCAAGAGACATAGTCCTCCGTAGTTTATCTCCCTTCATCATTACTAAGAGATCAACGGTGAAAAATGTTGAGGCGAACGTAATCACTTTTTTCTAAAGATTAGACACCGCTGAGTTTTGAAGCTACGATATAACAGCATAGAGTACTTATATAGTTTTTTAGATATCTCTAGTTTGATCTACATCACATAGATTTTTCTTCTAGTGAAATAACAAAGTTTGGAATGTTAGACTGTTGAGTCATCCGTTGTGAGAATTTTTTGATTTATTTTGATAGTAAATGAAACTTTTATATGGAATTAACTCGATCCCTCTTAGAATTAATTGGACTGAAGACTTAATATTTTGTGTCAACTATAAAAACTAGACACCGCTGTGAGGAAGAGTTTGGGTGTGTGTGTTTTTTTGTTGTTTAATTTTCAAAAGGATTAGAGGAAGCTTAGTTTAAGATTTAAGATTCTCCTATGAATTAATTAGTTTTAGCTATTAATTCTTTTTTATCGGGTTAACTGGTATTCACTGTATATTTATGAATATAACTTTTTAATAAAACTAAATAAATTGAATTAATAAAAAATCGATTAATTAGATTAAAAATCAAATAAATCAAATTTTTTATCATCAATATTAATCAATTGACTGATATAATATTAATCAATTGACTGATATAATAACTCAGTTGATTTATGAACTCTAATTCGATTTAATCAGTTTAATCGATTATTTTTATTTCGAAATAAAAATCGAACCGAATAAATCGATATTAAAAAAAAAAATCAAATTTTTAAATAAACCAAACCGAAAAATTCAATTCGATGAATTTAATCGAATTTTTGTTCGCCTTGATCCTCCCAAAATTTACTCTAATGTTTTGCATTACTATTAAATTTATAAATAGATAAAGAAGTTTTTAAAATGAATAAAAATAAATATAAAAATATAAAAATTTTAAACCATGGGCGAGAGAGAGGGGTATAAAAGGGCAGCCCTGTGTTAGCGAAGGCCATCGTTCGTGGAAATCAAAGCGGAGAGGCGGAGCAGAGCTTGGCAGTGCAGCATCAACCTCGAAGCTAGTTCAAACTAGTGGGAGGTTGTGTGCGAGGATGGTGCGAGGCAAGGTGCAGCTCAAGCTCATCGACAACCCGGTCCACCGGCAGGTGACCTTTTGCAAGCGTCGGGCGGGGCTGCTGAAGAAGGCCCGCGAGCTGTCGGTGCTGTGCGACGCCGATGTCGGCATCGTGGTCTTCTCCGCCCATGGCAAGCTCTATGAGCTGGCCACAAAGGGGTGTGTTCATATCCTACCACTTTCTTAGGGTTTACTCCCTCCGTAGATCTGTTCTTAGTTGATTTAGGGATTTGGTTGGGCTATCTTGGAAGGACAATGGAGGGCTTGATTGAGAGGTACAAGATGACATCTGAAGAAGCTCAAAACTATGTCAGTTCTGCCATGGATCCACCTCAGGTTGGTTCGCTGTTTCTTTCTCGAGATCTTAGAGATGCTAATGCAAAAGAGTAAGCATCTGTAAATTCCTTTGAATTTCCAATACCCTTGAGAAAATGGCACTCGTAGATATGCATATCTTCCTTGAATCTTGATTAGGATAAATAAGATATAAAGTCTCTGGTATCATTTGCTTGTCTATATTCCCATAAATCTTTTTGGCTGACTATTGTTCATGGTTAACTTCTCTATTAGCTTAATGGTGATTATGTTTGTCCCCTCAGTGTTCAAAATGCTTCTACAATGATTTTATACATTAATAACTTGGTTGTTAGTTTGTTCATGTACCTCTTCCATATTGGGGTGTTAGATTCCGATATTCCTACGCCAAAACTGCAAGGCGACACCCAATTGTCACAGTTAGAAAATTTTCAAGGCCAAAGGAGAAGGTTGTCTTGGTCCAAATATATGCATGAGTCTGATTTATTCTTTGACCGACTCTCTTGGTGTATGTTGTAGAATCCCTTTTTTTTTCAGCCTGTATTATAGGGAATTCTGATTGTGAAAACATTTAGATATTTCATAAGAACTTTTTGAATATATGATACACAACATTGGATGAAACTGTTCCTAATCATTCATTCAAGAGGAGGATGCCTATAGATATTTCTCTTCTCTTCATTTGTAATCATCCTCAGAATGGAAAGTCTTTTTACTTAGGAATGTATCTAACTCTCTTAAGTCCTCTTACCTTCTTTTGTGCACGTGTCTAGCAAGCTAGGTTTGCTTAGCAACTTTGCAAGAATGAGTTGTTTAAATAGCACAGGTGAGTGGTGCTAAAAATAAGCATCTAATAGTTGGTAACAGAATCAGAATCCGATTCCTACCATTAAGCATCTATATGTTGTTCTTAGAAACAATAGCATCGGACAAGTTAGGCCTTAAAAAATCAGTCTTGTGTTTTAGAAGAGCAACGAGCATAAGGTAGATGTAGCAAGGCTAAGGTTAGAAACAATAGCTCATTTGCTAACTTAGAGAAAGATGATAGCTTGGATGAAAATATTTTTGAGGTGAAGTCTGTTATTAGGGATCTACTAACCATCTAGATGGTGTAGAGACAAAATGTGGTGAGTTAGGTATTGCCACTAAGAAAGTTTTCCTCAATCGTTAGAATGCTTACCATGTGGATTTGCAAGTTGTCACTCTAGAGCTTGTCGAACTTAGGGCATTCATGGAGTGACAACAATTGTATTACTTATAGCTAGCAATGGAAGCGCGCACACATGAAGTGTTAGCAACATCAACGCTATCCCAATCTTAGTAATAGTCGTCTACAAGGGTGCTTGAAACCATTAATGACCAAGAAGTTCAAGCAATATTGGGTATAAGAGCATCTCACAATTTCATTAACGAAGGTGAGGCCTCAAAATTACTAGTGGTGGAGGTCCCCTCAAAGTTGTGAATTCACTTGTCAGGCCCTTTGCTAGCATTGCTAAGTCAATTATTGTTTAACATGGAGAATGGAATGGAAACCTAGACTTCTCTGTTGTTCCCACGGATAGCTTCCAAGTGGTATTGGAATTGGAATTATTCAATCAAGTGTGTGTATTTCCCAGGAACCAACTCCCTCAACGTACTTACAGAAAACAATGCATGTATGATTCTGACATATCTTGTTTCCAAGGTCGAGGCTAAGGCACTATCAGCTCTACAATTCAAGCGGGGATTGAAGACGAATCCAAGCTATATTGCCATCATCTGAGAGTTGAATGATGATAACGATCTTGCCAAATCCAAGGCGTTAATATTAGAGATCATTCAAGTGGTTCTTGAAGCATACAAGGATGTAATGGCACAAAAGCTTTCGATGAAGCATCCACCAAGGCGTGAGATAGATTACTAGCTAGATTGGGTTGGAGATGGGTGTTTAGGCGACAGCTATGGCACCTTATTGTATGACCCCTCTAGAGTTAATTGAGTTGTGGAAACAACTCTTAGACTTGGTTGACTCATGCTATATTCACCCTTCTAAGACCCCTTTTGGCAGCCCAAACTTGTTTCAAAAGAAGAAGGATGAGTTTCTGTGCATGTGCATCAACTATTGAAGATTAACAAGATCATCATTAAGAATAAGTACCTCATCTTTGTTATCAAACATATGGGCAAGGTATCTTACCAAGCCTTAAGATTCATTGTCTTCCATGTGAGGATTCTCAAATCTTATCATACAGACTAAGAGGACCCAAGAAAAAGCAAGTCCAATTGCACATCAATAATCATCGTCGCCTATTTTGAAAAAGGTGTGGAGTTTATCATTGCACATAGGGTTGTTTGAAGGGGAGGAGTTTTAAATTACATTGAATACTTGGTGAAGTGGAAGAATCTATCAAATAGCAAGGCAAGTTGGGTACAAGACAATTCACTGAGCATATCAAGCGCATCATGGAGGAGAATGGGCCAAGGGCATCATCCAAACTTTAAACCCATAATTTTTCAAGCCAAAGGGAGATTTTCTTGGTTCGAAATTATGCATAAGTTTGATTCACTCTTTGACCCACTCTCTTGGTCGATTCTCTAGAATCTTCTTTACATTTCTAGCATGCATTCTAGAGCATTCTCATTGTAAAAGCATCTAGATATTTTATAAATACTTTCTAGATACATAATGTACATCATTAGATCAAACAGATCTTAACTATTCATTTGGTAGGATAACTAATAAATAACTCATTTTCTTTCATTTGTTATCATTCTCAGGGATACAAAGTGCTCTTAGTAATCTCTGTGCCTCTCCCAAGCTCTCTTAACTTCTCTGGTGTGTCTCTAGTAAGCTAGCTTTACTTAGCGACTTTGTAAGAAAAAAATAACCTTTTTAGCTTACCATGTGTAACCTAAGAACTAGGCAAACTATAACAAACAAGCAAATAAAGAAGTTGACTTGCACAAGTGTCAAGAAGTTGATTGAATTGTCCAAATAGACTAGAAATCTAATCCTAATCCAGCTCAAGTTGATCACTAAACCCAGAAAATTAAGAATTGGCAATGGTGTACTTCATTTTTCTCTTATATTTAACATATTATTAAATGAAATCCTTTCCCCTGCTTTTATTGTATCTCATGTCAATGCAAATTATTTCTCTCATTATTTACCACAGTCTCAAATATAATAGGATTCAGAAGGAGAGATTTCCAGGCTAAAGGAAGAGATCAATGTTCTGCAAAAGAGCCTGAGGTATAGCATATTTATTCCCTGACTTAAATGTTGAAGCACAAGTATACATACAATCCTATTATAAGAAAAATTATTCCTAATGAACATGATATTTCTCTATGTTTGTACTAAATAAATCCTAAAAAAAACAAAATTTTGATGATTGCACAGTGGTTGTCGAACCTATTTTTTGGTTATAATAAATATTTATTATGACTCTGGTAGAAGGCACATGTTTGGAGAAGGAAGCTCTGGTCATGAGCAGATGAACCTTCATAAATTGTACATATTAGAAAGGCACTTTGGGATTTGGATGGACCACATCAGGACCATGAAGGTTAAAAAAAACTTCCAAATTTAATCCTACACTAACTACTTTTTTCATGTGTAATTTTCTGAGATTTTCGATATTTCTCTCTACCCTTTTGATTCCAGATGCAGATCATGTTCCAAGAGATTGAATCCCTGAAGAGCAAGGTATATATCTCTCTGGGTACCATGGTTTCTGTTCCTAATAATCTTTTGTATCTTCGAACATGGACTGTCTGAAAATTTTCATTGCTTCATTCTCGTTGATCTTCCTCGCGGCACTGACACTTGGGGCACTCATCTAAGTTGATAACCATTACATTGTTTCAAAGGGGTTTGCCCCTGATTACTGATTAGAAAGTTAGCCAGAGGTGATCTTGGCTCTTCACTTGGCTTTCCAATCCATTGTGCAGGAGGACATACTGAAAGCCACCAATGAGTTCCTTCAAGAGAAGGTCTAACAGTTTCTGTTGTTCTTCAGAACCAAATATCATTTGGCATCAACTTCTTCTTATCGTCTATCATCGATTTTGTCGCAGATTGTGGCGAAACATGGGGCTTATGATGTAGCTCCAGTGATGGTCCAACCCAAAGGGCACTTTGAGATGTCTCCAACTGCAGTTGCTGACCACATTAATGCTTACCCGCTGACTACTGTACAGGACCAACCTAACCATTTTTGGGGCCTTGAAACAGGCTTCTCCTTCTGAATGGTGATAAGGATAGTTGAGGGGCTTAAATGAATATTTCTCTGGTGTGCCCTATATTTTTACTATCTATGAGGACTGTATTGAATAATGTGCTATCCAGTAACAATAAATATGAAAAATATAAAAAATGTGAACATCATGAAATAATTGATTTATTAATGATAAATAGGTCACTTTATTGACAAAATGTAAACTACAACAATGGCAAATTGCTCAACATCAGAATTGCACAATTCACTTGAAGTGAAGGTACTACTGCCACTGACCTTAAAAATGAAGTGACCAATCAACTTGTTAGCCTAATCGAAAACTTTCTTTACTGTTTCAGGCAAGAACCAGGCCCTATCGCAGGGGCGCGCCCAGGTCCAGCTAATGGTGCATCAGCAATCCCCCTCTGGTCGAGCAAACACCCGAATCGAGCCAATCTCCTTGTGACTTGTGTTGGATCACTTGCTAGTTTCTCGATAGGAGTCCATAGTCATTCTTCATGCAATTCACGAAACAAAGTTCAGTCCTTCGATGACTTAAATGAGCATGTACATAGAATATCGACAATTAGCCCATGGCCAAATGGTTTGCTCGATGTCGGACACATCGATCTGTTCTCCCCACATGTACACCAACCGCCAACCGCCAATACATGTAGAACCCCTCCCATGTAGCATCTAAGTGATCCAAATACCACTTGTTCTGGTTGCTGATGATGCATCTAAGTCCCATAGCGGCCCTCTTCTCCGCTACTCCACCGTCGAGCCTATAAACAGTTTAAAGGAATTACAATGTAGATGATACACCATCACTAAAGGCATCGGTCAAACTAGAAAACAGCTAAACTCTGCACCTTTTCTTGCAAGGATCCTCTGAAGGTCACTAGAAATATCGAAACTAGAGTTATGAATGATTGCCCAACATTGTTAAACCTGCCATGCCATGCCAAATATGAATGACACATTGCAATTCTTACTATCGTGTTGCCTTACATTGCGACATTGTTTGACAAACTAACTTGTCTGAAGACAGCCTGATTCATCGACTTCGACGACAACTTCATGCCGCCGTAGTCTTACTAACTAACATAGTCGACACATTTATGTTTTAAGATAGATGCTTTAGTTACAAAATGGGATAACTTACAACTATTGTGAGTATGTATTGATTTCCAGTAAGGATATAGAATGTGCTTGTCCTGCTTAGTTTCAGTTACAAAACAATTGAATTACGTACCTCGTACTATCAGTTAGAGATGTGTACCAGTAATGAACAACAGTTTGGGGGTTTATTCATCCCATGTTTAGGTGGCTTATTCATCCCAGTTAAGACAAAGCACTTGTAGCCATCGGATTCATTCATCCCATGTTTATTCGACTTGTGACATAGATGTCAGCTAGGGCTTTCTTTAAGTCGATCGAAAAACAACACATACGGTATGGAACATCGCCTGATCAAATATCTACATTGTTAAACGAACACAAACACTTTGCAGGTACTGGTCCAACCAAACATCAAGTTGTTGGAAAATATGAATGGAAAAGCAGTGGAATGGACGAAGAAGACTTCGTTATGTATGAGACTTAGTTCTACATTAGAAGTTTTAAGGTATTATGGTTGATTTATATTGTTTCATAAGTATGTAGGTTGTGAACAAATGTATGAGAAGAGACTCTCTCTCATGTGTACACCTACAGATTCAGGGTCCAGATTATACTGAATCCAAGTGACTCGTGTACGAACGCGACCTATGCGTGTCGAATGTCGAATCGATCAAGACTAAATTTGCTCAAGCGAATGAATCAAGAACCTAAGTCTTGAGCATAAAGGATAATGAATAATCCATCCACCTACATTACTCTCTCTCTCTCTCTTTCGAACTTCATATTCGAACGATTCGACAATTGGTCACTCGACACTCGACCTCGGACGACTCGACAGTCGACCACTCGAATTTGATGACTCGATCACTCAACACTCAGTCTCAGTAGCTTAGTTCAATCCTTCAAAACAATTTGAGATAACTAGCTCAAGTAACTCAATAGATAAATCTAAATTGATCTGTAATTTTAAATTTAAACTATCGTGTTTGTGTCTCCGGACACAATAGTTGTCGTATAGTTGTTCGGCGAAAGAAAGCTTTCGAGTTTTCTTTCGATGGTTAACTCGACGGACAAGAGATCGGATTGTTTTTTACATAGAGGGATTGAATTATTGTACCCTATCAGTGTTCTCTTATATCAACCAAATCTAATCTGTTATTATTGTTACAATCTTGTTCAATCATAGATGAGAGACTGTCCTACATAACTAAAACTAGACTTTGAGATTGCAAAGAATCGAGATCTTTAGCAGGCCTAACAATGAGTATTTTGCAATCATTATGACGATATTATGATTTTGATTTACTCTTCTTCTCTTTTTTTTTTCTCAATTCTAAATGGAGCAATAATGATTGTTTAAAGTATATGATTGCCATTATATTTGTTGCCTTGGTCATCGCACGAGCTACGCTAGTGCTCGAAGAGAAACAAAATTGAGCATCAAGGCAACAGACAAACATAACCTGATCTGATTGATTTTCAATGCATAATTCATTAATAATACAGATGGAAAAGGAAGAAATTTGATGATAATTTGTAACTTTTTTTTTTCTTTTTTCTTTTTTTTTTGATTTATAAGTGATATCCAAGTTTCGCCCGACTAATCCACTTGGTGAACCGGTCCTGTCCCACGGCCTCCGAAGAGTCTCCACTGGCCTACAAAGGTAAATTAGGATGACACGCCGTCAAGTCGTCGTGAGGGATATATACGTTAATTAGGGTCCGCATCTCACACTAATCCAGCTGGAAAACGGGAACCCGCCTCCGCAACCCATAAGTGAGTGGAAAACGGAGAAATTTCCTCCGCAAACTGCAGCCGGCAGGGATCGAACCATGACTTGCCGTAGGGACCGCCCAAGCTCTTACCGACGCATCATTGCCCTGGGGCGATAATTTGTAACTCTTTCGCTTACATTATGAGGACTTTTTTAATCAAAGTCGGACCTCAATATTTTAGGATCATGAGCGAAGTAAAAAAAATAAATCTTTTTATACATAAAAAATATATTTTTCAATAAAATTGAGTCCTTTCCTATTCAATTATTGGGCTTGAGCCCAGCTGTCCAAGGTTAGCTCTGTTTTTAATTATTGGTATAAAAAGATAATTCACTCATCTTCAATCTTCCATTAGGAATTAATATGAAGAAAGTAAATCACGGAAAACATATTGTTCAATTCAGAATTAACACGATAAGAGAGTAGATACCTCGAAAGGCTTGCAGCCCTCAGAAATTGATCTATTTATTAGTTCATGAGATCCGATTATTGAATGTGGGGATTTAATGTGTAGAATCTGTTAGAGCACAGATCCGTTATTGACGATGGATCGATAATGGATTCGACTCGATCTCTATATATAAGGCATGCATAGTCCCCGTAGGGGCTCGGTATTCTGATAAATTTCTCGCTTCCTATCGGTTAGGTGTTTACAACGTCGTCACCTTAGAATCCTACGCAAGGGCAGAGCCAGGTGTTGAGTTACCTGGGCTTTGCGAGTTATAGTGGTGGTGCTGGGATTTACAACAATACTGTGGTGCTGGGATTTATAATTTCAGCACCACAATAATGTTAGGATTTAATTTTCAGCAATACTTTTTTTTCTACACACCGTCAAAATTGGGAGGTAGGAGGATTAGAACTAAGTTTTCTCGACATATCAAAAATTCATATTGTAAGATCTTTCAATTTATGTCAAGATTTCAGAATTTGGACTCCTTTAGGTCCATCAATAGATTTTGGTCAAAACCTAACACCACTATAGTATTGAAATTACACCACGGTGTGTCGAAAAAAATAATGCTGGAAATTAAATCTTAATACCATTGTAGTGCTGGAATTGTAATTTTCGACACCATTTTTTTTTCGATACGCCGTCAAAATTGGAAGATAGGAGGATTAGAACTAAGTTTCCTCGACGTATCAAAAATTCACGTTGAAAGATCTTTCAGTTTATGTCAAGATTTCAGAATTTGGATTCCTCTAGGTCCATCAATGGATTTCAGTCAAAACCGATTGATGGCTCTATTCACCTATTCTTCGATCCAATCCAAGTCCATTGAGTTTGGGTAGTGCCCCTCTGTGTATCCGTAGCCAAAATTTCTGATATTCAAGGTTTTATTAGGTATTCACAGTAATATTTCAAAAATCAGATCGATATAAATTAGAAATCAGATAAAAAAAAGTGGTGCTATGAATTATATTCTCAGAAATACAATGGTACTGGAATTTGAATTCCCAGCACCACGTTTAGATGGTTCGGAATTTCCAGTTGTGGTTCGGATACATGCAAATTCTCTCTCGGTATTAAATTATAAGTCTATTTGACGGGAGAGATAAAAAAAAAATTAAATGCACTCTTTGATAAATATGAAAGTATAGGATGCTGTTTGAATAATTATAAATTTAACGTACGTTGTTTGTTTGGTAAATCGCTGAAATAAGTATTAAAGAAGTTTGTGTAATTTTTCTTTTTGATAGTTCTAGACAGATTATGTAGATTGTAAAGAGTATTAATTACATCCTTGTAGCTTGTAGACGATAAATATAGTCATTTCATATATTATCAGTTGAAAATGGTTATCAAATAATAAATTTGTCTTCGTGCTTCATGCGTGTACGTAGAGTTTCTAGTAAAATCGATCGCTTGCTGGTACTGCTTATGTATGTTTTGTTTATCAGATGATTCGATACAAGATCTCGAATCTTCTGAACTTTTAGATAAGTTTTTGGATGGATTTTTATACGTCTGATATTCCGAGCGAGCGTCCGTTACTGTGTGCCCATGTGCGAATGGAAAATATATAGTAAACTTCGTTGCGCAACTTCTCCTTCCGTCCCAGCACGACAGCTCGAAATCGTCAGCGGATGACTGAATTTTAACCGGAATCTAGCCACGATCCAGTCAGCACCAGATTCCGATCGAATTCTGATAGGATTTCGATAGGAAAATCGTCGAATTATAGTCGGATCGCAGTTGAATTCTGATAAGATTCTTACTGGAAAACGATCAAATTGCGACTGCTAGTGTCGTGACCATTGACGGCCGCAATTGCGACTGTTTCCAGTGGGATCCGATCGGTACCGGAGTTCTATCAGAATCCAATCTGATTGCGGCTACCAGTGCCGCAACCACTGGCGATCGCAAATCGATCATTTTTCGATCGAATTCTGACCAAAAATGGTTGCGATTGTGGTCGCCAGTGCCCGTGACATTGGCGGCTGCAATTCGATCGTTTTTCGATCGAAATTCGACTGCGATCCTACTGAACTCCGATTTTGGTCAAATCGTGATCGGATTCCGATCGTTCACTGGTGAATTTGGCTCAGGCGAGAGGAGTCGCGATGGAAAATCATTGTGTATTTTTTATTTACTGTATAATAACAATCGACCGAATGATGGAGAACGAATCACCTACAAGTCGCGCACAAATTGTCGCTCAATCAAAACTCGATTCTTATAAGTGGACTATTGAATAAACTTTTCACTAAACTCTATTCATGGACGGGTCGACTGAATGGATTCTTCTTGGCAGATCAACGTTGCTTATCGGGTTGACTACTGTTCTCGAACCAACGATTCTTTAAATGCTACTTTGTTAGTCTAATTCAATTATCGATGGATTTTTTTTTTATATATTTGTCAATTAAATTTTTAATTTATCTTTTTCGTTAATAAAGACAATCGAAGGTGATTATTAACGTGATGATTTTATTTTTTATTTGTAATATTGTTTTGTTTCTTTCACAAGAACAAAGGATACAAAGGATGAAACTGCACTCCACACACTGCACTGAGACATTTCATTGGAATCGCGACAATTAAAGAAGCTTCATTTTTTTTCCTTTCTTGGTCTCTTTTCTCTTGCCTATCGGAAAGAAAAATATCTTTTATAATATAAATCAATCAATCAATGAATTTTTATATTATAATAATTGATAATATTATACTATTGCTATCATTTCATATTTCATATATGTAAATATTTATATAAAAGAATTCTAACGTTTTTTTTATTATTATTTTTTTGAGCTTTTACAATAGCAACGGAAAATCGGATAGGGGTTGAGACTCCCTTCCAATTCGTATTTCGACATCTTCTTTATTTTTTTCTATTATTTTTAATAGAGGATTTTTT
Organism: Wurfbainia villosa; assembly: GCA_025175895.1. Taxonomy (NCBI): domain Eukaryota; kingdom Viridiplantae; phylum Streptophyta; class Magnoliopsida; order Zingiberales; family Zingiberaceae; genus Wurfbainia; species Wurfbainia villosa. The sequence goes on from JAKLTH010000238.1 coordinate 6,089,774, forward strand.
TTTTTCATTCATGAGAATTTTTGAAAAAAAAGATTAAAATCGTAAATATAACGACTCCCACCAATTTATTTCACGGTTATTGATTTTATAAATTTTGATATGATGATCAAAATAAGTGGAGATCATCTAAATTAAAAAAAAAACTTTAGACATTTTCCGAAATTAACTCTCATTCGTGAGAATCTTATCAATACGGACAACTATCGAGTTGAGGTAGATCGTCCAACCATTTAAGGCCGACTCTTTAAAAAACTCATCTAACTTTCTGAATTATTTCAATTGATAAATATAAAGAGATAATTTTTAAATAGATAAAAATTAATTTTGAAAGATTCCATCGTCCTAAATTATGACTTTACATTTGCTATTTGAAATTTTGATTTATCTTTTTTATCGATAAAGATAAGAGACAGTTAATACGCGGTTCATATTTATAAAAAAAAAAAAAAACCCGTCCAATAGATTTACCTACAAGTTAAGATTCAATCGGTCAGTTCATCAAAAGTCTAAAAGATCCGGCGCACCTAATGTACACCATGCAAATTCTATCCTTCAAGAAGAGTTATTGTTATTATTATTATTATTATTATTTCCCTGTATAGTCTACGATGGCTGCGGGATGATCGGAGTAGATGAGTAAATTGGGAAGGTGATCGACAATGTCTGCTGCTCCTTCGGCCGGCCAAGAGGAGTCCCGGCAGGGCCTCCAATTCTTCTTCGCGCCACTCATGTTCGGCTCCTTCTCGTTAGTGCTGCTCTTCTACCTCCGCCGCGAGAAGGCCAACGAGGAATCCAGCAGGCTCCGACTCGCACCCGGCCCGCCGGGCCTACCGGTCATCGGCAACCTCCACCAGCTGTTCGGCGGCCTCCCCCACCGCTCCCTGCACCTACTCTCCGCTGCCTACGGCCCCATCCTCCGCCTCCAGCTCGGGCGCGTCCCCGCCCTCGTCGTCTCCTCTCCCGCCCTCGCCCGCGACATACTGAAGACGCAAGACCTCGCCTTCTGCTCCCGCCCCGACCTCACGACCTGGCGCCGCCTCTCCTACGGTGGCCTCGACCTCGCTCTCGCCCCCTACACCCCCCGCTGGGCCCGCGCGCACCGGCTCGCCGCCGTCCACTTCCTCAGCCCGCGCCAGATCCAACGCCTCGCCGGCTCGAGGGAGGAGGAGGTGCGCACCCTGACGCGCACCGTGGCCGCCGCCGCTGCGTCCGGCCGCGCGGTCAACCTCAGCGAGAGTCTGCTCTGTTTGTCGTGCTGCATCATTTGCCGGGCCGTGTTCGGGAAGAGGTTCGCGGCGGCGGGGGAGTGCTCGAGGAGCGAGCTCGGAGGAACGATATCGCGGACGGCGGAGCTCTTGGGTGGGTTCGTCGCCGGGGATTTCTTCCCATCGGCGCACCGATGGCTCAACGCCGTCACGGGCGTGCAGGGGAGGCTGGAGAAGAACTTTAAGGAGATGGACAACTTGTTCGAGAGGGAAATTAAAGAGAGGGAAAGCGCCGGCGCCGGCGGCAGTGACGACGACACCTTTGCCAGTATTCTGGTGCGCTTACTCCGAGAGGAAGAGAGTGAAAACGAAGGCGGTCTCACCAGGGACGGCGTCAAAGCTCTTCTCCTGGTAAAAACCACCATCCAAATTTTGATCGATCGACAGATTCTGCTGCTTAATACCCATTAGAAAATAGATTTTACTACAATAATCTTGAAATTTGGCATGCAGGATTTGCTGTTCGGAGGAACGGACGCAATGGCGGAGGCAATGGTATGGGCCATGGCGGAGCTAGCGAGGACTCCTTGCGCGCTTGCTAGAGCCCAGGAGGAAGTCCGCCGAGTGGCTGCTGGAAAACGCCACGTCGACGAGGGGGACCTCCAGCGGCTCAGCTACCTTCACGCCGTCGTCAAGGAGGTCTTCCGACTCCACCCGGTCGCCGCCCTGCTGTTGCCCCGCGAGTGCCGGCAGCGCTGTCGGGTCGCCGGCTACGACGTCGCCGCGGGCACTAGAGTCTACGTCAACGTGTGGAGCATCGGGCGAGATGCCGGCACATGGGATCAACCCGAGGAGTTCCGGCCGGAGCGGTTCGAGGGCAGCCCCGTCGACTACCTGGGGCAGTACTTCGAGCTCGTGCCATTCGGCAGCGGCCGGAGGATCTGTATAGGGATCCCGATGGCAGAGGCGGTTGTGAAGCTTACGCTGGCCAATCTCTTACACGGCTTCGACTGGGCGTTGCCGGCGGGAGTGAGAAGGGAGGACGTGGACATGAGCGAGGTGTTTGGGATCGTCGTGAGGAAGAAGGAGCCGCTCGTGCTGGCGCCGACTCCGGGGAAGTTTATGGACAATGTTATTCAATAAAACTCTTATAATTTTTTTTTATCAAAATAAATTTATAATATTAAGTTCAGACACATAAACAATTTTAAATAAATAAATATTTAAAATATTATATAATAATTTTGATTTAAAATCGAACAAATTAAAAATTAATTTTAAAAATAAATAAATAATTCAACGGATAAAAAATTAATTAATTGGATCGAAAATCGAAATAAATAATTGATATATCCAAATTTATTATCCTATCGTAGTTTTCTGCACGATCCACACGCGACCGTTTTTCCATCGTCCAATTCTATCGAGATTGCACAGTAAATAAAAAATGTACAGTATTTTTTTCGTCGTAATTTCACCCGAACACACTCCGATTCATCGACAGTCGATCGTTTCCTATCGTAATCCGATTAGACTCGGTGTCGGTTGGATCACGGTAGGATTTCGATCAGATTACAGTAAAAAAATAACCGTGATTGCAGCCACTAGTGGTGCGCACCATTGGCGGTCGCTATCCTGATCATTTTCGGTCATTTTCAATCATAATTCGATCAGAATTCGGGTGTGATTGCAACTGCTAATATCGCGGTCACTAACGGCCTTAATTGTGACTGTTTGTAGTCACGATTCCGATCGAACTCTGATTTCGATAGAATCGTAGTTAGATTCCGATTGGATCGTCGTCGGATTCCGAACGAATCGTGGTAGGAATTTGGCATTCCGTCGACGAATTCGAGCGGCATTGAATGCATGATTATTGTACATTCCTTCGTCGCATATGGGACGTATAGAAACGGACTCTCCAGATATCAAAACTCTTGATATATCACATCATCCAAAGCCAACGAGAGGAAGGTAATCGCGGGACTATGCCTCGACACGGGCAAAGCGCAGTGGGGTCATCTGAACCCAGGGGGGATTTTAGACCCCATCCGGAATCGACCCCACTCCGTATCCAAAGCAACCATACTATCTTACTACCGCGTCATCCCCGTAGGGACAATATATCACATCATCAATTGCTGATGATGTACAATCATTGACGCATTTAATAGTTGATTGAGATTATTAATGGATGGTTGATTGAATAAAATTATAATTTTTTAATTTTAAAATTCAATTTGATACTGATTGTGGGGCCGCCCGGAAAGGGCCGCCAAGTGTCTTGCAATTGAATCTTGAGATGATGTCTGCACGGGCATAGTAAAGTTGATACTTTCACGTATGATTGTCATATTAGATTTTGACATGTTGTTTATACGAGTTTAATCGAGTTAATATTCGAATGATAAATTTATTATAATGAATAAGAATTGATTCTCGATAAAATTAATTTTCTTAAAGAAAAATGACCTGTCACCTAGGAGGCTGCTCGATTATCATGATTTATTCATCTCTAGATACGGGGGAGTCAGTCTGGTAGAGTAATTAGAGTGAGTATTATCATCTTTTTACTATAATTGAATCTTGAGATGTTACCTCCATGAGTGTAGTCGAGTTGATATTCGGATTATAGATTTACTGTAATAGGCAAGGATCGATCCTTGATAAGATTAATTCTTCTGGAGAAACAAATACTCTTCCATTTAGAAGGTCGCTCGGTCCTTATGATTTACCCCTATGAGATCGATCTAGAAGGACGCTCAAGGTGAACGTTATCATCTTTTTTATTGCAATGGAATTTTGAGATGTTATCTCCGTGGGCATAATTGTCACGCCCCGAGAGTATGCCGTGCCGAAAAGCAAACGGACGGCATCTCCCCTGTACGTGGCAACATATCGGGTTAATACAAGGCCCGTAGGCCCACAACAACAATATGATATACGCAGATATCATCATATCAAACATAATAAACACAGCGGAAACAATACAAACAGATCAACAAGATACAATGACCCAACTGTGCACTCCGGAGTGACTTGACACAATTAGAAACATAATAGAAGCAACAGCGAAAGCCAAATACATACAATACGTCCGTATATCACAGATACGGAAACAATACAGGTTAAAACCACAAAACGACAATCCATAGTAATACAACAATACGGAAAACAGGTCCATTCGTCCGGTGTGAGATGGGATCAGCTGGCGGAGCTCCGAACGTCCAAGAAATCTTCTACCTGTTATCTGAGCGACAGGAAGCCCAGGGTCCAGGGGTGGTGAGTATAAACTCAGGGGTAATATATAGAAAGTGCATGAACATATAGGGTAAAGAAATCTACAAGTATACATGTGAAGATCTACAGGTATACAGCATGAGTCCAATAGACATACAGTCCTATCCAACTCTAATAACAAGTAACTACAGTAAAGTCATACGCAATGTATATACTAAACTGCTCAACTGAACATAAAGTAATGTACCAACGTACCTGACGGTCTGCAACACCATAAGCTATATCATCCTGACAGATATACCATAACATAACTCATATAATGTACCAGGTCAATCCTATACTACGACCAATACTATACATACGAAGATATATGATCACTGATAATAACGGCACTACATAATGACATGATGCTAATCAAATGCATATAACAGTCTGAATCAACGCATGTATCATGCTCAACACATAGCAATAAATAAAATGCAAATGGCATGTATCATGATGTACAAGCATGTGCAACAATCATAGCTCAATCAAATGCAGCATCTCACAGGCATATGTAAAACATATATCAAATACATGCATACATATATATCAGCAATGCATATGCATGGTCACTGTCTACGGACCCGTCCAACCACGACCCCAGAGTGGCCAGGGTGGCACGACAAATGACAACTAGCCCGACTCCAGCTGCCACCACTCTCGAGTGGCCGAGTTGGGTAGTATGACTGAGTAGCGTATAAGCGTAAAAAGCTAACTACTCCTAGGGGCCCCTGCTGCAAGTCACGCTGTCTCTACCCATGAGTAGACAAACGCCGCACACAGGACAACTGCACCTCACACAACCACCGTCTATAGTGGGCGAGTGCTAACACCACTCTGCACAGTGGCCAGGTGCGCATCTCCAGCTACCACCATCCATAGTGGCCGAGCGCGGCACATCCAATGCTCTGCCCTCAACCCTGCTACCACTACCCCGAGTGGCCGGGGAGGCAGGATGACTGACGACTTGTCTCTATCCACAAGGGAGACCCAGTCAACAGCATGCATGCAATGTGATGATGCATAGCTCCATACAGGTATCATCGTGACACTCCCTATCCCACGGGGAGTCCTGGTCAACTAAAAGTCAACTATGCAAGGGCTACAATCCATAAGACTCTCTCTATCGCATAAAGAGTCATACTCATCTGACAGTCAACCACGCTAAGACCTCTAGTCAGTAGCGATATACAATCGACCATCCATATAACCATACACAGGCATACAATCCCTAATGGATATACCATCACACTAGGACTTCTAGTCCCTGGTCACATACGGGCAACCATACAATTATCTATGCACAGACAACTAGATCCATCATAAATGCACCACTAATACGGATATGATATAACAATTGACTCCATAATCCAAACCATCACCTAACCCTAGTGATGTAATCCCATAACCCAATCTGAAGTCACAAAGATAACCCTAACCACATGTACTTACTGAACATCTATCAGCTAATACATAATAGGGTTTATAGTTCCTATCCGAGCTAGATAATCAATGAAGTACCAGAGTTTATATCTCAAAGGTCAAGGCAGTACAAGCATATGATTAACATGAGTGGATTTAAGGTAAACAGGTATAAACATATATATCCAAGATCATGCACTGGAATTGATCAAAACTACCGGACCAGGTAGATATTACCCACCTGATACGAAGCTCGTATGATCCTCACGATCGTAGACCTGCTTCGTATCCCAAACCTGTACCATAATAACAAATTAGGGTTAAGTACAAGTCTCTAATAATTATAAGAACAAAATACCAATTCGTTCTATAATTCGCATTCTTTCCTCGTCTACGAGTAAGAATCCCACTTATCCCAAATTCGATACACCATGGAAAGTAAAAGAAAACAATCGAAACTACCCCACACTGATTCTTGCCTCAAGCACAATCAAAGAACCCAATTACAACTCCGGTCCACTGTTTATCCCCAACACCCAAACAAAACATCTCCTAAAGACTTCGCTCACCGAAGCAGTCCCAAACTCAAAGATCTACCTTGATGATGTTCTTCCCATATCCACCGATCGACTACCACTCCAAATAGGGCAAATCTCATATCTCAGCCGATCTTAAACCAATTCAATCGCTTTTTAAGATAGTTGTTTATATCCACATTGCATAGAACAACAATATAAACAGACTTACCATGAATTCGCGCGAATCTGCAATTCCACGCTCAAACCACTGATAGTTGCATTGATGGTGCTTCCTAGTTATGAGACTGGTGATCGCTCATGAAGCAACCCTAGATCGCAACAACCACAGAAATCGACAACAACATCATAAGCTGTTGCTGATGAAACATAGAGCAGATCGATTATAGTGGCAAACACAGGAAGGGTAGCAATAGATTTGCTCGCAGCGGAGATACCTGACACCGAAGGGAACTATTGACCACGACAATCCACCTCGATCGGTGTAGGTACGTAAATCGGCCCGACAATCAGCCCGATCGGGCGACGATGGATCGAAAGCAGGCGGCGGCGATCGAGCGATCGCTCAAATAGCGATCTCCGGCGACCATCACCCACCACACCGCCCAAACACCGATCCGAGCTACTAATAGCGAGACCAGCAAGCATGGATTTCATCCAAATTAAGGAATGGATCAATTGCTTACCAAATCTCAAACTCAGAATCCTAACTCACCGCCTCCGACCGCATCACCATCGACTCACACACGAAGTCTCACCCGTCGGAGCTCGACCGGAGTCCCTCCCTCCAGCTGGATCTACTACCCGACGAACGACGACGACGAGATGCAGAGGAGATCAGGGACGAAGGGCAGAAATCGCAAAGAAGAGGAAATCTCGCGGCGAAGTGGGGAAGAAATCGCGCAAATGGGCAAACGGGTTCGGAAAGCTTTTAAGGCCGTTGGAACTTGGTTCGACTAGCTCAAGACCAACCCCAAATCTAACCTAGGTTTAACCCAGCCAAATCCAAACCTAACCTGATTTGGGTTCAGCTCAGCCTAGGCCCAAATTTCAGCCCAGGCCCAAATTTCAGCCCAACAAGATAATTAACCCCATTAGCCCATTTAGCTAATAACCCAATTAATCCCCTAATTAATCACAATTAATTAAAGGGTTTAATCCATATATTTTTTTTTTCATACTTTACATTCTCTCCCACTTATAAAAATTTGGTCCCCAAATTTCCGACTTATATACTTGTACGATGTGTCCCAACAACTACTCAAGTATCTGGGAAAATCACACACCTCCAGTGACTAAGTGGGGTACTGAGCTCGAATATTATATTTCAGCTGATATATACACTCTCAATCGACCTATTAAAAGGTAAATAACTGTACCAGAGTGGAGCTCTATACCAGTAACCGATAGGAAACTTTGCCAGAATCGTAAGGTGAATCATGAATCACTATCAGAAATGATATTCAAGGATACTCCATGGATATAATTCCATCAAGCGATCCAACGAAATTCATCTTATGCCTCGGAAGAAGATGAGCGGACCTAACTAATCGATCATCGACTACCCAAATCCTATCAAGTCCTTTCCGAATTCTAGATAATCTCCCAACACAGTCTAACGTACTAAGCTCCACTTCATCACGGTACGTAACCCTATCGATCACTAATATTTCACCTTTGCTTGTTGGCATACCCAACATCAACTACGAAATCAACCGTATCCCATATATCGTTCCACCACAAAGGATATCTCAAACTCGCTATTTTCGGATCACTCACGAATGAAGAGTCTCCTGGAACAACTCTTCCTAAATCGAATGCAACTCTGGAAACCACTATCCTTCTCAGAAATGGAGAATTACTTTCTCACAAGAGAAACCAATCTACTATTTCAAAATCCACTCGGTCATATAGAACCGGAAGTAACTGGAAGACCATAATGACTAATCTCACTAGTTTCTCAACTAGCATACACATAATATACGTCCCATTCAACTACATCGGAATCGCTCCTAATCCCTGAAAAGATGCCCCTGCGTACAATACCCTTCCATCCATATCGGACGTATTAACTAACACTGACACGAAAGTCAGTCACCGTCTAGGCCCTGAAACCTAGCTTCACACACTTCCGACCAGGTGATTCCCATCACCTTCTTGGTCCAACAAGTCGACGATATAGTATCGCTAGTAACATCCTATCCACATCTACGGTAAATACCAAAACAATCTAAGGAAACATAACTTCCCTTAAAATCGTGAATATATCTCAAAATATATCCTCCACATATATGATGACAATCGATCCCAAATACTCCAAGAGTACTTGATTCCTCAAATCCATGAACGACTAAATCGTCGATAAGTCTAACCACATTATCAATCAGCTCTATACACCTGCATCCTTTTTCTCCACGCTAATAATAGCTCAATCATCACACCGACAATGATAATTGTATGACACTAAGTCACTACAATATCAAACCTCCAGTCGTAGATCAACCCTAGGATATACACAGGTGTCATTTAGCTGATCTAAACAAATCATCTATCCCTTACGAAGGATACTCATTCTCAACTAATGCATTCCAATCATCGATAATCGATGCATAACCTCAGGGTCCGACTCCCTTCTAACAAAGAGTTACAAGTCTTCTCAAGAAGAAACACTGAGGCAGATAAATCTCCCATAGTGTTTAGCAACACTAATACCCGTAAAATCATCTCCCGGTATGAGGTCTCAATAACGGAACTATTCCCGAAATCGCCTCAATCGCTTACTCCACTTGCCCATGCAGTGACAAGTTCGAGAGTTCATCCAAAACTACATCTGAATACTCTCAGATTATACGTACATCCGAGAGTCCTAGTATACCAACGCTCCAACAATCCAACCGTCGTATGATATGTCTATAGTGGAGGTATGTCTAGCAAAGGCTAAGGGTATCCCTTGCCTTCTTGGTTGTCGATAAACATCTCACCAGATGGTAGAGAAAAATCACCAACCCACAAGTCGATAGGAACCCTTCTAATCCTATATAAGAACATTCTAGACAAAGATACCTATAACTATCAGTATCTCTCGCTATATCCGCAAATAGAATAATCTAAAGTAATACCCCGAAGGACCGATCCTTCGGTCTTCTATACTTCTTCTCGAGTAATCATATAAACTTGTCCGACATCTGTTCCGGACGGCTGAGCTCATGTAGATGCAAAGACTATCATGGAGGAACTGAAATCAACTGCTGAAAATGAAGTACAAACTGAAGCAACCGCAATGGATATGGTAAACACTGTTGTACTAGCAAAGGGTACACATCCGGCTGAAAAATACTGAAGAACTGTCAACATCAAAGCACGCTCCATCTCTGTGAAAGGTATAGCTGCCACTGGAGAATACCGCATAGATACAACTATCGTCGTAAAATCTCTCCTCTGTATAAAGCATAACTATGTCTGGAAAAGTAACAGTTGTCGTTGTCTGGAAAGGTAACAGTTGTTGTCGTCTAGAAAGGTAACCATTGTTGTCTGAACGTCTGAGTCTTCTGAGATGTCTTCGGCTGATACTGCTGAGTAACTTGCTTCTTCCGAATGAAAGTATCAAAGAACTTCAACTATATCTAAGGTAGTAGATCGCCGCTGATGTGATAAACCAATCTTCTGTAATGATCTCGACTTTCGAGGTTGTGGATCGTCCGCTCGAAAGCATCATCCATAGTCTTCAACTGAGTCTAAAAATACATACTCTTCTCGTAAATACCGGCTGCTGATAGTAGAAACAGATACAATGGTCCATCGGATAATCTGGCTCTATGTCTCGTCGTGACCCGCACTGCACGCACACAATCTCCCTTCGGAGTCTTTCCCCTGAGTTCGCTGATAATCATGAGAAGTCACCGACAATCTTCTATGATCGAAAAACTCTCCAATAGTCGCTCGTGACTCATGACTTTAATCTTGCTTCTTTTGTCAAACATTCGGAGACTTCGAATTCCAATAATTTGACTTGCAATATCTGCTTATCAAATCTCCAACTCTTTAAAACACTTACTACGGAGTCATTTCTATACACATGACTCGGTCTATACACTTCCGGTAGGATCCAAACATCATGATCAAGATGTCAACCGATAACCTGTGGATGGTCAAAACCAACCCAATCACATTCTTGGGCTATTAAATAGTCGTAACCTTCGCAAGTCTAACGACTCTGCATGGTACCTTCGTAATCAAACTATCACCCTACTCGATGCCCAAGAATTCCCTGACAATGAGTCAAAGAAGATGACGGGGGAAAATACTATCTCACAACATCACTGCACTGTGACCAAGTGATACATTATTTCCCATAGGTTATTTCCTATATCTTACACCAAGTACCGGCTAAATCCGGATAATGGTATGCAGCTAACTTAGCTTCTTCTGTATAACACGAGTTAAGTACTCAAAAGTACCCTCAACGTTATACAACCTAGAACAACCATCTCAGAGATCAAAATCTCTATGAATATCTTCAAACTAATTTTCTACTATCTGCATCATCAATAGTGTACTCGCTTGTCCATTACCCCATAGGTAATGATCTGACTAACATAATTAGTGGAAATCTTAAGACTGAAATCCTTGATCTCCATAAGAGATGTGACTACCTAACCCCTGCTTTGCGACTCGGTATCAGTCGGCTCTCAAAGGTAATTACCTTTTCGATAGCAGGTACATATCTAATAACCTCAACATATCGTTCCCGTGGTCAAACTCAAACCACTGCCATAAATCTTGATTAACATACTACAAGTCATGCAATCAACTAAATGCATAGCCAAGGATATGTAATAATGCTAACATACCTTAATCCTTGTAGCTCGGAGATGTCCGCAATAGGATCCCGGAACTCACGAAACAAAACCGAGTAAAGCAAAACTCGATGTCCGAACGAAATCCAATCCGAAAATTGACTTCGCAACCTAGGGCTCTGATACCAATAAAATTGTCACGCCCCGAGAGTATGCCGTGCCGAAAAGCAACGGACAAAGATCTCCCTGTGCGTGGCAACATATCGGGTTAATACAAGGCCCGTATGCCACAACAATATGATATACGCAGATATCATCATATCAAACAGACTAAACACAGCGGAAACAATACAAACAGATCAACAAGATTCATTGACCCACCTGTGCACTCCGGAGTGACTTGACACAATTAGAAACATAATAGAAACATAAAGCCAAATACAGACAATACGTCCGTATATCACAGATACGGAAACAATACAGGTTAAAACCACAAAACGACAATCCATAGTAATACAACAATACGGAAAACAGGTCCATTCGTCCGGTGTGAGATGGGATCACCATGGCAACGCGTCAAGAAATCTTCTACCTGTTATCTGAGCGACAGGAAGCCCAGGGTCCCGGGGTGGTGAGTATAAACTCAGGGGTAATATATAGAAAGTGCATGAACAACATATAAGGATAGATCTACAAGTATACATGTAAAGATCTATGTATACAAAGATGAGTCCAATAGACATACAGTCCTATCCAACTCTAATAACAAGTAACTACAGTAAAGTCATACGCAATGTATATACTAAACTGCTCAACTGAACATAAAGTAATGTACCAACGTACCTGACGGTCTGCAACACCATAAGCTATATCATCCTGACAGATATACCATAACATAACCCATATAATGTACCAGGTCAATCCTATACCTGACCAATACTCAGACATATGAACAGTATATGATCACCTGTATAATAACCCGGTCCGTACCACATAATGACATGATGCTAATCAAATGCATATAACGATCAATCAACGCATGTATCATGCTCAACACATAGCAGTAAATAAAATGCAAATGGCATGTATCATGATGTACAAGCATGTGCAACAATCATAGCTCAATCAAATGCAGCATCCCACAGGCACATGTAAAACATATATCAAATACATGCATACATATATATCAGCAATGCATATGCATGGTCACTGTCTGCGGACCGTCAACCACGACTCCCAGTGGCGGTGGTGGCACGAATGACAACTAGCCCGACTCGGTTGCCACCACTCTCGGTGGCCGAGTTGGGTAGTATGGTGAGTAGCGTATAAGCGTAAAGCTAACTACTCCTAGGGGCCTGCAAGCCACGCTGTCCCTACCCATGAGTAGACAACGCCGCGCAGACAAAATTGCCTCACACAACCACCGTCCTATAGTGGGCGAGTGCTAACACCACTCTGCGGTGGCGGTGCGCATCTCCGCTACCACCATCCATAGTAGTGGCGAAGCGCACATCCAATGCTCTGCCCTCAACCTGCTACCACTACCGAGTGGTCGGAGGCGGGATGATCGACGACTTGTCTCTATCCACAAGGAGACCCGTCAGCGATGCATGCAATGTGATGATGCATAGCTCCATACAGGTATCCTCGTGACACTCCCTATCCCACGGGGAGTCCTGGTCAACTAAAAGTCAACTATGCAAGGGCTACAATCCATAAGACTCTCTCTATCGCATAAAGAGTCATACTCATCTGACAGTCAACCACGCTAAGACCTCAAGAAATGGCGATATACAATCGACCATCCATATAACCATACACAGTATGCTAATGTATATACCATCACCCTAGAACTTCTAGTCCCTGGTCACATACGGGCAACCATACAATTATCTATGCACAGACAACTAGATCCATCATAAATGCACCACTAATACGGATATGATATAACAATCGACTCCATAATCCAAACCATCACCTAACCCTAGTGATGTAATCCCATAACCCAATCTGAAGTCACAAAGATAACCCTAACCACATGTACTTACTGAACATCTATCAGCTAATACATAATAGGGTTTATAGTTCCTATCCGAGCTAGATAATCAATGAAGTACCGTAGTTTATATCTCAAACGTCAAGGCGTATAAGCATATGATTAACATGAGTGGATTTAAGGTAGCAGTATAAACATATATATCCAAGATCATGCACTGGAATTGATCAAAACTACCGGACCAGGTAGATATTACCCACCTGATACGAAGCTCGTATGATCCTCACGATCGTAGACCTGCTTCGTATCCCAAACCTGTACCATAATAACAAATTAGGGTTAAGTACAAGTCTCTAATAATTATAAGAACAAAATACCAATTCGTTCTATAATTCGCATTCTTTCCTCGTCTACGAGTAAGAATCCCACTTATCCCAAATTCGATACACCATGGAAAGTAAAAGAAAACAATCGAAACTACCCCACACTGATTCTTGCCTCAAGCACAATCAAAGAACCCAATTACAACTCCGGTCCACTGCTTATCCCTAACACCCAAACAAAACATCTCCTCAAGACTGTTCACCGGCAAATCCCCAAACTCAAAGATCTACCTTGATGATGTTCTTCCCATATCCACCGATCGACTACCACTCCAAATAGGGCAAATCTCATATCTCAGCCGATCTTAAACCAATTCAATCGCTTTTTAAGATAGTTGTTTATATCCACATTGCATAGAACAACAATATAAACAGACTTACCATGAATTCTTTGTGGCGAATCTGCAATTCCACGCTCGAACCATCGATAGTTGCATTGATGGTGCTTCCTAGTTATGAGACTGGTGATCGCTCATGAAGCAACCCTAGATCGCAACAACCACAGAAATCGACAACAACATCATAAGCTGTTGCTGATGAAACATAGAGCAGATCGATTATAGTGGCAAACACAGGAAGGGTAGCAATAGATTTGCTCGCAGCGGAGATACCTGACACCGAAGGGAACTATTGACCACGACAATCCACCTCGATCGGAGTAGGTAGACGACAGAAATCAGCCGACAACAGCTCCGACCGGGGCGACGATGGACTGAGCAGAGGCGGCGGCGATCGGCGGCTCAAATAGCGATCTCCTGACCATCGGCTCCACCACCGCCCAAACACCGATCCGAGCTACTAATAGCAGACCACAAGCAAGCATGGATTTCATCCAAATTAAGGGAATGGATCAATTGCTTGCAAATCTCAAATTAAACTCAGTAAATCCCTAACTCACTCAGCTCCGCTCGCATCACCATCGACTCCCCGCTACCAGCGAGAAGTCTCACCCGTCGGAGCTCGACCGGAGTCCCTCCCTCCAGCTGGATCTACTACCCGACGAACGACGGCGACGAGATGCGGAGGAGATAAGAGACGAAGGGCAGAAATCGCAAAGAAGAGGAAATCTCGCGGCGAAGGGGGGAAGAAATCGCGCAAATGGGCAAACGGGTTCGGAAAGCTTTTAAGGCCGTTGGAACTTGGTTCGACTAGCTCAAGACCAACCCCAAATCTAACCTAGGTTTAACCCAGCCAAATCCAAACCTAACCTGATTTGGGTTCAGCTCAGCCCAGGCCCAAATTTCAGCCCAGGCCCAAATTTCAGCCCAACAATATAATTAACCCCATTAGCCCATTTAGCTAATAACCCAATTAATCCCCTAATTAATCACAATTAATTAAAGAGTTTAATCCATATAATTTTTTTTTCATACTTTACAATAATCGAATTAGTATTCGAATAAAAGAATTACTTCGATGGACAAAATTTGGATCGAGATATCACTTGGGATATCTCCCTTCCATTGGCTTTGAGGTGGACAATGGAGGGATGCTTGGGATGACATCATAAATTTTTGCTAAAATTGAATTTTTGTAAAATCGTCAATTTAACAGTCTTCATCGGTCTATCCCATGATTATTATTAACGAGATAAATTATAAAATACTCTATGAATTTTGATATGGTAATAAAACATGTAAAAATCATCTAAATCCAGAAAAATACTACAATTGAATCTCGAATCTTGAGATGCTGAATTTCGTATTTCACTTGACAGTGGGAAGATACGAACAGTGGCACTTGAAAATGAGAAGAATGCAACGTTTGAAAGTCTTTCACTGGCATACTTTATTCACATAGAGATGTTTTTTTCCTCAGCTGAATCTAGATACAAATTAATGCAAAAATAATTCTCAGTATTTCACAAAAAAAAATAAATTATAAAAAATATATTATCTAATTTAGAACTAATATAACAGAGAATAAATACCTCCAAAAATTCTTTGGTTACAAATGAAGATATATTGATAAGTAAAATTTAGCTTGTAGGAGCATATTTATCTTTACCTTGCCGATGATTTTCCTGCCGTCCTAGGGCTCATAAATGCAAATGTAGAGGTACATGAACATGACAAAATGTTTCTTTAAGATGACATTATTTGGAGTATTTGAAATATAATCAAATTGATAAGATATGAAAATATATATATATATATTTATAAGATAAAAAAAATTCTCTATTAGAATGAGATTTTTTAGATAAAATTTAAAAATAAAATGAATTTAGATCTAGAAGGAACAATATTATATAATTATGAATTTTATAGACGCTGACAATTATATCAGAGTCATGATTCATGCATGTCAAGTCATGCACTTCAAATTAAGAAAGTGAGACTCTCAAATTCGGATTAAGAGAATTAGATATCAAACAGGAAATGCAATTAGGTCAAAATGATCGAATAATTAATAAGAAATCCAGTTTGATCAAGAGAACCAAATAGTTGGCAAGAAGTCCTGGTGGATTGAGGATTGGACATCAAGCAAAGGAAATCCTTCGAAAACAGATAGACTTGAAGGAGAGGTTCAATGTGGTCTTTCATTTGAGAAGGGATTGTTGATAGTATTAAAAATACAATTAAAGTCTTATAATAAGATATGGAAAAAATCATATGCTTATAAAATAAAAAAATATCTCCATCGAAATGAAATTTTTTGAATAAAATTTAAAAATAAAGCAATTAAAATTTAGATTTAAAATGAACAATATCATATTATTACATACATATACAAATCTAAAAGGACTGACAATCACATCTTGAAATTCATGTTTATATTCATATGGAAGTACAAGTTTCCGGTTAAAAAACTTGAGAAACTCATTGTTTCATGTCTTATTTCCAGTCACTTTCTTTGTCTTATGTTCCTGCAAACTGATTAAATCAAAATCTACAAATAAAGTCTTCAAGATGCAAAGCTTAAGATTAAGTTTCTACGGAGATGGTATATTGATAAGACCGTGTAATAATTTATAAATGAGGCACGGGACAAATCTCATAGGGAGGTTTAAAACTCTCCTTCAGGTTCAGAACGATCATCTACAGCCTTATCAATCGTATCGAGATCTATAAAATTTTCGTGATTTATCTTTCTCACAATAATCTTGAAATGAATCGATAGAGACCGTTAAATTGATTATCCAATCTTTACCGAAAGCTTAAGATTAAACTATAGTTTTCCCATGCATAGTTACTTTTTATTTCTCTGTCTTCTTAATTTTAGTTTGCTCCAAACCTATATTGAGGCCACAATAATGAAAATTTGGCTAAAATCAAGCTTTATTTTAGTCTATTTTTGGCCAACTTTAAATGAGATTACTAGATCTTAATAAATAAAAGATGAATCATGCCACATAACACTTATTTTGTGTTGCCTGACTACCCTAGAATTAGCCACACTTAAGCCCAAGCATCAGCACTAAAGTGGAGAAATATCATCCAATTGGTTTACTGGAAAAGATTAAAACGGTCAATTTAATAGTCTTCACTAATCTATTTTATGATCATTACGAGAGAGATAAATCACGAAGAATTTTATGAGTCTTGATATAATGATCAAGATACGTGAAGGTCATCTGAATTTAGAAAAAAAATTTAGACCTCCTTCGAAATTGATTTATATTATTTCTACAAATATTATTGTATCTTAGTCACCACTCCATCTCCGAGACAACTTCTGATTAAGAAATAGTTGTGTTTTGCCTGTCTGCCACAAGAATCAGCCAAAGTTAAGTCCAGGCATCAGCAATAAAGAGGACAAATGTCATCCAATTAACTTACATGGATTTCAATTTAATTTAATGTTCATTAATTTAATTAGGAATGCTGAACAACCATTCTAGTTTGAAGTGTAAACTTCTCATTCTTGAATACAAATGTATTTAATTTACACGCTTTCATAATTTTTGCAGGCAAAAACTGTTTATGGAGTGCTTCATGCTTGAACATGTCATTCAGGCAGTGGAGTTTTTGGCTGAATCTACTGATCTTATTTTGTTTAACCAACTAACTTAATTGTGCAATTTTGCAGATTTTCAGTCAGTTGTGTCACTTTAATTTCGATAAGAGAATTGCCGAATTACATTCAGCTGCTAGCTCGCCCTATTTTTGATGAGCCAAGGTTTTCTTATCGTAGACTTCTTTCTGTGAAAAATTAAAATCGTCAATCTAACAATCTCCATCAATTTATCCCATGGTCATTGTGAGGGAGGTAAATTACGAGGAACCCTTTGGATCTTGATGCGTTGGCCAAAGACAGTAGAAAATCATCTGAGTCCATAGAGAGATTTTAGACTTTCATCCGGAATCGATTCATGTAAATTTTATAAACACTACACTGTCCCAGCCAATGCATCATTCCTGTGGGGACAACATCGTAGACTTCTTTCAGTAAGTTGTATCCGAGAACATTCTACTTTATTATTTGGTATATGTTCAAATTATTATTAAGGTTTTAGTGCCTATGGTAAGTGATGCGGTCGCTCTTTCATATACCTTTCGCTGAGCTTTCAGAAGAGGTATGATTCTCGCATCCGCAATAGTATCCCTGTCAAAATCAACACATGTCAAATGATTGTCGTTGGTGTTCCCGGCTTATGACCTTCCGATACTTAAGTCAAACAGGAAAGGCGAAGAAGGATAGTCTAAGTTCTTACGAGGAAAGAAAGATAGACTAGAAAAATTCCAGAGATTGGAGAGAGTATTTTCTTTACCTTAGTCTTCCCTTATATAGTATCTTTGGGGATTCTTTACATACCAAGATTATCTTTTAGTAACATCGTCTATTGAGCTGTTAAGAGACAATTTCTATTAGAAATATGTACGTGGATGAAAGTCATCATGAAAAAAGGTCGTTAGGGCACCAAACATACTCTGCACAAAGAAGGAATATCTTGGTCCTTGCTTTCTGAGTGTTTTTCACATCCGACTCATCCTACTTCGGCCTTTGCTCATTCCCGAGTCGTCTTTGCATTCGACTCGGCCTACTTTTACCTTTTTACCCTTCTTGAGTCACCTTCGTATCCGACTCGGTTCACTTTTATCTTTTATCCTTTTCAAGGTGCTTTCGCATCTTGGCCTATTTATATTTTTATCCTTCCTAGTGTCACATATGGTCTTGGTCTTGGGCTCTAATTCCCATTTCTAACCACCATCTGAGAAACTTTGTTCAGAACTTCCTATGAATTTTCTCATCTCAATCAAGTGGCTCGTGCTCAAATTTCTTTTAAAGTGACAAACAACATGCAGTTTATAGATGTTAAGTGTGTTCTCACGGACATCATATGGTGGTTAAAATATGACAGTATTTATGGATATAGCGTAGATCGATTTCGAAGGAGATCTAAATTTTTTTTTTTAATTTCAGATGATCCTTATATGTCTTGACCACTACGTCAAGGTCCATAGAATTTTTTATGATTTATTTTTCTCATAATGACTGTAAAACAGATCAATAGGAATCACTTTTAGTGCATGGTAATCTTTGATGGGAGAATTGCTTGAGGCAGCTCCTACATTAGAATACATTATAAGCATTATATGCTTGGAGGGACCATTGGTGGTGTGTATTTAGATCTGGAAGGTAGTTGGGATTTGGGTCAGGGAGTCCATATAAATAAGATTCGTATATTTTTTTAATTGTTAAATATCATTCGCTTTGGATTTAAATTTTTATGATTTTATTTTTAAATTAATTATATCGAAAAAATCTCATATTCATGGAGATATCTTTTCATCTTATAAATCCATGATATTTTCAATGTCTTTTTAATATGAGACTTTTATTATTCTTCCAATAATCCTAATAATTTACTCTCAAACAAAGGATCAAATTAGACCCCTCTAAAATTTATCCATTCTCGAAGGACTTTCTCTGTTTGATTCTTAATTCTCAACTTATCATGTTTTCCTACTAACTGTCTGGTCCTCCTAATCCAATTAGATTTCTTATCAATTGTCCAATCCTCTTGACCCAATTAGATATTTTATCTAATATCTGATTCTCTTGATCTAGATATGAGAGCTTCCACTTCCTTCATTCGAAGCTCATGACTTGACATATACTATTAGCTCTGATACTAATTATTAGTGTAAATAAGATTTACATATTTCCACAGTGATATGATATTGTCTATTTTGAACTTAAATTTTCATGATTTTATTTTTAGACAGTAAAAATCTTATATTAATAAAGATATTTTTTATCATATAAATTTATGATTTTTTTAATATTTTGCTAATATAAAACTTTGACTTTTCTGCTGACAATTCCAACAGTTGGATCTCACTAAGCTGGGTGGTTTGGGTTGCCATGGAATGCCAATATAGGCATTTGATTTTCATTTCACATGGAGCCACAACTCATGAGTGCTACATTCCTAAAGGTCTTTATAGGTGAGAGTAGCTCCTAGGGCAAATTCAGATGGCTAACGCAGCTGTATTAAGATTTGAAAGCGTAAGAGATCGATTTTTGAAGGTGACGATTAGGCTACCGATGACTCCATATTTCTGTGCTAGTCATCTGACACTTAATTTATCCCCTCCACACGTAGGGAGAATGATGGGGGTCGTTAATATGACGATTCCATATTTTTTTTTATAGGTGAGAGTGAGTCCCTCCAAAGTGGGTTTATTATTTGAGGGGTGGATTAGCCTCTTGCACATTTTTTTATACTAGTAGTATTATTGGATTGCCCTACTTTATTTTCATGGGCAAAGTTGGATGATTAATATAGTATAAATGTATAAAGGATGAATATAAATCAATCTCTATCAAAGACGGATTGTCTATTTTTCACTGTGTCAGATGATAGTATGGTCATTGATAGATCTTAATTTACTTTTCTTTATATAGTTGTGAGATCAATTTTGAAGGATGTTTAAGGTGAACAATATTGACTTCTGCAAAGGAGTATTATTAGATTATTTTATTCTCTCTTTTAATTTTTTAAATTCGAACCATTCTTGTGTACAGAATGTACTTCATTGGCACACTGTGGATGAGCAATCCTTCTCCTGCGAGATATTTTCACATATAAAATCGAATGGTTAGTACAATGCAAATTGTAAAAGATAAATATGAATTAATTATCATCAAAGGCGGGGTGTATATTTTCTACTGTGTCAGATGTTTGTATGATCATAGACAGATCATGTTTACCTCTCTTCATACAGTCGTGAAATCAATTTTGAAAGACATTTGAGATGAACGATATTACTTTTACAAAGAAGTATTATTGGATCATTTTATTCTCTCTTTTAATTTTTTAAATTCGAATCATTCTTGAGTACAAACTGTGCTTCGCTGGCACACCGTGGATGAGCAATTCTTCCTTTTAAAAGATGTTTCATGGGTAAAATTGGATGACTAATTCAGTACGAATATATAAAGAATGAGTGAATCAATCTCTATCAAAGATAGGATGTATATTAATCATAGTTCGATTATGATTTATCTTTTTTCGTATAATTATCGAATCGATTTTGAAAGATAAAGATGAATGATATTATCTTTTATAACAGAGTATTATTGGATTGGTTTATTCTTTCTTTTAATTTTTAAATTTAAACTATTCTTGTGTACAAAGGGCACATTGTGGATGAGCAATCCTTACCGTTGGAGATACCATCATTTCCACGATTGTGGTCTAGTTCATACTCTTATTCCGAGGGGTACACTGTGCCCAATACTATTGAAATAATACAGTAAGATTTACTGCTCAAAACCAAAGTTTTTTATTTTTTGGTGGTCAAATTTGGTGTTGTGATGTTTCCTGGATTATTTAATAATCTTTGGTTAATAGTTAAATGATGATATTTGAGATTTCTGAATAAAAATGTATAGTGATCTCGAGTCTCGTAGCCTTCTGAGTCTTGCAGAGTTATCCCTTGAATCTTACGTTGCCTCTCGAGTGTTGTCTGAGCTCCTCTCCTGAGTCATATCGTAGCGTTTCATTCTTGAGCTCCTCTCCCAAGTGCATGCAATGCACATGTAATTTTTTCTCGATGCAGACATACAATATAATTTTTCCCAAAACATGCAGTGTATGCAGGTCAATCATCCAGAGTGACTCATCCACACCCACTCTTTCAAGGCCACTATTCTTACATGTAAATTACTCTTCTCCGAATACATGCAAATCACCCATCTTGTATGCAGACTACGCTTCCCAAATCATGCATATGACCCTTCCTAATGAAGGGTTTTGTCGGTCAGATAAAAACGAGAGTATAAAAAGTTAAAAGCATAGGGAGGGAAAAGAAAAGGGAGTTGGTTGTTTAGATTTTTCTTCCATCAATAATCTTTTGATCGGACGAGATAACTCTCTTTCTTTTTTTTTCTATATTATTTTTACTGTATTTAATATATTTCTTTTCATTAATGTTTTATCTAATTTAAATATCAGAGAGTCATCATCTGAATTCCAACGGTACCCTTTGACATATATTAATTTTGATAGAATATATCATTGTAGCTGTGAAAAACTCATCCCTCTCTCTCTCATGCTTTTACAACATCATTTGTTTGGTTCAAATTCAAAAGAAATATGATACACAATATAATTCTTCGTTTAAGATTCTATTACAATCGTCAATTTGATAAATTTTTTTTCTAATATTTAAAATTTAAAAGAGAGTAAATTACGAAAAGACACTATTTTAGATGCGATTAGTAAAATAGTAAATGACTATTTAAATCCTTCGAAATCAATTATTGTCTATTATATAAGATTTTTTACCGACTTACGCTGCATCCACGGGGACATCTAGAACTCTGCGATATGCTGAAGGTTAGAAGAGAAATAATTTATGTGAGTAATTGGGGTAGGCTAACTCATATAGATAAGCATCCTCCAAATATATTTATGGTTTAAATGCTTCATCTATCAATCTTCTCTTATTGTGAATTATATCATGATCTTCTTCTACGATATTATTGTTGGTAATGTGAAGGGAAATAAAGAAATAGAAGGATGGAGAAATCCTCATGTGAAAGAGTTTAGTTCCACATTGAAAGTTGAAGGACAACTTGATTAGTTTATAATACATCACAAGCATTGTAGTTGTGAACATATACAAAGGAAAATGCTCTGTCTCACATATAGATGTGCAGGAGGGGAGTGCGAATCCAGAGCCTGGATTACACTATCATAAGGCGACTCGTGTCGATGACCGACAATTGGCGATCGATGTCGACGGCCATCATCGCTCGGATTTGCAACAACACTGTGGTGCTGAGATTTACAAATTTTGAAATCTTGACATAGAGGAGTCCAAATTCGATTCGGTTTGGCCGCTTATTAATCGTTGATCGCCCGTCGATTGCTCGTCGTTGCCGTTGATCGCCGCTCATCGCCATCGCCATCATCCGCCGACAAGATCGATCGTCGACCAACAACGATCATTTATTTAGATCGATTTTCATTGATTCTCAAATATTTAAGAATCATTTCAAAATCTCAATCCCAAACTCATTAACCAAATATCATATATCATTCCTATTCTCTCATTCCAAATCATCCAATCAAACGCCACCTTATTTTTCTTCTCATCCAGCTTTCTTTCGACGGAAGTCAACGGAGCCGAATCGAACTTTTTGTTTATTCAATTTAATCGATTTATTTACTTCGATTTAAATTTCGAACTAAAAATAATTGATTAATATAAATCAATCGACTGATTTCTTCAAACCTCATGATTTCTATCATCATCAGTTGACTAGTATAAAAATATTAATAATAAAAAATTCAATTTAATTAATCGATTTGATTTATTAAAAAAAAAATTTATTTGATTTTATTTAATCGATTTGATTAATTCAATTATTCATCGATTGATCACCCCTAATCGAGTTAGTTCCATTTTTAGTAGATCATATAAGAACCAAAAAGCAACCGGTGACGTGGCGTCGGATCGCAGGTCTGCGGCCGACTTCACATCCACCATCTATATTAACATCCGGTGGATCTAATCTAAACCCAGATGGACCCAATCGCGCTCCGCCTCTGCTAAATGACAAAAGAGCCCTTAGATTCCGTCCCCGGGCACGTAACGGCGATGCCACGCGTTTCGTGCCGCGATATACCGCCGTCAAGTGCCGGACCAAATCCAGCGACGTACGTTCGATCGCGTCGACGCGCAGCCCACGTGCCGTCGCGTCATTAGTTAGAGAGCTAGATTGGGTTACGACGCCTTTTCACGAGTCGGGCTACGAGGTTCCCCGTGTGTTTTTGAGAAGGGCAGCGGACGACGGCACGACGAATTCGAAGCCCCCTCTTCCCCTCTTTTCCTCTCGATAGGTTTTTTTTTGGCACAATTGTTCGGTTCCGATTCTCGCTGGTGCTTGCGGATCACTCCTCCAATCTCCTACCTGCGTCGGCGTCTCAAACTTTCGGAGGCCTCAGTTGGATCGGGATCAGGGCCGTGGAGCTCAGAATCCAGAGTTACGCAGGTTGTACAGATTGCGGGAGGGGAGCTGGGAGTTTTGGCAATTGAGTGAGGATCAGTGAGCTGCGCGGTGCTTTGGCTAGCTCGAGCTTGAAAGTTTGGATCTTGGGGATTGTTTCAGTGAAGAATTTGCTGGTTAGGGTTTGGTGAGTATTTGTCAATTCGGCCGGTGGTAGGGAGAAAGGCATCCCATTGTGTTACATGGCACAGTAGAAGCTTGTTGGCAGCTGTGGAAGAGTGAAAATGTTCTATTCTCAGTTTATCTTGGCCAAGAAGGGCCCTCTTGGTACTATATGGATTGCTGCTCATTTGGAGCGCAAGCTGAGGAAGAATCAGGTTGCAGATACTGATATCGGCGACTCTGTAGGTCGGTAACTCTTAATTCAACACATACTTCATCTTTTTATCCCCCATTTTATCTTGTTCAATTTTCATGCTGAGTTGTTATTGGCGTGGTGGTATTCTTTCAGTACGTTTTCATTGCTCCACAAATAACACGCATGTTACTTCTGCTAATGTGTCTACATGAAGTGTTAGTGGACATCCAACTTGAAGATGTTACATCCTGGTTGTGCATTTCTTTGCCAAAAAACACTATAACGTAATTAAGGCAGTAGTTTGTGTGATCATGTGATACTCAGATTTTTCATATATTTTAAATGATGTACAATGATATAAACCTAGTAAAGTTTTAAGAATATCTTTAAGTGACAGAATACCTTCATCAATGAACTGTCTGACTTAGAATTATTTCCATATGTTTTTCTACAAACAATTCAGCTGAGAGTGTCCTCTTCTAAAACAAGACTAGCTTCAGAATGATTATGTTGGTTGCTTATATAGACCAAACAATATCCAAAGAGAGGGTAGTAAGCAAAGACTCGATGAAGACACAAATAAGTTACAACAGGAAAAAAGGGCGATCTAAAAATAAGGAACAAAATAATTTGAAGAAGCAACACATCAATCGACAGAAATAGTCAGTAAAATTTTCAAATTGTTATAAGTAACCAACCCTCTATAAAAATGGGGATGGTGCACCAAATTGTATCGGAAGTAAAAATTGACAAAGTTCTCTTCTTAAATCACTAGCTATCTCTCGTGGTCCTTTGTTCTCCCACAGTTGCTTCCCATCTTAGTTTTTGTGCACTCTCATTTCGCTACTGAAATTGTCAATGGTGGTTTCCTTTGCTGGCCACTCCCATATTGGCCCCTAAAGTAGAATCAATGACTCTTACACCTCATTTCAAGCCCAATTCGAAGCAAAATTGCACCTGCCACAGTTACTCATAACAAATTGGTATTAGAGCCTACCGTGGGTGCTGACTTCCAACAAATTGCGTTGGAATTCATTAAGTGAAAGAGGAACCATCTAATGAACAACAAGAACATGCAGAGTTGGTTGCCTAAATCTTGCAGAGTTGGCCATCCAAATTGCTACATGAACGAGACATGACAGTAGTATAGTGTTAGTAGTGATGCCATATGATGGCTTAAACAGACCACGACTATTTGAGGTTGGTTGAGGAAATCAAGGAAGGGAGCCCCTCTCTCCTTCAAATGCCTCATTTGGTTATCATTCCTGATGTTCTACTTCCTAAGTGTTGACTTCCCAAGATATGATGGAGAAGGAGGAACATTCACTTGGTTATAAAGATGTGACAATTTCTTCATGCACTTGGGAATCTAGAAACATGATAAAATCAGCATCTTATCTATCACTTAAAGGGAGGTGCACAGATATGGTTAAAATGAAACAAGACTTCCTAACACTAACCTGGATAGAATTCAAGGAGTTAATCAACCCAGAGGTGGAGGTTTTCACCTCTTGTCCATTGCTGCACCTACAAATAAATGTGAAGGCACACTGTCCAAGGGTTCTTATCAGTGGAACATGTTGCCTAAACTGCATGAAACTAGGCCGATTTCAATTAGGTGACTGTGAGCTACTAATGAGACTACAAGTGTTGTTCTTTTCTAAGAGTGACTGTGAGCTACTAACTGCATCATGTGAGAATATTCATTTTCTAGGGTTGTTTTAGTTACTTCTAATCATTGATGATAAAGAAAATCTACTTGGCAGATTCATTCCATGAGTGAGTCCCTGTAAGTTATGATAAGTTGATATCGATCCAATTTAGTCAAACAGTCACAAATCTAACACGTATAGGCAAATAAACCTTCAAAATATGGTCCGATCCTTCTTTAGAACCCTGCATTAATGGAGGTTTCGTGCACCAAGCTACCATTTTTTCTTATTTAGCTTAGTGCAACAATTGGCATTATCTTATCAATTTTTTGTAACACTTTTGAATAAAAATTTCCTGTTTTCTTCTAACTCAGTGAAAATAATGGGAAAAATTAGCAGCTGGTGTAGGTTTCAATATTATATGGTCAAATTTTGCATTCTCTTTTAAGCGTGATAGCTTGGGTTCACTATAAAATTTCTTTGATATCTTTGTGTCTCTTGTCGGGATGTACCATGACATTTTAGCTATTAACAACGAAATCAGAGAACCAGTTTGAGTTTGAGTTGGTCACTGATACGAGTGGAATTATTAGCAGAATGTTAATAGAGTATCTTACAAAGATAAGTTTAAACCTCCTTATATTTCAACAACAACAACAAAGCCTTATCCCACTAGGTGGGGTCGGCTATATGGATCTTTTTACGTCATTGGACTCTATCCCTTACTATATCATCATCTATATTTAAATAAATTTTATCTTGTTTTATTGTTGCTAACCAAGTATTTTTTGGTTTTTCTCTTCCTCGTTTGATGTGTATATTTGACATCGTTTTACATCGCTTAATTGGAGCATTTGTTGGTCGTCTAAGTACATGTCTGTACCACCTTAAACGTGTCTCTCGAAGTTTTCCTTCAATAGATGCAATACCAACTTTTTCTCTAATGCTCGCATTTCTTATTCTGTTCATCTTCGTATGTCCGCACATCCACCTTAACATCCTCATCTCTGCAACTCTCATCTTTTGCTCATGTGCTCGAGTCGTAGCCCAACATTTAGTGTCATATAGCATAGCAGGTCTAATCGCCGTTTTGTAGAACTTCCCTTTAAGTTTTAGAGGCACTTTACGATCACATAAAACACCCGATGCTTTCCTCCATTTCAACCATTCTGCTTGTATTCTATGTAAAACATCTCTCTCAATCCCTCTATTATCTTGCAAAAATGATCTTAAATATTTAAAGCTCTCAGTTCCAGATAACTCGTCATCTCCTATCTTGACACTTGTCTCATTACGTCTAATATTGCTAAACTTAAATTATATATATTCTGTTTTTACTCTATTAAGCCTAAAACCTTTCACTTCTAGTGTTTCCCGCCAAGATTCTAATTTAGTATTTACTCCTTCACGTGTCTCATCTACCAAAATAATATTATCTGCAAACAACATGCACCACGATACTGTGTCTTGAATGTGTCCAGTGAGTTCGTTCATAATTAGTGTAAAAAGATAGGGACTTAAAGCAGATCTTTAATGTAACCCTATCTTTATTGAAAATACTTTAGTTAATTCACCTGAAGTCTTCACTCTGATTGTTACTTCCTCGTACACATCCTTAATTAGTTCAATATATGTTACTCTAACATCTCTTTTTTTTAAATTCTCTATATTATTTCTCTTAAATTCTATCATAAGCTTTTTCTAAATCAATGAATACCATGTGTAGAAAATGTATAACTTCTATTGTCAACCTTTCTAGCATGAATCCAAATTGATTTTCGAGAACCGTGGTCTCCTTTCTTAATCTTTTTTCTATTACTTTTTCCTAAAGTTTCATGGTATGACTCATTAGTTTAATACCTCTATAGTTTTCACAAGTTTGTATATCTCCCTTATTCTTATATAAGGGAATTAAGATATTTACCTTCCATTGATCATACATCGTATTTGTTTTTAATATCATATTAAATAATTTTGTAAGTCATTCAATACCTTGTTTCCTAAGACACTTTCATACCTCTATCGGAATATCATCTGGTCCAACGACTTTTCTATTTTGCATTCCATTTAAAACTTGTTCAACTTCTGAAATTTGAATTCTACGATAAAAAATTAAATTTCTATACTCATTTGACCTACTTAAATTACTTAAATTAAGTTAGTCTCCTAAACCTTCATTAAAAAGTTGATAAAAATATCTCTTCTACCGATCTTTTATTTCTTCATCATTTATTAATACCCTATTGCATTTATCTTTAATATATTTTATTTGATTAAGGCTGTATACAATGGATTCCTTCTCCGGTACCCCGCGTGGCGGGAGCTTCGTGCACCGGGTTGTAGTTTTAAATATTTTATTTGATTAAGATCTTTTGTCTTCCTCTCTCTCACTTTAGCTATTCTATAAATGTTTCTTTCCCCTTCTTTTGTATCTAATTTTTGATATAACTGTTCAAAAATTTCAGTCTTAGCTTCATTCACGGCTTTCTTAGCTTCTTTATTTGCTATTGTATATTTTTTAAAATTTTCCTCATTTTTACAAATATATAATTTCTTATATGCTGTTCGTTTTTCCTTGACTTTCTTTTGTACTTTCTCTTTCC
Organism: Wurfbainia villosa; assembly: GCA_025175895.1. Classification (NCBI taxonomy): domain Eukaryota; kingdom Viridiplantae; phylum Streptophyta; class Magnoliopsida; order Zingiberales; family Zingiberaceae; genus Wurfbainia; species Wurfbainia villosa. The sequence goes on from JAKLTH010000238.1 coordinate 6,118,411, forward strand.
ACCACCCAGATTCTTTACTTGGTGGTGCATGTCCCTTTGACTTATCAAATACACTCTTGGCTACTATTTTCAACTTTGATACCATCTTATCTCATGTCGTATTAGGGTTATTGTATATTTCATCTCATACTTGTACTCCTACCTTCTCTTTGAATGTATTTAGTTTCTCATCCTTTAACTTCCACCACTTAATTCTAGAAGTTGTGTATATTTTCCTTCTATTAATATTATGTCTGAGGCGTATATTCAATACTACTAACTTATGTTGAGTAGTTAAACTTTCTCCCGGGATGACCTTACAATCTTTACAAATCTTTTTATCTCTCTTCCTAACTATAAAAAGTTAATTTATGATTTATTATTTTCGCTTTTGAACGTGATCAAGTGTTCTTATTATATCCCTAAACCTCCTTATATTTCATGAAAACGAAACTTTTGGACAACCTACAGTAATTTATGCAGACAATTATATCTATAGAAAAAGTTGTTTTTAGTTTTCACAAATTTCCAATGCATAATGCTAATTGGTGTGTAAAATGCTTATCAGAGTATTACTGCTCAAACTAAGTATACTAATCCTTATTTTTAGCATGATTCCAAACATTCTGGTTTACTGAATATTGCTTCATGAACATGAGAAAGTGACAAGTCAAAATTTTCACACAATACATACTCTACTAATTTTAATATATGTCTTTCCTGATTTTAATCTTCCTAAAAATTTGTAGGCTTTATTTGGTTTGGCTGCTTTGACTTGATCTGTTTCTGGAAAACTTTTGTGCAGATTCTATTCTCTCCCCCGAAGTTCCAATTGCACTTCGCCTGTCAAGCCATCTCCTTTTAGGTGTTGTGAGAATATATTCTCGGAAGGTGAACTATCTATTCCATGATTGTAGTGAGGCTTTGCTCAAGGTAAAACAGGCATTCAGATCAACAGCAGTCGATCTTCCTCCGGAAGAATCTATTGCACCTTATCATTCCATTACTTTGCCAGAGACTTTTCATCTGGATGATTTTGAACTGCCAGATACTGCTATTCATGGGTAAGTATTCGCTTCCTTTATGCATACGCTGTGCATCTATTGCCTATTACTGCAAACTTTGTGGCTCTGCGCAAATGTAATAAATTGTTTTTTGAGAAAATACTTGAATTTTAGATGGTATAACAAATTCATACCCTAACATTTAAAATTTAAGTAGCTGATCTTTCAATACTACGACAAAAAACATTCCTCCATTGAATTCCCTGTCATAAGGTGATGGAAAATGCCATGTGGCACTTGGCACCATGTTGGATCGCAGGTGGCCCTTACATCTAGAAAGTGCACACCTGGTGTGCCTTTCTATTCCTCAATTCATTGGCTTTGGAAATCAGAGTTAAAAACACTTCAACAAGGAGGAGAGGAAAAGGGAAAGAGTAAGCAATCTACTGTCTTCTACCATGCTAAGATTTCGCTGTTTGGCGGTGTTGGTGTTGGACTGGGGAGAGAAATAGGAGTGGGCTCGGATTCTTATTGGTCTACTGACAACATCAATAGTCCTCCTCGGCATCATGTTGACAACTGCCATCCGGGTCCAGGCTTCAACAAGCACACCTACCAGCAATGGTCAGCCTTGCTTCTCTTGATCTCCTTTTCTCCTGCCAATTCCTGCTTTATCCTATGCCTGTTTTCATGCAATAAATTGCTTTTTGTTTAGCTTTGGATCAATATATTTTGTTATTGTGAAAAGGTTCAATCATCATGTAGGCTTGGTTATCATTAGGCCTTGTGCTTTCAGGTGTTTTTTTTTTCTTTTTTCTTTTGCGAGAAGTGCATGCTTTGAGTTGAAAAGCTCTAGAAATCACTCTAAAAAGGAATCTGCTGCCATGATGGTTTTAAATTTTATGGGAAATAATCTCCTGTTCTCTCAAAATCAAATATGCCAAACCATTTGAAAGTGTTTCCAATTGTTTAGGGTTGGAGCAACAAAAAGCTACGAGCAAGGTGAAGATCTGAGCATGGAGGGCAGAGTGGAAGGAGGGAAGCAAGAAAGGAATGAGCAGGAAGGGTAACCAGAATGGAGGATCAGAGAGTAGGGAAAAGTTAGGGTTTTAAGTGTATATAAAATTATTTTGTATGTTCAGCTGTGTTCTTACACACATATTTTATCACCTAAGGGACTCATAAGGGTTACATGTGATCCAATATGATGCTAGGTATGCGCTTTGGCATTTTGTCTCCTTATGATGGGAGTTTAAAGGAAACGTGTATATCTGATAGTCAAAGTGTTTTTTTCTCTTATTTTTTTTCTTTCCCCAATTTTTCTTATTTGATAACAATTTGTAAGCTTGACTTGCATGTTGCAGTGATTTTGTTGATCACCATGTCAGTGCAAAAGAACAGATCACACTTCAAGATACTATGGATGGCACGGGATATTCCACTTTACAATTTGGATTGGATGGTTTGTATCTAAACTGCACAGATAATGTGATACATTTAGTAATCATTTCCCCTGTTAAAGTTTCATTGATTAATTAATTGCTAGTTTCTAACAGAAACATTTGGTGATGGAACTGCTTCCCAGATTGGTTTAGAGCTCGAGGAGGTAATCTCAAGTCTTGTCTGCCCTTATATATAGTTTGACACAACCATAATTTGGTTATCCTGCAATGAAAAAAAAATATTCAGAGAGGAAAAATTCTAGGAGCAAAATAAATTTTTTCCCTCATTAGAAAAACAAATTGGAACACTAACAGTCAAGGGTTTTGGTAAACAAGAAAGATTTTATGGCTATTAATATGTGAGAGCCCTTATAGGAACTTCATTGATTGTGGTTACAATTTTCTTTAGAATATATTGGTTGTGGTTCTTATATTGTTGCACTGACACTTACCCCCATTGCACAGAATTGTTATTCATGAAAGATTCAATTCAATTTAGAAAACCACCATCAGCTGTTATCTTAATTTTCTGTATTATAGTGAAACTAACCATATTCTATTTTCCCTTTTAGCAGTGCAGGGATAACTACATTTGATCCAAAATGCATTAATGTGCTATGTGCTTCCTAATTCAGTTTCACAGTTCAAATTGATTGTTTCTGGTGAAATTTATTATTGGAGTTGAACTTCTTGTGTAATTTGGTGAATTGTCTAGTTAGCTTCAGTAACTAAGAATACCCAGACATGCTTCACATGTTACTAGATTTAAATTGTATCTGATTTGTTAGGTGTTCAGATCAAATTGTTTCTAAATTTTAGGTTCATTTTACTTGATTAATCAAATCTACATAACCTTGGACATTGAAATGGTGGAAACATTGGAACAAAGGGGAGACTCAGCCAGTTGATTGTCACTAGTTTCACCTCTCTATTTTGTTTGTCTGAAGTTGGATTCGCCATTTAAGTTCAGCTTCATTTTGGTCCATTTCCCTCTTAAGTGCACACCTAGACCTTGTATTTCTCAAAATTTTCTAATTCCCTCCATAGATGAGTACTGCCATACACCTCATTCATCTCTTCTTCAATGAGTCTTGATGTAATATTACATCCATCTCTTGATTGATACTCTTTCAGAATCCCCTCTCAGCTTAAATCCAGTGATAAAAATCAAATATTTGTTGATTACTTCATACTAATAAATGTGGCTGTGGTTGTTAATATATTTGCACTTATTGATTTTATACTAATAAAATATGATTTATTATCTACCAATAATCTGAAAGCTATACAGTAGTTTAGTGATATAATAGCATTTTGATATTTTTAGAATTCTATTTTATTAGATAATATAAAGTTTTATTCTGCTCCACCATGACTGGTTATGCTCTCTGATTTGCACAGATCAAAGGTGGCAAATATTTTTATTATTAACATATTTTTTTCTTCATAGGACTTGTTCTTGGTGGAGGATCACCACCCATCTTCTCAGCATGATGCAAGTACTCTGGTGTCTGATGAGTGGTACATTCCTTGCTGAAGACTTAAGTAACTTTATGGTTTTTAAGCTCCTTTTGAGTTCTTCCTTTGCATTTTTGTTCCATAGTTATCAAAATATTAGTTCTAAATTATACAGCCATTATAAAGTTTGTTCTATCTTCTCTTTGCTTATGCTACTATAACTTGGTTCATCTGCCAAAACATCTATGCAAAAGGTTGGAACCGCCAACCTAGCGGCCTCCACTGGCCTGTCTCACGGCCATTGTGAGAGAGGTAAATCACGGAGGATCCTATGGATCTTGACGTGGTGGTCAAGACACGTGGGGGTCATCTGAATCCAGGAAAGGGTTTTAGATCTTCTTCGAAATCGACCCACGTCACTTCTGCAAGCACCGCCGTGCCTTAACCACCACGCCATTCCCGTGGGGACTCATCTGCCAAAACATCAACAATGAGCTGTCAAAAATTCATTAAAATTATTTGCTTGAATAGATGGTTCTCTTTAGAAAAACAATTGGGTTGGCATATGATATTTACTTAATTTTCATGAAGACACTTTAAGTTGTTTCCATTGTTTACCTGATTTTCTTTTGACTCTTTTTTTTATCTATACTGAATAAATCGCTTTAAGACATTTTTACTTGGCTGTTGATCTCCTTCATTTCCTGATTTCCCTTTATTTTTAAAATTTTTCTTTTTTGTCTGTCTTCCTCAGTGCTGTGCATCATGATCAATCTTTGTTTTCTTTTCCTCTAACTCCAATGGATATTGACGACGATGACAAAACTGGGATAGTCAAAGATAGAGATGTTGTAGATCCAAAGGATGTTTCTCAAGTTTCTAATCCTCAGAGTATGATTTATATGAAAGAGTACAACATTCAGACTCCTGATCTCAATGAAATTTTTTCTCCTGGTGATCCTGCTGAAGATGCTTCTAGAGAACCTACTCAAACACTCATTTCATCAAGTGCTGATGGTGTTTCATCAACAGTTGCTGATTTTACTCATGCTGCTCCAACTGATGGTTCGAGGGAGGACATATTATCAGGCGACATACATGAAGTTCCTGATACAAGTACCCATCCAGACCCTTCGCATTCGAGCTGTACAGAGGTGAGTAGGCCTGATTCTTCATTACAGACTGGGCATCCAGAATTAGTGAATTATGAGATGCATGGTGCAAATGGGGTCCTTGATTCAGGAAATATAGTGCAAGCTCCACCTTTATCTTTTTCAGAACCTTCCCAACATAGGGAACAAGTAGTTTCGACTAATGAAACTCAAATGGAATATGAACAGAAGAGTGTGAGTGATTTTCAGGATAGATGCATTTGTGGTCGAAAGAAATTTGCTGCAGTTGATGAACAAATGGAAAACCATATGGAGCCAATACATTCTGAATCAGCTCAAGTTGAAGGTTTGAAATCCTGCGATGCTCCACACGAGACAATTCCTTCCATATCTCCTCATAAAATATCGCCAATTGATGCTGAAATATTTGTAACTCCCAAAACATCTGATGAAAATTCACATGGATCTGATTTGGCTTGTGCCAAAAATAGCAATTTGTGTGCAGCTGAAGCTCAGCCATCAGGATGTCTGAGTGCAGAACATGTAGAAGTCAGTCCAAGCCTCAATGTAAATTCATCTGCATTCGGTTCAGATATGCATTTGTTATCCTCTACTTCACAGGTCAATGAAGCAAATGAAGTCTCTCAACGAGATGAAACTTTAACACAAAATGTTTCTGGAGTTTCAGTTGAAGAGTCTGTTGTTCCTTCAAACTCGCTGAGGGAAGAGAATAAGCTGCATAAAAATGACTCTTCTTTTGAGCTGCATGGTTTGTGTCTTGTAAATCTCCTTCCAATAAGCTAGTCCTTTCTAAAGTATTGACTCTTTTTTTCTTTCTTTCCAGGAAATGATTCTCTCTTACCTAATTCTGCAGATGCTGAATTAGAGTTGCATCAGAACCCACATGACCTATTGACAGAATATGCCATGGATAACCACAGAAATGGGTTATTGGCTGATCCATGCCAGAAAGACACAGATAAGAATCAGTTGAATTGCTCTGCAAGCTCTGAGTTCCCTGAACCTGAAAAAATGCTCTTAGCACCGGCTGGGGATGGTGATCAAACAAATGAATTAAGTCAGGTAACTGAAGAAAAAGGGGTGATAGAGTCTGATGGTAGTGTTAATAGGATCACCAGTCTCTCTGGGAAAAAGCGTCGAATAATGGAAACTACATCAGCTTGGCAAAATGACAGCTCCGGCATAGTGTCTGGCAGATCACAATCTAGAAAAAACATTGAATATATTCCAGATGATAATGATGTGCTAGCTTCTATTTTAGGTATACAAATGGTTTTGTGTTTATTTTCTTTTTCAATCTTAGAGAATCTGTCCTTCAGGCAAGCTTGTAGTCAAACTATTCCAATGTTTTGTCAAGACATTTCATGTTATCAGACTTCTATCCAAATTACTACTCATATTCATGTTGAAGTTTTTATGAAACTTCATGTTTATTTCAGTTGGCAAAAGGACTCCACTTATGAGGATAGGACCTACACCTACGCTGAAAGAAACTTCGCTAAAACGTCCTAAACTAACACCTAGATTGAGCATGCTGAAGAGGAAGGTGCTTTTGGATGATACAACAGTCTTACATGCTGAGTATGTTTTCTTTACATTTCTTTTTGTATTTTCATATCTGACTTTCCATAAATCCCTGATTATGCAAAGGTAATTTTTTTACCAAAGTTTCTAGAAAATTTGCATCAAATGACCAAATTTTATTTTGACTACTTGCATGAAATTTTCAAAAGGATCAGAATAGCAAGAAATGTTACTAGGGTATTATTAGTCATATCTTTTCAAGTTAGTATTGAATGACTTAGAAAATCATTTATCATGATATTGAAAAAAAAAAAAATCTGATCGAAGGATAAGTACTCTAATTCTCTTATATAAAAATAAGAAAGATATACAAACTTGTGCAAACTATAAGGGTATTAAACTAATGAGTCTTGCCATGAAATTTTAGGAAAGAATAATAGAAAAAAGGTTAAGGAAGGAGACTGATTTTTTAAAATCAATTTGGATTCATATCTTGAAGGTCGATAATCGAAGCTATATATCTTCTCAGGCAACTAATTGAAAAGTATCTAGAGCAAAAGCAAGATCTACACATGATATTCATTGAATTAAAAAAAAACTTATGACAGAGTCCCAAGAGAAATTATATGGAGAATTCTAGAAAAAATAGGAGTTAGCGTAGCATATATTAGACTAATTAAGGATATATACAAGGAAGTAACGACCAGAGTGAAGATTTCAGCCGGATTAACTGAAGTATTTCTAATAAAGATAGAGTTACATCAAGGATTAACTCTAAGTCCTTATCTTTTTACATTAATTACGGACGAACTTATTAGACACGTTCAAGCCACAATATCATGGTGCATGTTGTTTGCAAATGATATTATTTTTGGTAGATGAGATACATAAAAGAGTAAATGTTAAACTAGAATATTGACGGTAAACACTAAAAGTGAAAGGTTTTGGACTTAGTATAGTAGACAAAATATATGAAATTTAAGTTTAACAATATCAGACGTAATAAACAAATGTTAAAATAGGAGACGACGAGTTATCTGGAATTGAGAGCTTAGTAGTTAGGATCATTTTTGCAAGACGATGAAGAGATTGAGAGAGATGTCTTATATAGAATACAAGCAGAATTGTTGAAATGGAGGAGAGCGTCGGGTGTTTTATGTGATCGTAAAGTATCTCCGAAACTTAAAAGAAAGTTCTATAAAACAACGGTTAGACCTGTTATATTATATGACACTGAATGTTGGGTTACGACTCGAGCCCATGAGCAGAAGATAAGAGTTGCAGAGATAAGGATGTTAAAGTGGATGTGTGGAATAAGAAATAAGAACATTAAAGAGAAAGTCGGAGTTGCGTTTATTGAGGAAAAACTCCAAAAGACACGTTTAAGGTGGTATGGATATATACTTAAACGATCAATAAATATTCCAGTTAGACGATGTGAAATGATGACAAATACGTAAATGAGGAAGAGGAAGATAAAAAAAAGACTTGGTTAACAATGATAAAACAAGATAAAATTTATTTAAGTATAGATGATGATATAGTAGAGGATAAAAATCCAATGACGTAAAAGGATCCATATAGTTAACTCTACATAGTGGGATAAAACTTGGTTGATGTTGTTGTATCTTTTCAAGTTAGTCTGTATTGTTATGAAATCTCGTATTTTCATCACCTTGTGAATATCAGTTTAGGATGTGAGCTATTTGGAAAATAATTAATAATATTTTTTGTCAGTTTTAATGAATAGATATCCTTGCTTGGACTGACATGTTATGAGATTTTAGACTCTGGTTAATTAAGTATGTTTGGAATAAATATATTTACACTTATCCATGCTTTGAGGTTATTTTGACATTATGCTATATAAGACACAACACAAAAGGTAACGAAGGGAGTAGAAAGTGCAACCTTTATTTAATATTGTTCTGCAGTACCTTTTGGTTTTTTTAGTTCTGTAATATTTGTGTTAAATGATGAGCTTCCCATGTAGTTGGTGATGCCAAGACAAGCTAAGCATTGGGTCTTAGCCAAATGATCAAGAGCATGAATGAGCCCTGGGCCTACAGTTTTGCTCTACTATTTTTTTTTTTTAATCAGGAAGATAATTCATTATATATATTACTAGGTCTTAAATATACACTAGGAGACTAGCTATGGACAATGGTGGATGAATATGTTCGACAGAGTTATGATTGATGCATCATTAGTTCAAACTTCAAACCATGTGTTACTTGTCTCTATCATGTCATATTAACTGTATCAATAGTTATTAACTTATTTATGTCGGCCATATATCCACATACGGGTTGATCTAGCCTAAGCATTTGAGACATAAAGACTAGATGCTTGGCAATTTCAAGTGAGGAAAATGTTAATTCAAGTATTGACTAGAATTTAAAATTTAACAGATAAATCCTTCCTAACTTGCATCACCAATAAGTAACCCTAAAGGCTTGTATTTGCAATGACTAACGGAGACTACTATTAACCCTAAGATGTTCTTTAACTTGGTTGAGCAACTACTAAACTTCCATTACTTGTTATTTACAAATTGTTTTATACATGAGTAGCTGAAGCAGCTATATGGAAGCCAGATGGATTTATATACAAACCACATTATAAACAAGAAATAAGAACATATTAACTCAAGAAGTACAGTCATCTAACTCTCTTCTCTTAGTTTCAGTATGTGTTCAATTTAGTCAGCTAATGTGTTGTATTAAGATAGAAATTCCTTTTTTCTGAAAATATATGGAGATATGTCACTTGTTTTTTTTCCCCTTTCCATTTTACATCTTAGCAGCAGATACATTTTCTTCTTTGAGACATTATCTTGCTGTTTTAGTACTTTGATGTTCTTTCAAGGTCTAGATCATTAAGAATGTAAATATTTTTTACTGCACATTTACTAATTTCTTTTCATTTTTCCAGTGTAATAAGGCAGCAGTTAATAAGTACCGACGACATAAAGCGCATGCGGAAGAAGGCACCTTGCACGCGCCCAGAAATTTTGATGATCGAGAGGTGTTCACTAGAAGATGAAATCTTTAATGAGTTTATAATCACTGGTAAGGTCAATCTTGATATTGGACATTGATTGTCTTTTCCACTTTGCTGATGTTACCCTAGATTTTTAAGTTCTCAGATTAGTTTTGACTTTATACTTACTATTGACTTCATTATTGTGAGAAGCTTAATGTCCATATACGATACTTTGGCCAATATGATCGGTGCCTAAGTTTTTTAAACATCCGAACAACCATGATGAAAGGCAGTAAACAACTCAACCTAAAGCAATTGGTATACTGGCTAAAAGTTTGGTTTTAGTTCAGAATAATCAATATGTAGAACCAGAAATCATTTCTGAGATTTGTCCTGAAATGTCCACTTTTATACGCACTGAATCACAGGGAAGTGGGATGTCCTTGACAGGTATTTGTTGGATGAATCAAGTTCAGTTAATTTTATTTCTCCATTAGAAGTTCATACATGCTCATTAATTGCTCCTGAATCATGGTTGATTATTAAACTTGAATGATGAAGTGGATTTCAAGAAAGTGCAAAAACCAAATATCCATAACTTTGCATGATCTGATGGGATCGATAAAAAAAAGGCCGTGGTGCTAGGCTTGAGAGACAATATGTATGATGGAACATTGAAGCATATTTATGTTTATTCTAGAGAAAGCCTTTGGGAATACAATATTACTGCATTTTTTATTAAGCCTTTTATGGTAGTACTGTAAATGTACCTCTTATTTCTGAATTTCAGTCTTTACATTGCTCTTGACGTCTGTTTGGTCGCTCTTTCTTCAGGTATGTCATCTGTGCTGAATGATTTGCACAAACGAAGATTTCTTCCTGCAATCAGCCAAAACAATTCCTATAATGAACTGCCTAAAGACTCTGATCATTCCAAAGACTTGGAATTTGTTCGGGAAGCTCAGCAAATAGAAACAACTGAGCAAATTTTAGTTGCACCAGAATACGATGTTGGTGAAACAAGAGCTCCATCATGCCTTTCTTTAACTGAGGGAATGATAATTCCTTCTAAAACTGATGATATTTCTTTTCCCGATACCATCAATGATGCTGCTGTAGTTGCAGAAGGTAATGCTGATTACCCACTTTCCATGCAGCAATTAGTTGACGAAATCGTCCAACCTAGAGATACTTCTTCTGTGATGAACGAGGAGGCACAGCATAGTTTGGAAAATGCTTCTGCTGTAAGTTTAGATTATACCCATGATGATTCAAAGGGAAGGATTGTTGAAAACAATGCACTTTCAATTGTGAATGATCCTAGAACGGATACAGGGGCTCATGATTCTAGGCCTCTGGACACTGCATCCCTAAATGAACAAGAAGATATCAATGTTGTTGCCACGAGCACATGTCCACCGGGTGATGCATCCCTAAATGAACAAGAAGGTATCAACATGGTTGCCAAAGGTTTAAATTCTGAGGTTTCGGTGTTTGCGGCAGATAATGTATTCCATGAGTCTGATCCTCCTTTGACAACCAATTTATTAACCATTATCTCACAAGGAAACACTTCTTCCCAAGATGTTATCATGGATGATGCAGTTGATAAATTCCCTGCGACTGTTAATCAATCTGAGAATGGAAGTGTTTTGAATGTTACAGTGGAGGATGAAGGGCAGAAATCCATCCATAGTGAGGGGAACCTAGCTGCTGGTGATAGCTCCTCAAAAATAACAGAAATGGCTTCTTTATCTCCCACTCGAGCAAATATTGGAAGTGAAAATGTTCCATCAGCTGTGGGTGAAAACTCTAGTTTTCCAGAATTTAACTTAGAAGGTGGTATGGTTGTTGAAAGCACTCCCACGGATGTAGCTACTGCAAAAGATTATAGTGTAAGATCCTGTTTCAATAATGATATGACAATTATGCCTGCATGATAATAGTTTTAAGCTGATTTGGGAGTAGTTTGTGAATATTTTTCACTAGTCCATTTTTGTCATGTTTTCACTATGCAATATGCATAAAGTTTGCTTGAAAGGATTGCATACTTGCAGTTAGGATTTTGTACAAGCATGTTGTGTGCTTTTTCTAATTCAATAACCCACTAAATTTTATTGCATTGAGGTCTTCCTGCTGCTGATTCACTGTTTTTTTAATCAACGCAGGACTTCTGCAGCACAATTGACGACAATGACACAGGTAATCTTTTATTTAATTTCCTCAAGTTTTACAGTTCATTAATTTTCTCTTCGATGTGACCATCAAGGTTGTCATGTGAAACATGCCATATACTAATAACCTTCTACCTATGATACCTATACTAACTCAGTAAATCAGTAGACCAATCAGCATGCTATACATATTGCTTATACTCTTACGCAGAGGATTTTGATATTTTGATTTATTGGTTTTAATTCAAAGCTGACTTGCTTAGATCAACCCAGTTGTTTTTTGCACTATGATACGGTCCAATTTAGTTTAGAAACTGAGTTTTGCTTGTCCAACGGTCTCATACCAAGATTTGTGAGCAAACTAACCATTCTAACTTGGCTCCTTAATGAGCTAAGTTTGGGCTTTAGTTTTAGGATCCAATAGAAAACTAACCATTTTAGCTAATGAACAAACTTATCTTGTGTTCAAAAGCTAGCTTTAAAACAAGCACATGAACGGGCTGGCTCATTTGAACTTTTCTGCAAACTCAATTGTTCATTTATAGATTCCTAAACGTGACTCTCATAAGAAACCTCATGCATTTTTGACATGTCTATGCTCAGTTTACTTTGTTACATGTACATTTGTAGAAGTGTTATTTAAATTTGTAGGGGAGCCAGTATAATTGTTGCCATTAAAACAATGAATAATAAAGTTTGTGTTTTGCATAACTTTGTCTTCTATGTTTCCCAGAGTTTCTTAACGTAGACGATGAGGCTGACTATCATGAAGAAGGAGATGATGCCGAGCCTGCTGAAGATGCATCACTGGATAACAGTGGTTGGTCTTCAAGGACAAGGTGGGTCTTTTTGTAAACCTTTCATGTGTTTTAGTAAGTTTATTGGCTCTGTATCCCGACTAAGGCACTAATGAAAATGTATCAGAGGCGTTGCTCGCTACCTGAAAAAAGTGTTCGATGACGAATCTGGGCACGGGAGGAAATCCGTTGCTATGGACCTCCTTATCGCACGCAAAAGTCGCAAAGAAGCATCGAGAATGTTCTTCGAAACTCTGGTATACCAATCTCCTTTCTTCTATCTAGCTTTCAAATTTAAGCCAGTCACTATCTACATTTCTCCTTGGCACCTTTTTACCACTAGCAAATGCTTCAAGGCTCATAATGTACTATTCCATTGTGATTATCCCAATACATTATGTATGCAATCCTTAGATACACTACCATTTTCTGAATTTTTTTTTTTTTTTTGGTAACTATACAATTTTGGGCCTTGCAGGTTCTGAAAACAAAAGATTATATACATGTAGAACAAGAGAACTCTTCCGGGTTCATCACCATACTACCAAGACCAAAGCTTCTGAAAGCAGAGTTCTAATTTATAATGGTGTGCCCGGAAAGCTATGTTCATGTAAATTTCAGCTTTTCATTACATCCATATGCTTACTCCACCCCTATTAATTGTCAAGTCACCCCTTTTTTATATATAAATAATATTTTTGTTGTTTACCCTTTTGCTTCTTGTAAGCTCCTAGTTGGGGTGGAACATAGTTAGCTCATTGTATTATTAGTACACTAATTAAATATTTGTGTCTGTGTAATTTAAATCATCTCATGGTTGTAGTTAATACAAGTCAAGAGTCTACATATTGCAGCTAGAGATTTGTCATCATCATGAAGCTCGTGTTTATTCTTTTAGATCATTTCACTAGGCAGATTGCAAGTTCATGGTCGATGAGACATAAATGATCATAAAGATTCAATGAAGAAATAGATAGCACTACGAGAAACTCCAAGCAGGAAAATGAAACTCTACAATACATTATCGAGCTGAATCAAGGATCATTGAAGCAAACTGAAAACGAAACTCCAAGACATTTTAGGTTTTCAATGGAAACACACGTTCATTGCGGCAAGAGATCTAGAGAATAGGTCGCAAGATGAGAAAAACATAGAGCGAAGGGTAAAAGGGAAACCTCGATGTGCTTGCGTAACAAGGAAGAAAGGGTCGTTGTAGATCTTGGCTGAGTTTCTCATCCCCACGGCGAGTCCGGCGACGCGGCGGCGACCTCAATACCGAGCGGCGGCAGGATCGTGTGAAGGGGACGGGGGAGCACGGAGACGTAATTTATAGAAATTGCAATTTGTCATATTTATAAAACGCACCCTCCTTTATTTTTAGTGATAGAAAACACCTCTTCATTGTCCAATTTATGAGAAAGCACCTCTAATTTTGATGAAATTACTATATATTTTCTCAGAATTTACGGTGTCGTTCTGTGGATTGACTATCAGTTTGAGGTATGTTTACTTTGATCGAAAAGTGGAGGGATGAATTATAGGAGAAAATGGATTTCTAAAATTGAATCATCGAGTTAATTTTCAAATGTTGAAATGTTGAATCGTCTACTACGAATGATTTTCGATTTATTCTGATGATCGATGAGAAATTTCTATAGGATTGAATCGATCGGCTTCAAAATTAGTCGAGCTAAAGATCTTGATAAAAAAATTATTATAACCCGGTGCACAAAGCTTCCGTCACGCGGGGTACCGAAGAAGGAATCCATTGTACACAGTCTTACCTTATTTTTTTTTGCAAGAGGTTGTTTCCATGATTTGAACCTGTGATCTCTTGGTCACAAGGCAACAACTTTATCAAGAGCTAAAGATCTTGATATCTAACAAAATAAAAAAGTAAATGGATGAAAAATCCAAGGGAGTTGAATTTGTCTAAGGTGCTAAGGATCTCGATGTGAGATTTAAAATTTTCATTTGGATTCAAAAAGGTCTATGTCATTTGTGGTCAACGAATCAAGATATAGCCTCCATAATTTATCTCCTTTCACTATCATCGATGAAAGACACTAGGATGAACATAATGGTCTTTTTGCTATAAACAACAATACAAGTAGTTTATAGGCAAATAAATTTTATTGCACTTGCACGAGTTGTTGCCTAATAGACCCATGTTAGTTACCCTTGTTTATAGTTGCCTTGTATTAAATCCCATATTGGAAGTACAATCAAGAGTTCTACCTCGAATATACATAGAAAAGATCATAAATTTATAAGAGAAAAATATATATTCATTGAAATGAGATCTTCTGGATAGAAGCCTAAAAATAAAACTATAAGAGTTTAAGTTCAAAGTGAACAATATCATACCATTGTTGAGATATATAAATTTTATCAATCTTAACAATTGATATTAAAGTCATGGTCCAAGTCAAGCCATGTAAGTGGAATAGTAATCTTGAATGAAAGAAGTAGAGACTCTCATGTCTAAATCAAAAGGGTCAAATATCATCAGGAAAATTAGACCACTAATAAGAAGACCTGGTGGGTCAAAACTAGACAGAAGTTTAGTTTGGTCAAAAAGCTTAGTGAGTTAGATACCAGATAGGAAATCCACTTGAATCAGAAAGATCGGACAACTAACAGAAAAACCTAGTGGATTAGACACAAGGTATGAAACTTAGTTGGGTCAAGGAAAACTTGATAGATTGAGAATCAGATATCAAGCAGAGAAAATCTTTCGAGAATAAATGAACTTGAAGGGGAGGGTCTGATATAATCCTTCATTTGAGAGGGGGGTTGTTGGCAGTACAATCAAAATTTCACATTGGAAAGACATGAAAAAAATCATAAAGAATTAAGCCCAAAGAGAATAATATATTAACTTATAAGATGAAAAAATATTTCTATTGGTATAAGACCTTTTGAGTGAAAATTTAAAATAAAATCACGAGGGATTAGGCTTAAAGTGAACAATATTATACTACGACGAAGATATATAAATTTTATCATTCCTAACATCCGAAATATCAAATTTCAAGGGATTTCCTACATCCGAATTAGGAAATCTTGCATAGATAGGTTTGCACTCGATTGAACTTAATATCAAGTTGCTAATGTAGTGTTTGGTTTGTAGAAATTTTTTTATTTTTCATTTTTATTTTCTGAGAAAATAAAAAAATAATATTTGGTTGGCGTTTTTCATTTTCATTTTCTGAGATAATTTTTTTTTTTAAATTGAAAAACAAAAAAAACTATTTTTTTATTTTTCAAAAAATAGAAAACGCGGACCTAACCAAACAACCCCTAAGTGACGTTCGGAAAAAATTTAGAACTCAAACTATTTATTTTGACCACTTTCTTTGAAGGTAAATTCACTAAATACTTATGTTTGGTTTAAATTTATAATAGGTTTTAAACAATTTCGATTTATAAAATAAAGACTCAATTTAAACTAATAATTATTTTAATTATCTGATTAAAATATTATTGACTTTTATACTATAAAAGACGGCCAATATATCCTACACTAGCTAACAGTGAACAGTCGACTCCGTGTCTATCCATTCATCCGTCCTCCCCCCTCTAGTAAACAGACCTGGGGGTAAGACCTGGCCACGGTCCGGGTTCGGTCCAGGTCCGGATCGAAACCGTCGGGTCCAGGTTGACAAAATATCGACCCTTAATCGGCCTGCTCGTGGCCGGTTACGGTCCGGGTCATGGAACCGCCGGTTCCGGTTCGGGTCTGGGTCCGGGTCAAGTCCGAGTCAAGCCCGTGTCGTTTTGGTACTGCCCGTGTCGTGACGGACAGAGAGCAACACGCCTCGGCTGTCTGTGCGACACGCCCGTGTCGTGACGGACAGAGAGCAACACGTCTCGGCTGTGTGACACGCCCGTGTCGTGTAACGGGAAAACAACGACACGCCTATGTCGGATGTGCGATACGCCCGTGCTCGGCCACGAAATCCCATTAATTTTTTTTTTTAAATGTCGGTTTTTTTGTTTTCCGGTTCGATTTTTTAAAAAATCGGGACCGGACCGCCTAATAGGCGGTCCGGGTCAAACTCGTTGACCCGGTTAATCGGACCGTTGACCACGGTCCGGTTCCGGGTCGAATCCGGGTTTGACCCGGACCTTGGCCAGGTCCGGGGGGGGTTAATTAGGGTTCTTCGCCTATTAAAGTCCGCGGCACGCTGACTCACGCCGCCGCTGCTGCTTCGCGAGATCGAACCCTAGTCGCCACCAAAGACGTTCCAAGATGGTATTCTTCAATCGTTGTCTCTGAGATTTAGCGATTGAGCAGAAAAAACATTTGAGCTGCAGTGGATTCTGGTTTATATTTGTTTTGGATCTCATCTTGTAAATTTAGATGTAGTAAATCGATATCTGAACTCGCTTGGTGCAATTATCTTCTCGATTTATCTGATCTTTCTTCGTTCGACTTATTGGAGAAGAATCATATCGGCTGAATCTTTCACCACTTAGAGATCAAGACGTTTCTACGGTTCCAATTATGATTTTTGGTTTCTACAACTTGCAGCCGAAGCAGATCCATGAGATCAAGGATTTCCTTCTCACGGCTAGAAGGAAAGATGCGCGATCGGTGAAGATTAAGAGAGGAAAGGACGTCGTCAAGTTCAAAGTTCGCTGCTCCAAGTACCTCTACACTCTGTGCGTGTTTGACTCTGAGAAGGCGAACAAGTTGAAGCAATCTCTTCCTCCAGGTTGGTTAAATTACTGAATAGCTTTGATTGATCTACGAGTAAAGCTTCTCATAATTACTTGAAGATTTAGTGACTTCCATCATAGTGCCCTTTTTAAAGAGTTCTACACAAACAAAATGACAAGTTGAACTATTGAATATTTAGTTTTTTGCTACCGACCATCTGAACTTTGATCACTAGCCAATGACATAGGCAGGTAATTTGGTTTCTCAATCAGCAAGAGTTAAGCAGCTAATGAATCTACCTTTACAAGTCTCAATGAGTTGCAACAGTAATCCATGTTTCAAGGTCTCAGGTTCATCTATCCTAAACAAGCATTTGTAGGTGTCTGATACCCCACCCCATTTTTGAATAATTGTTCACATGCAGTTGGATGTTCAATCACCAGTTACCATTGCAAGAAAGTAAATTTGTTTTTGTTAAACCAGTTTATCAAGTTACCACTATAGCATCCATAGATTATCCTGTATGAGCATGAACATAGGTGTTTAATATCTCATATTCTTAAGAGCTAAGCAGCTAGTGACAGTGATCCATGTTTCAAGGACTCAAGTCCATGTTCGCTGCACGAGCATTTGTAAGTGTCTGATACACCATCTTCAAATTAGCTCGACATGCAGTTCGATGTTTAATCGCTAGTTACCATTGCAATAAAGTAAATTTGTGTTTGGTAAACCAGCTTATCAAGCTACCACTATATCATCCATAAATTCTCCTGCATAAATATGAATAAAGGTGTTAGATATCTCATATTCTTAAGAGCTAAGCGGCTAATGAATCTACCTTCACAAATCACAATGAGTTGCAACAGTAATCCAGGTTTCAAGGATTCAGGTCCATGTATGCAAAAAAAAAATTGTTTGCTAAGCCAGCTAGCTACGCAACTGCTACTTCCATAGATTATTGTGCACAAATAGTAATCTAGGTGTTTGATATCTCATTTTCTTTAAGTTCTTATCCGCGATCAATTGGAGATGGATATTGCACCCACATGAGTCGGTCACCTATTATTGTTGCTATCTTGATGGATCTATTTATTGAAATTTATCTAAGTTCAACACTAGATGACAACCAAAGAAGGCTTAGTTCACGAAACAAGATAAAATTTATTTAAATATAAATGATGATATAGTAAGGCACAAGTTCAATAGTATAGGAAGATTTATATAGTCAATCCCATCGAATGGAATAAAACTTGATTGTTGTTGCTGCTAAAAGTTTATTTATTTTATTTGCTTGTTTTTTATAGGTTTGAGCGTCCAAGAAATCTGAAGATGCAGCTTCAAACTCCTCGAGTGGCCCTAGGTTTGAGTTTATTTCTTTTCAGCATAGTGGTATTTATGGTCTCCTTTATTGAATGGATTGTCACTGTCCTAATGTATTTGAAGGATCATATTTGAGCTATTATTGTTATGCCGAGGAATCTACATGCATTTGCTTATTTGGAATGTGCAAGGTTTGAGTTCATCCTCTTGTTTTATCACATTTTGTCCCATTTTATGAATTGTAGTTCCATGTTTTTTGAGATGAGCCTATGTTGCTGAAAAACATTGTGATTTCCAGAACCACATTAGTAGTCTTACAGTTACAATTTGATAAAATATTTATTTCATTTCGATGGACTTTTACTGTTTAGAATGCAAATGTGAATAAATAAGTTTTGAATATGCATTAAAAATTAAATGGTAATATATCCATTCGCTTGAAATGCTCCACCCGGATGAACAAGATGAGACCACTATTGTGCTATTGGAGGCCGCCGAGATTTAATTATGCCGTTGAACGTTCATTGTAACCTTTGTAGGGTTATTAGAGCAATCATTTTATCTAAATGCACTTGCACAAGTTAAAATATAAAAAAAGTCAAATTACTGCCCTTGGGGCATGGTGTGGCAATATAATTTTTCATATAATAAAAATTAAGAATCATCACATTAACAGTCATTTTAATTGTCCTTGATTGAAAAGAAGATAAATTGAGCGTGGGGCATGAACGTGAACTCTGTCTAAATAGATTTGAGCCTTCAAAGAGATCAATTTTTATTTAGAAAAAAATTTATAAATATGTTGGCTAATTTTTCATATAATAAAAAATTAAAAAATTTAGGTGCAGTTAATCAATTTTCTACAATAGAATTAATCAATATTCGGTAACAGAATTAATTAAATAAAATACTATTAGTCAATATTTTACAATACAATAGTAGTCAAATAAAATATTATCAAGGACAGTTTATCAACTATCTAATTTTGATCTCCGAAATCCAACGCCTAGGTTATCATCTTGCCATTTTTTTTCCCAAAAAAAAAAAAAAAAAAATCTCTCCTATCTTATTTATCTTTATCAAACTTTTGATCCTTCGATCTATCTAAACTTTTTGTTTAGCATGTGATCCTTGACCTCTACTATCATCCATAATTATTATAAAAAAAAATAAATTACGAGGATTATTTTATACAATTAAAACTAATACGATGAAAGAATAAATATCTTGATAAATTTTAGGGCTCTGTATATCAGATGTTTTGTATCTATATCAAATCAAAAAATTTGGACATTTAAATCATTAATATATAAGTTAAACTGCCGTTTTTTTTTAAATTGCGGCGGAACTTTAAACACCTCTGGTCTTTTCTCTTTTTGCTGTCGTAAAATTTTCTTTTTTTGCTATTGTAAAATATTGACTTTGCAATTAGAGTCGTAAATGAATAAGTATTTATTAATAAATTTGATATATATCAAAGTTAATTAATAAATAAATTTGATTATATATGTGTTTGATTTATTAATGTTCAAAAATAATATTCATGAACAAATTTATTTAAAAATTATTTCTAACAATTCACACATAACGGGCAAATAATATTAATGATTACTGAACAGTTGCAAAATTTAATCTTTTGGAAAATTTAAAAGAGTATTTGATTGGCATTTTTCTATTTTCATTTTTTTAGAAAACGAATTCGTATTTTTCATCTCTATTTTTCAAAAAATAAAAAAATATTTTCTAAAAAAACTGAAAAATAAAAAATAATCATTTTTTATTTTTATTTTCGTTTTTCAAAAAATAAAAATATTTTTAGAAAAATTAAAAAAACTTATTTTTTATTTTCTGAAAAAAAAAAATAGAAAATTCTATACGAACCAAACGGCCAATAAGAACGTTAGAAATTTTCCTCTTATGGATGTAAATTCATTCTAGGATCCACAAAGATTGCCTCGAAAAGTAATTGATTTTGGCTGGTAATGCAGTATGCTAATCTCATCCTTGAAGGGCTCATCATTACAGACTAGAGAACCAGAACAACTCGAATTATGTCTTATTTTGAAGGCTTCAAGGTTGACGATGCTCGCTTCTTCGATGAGTTTGACTTGGACGAATCTTGTTTCTTCTCAGGCTCGACGGTCTTTTTCCTGTCCTTCCGTTCCCTTTTCTTTAGAGCATTCATGTGCGCTTTAAGAACAGTTGCATAAGAAGCTTGGAATTTCTGGTATTCCTTTGCCGAAAGCTAGCAGCACATTTATGAAAAAAATGACCAGTCAGTGGCATTCGAAAGCAACCATCAAGGACTTGAAACAAAGACATCTCAACATTTTCAAATGAGATAGAGCATAAGTGATCTAATCTGACACAATTCAAATTCTTACCAAAAGTAATAACAACAACCAATGGGATGTAAACTTTGTTTTCATGTTACTTTTCAGATCCTTTGGGCCAAAATGAGCACCCAATCAGTATAAGCAATGTGAAAAAGAAACACAATTAAAAAAATGTATAATCTCCAGTTGAATGTTTGTATCCAATCCTAACTACATGTTAGTCTTAGACTTTCAGTTCTTTAGCAAGTAACAAAAAATAAAATCTATGATACTCACCTTATACGTGTCTTTAATTGAATGCCTATAGCAATGACTGTAATATTGTCCCCACGGAGATGACGTGGTGGTTAAAATACGACGGTCCTTACAGAAGTGACATGAATCGATTCTGAAGGAGATCTAAAATTCTTTTCTAAATTTAGATGATCCTCATATGTCTTGACCACCACATCAAGACTCATATGACCCTCCATGATTTATCACCCTCACCATGGCCGTAGGACAGGCCGATAGGAGCTGCTAGGTTGACAATTCCAACCTTGTGCAGACTGTAGTATTTGGAAAGTCATAAAGGTTGCCATTCAGATGTGGCATGCTACCATTTCAGGAACTGAATTACGTGGCTATCCTTTAAATACTTTGCACAAGATGGAAAATGCAACCATAAGTAAATGAATTTTTTCTACTTGCTTGTTATTCTAAAGAAGGCATCAAATTAACAACAAAGTATTACTTGGTTTTGCATATATTTTAACCACGTTGTCCTATGTATCTAAGCCAATCTATTCCAGTACACATGAAATTAACTTCATCAGAAGGAGAGGGAGGGCAACTCACATCCTCCTTCAAAGAGGTTGCTCAAGTCTTTTCTTAACCGCGTCAAAGGTCAGCCAGGGACTGCTTATCCCAGATCAGATTTTTAGTATAAATATATTCATCAAGGGCATGTGTTATTGATTGTCACAAAGGATGAGAAGACCTACATATGATGAAATCAAAGCACCTCTTTAGTATTGGAGATTTGAGGGCGCTGGGCCTGATGGCTATGGATCTAAATTCTTCAAACAATCATGGGCAATGGTAAAAACAAATTTTATTGTTGCTTTAAGAATTTTTCCAAACAGTCAAACTAATTAGACAATGAAATCATTCCTTGATAGCTCTTGTGCCCAAGTCCACCCATGAAAGTAAAGTACCAGATTATAAACCTATCTCTTGTTACACAGTTTTCTACGAGGTGATATCTAAATTGTTAGATGCCCCTAGTAGAAGTTTCTGGTCATATCTTGATTCCAACATAGGTGGCATTTATGAAAGGTCGCCTCATTACAAACAATATTCATCTAGCTCATGAGAAACTGTAACAGGAAGCGGCTATCACTCATCCTGAAAGTAGACCTACAGAAAACTTTTGACTCTGTAAATTGGGATTTCTTGATAAATGCACTCATAGAACTTCAATTCCCTATGGAATTCATATTTTGGATTATGTAGTGTGTTACCATTGCATCATTCTCCTTGGCAATTAATGGTGACATGTATAAGCACTTCGATGGAGCTCAGGGATTATGACAAGAAAATCTTTTATCACCTTGTGTGTTTGGCATATGTGTTGAGGTTCTTAGTTAACAGTTGCACTATCACACATCTAGATCAAACTTCAAGTTCCATTCCAAATGTGCTCATTAGATGGTCACGCATTTGGCCTATGCAGTTTACCTTCTCTTATTTGCCAAAAGAGATGCATTGTCAATGAGGATGCTGACTATGTGCTTGCAGGAGTTTGGAGATATGGGAAGCCTTTTGTTGAACCAGCTGAAGTTCAATTTGTATATGGCTGGGATGAATGAGCAGACTAGATAGGGAGTACTCTCCATCACAGGGTTCCAAGAGGGTACTATGCCTTTCAAGTATTTTGCAATTCCTTTGAGTTCAGAGAGGTTCCCGATCTCCAATCACAACCCACTGCTAGACTCTCTAGTTAAAATGATTAATTCATGGTCCTAGAAGACACTGTGCTACACTGGGAAGACGCAGCTTATCATCTCAATGTTTCAGACAGTGGAGTGTTTCTGGCTTTACACCCTTCCAATACTGCATATTGTTACTGGCCGCATTTATAGCATATGTCAAGCCTTCATGTGGATTTCAAAGTGCCCTTCGATATTATGGGCTGAGATGTGCAAGTCGAGATGGAGGTTTGGTATTCAGAGATCTTAAGGCGTGGAATTTGGCTTTGTGATCAAGTGGATTCATCACAACTACCTGAGCAAATCAAACCTTTGGACCTAGCAGGCTAAGCATGTAGACTCCCCTCTGTTCAAGAAGCTCATGCAAATACGGGACAACATTCTCTTAGTAGTTGGGACTGTTAGAGGCTGGCAAGTTAGTTTGGTCAATGGGATAATGGGATGGCAAAGATGTATGACTTTTTTAGAAGACCAAACTCCAACAAGCCATGGGCTAGTATGGTGTGGAAGAATTCTCTACAGCCGAGCCATGCATTACACTATGGATGTTAGCACATAGGAGACTATCTACGAGGGACCGTCAGCCTTATCTTGATGACGGCACATGCTTTATATGTCAATGGGAGGCAGAGACACAAAAGCACACATTTTTTAGATGTGGAGCTGTGGCAAAGGTATGGAGGAGGATCATAGCATTACTTCACATGCGCTAGGAGATGTCCAGTTATGGGAGGATGTTTAAACTCTTCAAGAGACATTATAGAAGATGAAATAGCTTAGCGAAGGCTCGACACCTTGCAGTTTCATCTATGATTCATCATGTGTAGCTAGTCAAGCATAGATGCTTGTTTGAGGGAGTGAGGTTTGATGTAGAAAGAGCGGTTAGATTGGTACACATGCATGTATATCGGTCCTTAGGTGTTTACTTTGATTTGATGCTTTATCAAATGTGAGTAGTCCCCAGGCCTACATTGTACATTCTGACTTACATATATAAACAAGCTCATTTACCTATAAAAAAATGCAAAATTATCAAAAATTGTTAATGATCTTAATACAAAATGATTGAATGAAACCCCAAGAAATGCCCTGCTTTGGAACAATGAATAGCACTAGGTAACTCGAAGGTTGAAAATTTAAAAATAGGATCATTCTTAAAGATAACACCGCTTCCACGCCTTCAATTTTGCATACTTATCTTCATGCGGAATGCAATTCAACAAACCAACACCAATCAAAAAATAGTAGATTTTGTTTATTGAATGGAGTGAGAAAAAACTTTGTATAATTGTCTAAGATTCATTCTAATCAAGTTACAGGCCGATAGGGAAAGCTGAACATTTCAATATGCCACATTAATTTTAGTAGAAGCAAACTATCATATCCCTTTTAATACATCACTCATCTTTCTAGTGACAAAAATTGTTTTAGGAAATCATGAAGATTAGAGATAGATAAGAAAAGTGCTAACAGCTTCCATTTTTAATTCAACTTTCTTCAGAAGGCGACCTATGTATATTGCATTTAGGTTTGAGGTGTTCCCCTAGGAACAGTAGATTCACCAGTGATTAGTAGAAGATGCAAGGATATCAAACATTTCAGTTAGCAAAACTGCGTGCCATTTTTCATTTCATTGTAATTAATTGGTCTACTTGTCAATTCTTTAAACTGAGATAGTAAAACATGTTCATAATCTAGTTCATGCCAATGAATTAATTGACACATCAGGCAAAAAAGCAACTAAACTAAATCATGACTTTTCCTTGAAAGTTGAAACTAATTATAACAGAAAATCAGTGTTCTTATTTTAGGCACACCATTACCTCTTCAGAGTAGCAGACACAGTGCTATCATAATACAATAATGACCTGATTCACTTAAGTAAACTATGGTGGGGATTGGCCAGTCCAACTCCAGTATTTTTTTTGTTATCGACAATGTCAGATACCAGATGCACAAACATGAAGAAGAACATGAAAAGAAAGGTAGATAGGAAAGAAAGAAAAAACTGGTTAAAAAGCTGAAAAGGCTAATCCAATGTGTTATTCCACCAAAATTTATAGAAATAGAATAACTATTCATAGGAATAGAATAACAATTCCTGTGAACCAAATGCTGGTATAGTTGAATTGATTAGAGTAAAGATACAATTAAATTGATTAGAGTAATTTTAATTAAAGAAAACACTAGTTATAGTGATAAAAATAAATTTGATTGATTTGAATTTGAATATTATGATATATCTTTGCATGGAGGTCAACAGGCCCCAAATAGTTGGATGGTTTTAATGAAGGCGGCACCTTTAGATGGGCAGTGCTAAAGAAATCCTATTTCATTTTTTGATGACCAAACACCACAAGACACAAGTTACAATTGTAAGCAAAGTAGATTAGTCAGGAAGAAAAAACAAAAGAATTATGATATTGCTATAAAAACATAGCTTAATGATAGTTACAATGAAGAAGTTTTTCCAAAAGATTAGAGAAAAGTTCATCACAGTATAGCTAACCATCTGGGCCATTCAGAGTACAAATTAAACAAACCGCTAAATGAAAAGAAAATTTAATAATGAAATTATTGGCCAGACCCATCTATGTTGCAGACTCAATATAAATCAATAAGCCAAAGTATGATAAAATATCAACTAGAGTCTTTCCAGAAGTATTTGAAATGTAGGAAAGAATAATATGCTTTCCAACAAACAATATGTGGAACAACGACTACAGCTTGATAAATGATGACTGAATAATAATCAAAGAAACAAACGACAAAAAATTGAAAAATGTACAAACTCCTTCATATCTTACTGGAATGAGGTTGGAATTCCGATATGGTTAGCCATAAACTGAAATGAAGGATAATCTTACTAGTTATTCATGGGCTGAAAGAGGAAAAATCCTACAAAATTCCTATTTCCAATTGCACAGGCAGCATAAACTGTGGAGTTCATCTCACCAGGAATAATAAGAGTAGCATACATTATGGAAAGTTAATCCAGGAAATAAGCAATCGAAACAGAAGCAATCTAAAACAACAACTTTCCTACTATTCCTCCAAAATGCTTCTAAAAAAATCTCAAATACTGCAAGGGACCATGAAAGATGTCCATGAGTGTCATCATCATTGCAAAAGATACATTATGCTTTGGGGAAGAAAGAAAGACAAAATGGTGAAGAAAATGTATGAACAAATGAATCAAAAGCATATAAAGCAATTAACCTCCATAGCACTTAACTAGTATAGAACAGACATAAAATATCACACCCCAAATTTTAACAAGCACTTAACTATTTTCCAATGGTGCAAACAATGATTGATAAGCATGCATATTTTTTAAATATTAGAAGTTAAGACACAATGTTCATCAGCTAAGACCTTACCGAAGTAGAGATGGTCTTCTTGCCGTCAGTGGCACGGACAAGGCAACGATACTCAATTGGTTGCCCACTAGTCTCCATTTTGTTCCTAGTTGCCTTGCACTTCATAGATGCTATTTGTGGGGGGAAAGGGCAAAAAAACAAACAACCAAAAAAAAGACCTCATAAATAACATTTCTATATATTCCATCTTAAAAATTGAAACTTAGGTAAAAGTAGCTGGTGAAAAAAAAAAAGGAAAATCGATCAACTAACAACGCTTGAGGGTGACCCAGATAGATCCTTTCTCTGTTGAGCGCTCAAACATGCTAGTAAGCTCATTAAGAAACGGGTCTGGCTGCAGAAGAACCTGAACATCGATTGAACAAAGAGACAATAAATGAGAAAAAAAAGCCCATTCAACTATGCTAGCGAAACGGAAAACTTTTTTTTTTCCCCCTTTGGCTTCAAAGGAAAACCCTCATTGTCAAGAAACACTATGCGACTATTTACTGAGAGATCGAAAAAGGAGACTGAATTGGGGGCAGATAATTTCCCAAGCACAAAACTAAGAACCGTCAGATGCAATACCGTAATAATGTGCAAAAAGAAAATTTTAAAGGAAGAAATGCAACAAATAGATGGATATATTTGATCGAAAGGAACTAATAGATCTTTCGACAAGAGAGAGAAAAAATATAAAAGATTTTCTGCAAATTGAGAAAACAAACAAACCTAGAACTGAAATGGTCTGCAAACCATAAAGAACAAAACAATTGATCCACCAAAACGATCCAGATAATACCAGATCAAAAACGTCGAAAGAAAAAACAAGTATGGAACCGAAAAGGACGCCATCAGAGCACGATATCGGAGCAAAATCAAGTCAAATTAGAGAAAAAACAATAGGAAAAATTGCAGCAGAAACGGCGGCGAAAGCAAGAAGCTTACCATCTTTCAATGGACTCCGATCCGACGAATCAAGCAACGCTTTCCTCCTTCGTTCGCCGCTTTTAAGCTTCCGATCCAAGGAACACACAGCGCCGCCGAGTCCGGCCGATTTGGGTTGGGCTCCGAATCGATATCTCGACCGTTCGTACGGCTCCAAATTGTATCCGCTGCCGTCAAACGGACAGCCTCCATTCTCGACCGTTCGATCAACTGATAAATGGGCCAAAAAGGAATCTGGCTCTTTACGGGCCGAAATGCTCTTTAATATTTTTCCATTCTCCTGCCCTTAAAATAAATAATTAAAAAAAATAAATAGATAACATTTAAAAATCATCTAAAACAATTAATTGTCATCAAATAAACTATTAAATTGCAGTTAAAAAAATGATAACACTCCTCCGCAATAGATGGATTAAATTGAAAAAATCGATCAAATTGATCGAATTTGAAAGTTCGGTTTGGTACAATCGAAAATTTAATTTTTTATTAAAAAATATGAATTTATTTGAGTTTTTCGATTCGATTTCAAATTTGAACCGAAAAAATTTGATTTTACTGAACCAATCGATTTTAATGAAGTAGTCATCGTTATAGACCATCGATCGGTGATTGACGATCGATCCATTTATTTGAGTCGTCGATCAAGAAATACTGCATCTTACACTATATCCAATCGACTAATTGAATCATCAATCGACTGATTTGAGCCATCAGTGGATTGTTTGTAAAAAATCAGTTTTTTTTTTATTTTTAATCGAAAACATTGATTTTTTTTTTTTTTTTGCCAAATCGATTTGATTTGATGAAAAATTTCGATCGATTTGATTTAGTAAAAAAACCCGTTTATTCAATTTTGGTCTTAATCGATTCGGTCAGTTCGATTTTAACCGATTGCACACTCCTATCCATATCTATAAACAAAAATTGAAATCATCAATTTAGTAGTCCTCATCGATCTATTTCATGATCATTGTGAAAGAGATAAATTACGAATGACTTTATAAATCTTGACATGATGATCAAAATACGTGAAGAAGATCATCTAAATACCTCTTTATCGTCCCCACATTATCATGGAGAAAGAAATAAATCATAATGTCTCCCGGGGATGGCTCGATAGTAAACGCAAGGTGACGCTTGCGAGGATGTTCGAGTTCAAAACCAGACGAGGGGTCTAAAATTCCTCCTGGGCTGAATACTCTTCCTTGCGCTTACCACCGAGTTAATAGGCCAAAAGCTCCCCCGCGATTTACTCCCTCACAGTATCCGAGGGATCGATCGGTGGAAGTCTCTAAGTTGAGGATTCCAATTTTTTTTGTGAAGAAATAGATCATAATAATTGAACGGTCTTTTAAGTGAAAGAGTATTTTATTTATAAAAAAAAATTAATTTATCCATTGCAATAATTTTAACATCTAAATATCAAAGAAAATATTATATAAACTATTCAAAATTCCTAAGCTCTCTGTAAGCTGATTGGAAAATTCATTCCAACCTGAGTCATTTAAAGGGCCGAAGTGAATTTTAAAAAATATATTGATGAATTATTTTTAAGTTATTTATATTTTTTGAGGACTCTTTTAAAAAGACATTTAACCTATTTTAAAAATAAGTCCGAAGCGATAGTCTCTTTGATCTTACATTAGATACGGCTCTGAACTTGAGTAATATTTTTTTTTTCTTTCAAAATGAAGCATTTCATTTTTTTTATAATTTTCTAATGGTTCCCAGTTTCAAATTTATTTATTTTTTCGTTCTATTTTAGCCTTTGCATTCATTCATTGATAGTCATCTCCTACTATTTCCACTTTAAGTGAACGAGTTTGGACTCTTACGAGTTGCTCAACGACCCCTTTAAACGTGAATAGTACTTAAAATTATTGTACCTTTTCAGTGAATAGTACTTAAAATTAAAATCTCTTTGTTTTTTATTGCAAAAGAGGATAATATTCACTCAAACGTTCTTCGATCGGTCTCATGACAATTAAAAAAAATAAAAAATAAGTCGACTTTTAATCGTATCAATATTTAATCACAATCAAAATTAAATATCCTAATTGATATTTCTGAACAATAAAAATTAATCATTGCTCCAGAGATACAGTGTAATGGCAAAAACGAAAAGATATCCCACAAAAAAACACAGTTCGATTCTCTACCGAGATAATGTTCGACGATGAATTTTGAAAAAAATCCACAAGAGTGATTCTCTGTGCAGGAGTTTGCCTGACGGATAGAGTAAGACTTGACATTAGACAGTCTTTTAGAGATGATACAACTGCGAAATTCGAATTGGATCGTCATGCTGTGAGCGCTTCTTTAATATACTAAAGCAGTCAGTGAAAATCGAATTGGATCGTCAAACTATGAGCACTTATTTGATATACTCAAGTAGTCGGTGCATATCCACAGAAGCTCTGGTCCCTTCCGATTCAATTGTCAAATAGACGTCCTCATATCCCCATATGATCGTAGGATTGAACTGATCATCTCATAAATTAATCAGCTCGATCAAAAATAATAATAATAATAATTGATCTTTTTTTTATTGGCACCAGGATATCCAAATCTTCGATTCAATTAATTTCTGAAGTGATCGGTCCTGCCCCACAAATTTTTAGGACGTCTCGTCAATAGTTGATTCATGTAAGATAGAAGCTCAAGTAATTTTTATCGTCCATCAAAAATAAATCAGAGAAGTATTCGAATGATGTCACGGTAAAAAATCGAACCGTATTATATTTTTTTATGAAATAATCTTCACTTTTACGGTTACACCGTACTCCAAGGACAATAATTGAGCATTGTTCATTCGATACAAAAATGTACCTGCGGATGCATTAAAACCCCTTGTTTTCTATTCGCACAGTGAAGGATAAGCTCAATTTGGTGTTCAGTCCCTTTTCGTCGTTGCTTTATTTTTAATTGTGGGGCTCAAATTATGTCTTTTCCCCCAAATTTTGGGGCACAAATTTAACATAATTGAGCTTCTCATCCACCTAACAAATTTGCTTTAATCGATCTATTTCTGAGTTGGCCATGTTGCCAAAAGGTCCACGTCCTCTTCCATCTTTGTTTTGTTTGTACGCTGTTTGTCCTTTGATGGGGAAGGGAAGAGAAGGGAAGGGGGGTCAAATAGTAATAATCACTTCTACGAGGATTTTGAGGGGAAAAGAAAATTCTTTTATTAACGAAGACCAACTTCTTCTGCTATTTTAATTTCGATCCCCTATGTTTTAATGTAGGAGTGCAAACGAATTCATTTGAAAAAAAAAATATTTGATTCGTATTTTAAATTATAAAAATTTAATTCGCCAGCTAAATTCGAATAGGAATTTATTTATTTTTACATAATTTTAATTTAAATATTCTCAAATTAAAATAAAAAATATTTCGAATCAAACTCAAATTTAAATTATTTCCAACTATAATTCAATCGTATTCGAATTTTATATTTAAGAGTCCAAATTTGAATATCGTATATATTTTTTCAAGTTCGAAGTTAAATATCGATATTTTTATATTATTATTATTATTTTTATTAGCAATAGATATTCATCTTTGCTTGACTAATCTTGGGGATGATTGATCTGATTCGACCCTTACATATATCTGATAAGGTGACAAGATATATTTTATTGATTATCATGAGTAAATTAGGAAAGTATTTATACCTTAGTAACTAAGTCAGTGCAATACCTTAGTAACTCAATTTGAAAAGATAAATTTTCAATTCGTATTTGATTCAAGGTCACTTGTTAAAAAAATTTTAGAATTCAAAATTAAATTTATCTCAATAAAAAATCAGTTAATATGTAAGATACCATTCTACTTTACCGTTATATCGTACCACGTGGAATTATTTTTATATTATTTATTTGCACTTATTGTTTCTATAATAATAATGCAAGTTTAGGAGGAGTTGAATAATCTTCCCTCTCTCGTTTTAGAAACATCCCATAAAATATTTCAAATGATTGTTCTATTTGCAAAAATGCTCCTTGAATTTGTCAGATTTTATTTGCCGCATGACGCTGCAAGCTTAACTTGAATCAGAGTATTTTATTTGTCTCTCGGGATGGCTCGATGATAAATATAAGGTGACGTTTGTGAGGATGTTCAAATTCGAAATCAGACGAGGAATTTAAAACTCCTCTGAGTTGAAATATCCTTTCTTATGTTTACCATCGAATTATGGGCCAAAGATCCATTTGCGATTTAGTTCCCTCATAAATGGTCGAAGGACGATCGGTGAGGACCACTGATTGACGGTTCAAATATTTTGCGAGGGTATTTTGCAAATGCAGGGTAGATTTCGAGAACTTTTGTAGGAAATTGATATTTTTAAACTGTAAGAGGGAGCAAAATGAATTTTTCCTCAGAATTCTATCGGTTTTCAAATATAAAACCCTCGATTTGAGTCTGTGCTCTGCACTGGTTTTCCCGTACCAAGCAGAGAGAGAGAGAGAGAGAGGGAGGGAGAGAGAGGCGATGGTCGGTGATTTCATGCTGCATGTCGACTCGGTCGTCGGATCGGAGGCGTGCTTGGAAGCTTCTCGCTGCGGCAAAGGGTCGCTGGCGTCATACGGCGTTACTTCGGTGCCGGGTTGCTCGGTGAGCCGGATTAGCAATGGCGATAGTAAGAAGGGAGGCGAAGTGGTTGAGTGCAGGATTTGCCAAGAGGAAGGGGACGAATGCGACTTGGAATCCCCTTGTGCTTGTACTGGAACCCTCAAGGTATCTGTATCCTCCTCAAGGTTCTGGTAGAATTTTCCTCCGTTAATCGCAGTGTTGTGTTTCAAAAGTCTTTTTTTAAAAAAAAAAAGTAAAAGAAAATAAAATGTGGTTTTGCTTTCACTTTGTGAATTAGGTTAGTATCGTTTGTTTCCATAGAAGGAAAATGTGCATATGACTTTTAGAATTAAGTGGTAAAAGTTAAAGAATCAAAAATAAAATATATCCAAGGAGAGAGTAGAAATATTAGGAGAAATGCTCTTATGGATTGGTGCAGTTGGTAATTGTATGGATGCTTGTGACATGAGGTCTTAGGATAAATTCTCAGCGGGTGCTAAATGCCTCATTAGGCTCCTGACCTCCTCCATGCAAAGGAACCACTGTGTCATAACAAAGCTCTCCGTAATTTACTTCTCTTTATTAAATCTCGTTAGGCTCCTGATCTCCTCCATGCAAAGGAACCACTGTGTCATAGCAAAGCTCCCTGTGATTTACTACTCTTAAAAAGTCTCGTTAGGCTCCTGACCTCCTCCATGCAAAGGAACCACTATGTCATAGCAAAGATCCCTGTGATTTACTACTCTTTATTAAGTCGGGAGGTCAGCCATGAGGAGTGTTTGGCGTGAGTGTTATCACGTTTTGCCACAGGAATATTAGGAAAAATACACGGTGACTCGAATACAATATTGGATAAGATGACATTAAAATTGAAAATAATAGCCAAGAATATACTCAGTGAGTCAAAGGGGCGTGTACCATCAAATAAAGAATTTTAGTGGTGAAATAAGAAAATATAAAAAAAAGTGAGAAAAACGAATAGTCTATACGGTATTATGCACTTGTAAGAATGAGAAAATTTTAAAAAATTATACAATACACCAGACAGAGGCCAAGAAATAGTGAATGAAGCCAAGAATGAAATTTTTGAACATTTATATCGATAGCTAAATTCAAAAGAAAGGAAAAGAAGTAGAATAGTTAAAGCTAAAAAGAGGAAGACAATATATGTTATCCAAATAAGATGCATTAAAGATAAATGCAATAGGGTACTATTGAATGATAAAGAAATAAAAGAATAATGGAAGAGGTATTTTCATCAAATTTTTAATGAAGATTTAGATGATCAACTTAACTTAGGTAATTTAAATAGGTCAAAGGAGTATAGAAATTTAAATTTTTATTATAGAATTCAAACTTCAGAAGTAGAACAGGTTTTAAATGAGATACAAAATAGAAAAGGAGTTGAACTAGATGATACTCCAATAGAGATATGGGAGTGTCTAGGGAAGTAAGACATTGAATGACTTACAAAGTTATTCAACCTGATATTGAAAACGAAAAAATTTTTGAACAATGGAGGGTAAGTACTTTAGTTATCTTGCATAAACACAAAAGAGATGTATAAAATTATGCAAATTATAAGGGTATTAAACTAATGAGTTATATCATATAATTTTAGGAAAGAGTAGTAGAAAAAAAATAAGGAGATCACGATGATTGAAAATCAATTTGAATTTATGCTTGGAAGGTTGACAATAGAAGCTATATAATTTCTTTGGCAACCAATTGAAAAGTATTGAAAAAACTTACACATGATATTTGTCGATCTAAAAAAAGCTTATGATAGAGTCCCATGAGAAATTAAATAGAGAATTTTAAAAAAGAAAAGTGTCAACGTATATTGGAATAATTAAGAATATGTATAAGGATGCAATGATAAGAGTAAAGACTCTAGACAGATTAACCGAAGTGTTTCTCATAAAGATAAGGTTACATCAAAGATTAGTTTGAAGTCTTTATCTTTTTACGCTAATTATGTACGAACTCAATAGACACATCCAAGATATTTTATCATGGTGCATGTTGTTTACACTTTACAGATGATGTTATTTTAATAGATAAGATTCGTGAAAGAGTAATTGTTAAACTTAAATCTTAACGGAAAATATTAGAAGTGAAAGGATTTAGCCTTAGTAGAGTAAAAACAGAATATATGAAATTTAAGTTTACAATAGTAGACGTAATAAAATAATTGTTAAGATGGGAGATGACGAGTTATCTGTAATTGAGAGTTTTAAATATTTAAGATTAATTTTATAAAAGGATAGAAAGATTAAGAGAGATGTTTTATATAGAATACATATAGAATAGTTGAAATGGAGGTGAGCGTTAGCTATTCTTTGTCATCGTAAAGAAAAATTCTACAAAATGACAATTAAATCTGCTATGTTATAGGGAGTTGAATGCTAGATTATGATTCGAGCACATGAGTAGAAGATGAGAATTATATAGATGAGGATGTTAAAGTGGATGTGCAGACATTTAAGGATGGACAACATAAAAAATAAGAATATTAGAGAGAAAGTTGAAATTGCATCTATTGAGGAAAAATTTTAGAAGACACGTTTAAAATTGTTCGGATATGTACTTAGACAATTAATAAATGTTTCAATTAGACGATGTGAAAGTATAACAAGTATGCACATCAAATGAGGAAGAGGAAGACCAAAGAAGACTTGGTTAGCAACGATCAAATTTATTTAAATATGAATGATGATATAGTTGGGGATAGAGCCCAATAGCGTAGAAAATTTCATATAGCCGACTCCACCTAGTGGAATAAGATTTGGTTGTTAATATTGTTATTTTGTGAATTAGTAACTTGGATTCTCATGTATTTTAGATATGCAATCTCTGTTTTTGTACATGTAGAAGATTCAATGAACTATTACTTGGCATTGTTTGTCTGAAGGAATAAATCCCATAGTTATTCATTTTCCCCCTCTTTTTGGATTTTGTTTATGTGTTTTACTTGTCCTTGTCATCTCAGGTTGATGGCTTTTCAGAAAATAATATTATGTAGTGTTTGACAACTCATTGTATGGCCATACTTGATAGACATTCTTTTCAAAAGCTCTCAAAATAGAAGCATTGTGGGGGACCAAGGTTCATATAATTGCTGCCAAACTCGGTTTCTTATTCTTGTCATATGCTTCTCCTGCACAATCTCTTTTTGATTCCTCTTTGTATCCGTTTGTATCATTATAGAACCCTACAATTATAGCAGAACACTATTGCATTAATAAGAAACTGTAATTTCATAGTACTTTCCTGCCTTTTTGATGGAAAATTACTGCCACTCAATTTAACATATATCAATTTCTGGAAGAGAATTAACTGAATATAAGGAAACAAATAACATTACCATGCGATAATCATTCTAGCAGAGTATTAGAGTTAAGGTCCCACTTCTGTTTCTCAACTTTGGCAACAAACTTTTACACGATTTCAACTTTTTGTCGCAACTTCTTTGGTTTTCCAAGTTTTTCTTTGTAAAGATGGGGTAGTTATTATTTTCACAATCATGTGATTTCTGGGAGACTTATTTTGTCTGTTCGTTAGTTTTTTTCCCCATTTGATGGTAAATTGGTATTGTAACAGTCTGGTAATTATTTCACTTTTTTGTATTGGTTTATACAGTTTGCCCATAGAAAATGTATACAGAAATGGTGCAACAAGAAAGGGAATATCACTTGTGAAATCTGCAGCCAGGTTACTGTCCAAATGATTCTGAGAATGTACACCATGTTTAGCATGTTTTTCTATTTTTTTTAATAAATAGATTACTGAAAAAAACTTCTATAATAGGCTTTTGCTCCAGATTATGTTTCCTCCTCAAGTGAAATTGGTCCCGATATGACAATTGATATCAGGTACTTGCTAATACTTATATTATGTACAAGCATAAAAATGCTCGAAATTGTTTGAAATATATTGTAGGTTTTTGGTTGAATTTTTTGATTAGGTTCTTTGAAGTTTGAACAACTACCAAACTTATAATATTTATGCCAAATAACATTTATATTTAGAAATTACATCAAACACCGTAGACACAATTAAGTTCATGTAGTTCATCTTCAATTCATAAGAATTTTATGCACAGTTGCCCACTGTGAACGCTTCTACAAAACTCTTTTTGACAAGACTACTTAGCGAACAGAAGAAAGAAAGTTTTACTGATTTAAATTTTTTTAACCTAACTTTCTTTAATGTGTTTTGCTATTTATTAATGCTGTATATATATGTTTAAAGTGTCCATCACAACTTGTCTTTGGTATTTTTACCCCCACTTTTGGTGCTTTCTTTAGTCGAAAGATGGGGCTTAAATAATAATTGGAAAAATCAGCTATTGATATGGATTGCCTATGCTAGATTGGTGCAATGGTTGATCTAAGAAATCAGCATTTCACAAAGATTGAGGGAAAGTATAGAGAAACTAGGGATTCAAAGAAACTAACTAGAAATGAATTATATTACATTAAAAAATTAATTCAATTCATTGAAATTTGGTCAAATTGGGAGTGAAAATGGATGAAATCAAGTTAAAACTTGATCAAATTGAGATGACTTCAAAAAAGCAGTTTGATTCTTAGGGAACTTCAAAGAAAGGAGAAAAAAACATCACCACCCTTTAAATTGCTTAGCCTTGATTACTATGAATCTAGGACCAGTCATTCAACTCACTCATCCATCTTTCTCTTGCGTTCATACTCACCCATTTTCTCTCGCTTGCTATTGATAGCTTGCTTTTTTGTGGACCGACAGAGCTTATTATGGATCAAGAGAATGCGATAATCTTTTGTAATCAGCAGCAATTCTAAAATTACCCCTTCTAGTAAAAGACCAATTTGAATTTGGTTAGAGAGTCGACTAAACTGTGTAACATTCAATAATAAATAAATACAGCTTTTATTATAAAATACATTAACATGTTATTGAGAAATCTTTGGTAAAAATATTATTATTAATGATTGTGATTTATTGTTATTATTTATTTATGTCATCTTGATAAATATGACATTATTTGTATATTGCATTATTAACAATTGGATGATAAAAATTCTTCTTAAAATTTTAGAACATCTATTGTAATCTATTTATAAATGCTTTTACTATCTGTCTTATTTTTAATTTTTTCCATTCTGATTTCACTATTCCTACTGCTCCAGTGCAACTAATACTTTGATTTTTCTGCTATGTGATTTTGGTCCTGATATCATTTAGATAACTATGTCTTAAATATAGCAATAAAATAGAGTTGACAGTTGGATGCATTGTGGAGGTATGCTTACCTGTTCAAAGAACATTAGGTAAGTCTATTGCAGAATAGCAGATAAGATACAGTGTGGAGGATCCATAAATGAAGTCATTGACATAGGATGGAGGAAGATGGGAGGAGGAAAAACTAGTGAGGTGGTTGTGGGGAACCAGAGGGTGGAAGGAAGGAGAGAACACCACGAAGAGGAAGGAGTAGCAGGTAGAGGGTAGGGGAGGATGCTGAGGAAGGATCTGTCACATTTGAACCATTAGCAGTGGGGATTGCTACAGAAGTAGAGGTTGGAGGAGAGGATGAACCAAGTGGATACTGAGGGTGATGGATAGAGGAGAGGGATGGTGGCTTTGAGATCAAATCTGGATCTTGTGTAGTAGACTTTATGGTGTATATTAGACAATTAAGTTCTTCAGATAGTAATAAACGTCTGGATGACTCTATAAGCTACTTTTTCTTAGTTTTGTTAGGCATCGTATTAAATTTGGGAAGTTATTGCTTATGTCTGCTGACCAATGACTCATGATTTTGGAATCTCTATCTGTCATATTATCTATAATTCAAATGATTTGGTCATTAAGGAGTTATGTATTCTAGTTAGTGCAGGAGTTGTATCTTTATGCTACTCAATTAAATGCCTATATTATAATCAGAATTCATTAGGTATAATTGATGTGTTTTAAAATTAGGAAGTTTTTAAATTTGGAAGTTTAGAAGTTGTGAATTTTTATTTGGAGAAGTCAAGACAAAATAGGAAAATTTATATTTTAGTAGGATAAGTTATTTCAGGAAGTAATTATTTGTTACTAAGTAGCTAGGGGATAGATAATTTATCGTCTAATTTTTAGGGGAATAGGCCAATGTTAGGGTCTTTAAAAGAGTCCTCAACTCCCTCTTGTTATCTTATCTGCCAAATTAACGAAAATTTTAATTTTCTATATTTTTATTTCTCTGTGTGCAGCAGTACTACATTTGAACCACTTAAGCTGTTTGTTACTTGTCATGGGAATTCCTCAAATTAATGATATGTTTTTTCTTCTCTACAAATTCTTAAATCACGAATCTAATCATAACTCACTATCTTCCCAGGCAAAGTTGGAGTTCACAATTTGACCTTCGAGAGTCACATTTGCTTGCCATCTCAGCTGCAGAACAGGAATTGCTAAATGCAGATTATGAAGATTATGCTGCTGCTAGTTCCCGTGGGATCGCTTTTTGTCATACAGTTGCTCTAATTGTATGCTTGATTGTTTTTCACAACTCAAGTGTCCCTTCCATCTAAGTATGAAATTTCTAATTTGTTTCTGGCCTTTTACAGTTGATGTTGCTTCTCTTTATCCGACAAGTTCTTAATGCGATGAAGGAAGTTGGAATGATGCAGGACATATCATCAATATGTGATGTAAGATGATTTTATGCTCCTTCCTTATAACTGTTAGGTCATTTTCCTTGAGACTGAAAAAGTTGGGGATGGAAAAAGTAGGTGATAGAAAAGATGAGAACTATAATTTTTTCCTTGTTTTCTTGGGAATAAAAAGTTCAAGGGAAAAATTTCTTGAAGAAGTTAAATGTCTCCAAATCAACCAAACCCCGTCTGGCCAAAAGGGCAGCTCGGTGCACGAAGCTTCTGCCATGTGGAGTCCCTGGAAAGGGTCTATTGTACACAATCTTGCTCTGTTTTGCAAGAGATTGTTTTCAGGACTCGAATCCGTAACCTCTAGATCACAAGGCAACAATTTTACCGTTGCGCCAAGGCTCCTCGTCTGACCAAAACTAGTAAAAAATTTTTTTGATATAACTTTTCTCATGTGGTTGACTGTGATTGGTGACATCGCTTTTTTCATGTGATTTTCCATCCTTATAGGAAACATGTGGAACAGAATATTTTTATTGGATATCCACAGCCTTTTTTTTCTGAGTATTGGTATTTTTTTCATCTCATTTCCTTCCCCATAGGAGACCAGCCTTAGGTTGCGAAATGTGAATACTCTTCTAGTAATTTAGTTATACAGAGTAAAGAATGTTATAATTTTTTTTTAAACTAAAATACCAACTATACGATAAATTATTAAGCATCGATGTTATCACACTTTTCCAACATCATCACACAATATCACAAAACTATGTTGGAAAATCATATCAGGAAGTTGTGATATAAAAGATTGACATTGACTTGCCTGATAACTCGAACAAAATGGACTATATTTATGTAGCTGAATGTGGTTAAGCTCTAATTTCTTGAGATTTAGTGGTTAAGCTCAAATTTCTAGTGTATAAACCTTTTTAGTATTTTATCATTGTAAGCTAAGCTCAAATTTCATTGGATGGCATTTCCCTCTAACCTGTACATATTTAGAGAGAAGACTCTTTTGACCAAATCTGTTAACTTGAGATGTTTTTGTATAGAAAGGCATCTCATTGTACTTTAGTGTTCTTGCCTTCTAACTCTTGTTTTTGATTAAGATGTATTTTTATTTCATGCACTGACTTCAGTTTTGCTATAAATACTTAGACAAGTATCTGAAAGGATTATTTGGATTTCTATTTTGGAAGTAAGTTGGTAATCACGGTGAAGTTCATTTAGTAGAAACATTGGCGTAGCACAACTAATGGATGAAGAGGAAAGTTATCAATTCTCATTAAGAGAAAAAGAAATTGGAAATTGTATTAACTCAAAAGCTTGTCCATTATTATTAGATCCTAACCCCCCTTTTCATAATTCAATAACAAGATCTATTTTTTATAAAATAACAAACATTTCTAATTAAACCCTAGATTTTTCTTAAAGTAAATAACTTCTTTAAAAGTTTCAACAAATTATAAAAATCGATAACTTGAACAACTTTGAATAATTCTAAATAGAATTAAATTCTTGATTGCATTAAGAAGGCATAGAAATTTAGTTAGAGCTCGAGAATGGGTGAGAAGAGAGAATTAATGATGATGGTGAAATAAAATGATGAAAAGTAGAGATGACAATTAAATTCAGTGGAGGAAACAATGTTATTAGGCGAAAATAAAATGACAATAAAAAGTGACGAGGGAGAAGATGAAGCAATACTTATGATGAGGTTGTGGTGGGTAGATTAAAATGGCAGTCCGGTGCACAAAGTTTTCGCCATATGGGGTTCGAGAAAAGGTCTATTGTATACAGTTTTATCTTGCTTTGTAAGAAACTATTTTTCGAACTCAAATCCGTGACTTTTAAGTCATAAGACAATAACTTTACCATTGTGTCAAGGCTCCCCTTCTAAAATAGGTGCAACACGAGGACTTCCCGGGGAGTCACCCATTCTAATACTGCTACCACCCAAACACGCTTAACTTTAAGTTCTCGTGGGTAGATTGGTAGCAAAAAAAAAAAAAAAAAAAAAAGGAATAATGATCATTCAAAGAGGGAATAGAACATGTTGAATAGTAACAGCGGATGAAGGTATGGTAGGATGACGATGGTGGAGGGAAAAATGATGATAAGGAAAAACAATAACAAAGAGGATAAATGCCGGTATTGATACCAAATTAAGAATTCAACTATTATATCATTTGATTTGATGCCACAAAATGAAAGATAAAGATACAATCAAAAGTTATTGATCCTCACTCAAAGTGAAAGAAATTGAAAATTATATTAACTTAAAGATCCTAACCTCTTTTTATAGTCGGATAATATGACCCATTCTTTATAAATCTTAATTATCCTAACTAAAACCTAGCACACTTTTTGAAAAAAAAAACTTAACAACTTTTTTAAAAGTTCTAACAAATTATAAAAATTAATAACTTTGACAACTTCGAATAATTCTAAATAGAATTAAATTTTTTACTACAGTAAGCATGAGTCTTGTTTTAGCCTTCATTTTGAATCAGATAGTTAGACCTTAGATAATTTACAGGGAATCTACTCAGAGCTGATGCAAATAGGTTAGTTATAACAGGACATAAACCATCAATTAGATCCTCTTTTGACCTTATTTTAAACTAATTTTATCAAACGGATCTACTTAATTAATATGAACAAAAAATGGGAAAAAAGTGAAGAAGTATCCTGCTGACTACCATGCAACTGTTTATGGAAGATTAGTTTTAGATCTTATGCATTTCCTGAGAGTTATCCAAAAGTGAAATACATCAACGCTTGTCTTGCTATTTATATTCTAATAGTACCAAACTACCAATGAATAGTAATACATGCTTTGGAAATTAGATCAAGTTGATCATCAACTATTTTCAAGATAATCTAACCCCCAGACGACTAATTTCATTTTAATTACTGTAAATCAAAACGATGACAACTTTCTTGCTAGCAATTAACCCTGAACTTGAAATCCAATATAACTAGAAATTCAGTCTTCATGTTAATTATTACCTCTTGAGTAAAAAAAAACAAAAGATATGATCCTTTTTTCAATCATGTTTTTTTGTCATTTTGCTTATCATGTTAAAGTTTAATAGGCTTTATCCTTCTCCTGTATATCTTCTGATATAAGCATATGCTAGATTCAGTTGATTCCTTTTTCAATTTAAATCAATGAAATGTCCAATATGTGATCAACACAACATGAGATGATATTTATGCAATATAAACTTAATTTTGCAATAGGACACAGATTTTACTCTCCTATTTTCATGGTAGCATATTATGGAGAATTCCATGTAAAATACGCAAACGGTTCTCTCTTTTACTTGTAGGTATCTCTCCAGGTTGCTGGCCTTTTCCTTCCTTGTTATGTAATAGCTCGTTCCTGCTACATTCGGAGACGGCAGGTATGTCTTGAATATGAAAAATGAAATTTTATGCATTTTAAGTAGAGTTGGTTATATTAGACACAATTTGACAACACAATCTAATCTGAAACACGGTAATTGAAACAAAATTCGAAATGGACACAATACAAATGTATAAATGTGATGACACGAATTTATTATTTTACAATACATTTTTTTAATAAAAAAAACTAATACCTCAACATAATTTTTAGACAAGTTAGTTGTCACGCTTCACACGAGCTAGGCTTGCTGCGAGGCTAGCTTCACTCGCCACATGTGAATTGCAATATTGCTAGAACAATATATATACAAAACTAACCAAACTAACTAAATGCATACCTCTAAATAAAATTCACTAGTACTATGATATCAAACGACATATATCATAACTGAATCGAAGGAACATAAATTAATAATTAACTAGGATCTTTATTTTTAGCCAATTTAAGAATATTAATTTTTTATCATAAATTTCTCTTAAATCACCTCTTAGACAAATTCATCATTACTATTATTTTCTCATTTATTTACATACAAGTATTCTTGATTTAATTTATCAATCCACATATATACGATATATGATAGACGATCCACAATTTGCCTAGTAAAGGATGTATCACATATATATAGATAAACAATTTATAATTCATTTAGTAAAGATGTATTGTATACACGTAATGGGAACAATTCACATCCACCTAATACGAAATACATCACAAGTATATATAAAAGATGAACGACCTACAATTCACAAGTAAATATATATCATATATACATAGGGTGATTAACCTACAATCCACCCAATACGAAATACATCAGGTGTGTGTGTGTATATAAATATAAAATCCACCCGAATGCATCTCATATAGAATAAAGTGAACGACTCACAATCCATCCTGTGAGAAAAATATCTCATATATACTAGTTGAAGCCTACGCATGCACGAAAGACTCGAGGGTCCTTTTTGAGTGCAAAGCCAATGTGTCATCATAAGTAATAAATTTTATTTTGTTAATTCAATACACAACATATCAAACACAGCGGAAACATACTACAGATAAAACAAGATACAAAGACCCAACTGTGCACTCCGGAGTGACTTGATACAACAAGAATCATAATAGAAACCACAACAACGGCCAAATACATACAATACGTTCGTATATCACAAATACAGAAACAATACAGGCTAAAACTCAAAACAATAATACGGAATACATCAATCCACAAGAATACAACAAATCGTAAATAAACCTCCATCCGTTCGGTGTGAGATGGGATCGGTGGCGAGCTCGAACGCGTCAAGGAATCCTCTACACATTACAGGCAGGCGTGAAGCCGAAGTCCCGGGGTGGTGAGTATAAACTCAAGGGTAATATGTAGAGAGTGCATGAACATATAGGGTAAAGAGATCTACAAGTATACATGTGAAGATCTACAGGTATACAACATGAGTCCAATAGACATACAGTCCTATCCAAATCTAATAGCAAGTAACCACAGTATATTCATACTCAATGTATATACTAAACTGATCAACTGAACATGAAGTAATGTACCAACGTACCTGACAGTCTGCAATACCATAAGCTATATCATCCTGAACAGATTTACAATAACATAACCCATATAACGTACCAAGTCAATCCTATACCTGACCAATACTCAGATATATGAACAGTATATAATCACCTGTAATAACATCCCGGTCCATACCACACTATAACATGACGCTAATCAAATGCATACAACAATCTGGACCAATCCATATATCATGCTCAACACACAGCAGTATATAATATGCAAATGACATGTATCATGATGAACAAACATATGCAACAAACAAATACAACATCTCACAGGCATATGTAAAACATATATCGAATACATGCATACATATATATCAGCAATGCATATGCATGGTCATTGTCTGCGGACCCGTCCAACCACGACCCTAGAGTGGCCAGGATGGCACGACAATGACAACTATCCCGACTCCAGCTACCACTACTCTCGAGTGGCCGAGTTGGGTAGTATGACTGGTAGCTAGCCGCCATAGAGCTATATGCTACCCTAGGGGCCCCTGTTGCAAGCGACTCTAG
The DNA here is from genome assembly GCA_025175895.1 of Wurfbainia villosa. Lineage (NCBI taxonomy): Eukaryota > Viridiplantae > Streptophyta > Magnoliopsida > Zingiberales > Zingiberaceae > Wurfbainia > Wurfbainia villosa. The sequence continues at coordinate 6,162,219 of JAKLTH010000238.1, forward strand.
CTATCACTACCCATGAGTGACCAAGTGCTGCACGTCAGGACAAACTGCACGCCACTCTAGCTACCACTGTCTATAGTGGCCGAGCGCGACACATCTAATGCTCTGCCCTCAACCCTGCTACCACTACCCCGAGTAGTCGGGGAGGCAGGATGACTGACGACCCGTCTCAACCACAAGGGAGAGACCCGTCAACACACGTACATGCAAATGTAATGATGCATAGCTCCATATAGGTATCCTCGCAACACTCCCTATCCCACGGGGAGTCCTGGTCAACCAATAGTCAACTATGCAAGGACTACACTCCACAAGACTCTTTCTATCGCACAAAGAGTTATACGCATCTGACAGTCAATTACGCTAAGACCTCTAGTCAGCAACGAGATACTATCGATCGTCCATATAACCATACACAGGCACACAATCCATAATGAATATACCATCACGCTAGGACCTCTAATCCATGGTCATATACTGACAATCACACATTTATCTAAGCACAGACAACTAAATCCACCATAGATGCACCACTAATACGGGTATGATATAACAATCTACTCTATAATCCAATCCATCACCTAACCCTAGTGATGTAACACAGTAACCCAATCTGAGGTCACAAAGATAACCCTAACCACATATACTTACTGAACATCTATCAGCTAACACATAATAGGGTTTATAGTTCCGATTCGTGCTAGATAATCAATGAAGTAACAGAGTATATATCTCAAAGGTCAAAGGCAGTACAAGCATATGATTAAACATGAGTGGATTTAAGGTAAACAGGTATAAACATATATCCAAATTCATGCACTGGAATTTGGTCAAAACTACCGGACCAGGTAGATATTACCCACCTGATACGAAGCTTGAATAATCTTCACGGTCGTGGACCTGCTTCGTATCCCAAACCTGCACATAATAGCAAACAATGATTAAATACAAGTATCCAACAAGTGTAGGAACTAAGCACTACATCGTTCCTATACTCGCATCCTTTCCTCACCTACGAGTTATAACCTCGAACACACACCTCTCGTAACCCTAAACCTATCATCTCCAAAATCCACAAGATTATCAACGCTCAGAGTAATCTAAGCTTATCCCAATATCCAAATCACATACTACAGGTCCGAAACACCCTGCGCAGAACAAGATAAGAAGGGGAAAAACAGAGTTCATATCGGAACTACACTCAATATTGCATTCACCCAAAGCATAGAGCAGTTTATCAATATATTCTACAGTCATGGCAGTTACCTCCCCAACAACCAGATCAATCAATAATCCACCAGATTAACAATAACCCCTCCAAAATCAACTACAACACATAACAACGAAATGATCACCAACTATTATTAGATCAAACTCACCTTGTTCCGATTCACTTTTCCCTTACGAATCTGAAAGAATATCCCCTTATCAATTAATTCCCTTGATAAATCCAAGAGTAATATCCCTGCACAATCAATTTCATAGCTATATCACACAACCAAATTGATACTGACCTTACTACCGATACCACCACAACACAACAACCATTACCGAAATCAAATAGATCCCTAATGAACCATTAACCAACACTCCAAAACAAGCTATAACGCAACATACCTTCCCGTTCCAACCTTATCCGCCGGATCTCTCTCTTGGCCTCGACATTGACTCGCGAAGTGGACCAAGGTCATCTGTGAGCTGGCCAAACAGATACAGGTGGAGGTAGCACGCGATTGAAGAAGGAGAGAAAGCAAACAAAGCTTAAGGGAGCGGCTCACCGGATCGGAGTTAAAAATGGAGATATGTAGAAATGGCCTAGCTCCGGATGCCGGCGAGCTCAGGTGGCGGCGGCGGCGACACTTGTTGCCGTTGGACCGGAAGAAGAGTCGGTGAAGGGAAACAGAGGAGTTGGCTGGAGATCGGGGTGGAATCGGGATGACAACCGAGCATGGACGCGGCGAAGAAGAATCGATGACGGTCGACTGTAGAAATCGCAAGAAGATGGAGCATCGGCGATCCAAGGCGACTGCGACGATTGAGGAGCTCGCGGTGGTCGTTGACGAAGAAGACAAGCGGCGGTGATGGAGAAGAGGAGACGCCGATGAGCTGAGCTTCGAGATCCCAGGCGACTGCTAAATCGAGATCGGCGTCCAAGGAAATCAGCCGCGGCGACGAAACAGGGAAGAACTCGCGCGATCGGGATTTAGGGAGAAGAAATCGCGGCTGGGAAAAACAATTGGGTTCGGGAATTTGATTAAGGCCGATCCTATTTATATAAGTAATTAAACCTTAGGTTTAATTAATTGAACCTTAATCAATCTCATTAATCCAATGATCCCCAATTGGATTTAAACTCTCCTAGGAATTCTATTTAAATTTTAGAAAAACTCTCAAAATTTTCCTATAAAATTCTGCAGTATAATTTCTTAGTTAATCAGTCTTTCCCTTTATTTATTTATTTATTTTTTTTTCCCGTATCTTACAAGTCATCACACCACTCCTTGGAGTGTGGAGCTAAGACTCTACATTGCACATAGTCACCCAGCTCTTTCAAAGGGCAGAGCGGAAGTTCTATACAAGTAGTCACACAACTCTTTCAGAGGGCGGAGCCCGAAGCTCTAGACTACAAGTAGTTACACAACTCATTTAGAGGGCAAAGTCGAAATTCCATACTACAAGTTATCACGTAGCTCTTTCAAAGGGCGAAATTCAAAATTCTAAACTACAAATAGTCATGTAACTCTTAAAAAGGACAGAGTCGAAGCTCTATCTTACAAGTAGCTCATTCAATTTTATACTTATTAAATTATAATTTATTTACATCTCAATTTTTTCAGTGTTCATAGAGGGATTCATATTCCTTTAAACCACTTTCCTAAGATTTTCATTTTCTATCAATCCTAGCATCTTTTTTTGTTTAATAACAATGACACATAAGTGTAAAAAAGGAAAAAAAAAGATCAAAAAGGGCAAGCCATTCAAAAAATAAGTAATAAAGGCAAGAGTGTAGAGTGGTTTTTTAAAATAAATTAAATCACCCTAAGAGATTTATCACTAACCCAGTTTTATTATGCAATATTTTCTTTTGGAATTCTCCCTTTTAAAATAACATATTTGGTTAGTCTCATAATTATGGTTTGCCAATTTTAATCTTGCACAAGAAAAATGCCAAATAGAATTAAGCAGGAACAACCCACCTTAATTGAAGAAATTCACATCCTCATCAACCACTCAAAGCATCTACATGCTCCCTTAATAATTAGATCCACAGGTTATAAATCAATACGAGCATGGATTCAACTCTATAGTACCTTATAACCGGACCTCTAGAAAAGGTAAACTAAATAATTTTCTCAATTCTTGAAACTCATATGTTATATTGTCCCTTATAAGTGAAAGGATTGATTAGGATAGATAGAGACGAAGTGCTTCTTCCACGGGAATGGTGATGGCTTCCAAAAAAGGTCGTAATTGCATCCACCACAGAAAGAGAAGCAATGACTATTAGGCAAAATTGCGAAGAAGGGAGGGAGGGGAGCCGACACAAAGAAACCACTTTGGAATAAACCGTAACTCTAAACTCCTCAAATATATAAACACCTTGAAAGCTCTAAACCATGTGAACCAAGAATATAATTGAAGCAAACCAAATCATCTAATTTGACCTCGGAAATCCTAAACCATGTGAACCAAACCTAAATTATCTATCTAATTTGGTTCAGCCCTAACTTATCCAAACCAACCCAAATCAATTAATTTGTTTCAACACCAACATATCCAATTCAATTTGAATTTGAATTCAATGTGATTACAAATAAAATTTAATCACTTAATAATGTTTCATTATTTTTTTAAAGATACAACATAAGTTATTCTTATACTTTATAAAATTATATTTTATATGCATATATAATTATTTTTACATTATTTTATATAATTTTATATTGATCCAAATGATATAATCCCTTTATGACACAGCCTGATACGAATTGAGCATAATGTACATTATGAACCCATACATGTCTCCTGTAATCATATGGGTGTGCTGAAACAATCATAACAATGTGATTGGTTATTTGGTTTGTAAAAAATGGCATGTCTCCCTCTTGTACAATTACTGGGCAGCACATGCCTTCCTAAGGCATACTGGCCTACCTACTCGAACTCGGTATGCATATCGACTCTGGGTGTAGATTCTAAGTGTTTGACATGGTTACTTATAAAACATTTTATATGTAGTCATTAGAGATATCAGGTGCCCAATAAGAGTGATGGTGTCCGAGTTACATTTGATAGGGATACGAAGGAGATAATGAATGATGTGTCTAAACAGAGTTGTATCGCGTGTCAACTCGGAGAGATCGTGATCAAATATTTGTATTCGATATGGATATGAAGGGGGTAATGGTGAGTCCTAATGTCAAAGTTACTAAGGAATATTCAGTAAACCAGAAATTCTGAATCAACCGGATTCAAAAATTCACATTTTTCGTTCTTGATTGGATCGCGAATTCTTTTTTTGTTTTCTCTTTCTAACTTGACCCAACCCAACCACAAGCAACGCAAAACTAAATTGACTCAATCCAACTTAATCCGACAGACATTACCGAGAGTCACAAAGAGCAAGTTTGCAGATGTACATTACTTTAAGGATGCTATTGTTGTGCGAAAATTGAAGAAGGAAATGTCTTGAGATGCTGATTTGGCATTTCTCTATGACCAACTAGGTTTTGATATTTGCAAGATGCTATGATCCACTACTATTTCTGCAATCTTATCGAGTTTCTTAGCTAGCATACTATCTTATCAACAATTCAATGTTCTTAAACGAATTCCATCAGAACCATGATTGAGGCATCTTATCTTTGCCTTTGCTTGACTTTAAGCTCACCCAGCATATTGAAATATAGGTGCTAAAACCAGGAAAAACAAATATGCATTATGATAATTTATTTTGTTTAGTATACTGTTCTTCAAAATTTATGTACTGGTATCATGGAACACATGTATTCGCAGGTCTAAGATTCGATGATAAATGCCAGTTCCACTTCTCGCATCCATGGACGGAGAGCTCCTGCTTTCCTAGTCGCCAAGACACTGCTACAAAGGTAACCATCATCGAAATCGGAGGGGTTGTATCTTCTTCACACAAATTCAGACCCCATCGACAATACATAATTGAGATGTTGCACTATCGCGAACAGAACTCATTTCATGAAAAAACAAAATGAATATGTCGGTTTCTCAAATCTTGTCATGTGTTCATCCAATGGAGAAATGGACATGAGGCTGTCTATCTCTATCCCGCTCCCACTCCTGGTCGTGTCGTCAAAGGTTCATCGAAAACAGTCTTGTGGCCAACCTTTATATTGGTTTACTGGCTCAAGATTTACCAAGTTAGAATATTGGAACTGTAATTACTCTTAGAGAACATGAAGCGATACTCGCTATTTATTGCTTGTGATATCTTATTTTTGTTCTTTCTTTACATGAAGTAATTACTCTAAGGTTCATCTATAAAGAAGGATAAAATTATATATAATAGACTTTTCTTCAGAGTTTTATGTACCGCTATAGTAAAGAATGGATGTAGCTTGCTATCGTTTTTTATTTAGTTTAGTGTTTCTGTTTATGCTATAGTCTAAACCCTTCTTGCAGAACAATTTGCCTCAATTTCATGCATCGTGTAGTGAACTTTTCTTTAGAATACAGAGATGATTAAAAAGTCTAAAAAAACGACAACAGCAAACACAATTATAGCAGACCCAGAAACCACACCAGACTATAGATATAACATTTATATCTTTCTCATATTTAACTCAGCATCCACAAGCTCCCAGAAGAGATTGGGAACAGCCAAGTTTCTACTAATTAATGAGTTCCAAGACGTGTGTAATTTTTGACAGGGCTGGGATTGCTCCCTTTCTGGTACACACAATTAATTTAGATGCATCTTCTAATGACGAACGTTAAGACTAGCTATTTAGATATCGCGAGCGATAGATAACCTGCAAATCTGAACAATCTGAATAGTATTTTTTTTTTAAAATTCCTTTTGTTTAAAACATGTAAAATCAAAGTAAGACGCAGCGGAAAATGTAAAAGATAAAACACAATAGATTTTTTTTACTAGTTTAAGGTATGCGATCCCTGATCATTTTCGACGGACAATTCACTAAGAGATCTCTTTCGTATTAGAGGTAAGCGACACGATGTTTACAGAAAGTAAAGGAGATGCTTACAAAAACAAAAAAACTAAAGTATCCCGACAAAAATAACCAAGTGAAGAAGCATAGTCAAAGTTGTAGCGTTGTATCACGGAGGATCGTTGTTTACGAAGTTTTGAGAACAAAAGCACTTGAGTGAAAATTGATTGTTAGGGTTTGTGTCCAACCCCATTTTTATAGATTAGCCATTTTGCCTTGGTCCAGATCTAGATCCTACCTACCCGCAATCTCTATCTTGATGTGGGAATTAACTTTTGATCGAACCTATTCACCTCAGTTGATCAGACCTTTTACCAGTTGATTGGACTAGTCGACTAGGTTCCATTCCAGTCAATTGATGCTTGAGTTTCCTTTCCTTGAATTTACATCCAGTCAATTGCATTACAATATTAGCATAGTGTATACAACAATAGTAATCATGGCAGTCTTTGATCGTCCGATCTTGATTTCGACATTCCTCCGGAACCCTTAGTCGGATCGACACTTAAGGTTGTCTCCGTACCAAGAACGCGACCTTACCATCACTCCTCACAAGGAGCTTACCTTTGTCAAACCCCTAGTCCTCTGACCTGTTTGGACTTTCTTGCTTAGCTTCTGATCTTTAAACCACCATGACTTCTTTCAGTTGTCCAAACTCTTCTAATCCATCACGAATCCCTCACTTGGTGTCTTTGACCATCTCGACTTCTTTCTGATGTCCAACCCCCGTTGACTCATCACGAATTCTCCACATGATGTCTTCGATCACCACAGTTTCTTTTTTATATCCAGAGTCCACTGACCCACCACGAATCCTTCATATGTTATCTTTAATCCTACTAAGACTTCCTTGCCTAGTCCTACTAGGACTTCTTACCTGTTAAGTCTTGCAAATTTAACACATTATATTAAATTAAACAACTATATATTGTTAAACATCGAAATTCTAAAGACTGAATGTACTAATAATTTCTTCTTTTTTGATGTTTGATAATACACTTAAGTTAGGCTCGAGTTTAATTAGTCTTATGTCAACCTAAGGGTAGTCAAAAGTATTAAATTTATCTAACTTAAGTCATGATGATTTCTTTCTGGTGTCTAGACTCTTTTAATCCATCATAAATCCCCCACTTGGTTCTTTGACCCATCATGAATTATTCACCTGATGTCTTCAATCACCACAACTTCTTTATGATGCCCAGATTCCGCTGACCCATAATGAATCCTTCACCTGATGTCTTCGATCCTGCTAAGACTTCTTTGTATAGTCCCACTAGGACTTCTTACCTATTAAGTCGTACAAACTTAACATCATATCAAATCAAACAATTATATATTGTCAAACATTGAAACTCTAGAGACTTATTGCACCAATAATCTTCTTCTTTTTGATGTTTCACAATATATTTAAGTTAGGCTCAGGTTTAATTAGTCTTATGTCAACCTAAAGGCAGCTAGAGATATTAAATTTGTCTAATTTAAGTCATCTCTCCCCTTTGAACATACATAAAAAAAAGTGATTTTAAATTCTTTAAGTCTTGCACCAATAATGATTTTATATTTCGAAAAGATTATATACTTAACATATAGTAAAAATTTTTAGAAATTAAAGTGTACGTACAAATAATAAAAAAAATTGTTTATGGCAAAAAAAAAATTCAAAATAATTTTAATAGTTATAATATGAATGAATGAAAAAAATATAATTTAAATATTTGAAAATAGATTTTGAAGGATTTAACTTGAATATTTTGAAGGCTTACTTTTAAAATTATTATTATTATTTTTTGAAAATTGCTATAAAAATAATTTAAAAAAAATGTTTAAAGAATTTTTAACTTTCAAAAGATTTTCAACAATAAAAAAACTAGAAAAATTTAAAAAAAAAACTTTCAATTTTCAATATAATATTTTTCAAATCATGATTTTTTAAATATTTTTTTTAAAACTCCTATAAATACTGATCTTTCAATTAGAATCTCTCCCTAATCTGACACACTTATAGGACATCCTTATTAACCACAAGAAAGGCTTTCCTAAGTATCTAGAGGATCTAAAATTGACCTAAGGAATTAGAAGTTTAATACTGGTCAACCAATCAACATTTTAAGGAAATATAGAATTTTAAAAATTATATATAATTACACACAACAATAATCAAAAAGTAGTTTTAAGAAAATATTTTCAGATCATTTTCAAAAATATTTTCAATTTGATTGTCCTTAACATCTCATCCGTTCTATGTGTCTCAATACAGACAATACATGTTAATCTTTTTTGGGTTTTGTGAGATGATTTTCAAATAAGAAAATTGTTTGACCTTCTATTTGATTTGAGTTTAGCCTTCAGTCAATTAAGTGAACATTTCTAAAGTTAACTTTCAAATCGTGGTGAGGTACAGGGACATTCTTAATCTAATCAACGCCCACTTTTTTTAGACAAAACTAGCTGAAAAAATTATACACTTAGTTAACTTAATAAAAATCCTGATCTAATTAGTTTAGGATGTAGTGAGATAGCTTTAGTTCTTTCCACTTAGCTAAATGCACTAATCAGGATACTTCTTATCCAACCTGAGTACACTTGACTAAGTTTCTCTAACGTACTATCATTTCATCGCATCCTAATACTATGTTGTCAAATGTCAATCAATCTTTGGTCATATCTAACCGTTCTATGATAATTAATTTAAGACTAGTATGTATGACATAACATAATTAAACATAATAATTAATAATTAATTAATCATGATATGAATGTATGAATAAGCATGTCATGTTCAATCAAATCAAGAAGTAGTTGATTTCTTGGATAGAATTTTATTTGTTCTATAGTTATAGGGTACTCTATGATAATTAGGTTTATGAATTTTAAGATATTGATTTTTGCTTAACTTAGACTTGCATTACAAGAAAAATAGAAAATAGCGACGAATTATTTTCGTTGCTAATAACACTAATTCGCCGCTAAATATATTTTGCGATGAAAATAATTTGTCGCTAGATTCGTCGTAATAAGCTTGTCGCTAAGACACATTAGCGATGAATTAAAATAATTTCGTCGTTAATATTATCGACGGAACTTAAAACGTCATAAAAAATAAATCTTTCATCGCAAAATCTTGACACCGGAAACTAGGAAATTCACCAATATTAGCGACGAAATATACACAAATCGTCACTAATAATCAGTCGAGTGACGCAATAAAGCAGTCTACTGCTTAATTTTTTGGTCCGCCACAGAATCGGCTGTAACTCGACTAGCAACTCAACTGAAACTTTAATGACAAAATATCTGATTTCGTCGCTAATATCTATTTTTGGCCAGCTACAGAAGCGAGAGCCCCTCGACTGGAGATTATTTTGCAACAAAATTTATAAACTTCGTCGCCAAAGTGATGCAACAGTCGAACGTGTCGACTGGAGACTCGACTGATACTATAAATCTAGCGACGAAATATATATTTTCGTAGCTAAACCGTAAAACCCTGAAGCCGTATATCGACAGTTAGCGACGAAATTTCAAAAAATTGTCGCTAACTATGAAAATGTAGATTTTCAGAATCCATTTTATTTGTATTCAAAATCCTATAATACAATATCAACTACGCAATTTAAATTAACAACATACCACTCACACAATAAAACCAACATGTACAATTAAAAACAACTAACATAACATTAAATTTAAAATCCAAAACATCCATTTTCACAAATTCATAATATTAAAATGCAAACACATTCAAATTAAGTACAATTTCACTAGCTCGAAATTTAAATGGTCACAAACTCTAAGGAGGAGGAGGAGGTGGAGCTGAAGCCGAAGATGACTCATGCATCAATGATTGTAATGCTCCAAGTGCAAGCAGATTCAGAATTGCTTCGAACATATCTTGTCTTGATCTCATTGATGCCAACTCATCTTCGGTGCTAGCTAATCGAACTTGAGTGTTTGCTAGCTCTTCTTTCGCCCCTGCCAATTCTCGCTGGGTGGACTGAAGTTGTTCACGCAGTGCTGCGTTAGTTGTTCTGGAGGAGGAGCTGGCATCTGAAGAAGTGGATCTAATTGGTTTTGGCCCACTTCCAAGTCCTCTGATATATCCAGAGCGAACACCGAGTACTTGATCACACACATGATCTGCAACCTGAACTGCATCGATGTCATCTCCGGTTTCTTGTGACCGGATGTGTTCATCTCGCAGTCTCACCATTTCACCCTAAGAATAACAAACACATTATCAATATGTTTACAAAAAATTACTAATATTTAAAAATAACTTTACTAAATTTTATGGATTATATCTTACGTATGCAACCTCGGCTCTGTCCCCACTCCATCCTTTTGACGAAGTACAGTGGGTTGTATTAAAGACAGTAATCCGATCTTTTCTTTGAGACAGATCGACCTGAAAAATATTATAATACGTTAATATTAAAAATACCAACCAATATATTGTGCCTATAAAATTTGGACTTACACCGTCATAATTGTACTGAATGAAGGATTTTGAGCCACCTCGATGGGTAAATGGTAGTCGTGCTCGATTTTGGGTATTTATTGTCGATCGTGTCTACAATATCAAAATTTGTTAAGATAAAACTTAAAACATGAGTTGCACATATTTTAATTTATATATAACTCAGATAATTGGTATAGATTGAGTTACCTGAAATTTCTATGATTCAAACAGATCGCACATGTGGTTCCAATCTTCGTGCGTCTCACAAAACTCGCTCGGCATATGAAGCCGCCGCTCGGTGAGGGGAAGATGCAGTAGACTCTTATAATGAGTGTGCATCTTATTTCGATTATCTCTATACCTTGCACTCATTAATCTGTCGGTCTCCTTCCTTACCGACATTGTCTCATCGGCAAAACTTATATCGAAAGCAGCCTAAAAAATATCAATATTGAATTTTAATAATGAATGATGGTTGATTCTTTAATTATCAAAGTACTCGTACTTGCTGATAATCAGTCATATATCATCTGTTTATTATCCGCAGGGATATGCTTCCAGCTCTTAGCTTGTAGGAGAGCGAACTTCTTAATTGACAAACCTAACTCTGTCATAAAAGTAGCTGCATTGGTCCTGATAGGGTGACCATCACTCTTACAAAATGTAATGGGTAATTTACCTCGTTCCTGATTTGTCATTGGAGCCGATCAGAGTGTGTGCCCCGTGTCTCTTTACGTGTCGGATGAACTGTAAATCAAAGGATGCTAACAATTAACAAGTTAAATAAATAACAAACAAAATAAACATATTTAAAACCATATAATTAACCATTAGGAGCAGGAGCACTGTCATCGTCAGGCGTAGGCACAACTGAGGGGTGCTCAATTCTCTTGGGCGACATAGCTGTGACATAAGCATTATATATAGATCGACGTATAAAAAAAGATTATATTAAATACATGAAATATAAATGAAGAATAATATAAATATCGTGTAAATACATCTAATCACTATCATCATCTAAAAATGATAAATAATCATCTGCCTCAGTGTCAATTTCACTATCTTCACCATCGACAATACGATTACTTTGAGCGCCCATATCTAGATCCACTTGTGCATTTGCCATATTAATTTGGTGATGCTCAACATCTAATCGACAAAGTTGAATTATTTCTAAGTCTTCACCGACTATTGAAGTTGAATCATTGGATGAAATCTCTTAGTTTGGCTCTATGATCAAGATATTACCACCCTCAAAATCTTCAGATACTTCATCAACTTCAGTTACTTCGTATATATTGTGGTGGTGAACCCTTTGCATGACCTTTCAATGACCTCCACGTTTAATATCATTCAAATAATACACTTGATTTGCTTGGTTTGCCAAAGTGAATGGGTCATCATCATACCATATTTTAGAAGTGTCAATACATGTGAGATCATACTCTTCCACCAACGATTTTCTTTTTGGATTACATTGGAACCATTCACACCAAAATAATTGAACTTTATACCGGAAAGAATAAAATATTTGGACCACATCCTTCTTCAACACACCCAAAAAATCCAAATTGTCTCCATCGTCAGAGAATGGTACACTGACCCCACTATTCTAAGTAGTTCTGCATGAATCACGGGACGTCGTATATATCACGGGACGTCATATAGTTGAACTTCAACATCAGGTCCCATTGCTAAATAATACAACTCATCTATGATATCTGAATTTGTTAAATTTTTTAGGGCTACAATTTTATCCCTAAACCACAATAGGAAATCTCGCTCGTGATTTTGCATCACTTGATCAACATGAACCTTTTGGGACACAAGTTGTAGATGCTCACTGTATAAAACTTAATCGATTTAAACTCTATGAATGAAAAAAAATTAAAGTAATAATTTAATGTAAACACTTACTTTCGATATCGGTCGACTTCTTTACAATTGTTTAGAATGTACCAATGTGCTTTCTTAAACAATGACAATGGTAATTTTCGACGTTGTTGTTTGCCAAAGACTCTTGTTTCCTGTGAGAAAACACTTAATTTGCATTTTGATGGTTGGACATTTTTATTGCGTTCCGGCCTAGAAAAACTTGTCTCAATCTGACTCATATACAACGAACTGAAAGTCAAGGCCTTATTTACAATATACCTCTCTGCAATAGATCCTTCAGGTTGTGCTTTATTACGAACATATTTTTTTAGCCTTCCCAAATATCGCTCAAAGGGATACATCCATAGTGACGAAACTGACCCAGCCAACATAGCTTCATGAGGTAAATGGACTGTCAAATGGACTATAATGTCAAAAAATATCGGAGGAAATATCCATTCCATCTTACACAATATCAGGACTATTTGCTCCCTCCATTCTACATAAGTCCGCTGTGTGTAAAGATCTTGCAGTGATCTTTTTGAAGAAATCACATAGCTCAATTAATGTGATACATATGTCTTTTGGGAAAAATTTACGTACGACAACTGGAAGTATTCCTTGCAACAATACATGACAATCATGTGATTTTAGTCCATATATTTTTCCTTCATTTGCATTCACATGTCTAGATATATTAGCAGCATAACCATCTGGAAACTTAACTGATTTCAAAAATTGACAAAATTCATGCCTTTCTTCCAGTGTCAACATGTAACTTGCATACGACTTCCTGAATTTGTCTCCTACCGGCTGTAAATGCAACTCACTCCTTATCCCCATATCTTGCAAATCTAATCTCGCTTTGAGAGTGTCCTTTGACTTTCCGTCTATATTTAAGAATGTCCCAATTAAAGCATCATAGACATTCTTTTCAATATGCATCACTGTTAGTGTAATCGACCCAGGACTCGAGTTTGACTCAAACTATATTTTGATGTTAGACAAAACGCATGACATGAGATTGTCATGGGAAAGTCCAAGGTTGGCCACATAAATCCAAGTGTGTAGCCTTGGTGGTGAAAATTCCAAGCATGGGGCTTGGTGTTGGGAAAATCCAAGCATAGGGCTTGGTGTTGAAAAGTCCAACATGGGTTGACCACGTAAGTCCAAGTGTGTAGCCTTGGCGGTGAAAGTTTAAGCATAGGGTTTGGAATGGAAAATCCAAGCATGAGACTTGGTGTGGGAAGTCTTGAGAACTTAGCAAGTTCACTAGGCTTGGGGTCCTTGAGTCAGTGAAGGATGACATTGCGAAGCCGTCCACTTGGTGCATCTGAGGGACCACCGAACGGGGAGCGAATGGAGTGAGGCCCAAGAGAAGTATACTTCGAGGGAAAGAGATGCGAAGGATGACATTGCGAAGTCGTGCGCTTGGTACATCTGAGGGACGTAGGCCGAGGGTAGAGAGCTTCGGTTGGGTACTCCATGAGAGGATGAGATGGACTTGGCCAAGTGGCTAAGATTGAGCGTCGGATACTCAAATATGGTATTTGAGGGTTTACTCGACGGTCGGATGCTCAAACAACTTGGTGTTTGAGGTTTCACCCGATAGCAATCGACTGACATAGGTGTCAGTTCGACTGATCCAAGTCGATGGCAATCGACTAATGTTAGACTGCTTTACGTGAGTGGCGATCGCTAAGGATGGCATTGATCGTTGTCGGCAATAATGATTGTCAAGGGATGACAATTGACTAATGGAAGTGTCACGGCATGACGATCCATAGCCGATCGGGCCGCCTACGAGGTCAAGAATGATCGATGGAGGATCCGCTGAACTTCTCCAACAGGATCAAGCCGCTGTGAGACAACGACATGGTATAAATGATCGGGCCTTTTGGCAATGATCGCTAGGCACAAAATCAGCTTGATGCAGGTTATAAATGGAGCTCGAGAAGGAGGATTTTGCCAAGACTTTTGGGAAGATTTTGAAGGGGAATTGCTGTTGCATTCTAGTCCTTCAAGAGCAAACCAAAGCAAACAACAAGCAAGTGATCAAAGCAATTGTGTAAAAGTTCTCTTTTGTATTGTCTTTGTAATTTGGCTTGTATTTTTATATTACCATTGTAATTGCTTGTACGAGGTTTCTCCACCTCCGACGTTGTTGTCGAGAAAGAGTGTTGTTAGTGTCGTGCGCATAATACGAGCTCGTTGAGCTCACCCGTGGAGTAGGAACCCTAAGGTTCCGAATCACATATATCTTGTGTATTGTGTGTTGTATTGCTTTCGTTTTATATTTCTATCATTTCCACTGCGCTAATGATAATCGTAGACAAGCGACACGCAAGAATGAGCAACTTCCACCATATACGCGAATTGGGGCTATTCACCCCCTCTAGCCGACCACCGACGTTCCAACAAGTGGTATCAGAGCTAAGAGCTTGTCGAGAACTAATCGCCAACACAAGCACGATAAGATGGCTGGCTACAACCTCCAACCACTAAAATTCGAAGGAGATTTTCAATGGTGGAGAAGAAAGATGGAGGTATAGCTAGAAACTGATTTTGATATTATGTTAATTCTAGAAAATGATTTCGAAATGTCTAGGGATGAAGACAATAGGCAAATTGAAAAGTCAAGATGGACCAAGGACCAAGTCAAGGATTTCAAGACAAATCTCAAGGTAATCAAATTGCTTAGTGATTTGATTCCTAACAATATTTGGTCTAGGCTAGGTGAATATAGGGATGCTAAGGACCTATGGGGCAAGGTGATAAAATTTCTTGAAGAGCCCACATTGGTCCATGATGAGGAAGAATTGCCATCAACCTTCGACGATGTTGATGACTTGGTGGAGATCTCCACCTCTAGCATTAAGGGGGAGGAGAGGACTTCCATTCCGGAGCAAGGTCAAGATGAAGCATCTACCTCCAGAAGAAGTGATGAAGAAGCTTCCACCACCTCCCTAGGTAACTCATACATTATAATTAAAGATAGAAGTCGCATAATATGCTTTGAGTGTAGGGAGCAAAGACACTATAAAAGTAAGTGTCCCAAGAAGGTAAAGAAAGTTCAACCGGTACCAAAAGTGAAAGATGTCGGAGTTTCCTCAACTAGAAGCAAGGAGCACATTGTGTACTTCAAATGCAACCAATGGGGACATTACCGAAGCCAATGCCCTAGGGGGAGGAAGAAAGGGCAAGAAAGAGCATCTCATACAGGGGGAGCTTCCAAAGCTAATCCTAAGGTAAATTTAATTAATGCACCTTCAATTCCTAAGGCTAAGAAGTATGCTAAAAATTATTTTAGTTCACTTGCTATTATTAATGAAAAGTATGCTAATAGAAATAAATATTTTTGTCTAGGTGCCAAACATGTTAGTTTACCTAAGGACAAACCTAGACACTACAACTCTAGACCAATTCTACCTAGGGAGTCCATTAGGAGAATTGAAGAAAATTTGGACATTAATCCCAAGAAATCTAGGCATATGCCTAAGAAGAAAAATAATTCCCAAAAATCTAATGATAGATCAAAATTGGAAAGATTAGAGGTGGAGAACCAAGCCTTGAGGTCAAGGCTTGAAAAATTAGAGAAGACCCTCAAAATTATAACAAATTCATTTAAGGGGTCAAACGGTCAAAATCTAAGGCCTAGGAAACAAGAAATGTCTAAGGGCAAGAAAGGTTTGGGTCACAAACCTAAGTCCTATCATAATGTTCCATTCAATTATGAAACTGTTTCTAGGTCTAGGAAAATCAAGGCTAATAGGGAAGATATCCTTAAGACTAGTCATGGTATGTGCTTAGTAGCTAAAAAATCAAAGAAATCTAAAGTAGCCACTAAGAAGGTCAAAGGGGGAGTTACCTCTAGAGTTGACCTAGCAAAGACCCAAATGACTAAGGTGTCAAAACAAAAAAGGGTCATTAGGAAGGTATCTAGGGAAGTTATCCCTAGTGAATACCTTGTTAACCCAAGGATCTCCAATAGGTATTGGGTTCCTAGGAGCGTGACCGATTCACGCTAGATGGGTTAGGGTGTGTCAACCCTAAGTGGATGGGTAGTTAATCTAGCCATGGTGAGTTGACATATTAGGATGTGCCAATGTATTTTTGAGAAGTTAAAAATTGATCAAAATTGACACTTTAGGTTTAGAAGTGATGGTGTGCCATTTTTGGGTTTTTGGCACACTAGGGAAATGGATAGCATTGAGGAAAAAATAAATCTAATTTTAGAAATGACAATTTGAATTTAACACTTAGGTATTTCATACCTTAGTATCTTATGCTTGCCATGACATGACATCATATTTACCTTTATCATATAAAATGTCATGATCATTTTTAGGGTTATGTTTTTATGTCATGTATGCTTATAATTCATTCACATGTCATGACATCATGATTTTGGCACATGTTCTTATCTTTGTATCATTTATGTCATAATCATCATTCATGCATAAATAAAATGGACTTAAGGACTAAGACATGATTTGAAGGGAATCAAATATTGTTACCTAGAGATATGCATGAAATCCTAAATAACAAAGACCCCACATCTCACTAATACTTGACTTGTATGTGTTTTACACATTTAAATACAAGTGAGATATTTAGGGAAATTAAATTAAAGGTTTTAAAAACATTTCAAAAATATTTTGAAAAACCTTGGTGAAGTCTATCTTTTGATAGCAATTACCATTGAATGAGGTGATACAAAGAGGGTTCAATATTGAAGCTTTTCTTAATTTTTGAACTTTGTATCAATCTCACTATTTTGTGGGTAAAATAATTTTCTAATATTTTTCGCCCATAATGATTGGTATAAGTAATATACATATGAATTTTCATGATTTTTTAACCTATGTATATTTACTTATGATTTTCAGAATTTCAATTCTGAAAACCTGATTTCTGCATTTGCAGTTGTCAGTCGACTTCCAGAGATGACAGTTGACTGATGAGGGTAGCAGTCGACTGATTTCTGCCAAAGTCGATTGCCCAAGCTGATTTCGAGTAAATCATGGTGGTTAGGCCCATGTTCAGCCATGTTTTGGTCCCCTAATCACTCCTAACCTTAGAACATGCTTGGGAGAGCATTAGAAAGGGTGAAAATCCATTGAATATGGATTAGGAGAAGTGTTTAGGGTGAATATCAATTTTAAGGTGGATGAGAGTTCATTGTTGAACTTAGCCTTAATTTTGATTGTTTAATATTTCTATTGGCTTAGGGACTCTCCAAGGACATTGTTGGTACAATGGTCAAGGGGGAGCAAACCTTTAGGGGGAGGTATCCATCATAGGAAGATGGATGTGTATTTTTCCTCATGGGAGGAAAATTGGATTGCCTCTCTTAAGTGATATGGGACTTATCACTAGAAAGATTGCAGACATGTGTGTTCCTCCAAGGGAGAGATTGCAAGATCTCATTGGGATATGAGACATTCATACCCTTGGGGAGGACCTTTTTGATGTATGTCAAAAGGGGGAGAAGTTACCAATGAGATAGTTGGAATTCTCATTGGGATGTGAGAATTGCCAATTGGGAAAATTGGTAGACTTGAGTTTGAGGTTTTGTCAAACATCAAAAAGGGAGAGATTGTTGGTGCAATCGGCCCAGGACTCGAGTTTGACTCGAACTATATTTTGATGTTAGACAAAACGCATGACATGGGATTGTCATGGGAAAGTCCAACATAGGTTGACTACATAAATCCAAGTGTGTAGCTTTGGTGGTGAAAAGTCCAAGCATGGGGCTTGGTGTTGGGAAAATCCAAGCATAGAGCTTGGTGTTGAAAAGTCCAACATGGGTTGGCCACGTAAGTCCAAGTGTGTAGCCTTGACAGTGAAAGTCCAAGCATAGGGCATGACATGGAAAATCCAAGCATGAGGCTTGGTGTGGGAAGTCTTGAGAACTTGGCAAGTTCACTAGGCTCGGGGTCCTTGAGTCGATGAAGGATGACATTGAAGGTAGGAAACTTCGCTTCCCACTTCAACTCGGTTGCTTGTTCATGGCGATCCCGTCGTCGTCCCCGGATTAAAAATTTAATCCATGACAATTAGAGATTACCCAAGCTACCGTTTCATCGTCGTGCTATTCGATTAGAGTGGTCACTTGAACAAACTTGTTGTTTAAGCAACCAACCTCTATTTTACGATTATCCGCGGAATAGGCGATGTACGGATCGCCAATTTTTGTGTTTGTGTTCGAGGTCCAAGTAAACTTAACCACAAAATAGAATATACAACATATATATGATTGAAGAACAAATATAGACATGTTACAAAAGAATATAAACAAACGTTATACCTCTTGATCTTCTATTGTATGTCTTTCCTCCTTTTGGACATCGTGTGGGCGACGATCTTCCAAAAGTAGAAGGCTCATAGATCACCAATCTTCCTTCCTTGCTCGCTCCGAACAAGAGAAAGTATATAATCAAAACTCTCCTCCTTCCTTTAGCCAACCACCAAGCACCAACCTTGATGCTTGCTGCCGGCCACCAAGAAGAAGAGGTGAGGAAGTGGGCGCCGACCAAGAACTCCAAGGAATCACCCTAACCCTTGTTTCCACCGGCCAAGGAGAAGAGAAAGAATAGCTTTGGATGCCGACCAAAGAGAGGAGAGGATAAGATGGGTGCCGACCACCAAGGAAGAAGAAGAAGAAGGAAACAATTTCTTTATTTGTGGTTGCCCAACCTCCAAGCTCCTTGCCTCCCAAAACCCTAATCCCCTTTTGCTTTCAATTCCTTGCCGCCCACCCTAATTCCTCCTTTTATAGAGTTAGGCTTAAGCCTTGTTTTAATCTCCACCATTGGTTCTAGGGATTTAATCTCAACCGTCGGATCTAGAGTTTTAATCTCGACTGTCAGATCTAGAAATTTAATCTCTACCGTTGGATCTAGAGTTTTGTTTTCCATCATTGGATCTAGGCTTCATGAGGTTTTAATAGGCTACAATAGGGACCATGAGGAGGAGTTGGATCTTGACCACCTAATGGATCAAGCCCACATAAAGTCCGATCCATTAATGATAATCCATTCCACTAGAGGATTATCATTGATCTACCTCACCAACCCCCATAAGTTAATATGGGCTCCGTATATTATTTGTACATTTATCTCTCCGTGTTTAAGATCTCGAATGTTCGTCGATTAATTAATTTACTGACAATTAATTAATCAACAGCTAACTCCATGAGTAGTACCACTCAACCTTATCATCATGCCGGACCAAGTCCACCTGCAGGGTTTATATGATGAACCTTATGAGCTCCTCAAGGGGACATCATCATCCTAATATATAGGACACGGTTTCCTCCTATAATCATCGGCACACCATATAAATAATATCATTTCCCAACTTACCGAGCCTATTGATTTACTCTATAAATCTCGCCCATTGGTAAATCAAAGAAATGAATACTAAATATATGTGTCTGTTATTATATCGGGATTAAGAGCATGTACAACATAATATCTGAGGTCCGATTTGATCATGTAGTCACCAATGAATCGAATCACCTCTAAGTCGGTCATGCTCAATACACACAAAGTGTACTAGTGTAATCCAATGGCCAAGACAAACCAATACCAAATCACACTGCAACCATTCCAATGGTTTGTCCAAAGTTATCTAGGTTGTGAGCCTTTACTTATACTTTACAAGGAACCGATAACATGATCTCTCGTGTGACACTACACACCGTGTTATCTACAATGTAATGTATTAGACAATATGCATAACCATAAATATGAAAATAATGATCATGTGATTCTTATTTCAAAATAAAGATGTTCATACAAAAGATAGACTTTTCAGTATACATCCCAACAGACATTGCGAAGCCGTGCGCTTGGTGCATCCGAGGGACCGCCGGACGGGGAGCGAATGGAGTAAGGCCCAAGGGAAGCATACTTCGAGAGCAAGAGACGTGAAGGATGACATTGCGAAGTCATGCGCTTGGTGCATCCAAAGGACGTAGGACGAGGGAAGAGAGCTTCGGTGGGGGACTCCATGAGAGGATGAGGTGGGCTTGGCCAAGTGACTAAGACTGAGTGTCAGATACTCAAACGTGGTGTTTGAGGGTTTACCCGATGGTTGGATACTCAAACAACTTGGTGTTTGAGGTTTCACCCGATAGTAGTCGACTGACATAGGTGTCGGTTCGACTGATCCAAGTCGATGGCAATCGACTAGTGTTAGACTGCTTTAGGCGTGGCGATCGCCAACGAGGATGACTGATGATGTCAATAGCGATGATTGCCAAGGGATGGCAATGACTAATGGAAGTGTCGAGGGCACAGAATGCTCCATAGTCGATCGGGCGATTGACTCTGGTCGTGAATGATCGATGGTCATCATCAGTCGACTGAGGAGAATCCGTTGGAACTTCTCCAGCGTGGATCAAGCCGTTGTGAGACAATGGCTACAGGAGCTGTCGACTGGGGCCTTTTGGCAGTCGACTGCTAGGCACAAAATCAGCTCGATGCAGGTTATAAATGGAGCTCGAGATGGAGGATTTTTCTAAGACTTTTGGGAAGATTTTGAAGGGAAATTATTGTTGCATTCCAGTCCTTCAAGAGCAAACCAAAGCAAGCAACAAGCAAGTGATCAAAGCAATTGAGTAAAAGTTCTCTTTTGTATTGTCTTTGTATTTTGGCTTGTATTTTTATATTACCATTGTAATTGCTTGTACGAGGTTTCTCCACCTCCGACGTTGTTGTCGAGAAGGAGTGTCGTTAGTGTTGTGCGCATAACACGAGCTCGTTGAGCTCACCTGTGGAGTAGGAACCCTAAGATTCTGAACCACATATATCTTGTATATTGTGTGTTGTATTGCATTCATTTTATATTTCTATCATTTCCACTGCGCTAATGATAATCGTAGACAAGCGACACGCAAGAACGAGCAACTTCCACCATATACGCGAATTGGGGCTATTCACCCCCTCTAGCCGGCCACCGACGTTCCAACAATCACATCTAAATTGTGTCTCAACTTTAAACCTGACCAATATAGTAACTCAAAAAATATAGACTTCTTTACTCAATTTGTATCATCCGAAGATCGCTATCGTTTTTTACTGAATAAAGGATGCTTACTGAATGTCACTTGGGGCATCGCGTTTAACTGCGCTAAAATCTCATATCCATTCATTAATCGTGGTGGTCCTTCTTTTTCAACCTTTCCATTGAAATCTTTATTTCTACGCCATGGGTGGTGCACATCCAAGAATCGGCGGTGACCTGTGTAGCATATTTTACTCCTTAATCCTTGAGATTTGGTTTCATTCAGACATACTGGATATGCCTTATAGCCCTTTGTGCTCTATCCAGAAACTATTCTGTATGCTGGAAAGTCGTGAATGATCCACATCACAACAACATGTAATTGAAAGACTTGTTCAGTCGATGCATCATATGCTTCCACCCTGTCATCCCATGTCTCCTTCAGTTCATTTATCAGAGATCGTAGGTATACATCTATCTCTTTGCCAGGTGATCTAGGCTTGGAATTAACAGAGACATAATCATATATGGCGGCTTCATCATTTTCCATGGTGGCAAATTATAATTTACAAGTATAACAAATCACATACTATAAGCATTTGACATGTTTCCAAATGGATTAAACCCGTCAGTAGCCAACCCTAAGCGAATATTTTGTGAATCTTCTGCAAATATTTCATGTGCATTGGCAAATTCTTTCCATGATTCACTATCAGCTGGGTGTCTTAATACACCATTTGTTTCAATTCGCTTTTCTTTATGTCATCTCATCTCTTTAGCCGTATGCTTCGAAATAAACAACCTCTTAAGTCTCGATTTCAGAGGAAAATATCAAAAAAAATTTTGAGGATTCTTTTTCTTATTTATCCCTTCGTACTTATATCTGGGCTCCTTGCACATTGGACATGCATCCTTATTCTCGTGCTCATCCCAAAATAATATACAATCATTTTTACAGACATGTATCTTCTCATATGTCAATCATAACTATTTCAATAATTTTTTGGCTTCATAATAAGAGTTTGGAATAACATTTGGTTTAGGAAATGCCTCTTGCAATAACTGAAGTAACATATCAAAAGATTTATTGCTCCAGCCATTTAACACCTTCACATGCATTAGCTTCACCACAAAATTGAAAGCCGAAAAACTAGTACAATTGGGATAGAGTTCTTTTTGTGCTTCTTCCAACATTGAAATATAACTTCGTCTACAATCATTTGCATTTGGCGTTATATTTATATCATTTGATTGAGGATCGTTGTTGGTTATATTTTCTGTATTTTGTAAATCAGTAAACATGTCTTCAAAATCGTCTTCGAAATCATCTACTTCAACATCAAAATCATTCTCATCTTGATTGACAATATTTATACTATCGGATGATGTAGAAGCTTCTCCATGAAAGTTCCAGACTTTATATAGTCTATCGAATCCCCACCTATACAGATGTCCTCGCACATAATCTAATTCAAACTGAAACAAATTGCCACATCGTCGACATTGACAACGAATTTTCGATAAATTCAGACTGATCATGTAATTTTCTTCCATACTCATAAATTGATTCAACCCATTTATATATTCAGGACTAATCCGGTTTTGAATCGTTATCCAACTTTTATCCATATTTTTGAACCTTGATTAAACATATATAAAATAATTTATCAACTTAAATGTAGTTATCACATACAAAATAATTAAAAAACTTATAATTTAAACCTCACACAACATAACTTACAATTTGCATTATAACTCTTGTTTGTCATCGAACATTATAATCTAAGAATAAAAAAATCTAAACTTATCTTATAACCCGAGACTGTGTCTTACGAAAAACAACACATAATGAGTAATTAATCTTACGAAAAACAACACACAATGTGTAAAATACCACAGGAAAAAAAATGGTGAGGGATTTAATTGAACCAAACCATGTTTAATGATAAAAGGGGTTTAAGTGGATCTAGATCTAAATCTTATTGGATAAACCCGATGTGATTTTTATTCAAAACCCGACCCGTTTTTAACGCCAAGCCGTTTGACCTGAATTTCCGAGCGTTTCTACGCCGAAATCTCGAACGACCGATGAAACTCTTCCCCTCCGTGACTTCTCCCTGATCGCGACTTTCCTCCTTCCAGCCGCAGTCGCAAACCCCTCTTCCCTCTCCCGATCGAACCTTTTTCTTCCTCTCCCAAGCGCGATTTCTCTCTTCGCCTCTTCACCGTCGTCGCTCGAATCGAGCGATCCTCTTCACAGTCGTCGGTACCGATCCAGTCGATCTCCGTTGATCTCTTTCCCGTGCACGCTGCCGCCGCCTAGGGTCGCCTTCACATCGCTCGTCGCTCCACTCGCCGTCGCCGCACCACATGCCGCTGCCGCTTCACTCGCTGCCACCCTAGCGCCGACTCCTCGAGCTGATCTGCTACCATCGCACGCCACCGAGCCATAGCTACTACCGTCGGTGCCGATCTCCGCCCGATCCAGTCGATCTCTGTCCGATCCAGCCGATCTCCGTCACCGCTACCTTCGTTTCCCATTTGCCCAGCCGTTGGTTGTCGTCGATTTGCAGCCATCACACGCGAGTCGCATGCACATGACCTCCACAAGCCACTCGCTGCGTGGCCGCCGAACTGGCCACTGGTTGCCACCCCTTTTTGTTTGCCGCTCACGGACAACACGTCGCGGCCGCCACATCTCCTCCGGCCCCTCCGTTTATCGACAACGGCCCGGGCCGCCCGAGCTTGTAACTCCACCACTCTGCTCGACGCCACGGCCAAGCTTCGACACCACGCTCATTGCGCTGGTGAGCCGACCTCTGCTGGTCATTTCTTCTGCCTCGCAGCTCGATCGATTCTGTTATATTGTTCTATGTAGAGTTTCCCTTACCGATACCATTTGCAGCTTGGATCGATTGTTGACCCCTCTTAGTGTGAGCTCAGTTTGGTGATGCCATCACTGTACCTGATCATCGCCATCGCCACACTTCACTCACCGACCATCGGCTATGAGCATTAATCGCCAAGGCAAGAGGAGTTGGGCATTTAGCAGCAAGCTCCGACGAATTCCCTTGGCTGTGTTCAACTAATGCTAAGCTAGGTAAGGATGTTTATGTGGTTGTTTGGTTATACAATTGATGAATTAAGATTGATATATCTGTAGAGGTCTATTGGAATTGGATGTTGCTTAAGTCCAATTGTTTGATACAGATTGGATTTCCTTAAGCCGATGAAGAAGCTGTGGAGGAATGAAACGAGTTTGGGTAAGTATGAATCTGAATATTTATGAATGCATAACATTGATAAGTGGTTGGATGGATCTATGGATTGGTTGGAAATGCATGATGGGCATAAGGTGAATTGCGTAGTTAAGATTTTTGATCAGTATAAGGTGGGTGATGAACTGTATGTGACTACAGGTTTTAACACTGGATTTACTTCTGGATTCTTTGTGAGGAAAGTGGAACGATGCGAGGTAAGTATAGATTTGGTCGTTCATAGTTGTGTATCAGTTATGTTTAGTAAACTGATCTGGATATGATATAATTATGTAGTGATGATAGTACTTGTTCATTACATGGTGATGTTTGATTTATTTAGATTAAATTGAGACCAGACTTTTTAGCAGATTAAGAAGTGTTTGAGATGGAAACAGCGTGAGAACTTTGATATGAGGCAGGTTCACGAACGTCAAGACAACTTGTATTCTCAGACAAGTCATCAAAACAGGTGGGTAATTCCTACCCTGGTCAGGTAGTTTAATGCATTCAGATTTAGATGCATGATCATCTTATATGATCATGTTACCTTGACTCCGTTCTTATTTATCGTATGCTTGATACTTTACCGTTTGACTATTAACTCCATTGCTGCTATCATGTTTATTTTACCATGATTAGGAGTTATACATATAGGTGATGTAAGTAACTTAGAATTTGTTTAAGTTAAGTGTGAATAGTAAAGTCCGGATGACAACCTGATAGTAAATTGGGCAAAGAGATCATCTGTGGGTAGGTAATATTTTGAACGTAGGGTTAATTCTAATACCCTTAGGTTGCATGTTACCACCGACCATGTATTGTGTAAATAGTCAGGGGAATGATACTTAGTGTGTCGCTACGAACCGATGGTCCTAGCTTGTTACAATTGGATGAGTACGACTCTCTACATGATAGAGAGTGCGTCCATCAGTTGAGTACGACTCTCTATAGGATAGAGAGTGCGTCGATTAGATTGGTATGACTCTCTACAGGATAGAGAGTATCATGATCAGTTGAGTACGACTCTTTACAGGATAGAGAGTGTTATGATCAGTTGAGTACAACTCTCTGCAGGATAGAGAGTGCGTTGATATGACTAGTATGACTTTCTGTAGAATAGAGAGTCTATGGTGGATGTCTGTATGTGAGACATTGCATTCATGTCATTTGCATGCACGCTGGTGACCAGATCTCCCTTGTGGTTGAGAGGGTCGCCAGTCATCCTGCCTTCACGATTACTCATAGGAGGAGTAATCGGTGTGAGGGCAGAGCATTGTGGTGCCGCACTCTACCACTATAGACGGTGGTAGTTAGATTTGTGTGTCGTAGTCCTGCGTGTGTGACACTCGACCACTCATGGGTAGTGACTGTCGGAGTGGCCAACAGCAGGGACCCCCATCGTGTAGCTTGCTTTTTACGCTTATATGCTACTCGATCATACTGCTCACTCGGCCACTCGAGAGTAGTGGTTGGTGTTGAGTTGGGACAGTTGTCATGCTCGAGCCACCAAGGCCACACTGGGGTCGTGGTAGCTTTAGGGTGAGCCGACATGGTCATGCATGCTGCATTGTCGACTTATGACATTTTTGATATTGCTATATATATACATATATGCATGTATATATATATATATATATATGAATGATTGTGATTAGTATACATATATAGATGCAGTCTATATATATATGCTTATTGTGATATTGCATTTGATTGTATTATGTTTGCTGCATTTGATTGAATATCATATTCATGCATGTTTCTTGCATATGTTATACAGTTGTGTCGGATACTGATATATGTTGGACAGACCATTAGATACCTTGACCTGTAGCATGAGTAGATTATGAGTTGGTATTACTCTTTCTGTTATATATATGTTGGATATATGTTCAGGTTGGATCAGAGTAGCGTAGCAGACTTCAGATATGTCTGCATTTTACGTTGTTCATTTGGTTAAACGGTATATGCTTGTATTTATATACTAGGCTGATATACCTGTTGTACCTATAGATTATGTTGTTGAAATACATGTGATATTACATATATGCATGTTTTCTATTACCTGCTGAGTTTTACTCACCACCACCATGGACCACGGTTTTCATTTGCCAGTAATGGTAGAAGACCGTGACGGCTTGAGATCATTGGCTGACATCTCATCTCACCTCCGAGGCTCCCGTGTTTGTTTTGGGCTTTCCGTTCATTGTATTATGTATTTGGAGCTTTCGTGATATACTATGTTGTAGATTCGGATTTTGTCGAGGTACCGTGTTGTTGTGATGTGTTAGTCATACCGGTATGCATGTGTGTAGCTTGTTGTATTATGTTTCCGTTGTGATTTGAGTAGTTATTGTATCTACTTTATATGTTATGTTGTTATTGTGGGCCTACGAGCCTTGTATTAACCCGAAATATTGTCACGTACAGGGGAGATGCTGTCCGTTTGATTTTCGGCTTGACATGCTCTCGGGGCATGACAACTTTAGTGGTATCAGAGCCTAAGGTTCTGCGATGTCATACAATATTGTTTTGTGTCGAGTCTTGGATTCTCGGGAGTCGATTTGTTCGGTTTTGGTTTTTTGAGATGAGATGGACAACGACCTGAACTCCAAGCAGCACGAGGTAAGAATTCCTGAAAACTTATGGTTTAGTAGATATTTATCTAAACTTGATCAGTAGGTGCATACAGTAGAGTTATGATACCTGTGCAGACTTGTAGTAGGGGTCGTCCACCGAGGTGACCAACCGGAGTGGCCTTTAGGATTTATACTCCCGGTTTTAGTTGACTATGCTTTTAATGTTAATAACAGGGAATAACCTGTAGTATACTGGTTATTATTCGTAATCATGGTATTAGTTGACCACGGGAATGACCTGTAAAGTCTGTGAGTCTTGAACCTGTGTCGAGAAGGTGATTTACCTTTGAGAGCCGACTGATACCGAGTCAGAAAACAGGGGCTAAGTCATTACATTTATTATGAAAATCAGAGACTACTGTCTTAGGGATTTTCAATAACGGTGCTAGTCAGATCATTACCTGTGAGTAATTAACAGACTTGTATACTATTGTTGATACAGATAACAGAGGATTAATATATGGTGTTTCATAGGGATTTTAACCCTAAGTTGTTCGTACTGAGTTGTATAATTTTGAGGGTACTTTTGAGTACTTAACTCATGTTATACCGAGAAAGAAGAGTTATTTGCATTCCATTATCGGGATCAAACCGGTATTTGGTGGAAAATGCAGAAAATGACCTTTGGGAAATAAAACATCACTTGATCATGGTTTAGTGATGTTGAAAGAAAGTATTACCCCGTGTCACTTTTAGTGACACATTGTAAGGAATTCTTGAGCTTCAAGAAAAGGGTGATCGGTTAGTGGTAGTGTACTGTGCAAAGTCGTGAGACTTGCAGAGGTTACGACCACCTAATAGCTCCAGAAGGTGAATGAATGTTTTAAGCCACCCACGATTGTTGGCTTATTGTTGGATTAAGATGATTGGATCTTCTACCAGATTCTGCCGGAAGACATTGGATTGAATTAGGAGTTTAGGAATGACTCCGTACCAGTATTTAGGAGATGAAGATCGATAAGCAGATATTGCAAGTCAGATATTGGATTAAGAAGCCTCCGAATATTGGACAAAAGGAGCAAGATCAGAGTCATAGGCCTTGAGCTACTTTCCGATTATAGAAGACCAACTGCAGATCATCAGGATGTTCTCGTGGATATCAGCAAAATCAGAACAAAGACTCCGAAGGGATTATGTGCATGCAGTGCAGATCACGAAGATACTCGAAGTCAGATTATCCGTTGGATCAGTTCATCTGTTGCTATTGTAAGCAACCAGTACATTTGAGGAGCTATACTTTGAAGACTCAGTTGAAGACTATCGATGGTGTTCCGGGAGGATGATGCACCATCTCGACAGCAGAGATCAACACCGAAGATTGGGTTATCTCATCAGCAACAACCTACTACCTTAGGCGTGGTTGGAGTTCCTTGATACTCCCCTTCAGCAGAGATCAACACAGAAGCAGCATCAACAGAAGACATCTTAGAAGATTCAGCAGACAACAACAGTTACCTCCAGATGTGATTTGCTTAGTACAGAGGAGAGAGTATACGACGATGGTCGTATATATTTGGTATTCTACAGTTGCAGCTCGTAGGATTAAGTGACAGGATCGGATGATCTAGGAAAAATCCTCGGATTATTCATTGCAAAAATGCAACCGCTTTGTCACGAACTGTTGGATCTGATCTGGTTCTCTTCGGAGAAAGGTCGAGACCTGCGAGGAGCCTTTGGATCGGATCGACAGATAATTGATGGTTCAAGGTATTACTTTAGTTTACCCTCAAGGTTAATATATTGAGAGATGCTTGTAGTTATAGGTATCTGTGTCTTAAACATTATCAGTTCGGATTAGATGGATTACATCGACTTGTGGGTTGGTGGTGTCTCTACCGTCTGGTGAGATGTGGATAGAATATTTGGCATTACTATACCACGGACTTGTTTGACAAAGGTGATGATGAAAATCATTTAGTCAGAAGCTGGTGAAACCAGTTACAAGACCTAAACAGCGGTTAACTTTTATACGAGTATTAGTTAATCCTTCCGGAGTGGATAAAAAGGATGATGTACGCATATGCGTTATTTCAAGGATCGAAACGATTCCGATGCAGCTGAATGAGACATATCTTATGCCTACATCAATTAAGAAACTACGAGATAGGCTGTCATATACATGACGCGACTTTAGTAGTTAGTATCTTGAATTGTGGAAGTATAGAGCAAAAATGCTCGTGGGGTTTTGACTAGCTACAGGGTAGCTACTATAGAGTTACTGGAATACGAACAGTTGCAACTTGAGAGATTGATCGTTATAATCTTCCATGCACTTACAGAGTGTGTGGTAGAGTGGATTTTAAATGGTAGATGGATTTCTCTTGTGAGAAGATAATTTTCCGTCTCCAATATGGTTCTGGACACGCATCCACTTAAAGTTGCTATAGGAGGTACATCATTTGAGATTTGCTATATATCCTGGTGGTACTTGGATGTATTGAGATTTGAGATGTTTATACTGGTGAGAAAGGTATAAAGAGAGATATAGCAGATTTTGCTGCTCGATGTTTAGTATGCAGTAAGTGAAGGCTGAACATCAGAAACTCCCTGGATTGCTCTAGGAAATTTCGATTTCGGAATGGAAGTGGGAGCATATCACTATTGGTGTCGTTACGAGATTGCCCAGAACCCGTGGAGGACATGATGCGATTTGGGTGATCGTGGATTGACTAACCAAATCAACTCACTTTCTGCCTATTCGTGGAACGAACTCGTTGAATTGTCTGGCAGAGTTGTATTGCCGGAAGATTATCAGATTGCATGAGGTACTTTTAAGTACCATATCGGATAGAGATCCATGAATTACCTCGCGATTTTGGTAGAGTGGCGTCGACAGCAGGATCACATTTCATCTGCGGACAGAAGAACAGTCTGAGCATATCATTCAGACATTGGAGGATCTATTTAAATCATGTGCCGTGGATTATGGAGGTAGTGGTAAGGATCACATTCCTTAGGTGGAATTTGACTATAAGGACAGTTATCACTCCTCCATTCAGGTGGCTCCTTCTGGGGTCACAGAGTGTCCAACATGATGCAGAGTTGGTGCACGTCATCAGATGATGGTTATTGGAGGTACATGATCGACAGAAGAGTTACGCAGACCGGAGGCGAAGGCCTTTAGAGTTCTCAATTGGGGATTAGGTATTTCTGCGTGTTTCAACTACGAAAGGGGTGAAATGATTTGGGCTAAAAGGGAAATTAGTTCCATGCTATATTGGCCTATTTGAGATATTGGTGTGGATTGGGGGTGTAGCTTATTGGTTGGCTTTACCTCCGACACTAGTGAGTGTTCACAATATATTTCATGTTTCTATGCTGAGGAAATACGTTCTACGTTCAGATCATGTTCTGAAAAAGATTCTGATTCTACCTCAGTCTAATGCGACCTATGAGGATATTCTGGCATGAATTCTTGGTCGCAAGGAGCGACAGTACGAAACAAATCATCCGACTTATAAAGGTTGGATGACAGCATCATATGGATGAGGAGGCTACGTGGGAGCTGGAAGATACTATCCGAGTTTGATACCCTCATATGTTCACTTGAGGATTGTATGTGGTCCTTTCGAAAACTTGCTTGAAGTAATTTTTTTCCATGTTAGTACGAAATTTGGGGATCAAATTTTATTAAGTGGGGGAGAATGTAAAATACCACAGGAAAAAAAATGGTGAGGGATTTAATTGAACCAAACCATGTTTAATGATAAAAGGGGTTTAAATGGATCTAGATCTAAATCTTATTGGATAAACCCGATGTGATTTTTATTCAAAACCCGACCCATTTTTAACGCCAAGCTGTTCGACCCAAATTTCCGAGCGTTTCTATGTCGAAATCTAGAACGGCCGGTGAAATTCTTCCCCTCCATGACTTCTCCCCGATCGCGACTTTCCTCCTTCCAGCCGCAGCCGCGAACCCCTCTTCCCTCTCCCGATCGAACCTTTTTCTTCCTCTCCCAAGCGTGATTTCTCTCTTCGCCTCTTCACCGTCGTCGCTCGAATTGAGCGATCCTCTTCACAGTCGTCGGTACCGATCCAGTCGATCTCCACCGATCTATTTCCCGTGCACGCCGTCGCCGCCTAGGGTCGCCTCCACATCGCTCGTCGCTCCACTCGTCGTCGCTGCACCACTCACCGCTGTCGCCGCCCTAGCGCCGACTCCTCGAGTTGATCTGCTACCATCGCACGCCATAGAGCCATAGCTACTGTCGCCGGTGCCTATCTCCTCCCGATCTAGTCGATCTCCGTCCGATCCAGCCGATCTCCATCACCGTTGCCTTCGTTTCCCATTTGCCCAGCCGTCGGTTGTCGTCGATTTGCAGCCATCACACGCGCGCCGCGTGCACACGGCCTCCACGAGCCACTCGCTGCATGGCCGCCAAACTGGCCACTGGTCGCCGCCCCTTTTTATTTGCCGCTCACGGACAGCACGCCGCGACCCCCACATCTCCTTCGGCCCCTCCATTTTACTGACAACAACCAGTGTCGCCGCCCAGAACAGTTGCAACTCCACCACTCTGCGTTCGACGCCCCTGAGCCACGGCCGGGCTTCGATCAGCCGCTGCCCTGCTGCTGGTGAGCCGACCTCTGCTGGTCATTTCTTCTGCCTCGCAGCTCGATCGATTCTGTTATATTGTTCTATGTAGAGTTTCCCTTACTGATACCATTTGCAGCTTGGATCGATTGTTGACCCCTCTTAGTGTGAGCTCGGTTTGGTGATGCCATCACTGTACCTGATCATCGCCGTCGCCACACTTCACTCACCGACCACCAGCTATGAGGATTAATCGCCAAGGCAAGAGGAGTTGGGCATTTAGCAGCAAGCTCCGACGAATTCCCTTGGCTGTGTTCAACTAATGCTAAGCTAGGTAAGGATGTTTATGTGGTTGTTTGGTTATACAATTGATGAATTAAGATTGATATATCTGTAGAGGTCTATTGGAATTGGATGTTGCTTAAGTCCAATTGTTTGATACAGATTGGATTTCCTTAAGCCGATGAAGAAGCTGTGGAGGAATGAAACGAGTTTGGGTAAGTATGAATCTGAATATTTATGAATGCATAACATTGATAAGTGGTTGGATGGATCTATGGATTGGTTGGAAATGCATGATGGGCATAAGGTGAATTGCGTAGTTAAGATTTTTGATCAGTATAAGGTGGGTGATGAACTGTATGTGACTACAGGTTTTAACACTGGATTTACTTCTGGATTCTTTGTGAGGAAAGTGGAACGACGCGAGGTAAGTATAGATTTGGTCGTTCATAGTTGTGCATCAGTTATGTTTAGTAAACTGATCTGGATATGCTATAATTATGTAGTGATGATAGTACTTGTTCATTACATGGTGATGTTTGATTTATTTAGATTAAATTGAGACCAGACTTTTTAGCAGATTAAGAAGTGTTTGAGATGGAAACAGCGTGAGGACTTTGATATGAGGTAGGTTCACGGACGTGAAGACAACTTGTATTCTCAGACAAGTCGTCAAAATAGGTGGGTAATTCCTACCCTGGTCAGGTAGTTTAATGCATTCAGATTTAGATGCATGATCATCTTATATGATCATGTTACCTTGAATCCGTTCTTATTTATTGTATGCTTGATACTTTACCGTTGACTATTAACTCCATTGCTGCTATCATGTTTATTTTACCATGATTAGGAGTTTATACATATAGGTGATGTAAGTAACTTAGAATTTGTTTAAGTTAAGTGTGAATAGTAAAGTCTGGATGACAACCTGATAGTAAATTGGGCAAAGAGATCATCTGTGGGTAGGTAATATTTTGAACGTAGGGTTAATTCTAATACCCTTAGGTTGCATGTTACCACCAACCATGTATTGTGTAAATAGTCAGGGGAATGATACTTAGTGTATCGCTACGGATCAGTGGTCCTAGCTTATTACAATCGGATGAGTACGACTTTCTACAGGATAGAGAGTGCGTCCATCAGTTGAGTATGACTCTCTACAGGATAGAGAGTGTGTCGATTAGATTGGTATGACTCTCTACAGGATAGAGAGTGTCATGATCGGTTGAGTACGACTCTCTACAGGATAGAGAGTGTTATGATCAGTTGAATACGACTCTCTGCAGGATAGAGAGTGCGTTGATATGACTAGTATGACTTTCTGTAGAATAGAGAGTGTATGGTGGATGTCTGTATGTGAGACATTGTATTCATGTCATTTGCATGCACGCTGGTGACCAGGTCTCCCTTGTGGTTGAGAGGGTCGCCAGTCATCCTGCCTCCACGGTTACTCATAGGAGGAGTAATCGGTGTGAGGGCAGAGCATTGTGGTGCCGCACTCTACCACTATAGACGGTGATAGTTGGATTTGCGTATCGTAGTCCTGCGTGTGTGGCACACGACCACTCATGGGTAGTGACTATCGGAGTGGCCAACAGGAGGGACTCCCATCGTGTAGCTTGCTCTTTACGCTTATATGCTACTCGATCATACTGCCCACTCAGCCACTCGAAAGTAGTGGTTGGTGTTGAGTTGGGACAATTGTCATGCTCGAGCCACCGAGGCCACACTGGGGTCGTGGTAGCTTTAGGGTGAGCCGACATGATCGTGCATGCTGCATTGCCGACTTATGGTATTTTTGCATATTGCCATATATATACATATATGCATGTATATATATATATATATATAGATGATTGTGATTAGTATACATATATAGATGAAGTCTATATATATATGTTTATTGTGATGTTGCATTTGATTGTATTATGTTTGCTGCATTTGATTGAATATCATATTCATGCATGTTTCTTGCATATGTTATACAGTTGTGTCGGATACTGATATATGTTGGACATACCATTAGATACCTTGACCTGTAGCATGAGTAGATTATGAGTTGGTATTACTCTTTCTGTTATATATATGTTGGATATATGTTCAGGTTGGATCAGAGTAGCGTAGCAGACTTCAGATATGTCTGCATTTTACGTTGTTCATTTGGTTAGACGGTATATGCTTGTATTTATATACTAGGCTAATATACATGTTGTACCTATAGATTATGTTATTGAAATACATGTGATATTACATATATACATATTTTCTATTACATGCTGACTTTTACTCACCACCACCATGGACCCTGGGTTTTTCTGTTGCCCAGGTAACAGGTAGAAGACTTCGTGACGGCTTAGAGCACCGCTGGCTGACATCTCATCTCACCTCCGAGGCTCCCATGTTTGTTTTGGGCTTTCCGTTCATTGTATTATGTATTTGGAGCTTTCGTGATGTACTATCTTGTATATTCGGATTTTTTCGAGGTACCGTGTTGTTGTGATGTGTTAGTCATACCGGTATGCATGTGTGTAGCTTATTATATTATGTTTCCGCTGTGCTTTGAGTAGTTGTTGTATCTACTTTATATGTTATGTTGTTATTGTGGGCCTACGGGCCTTGTATTAACCCAAAATATTGTCACGTACAGGGGAGATGTCGTCCGTTTGATTTTCGGCTCGGCATGCTCTCGGGACGTGACACAATGAGCTCTTAACCAATGTTGAGATACTATTGTTGAGCACAAGGTGCATGAATTTAAAAGTTGGCTAGCTTTGGATCGGCAAAGTTACGTAGTGCACTAGTGTAGAAAGATGACTCTCATTTAATTGCACAAATTGAGTTTAATTTTACCATGAATAAGTCCAAATCTAAATGATAAAAACCCTAAATTCTTCATTTAATCCCATTCAAAATCCTAATGATATATGATTAATCTACAATAACCTTATACCATAACAAAATCCTAAATTCATCATCTAAATGCTAAATTTATCAAGCGAATTGACAGATGCAATTTCATGTGTGACAAATAGATATCAAAATAAAGTTGTTACCGATCAAGTCGGAAGGCCAAGTTGTCGTCGGCGCTAGAGAAGGAGGGCGGAGGGCGGAGGCCGGAGCTATCGCCGGAGCCGGTCGCGGGAGAAAAGCGCCGAGAAGAAGTCGATCACGCGCGAGAGGAAGCTAGGGGACTGGACCGGAGCTGTCGCTGGAGCCGATCGCCGGAGCTGGTCACCGGAGAGTCGCGCGGAGAGTCGCCGGAAGAGAGGAAGTCGCGCGGAGGAAATGGGAGAATCGGCAAGGGGTAAGATTTTTTAGCGGATATTAGCGACGAAATATGATTTATTCGTCAC
Source organism: Wurfbainia villosa (assembly GCA_025175895.1). NCBI lineage: Eukaryota > Viridiplantae > Streptophyta > Magnoliopsida > Zingiberales > Zingiberaceae > Wurfbainia > Wurfbainia villosa. Next base: position 6,197,836 of record JAKLTH010000238.1, read on the forward strand.
TAATATTTATTAGATTTGTGATGAAAATATAATAATTCGTCGCTAAAATTGATCATCAGTCGACTAGTGGGATCGATGACTTGACTGCCAGTAATTTGGCCGCAGGTACAAAATCGAGTTAACTCGACTGGCGCCTCATTGAATTGTTTGCGACGAAATTTAAATATATCATCGCTAATATGCAGTCGACTGGCGGGATTGACGACTCAACTGGCTGACATTTGGCCAGCCACAGAATCCAGTTTACTCGACTGGCGGCTCGACTGAATAATTTACGATGAATTTTAATCTTTCATCGCTAAGTAATTTGAGACGAATATCTATTTATTCGTCACTAAGTATAATTTTACGACGAATATTTTTATATCGTCGTTAATTTTTACTATATTGGCGACGAAATTTTAATTTTTCGTCGCAAATATAAGATTATTTGTGACGAGTGATAAATTCGCCGTAAATATCTAGTATTAGCGGCGAATAACTAATTCGTCGCTAATATTTCGTCGCTATTTTCCATTTTTCTTGTAGTGTTGTAACCCAAGTCTAAGTTTTCAGTAAATTTTCTTTTCAAAGTGTTAGTTGAATTTTCAAGAGTTGAAGCTTTAATTTTTAAATTATTAATTTATTTATAAACAAATGATACTCTATTATAATTAGTTTGATTATCTAATTTTAAATTTTTAATTAAGTTAAATTTAAATCTTTCATATTAGACTTTTTCAAAATGGGATTAGAATTTTTAAAAATAGATTTAGAATTTTCAAATTAGGAATAGAATTTTTCAAATTCAAAATAGGATTAGAAATTTTCAACTTAGAATTTTTCAAAGTAGGATTTTTCAAATTAGATTTAGATTTTTTTTTCAAATTTAAAATAGGATTAGAATTTTTCAAATTAGAATCTTTCAAAATAGAATTTTTCAAATTAGATTTAGAAATTTTCAAATTAAAAAAAGATTAGAATTTTTCAAATTAGAATATTTTTAATTCGGAATTATCTTGATTAATCAAATCTAGAGTTTGATAATTTTGACTTATTGTTTGATGGTTCCGATGTATGTTTTGATTATTTTAATCATGTTCTAGATTAGTTTTAATTTTGAATTAATCTAGATCTATGTTGACTAGTCTTTGTGGGGATGACGTGGTGGTTAAGGCACGACAGAGATTGCAGATAAGACAAGAGTCGATTCCGGAGGAGGTTTAAAATTCTTTCCTGGATTCAGATGACCCTCACGTATCTTGGTCACTACATTAAGACTCATAGGGTTCTCTGTGATTTACCTCTCTCACAATGATCGTGGGACCGGCCAGTAGGAGCCATTAGGTTGACGGATTCTAACCTTTTGCGGATAGATTCATGTTGACTAGACTAAAAATTTGATCAAGTTTTCAATTAATTTTATCAATGGTCAAATTAAATTGATCATCTTCTTTACTAATAATTTTATTATTTAAAATAATTAAATCTAAATTATTTGATTTATTACTAGTTGAATTATTTGAATTAACATCTAAATTATTTTTAATAAAACTAGACTTAGATAAATTTAATTGAACATCATTAATAAAATTAGAATTAACATTTAAATTATTATTATGATCTAAATTGTCATGCCTTTCAAAAATACAATTTTCAAAAACTTTAAATCTATTAACCTTACTTGTATTCCCTAATTCCGTGAGCTTCTTTCTCTCCGGGCACTAATTTTTATAATGTCATCTACACCTGAAGCATATAATATGCTCCTTGTTCCTTCGGACTCCTAGCATTGGTTCCTCTATTGCCATCGGTTGTGTCGTCCGAGTTTTACGAGTATGATATTTATTTTTATAGTATCCTCTTTCCTTACACTTGAAACATATAATATGGAATTTAAATTTTAAATTCACAAGTATACCTTCCTCTGAACTCTCCTCCTGAGTGCTCGGCGTTGTGAAATGCTCCTCCTTGCAATTTTCCATTCTCCTGTAATGTTAGATACACAAAATGTAAGATACCGAAAAAAAAAATATAAAATAAAATAAAATAAAATAAAATAAAGCACAGGGATTAACCCCTTTAAGTGGTTATTGGGTTTAAGCAAAGGCTAAGGTTAATCAAGGTTGGATTAAAGTTTAATTTTTGGCTTGAATCGGTTGGATGGAACCTGTTGGCTTGAACCCAAAACGCACACGGCAATTAAAAGCCGAGAAAGAACCCGAACAACCACATGAGTTTCCCATCGACAATCGCTTCTTCTTCCTCTCCTCATTGCGATCGACGGAATCCTCACCCCTCTGTCTCCTTCGCGAGCCGACGATCGTTTCCGGTGGGAGATCCAGTCGGAGGGAGGGATGTCGATCGCAGCTACCCATGTAAGTGTTCCGATGAGCGTTTCTCCATCGCGTCCTTTATTTCCTAGCCGCGACTCCTTTTCTCGCGATCTCTCTGCCTCCCGTCGCTCCCTCCTCTTCTCGGCAAGTGAATGTCGGCCACAGCCGCCTCCTTTCCCTCCGCAAGCGAAGGCCGACCACAGCTGGCTTCCCTCTGCAAGCGACGGTCGACCGCCCTTACCGTACCCACGGACGTGTCGGCGATGGCGGCGGCGTGGTGAAATGCAGGTAGCGGCGCGCGATCAGGGTTGTTCTTCCCGATTGTTGACGGAGCAAGTGGTATGGAGCGTGGATTTGCTCCGAGGAACAGGGGATAGGAGGAGATTTGCGTCGGTGGAGTTGCTAGGGCGGGGAGATGGTATCGGCAGCACTTTGATCGGAGGCTTTCACGGTTGTCGCCGGAGCAAAGTAAGGGCACGATTCTTGTTTGGTTTCAGTTGATCCTTTCCATCCTAGCGTGTTTTCTCACGCGAACAGCTCGTCCATGGCGTCACTGTGTTTGGGCGTTCCGACCAAAAGTGGAGCTTTCCGACGAATTGGGTAGTGGGGAAGAGAACCGTCGAGGGGGAGGTTCCAATCCCGGGTAAGCTTGAACTAACCTGTGTTGTTCATTTGCCAATTCCTATATGTGATCTTTGTGGGGAATTTTGGGTGTTTGGGCAGTGATCCGGAGCCGGTGAGCAGAGGAGAAGGGAAGGTTGCTGTCGAGGGATTTACTAGTGCCGGTGAAGCTTCAATTTCTGTGGAGCAAGCCGGATGGTGTGCTATGATGGTGTCACGCCCCGAGAGTATGCCGTGCCGAAAAGCAAACGGACGGCATCTCCCCTGTACGTGGCAACATATCGGGTTAATACAAGACCCGTAGGCCCACAACAACAATATGATATACACAGATATCAACATATAAAATGCAGCGGAAACATACAACAAATAAAACAATATACAATGACCCAACTGTGCACTCCGGAGTGACTTGACACAACAAGAAACATAATAGAAGTCACATCGAAAGCCAAATACATACAACACGTCCATATATCACAGATACGGAAATAATACAGGTTAAAACCACAAAACGACAATCCGTAGAAATACAACAATACGAAAAACATGTCCATTCGTCCGGTGTGAGATGGGATCACCGGTGGCGAGCTCAGCGTCAAAGAGTCTTCTACATTATGCAGGCGACGAAGCCCGAGGTCGAGGGGTGGTGAGTATAAACTCGGGGGTAATATATAGAAGTGCATGAACAACATATAAGGATAGATCTACAAGTATACATGTGAAGATCTACTGTATACAAAGATGAGTCCAATAGTCATACAGTCCTAAGCATAGTAATCAGTAATCACAGATATGTCCTACTCATAGCATAAACTGAACTGATCAACTGACATAAAGTAATGTACGTACCTGACGGTCTGTCCTCCATATGATAGATCATCCTGAACAGGTATACTATAACATAACCATATAACATACTAAGTCAATCCCATACCAATAATGACATATGAGGATTATATGATCACCTTTAATAACAACCCGGTCCATACCACACTATGACATGACACTAATCAAATGCATACATCGGTCAGGACAAACACATATATATCATGCTCAACACATAACAGTATATAAAATGCAAATGACATGTATCATGATGTACAAGCATGTGCAACAATCATAGCTCAATCAAATGCAGCATCTCACAGCATATGTAAAACATATATCAAATACATGCATACATATATATCGATGCATATGCATGGTCATGTCTGCGTATCTAACTCGCTACCACGACCCATGGCCTAGGTGGCACGACATGACAACTATCCCGACTCGGTAGTCACCACTCTCGGTGGCCGAGTTGGGTAGTATGTAACGATAGCTAGCCGCCATAGAGCTATATCTACTCACACGGGGTCCCTAACGCTGGCGCTCCGTCCCTACCCATGAGTAGACGAGCACTGCACCCAGGACTACTGCACATCACACGACCACCATCTATAGTGGGTGAGTGCGCTAACTACCACTCCGCACAGTGGCCAAGTGCGCATCTCCAGCTACCACCATCCCTAGTGGTGGCCGAGCAGCCGCACACAATGCTCTCGCCTCAACCTCTGCAACCACTACCCCGAGGGTGGCAGGAGGCAGGATGACTGACGACTCGTCTCAACCACAAGGCATACTCAGTCGTCAGCATGCATGAAATGTAATGATGCATAGCTCACACACAAATCCTCGCAACACTCCCTAACTCACGGGGAGACCTAGTCAACCATGCAAGGACTACAATCCATAAGACTCTCTCTATCACACAAAGAGTCATACACACCTGACAGTCAACCATGCTAAGACCTCTAGTCCGTAGCGATATACAATCGACCGTCCATATAACCATACACAGACACACAATCCCTAATGGATATACCATCACACTATGACCTCTAGTCCCTGGTCACATACTGACAATCATACAATTATCTATGCACAAACAACTAGATCCATTATAATTTCACCACTAATACGAATATGATATAACAATCGATTCCATAATCCGAACCATCACCTAACCCTAGTGATGTAAGACAGTAACCCAATCTGAAGTCATAAAGATAAACCTAACCACTTGTATTTACTGAACATCCATCAGCTAATACGTAATAGGGTTTATAGTTCCTATTCGTGCTAGATAATCAATGAGTAACTGAGTATATATCTCAAAGGTCAAGGCAGTACAAGCATGTGATTAAATAAGAGTGGATTTAAGGTAAACAGGTATAAACATAAATCCAAGATCATGCACTAGAGTTGATCAAACTACCGGACTGTAGATATTACCCACCTGATACATAATCCGTGCTATCCATCTCCATGTTCATGTATCCCTCACCATCAACGTCCTGTAACAATAATAACAAATTATAGTTAAGTACAAGCACCATACAAGTATACGAACTAAATACTACTTCGTTTCTATGTTCGCATCATTTTCTCGTCTCCGAGGTAGAAATCCCGATTACCCAAATCTGATACACCACAATCAGACTCACACTAAATCACCAACATCCAACTGATCAATTAAAGTAATTAGATCTAACAACACTCAAATAACTCATCAAAGCGAGAACACACCCAATACCATCTAATCGACATTAATCCCGATCCAATAGATCATTAGGAACAATTGAGCATAACTCTAACGAATCCAGTACACCCACTCAATTACACACATAATCATCAGCAATAATACACAAAATCTAAACAACAACTAAATTAGAGTTGCAATTCAACTCACCACACCGCAGAAACCTCGATCAACATCAACCCCAATCGCAATCCAAAGATCAATGTTCACCCTACAAAAACAGGGAACAGAATCATCTCAATAGCCAATTCACATTTGAACCTCCTTTGGATCGAAGATAGAAACAAAACTACCCAACACATCCATCGACAAACACCGCATATAGAATTTACCAGATGGTAACGGAAGGTGAATCAAAGCTTAAAAGCCAACTCCTCACCGACAGCACCTTCCTCCTTTAACCCCTGTTCAACGGCGAAATCCCAATCACACCGACAATCTGAACACAACAACTTCAATTCCCAATCCATCGCATCAAACACTAAAAGAAGCAATTAACAGCTGAGAAGAAAAAAAATTGGATCGAGCTTACTTGCCCTTAGAATCCATAGGCCTTGCTCCTTCCCCAATCCCCTGTTCGCCGGCGAACTCTGAACTCCAAAACACTGCCCAAAACCGATCCAAGCTAAATCAAAAACCCACATCGAGATCTCATCTCACAAAAGGAAGAAGATAGACCTTTACCTACCTTCGGCCGAAATCGTGAAACCTAGCTCACGATCGGAGACCCGATAGAACCGCCGTCGACCCTTAGCTCCCAGTGAAAACATTCTGCCGAATCTTGCTCGGACCCCACGATCGAAGGTCTCCCAGCGAGGTGATCCTCTACTGCATTTGCATCGACGGCGCGCGTCAAAGAGGAGGTTGAAGCCGGCGCCGCGGAAGGATCATGAGACCTCGAAGGACCATTATCACCGGGCGGCGACTTTGTCGGCCGCGCTCATGGACGCCGGTGAGCCGAGATCGACCGAGCTTAGCTTGGCGAGAGACGAAATCGCGTCGCGATGGAAGAAGGAGCTTCGGCTGCGTTGAGGAAGAAAACGAAATCGCGATTTGAAGAAGTGAGGAATCGCGATCGGCTTGTATAAGTTGATCTGCCTCAACTTGAACCAGCTTTAGGTTAAAATCTAACCTGAGTTGAACCCAAGCTAACCTAGGTTTAATCCATAATGATTTAGCCCAATACCGGCCCAAGTCCAAAGAGATTTAACCCAACTAGATAACTAACCCATTAACCCACTAATTAAGCCCAATTAATCCCCTAATTAATCCCCATTAATTAAAGGGTTTAATCCATATATATATAATTTTTTTTTTCGTATTTTACAGATGGGGTTTGCTTGGGTGTGAAGGTGAGCTGGGTATCTTGTGACTGTCGTCGGGAGCCGGTGATGGCTGTGTTCATGAGGTAAGTTATTTGGTAGTGTCTCCTTTATTGGGTAATGGTTGAGCTTGATTTAACTCTGTGCACAGCTATGATTGAGTGTATGGTGGGCAGCGGGTGTTGTTGATCTTCTCCTATATTGGTGTGGATCGATCCTGCTGGTGCCTTGTGGTTGAGAGGTGAGTTTCTTTCGTTTGTTGTTCTCCTTAATTGATGAGTAATTGATTCCAAGGAATAAGTTTGATGTATGGAAGAATTTATGTGGATGTGAGTTAGCGTGTTTAATTGATTTGGATGGAGTCTACCTAAGAGGTTTAATAATTTAAACCTAGTTAGGTGTTGTAGAAGGGTTACGTTTGATGATGGGAGGTTTCTAATTCGTATTCGATAAAGGGATACGAATATAGGAACGATATAGTAGTGGATTTGTATATTTATCGTGTGCTTGAATTTAATTATAAATGATGATATTTGCAGGATGTGGATATGAGGCAGATCTATGGACGTGGAGATATTTATGTTGCAGAGCTATTTAACAGGTAGGTAATTTCCTACCTGGTCCGGGTAGTTGTATTTCATTCAGATTTAGTCATTGATATGAGCATGTTAGGTGTTCATATTACCTTGACCATGTTCTTTTTATCGTATGCTTGATCCTTTACCGTTGGCTATTAACTCTATTGCTGATATCATGTTTATTTTATCATGATTAGGAGTTATACATATAGGTGATGCAAGTAACTTAGAATTTATTTAAGTTAAGTGCAAATGGTAAAGTCCGGATGACAACCTGATTGTACATTGGGCAAAAAGGTCATCCGTAGGTAGATAATGACTTTAACCTAGGGTTAGTTCTAGTACCCTTAGGTTGTATGTTACCACCGAAAATGTGTTGTGTAAATGGTCAGAGGAATGATACTTAGGGTATCGCTACGGACCGGTAGTCCTAGCTTGTTATAATCAGATGAGTACGACTCTCTACAGGATAGAGAGTGCGTCGAGTAGATTAGTATGACTCTCTACAGGATAGAGAGTATTATGATCAGTTGAGTACGACTCTCTACAGGATAGAGAGTGCGTCGAGTAGATTGGTATGACTCTCTACAGGATAGAGAGTCTATGGTGGATGTCTGTATGTGAGACATTGCATTCATGCATTTTCATGCACGCTGGCGACGAGGTCTCCCTTGTGGTTGAGAGGGTCGCCAGTCATCCTGCCTCCACGGTTACTCATAGGAGGAGTAACCGGTGTGAGGCGAGCATTAGTGCCGCACTCTACCACTATAGACGGTGGTAGTTGGATTTGCGTGTCGTAGTCCTGCGTGTGTGGTACTCGACCACTCATGGGTAGTGACTGTCGGAGTGACCAACAGTAGGGACCCCCATCGTGTAGCTTGCTCTTTACGCTTATATGCTACTCGATCATACTGCCCACTCGGCCACTCGAGAGTAGTGGTTGGTGTTGAGTTGGGACAGTTGTCATGCTCGAGCCACCGAGGCCACACTGGGGTCGTGGTAGCTTTAGGGTGAGCCGACATGACCATGCATGCTGCATAGCCGTATCTGATGGCGCTTTGCATATTACCATATATATATACATATATGCATGTATATATATATATATATGGATGGTTGAGATTAATATATATATGGATACAGTCTATATATATATGATTATTGTGATGTTGCATTTGTTTGTACTATGCTTGCTGCATTTGGGTGGACATCATATTCATGCATGTCTCTTGCATTTGTTATACGATTGTGTCGGATATTGGTATGTGTTGGATAGACCATAGATACCTTGGCACATGTGAGTAGAGTAGATTATGTGTTGGTATTACTCTTCTGTTATATATATATGTTGGATATATGTTCGAGTTGGATCGAGTATCGTGCGACTTGGTATATACGCATTTTATGTTATTCATTTCAGTTAGACGGTATATGCTTGTATTTATATACTATGCTGATATACCTGTTGTACTTCTAGAGTATGTCATTGAAATACATGTGATATTACATATATATACATGTTTTCTATTACCTGCTGAGTTTTACTCACCACCCCGGACCACTCAGGTTTTCATCGCCCAGTAGCGGTGAAGACCGTGTGACTTGGAGCACAGCCGTGTGTCATCTCATCTCACGAGGCTCCCGTGTTTTGTTTTGGGCTTGCTGTCCGTTGTCCATTGTATTTTGGAGTTTTCGTGATGTATATGTTGTAGATTCAGATTTTGTCGAGATTTTTCTTTATGTTATGGTGTTAGTCATACCGGTATGCATGTGTAGGATGTATTGTTGTTGTTGTATCGTTTCCGCTGTGTGTAGTTGTTTTGATTTATATATATTGTTGTGGTTTGGTATATTTTTTATATATTGTTGTCATTGTGGGCCTACGGGCCTTGTATTAACCCGAAATGTTGCCACGTACAGGGGAGGTGCCGTCCGTTTGATTTTCGGCTCGGTATGCTCTCGGGGCGTGACACAAAAAATACAAGTATACAAACGAATAAAACTTACACTCTTCAACGCCCCTAAAAGTGTCTTAGATGCCCTTTTTGGGGGCAAGACTAGCTTATTACAGAGTAAACCCTGATAATACATGTAGATCTTCAAAAGAGCTTCAATTTGGTAGATCGTGCATTCTGTGGGTCCATCAGAGTCAAAAGTTATGACCTTTTTTTACCTCCAGTTGCTCCTCCGATAGCTAGTCTAGAGCTGTCAAACAGGCCGACTCATGGCAGGGCGGGTCAATCCGCCATAAACCCAATATTTAGCGGAGAGGGGCGAGCCAACTCGCCATCTCGGCGGATTGAAAAATTTCCAACCCAACCCAACCCAAGGCGGGTTGCGGGTTAGGCGGGCCAACCCACGGGCCATACAAATTTAAAATATATATATATAATTACTGAGGTGTTGAGGACTTGAGACAATGATATATAAGATAGATAGAGTATCATGATTAAAAAAATAAACATTTGAATTAAATAAAATCTTATAATTGACATTAAATTATCGACCTACAAAGTTGAGTACCGAGGTTTTTGATTCCTTTCCAATGTTCCAAAATATCTAAATCTTGATAATATATAAATGTAAATTTTTGCTCCTCCAAATAGAGATTTAATTGAGATTTTTTAACCTGGGTAATTATTTGATTTTGATATGTCATTATTTTCTATATTGATTAGAATAGAAGTGACAAGATAATAAAAAATAATTAAAGTATAAAAAATATTCTTTTGTTCTTTACTCTTAACTTCTTTTATACTTTATTGAGGTGTATGTGTGATAAAAGAAGATTATGATGATAAAAAACTTGTCTTGTTAATATTAAAATATTAGTCAAAAAACTTATACAATTTTATTTTCACATGTTCCATCTTTTGACAATTCTCAACCCGCGGGTCAACCCGTGGGCCACCCCGTGTCACGGCGGACCAACCCGTCTACACCCACAACCCACTCGGGTTGATCCGTTTAGGCCCGCCAAAATGGCGGGTTGATAAAATTTCAACCCAACCCTCTTAAATTATTTGGCGGGGCGGGCCAATCCGACGTGTCCAACCTAACTTGACAGCTTTAAGCTAGTCTGGATGAAGAGCTTTGATACTTCCACATACGAATAAAAATATTGTACCAAGACTTGATCTTGGATTAGTATTGCGGAAAAAATTATAAAAATTAACGAAAGAAAAGAAAACAAATACTCAAACGGTGGTTGTACTAGATTTGAATGTCCCCACTTTGATACCAATTGTTAGATCAGAAAGACACTAGAGGGGGATAGCATTTTAAAATTTTTCTTTCCTTTCATTTAAAACACGTAAAATCAAAGTAAGATGCAGCGGAAAATGTAAAAGACAAAACACAATAGATTTTTTTACTTGGTTCACAGCTGAACGACTGCTAGTCCAAGGCCCACGATCCTCGATCGCTTTCGACGAGCAATTCACTAAGAGATCTCTTCCACGCTAGAGATAAGAGACATGATGCTTACAAAAAGTAAAGGAGACAATAACAACCTTAATGCTCCCTTAAGAAATTAAGTACACACAAAAAAAATTAAAGTATACTGACAAAAATAACTAAATAAAGAAGCACGGTCAGAGTTGTAGCATGGTAGCACAAAGGAGTATTGTTTGCGAAGCTTTGAGAGCAAGAGCACTTGAGTGAAAATTGATTGTTAGGTAGGGTTTGTGTCCAACCCCATTTTTATAGATCAACCGCCTTGACTTGGTCCAGATCTAGATCCTACTTATCTGCAATCTCTATATTGATGTAGGAATTAGCTTTTGGCCGAACCTATTCACCTCAATCGGCTGGACCTTTTACTAGTCGAATGGGTTTCATTCCAATCAATTGATGCTTGAGTTTCCTTTCTTTGAATTCTCATCCAGTCACTTGCATCATAAGATTAACACAGTGTATACAACAATAGTAATCATGATAGTCTTTGACCGTCCGATCTCGAATTCAACCGTCCCCTAGAACCCCTAGTCGGATTAACGCCTAAGATTATCCTCGTATCAAGAATGTGATCTTACCATCACTCCTCACGAGGAGCTTATCTTTGTCAAACCTTTGATCCTCTGACATGTTTGGACTTTTTCTGCTTAGTTTCTGATCTTTAAACCACCATGATTTCTTTCTGTTGTCCAAACTCTTTTGATTCATCACGAATCTCTCACTTGGTGTCTTTGACCATCTCTGCTTCCTTTTGATGTCCCGTCTACATTGACCCATCACCAATTCTTCACCTGATATCTTCGATCATCACAATTTCTTTCTGATATTCAGACTCCGCTGACTCACTATGAATTTTTTATTTGATGTCTTCGATTGTGTTAAGAATTTTTTTTTTGTCTAATTCTACTAAAACTTTGCATGAATTTCACACGGAATTTTGAAATGGAGAAAAGACAGATTAAAATAACATTTCTTCGCTGAAATTAGAATTGGTTCAAAGATAACATTTCAGAATTTCACACGTCAATTTTGAAACGGAGAAAATAGGATTAGATTTTTTAAAATCAGAATCGATTGAAATGGAGAAAAGTCTCTCCACAAGTATATTTAAATTGGTTGTTTCCTCAGAATAATTCATTGGTTAGAGTAGTATAAATATTATTACATATGAATAGAGATCGATTTTCGATGTGAAAATTAAAATTTGAGCAATTTATCAAAGGGCGTACCTCGAGTTTGAAATTGCTCAAATTCAGTCTCATGGTTTCATATTTACCAAAGAACGCATCTCATTTCCTTTTTACTCCTCTCGTTAAACGTGGATTTAATGCTCAAATATTATATGCATCCGAGTCATAATTGGAAATCCCAAACCATCCAAATGTCCCGTCAACTCTCGTTCCTTAACTACACATGAACAACATTGAGTGTCTTAATCCCAGGAGCATCGTCGTCATGAGAATTTAAATTCCCAACACCATATAAAAAAATCAGTCAGACATATAACGTGGTGCTGAAAATTCTATTCCCATGAACACTGTGGCCATGAGATGTAAATTCCCAACACCATATAAAATCAATCCGCCGCACATAAAAGATGGTGTAGGAAAATCTAATCCAAGGAACCCCGTGTTCTTGGGAATTTAAATGGTCATGACCATATAAAAACAACTTGTCGAATATAAAAGGTGGTGTTGGAAAATAAATTTCTAGTACCGCATAAATCAAATTGCCATAGATGAAAGATGGAGTTGGAAAATCTAATCTCAAAATTACCGTGGTCCTGGGAAATCTAATACCAAGATCACCGTGGTCTTGGGAATTTAAATTCCCAGCACCTTGTAAAATCAACAGCAATAATCATTTAGCATACAAAGTATATAAAATTGTAATAATAAGAGAATATACATTCCTAAATCAAAAAGTTGAAGTGGTTGACCAAGTTTAAGTAACCACAGTGGTCATAGGGTTTAAATCTCATGAACATAGTGGTCATGGAATTTAAATTTCCAATAACATGTCCAATTTCAAACTGGTTCTGATCTAAAAAATGGTGATGTAAATTATATTCTCAGGAATATAGTGGTCCTGAGATTTAAATTCTCAACACCATATGATATCAAGTTGACCGAGAAAAAAGATGATGCTGGGAATTATATTCCAAGCACCATTTGATATATGATTGTAGACACCTAATAAAATCTAAATTATCAGAAATTTTGGACACGGATACACAGAGGGGCACTTCTTAAATCCAATTGATTTGGATTGGATCGAAGAAGAGGTGAGTAGAGTCATCAATGGATTTTGACCGAAATCTATTGATGGATCTAGAAGAGTTCAATTTCTGAAATTTTGACATGGACTGAAAGATCTTACAACATGAATTATTGATGTGTCGAGGAAACTTGATTACGATCTTCCTACTTCTCAGTTTTGGTCCCGTGTCATGTGGCACGAGGCCTGATTTTTGAAATATGGATGTGGATACCTAATAAAATCTTGAATATCAGAAATTTTGGGCACGTATATACAGAGGGGAACTTCCTAGATCCAATGGACTTGGATTGGATCGAAGAAGAGGTGAATAGAACCATCAATGAGTTTTGACCGAAATCTATGGATGGACCTAGAGGAATCCAAATTCTGAAATTTTAACATTGACTGAAAGATCTTACAGCATGAATTGTTGATGTGTCGAGGAAACTTGGTTTTGATCTTTCTACGTATCATTATCCACGTCACTTGATATTGTACGTGGTGCTGAGATTTAAATCCCCAACACCGCATACAATTTCAAGTTGGCCGAGACAAAAGGTAGTGTTAGGAATTATATTATCAGATACATAATAATGTTGAGATTTAAATCCCCAACACCGCATACAATTTCAAGCTAGCCGAGACAAAAGGTGGTGCTGAGAATTATATTACCAGGAACATAATGATGTTGAGATTTAAATTTCCAGCACCACGTACAATATCAAACTGGTCAAAAAAAGATGATGCTGGGAATTATATTACCAGGAACATAGTGGTGATGAAATTTAAATTTTCAGCATCACGTACAATATCAAATGACGTTTGGATAGCTCGGGATTTTCGGTTGTGACTCGGATGCATGTGAAATCTCAGTATTAATTATATGTTTGTTTAGCGGGAGGGATAAAAAGAGAATGAAGTACGTGTTTGGATAAATATGAAACCATGAGATTGTGTTTGGACAATTTCAAACTTGAGGTGTGCCCTTTAGTAAATTATCGTTAAAATTTTCATTCGGACTCATAAACTTTCCGTTGTTTTGACTAACGGATTAAGGGGTATAGTTCTTCATGATTTATTTTTCTTCATCATTATCGAATGACCGACGATAAAAGATACAGAGCGAACATAATTATAGAATTAGTTAATGACAAATTTATAATAATTGAAAAAGGATTGATCCCTTGATATTTATTAATTCTTCTTTAAAAAAAAAGTCATCATTCCACTCGAGTGATTGTTCAACCATCATTAATTATTTATTTCTCTGAAATTGCTTTGGGTACAACAATATTTGAATTGATCGATTTGATTGCTAATTCAATTTAAAAACCAGGTGAAATTATTCTTTTGTATTATTTGATTAGTAATGCTGAATCTTGAATGCTTCCATGGCCTCTTCAAAATTAAGACGATATTATCTTGAATACTTCTTCCTTCAAAAATTTAATTTATTAAAAATTATTTGAGTTTTTAATTTTTATAACTAGTTGAAACTTTTAATATATATATATATATATATATATATATATATATATTCAGAAATTTTTATTAGATTTTTATGTAGAATTCTTTTTTGTTATTTTATAAAAAATATTTCGTTATCCTCAAAGTATAAAAAAGATTAAGAACTCACGTGTTATTTTTGTTTTGGATTAATAAAATTTTTAATTCTATTTTCTCCCGATGAAAATTGATAAATTTTTAGTATTCCGTCGGTGGCAGTCAACAGTGATCGTCGGCTGCAATCGGTCGCGATCGGCGACGGTTGTGGCGATAGTCGGCACGATCGCGACGGCGGGTGGGGCGACCGATGGGCGGGTGGCGATGCGGCGGCGACGGGCGGCGATGACCGATAATCGACGGCGATCGACGGCGGCACCGACGATCAAGCGATCGACCGGCGAAGCGGCAACGGCGAGCGATAAATGACGAACGGGCGATCGGCGATCGGCGACAAAGAAGCGACTAACAGGTGACGATCGGCGCGATATAGTTAAATTGTTATTTGATAAATTGATAAAGATATTTTTATCTTAAATGGTAAAAATCGAAAGATATTTTTGAAAAAAAAATTCATAGTCTAAGAAATCGACAAAAAAATCAAACTTCTGGAAGATTTTATTGACGTGACATGACGTATCGAACATCTATTATAACTTAGTAATCATTTAAATTCGGAACCAAATAAAAATTATATTGATAATCTTATATGGATAACTAAAATTATCGATAATAATCTCAAACCAAATGCACCCTCCAAATTTTCACGATTGCCCTCTATCTTTTATTGGACATATAAATAAAAAAATATAGATAAATATAATAATGCTCTCAAATCAATTAAAATAAATTTTAATTCCACTGAAATCCAAATATAGTTAATTGAAGTTCAAACAATAATAGTTTATTTTTGAATTGATGATTTATATTAAACACCTCGATTAAATTTGCTCAAAATTAAGCTCAAGTATTCAAAGCTCCTTCCTAAAAAGCTCCAACTTTATTTTTTTTTCATTACACTTTATTTATTTATTGCATTTTATTCATTTTTTACATCGCATTTTAATTTTATTATTATAATTTCTTAAATTTTATCATTGTATGTTAATTAATTCTACAATTGCAAATTACTCATTTTCTCATTAGTTATTGTTTTTATTTATTTATTTACTATTACATGAAAATTCATTTATTTACAATAACATTTTTTTTACGTAAAAATAGTGCATAGAATAAATTTATAACACATATAATAGGTAATTAATAAATTTCAAAATCTTTTAAAGAATGCCATTAAGAAAAAAAATGCAAAAATAATAACTTAAGGTAATCGAATGCTATACCAGTATAAATGTCATTAAATAAATTGTCAAAGAATGGCAATAGAAAAGTAAGATAATTAAAAGCATTTCTAAGTTTCTTCGCCCTTATTTTTTCTTAAAAAAAATCTTCTTTTTATTATTATTATTGGCCAAAATGGCGCTCCCAAATTAATTATTTTTAAAACTTCTTCTATTGATTTTCCACTTTAAATTATGAAAATTATTTTAAATAAATCTGAACCTCAATTTTCATTGACTTGATTGTTTTTTATTATATATATATATATATATATATCATGTGTGACTGAAAATGCACTGTGGCTTCCTCTCCATGTGCACTCCTTTGGCATCATTGGCGTTGGACAAAATCCGATGCGATTGTGACCGCAATCATCGCGGTCGTTGACGACCAAAATAGCACCGAATTTAAGTCGCGATTCAGTCGGAATCCAACCGTGATCAAACTGGAGGGACGACAGGGCGATCTCAACAAATTCAGGGACTAGATTATAGTGTCCATCACTCCGACGATGCACTATATATACACAAGTTTGATATATTACATTCCTTAAGCTGTGAATTCGTGTACGTCCGAGCAAGCACAATAACGGAGAATGTACAATATTTTCCATTGGAGCTTCTTGGCATTGCCACCAAGAAGCTGGATTCGATCGCAATCCGACCGACACTGGAATCCAACTGAATTTCGATCGCTAGTGTAGCTGCTGACGGTCGAACTTCGATGTTGGTTGGACCACTCCTGAATCGCGATCGAAATTGGACGCAATTGTGGCTGTCAGCGGCTACTACATTGGTGGTTGTAATTGTTAGGGCAATCAACTCATGTGATATAGTTTTGATGTGTGTGGCAAAGGGTTTAAGTTAGGTTGTTATGGATTTGATTTGTGCGTTGGAGTCTTGCAGGACTTAGTAATTCGCACATAGAGCTTTAGCAAGTTTCACCAACTCACAACCTCGTGCTTGAGTCGGCGAAGGAGCATTGCGAAGCCGTGCGCTTGATGCATTCGAGGGACCGCCGGACGAGATGACTTGAAGCAAAGCCAAGGAAGCAGACTTCGAGGGCAAGAGATGCGAAGGAGCATTGCGAAGTCGTGCGCTTGGTGCTGCTGAGGGACGTGATCGCGAACGAAGAGAGCTTCGTCAAGGGACTTTAAGTGAGATGAGAGAATGAGTGAAATGTAAGTAGCTCATTAGGTGAACTTGGCCGAATGACTAAGTGTCGGAGGCTCGACCGAGAGGTTTGAGGTTTACCCGACCGCCGGACGCTCAAACGGATTTGAGGTTTACCCGGCATCAGTCGACTGTCATGTCATGGAAGTCGACTGCTCCAAGTCGACTGTGACTCAACTGGTGTTCGAGTATGGTCTGTGTCACATCAGTCGACTGATGCTGGCATCAGTTGACTGGTCGCAAGAGTTTTGGGCACAGAATATTGATCAGTCGAGTGCTCGCTTCCGGCACTCGACTAATAGCTCCATCAGTCGACTGATGGGACGATCAGTCGACTGATGTGGGATCCGTTGGATGAAATCCAACGTGGAAGAAGTTGTTATTGGGCAACAGCTACAAGAGCAGTCAACTATCAGGCGCCCAACGGGAAGAATGAGTTCTTCTCTATAAAATGGGACCTTGGGTCATCTTGGGAGGCTAATGGTTCATTGCTAAACATCCTCCAAGTGCCCAAAACGATTTTCCTCCTCTTCCTAGTGTTTAACTTCATCTTATTGTAAGAGGAGAGAATTCTTGTAAGAAAAGTTACCTCCACCTAGCTTTGTGCAAAAGAGAGACTAGTGGAAGGTTTGAGGCATGATTCACCTTGGACGAATCGGGTCATGGATTAGCGGCGAGGCCGTGAACCACGTTATATCGGTTTGTTAGCATTGCCTTTGTATTGTCTTTACATTTCCGCTTGTGCTAATTATACTTATAGGCAATCAACGAACGAATTCCACCGTACAACGATTGAGGGCTATTCACCCCCCTCTAGCCAGCCACCTACGCTCCAACAAGTTATATCAGAGTAAGGTCGCTTGTCAACGGACTCATCGCCGCAACAAGCACTACATCAAGGATGACCGACTCTAACATTCATCCGCCGAAGTTTGAAGGAGAATTCCCTTGGTGGAAAAAGCGAATGGAGGTATTTTTCGAAACCGACTTCGAAATTTTATTGATAATGGAAAATAGTTTCGAGATACCTAAGGATGAAGATGGGGAGCAAATAGAGAAGACAAGATGGACAAAGAGACAAAGAGAGGAGTACTTGGCGAATTCGAAGGCCAAGCATCACTTGTACAACGTACTCCCCCAACAAGAGATCAACTGGATTAGAGAGTGTGCAAGTGCTAAAGAGATATGGGAGAAACTAGTAGAGCTTCATGAAGGTACCTCGGAGGTCAAGCTTGCAAGAAGAGACCTCCTCCGCTCCCAACTAACTAATATCAAACTTGAAAAGAGAGAAAAGGTAACTTCATTACACTCTCTTTTTAAAAAAAAATTAAATGGACTAACGAGTGTAGGAGAAAAACTTTCAAACCAGGATATGATTATGAAAGCAATCGATGTCTTTCCTTGGTCATCGAAATGAAGTTCAATGGTAGACTCCTTCTACATCTCAAAGAACCTAGAAGTTAGCACCTTAGAGGAGTTCTTCTCAACCATGGAGCTCCACGAAACAAGGCTTGAAGGAGTAGTAGAAGAGCCAAGAATTCAACCATCAAGAGGAGTAGCCTTGATAGCCGAAAAGGGAAAGAAGAAGAAGGAGACACTACCTTCCTCCTCCGATGAAGCATCCTACTCATCCTCCATGAATAGCAATGAAGATGCCTATATGGTAAGGAAGGTAAGACGTGCCTTAAGAAATTTAAAATTTAATAAATCTTATGATAGGAGAAGGCACAAGAGGAAGATCATATGCTACAATTGTCAAGGAGAGAGGCATATAAGAGATGATTGTTCTCTCTTGAACAAGAGCAAAGAGGAGAGGAGGAAGAAAGAGGAAAAGAAGAAGGGGATCAAGAAGAAAGAAGAAGAGAAGAAAGCCAAGGAAAAGGGGAAGGCCAAAGCACTCAAAGCAAGGACATGAGATGATCTTTCATCATCATCATCGGAGGAAGAAAATACTTTTGTCACAAACCTTGCCCTAATGGAAATAGATGAATTGGACATCTCCTCCTCCGAGCAAGAAGAAAGAAGCACGAGTGAGGAGAGCTCTAGTGAAGGGGGAGCTTCATCCTCATCTTCATCGGAATCGGAGGAAGAATACATGGAAACTATGGTAACAAATCTTTCTCCCAAGAAAATAGTTTCCATGATTTCTAGCTTAACTAGGGATTTATTTAGGGCTAAAAAGAAAAATAAGAGCATGCTAGATGAAATTAAGGCCCTAGAAGAAAAATTAGAACAAACATATTTAAATACACTTGTTTCATGATCATAATGTGAAATCAATGCATATATGTCTTTATGATCATGTGGTATGTTAGGGTGGTACTTAACCATGGGTAGAAATGCATGAAATTTTGATTAAGTACAAATACTTTTAGGAACATCTCACATCCCACTATAAGGCTAACTTTGATTGAAAACATAGCATGGGTGAGATGATAGGATGATACAAATGGTCCACTAATACTTATGACATTTAGATGAGTCATTAAAGGTATCAATAGAGCAATAATAGATCAATCATGGGGAATACTTATGTTTAATTCATAGACATATTGCCCAAAGATCATGGTTGAATATTTCATATATTTTCAAAACCATTCCTTACTTTAAAATCTATGTTTTCATGTTTTGAAACAATCTAAAGCAAAACTAGGTGTTAGAATGGATACAAACTTGATCAAATACTAATTATTTTTGGAACTTTTGGATTTTTAGAAAATCATTGAAAATATAAGTAATTTTCATGAAAACTCATTCTTCACTAATAAAGGACTTCAAAAGAAATGTGTTTTCAAAATTTCACAATTTTTCGAATTTTTTGGAATTTCTGGTGCATTTCTGAATTTCGGTTCGAAAATCAGAAATGGCTGAAAACTGAGTGTCAGTCGACTGGTAGTCTGAACCAGTCAACTAATGTACTGTGCACGAGCACATTAAGGTGTTTTAACTGAGTTTTGTTTAGTTTTTGGTGATTTTTGTTCCCTAGACTTGATGTCATGCGTGTATAATATTAGGATAATATTTTTGATGGTGTCAAAGGGGGAGAATTGATAGGTTTAAGTTAATCATGCTAAAAGGGAAAATTTAGCCTGTCTTAAGGGGGAGTTTGATACTCATGTTTTTACTTACATGCTTTCTTGCCTTATGCTTATGTTATTGTTTTTACCTAACTTAAAAGGATTGTCACACATCAAAAAGGGGGAGATTGTTAGGGCAATCAACCCATGTGATATGATTTTAATGTGTGTGGAAAAGGGTTTAAGTTAGGTTGTTATGGATTTGATATGTGCGTTGGAGTCTTGCAGGACTTAGTAATTCGCACATGGAGTTTTGGCAAGTTTCACCAACTCACAACCTTGTACTTGAGTCGGCGAAGGAGCATTGCGAAGCTGTGCGCTTGATGCATCCGAGGGACCATCGGACGAGATGACTTGAAGTGAAGCCAAGGAAGCAGACTTCAAGGGCAAGAGACGCGGAGGAGTATTGCGAAGTCGTGCACTTGGTGTTATCGAGGGACGTGGCCACGAACGAAGAGAGCTTTGGCAAGGGACTTCAAGTGAGATGAGAGAATGAGTGAAATGTAAGTAGCTCATTAGGTGAACTTGGTCGAATGGCTAAGTGTCGGAGGCTCGACCGAGAGGTTTGAGGTTTACCCGACCGTCGGACGATCAAACGGATGTAAAGTTTAAAATTTACCCGGCATCGCCGCTAAGTCGTGACTCGGCAGTGTTCGAGTTTAGTCGTGTCACATCGGTCGACGCCAAGGATTAGCGGTCGGTGATCAACCGCCGATCGTGATCGCGGCATCGATCGGGTCGCAAGGGTTTCGGGCACAGAATGTTGATCAGTCGAGTGCTCGCTTTCGGCACTCGACTGATAGCTCCATCAGTCGAATGATGGGACGATCAATCGACTGATGTGGGAGTCATTGGATGAAATCCAACGTGGAAGAAGTCGTTATTGGGCAACGACTATAGGAGCAGTCGACTGATCAGGGCATCAGTCGACTGCCAGGCGCCCAACGGGAAGAATGAGTTCTTCTCTATAAAATGGGGCCTTGGGTCATCTTGGGAGGCTAATGGTTCATTGCTAAACATCCTCCAAGTGCCCAAAACGATTTTCCTCCTCTTCCTAGTGTTTAACTTCATCTTATTGTAAGAGGAGAGAATTCTTGTAAGAAAGGTTACCTCCACCTAGCTTTGTGCAAAGGAGAGACTAGTGGAAAGTTTGAGGCGCGATTCACCTTGGACGAATCAGGTCGTGGATTAGCGACAAGGCCGTGAACCATGTTATATCGGTTTGTTAGCATTGCCTTTGTATTGTCTTTACATTTTCGCTTGTGCTAATTATACTTATAGGCAATCAACGAACGAATTCTACCGTACGACGATTGAGGGATATTCACCCCCCTCTAGCTAGCCACCTACGCTCCAACAGTAATTTGGTCGGATTCCAATCGCGGTTCAATCGGTTGGGTAGTGGCGGTGACCCCGACGAGTTCAGGAGTTGGAATATAGTTCGGACGACAATCGACGGTGAAAAATATAGAATCAAGAAACACTAGAGGGGGGTGAATAGCGTTCGAAAAAATTTTCTTTTCGTTTCGTTAAAACAAAAGCATGCAGGAGAAATAATGAAAACACAAACAAAAGACACAAATTTTTTTACTTGGTTCATAACCCACCAGTTGCTAATCCAAGGCTCGCGAGCCTAGATAGCTCTCGTTGAACAATCCACTATAAACTCTCTTCCTTGTTGGAGGTAAGAGATACGAAACAGTTACAATAATTTAGAGGAGGAGGTAACAAACCTACCTCTCCTCTTAGCAAGTAGCAAGTAAAGAAATAACAACTAAATAACATTACTGACTTTAAAGATTGGATGATCATAACATGGTCGGCGTTACGACATCGTTATGTGGCAAAGTAAGCTTTGGATCGATGGAGAACTTATGGAGTCTTTCAAGTGATGAAAGAAGAGTGTTTTACCTCTCCTTTTATAGTCTTTCAAACCTTAGCTCGTTGAGCTTTAGTCTGAGTCAAACATCATCATCCACTCCTCCTTTCATGACTCTTATCTTGACTTTATTCAAAGTGTCAAGATTCATTAGCAGTCGACTGATGATGATCCAGTTGATTGGTATTTCCTCCAATCGACTGCCACTTTGAATAACTACCTGCATCACAGTATTAGCACAAGAAATAACCAATTATAAGAGCATCCTCAACGTGTCATTAATGGGGTGTTATAACACCCCATGGTGTTAAAACACCATTATGATGGGGTGTTATAACACCCCCTCACTTGAACGTGTTCAATGTATTGAACGCGTTCAAGTGAGCGTGGGGTGGACCAGCCTTGGCTGGCCCACCCCACGTGTATTTTTTTTTAAATTATAAATATTAAAAAATTATAAATATTAAAAAATTATAAATTTTAAAAAACATAATAAATTTTTAAAAACAACAAAATTATTTTTAAAAAAATTAAGATTATTATTAAATAATAATAATAATAATTTTAATATTTTAAAATATTTTTAACATTTTATTTATTTAATATGATATAATTTTAAGATGATTGAGTGGAGGGTGGGACCCGTAAATAATGAGTGTTAATATTAAAACGGATGTGGGTGAAAGAGATATGTTGTTATAATGAGTATGTGCCAGTGGACCCCATACTTTTTAATAAGGTGGAGGGTGTTATAATGGGATAGAATTGTGGATGCTCTAAGCTATGTGATAGTCCTGGGACCATCCGATCTTGACTCTGGCCTTCCTTCGAAAGCCTTAATCGGATCTTCGCCTACGGTTGCCCCCGTATTGAGGACGCGACATGTCCTCTTTCACACACGATTTTTACCTTACTCACCTTTGATCCTTCTGACCCGTCACTTAGCTTTTGGTCACTTAACCACCAAGGTTTCTCCTTTCGAGATTCTCTTGGCGTCACTCGACCACCGAAGTCTCTTGTCCCGAGATTCTCCTAGTGTTGTTGACCTTAGCAAAGTCTAATACATTACCTGCACACTTGACATAACATATAAGATAACAAAATAGCTTAACTTTGAATCTTTGTCATTATCAAAACCCTATGTTCGATTATCTAGTGTCTCTGCACCAAAAAAAAATTTGGTCGAAGCCATGGAAGAGAAACACTGTGCATTCCCATTTATTGTGCATCTCCATGGATCGGACGACTGAGGATGTGTCATGCACGGGAGCATATTGATTAGTTGCGCAATACACACACACATAGGGTAATGCGCATCGCGCGGTGCGAATTCGTGTGCGATTGAAAATGCACAGTGTCTTCCTCTCCACACGCACTCCTCTGGCATCATCGACATTGGGCAAAATTCGACATGATTGCGACCACAAGAATTGCAGTCATTGGCAGCCAAAATAACATTGGATTCCGGTCGTGATTCAGTCATGACTTTGTGTATATATATGCTCTGCGACAATCCGTGCGTGACAACTTCTCCATCGTCCAATCAAATAGGATTGCACAATATATCCCAACTCTTGAACCAATCGGGGGCATCTCCACTGTCACCGTTGTCGTCCAACCGATCGAACCACGACCGGATTCCAATTGAATTTCGATCAGAATCTAGCAGAATTATAGCTGCCAGTGTCGCGGTTGATGACAGGCATAATCGTGGCTAATTTTGATTATAATCCAAATGCGATTCGATTGGGACTGGAGTCCGACCGGATAACGGTCAGATTTAGATAGGATTGTAGTCGGATTTAGATAGGATTGCGGTCAGAATCGATCGCGACGTTGGCGGTCACAATTCAATGGATTTCGATTGAAATTCAGCCTTAATCCGATCGAACTTCGATGCCAACCGGACTGCGATCGCATTCCGATCGGAATCCGTCCACTTGGCGATGATGCTAAGTGGCAGAGGGTGCTCGGGAGGCATAGTGCCAAGTGGAGAAAGGTGGTCGGGCAGGAGATGGAGCGTGATGGAGTTCACTGCACATTCCTGTTTTCGCGCACAAGTCACCCCGCGTAAGGCGAGCACCCCTCTTCTCTTCCCTGAGCACCCATCGCCCAACCACCATTTCCCATCGTTGACATCGAGCACCACTGTCGCTCGGTGTCATTATTAAGCGATCGAATTCTAGCCTAATTGCGATCGAAATCGGCCGCGACGATGGTAGCTATAATTTAGTTTGATTCCAATCGTAATTCGGGTAGAATCCAACTGCGATCTGCCTGGCATAAGAGTCCAATTGGATCGCGGCCAAATTTTGATCGAATTGCACTAATATCAATCGCGATTGTAGTCGCCAACGACCGCGGTGCTAGCGGTCATAATTTGGTCGGATTTTGATCAGAATATGACAATGATCTGGTTGACATCGGAGTTCGATTAGATTGTGATCGTATTCCAATCAGAATCGACAACAATTACGACCGCTAGCGGTCGCGGTGCTAGCAATCGCAATTTGGCTGAATTTCGACTGCAATCCGGTTGAAATCTAGCCACGGTCCGATCGCTCGATCGACGGTTGTGACCCCGACGGGTTTAGGAGTTGCTAAGTGTGCATCCGAAGAAGAAGGTCGGATGACAAATATTGTGCATTTCTCATTTACTGTACAATCTCGTTTGATCAGACAATTGAGATCGCGTCACTCACGCGACGCACAACAATTGATGCACAACGTTTATACACGAGTTTGATACACTGCATTACTTACGTTACAAAACTCATCGACACCAAAGCAAGCACACTATAGAAAATATACAGTATTTACCATTGGAACTTCTACTACTCAACATCACCAATGAGCAGTCGGATTATGCTAGTAATCCGATTGAAATCTGATTGGCACCGAAGTTTGACCAGATCACAATCGGATTCTAGTCGAAATCCGAACGTGATCTTGCCAAACTCCGATGCCGACCATGATTCTATCGGACTCCGATGTCGGTCGAAATCAATCATGATTGTAGTTGCTAACGACTTCGACGTTGGTAGCCATAATCCGACTGGAATCTACTGTGGTTTGATCAGTCGGACGACGGGTTCATGAGTTGGCCTATAGTGCGGACAACGATCGACAAAAAGAATTTGGCCAGAGTCACAGGAGAGAAACATTGTGCATTTTTCATTTATGGTGCATCTCTATGGATTAGAGGGTTGAGGAGCATATTTGAGCATCTCTATTATTTACCTATGATCCCTTAAGATTCGAGGATTGAGTTATAGTGAACACCCGATCAGATGGTAGATAATAGAGGTGCTCACATATGCTTACAAATGAGTTGTGTAGCATAATATCTCTCTCTATATATACGAGTTTGATATGTTGTGGATCGCACAGTGCGGATTGCACCCCCGAGTATATACAATAATGAGGAATGCATCGAAATCTGATCGATTTGCAACCGCCAGCACCGCAATCGATTTCGATCGCGATTCCGACAGACGACAATCGAAGGTGACTCGTGAGCGCCTAATCATGTAGAGTAACAAAGAATACACAGTGTTTCATCCCATCGGAGCCCGTCAAAGCCATTTGTCAATCGAATTTCGATCACAATTCAGTTGAAATTCGCCCACCATGTGTG
This sequence comes from Wurfbainia villosa, assembly GCA_025175895.1. NCBI lineage: Eukaryota > Viridiplantae > Streptophyta > Magnoliopsida > Zingiberales > Zingiberaceae > Wurfbainia > Wurfbainia villosa. The sequence continues at coordinate 6,223,583 of JAKLTH010000238.1, forward strand.
TGTGTGTGTGTATATATAAGATTTATTTTAATTTTTTTTTTTAAAACAATGGTACCCTTTAGCACCTTGATTATCTCCATCCAATCGAGTGAGCACTATAGCTAAATCCTTGAACCCTAAGGCCTATAGGATCGTTGGCGGGAAGATAGATTCCACCACGATCTGGTCAGAATATGGTGGCGGTTCAATCGGAATCTGACTGCGATCCGGTCAGAATCTGGTGGCGGTCCAATCGAAATCCGACCGCGATCCGATCAGAATCTGGCTGCGATCCGATCGGAATCCGACCGCGATCCAGTCAGAATCTGGCGACGGTCCGATTGGAATTCGATCGCGATCCGACCAGTATCCGACTATGATGTCGGCCGGATTGTGACTAGATTCCGATCGAAATTCGACTACGATTTTGATATGTTGTGAACCGCGCAGTGCACAATGCACCCCGAGCAAATACAATAACGAGGAATGCATCAGAATCCAATCGATTTGTGACCACCAACATCGCGACTGATTCTGATCGCGATTCGGTCGGACCACGATCGAATTTTACCTGGATTGCGATCGAAATCCGATCGACAAATGACTCTGACGGGCTCTGATGGGGTGAAGCATTGTGTATTCTCCGTTACTCTACATGATCGGACGTTCACGAGTCACCCAATGTATATATATATACACCACAGTTAATCGCACAGAGTCGCTCATGGATTTGGCTCCCATCAGATAACCCTTATATATATATATATATATCCTTTTTAATTTTTACCTATTAATTTATTTGAACTTAAAAATTCTAAAATAAGTTATATTGTTAAAACTTGGTCTATATATTTATCTTGTTTTACTTTATTTTATCAATTTATTAATACTTATGAATATAATTAAAAATTATATATGAACAATATTTATAAATAATATTCACGAATAAAAAATTATATCCATCAATAATTTTTTTCATTAAAGTTGTAAATAAATAAAAAAATAAACTCTCAAAATAAATTAGATTTTATTATCAAAATTATTAATCAACTAAATAATATAAAAATTTATAAAAATGATTTCAAGTAGTCAACGTAAGTCTAAATTAAAACTTTGACAGCATCTAGACGAATTAAATTCGAATCCAACTCGAGCTTAAAAATTAATAAATAATAATTTTAATTACTTAATTAGTTATCTTTAGCCTTAAACTCAGTTATCTTATTAAATACGTTCGAACAAAACAAAATTTTGATTCGGCTCGAATCATTCATGTTTTTAATAATACAAGTCGATCGTTTGATCTAATCATAAGAAAAATATTCGATATAAATAATTCACTTTTTTTTTTTACATTGCATCTATTAGTTCTCCTCGATCATGAATGCGTAAAAAATTCTTTTGTTTTCCATTTGTTTTGTTAGTATTTCCTTGTGTTCGTGTTTTGTTCATCATCGGCGTCGTATCTAGAACTCTTTAGATTCAGTGGGTCCCACCCAAAAAGATGGATACCTCTATAAAAAGTAAAAGAAAAAAGAAAAAAAAAAGAATTTCCGATTTAATTCAATGGAGAAATATATATATATATATATAGGAAAAAAAAACTAACAAAAAATATGCAAGCAACCGCCGCAACGGTCGAAAACAGGATATGTCCCGATTCCCAATCCCTAAAGCCCGCCCCGAGTCTCGATTCGGATCGTTCGATCGGAGATGGACGGCCGAGATTCGCCCGCTCGGTGTGGCCGCGACTCGCCACGCGATACGACCACGACGCGGAAGCGCGAGAGGAAAAAAAAAAAACTCCCCTTCATCGCCGTCACGCACGAGCGCCGCACGTGACGCGGGTTCCTCCAAAATCCCTCCCCCTCGTCTCGAGGTAGTTCTCGCTCGCTTCTTTCCCCCCCGCCTCTGTTTCCGCCCCCGACTCCTCTCTCCCTCGTCCTCCGCCCTCTCCGTCTCCCGCGCGATCCCTATATCCGCTCGCACGGGCGATTGCTGGTCTCCCCGAGCCGATCTCGAGGTTAGGGTTCGGATTCAATCCCTTTCCGATTCGTTTTGTCGCCGCCTGCTTGCGGTTTCCCGTTTGAAACTTGCAAAACGATGGCTTCTCGACCGCCGGAGTCGCTGAATGCTCTGGTTTTCGATTCGTCGACGGTTTTACTTATTTGCTACCAGGATCTTTTGATTTGGTTTCTGTTACCTTCTTGCTAGGGTTTGAAAATGCTGCCCATCTTGGGGGGTTTGATCACTTTAATATGATTGGTAATGCTGGCGCTGTAGCGGACTTGGTGCTGCGTTATGGATTCAAAAAGAGATGGGGCATCAATCGCGCCTCTGCGGACGAGTGATCGACTCCGCCGACGGCCTAAATACTTTGGCCGGCCTTACTTGTACTATAAGCCCATGATGAGGAAGAGGATCAAGTCTAAGCGGAGGGATGCTGCTTCCCAGATAGTGAAGAGGTTGTTGAGGCCGAGGAATCACACTATTAAGGTCCCATCTCCAAATGTAAGTGCCTCTCGTCATCGCATCAATTGTGTTTATTTGATACTTCAAAATATTCAAAGTTGACAGTTCACTAATATTATGGTACTCAGCCTTCTTATGGAATTTCACAATATAACAGTTGGTACTGTAAATATCCTTCTTTATCGATTCATTTTCTGTTTATTGGAATGCAAATTAAAATGTTCATGAAATCACACCGCGTTCCTTTAGAAGTTGGAATTAGATACGAGTGCTTGCAGAATCTTGTTTGCTATTGACAGTACGGGCATGATGCCAACTAAGTTAGAAGGTTTGGCATGCAAGCCTTGGTAATTGCTTTAGGAGATTAAAATTTGCTCAAGTGGATATTGGTTTGGAGGATTATTGAAGGTATTCATGGTGCAAATTGGAGGGAAAAACATATGGTAATAGTATTCACCTTTTAAGTACTAGCAAGAAGATTATTCATGTATCTGCTACAATTCCTTAGACTTCTATATTTTATGTAATTTTTATAATGACCTTTAGAACCAAAAATATGTAAAATTTTGATTGTGTAGATTAACTGGAGTTTCAGAAGAAAAGTTCAACATTTTCAAAAAAGGAAAAAGGAAATACATGCATTTTCAAATTTTATTGAATATGAATATAGGAGCAAATACATATTTTCTCTTTCAAAACAAAAAGAATATATTTACCATACCTAAGTTTGAAGTCCCTATCTACCCTTTATCTCTATAAATCTGGCACAAATGCTACTAACATCAATCAAGCTCTAGTTAATAATATCTGGTTATAATTTTAATCCCAATATACCTTATTTTAATTATTACAATTATTTAACTCCATCTTTCTTATCATTCTTCTTTCACTTGGATTTCATTTCCTTTTAATGCCTTTTTTCATTGTCAAGTACCATCCAATATACTGATAGTCTCATCAATGTAGACCAAAATATGCACTAGATGGATTCTTTAACCAAATAGATATTTCTTCTTTCAAAACTACAAATGATATATTTACCATTACAAAGTTTGGCACTCATAACTATCCTTCTAAATATATGAACCTCACATAAATGCCATTACATCAATCAAACTCTAGTTATTAATATTTGCTTAAATTATAGACCTAAAATGCCCTTACTGTAATTACAATAATTATTAATTTCATCTTTCTTGTTTAAAGAGTTTCCTTGTGTGCATAGCTTTTTTCTTGGTTCCTAATGTGTTGTGGGTATACAACAACTAAATTATTGTTAAGAACTATCCAGTCATTTTTTTTTAATCTACAAATTAGTAATTTTGGTATGATCCAGTGCCTTGCACTGTTATGCTGGTGGATACAAGGTCTTAATGAAGGTTTGAAATTATGAGTTGTGCAGGGGGTGGCATGGTCAAAATTTCTAGTGCTGCCCATGCTGGAATCGCGTTGCCCATGCCTAGTAGGGTTTGGCAGTACAAATGGAAATCTTGGTCAACACAAATGGAGATAGAACAAATCAATTGTGAGGTGCCTCATGAAGTTCTGAATCATGCTACCGATCATAGGGAGGGAAAGAGGAGACGAAGAAGATGCTACAAATAGACCTGAAATCTCTAGGTGAATGTATACCAGGTGATTGACCAAGAAACAATGGAAGTGGAACCACAAAAGGAAGTGATCGATGGAGGAGGAATTGAGTGACATAGGTGAAGGAGGAGCCATGTAAGGTCGCCAAGGGGTTCATTTGGTATGGGTCCTCTTTGAAGTCGTGATTTGATGATAGCAAGCTGCATATCGCATGACAAAGTCACTATTGAGGTTGGACCACTAGGGAAGTTGTGTTTTTCCTTAAAGGTATAGGTTGGATTTTCATTGATATATGATAATTAATTGATATTATAGAAATGTGAGCCCTACCTCTTAATTTAAACTGGTTCAAGTGAATAAATTGATGGTTAATAATCAATCCTGATGTAACCCAAGGGTTCCATGTCTCAGCCTGCTTAATTGATATTAAAGGTGTGATATATAACTATGTATAATATATTGTTACTAATAGTGTATGTATGGTACATAATTGTATGCATTACTAAAATAACATAGTTAATATTGCATTAAGTATATAATATATAAAATTAATTAATTGATATGTTGGGTGTTAGGAGAAACCATTTCGGTACATTCTAGGAGAATTTAGTTTGGGTTTTGAAAAACTATGAGGTTGATTTGATGCATGACATTCCTTCTGGTAATTGGATGGTGCAGTCAATAGGCAAGATGCTTGCTACATTTTGCAGTATGTTGCTCGCAAACATTAATGTAATCAACATTTTGATTCATACAGATTTATATATGGAAGTAAGTTCCTAACCTGTGCTGACACAATACAGTACACTACCGAAATTGTCATTCCATTATAAGACTGAATTTATGGCTTGAGATTTTAAAGTGTGGTCTAATCTACCAATTAAATAGTTCGGGATTATATTCATATGGCAGGAGTATTATTTACAGCGGATCATTCAAAGATTCTCTTCTGCAATTAAACTAGTAATATGTTCCTTACCCTTATCATTTCTCACAACACCTATTTCTTTTCTTCTTTGTTGTTTTTTTTTGTAAAGACAACTAGAGGAACTTGTTTCTATGTTTCCTTAGAAGTTCAGAGCTTCATCAATGTTACTTCTCCTAAAGCATTTCTTGCTTCCTTTTTGTGTTATTGCAACGTCATCATCTTTTATCAATATTCAATACTAATATTATGATGGAAAGACACCTTATCTTAATTCAAAGAAGTCATTTTTTTGGTTTATTCATGTCAACATTTCAGACAAGGTAGTTGTTTATTTTCATTTTTTGGGGGGTTTGCCTTCTTTATTGCATCACCTCTTTAGATTTCTTTCCCAGATCATTGATCCAGATGCCTCTTAAACATGGTCACTACGGTACTTTAATTTTTGTTTGATCTAGTATATTTCTATTCCTAACTTTTCTTATTCATTGTGTAGTCTATGGTAACCAACTTGCGCCGCTCAACAAGAAAACGGAAAATGTCTATAAATTTAGAAGATTATGATACAGATACTTCTGGATCAGAAGACGATGATTTAATGGTACCTACTCAAGTTACTTGTATATGCATTGCACATTCCTTTAATAACTTCCATCAGAAGCTTGAAATGCATGCTGTTTTTTTTTTAAATTCCCCCTTTTTTGATTTTCTGTTTCTGATTTCCCAGACTTCAAAATACCGGCCTTCTCAGCAGAGAAAACAAATTACAAGAACTAATTCTCTTCCTCGTCGAGAAGGATTGCGACCTAGAAGGTCTTTGAATGATAGAAGAGCATACCAAGACACAGAGGAAGGACAAGAGAGTTCTGAAGAACTAGAAACTGAAGATGAAACAGAAAATGAAAATGATGTCGATGAAGATGCTGCAAATGAAGAGGATGGTGATTTGGGAGATGAAGTAGCAGAAGATGAGGAAGTGGAAGATGAAGTAGCAGAAGACGAGGAAGTGGGAGATGAAGTGGCAGAAGATGGTGATGATGAAGAGGGTGAAGAAGAACAGGAAGGAACGAAACGGTATGACTTGAGGGACCGCACTGAGGTTCGTAGGCTTGATTCTGAAAAGGAGGGAAAACAAAGAATTGTGCCCTCTCGAAAAATACATCATCGGGGTATGAATTCCAAAAACAAAAGATATCTGAGCAAAGATGGATCTCGAGTTCATAGGCGTCAAGGTATATCATTACCTGATGAGACAGATGATTCTCTTCTTGTGGATGAATTCAATGAAGGCCCATCTACCCCATGGATGCGAAACAGAAGTGGGATGCCATGGCTCTTGGGTGGCCTGGATATACATGGTTCAATAGCATGGGGAGGATTAAATGTTGCTGCATCTGGATGGAGTTATCAAGGGGAAGCTATCAATTCATTATCTACAGGTATTCAAACTGCTGGACCAAGTTCAAAGGGAGGGGCAGACATTCAGCCATTACAAGTGGATGAAAATGTGAGTTTCAAAGACATAGGAGGTCTTTCAGAGTATATTAATGCACTTAAGGAAATGGTATTCTTTCCCTTACTGTATCCTGATTTCTTTGCCAAATATCACATAACTCCTCCAAGGGGAGTTCTGCTTTGTGGTCACCCAGGCACTGGGAAAACATTGATTGCTAGAGCATTAGCGTCTGCTGCATCTAAAGCTGGTCAGAAAGTCAGCTTTTATATGCGCAAGGGAGCTGATGTTCTCAGCAAATGGGTTGGTGAGGCAGAAAGACAGCTGAAAATGCTTTTTGAGGAAGCTCAAAGGAATCAACCTTCAATTATCTTCTTTGATGAGATAGATGGCCTTGCTCCTGTTAGATCCAGCAAACAGGAGCAAATTCATAATTCTATTGTTTCAACATTACTAGCTCTTATGGATGGGTTGGATTCTCGTGGACAAGTTGTTTTGATAGGTGCTACCAACAGAATTGATGCCATTGATGGAGCTTTGCGCCGCCCAGGGCGTTTTGATCGAGAATTTATTTTTCCTTTACCTGGTTATGAGGCACGTGCTGAAATATTGTCTATTCATACACGTAAATGGAAGGAACCTGTATCAAAGGAGTTAAAGATGGAACTTGCAGCTAGTTGTGTGGGCTACTGCGGAGCAGATCTGAAATCTCTTTGCACAGAAGCTGCTATCCGTGCTTTTCGTGAGAAGTATCCTCAAGTCTATACCAGTGATGAGAAGTTTGTCATTGATGTTGATAGTGTTAGGGTTGAAAGACATCACTTTTTAGAAGCCATGTCCACAATCACTCCTGCATCTCACAGAGGATCCATTGTGCACTCCAGGCCATTGTCTTCAACTGTCGCTCCCTGTTTACAAAGGCATCTTCACAGAATAATGGAACAACTGTCTGATATTTTTTCTTTCCTTTCAAATTCAGATGTCAGCAAACTATCTGCTTTTTCCTATGGCTCTGGAATTCCTCTTGTTTATAGGCCTCGTCTTCTGATATATGGGGATGAAAGTGCTGGATTGGTATAAATTCATAATTTTCTTTAAGTTAGGCTATGTTGGTCTCTCTTGCTAAGTTTGTTTAAACATGACAGGATCATGTTGGAGCAGCTGTTCTACATCAGTTGGAGAAGTTCCCTATTCACTCTATTGGGCTTCCATCTCTTCTATCTGATCCTAGTGCTAAGACACCAGAAGAGGCTTTGGTGCATATATTCAGTGAAGCGAGAAGAACTACACCCTCTATACTTTACTTACCACAGTTCCATATTTGGTGGGAAACAGTGAGTTCAAAATTCAAATCCCTAGTTAAATTGTTTTAGCTTGTCAATTTTCTAATGTGATTAAGATGCTAGATTATATATACTTTCTGCAGGCTGATCAACTACTTAAGGCTGTTTTGAAGACTCTTTTGTACGAATTGCCTTCAAATCTGCCAGTTTTAGTTCTAGGGACATCTTTGGTATCCCTGGAACAAATGGACGTAGATGCTGCTTCCATCTTTGCTCTCTCTAACATGTATGCTTGCTTACTTGACCTTTTCTTTCTTCTGCCAGTCTTTGTTATAATTGGTCTTATAGTCCTAATAGTCCAGGTTGTCAAATTGATATGAGATGTGATCAGTTTCTAATTATGAATGAGGATTTAAATTAAAAAAATACTAAACAATACATTTACCTTATTTGGAATATTTTTACATCATAAAACATATAAACTATTTAATATTATATTTTATTGGCTGAATATTAATAATGGAGAAAATTGTTGGAAATCCATAACAAAAACATGTAGGTTCAATCACAAAATTGTTATGTACTTCATTTCACTATGAATTGAAATGATATGGACAATAAACTTTAATCAAGAAGCACATTAAATCCTAGGAAAATTATTGTTAACTTCAGTTTTGTTATTGACTCCAAGTCTCAATGGCATGAACTTGGTTGAAGAGAGAGAGAGAGAACACGATGGCCATGCTAACTGAAGAGAGCAATGGAAGACAATTTTGAAATGGCAACACTTGTTTACTGTTTGGTTCCACCCTTCTAGTTTTTGTACTTTCTTCTTGGTCATTGTCGAATGTCAACTTCACCTTTTCTACCATCAACTTTACATCTATTTTTCTTCTTTCTATATTTCAACATAGGTTAGTAGTGTTGGATATGAGCTTCAAGCATAATTTCAATAAAAGAAAAACATGTACGGCTCATATAATTAAGTGGTGCAAGCTAAAGGATGAAAAGCAAAACATATTTAAAGAGAGGATAGAAGTACAAGTACAACAACAACAAAGCCTTATCCCACTAGGTGGGGTCGGCTATATGGATCCTTCTACAGCATTGAACTCTGTCCCCTACTATATCATCATCAATATTTAAATAAATTTTATCTTGTTTTATTGTTACTAACCAAGTCTTTTTTGGTCTTCCTCTTCCTCGTTTGATGTGTATATTTGACATCATTTCACATCGCCTAACTGGAGCATTTATTGGCCGTCTAAGTACATGTCCGTACCACTTTAAACGTGTCTCTCGAAGCTTTCCTTCAATAGATACAACACTAACTTTTTCTCTAATGCTCTCATTTCTTATCCTGTCTTTCCTCGTATGTCCGCACATCCACCTTAACATCGAGTCAGTCACAATATTGCTTCATATAAATATAACATGAGTCTAATCGCCGTTTTGTAGAACTTCCCTTTAAGTTTTAGAGTCACTTTACGATCACATAAAACACCCGACGCTTTCCTCCATTTCAACCATCTTACTTGTATTCTATGTAAGACATCTCTCTCAATCCCTCCATCATCTTGCAAAAATGATCCCAAATATTTAAAGCTTTCAGTTCTAGATAACTCGTCATCTCCTATCTTAACACTTGTCTCATTACGTCTAATATTGCTAAATTTAAATTTCATATATTCTGTCTTTACTCTACTAAACTTAAAACCGTTCACTTTTAGTGTTTTCCGCCAAGATGCTAGTTTAGCATTTACTCTTTCACGTGTCTCATCTACCAAAACAATATCATCTGCAAACAATATACACCACGGTACTGTGTCTTGAATGTGTCCAGTGAGTTCGTCCATGATTAGTGTAAAAAGATAGGGACTTAAAGCTGATTTTTGATGTAACCCTATCTTTATTGGAAATGCTTGATTATTTCCTCATACATATCCTTAATTAGTTCAATATATGTTACACTAACACCTCTTTTTTCTAAAATTCTCTATATCATTTCTCTTGAAACTCTATCATAAGCTTTTTCTAAATCAATGAATACCATGTGTAGATCCTGTTTTTGCTCTCTATACTTTTCAATTAGTTGTCTAAGAAGATGTATAGCTTCTATTGTCGACCTTCCTGGCATAAATTCAAATTGATTTTCGAGAACCGTGGTTTCTTTCCTTACTCTTTTTTCTATTACTCTTTCCCAAAGTTTCATGGTATGACTCATTAGTTTAATGTCCCTATAGTTTTCACAAGTTTGTATGTCTCCCTTATTCTTATATAAGAGAATTATGATACTTACCCTCCATTGATCAGGCATCCTTTTTGTTTTCAATATCATGTTAAATAATTTTGTAAATCATTCAATACGTTGTTTCCCTAGACACTTCCATACCTCTATCGGAATATCATCTGGTCCAACGGCTTTTCCATTTTGCATTCCATTTAAAGCTTGTTCTACTTTTGAAATTTGAATTCTACGATAAAAATTTAAATTTCTATACTCATTTGACCTACTTAAATTACCTAAATTAAGTTAGTCTCCTAAACCTTCATTACAAAGTTGATGAAAATATCTCTTCCACTGCTCTTTTATTTCTTCATCATGTACTAATATCCTATTACATTCATCTTTAGTACATCTTATTTGATTAAAATCTTTTGTCTTCCTCTCTCTCACTTTAACTATTCTATAAATGTCTCTTTCTCCTTCTTTTGTATCTAATTTTCGATATAACCGTTCAAAAGTTTCAATCTTAGGTTCATTCACTGCTTTCTTAGCTTCTTTCTTGGCTATTGTATATTTTTTCAAATTTTCCTCATTTTTACAAATATATAATTTCTTATATGTTGTTCGTTTTTCCTTGACTTTCTCTTGCACTTTTTCATTCCACCACCAAGATTCTTTACTTGGTGGTGCATGTCCCTTTGACTCACCGAGTACATTCTTGGCTACTATTTTCAATTTTGATACTATCTTATCTCACATCGTATTAGGGTCATTATATATTTCATCTAATACTTGTACTCCTACTTTCTCTTTGAATACATTTAGTTTCTCATCCTTTAACTTCCACCACTTAATTCTAGGAGTCGTGTATATTTTTCTTCTATTAATATTATATTTGAGGCGTATATCTAATACTACTAATATATGTTGAGTAGTTAAACTTTCTCCAGGGATGACCTTACAATCTTTACAAATCTTTCTATCTCTCTTCCTAACTATAAGAAAGTCAATTTGTGATTTATTATTTCCACTTTTGAATGTGACCAAGTGTTCTTCCCTTTTCTTAAAAAATGTATTAGCTAGTATAAAATCATATGCTATTGCAAAATCTAATATAGTTTTACCTTCTTCATTTCTTGTTCCAAACCCATAACCCCCATACACCCTCTCATATTCGTCATTTTTCACTCTGACATGCCCATTTAAATCGCCTCCTATTAAAATCATCTCATTTGACGGAATATTTTGTAATACTTCATCCAAGTCCTCCCAAAATCTTAATTTGGTATTTTCATCTAACCTTATTTGAGGTGCATATACACTAATTATGTTCATAGTTTCTTTCTCCACTACTATTTGAGAGCTATAATTTTATCCTTTTTTCTAATTACTTCTACAACTTCATCTTTTAACGAACTATCAACAATAATACCCACTCCATTTCTTGTTTTATTCTTTTCTGTATACCATAACTTAAAACTCGAGTTCTCTATCATCTTTGCCTTTTCACCTACCCATTTTGTCTCTTGTATACATACAATATTAATTTTTCTCATAATTATCGTATCTACTATCTCCATCGTTTTACCAGTAAGGGTTCCTATGTTCCACGTACCAAATCTTAGACTATTAGTTTTTCTATAATATTTGTTCTTATCTAACCTATGATGTGAAAACTCTTGCTTATTTAACACTACATCTAAGTTCTCATGGAGACATAGCGGTCCTTGTCGATACGTTGCAGTCGGATCCTGCAACGCAAACTCTAGCATATTTTTCACTACACTCGAGTTCTGAAAATGTAGCGGTCCTTAGAGCGTTCTGATCCGGACCTATAGCGTTCCTTAGGGAACGACCTAGCGATTAACTGATAGTTTGATTGATCCATACATTGAATATTTTCTTTAGTTTAACGCTGGCTGGCAACCTAACGCAACCCTCCTCTTTTATCCGGGCTTGGGACTGGCCACGACCAGGTTAACTTATCATGGGCGGAGTTGAGGATAGAAGTACATGTATTAAGAGAAATACATAGCGACTTAAATACGACATAGAATAAGATGATATTAAAATTGAAATTGGTAGTCAAAAGGATGTACATCACTAAGTAAAAGAATTTTGATAGTGGAATGAAAAAATACAGGAGAAAGTGAAGGAAAACAAATTCTTATACAATGTTATATACTTGTAAGAATGAGAAAAAAAAATTAAAAAAGTATATAGTAGCCAAGAAAGCAACGCATGAAGTTAAAAATAAAACTTTTGAATAATTATATCGATAGTTGAATACAAAAGAAGGACAAAAAGACAACTATAGAATAGCTAAAGTCAGAAAAAGAAAGACAAAAGATCTCATCCAAATAAAATGCATTAAAGATGAATGTAATAGGGTTCTATTGAATGATGAGGAAATAAAAGAGTGATGGAAGAGATATTCTTATTAATTTTTTAATAAAGGTTTAGATAACTAACTTAATTTAGGTAATTTAAATAAGTTAGAGGAGTATAGAAAACTAAATTTTTATTGTAAAATTCAAACTTTAAGAGTAGAATAGAAAAATCGAAAAGATGATATTTTGATTGAGGTATGATAGTGCATGGGAAGTAATGCATCAAATGACTTACAAAGTTATTTAATCTGATATTGAAAACGAAAAAATATCTAAGGGTAAGTACTCTACTTCTCTTTTATAAAAGAAAAAGAAATATATAAAATTATGCAAATTTTAGAGGTATTAAACTAATAAGTCATATCATAAAATTTTAGAAAAGAGTAATAAAAAAATGGGTAAGAAAGGAAGCCACAATGATTGAAAATCAATTTGGATTCATGTATGGAAGGTAGACAATATAAGCTATATATCTTCTTAGGCAACTAATTGAAAAGTATCGAGAATAGAAGCAAGATGTATACATGGTATTCATCGATCATAAAAAAGCTTATGATAGAGCTATGAGGAAAATTATATTGAAACTTCTAGAAAAGAAAAGTGTTAGCGTAACTTATTTTGAAATAATTAAGGATATGTATGGGATGTTATTACAAGAGTAAAGACTCCAGGCGGATTAATCGAAATATTGTTTATAAAGATAAGATTACATCAAGGATCAACTTAAGTCTATATCTCTTTACCTTAATCATGGATGAACTCACTGGATACATCCAAGATATGATACTATGGTGCATGTTGCTTGCAGATATTGTTTTGCTAGATAAGACACGTGAAAGAATGAATACTGAGAGTTTTAAGTATTTAGGATTATTTTTGCAAAAGGATGAAGAGATTGAGAGGGGTGTCTTACACAGAATACAAGCAAGATGGTGAAATGGAAGAGAACGTTAGGTATTCTTTGTGATTGTAAAATACCTCTAAAATTTAAAGGGAAGATTTACAAAACTATGGTTAGGCCTACTATGTTATATATAACAGAATGTTGGGCTATGACTCGAGTACATAAGCAGAAGATGAAAGTCGCAAATATGAGAATGTTAAAGTGAATGTGTGGACATTCTAGAATGGACACGAAAATAAATGAGAGGATTAGAGAGAAAGGTGAGGTTGCAGCTATTGAGGAAAAACTTTGAGAGACACATTTAGGATAGTATGAATATATATTTAGATAATCAATAAATACTCTAGTTAGATGATGTGAAATTATGATAAATATGTATATCAAACGAGGAAGACCAAAGTAGAATTGGTTAGCAATGATAAAATAATATAAAATTTATTTAAATATAGATGATAATATTGTAGGTTGCTGCCTTGTGACCAAGAGGTCACGGGTTCAAATCTTGGAAACAACCTCTTGCAAAAAAGCAAGGTAAGGCTGCGTATAATGGATTCCTTCTCCGGTACCCCGCGTGGCGGGAGCTTCGTGCACCGAGTTGTAGATGATGATATTGTAGGAGATAGAGTCCAATGGCTTAAAAAGATTCATATAGTTGACTCTATCTAGTGGAATAAAGCTTGATTGTTGTTATTTATATCTCAAGACTCCATGCTCTCTTGACAATTCTGCCTTTATTTCATAACAGAAGATTCATCCTTTATTTCTTATTTTACATATGGCTTCAGTTTAATTTTGAACCTATTGGGTTTGCCTTAATGGGTTAGGTACCCTTTTTAATGGTCATATTAATTACTGATGAGTTTTCTTTCCCTTTTTAGAACCTTATAACATAAGACGTGTGTTTGATCACATTGAGTGAAATCAAATCATTACAATTCTTTAATATGGACAATTTTATTTCTTAATCGCTATATATACTATACTATAGTCATAATGTTTCGTTGTATTCTAACAACTATGCTAATTGTCAAGTTGCCATTACCCTTTCTCAATGTAGAAAGGACATTGTGAGATAATAACTAATTTGTTGATTGCATTGAGGGATTATCAATTTTTTTAAATGTAGGTTAGATTTCTCCTTGCCTCAAGTGTATAGATTCTTGATGATGTTCTTATACCTTCCCAATAAAAGTCACAATAGGATTCATTAATGAATTATCCAGATATAGTTTAACATGCATGATTTTATTTTCCCTGTATTATTCAATTTTCTTTCCAGCGACCTTTTATGTCATCTTTTTCAGCATATGATTGTCCCATAGAAAATATCGCTTTTAAGTTTCCTTTTTGTATATAGTGTAGACTGTTTATGAACACCTTTATGGTTTGTTTTAAGTTCAATAGAATTTCGAAGTACATTACTAAATTTTGAAACTGTAGTATTGTGGAATAATTGCCTTTCCAAATCTGCTTGATTACCAAACTTGAGGTTCATACATGGAACTGGAACTGACATTGAATCTTCGGGAAAGCCGCCACCATTAAAGTTACCTTCAGTCCCATGCATACTATATTTTTGTTTTGTACCTTATAAGAACTTTTTTCTTTCTATCTTTACCTATTGAGACTATATCTTATCTGTGAAAAAAAAACTTCTATGCTCATCTAATCAGCTTGAATATGGGTTTTTTTTGGCAGGTATCAATTAGATAAACCAACCGCAAATGACAGGCTAAAGTTTTGGGAGAAAATGGTTGGAGCTCTCTTGTCTATCCAACTTGAGCAGTCAATAGACAAAGAACTGGCAAATCTTCCTGAACTCCCCAAGGCCCCAAAGGAAGTAAGTCATGCAAAACTCTCAGAGCTTAAAGCAAAATCAGAGGCTGAGCAGCATGCCCTTCGCCGGCTCCGGATGTGCTTCCGAGATGTTTGTAACAGGTATGTTCTTTAATTCTGTACGGTGGAAACTAAATTTCTCCCAAGAATAAATTGTCAATTTTTTACTGATTGACCAAATTCCATTTTAGTAAGCCACTCATATGGGATGCCATATGTGTGAAACTGTTAAATATTGTTTAAATTATTTTCATCTGGGGCTATCTGGACTTTGATTGTGATGTTTGTTTCATGCACGTCTTGTGTGCCTATTAAGTGAGCATACGTCTGCGACATTTGTGTATTGTGTTATATAAATTTTTTTTTTTTTGCCATTGCATGAACATGAACTTTGATTCTTCATGTTGGGTTTGCTCAGTTGTCTAGGTATGCATGCTCTTATTGTTCAATTTTTTGCAAACATGAAACCATGTTCATTTAGGTTAGTTTAGTAACCTTAAGCAAGTTTTGTGGAGACTTAAAACATGTTAAGCGGAGTTGGTCGATTAGATTTAGATTATTCCTTAAATGATGAACAAGTTGTGGAATGATGAGAGGTTGGGTAGGGTTTGGGGAGGCGGATGATGGAGGGGACTAAGGTTACTAGCCACTGTATAGGATTGAGGGCAAGTGAGGGAACAAATGTAGGATTGTACATGATGACTTAAGGAGGTTGAATAGTTTAAATATGAAAATTTGGTAATAAAATCAAGTGAAACTTAATTAGAAGTTAGTTGCATTGTGAAAAGGTAAGGTGAAAATAAGATAGAACACAAGCTCAATTCTTTTACGTTTGTTTGGAACCTCCATTTTCTCTTTTACCATGGTTTGGAACTCCATATTCTTACTAGAAGCAGAGTAACCTCATAGAAAATCTTTTACAATAAAATAAAAAAAGTATCGTAAAGGAAAAGCTTGCGTAAAAATTGGAAAATATAAAACCTCAAGCCAAATAAAATGGAATGATAGTAGAATAGTAGCTTTTCTTGTTGTTAGATGAGCTCCCTTTGCTTCTTTATTTATAGTCTTTGGAATGACATTGAATTAGTTTCAAGTAGTTACAATTCACTTATAATCTCTCACATATTACATGTCAGTAGGACTTACCTTTGAGTCTTCTTCCATCTGCTAAGGTCTCACTTCTTAGACCGTTTCTTTTGCTAAAAAATCTCACTCGCTTTCAAGTCTTTGTCTACCAATAGGCCTTGCTTCTAAGTTTTTCTTCGTCTGCTAGGAGTTTCACCTTCTGGACTCTTTAGTTGCAAATTTTTTTGACTTCTCTGCCTACCAAGTTTTGATTGGCATTAACCTATTTGAACTTTTTTCTTTAACTTGTGTTGGATTTCTCCATTGGCCAAGTATATGGTCAATCTTAACACTATTTGAATTTCTTTATCGGCCAACTCAAGCTTTTGTTGTAATTTTCTATCTGCCAAGTATTATTTGATAAGTATTTAGTCAACTTTGACCTATTTGGATTTATCTAAGCAATGCACCTGCAATTATGTATATGCACCTACACACTGAACAAATACATTAGTAAATGCAATATTACAACACCACCACCACCCAAGCTTTATCCCATTATATGGAGTTGGCTATATGGATTCTACTATGCCATTAGACTTCATCCCCTACTATATTATCATCTATACTTAAATAAATTTTATCTTGTTTTATTGTTGCTAACCATTTTTTTTCTCTCTTCCTCATTTGATGTGCGTATTTATCATCATTTTACATCGCCTAATTGGAACATTTATTGATCGTTTAAGTACATGTCTAGATCACCTTAAACGCGTCTCTCGGGATTTTTTTCTCGATAGATGTAACTCTGACTTTCTCTCTAATGCTCTCATTTTTTATTCTGTCAATCCTCGTATGTCCACACATCCACCTTAATATCCTCATCTCTGAAACTCTCATCTTCTGCTCATGTGCTCGAGTTGTAGCCCAACATTCAACATCATATAACATAGCAGGTTTAAATGCTGTTTTGTAAAACTTCCCTTTAAATTTTAGAGGTACTTTACGATCACATAAAACACCTAATGTTCTTCATTTCAATCATCTTACTTGTATTATATATAAGGCATCTCTATCAATCCTTCCATCGTCTTGCAAAAATGATCTTAAATACTTAAATCCAGATAACTCGTCATCTCCTATCTTAACACTTGTCTCATTACGTTTAATATTGCTAAACTTAAATTTCATATATTTTGTCTTTATTCTACTAAGCTTAAAACCTTTCACTTCTAGTGTTTCCTATCAAGATTTTAGTTTAGCATTTACTCCTTCATGTGTCTTATCTACCAAAATAATATCATCTACAAAAAACATGCACTATGGTACTGTGTCTTAAATGTGTCTAGTAAATTTGTCCATAATTAGTGTAAAAAGATAGGGATTTAGAATTGATCCTTGATATAACCCTATTTTTATTGGAAATGTTTCAGTTAATTCGCCTAAAGTCTTCACTCTAGTCATTACTTCCTCGTACATATTCCTAATTTGTTTAATATATGCTTACGCCAACACTTTTCTTTTCTAGAATTCTTCACATAATTTCTTTTGGGACTCTATCATAAGTTTTTTTAAGTCAATAAATATCATGCATAGATATTGCTTTTGCTCTCGATATTTTTCAATTAGTTACCGCAGAAGATGTATAACTTCTATTGTCGGCTGTCCAAGCATGAACCCAAATTGATTTCCGAAAATCATAGTCGCCTTCCTTAATCTTTTTTCTATTACTCTTTCTTAAAATTTCATAGTATGACTCATTAGTTTAATACTCCTATAGTTTGTACAAGTTTGTACGTCCATCTTATTCTTACATAAAGGAATTAGAGTACTTATCATCTATTGATCAGTATTTTTTTTTGTTTTCAATATCATATTAAATAATTTTATAAGTCATTCAATACCTATTTTCTTAGGCACTTTCATATCTCTATCGGAATATCATCTGGTCCAACGACTTTTTCATTTTGCATCCCATTTAAAACTTATTCTACTTCTGAAATTTGAATTCTACGATAAAAATTTAAATTTCTATGCTCATTTGACTTACTTAATTACCTAAATTAAGTTGGTCATCTAAACCTTCATTAAAAAGTTGACGAAAATACCTTTTCCACCGCTTTTTTATTTTTCTATCATTTACTAGTACCCTATTGTATTCATTTTTAGTACATTTTATTTGGATAAGATCTTTTGTCTTCCTCTCTCTCACTTTAGCTATTCTATAATGTCTCTTTTCCCTTCTTTTGTATCTAATTTTCGATATAACGATTCAAAAGTTTCATTCTTAGCTTCATTCACGGCTTTTTTAGTCTCTTTCTTGACTATTATATATTTTTTAAAATTTTCCTCGTTCTTACAAATATATAATTTCTGATAGGTCGTTTGTTTTTCCTTCACTTTCTCTTATACTTTCACATTCCACCACTAAGATTCCTTGGTAGTGCATGCCCTTTTAACTCACCAAGTATACTGTTGGCTATTATTTTCAACTTTGATACCATCTTATCCTATGTCGTATTAGGGTTATCATATATTTTATCTAATACTTATACTCTTATCTTATCTTTAAATATATTTTGTTTCTTATCTTTTAACTTCCACTACTTAATTCTAAGAGTTGTGTATATTTTTCTTCTATTAATACTACTCTTGAAGCGTATATCCAATACTACTAACCTATGTTAGGTAGTAAATTTGCAATTTATTATTTCCACTTTTAAACGTGTTCAAGTGCTCCTCTCTTTTCTTAAAAAACATATTAACTAGTATAAGGTCATATGTTATCGCAAAATCCAATTTAGTTTTACCTTTTTCATTTCTTATTTCAAACTCATAACCCTCATGCACCCTCGCAAATTCTTCATTTTTCACTCCGACATGCCCATTTAGATTGTTTCCTATTAAAATCATTTTATTTGACGCAATATTTTGTAATACTTTATCTAGGTTGTCCCAAATCTTGATTTGGTATTTTCATCTAATCTTGTTTGAGTTGTATATATGTTAATTACGTTCATAGTTTCTTTCTACACTACTATTTTGAGAGTTATAATTTTATCTCCCTTTCTAACTACTCATATAACTTCATTCTTTGACTAATTATCTACAATAATACTAACTTCATTTCTTGCTTTACTCTTTCCTATGTACTAAAACTTAAAATTCGAGTTCTCTATCATCTTTGTCTTCTCACCTATCCATTTGTCTCTTGTACACACAAAATATTAATTCTTCTTCTAATGATCATATCAACTACCTCTATTATTTTACCAGTGAGAGTTCCTATGTTTCACGTTCCAAATCTTAGACTATTATTTTTCTTATATTATTTGTTCTTACCCAACTTACGATGTAAGAACTCTTGCTTATTTAATATTATGTTCAAGTTCTCATAGAGATGTAGCGGTCCTTATTGATACATTACAGTCAGATCCTGCAATATGAACTCTTACATATTTATCACTATATTCGAGTTCTGAAAATGTAGCGGTCTTTGTCGAGACGTTACAGTCCGACCCTGTAGCGCGTTCCTTCCGGATAATAACCTAGCATTAGCACAATAATTTGTTTGATCTATTCATTGAATATTTACCTTAGTTTAACGCTGACTAGTGGTTGACAACCTAATGTAATCCTTCTCCTTTATTTGAGTTTGGGATCGGTCACGATAGGGTTAACTCATCGTGGACAGAGTTAGTAAATGCAATATTAATCTAATTTAAACCATTTGTCAAATACATCAAATCTACTAGTCGAACTCTATCACTCAGGGTACGATTGCTCGAGCAACAGAGACAACATGCATTGCTAAGGTTCCATGCTGCATTGCAGTTTGTTGATTTTGGTACAATAGAAGTATCATTAAGAAGAGAGGGGAAGAGGGAAAAAGAAGGTTTACAAAGTGGGGGGATGAGAGGGAGAAAAGCAGGGATCAAACAAGAGGAAGAGAGAGAAAGGAAAAGGTTCAAGAAAAAGAAGATAGAATCATAACATAATTATAAAAAAAATATGCTGACTAAATATTGCATCCAGATTTCCATCCATCTTCATTATTACTTTGGCAGTCATTCAAAACTGTACTTATGAATGGCCATGCTTGATTGCAACAAAAAGGAAATCATGTGTTCATTTACAAGTCAGTCCATAGTTTATTTATGATTTAAGTTATTTACCTATTATTTGTATGCTGAAGTTATTCTGTATTCTCAGGATTTTGTACGACAAGCGATTTTGTGCATTTCACTATCCTGTGTCGGATGAGGATGCTCCTGGGTATCATTCTATTATTCATAATCCTATGGATGTGGCAACTATCTTACAGCGAGTTGATTGTGGACAATACCTCACCCGTTCAGAATTTTCACAAGATATTGAACTGATTGTGTCTAATGCTAAGGTACTTGTTATTTTGCATTTTGTTGTTAGCCAGTTAAGGGTTCCATATCTCTAATCAGATGTTTTTATTATGTAGGGTTACAATAAAGATGATTATACCGGCGCTAGGATCGTAAGCAGAGCTTGCGAACTCCGCGATGTGGTACTAGTATTTTCTTTTCTTTTTTATCCTAACTGTTAATGATTCATCCAAATGTTTTTTTTCTCTCCAACTATTCTCTTTTTTGTTTAGGTGGAAGGTATGTTGACTCAGATAGATCCAACACTAATTTCATTCTGTGACAAAATTGCTGCACAAGGTCCCTGCCTGCAATTCGCGGATGAAGCCGATGGATCGAATGTTTCTGCAGTACCTGTTGTTCAACTAGCTGCTGTTACTCGAGCAAGTGCCCGACTCCGTAATGTACAACCGGAAGTAAATCTGACGCAAAGTTACGATGTATTGAAGCGGCAAAAGAAACACACAGATAATGACCATACGGGTATTGAGATCTTATGTAATGCATCCAGTGTTTTAGTAAATTCTGACCATACTACTGAATTCCACGCTCGAACTGTTATTCTTCTTGGATGTCCTAGTTAAGTAATCAGTATCAAATGAGCACGGAGTGACCAGTTGCCTTTGTTTTCACTTCAGGTACCGATGAAGGATGTGTCGCAGAACCGGTTCAGTCGGAATCTCAAGAAGTAGGTGCAAGTGCTCCAGCAGTAGACGACGATTCAAATAAAGAACAGTTAGAATCATCAGAAGTAGCTCCCGTTCGCGAAAGCGACCGTGATGTTGATATGGTCGATGCAGAGTTCTCGGAGCGGTTAGAAGCTGTGAAGCAGCGGTTTATCGAGCGAACCGAAGGCCACGGCATTCCTGAGCTGGAGCTGCTCTACACCAGAGCAATGAAAGATGGGACAGTGGCAGTAGGAAGTAAACATAGAGAAGATGCTAAGCTTCTGGTTTTGATGCATCTCTCTAAATTTGTTGAGGATGATCCAAATATTTGACTTCAATATATCAAAGCCTTTTTGCTGCTGGCCTTCTAGCACATTGAGTTTCTTTATATAAATTCTTTTTCAACTTTTTTCCCCTGCTTTAGAACCATAAAATTTATTTATGAGATTTGATCGACGTGCATATGTCTTTATATTTAGATTTTCGATCCGATTAATTTTGAAAATAATATAAAAAATTATTCGTCAGTCATGATAAATCGAAAAACACTCTCAATGAATAATCAATAATTGAGTATTTTAAAATTTATCATTCCATTTGAACAGAGGGTTGATTAATATGTATAGAATCAATTAAATGAATAAAGAATAATTTATTAAATTAAATAGATAAATTTGAATATTTATGTGTGTAACTCATTAATATTTGTAAATAAAAATTGACTTTTATACATTTAATTTAATGAGGTATTCATATTTATTTATTTAGTTGGCTTCATATTTACTTATATATTATTACTATTATTATTGTTTTGATTATTATTAAGTTTGAAGCTTTATATAATATAAGTTTACTCATGAATCGTCAAATTTTGAAATATAAAAGCTTCATACTTCAAATAAAGTTGAATTGACTTAAAAGTTTGGTTAATAATAATAATAATAATAATAAGCACGAATTAAAAACTTGAATTGAATTAAAAGCTTGAATTGACTAACTTGAAGAAGCTCAAACTCAAAATAATAATAATAAGTATGAACAACTGTTTTAACAGTTTAATTAATTTTAGCCTCAACTTCATTTGAGTTTCTTTAAAATCTTATTAGTATTTATGTGTTGTTGCCTCTGGCCTAAAAATTTTATTCCTAGAATCTTTTTTTTTTAAAATATATTTCAGAGCCCAGCATGATCATGATGTAGCAAACATAATCGAGTTGAGGAAAGTCTTAATCGGAACATAATAAATTTTTATATCTAAATAAATCTCTATTTTATAAAAAAAAAATTAGTTTTACTATTTCATTTGCTATATTTTCATAGCAATTGTTCTCGTACGTCTTGCTTTCAAAAAATATAAAATCGTCACGTTAACGATTCCTCCTACTGCCTTTGCAGATAGAGAAGATAAATTAGAATCTCAATTGATAAGTGTAAAGGAAGATGATCGATCGATATCTCCATAGGTGCGATAGAGTAATTAAAATACTTAATCGATGGTTCTCCCTTTGTGATAATCTTTCTTTTCATTTTTTTTACAGTTAAGTACCTAAATAGCTCAGCTATCTCGGATGTTGATTCTGTGTGAGATCGCAATTTGGACAGCCAAACAATCATGCACGTTAACACTCGTCAAAGGGTACCGATGTGACCAGTGAAATCCCTCGACAATCAACTCAATACGAATAAAACTTACAACTACACAAACGAATGAAGTGAAATGAAGAGAGACTACACAAACGAATAAAGTGAAACGAAGAGAATGACAAAAGCACGAAGAAAGATCATATCTTCCACCAATGTCATTTACTTTTATATAGGAGACGAAAATCTCAGGTCGAATATAAACTGTTCGAAGAAAAACAAATGGTTGCGGTGCCATTATGAGACGCAATAATTTAATATAAAATTCTTTAACACCCCAAGCACACAAACAGATAGGTACACGCAATGACTGTCTATATACTGAAGGATCACATATAATAACTCCAAAGGGTATAATCCGTGTGATTATGATCCAAATGAACGGAGACAAGCTATCATATAGCTCAAATATCCAATATCATCGGTACTCAATGAGCTCAAATACCCAATATCATCGGTACTCAATGAAATAATTATAGAATCAATGCTCCAATTTTATTAGGGACGAATGTTCTGAAAGTTGCCTTTTTTTTTTTTTTTTTTTTTAGTTGGCACTGTATAGCCAGACTTTCAGTCTAATTAGTCTTCAGGGCAATCGATCCGATCCTATATAAGTTTTTCATGGGTCGCTTGGATAAATTAGAAAGTACTCACGACGAGCAAACCAATAATTTAATATGCACAGTTTGTCATTTTATTTGGAGAAATTTCTTACAAATTCGTCGAAGTCGAGAATCGAATATTGATGTTTGATTTTACACTGTTAATACTCTGTTGCTGCACTGTAACCTCGGATAGGCATGCTTGATGGATTAGTTCAATTTGGAACTGAGTCGGAACCAATCCGTTAAATTCGAAATCAAAATCAATTCGGATGAAGCGGTTCCGGAACCGAACTAGAACTGTTCCGATTCCGATTCGGTTGGATTTCAATCGATTTGGAACTAATTCGGAATCGTTTTGGAATCAATTCGGAACCGGTTATGATTCCGATTTGGATCTAGTTTCGGTTGCTAATTTAAATGTGGAAATTCTTAGTATGCTAACATCTCTACAAGATTATTTTGCGATAGAAAAAAAGAATAGGATCACCAATACGTTAGATGAATTTAGAAACTCAAGTTCGAAGAAGATGGTCCAGAACCGTTCCAGAACCGGTTCGGATCGGTTCCAACATTGACAGATCCGGAACCGATCAAAATCGAATCGGAACCGAAATCGCAGAACCGATACGCATGTCTAACCCCGGGCTCAAAGTTGACTTCTAAATGTATATAAGGTGTGATTCAGATTTATCCGATAGATAAATAGAGGGAAAAAACCGTCGACCTCCAAGATACATTGAGCAAAATCGAAATACTTGTAATTATTAAAAAAACAAAAATGAATTATTCTATGCATTTATTTTGCCAATCTTTTCCATGATTCTGTAGAAAATTCGAGCATAAAATGGATAGTGAATTTGCTTCTGCCTGCCTATTGTCGAATGACTTTGAATGGAAATGGAAGAATTTTCTTTTATTTTCAAATGCAATTAATTAATCAAAAAGCCAGTCAAACAATTACAATAAATCCGATTAATTTTGGCAAAAGTTTTTCACTTCTACTGAATCTTCTCATCGTTGACGAATCAACAAAACAGCTTGGAGGCGACAAAGCGTAGAATGCCGGGAGACGAATAACTTCTTCAAATTTATCAAATTCAACGGCAATTTATCAAACAATATTTAAAATTATCCAAACAACATTCTATACTTTCATATTTATCAAATAATACACTTAGTTCCCTTTTTACCCTTCCCGTCAAACAGATATGCACCACTGTAGTGCTGAGAATTCAGATATCAGCACCACAGTGATGGTGCAATTCTAGCACCATCATTGTGGTATTGAGATTTAAATTTTCAGCACTACAATGGTAGTGCAATTCCATTCCAAAGACACCACGGTGGTCTTTGTCGAATTGATTCAGCATACCGCGGTAATGCGAAATTTGAATTCGATCACATTCGAGATTTTCACTGTGGTGCAGATCTGTTTGGCGGGAGGGGTAAAAAAGAAATTAAATGCACTATTTAATAAATATGAAAGTATGGAGCGATGTTTGGACAATTCTAAATTTCACGTGCGTTGTTTGATAAATTGCCGCAAATTCAAAGCAGAATTCTTTAAAGTTGCCACAACCGCTGGCCATGGAACAGAATTTTATTTTATTTTGAGGGGAAAAAAATTATTTTATTTTTGGACGGTACCTAACAAAAATTTCATATGATCTTTTTCGTATCTTATCAAGATGAAATTTTAATTGTATTCTCAATAATCCCCCTCAAATAAAGAACATATTGGGGCTTCTCAAGCATATCCGTCTTCTAAGAACTTCTACTTGATGTCTGATCCTCAATCTATTAAGATTTTCTACCAATTGTTTAGTCCTCCCGACCTAGCTAGATTCCCTACCAATTGTTCGATTCTTGTGACTTAATTGAACTTCTTGCCAGTTGATCGGTCCTCCTGACCAAATTGAGTTTCCTGTCTAGTGTCTAATTATCTTAATCCGAACATAAGAGCCTCACTTCCTTCGTTCGAGGTACTTGACATGGATCATGGCTCTGATATTACTTGTTAATTCTAATAAGATTCATATATCTCTATAATAATATAATATTATTTACTTTGAACCTAAGCCCTCATTATTTTATTTTTTATCTATGCCCAAAAGATCTCATTCCAATTGAAATATCTTTTCACCTTACAAATACATGATCTTTTTCATATTTTATCAATATGAGACTTTGATTGTATTCCATATTGATAAGATACGAAAAAAATCATGTGCTTATATGATGAAAAAATATCTTCATTGAATTGAAGCCTTTTAGATATAATCCAAAAATAAAACCAAGAAAAAAATATGAAACAACCACATTAGCGGCCCCCTCCAACTACCTCTATCGATGGATGAGATAAATCAAGATTCAAGTGACAAGTGCAAGGGAGGGAGTCGATCGATAACCTAAATCGATGAACTCCCCGAGAATTGACCTTATGTCTACTTAAGAATTCCCCGCTTGCACTTACCAACTGAGTTAGCCCTGAGGGCTTAAAAAAATCATGAGGGCTTAAGTGCAAAGTGAACAATATCATATCATTGTAGAGATATATGAATCTGATAGACACCAACAAACAAAAAAAAAACAAAGGTACGAGACCAGTTCGAGCACAATGGCGACCATGTTCGAGCAAGAGAGCCAAATGCAAGTGAGTTAGTCACAAATCGAATGTATTATGTTAAATCAATTGGATAAATTTACTTGTAGTATCATTCCCCTGGTGCAACACGTTTATCGGTTCCTCAGTTTCAGTTCCGATTCAATTCTAATCGATTTCGAATTCGTCAATATTGAAACCGATCCGAACCGATTTTGAATCGGTTTAAAACCGGTTCCAAATCGATTCCGGTTCCAAAGTTTTAACTTTGGAACCAATTCAATCTGAACCGGTTCCGAACCGATTTCAAAATGGTTCCGGATCACCTTCTTCGAACTTGAACTTTCAAATTCATCTAACATGCTGGTAATCCTATTTTTTTTTCTATATCAAAATAATCTTGTAGATATATTAACATACTAAAAAATTTCACTTTTAAATTAGCAATCGAAATCAGATCCAATTGGAACCGAACCAAACCGGAATCGGAACGCTTTCGATTCGGTTCCAGAACCAATTCATTTGAATCGGTTTCAGTTTAAAATTTAACGGATTGATTCCGATTCGATTCCGAATCGAAGTAATCCGTTAAACATGCCTACCTTGGTGCAGTAATTCCCGACACAGTGCATTGATAAAAGCATATTAATAATCACAGGCATAATCGAATTGATACTCGGATAATAAATCTATTGCAATGGACAAAAAATCAATTTCCAATAGAGTTAATTCTCTCAGAGAAAAAAATGTCGCCCTCCCTTCGTCTAGAAGGTCGATCGGTCATGATTTATCTCTTTCAAGATGCTATGAAAACAATCTAAAGCACTCATCAGGATGAGCATTATCAGTTTTTGCTGCAATTGATAAAAACATATCAAGATTTGATTCCCTTAGGGAGTGAACTTGAAACTTCTGATCCTAGGTGTGAGTGACCAGCTATGCTACTAGATTTTATCCAATGAAAATGAATCAAAGGGAAAGATCGTCCACCTCTAAGATTAGTCAGGCAAACTTTAAATACCTGGATCACAAAAAATAAAAATAAAAATAAAATGGAATTGGAATGAGGATAAGACTGGAAGGAAAAGGAAGTGAGAAATGCTTGATTCCCTTCCTTTATTTGATTATGCTAATAAAATGACATAACTAGTACAATAATTCATTTGATACTCGATTCATTTAGCACATTAACGAAAGAATTTCAAATTCCTAAAATCTGAAATTTTCAATTCAAGCCGGTTTGGTTTCGATTCGATTCGATTTGATTTTCCCAGCTTTAGGATCACTCAAACATAACAAGTTAACAAGCAATACTTAGCCAGAGGATCCTTTATGAGAGTTCTCTGTGCACTTCATGGAAATGACCAATCAGACTGACAAACAACTGTAAATAAGAATCAAGAAATTTTTTGTCAAATCTTATCCAACAGATTAGACATATCATCAAGCTTCCAAGTTTTGAAACTAATAATCAAGCAATTTTCCAAATTATCTAACTAAGAAACAATCAAATCTTACAAATTTGTTGCAATAGATACATCAAACCTCCAGGTTTTCTATTACTGATATCAAAGAGCTTCCAAATTATTCAACTTCTCATGAGTTCTATGAACTTCAAGAAATGGCTAATCAGACTGACAAACAGCTCTAAATAATAAGAATCAAGAAATTTTTTGTCAAATCTTATCCAACAGATTAGACATATCATCAAGCTTCCAAGTTTTGTAACTAATAATCGAGCAATTTTCCAAATCTTCTAACTAAGAAACAAGCAAATCTTACAAATTTGTTGCAATAGATACATCAAACCTCCAGGTTTTCTATTACTGATATCAAAGCGCTTCCAAATTATTCAACTTCTCATGAGTTCTATGAACTTCAAGAAATGGCTAATCAGACTGGCAAACAGCTCTAAATAATAAGAATCAAGAAATTTTTTGTCAAATCTTATCCAACAGATTAGACATATCATCAAGCTTCCAAGTTTTGTAACTAATAATCAAGCAATTTTCCAAGTCTTCTAACTAAGAAACAAGCAAATCTTACAAATTTGTTGCAATAGATACATCAAACCTTCACGTTTTTCTATTACTGATATCAAAGTGCTTCCAAATTCTTCAATTTCTCATGAGTTCTATGAACTTCAAGAAATGGCTAATCAGACTGACAAACAGCTCTAAATAATAAGAATCAAGAAATTTGTTGTCAAATCTTATCCAACAGATAGATATATCATCTAGCTTCCAAGTTTTGAAACTAATAATCAAGCAATTTTCCAAATTATCTAACTAAGAAACAATCAAATCTTACAAATTTGTTGCAATAGATACGTCAAACCTCCAGGTTTTCTATTACTGATATCCCAGTGCTTCCAAATTATTCAACTTCTCGAGTTCTATGAACTTCAAGGAAATGGCCAATCAGACTGACAAACAACTCTAAATAATAAGAATCAAGAAACTTTTTGCAAAATCTTATCCAACAGATAGATATATCATCAAGCTTCCAAGTTTTGAAACTAATAATCAAGCAATTTTCCAAATTATCTAACTAAGAAACAATCAAATCTTACAAATTTGTTGCAATAGATACATCAAACCTCCAGGTTTTCTATTACTGATATCCCAGTGCTTCCAAATTATTCAACTTCTCGAGTTCTATGAACTTCAAGGAAATGGCCAATCAGACTGACAAACAACTCTAAATAATGAGAATCAAGAAACTTTTTGCAAAATCTTATCCAACAGATAGATATATCATCAAGCTTCCAAGTTTTGTAACTAATAATCAAATAGTTTTTCAAATTCTTACAAATTTGTAGCAATAGATACATCAAACTTCCAGGTTTTCTACTACTGATATCAAAGTGCTTCCTTCCAAATTATTCAACTTCTCATGAGAATCCAGGAATTTGAAGGCACATCGAGCTTCCATGCCATTTTCTAAGTTTTGTTTTTTCGAGTTTCAAGAAAGAAGTCCAACACAGGAATTTGATTTTAATCATGCAAAATTTGTGGCTGATTATCCATCAGATATCAGTAGTAGAGACCCGATGCTAAAAACACGGCGATACATGTAAATCTGGGTGAATCTCTAGAAGTAGATTGAGACAGAATGCGATTCGATCAGACTGCAAGCCGAAATAGGGAAGAACAGAAGCAGCAAAACCTCATATTTTAATGATCTTTGCAGCTCTTATGAGAGGGTTGTTCTTGGCGATCTGCTCTCTTCCGGCCGCCTTGTAATCGAAAGAGCAGTCGTGAGCATTGGAGTATCGGTGGAGACTGCAGAAGAGATCGCCGCAGCGGCACCGGAAGCCGGTCAAACCCACCCTTTTACTGCAGATCAAGCAGCGCTTGATGGGCGGGGACGGCCGGGACTCTTCCTCGGGCTTCAGCGGGCAGGAGATCCGGGCGGCAGGTACTTGGAGCCTCTCAGGCCTCTCCGGCGCTGGAAATTCTTGAGGGGCCAAAAGAGAAGGCTGCGATGGCGACGGAGGGGAAGGGGAAGACGACGAGGGTTTGAGAATCTCCGCTTCGTCCTTGTTAAGATCACACCTTTCCCCTGCCATCTACTACGACTCTGAAAGCAAATCCCAACCAAATCTACAGGAAGAAGAAGAAGAAGAAACTGAACTGAAGATCAATCACGAACAAAGCGCAGATCGATCCAACGGAAAAATCGCTTAAAACATGCGGAGAACACAAAAAGGAACCCTTTTTTTTTTTTTTTTTTTTTGCAGAAATCGAAGAGAAGAACCGAATAAATCTACGATCGTTTTTTTTTTCTTCAGAAAATCCAAAACAAAAAAAAACTACCTGGGGCACAAATTATGCAGAAGAATCGAGAGACGGCAGCTTTGTACGATGAACACACAAATAGAGAAAGATCGCGAAAGTCTTAAAAGAGGAATCTGACAGGAGGAGATCGGAGAGGTAACGTAGATCGATCAAAAAACGAGTTCGTCGCCGATCGATCTCGCAACCATTCTTAAGAAAAATTCGAGGACGTTTTACTGGGAAAATGTCTGAAAAAGTCTCTGGCAGAATTTTCATAGAGCACCTTTGAGTTTCACCTTTTTTCTCCTTGAGACACCCAATTTTATCCATACTTTAGATTTAGTTGCCCTTCTTTTTTTTTTTTTTTTTTTTTTTTTCTTTTTTTTTTCTAAGCGACCAAATCGACTATGAGTTTAAAATGAATATACATAAATGGTAAATGTAACTAATGATTTATTTAATTTAATATCAAAAAAACTTAAATAAATTTATATTCATGCACTTTCTTTTTTTTTTATTGACACTGGGATATCCGAACCTTCGATCCGATTAATCTCTGAGAGTGACCGGCTCTGTTCCATAGATCTCGTCAATAGCTTAGTCAGAGCTCAAGTGACCTCCACCGACCACCAAAGGTAAATCAAGGAAACACTCGTAGCTTTTTTATGGTTCAATCCGAACTCCGCAGTCGTGTCATCTCTAAATGACGGTCCAATACCGAAACCGTACTCCGTCCACACGGAACAAACTCCTGACCTCAGGGCCATCCGAATGGATTTTTCCTAAATTCGTCGTCGAACACTGTCGCAGCAGAGGATCGAACTACGTTCTCCTATGGAATGCCTCTCTGCTTTTGCCACTACACCATGCCCCTAGAAGCTATATTCATACTTTCAATCAATGGGAGAAGAAAATATAAAGAGTTAGATTGGATAAGGTTCGATTTTAAATTTCGTCGGATATTTTATTTTGACTTTTCACTTCAATCATTCCCGTCCAATTGAAATTTATAGGAAACATTACAATATTTACATTTTATCTGTATTTTTTTTAGATTGAAGAATGATTTTCTAAAAATATTTAGCAAAATAGACGATTTGAAAAGTAGAGTTTCCTAAATTTTGAAAATTTTGATACTTCTCTGTATGTGGACTATCGAAAATTATTTGGATTTATTATTGATAAATTGAACGATGTCTTTAGTATTAACATTCAGAATAATTATTTTTTTATCTTTCCGAGAATTAGATAAACTTTTTCTGTTAGAATCAAATTTGAAAGCGATTATTTTGAGAATTCAAGAAGACGATATAAAAATAGTGAAATAAATCTCATATATATATATAAAGGTTAGAGAATAATATTACTAAATTATAGTCACTATCAAATAATTTCTACTATTGAAAAAAAAAACTTATTGATTTTTGGTATATATATATATATATATATATACGAAAATATTATCCTACACATCTCATCTGTGAGTATCTATGTATACCTCTATTATTCATCGTCTGATCCCTTAAAATTCAAAGATTAAACTATAATGTGCAAAAATAACTCATTCATGAGTACCCGTGAGCACCTCCATTATTTACTATTCGATCTCCTAGGGTTCAAAATTTGGACTATAGTACTCACCCAATCGGACGGTGGATAATGGAAATGCTCACGAATGCTCATGAATGAATTGTGTATCACGAGCACCTCTTTCCTTCCCATCCATTCGCAATGCACAATAATATAAAATACACAGTAAGTTTTCATCCCACGAAGAATTCATCATCACCCACTGTTCCGCCAGATTGTGACCGTGATCCAGTTGAAATCCGATCAAGATCCGATCGAATTATAGGCGCCAGTGTCACGACGCTAGCAGTGGCAATTCATTGGATTACAATCAGAATCCGACCATAGTTCGATTGGCACTGAAGTTCGACCAGATCACAACCCGATTCTGGTCGAATTAAGCTCGGAATTGGCCGCGATTTCGATCGCTAGTTGTCGCAGTGCTAGCGGCCGTAATTTAGTCAAATTTCGATTGCAATCCGATTGAAATTCAGTTACGGTCCGATCGGTCGGACAACAATGGTGACACGTACTGGTTTAGTCGTTGGCTATAGCGCTCATTGGAGAGGAAGACATCACAAGAGGAGCACTGTGTATTTTTCATTTACTATGCAATTCTGTAAGACCAGATGGCTGAGGACGAGTCACGCATTGATGGGTGCCTCTATATATATATATAATCGACTGTGATTGCGGCCATCAACGGTCATGACACTGACAGTCGCAATTCGGTCGGATTTCTATCGGAATTGCAACCGCCGCATGATGAAAAATCACTGTATATTTTCTATTTATTGTACATCACGAATGGGTGCAAGAAAAAAGGCGCTCATGTATATATATATATATCTATATATATATATATATATATATATATATATATATATATATATATATATATATATATATATATATATATATATTGATGATCCTTGCACGGTTGTGTGTGATACGCTATGAGTCGTCAGATTTGTTGGATCGAGAAGCGTCGCTAGAGGGGGGTGAATAGCGAGCGTAAAACTTTTCGTCTTTTCGTTCGATTAAACTTAAACGCAGCAGAAAGTAAAAGAAGAAAAAATAAATAGATACTTTATTTTTACTTGGTTTATAACCCAGCGGTTGCTACTCCAAGGCCCCGTGATCCTTGACCGCGTACGAAGGGGCAATTCACTATAAAGTCTCCTCCTCATTGGAGGTAGGAGACAACAATCACAAAAACAAAAGCACGGGGATGAGGCAACAAGCTTACCTCACCTCGTTACGATTAAAACCACGAATACAGTAAATAAAAATAATACTTGCTACCGACGAAAAGATTCTGAACTTGGCGTTGCGTTGACGTTACGGCGTTTAGAGCTTTGGCGTTGCGGGAGCACTTTGAGAGCAAGATGGATGATCTTTGGGTTGGGGTCCTCCCCTCCTTTTATAGACTTGTGCCTTGGAATAAGTCTAGTTAGAAATCCTCAACTTTTGGAACTGATCACGAGGTGACATATTATCTTATCGCGAAGTGGTCGCGTCAAATATTATCTGTTTTGACCTAGCGCAAAAGGTTGATTCGTCGCCATCAATCCACTGATGTCTTCCATCAGTCAACTGATGAGCATCAGTCGACTGTCCAATGGCCAGCAATCGACTGTCAGCTTAGTTATTTCCCTACAGTAAGAGGTTAGCACGGAAAATATTAAATATGACGGTTCCTTATCGTCCGATCTCGACTTAGACCTTCCACTGGAAGTCTTAGTCGGATCGCCGCCTATGGTCGTCCTCGTACAGAGGACATGACCTTACCATCTCTCTTCGCACTTGTGCTTACCTCTGATCCTTTATGACTTATCGCTTTGCTTCCAATCTTTCACCTAGGTTCTTCGACTCCCACGAAGTTCCCCCAGTGTCGCTCGACCACCACGGTTTTCCGACTCGGGATTGTCCGGATGTCGTTGACCTTCGGCTTAGCTTAACCATTTCCTGCACACTTAATTCAGCTCATGAGATAATAATATGACCTTAACTTTGAATCTTTGTCATAATCAACACCTAAGTTCGATTATCTGGTGCCTCTGCACCAACAAGATCTTTGTTTAATTCATGGGATTGCACAATGCTTCCACCTACGACGTTCTTCTCCGATGAGCACTATAGTCAGCTCCTAAATCCATCGGAGTCATCGCTGTCGATGACTAGCCAATCAAATCGTAATCGGATTTCGATTGAAATCCGATCGAATTGCGACTGCCAGCTCCACTGTTGTTAACAGTCAAAATCGCAATCGATTCCGATGAAAATTCGACCGTGATCCGGTCTAACTCCAATGTTGTTAAATTTCAATCGGACTCCAATGTCGATCGGATTCCGACCGCGATCCAACCGATTTCCAACAGCCAACTGTGGGAGTAATCGCAGCCTATCCCGATGGCGATTCAGTCAGAATCCGACTACAATCCGATCAAACTTCGATTCAGTCACTCGGCAGCAATGTCGAGCGGCTAGGGCGGCAAGAAAGTATGACCGGAAGAAACATTATGTATTTTTTATTATTGTACTTGCTCGAGCAACAACGATATTATTGTACATTTTTTGTTATCGCGCACGAGTCACGTATCATGAGAAGCGGAGCATAAAATTTCTGTATATATATATATATATATATATATATATATATATTATTCTTATATAAGAGTGTAAAATTTTATTTTTATTTTTATTTAGTAAAAATTTAAATATCTTCATTAAAAGAATAATCTGGTCCATAAAGGCTCCCACTAAAGATATTTAGTTGAAGTTAAACGTTAAGAAAAGAGGAGGCAGCTGAATTCATCAATCAAACTTTTACCCCATTTATTAAATAAAGATAAGTAGCTTCCAGAATTACGATAGGATATCTAATTCTATTCTTTGATATTTATGATTCGATTTTGAATCATAATATATTTATAAATTTTTCTTCAAATAAAAAGATATTGTAGTTACTAAGACTACAAACAAATACTTTCTATTATCGATAAAAAAAAATTATAGAATAAAATCGATCATTTTCAAAATTAATCGGATCTACGATTTAGATATCTAATAATAGTAAAAAAAATTAAAATAATAAAATAAAGATCAATAGTCAAAATGGATTGCTGTCTCTTTAATCAAAAGAATCAAATAATTTCGATAATTTATCAAACACGCTTCTGAAGTTTAGAATTGTCCAAAATACGTCTCATATTTTCATATTTATCAAATAGCGTACTTAATTCCCTTTTTACCCTTCAGAAATAGCACACTTAATTTTCGAACGTGGTGCTAGGAATTTAAATCCCAGTACTACTGTGGTGCTGGGATTTGAATTCTCAACACTACAGTAATGGTGCAATCCCAACACCACCACTATGGTATTGGAAATTTAAATCTCAGCACCACTATAGTGTTGGGAATTCAAATCCCAACACCACGTTCGGAAATTAACTGCGCTATTTTTGAAGGATAAAAAGAGAATTAAGTGCGCTATTTGATAAATATGAAAGTATGAATATTTTTTGAGCAATTTTAAACTTCAGAAGCGCTGTTTGATAAATCACCCGAAATAATTTGTTTTCCTCCACTTTTCTATCCCTTTGATGGCTGCTCTACGTCTTCAAAGTCACAATTAACGATCTCTACTGGGAACATATTCTTTTACTCACCGACTTTGCACTTAATTAAAGTTTTTTTTTTTTCAATTTAATATTTAATCACCACGCATTCTAAAATATTTTCTTTCAGTAAAATAAAAAAAAAATCTAAAATACTGAACACGCTTTCGAATTTATTCTTGAGATTGAATTGAATCAGTAATTGGGCGAAAGAGTTGAATGAAACTTGATCTTCTGAGTTCTAAGAAGCTTCGTCCTATAAAAACTTTCTCCGAGAATCAAAGCAAATTAAAGTTTTTCAGTAGAACTCATCAGGAATGAGATGCACTCAATTGAACAGCACAAAACTCTAATGTTTGGCCCAAGTTGTGTGATACTTTTAAGACAATTGGGAACCCTAAAGAGTAAAGAAACCCTCCAAACTCCAGTCAGACTTTTCAAGGATTTTGTTGGTAGATCATCAGCTGAGATGGCTGCAAAAAGTGCAGTAAAAGAGGAGTTTGGTCAGAGGAAACAAGTCTATGGAAGGAAGTGCCCTTTTTTTAAGTTCATTGGTCAAAAAGTCGAGGATCAATTTACTTTGGAAAATTAATTGGAGGATGCAGGGAAGGAACAATTCTGAGAAATGACATTCAAATTAAGCAGGAATATTTTGATAAGGAGATGCAAAGGATGTACAGTTTTATCTTATGTATCGTCGTAATAAGAGATTGTTTTCGCGATTCGAAAAAGAACAAAATAAAAAGGAGGAAATGCAAGGGGTCAAAGGCTGCTGTGGAAAGATATCTGAAAAGCTTTTGCTGACCATTCTTGAGCAAATTGATCCACTTCCATGTAGAAATTTGCTGACCACTTTTTATGGTCAATTGAGTTTAATTGTTAGACATGCTTCTTCGATCTATTTTCCTTTCTCAATTTTCATGATTTATTTAGCAAAAAAAAGAAAAAAATAAGAAGAAAAAAGGTTTTTGAGGTTTGTGTTCTATGTGGATGTCTCTTGGGCGATGCCATTTTAATGTTTGTATGTATCGATTCGGTCGATCTATTCGACTGAATGAGCCTACTTGGTCTAATGAATTCGAGATGAATCTCGTAAATTATGAAGTTTTGATGCGAATTTATCGACTCAAGCAAGTAGAAGAAATGAGAAGGACTAAATGAGCCAACATACAAATAGTATGCGATTCGGAAAGGCTAACGATACGATGTCGGTTGGACTAGTCAAGAAGGTCAAATATGCCAAACAAATTGAATGGAAAAAAAAAAAGAGAAAAAACTAGAAGAGTTAGATAGATCAAACAATCAAGCAACTCTAACACCGAAAGTGAAACTAGATGAATCGAACAACTTGGACAAGTAAGATAAATTGACTAAAGAGTCAAATGAATTGAATAAGCCAGATGCATTTAGTCTTTGCTATGAGAAAAATCTTAGTTTTTTCAATATTAATGAGCAAAAAAAGAGAATTATCATGAATAAATAATAATAATAATAATATTTTTAGAAAACTATATCGTACTATGAGGAATCTTATCATTTTCATTCATTGCAAACAAAAAAAATGATAATGTTCACTCCGAACACACCCCATAACACTCGGAGAGAATTAAATCATGATGATTGAACGATCTTCCGGTCGAAGAATATTAATCTCAAATGATATATTCTAAAAGAATTAATCCTTATCCATTAGAGTAACTCTGTCGTTCAAGTATCAACTAATCATTTTCATTCAAGTAAAGGAAAGAAAAAGGACATTCATGGAAAAGAGTGGCTAGGGAAACTGTTCCTCGGTCACATTTTCTTCTGTTGGTAACGTTCTCAACAGGAACACACTGCAAACGACCAAAATGACATTGGCCAAATTAATGATCATTTAATTTTCGAGGAATACAACATTTATTATGACAAGGGATATCGTCATTGATTGATGATGATCGAGGAGATACTCGACGGCCCGGATCTAATGAGGTACGATCGGACGACTAGAGTGGCTTTTATAAAAAGGGGAAAAAAAATGAAAAATCTTATGAAGATCCATAAGATTCGTGGTCGATTCTCAGCCTGGCGTTTAGTAAGGCTGACCATTCAACGCCGAGGAGAATGAATAGCCGACGGCCGACGTCGTCGTCGGAAAGAAACGGTGTCTCGGAGTTCGGTTCGGTTTGGTTTAACTGGTTCGGGTTGACAAAATCTAGGAAAGATTCGCGAAAGATCTGTCAAATCAGTGGAGCCGACGTGGCAGAGAGAGAGAGGGAGGAGTAGTTGGCGTATTTCGGCGTTCATACAAACACAAACGGACCTTGGCGCCGCGAGAGCGGAGAAGATGGAAACAGAGTGGCCATTCGGTTTGAAAGTCAAACTGCCAATCGAGCCGCGGTAGATCGATCGATCGATAGCGAACTCGACCGACCAATTTTGAGATGTATATATATGTGAAATCTGGCGGAGTGTTGTTGTTCGATCTGTTCTCGTTGCCATGGCCACCGGCGCTTCTTCGTCGTCCGCTTGGGCTGTGAGCTTGCATGCGAGGAGTCGGCGGTGCGTGTGGAGAAGCAGGATGTCGGTGGCGGTGGCGCCCGAGAAGCCTGCGGCGGCGGCGGCGGCGGTGGCGGTGAAGGTTCGGTCGGCGCCGTCGGTGGAGGCGGCGGCGTGTGGGTTGGCGAGCGTGTGGAGGAAAATCCAGGGGGCCGACGACTGGGCCGGTCTGGTCGAACCGCTGAACCCGGTTCTGCGCGACGAGGTGGTGCGGTACGGGGAGCTGGTGACGGCGTGCTACGAGGCGTTCGACCTCGACCCGGCGTCGCCGCGCTTCCTCAAGTGCAAGCACGGCAAGGCGCGGTTGCTGCACGAGTCCGGGCTCGGCTCGGCTGGATACGAGATAACCCGGTACATCTACGCGACGCCGCCGGAGATCGTGGGCGGCGGCAGCGGCGGGGGAGGGCGGTGGATCGGGTACGTGGCGGTGGCGACGGACGAGGCAGCACGCCGGCTGGGCCGCCGCGACGTGCTCGTGGCGTTCAGGGGTACGGTGACCAAGTTGGAGTGGGCGGCGAACTTGATGAGCTCGCTGACGCCGGCCCGGCTCGACCCGCACGACCCGCGGCCGGAGGTCAAGGTGGAGTCCGGCTTCCTCAGCCTCTACACCAACGAGCGCGGCCGGTTTAGCCACGGGAGCTGCCGCGAGCAGCTGCTGAAGGAAGTGTCGCGGCTGGTGAAGAAGCACGAAGCAGAGGAGATGAGCCTCACATTGGCGGGCCACAGCATGGGCTCCGCCCTGGCGTTGCTTCTCGGCTACGACCTAGCGGAGCTGGGGCTCAACGGGCGGCCGGATTCGCCGGTTCCGATCACGGTGTACTCCTACGGCGGGCCGAGGGTCGGGAATTGGGGGTTCAAGGAGCGGTGCGAGGAGCTGGGGGTGAAGGTGCTGCGGGTGGTCAACGTCAGGGACCCTGTGACAAAACTCCCCGGGCTGTTCCTGAACGAGAGCCTCCGGCGATGGGGCACCGCCTGCGGGTGCTATGCCCACGTCGGGGTGGAGCTAGCCCTCGACTTTTTCGAAGTCAAGAACCCGGCGTGCGTGCATGACATGGCCAAGTACGTGGCGCTTTT
Organism: Wurfbainia villosa; assembly: GCA_025175895.1. Lineage (NCBI taxonomy): Eukaryota > Viridiplantae > Streptophyta > Magnoliopsida > Zingiberales > Zingiberaceae > Wurfbainia > Wurfbainia villosa. Next base: position 6,262,200 of record JAKLTH010000238.1, read on the forward strand.
GAAGCGCCGGCATAGCATTTTCAAGGAGGGGGCGCCCGCCGGCGGCGGTATCGACGATTGGGCGAGGAAGGCGGCGGTGTTTCTGAGGAAGAAGGCCGAGGAGTTGCCGTGGCGGCCACACGCAGCGTTGCTAAGGGAAGTGGGTATTTTGGTCCAATCACTGGGACTCATCTGAAATTAATTATCATATTTAATAATTCAAAACACGAAAAATTAAGTTGTGAAAAGTATATACGTACAATAACGAGTCATAAATTAAAGGACAGGATTTTTATTCTTTAATGACTTGTCCAAATCTTTGCTTTGTGTTAATTACGTTCTTAATTTGTTCTTATGTGCCGGTCTGGTCGTGCTCCGCCCTTGCCCTCGAGTAGCCCCTTGCACGTCGATCTTATTGTGCTCCGTCCCTCGCCCTTGAAGAGCTAGTCTCGCTGAGCTCTACCTCTCCATCTCGAGCAACTCCTCCCCGTACTCCACCCCTCGCTCTCGAACAATCTCTTGCCATCTCGTGAGCCACAACTCCTCGCACTCGAGCATCACCTCTCCGATCTCCACCCCTCGGCCACTGTTTGTAGTCCCTCACTGTGTGAGCAGAGTCAGTCCTGAAATAGTAAAAAATTTAATGGGTCTTGAATGAAATAATAAAAATGAATCCTTTTAATGGTAAAAATTTAGAACTTTTTTTATAAAAGATCAAATTTTGGGCTCCGAACAAGCTCTAGTAACCCTCCTCTAGGGCCTTGGGCCCAAGGCCGAGTCTGTGCGTGGGTCCCTCCGTGTGCTATGTGATCCCTCGCCCTCGAGCAAGCTCTCGCCACCATTTGCAACTCCTCATTGTGTCGATCTCGTCGCACGTTGCCTTCGCTTGGATCTCCCTGCAATTTTGCATCGTGGACCGAGGTGCTCTTGCTTCTGGTTCATTTTCATTTCTCACTTTGAGTTAAGAAGGTCGTTATCTTGATGAACTATAAGTCAATTATTTCATTTACATTTAATTTTTAGTTCAAATCATTTGTAGTGAGTCGTTGTCACTCGTCGACAATGAAACAAAATGATGATGAAGATCACTAGATCAATTATATATTTCCCAACTTGCAAATGATCAAAAGTCAAAAATTGATATGAAATTTTATCACTAGAGGATACATTTTCGTTTTATAACTAATATGCAAGAGAAGTTGGATTTAGTGCGAGGATAAGCAATAGAAAAATAAGATCACAAATGAAATTGTCTGGAAAAAATTTATATGCTTTAAAGAATATCGGGAATAAACATGAAAAAGATTATCAACAATCAAGGAAAAGAGAATGTTGAGAGGTTAGAACTAGTTGTAAATCATATATTTCACTTGTCAAAGAACAAATCGGATCTAATTGGGTTGTCAGTAATATCATGAAAAATCATAATAATCCACTATCGACTCTTTCAAAAGTGCATTTGTTATGATCGCATCGTAATATTTCGGTAGTAAAGAAAGCATTGAGTAAATAATTTTTAGAGGCTCATGTGTCAACTTGTCGACAAATACGATTATTTGATATAGAGTATGGAGGGCTTAAGCGGGTAGGTTGGATAGAAACAAATATTAGAAATTTTGAGAAAGAGCTAAGGGATGAACAAAAAGGTATCAATGTTGAAACATTAATTGAGTTTTTTTTGCATCCAAGAGAGAAAATAATTTTGCTTTTTTCTTTGATTATGAGACTGATAGAGATAACAAATTTAGTATGTGTTTTTAGACAGATCATGTATTCAGGATGACAAACATTGTATTTGATACGATATATAACACTAATAAATATGAATTGATTTTTATACTATTTGTAGGAGTTAATCATCATCATCAAACAATTATTTTTTAGTGCAGCTTTATAAGTGATGAGAAAATTGATTCTTTTGTTTGGTTGCTTAATAAGTTTATAGAAGTCATGCCTAGAGAAACATCAAACATAATCATCACTGATCAAGATCCTGCCATGACGAAAGTCATTGCACAAGCTTTCCCTCAGATAGTGCATCGGTATTGTTTATGACACATACTGAACAAATTTCCAAAAAAATTAAACCCTTTGATTTTTCATGATTACTATCAAAGCATAAAGAATGTCATTGGAAAATCTACTACACCTGATGAATTTGAAAAGTCATGGGAAGAGGTTATCAAGTGTGCTAATTTGGAAAAAATAATTGATTGTTATTGATGTATGAATTGCGACACAAGTGAGTGCCAACATATTTTAACCGTGTATTTTGTGTTGAAATGTTAAGCAGTCGGATATCTAAAAACTCACATGTATTTTTTAAAAGGTAAGTCTTAAATAAGAACTCATGGATTTTAACACCCATTTCAATATGACACTGAGACACTAAAGATACAATGAGTTAGTTGCTTCCATGTTGATATGAATGAGCATCCAAAATTAAAACAAATTGACTAGCATTTAAGTTGTACACAAAAAAGAAATTAATAGAGCTTCAAAGTGAAATGAGTGAGAGACATGGTTATTATGTGCAACAAACATTTATAGGAGTTGAGTTAGAGGTTTACTAGGTAATGAAATTGTAAAATTGTTCTTCCTCCAGTCCAAGAGTACTCATGCATGACAAACAGAAGGACTACATATCCAGTAGCGATAGGAAATTTGAGTTTGAGGGCATTTCGTGCAGATATATATTAGCTTTTTCATATTGACCAAGTGTTTTAGTTGCATGATAAATATATACTCAAACGATAAACACAAAATGCAAAGGATGGAGCAATATATGCTTTGGAGGAGCAAAATTTCATCGATGATTCAAACAGGATTTTGATGTTAAAACACTCGTGGTTATCCTATAAAGTTTCATTATTAGTTGATGGTACATCTTTGACCAATGAGCGAACAAACTTCTTGGATGAACAATTCGATAATATCTATAGCAAAATTCGAGAGATGAACATTAATAGAACATGCAACAATAAAAGTCAAATGAAGAAATCTATGAATGAGCACTTTGGTATTATTGATTCTTCTTCTGTAAGATCAAAGGGATGCTGGAAGAAATTGAAATCATCGAAAGAGAAGTCAACCTCAAAGTCTAAGTTATGTCATAGATTTGGGCATCGAGGTGGGTCACATGATAAGCACAACTATCCAATTTTGCAGCAAGAATATGTGTTGATAAATTCTACATTTGTATGATTATTGTATAATTTAATTAAATCTTATAAATATGACGATGTGTTGATTGCTAGATCAACTTTAGATAATTCTCATAACAGTGATGACAACACATATGAAGAAGATTTAACATCTATAATTAGTACTATAAAAGTGTTAGATGATTGATTGAGAAATTGATGTAAATAATTATCTTTATTGTTGTAGGTTCTAACAACATGCGTTAGGACAACGGGTTGCAAAGACTGAAGGCTTACTTTCTACAAATGCTTAGTTCATGCTGTCTACTTGACATTGATTGAGCATTTGATATGTTTGTTGTCTTTTTTTTCTATGTTGTTGGACTTGTTGAAACCTGTTGATGTAATGAAGAAGGGAAAAAAAAGTTTGAAACTTGTGTACCTTAGAATGACATTCGGTTTTTGCACAAAATGATGTATGTAATGAGCATAATGAATCTGGTGCTTGATGAAATTCATATTGGTTGTTAATTTTATTTGGTATAATGCTTTAATATTCTTGCGTGAAGAATGATATATGTGACAGGAATGTACATTTTTCTCGTGTTCTTTAACTCCATACACTCATGGGTAGGATCTGTTTTTTTTTTTTTTTTCTACATGGTTGTGATTTCCTTTTTGTATATATGTTCAAGTGCTTTAGTAGTTTGCTATCTAGTTTGTAGGTATCTTTAATCTATTATTATAGATAGCTTAAGCTCATATTCCCTCTTAATCTATTACATTTAGATGCAGCGAAGTTAACATTAATTTTGTTTCGACTTGGTTTGACAACATCATAGAAACTATTATAATTGATCATTTGTTAAAAGATATGCTTTATGCTCCATTAGTAGTGGAAGCTAAACCATAATCTTAGCATGGTAGATAACTAATGGTATTGGAATCTCCGACGGTATTCTTGAGCTCCCAACTTCGTCGGAGTCCTTTTCTTTTCCTGACCTCCCTCCTATCCGAGCACTAGCCTATCCCTAGCACCGCGCTCAAGCAGTTGCCTATCCATTCCCGAGCACTGGCCTATCCCGAGCACCATGCCCGAACACAAATTCTTTTCCTGAGCACCAATTTTCCTCTCCTGAGCACTCACTGGCCTATTCCAAGTGTCGTGCCTGAGCGACACAATTTCTCTGTTCGAGCAATGGCCTATCCTGATGCCATGCCCGAGCACAGATTCTTTTCCTGAGCGTCGAGTTCTCTGTCTTGAGCACTCATAGGCCTATCCCAAGCATCGTGCCCGAGTGGCAAAATTACTTTGTCCGAGCACTGGCTTATCTCGAGCACCACGATTAAGCACAGATTCTTTTCTTGAGCACCGAGTTCTCTGTGCTAAGCACTCACTAGTCTATCTATCTCGAGCGTCATGCCCGATGCCACAATTTCTTTGTTTGAGCACTAGCTTATCTCGAGCGCCACACCCTAGCACCAATTCTTTTCCTGAGCACTCGACCTTCCCGAGCACTTACCTATGTCCCGAGCACTTGCTTGTGTCCCAAGTCTTATTTCAAATAATTGTACATATAGTTAGGAATACTTCAATAGCAACATAGCAAACTCAAGCTCTTTTGGGAACTACTTAAGTAGCAAAATGGGAAATATAAATGTCTTTCAAAATTATGATTTACTTGTTATTTCATAGGCTACAAGGGTAAAAATACCTTTTACCCTGATCAATTTTAAAATATTTATTTTATTTTTCCCTCCGACTTTGAGATTTTATTTTCAGAGAAACAACAAATGAAAATAGGAAAAATTCCCAACCAAACAAGGTAAATATTCATTACTTGTTACTTGTTAAACCCTACTTCATTCATGTCATCAACTTTGTCTCCATAGGATGGACAATTAGTTAGAGGAGCACAGAAGTTGTTGCAATTGACAGGAGTTGAATCTTAACATAGGATCTAAAATCTTCACTCGAGCTCAAAAGCTCTCCGCTGCTCTGGTCAATGGCTCAAAGAACATAGTCTCCTCGTAATTTATCTTCTTTATATTGATTGTGGGATCGATTGATAGGAGTGATGGGGATGAACGAATCGTCTTTTGTCTCATATTGATTTCTTCTCTTCTTAATCAGCTAAGTCCTCTTTTGATTGTCCAATGTCCATCACTTGTACAAATTCACCATCACTATCTTGTGATTGAACAGGTTAGCACCAATCTATACTCTTTTCTCTTCCTCAATGATATTCCAACTATAATTTCACTCCTCTTTCATAGTCTCATCCCCACGGAGATGACACGGTGGCCAAGGCACGACGGAGCCTACAGATAAGGCAAGAATTGATTTCGAAGGAGATCTAAAGTCTTTTTCTGGATTTAGATGATCCCCACGTGTCTTGGCCACCACGTCAAGGTTCATAGGGTCCTCCATGATTTATCTCCCTCACAATAACTGTAGAACAGGCCAATGAGAGCCACTAAGTTGGTGGATTCCAACCTTTTGCGGATTCCTTCGTAGTTCCAACAAATGAAATACACTTCTTCGTAGAAAATTTTTAAATCAAATTGATTGTACATTTTATATTATTCCAAGTGTAATCATGCTCTTTCATAATCTAAATTAAGAACTATAGATTTTTTAAATCTTTACCACCTTAAAACAATTCGATACAACTCGTTCAAGAGTGTAGACTTATCATACTTCCCTAGTTTAGATGTGCCAAATATTTTAAAAGTCTGTACACTCAAAAGTTGGGAATCTGCCCAACTAACAGCCCCCTGCCATCCGTCCCAGGGTTGCGGCGAGAGGGAGGTAAATCGCGAGGGGAACTATGTCCCTTGACACGATGGCAAGGCAGTGAGGAGGTCATCTGAGTCCAGGGGGGATTTTAGACCCCCTTCGGAATCGACCCCACTCCGTATCCAAAGCAACCACACTACCTTACCATCGCGTCATCCCCGTGGGGACTTTAAAAGTCTGTACACGATACTACGGTAGGATAAATTGATGACCTTAGAAATATTTGAATTGCTTCGAATTAATATTATTATACTCTTGGGAGCTTCCGAAGTACAACAATGCTTTCGGATCTAAATTTCATAGTTTAATTGAGAAATATATCATATTGTCTCATTTTAAAAATTTATATTTCTCAATTTAAATTGTGGAATCTAAATATGAGATCATGTATGATTACACTCAAAAGATTCTCAAGAATATATTATTCTTGATTCAAAGTAATTTAAATATTCCTAAGACCATCAATTAATTTTGATCAAAATTCGCTAATAATTTTAAATCGTTTATAATTTCAAATTTTTTATATGATTTGAACTAGGGGTGGAATAAACTTGGGACTTTGCCTAGTGTAATTGTGTTGTTAGACCTAGATTTCATGGATTAAATTAAAAGGTGTGGACTTTTAAAATGTTTTAAAGAATTTTTTGAGTCCTAAAAATTTAAATTTTTTGAGTACTTTTAAAATATGTCAAATTGTTTCGAGATTATAAAAATTTTAAAAATTCATAACTTTAAATTTAGATGATAAAATTCAAATTTGAAAGTATAATTATATTTAAAAAGTTAATGGTCTTAATTTGAAGTGATGTAATTAAAATCATTAATGTTGAATTTTAGCTAAAATTTATTTATGATCTTAAATACCTCAAAATAATTTCAAATTGAATTTATTGTACTCCTTATAATCATTTATAAGTCTTTAGACAAAATTTCATAATTAAGATAGTTATTTTTTTAAATTAGCATAATTTTTTGATGTTTTGTTATAGTTAGTACACACTGATAACATATATAGAATTATTTAGTAATGGACTGCGGACCACAAATTGAATACAATACATTTAATGTAACTGTAATATATCAATCAAGTATTAAAAATCATCGGTTGACTTATATTGAAAATGATTATATATTTTAATAAATATAAAAATTAAATATTTATTTTAGATATTATGAAAATATGACTAGACCATATATGGCCATATGGGCCACCCATCTCATCCCTTGGGTCACTCTTGCATATTTTATTAGAATCTTTGATCGGATTAATCCTCTGGATTTAGGATGCCTCATCAACAGCTAAGTCGGATAAAGTCGAAGCTCGAGCAATCTCTACCGACCATTAAAGACATTGCAAAAAAATATATAATTGGCGACGAAATTTGACAACGAAAAAAAGTCGGATTCGTCGTCAATTTTTCCCTAATTATGTGGCCGTTCCTTTCCCCAATCAAATCACACGACTCTTCCTTCCTCCCGCCCCAATCCCGGTACGCCCTCCGTTTCTTCTTCTTCTTCCGTCATCATCTTCTTCTTACGAAATTTGACAACGAAAAAAGTTGTTGCAAATCTGCAATAAAATTTGCGACGAATTTTAAATTTCGTCACAAATTAGTAACGAAATTTTTAATAAAAATATTTTTGTTAAAAAATTATTTAAATTTTCAACATTTAATTTTCCTCACAAAATTAATCACAAATTGGCGACGAAAATGATTTTTCGTCGCTAATTTGCGATAAAAAAATAATTTCGTTGCAAATGTTTGCAACAAAAATATAATTCGTTGTCTACAATGAATTTTGAATTCGTTGCAGATTCTGCAACGAATTATATTTTTATTACAAACATTTGCAACAATTTCATAAATTCATTGTAAATTTTGCAACAAATTTTTTTTTCGTTGCAAATAGCAACGAATCAAAAATATCATCGCAAAATTGACGACGAAAAATAAATTCGTCGCCAATTTGGCGACGAATAATAAATTTGGTCGCCAATTTGGCGACGAATATAAGATTCGTCGCCAACTTATTTCATTGCTAAATTTGTCGCTAATTTGGCGACGAATTTAGCAACGAAATAAGATTCGTCGTCAATTTTTCCCTAATTATGTGGCCGTTCCTTTCCCCAATCGAATCACACGACCCTTCCTTCCTCCCGCCCCAATCCCGGTACGCCCTCCGTTTCTTCTTCTTCTTCCGTCATCATCGCCGGAGCAGCGACGGCGATGCCGCGAGCTCGTAACTTTTTAGAGTACTCGTAACTTTTCACGGTTCAATCCGAACTCTATAGTCGTGTCATCTCCGAACGACGGTCCAATGTCGAAATCGTACTCCGATCCGTCCACCAAGTAAACTCTTGGCCTTAAGACTGTTCGAATAAATTTTTTCTAAATTCATCACTGAATAATATCATAGTAATAGAGGATCAAACTATATTTTTTTTATAGAATATTTTTCTATTTTTACCACTGCATCTGATGAATTTAAGTTCAATGTTAAATTGGATAAGAGGACATTTATGATCATTTAATAGAAATGAAGAGTCCTAATTTTGAGTTTTATACTAATTAATAAATGGCGAGCAGTAAATTATGCCGACAACCGATAATTAGTCAACCATAATGAACAAGTTTAAACTGTTACGTGACAATTAATTAAGCAGAGGTACCGCCAACCATAATTAGCCAACTATAAATTGAATTCGTTATTTAATTTGGCCATTAAGTACATTTAACACCCAACCTCTTCTCCATTTATTTATTATCAATTTCTTTTTGGGCGATAATGTGTTTTATAGTGACTTTTAATTTTTTTTTTTTTTTTAAAATGAAAGGTATAAATATGATTTACAAATAACTTTTTAGTATTTTTGTTATAAAAATAAATAAATAAATAGTAAAAATTTTAATATTTTGAGTCAGAATATATATCCATTAATTATCTAAAGGCATGTTAAAATTTACTATACAACATTGTAAAAAGAAAAGTTTTGATATGATAAAATTATTATCGTATTATCTAAAGATTAGAGTTATAAATGAATTAAGCATTTGTGAATGATATTCGATATGATAAGAATTTATTTATATTCATTCAATAGATATTAAATAGTCAATTAAATAAATAAATTTTAACAATTTGATAAATTAAATGAATAAATTTGAATATGTATATTCATGAATTATGTTAGACTCATTTATAAATTTATTTATACTCATTTGAATTGTTCTTATTAATCAATCAAATAAATACTAAAATATTAAAATTTCAAATAAACAAATCATTAATATTTAAATAAGTCAAACTCAATCATATCTAAAAAGACAAATTAAATTTGAACCGTTATTTCAAAAGATTAATTAATTTTTAATTTATTTGACTCAATTTAATCGTCTTATCAAATAAATTTGAATATTATAAAATTAAACTTGATTTAATTCTTTTATAACCTATTAAAGATCATGAATTGAAATCATAACTTTTTACAAAGTATATAATAAACCATAATATGCCACAAAATACTAAGAGATAGTTACAGTCATTATGATTTTTGGAAATTTCAAGGAAAATGTATAATAACCCCCTTTAATTTTAAAATTCTCAATACAATCCTTTAACATTTTAAAGACAAGAATTATTTTTCATTCTGTTTTTATCAACTTAAAATTTACTATATAACATTAATCTCACATTGCATTATAAAAAAAAAATTGATACAATAATAAAATTATTATCGCGTGATTTAAAAATCATAATTTTTTATAAAATAAAATAAGACAGGACCACTAAAATACTATAATATAGTTTCAAAATCATAATTCTCTGTCATGAATTAAAGAATGATATGGAACTGCACAATAACAAAATTTAACTGCCTATCAAAATGTGATGATACGTGAGACACATATCAAACAGTAGAGAGCACAGTATCTCTCTACTGTTTTTATTTAATGTCATTTAGCAAAATGTCAACTGATTTGTGTTTAGGCAGTGAATTTAGATCACCTAACTTCGACTCTCAGTCTGAATAATCAATTATATACAGAGAGAAATGATCTCCTGAGCGACGATCTCTTGCACGCTCGTGCACTCCACGCGTGAACTACGTGCGGTGTCGGTGTCGCCGCTGCATCGTCCGACTACCACCGACCACCGGACCAGGCGCGATCGACGTGCAACTCGTCGACGGTCCGACGGAACTCAGATTCCGGTCGATTAATGCCCAGGATCCGACGCAAACTGGTCAAAAATGATCAAAACACACGGCCGGTAATGACGCGGTTACTGTCGGCCACGATCGAGCCGGATTGTGAAAAACATTCACAGTGGACAATTCTAGGAGCGATCGATCTGTCTTTATGAAAGTTTTCTATCAACCATCTAGATAAATCGAAAAACATTCACAGTGGACAATCTAGCAATCCAGCTTCTCTATTTAGAAAAAATTTATGTAAATGTGTTGCAGTTGAAGTTCGAATTTTAAATGCTTGAAAAAGATATGAACGTCTTGTCGCTGCATCGTAGCTCCGAAGATAGAACTGTCAAATTGGGTTAGGTCCATTGGGTTGACCCGCCCCACCAAATAATTTAAGCGGATTTGATTGAAATTTTATTAATTTATCAATTTGACAGACCTACACGAATCAACTCGTGCAAGTTAAAGATTTAGATGGGTTGGCTTGCGTCGGACTTTGGTTGACTAACGAGTTGAGATATATAAAAAAGAAGATAAGACTTGTGAAAAAAAATATTTAATTTTTTTTTACTAATATTATAATACTAACAAACTCATACTCATAATATTCTTCTATCACACATATAATTCAATACACTCATATAGGAGAAGTTAGAGAAAATAATAATAATAAAAAAATGATTTAAGTACTGAAAAATCTACCTTTATTTGGTTGAGCCAAAATTTTTGAAGTATTGGAAAAATAAAAAAATATCGGTACCTAACATAATCGATAGATAATTGGATCTCAATTATAAGATTTTAGTTACTTCAAATACATATTTTTTTATCATGGTATTCTATTCTCCTTGTCGATTATCATCTCAAACTCTTAACGTCTCAATAATTTTATATTTTTTTTTTTTGTCTGTGGATTGATCCGTCTAATCTGTAACCCACCTTGATTTGGATTGAATTGAAAATTTCTCAACCCGTTAGATAGTGGATCGATCTATCCTTTCCTATTAAATATTGAATTTATAACGGATTGACTTACCCTATTATGAATTGACCCGTTTGACAGCTTTATCCGAAGGCATCAATTATATTTTTTAATTGATCAAAAGTGAATTCTACCTCTAAAATTTATCACATTGTTGTCGTGTCATTGAATATTCAGCGTGTCAGAGGTCTTAAGTTGGTACAAGGTTAGTTGACTCTTGTCGAACTGCTACAGTGCCAAGTACTATCAATTAATGTTGCGACTGTGATCGATAAGTCAACTCGAGTGTGAGTGATCTGGATAGGTAAATGTCCTCTGGTCGATCTATTGATTAAAAGCAGAGAGAATTTCGGAAGAATATCTAAAAATAAATTCTGAGTTTCAGATGATCCTTCAGTATCTTTAGCCAATACGTCAAAGTCTAAATGGTCCTTCGTGATTTACCTTCTTTATAATGATCGTGGAATAGATCGATGGAAATTATCAGATTGATGGTTCTAATTTTTTTACAAGATCTTGATAGGTAAGTGTCTTCTGGACGATTTATTGACTAGAGCAGCACAGATATTATTATAGATAGATAAAGATCGAATTTCGACGTGAGATCTAAAATTTTTATTCGAGCTTAAAAATCTTTTATTGTTTTTGACTAATAGATCAACGGGCATAGTTCTCTCGTGATTTATCTTTTTTATCATCATTGAGGGATCGATGATGAAAAACATTGAAGGTTAAAGATGAACGTGATCATCTTTTGTTATAGATAAGTGGAGACTAATCGATATCGAACTTTGGGTGGTTGTTAATTATATTTGTGAATTGGGAGGTCCTTGAAATCAATCTAACATTATGGTGAGCTATGTACAAGGATATTTTTCAACTTGTTTGTTCAATTGGAACTGATCGTGATCGGAAAATGATTCGAATCTCAGATCACTGAGTGGACTCAACTATATTCACTATGCTTTTTATAGATAAGTTAACGGATAAATTGCTCTTAAAGTACGAGTTCCGTAGGTAGACAGACAAACTACTCTTAACGAATTGTAGAAGAAGGATAGACTCCTTTTAGATAGACTCCTTGCGGTCCTTGTGGACAAACTCCTCACGAATGAGTTTTCTTTCGAATAAACTCCTCATAAATAGGCTCCTTTCAGACAGGCTCCTCATCGTGATCCTTGTGGACAAATTCCTCACGGTCATTGTAGATAGATTCCCCGTAGATGAGCGTCTTTTGGATAAACTTCTCGTGGACAAGGTTTGTACTTTGGGAGTTACGTCCTATCTTAGATAAACTCCTTGCGGTCCTTGTGGACAAACTCCTCACGGATGGGTTTTCTTTCAGATAAACTCCTCGTGAATGACTCCTTTCAAATAGACTCCTCATCGTGATCCTTGTGGACAAATTTCTCATGGTCATTGTAGATAGATTCCCCGTAGATGGGCGTCTTTCGGACAAACTTCTCGTGGACAAGGTTTGTACTTTGGGAGTTACGTCCTATCTTAGATAGACTCCTTGTGGTCCTTGTGGACAAACTCCTCACGAATGGATTTTCTTTCGGATAAACTCCTCGTGAATGGCTCCTTTCAGACATACTCCTCATCGTGATCCTTGTGGACAAATTCCTCACCGTCACTGTAGATAAATTCCCCGTAGATGGGCGTCTTTCAGACAAACTTCTCGTGGACAAGATTTGTACTTTGAGAGTTACGTTCTATCTTAGATACACTCCTTGCGGTCCTTGTGGATAAACTCCTCACGGATGAATTTTATTTCGGATAAACTCCTCGTGAATAGGCTCCTTTCAGACATACTCCTCATCGTGATCTTTGTGGACAAATTCCTCATGGTCATTGTAGATAGATTCCCCATAGATGCGCATTTTTCAGACAAACTTCTCGTGGACAAGATTTGTACTTTGAGAGTTACGTTCTATCTCTGCAACGACCAAATAAAGTCAAAAGAAAGTTGAGGAGTGACCTCTCGACTATAACTCTCCGATGCTAAATCAAAATTGAGAAAGAAAAAAAAAACATGATAAAAATGGTTACGTTTCTCCATTTTTATATTGTCACATTACATTTTTTCCTTTTAAACGTGAGGCTCCATTATGAATTTAATTATACAGATGTTATAATGTTTAGGTGTTTACAAGTCCTTCGGGATGATTGGATGGCTAAAATAATAGTACAGATATTGTTATAGATGAGCAAGAATAGAATTTCAGTATAAGGTCTAGAATTTTCATTCGGACGTAAAAATCTTCCGTTGTTTTTAATCATCATATCAAAAAATATAATTTATTGTTTTCCATTATCAATTTATCATCGAATGATCGATGATGAAAAATATTTGAGACGAGCATAATTTTACTATAGAGATAATTCACAAGTCAAACATCCGTTCAAATAATCATTATTTTTAAAACTGTCACATTAATTAAAAAAATAAATCCAATGAATCCACATTTAATTTATAATAATTATTAGTAATCTTAATTGTTATATTATTTAATCCTATTTATTTAAAATAATGATTGATTCTTCGTAAAGGTTGGAATCCACTGATCTAACGATTTTTCATCGGTCTATCTCATAGTCATTCTGAGAGAGATAAATTACAAATAATTTTATAAATCTTGACATAGTAATCAAAATACATGGAATCATCTGAATCAAAAAAAAATTTTGAATCTCCTTCAAAATCATCTGCATGTCTTTATCATCACACATATCATCCAACACAGAGCTCATCACAGTAATAGCTAGCCACAAGGGACTGATTAAGAAATATAATAGAATATGTGATGGACGTTAATAATAAGATATATAATTCAAAATCATAAAAAAAAATTATTTCGAAATTATCTAATACATAAAGTTAAATTTTATTCTTCTTAATTTTAATTATTATGTAATTATTTGATAATTACAATTAAAATTATACATCATTATAACAAATTTGACTTTTCACAGTGCATAAATATATTATTCGCACATCACATATTGTACAATGCTAAATTGTTGAAAGTCATAAGACATTCGTAGTGCGTGGTCGCGCGCTGCAGTTAAGTACATTCGCAGCGCACAATATGTCATGCCCCGAGAGTATGCCGTGCCGAAAAGCAAACGGACGGTATCTCTCTTGTATGTGACAATATTTCGGATTAATACAAGGCCCGTAGGCCACAACAACAACAATATATATATATATATATGGAAACGACAACTACACAAAACACAACGGAAATATAATACAACATCTCAAACTATACACATGCATACCAGTATGACTAACACATCACAACATAACGAAACCTCGACAAAATCCGAATCCACAACATAGTACATCACGAAAACTCCAAATACAATACACTCATACGGAAAGCCCAACACGACCACCAGAGTCTCGGAGATGAGATGAGATGTCAGCCAGCGGTGCTCCAAGCCGTCACGAAGACTTCTACCTGTTACCTGGGCGACAGAAAAACCCAGGGTCCGTGGTGGTGGTGAGTAAAACTCAGCAGATAATAGAAAAATATGTATATATGTAATATCACATGTAATTCAACAACATAATCTAGAGGTACAACAGACATATCAGCATAGTATATAAATACAAGCATATACCGTCTAACCAAATGAACAACGTAAAATGCAGACATATCTGAAGTCTGCTACACTACTCTGATCCAACCTGAACATATATCCAACATATATATAACAGGAAGAGTAAGATCAACTTACAATATACTCAAGCTACAGGTCAAGGTGTCTAATGGTCTGTCCAACAAATATACAAGTATATGACACAACCGTAAACAGATGCAAGAAGCATGCATGAATATGATGTACAATCAAATGCAGCAAGCATAATACAATCAAATGCAACATCACAATAAGCATATATATATATAGATTGTATCTATATATATATTAATCTCAATCATCCATATATATATATATATATATATATGGTAATATGCAAAGCGCCATCAGATACGGTAATGCAACATGCATGGTCATGCCTGCGCACCCCTACTCGCTACCACGATCTCAGTGTAGTCTAGGTGGCACGACATAACAACTGTTCCAACTCAACATCAACCACTGCTATAGAGTGGCCGAGTGGGCAGTATGATCAAGTAGCATATGACCGTAAAGAGCTCGCTACACAATGGGGGTCCCTGCTGCTGGCCACTCCGACTGACACTACCAATGAACGGTCGAGTGTCACGCACCCAGGACAACTGCACGCAACTCCAACTACCACCATCTATAGTGGTAGAGTGCGGCACAAGATACTCTGCCACCACGATTACTCCTGGGAGTAACTCCGAGGCAAGATGACTGACGACTCTCTCAACCCCAAGGGAGACTATGTCGTCAGAATGCATGCAAATGACATGAATATGTTGTCACATGTACAACCATCTACCACAGACTCTCTGTTCAATAAAGAGTCGTACCCATATGATCAATACACTCTCTATCCTGTAGAGAGTCGTACTCAACTGATCATAACTCTCTATCCAATAGAGAGTCATACTCAACTGATCGACGCACTCTCTATCCTGTAGAGAGTCGTACTCGACTGATCATAACTCTCTATCCAATAGAGAGTTGTACTCAACTAATCGACGCACTCTCTATCCTATAGAGAGTCGTACTCGACTAATCATATCAAGCTAGGACCATCGGTCCGTAGCGACACACTAATCACTCTTCACTTAACCATTACACAACACATGATTGGTAACAAGTATGCAACATACGGGTATTGAAAATAAATCCTACATTTGGGGCATTACCTACCCACGGATGACCTTTTTGCCAATTTATAAATTGGGTCATCACCCGTACTAACATTTACACCCTACTAAACATCTAGGCCAATTTACATCACATCTATAACTCCTAAATCATGATAGGGAATATGTGATATCAACAATTGAACATAAATACATCCAACGATAAGTTCAAGCATAAGATAATAAGAGCAGGGTCAAGGTAACATGATCATATAAGATGATCATGCATCTAAATCTATATGCATTAAAACTACCTGACCAGAGTAGGAATTACCCACCTATCAATGGCTCGTGCTAACAGTCCATACGTACAAGCATTTGTCACCAACCAAAG
This sequence comes from Wurfbainia villosa, assembly GCA_025175895.1. NCBI lineage: Eukaryota > Viridiplantae > Streptophyta > Magnoliopsida > Zingiberales > Zingiberaceae > Wurfbainia > Wurfbainia villosa. The sequence goes on from JAKLTH010000238.1 coordinate 6,278,447, forward strand.
TCCTGCAAGAAAGAGCAAGGAACATAACTATCAAATCCCTATTGATTAAGTTATCCACACAAATGATCTATCCGTTTCCCCAAACTACATCTCCCGTCAAAAAACTACCTTTTCCATTAACTAAAATCAACCACCATATCAGTTAACAAACAACATTGATATACATCCATAAACATTCAAGTTTGGACTTACCAAGCCTAGCTTCCTTCACATCTTCTTGTTCTACTTCAAGGTATCAGATTAAAGTCCAAACATCCAAATTGAAAGCAACCTCATAATCTTATTTGTTCATCCTATAGAACTATGTTAACTTAATCAACATACAAAAATCTTACCTCCAAACTCATTCCGCTTCCACCAGCTCATTTACAACCCCTTTTTACAGAGCATCATAAACCCTTCCATACATCAACTTATTCCCTAGAATCAATTACTCATCAATTAAGAAGAGAAATATAAAGGAAACTCACCTCTCGACCACAAGGCATCAGCAGGATCGATCCATGCCAATATAGGAGAAGATCAACAACACCCGTTGCCTACCAAACACTCAATCATAGCTGTGAACAGAACTAAATCAAACTCAACCATTACCCAATAAAGGAGACACTACCAAATAACTTACCTCATGACACAACCATCACCGGCTCCCGACGACAGTCACAAGATACCCAACTCACCTTCACAGCCAAGAAAACCCCTGTTGCAGCATAACAACATGACAAAATCATCGATCAATACTCCCTTACCTCAAACTCGATTCATCCCTCTCTTACACACTGCCACCGACTCATTCAACCCACGATCCAGCACCTACAACTGCCAGAAATGAAAAGGACAGAAGAGAAAAGGGGAATCGAATGATGTACCTGAAATTGAGCATTCACCGACGGTACTCCCCACTGCTCTGTTCGCCGACCACAGCTCCACCTCCGGCCGGAACGACTAATCGCAGTGACGTTGTCACCTTGCTGCTCGCGGGAGAAACAACGAGTTGTGATGTAGAGATCGACCGAAATCAACCAAGAATCGTGCCCTTACCTTGCTCCGGCGACAACCATGAAAGCTTCCAATCGAACCACTGTCGACGCCACCTCCCCGCCCTAGCAACTCCACCGACGCAAATCTCCTCTGATCCCCTGTCCCTCGGAGCAAATCCATGCCCCATACCACTTGCTCCGGCGACAATCGGACAAGGCAGCTCCCAAACCGGCCGCGTGAATCCGCTGCCGATCCCTGGCTCCCAAGATCGAGGATGCTTGGCGGAGCCCGATCGACGATCTTCCCCTCCAACTAGCTCTCCCACTAGAAGAACTCATCGGCCGTCGCTGAGGTGCGGAGGAAACTTAGAGGTCGGTGCGAGGCGTTGGTGAGAAGGAGAAGTCACGGAAGTGAAAGGAAGAGAACACTCGGGAAAAATAAAGGCGATGGCGAGAAACGGGCAGCCGGGCATTAAGAAATGAAATGGGTCGGGTTTGGTAGATAAATGGGTCGAATTTCAGACCCGTTAAGTCCTTTAATTAATCTTTTCTAAGCAAAGAGGGTCTTAGAAATCTCCATTCAAGTCCAGAAAAATTCTTAAAATTTTTTGAAAAATTTCATAGGGTATTCTCTTAATTACCCAACATTTATTTTATTTTATTTTATTTTTTCAGTATTTTACATAATAGCACGCTGTTGTTAAGTGCATTCGTAGCGCACGATTACACGCTGTTGTTAAGTGCATTCGCAGTGCGCAATCGCGTGTTGTGATTAAGTGCATTTGCAACGCACAATCACATGTTGCGGTTAAGCGCATTCGCAAAACACAATTGCACGCTGTGGTTAAATGCATTTGCAAATACAAGAATCATGCTAGCCAGTTAGTGTATTCCGTAGTATTGTAATATCAAAACTCAAATAATTATAATCCAACCCACAAATACCACACAATTATAATATCACATACAAATACTATACCCATTTTTAACATCACATACACGATTATAAAATCAAAACTAAAACAATTATAATACCATAAATAATCATCACTACCACACTTAAATTGCTAGTGTACTAATTATTCACTTAGTCATAGAAAACAATTCAAATCAATAACCTAAATTCACTTACATGATTTCTTTCCTACAAAATAAATATTCACTTAGTTACATACACAATTCAACCAGTAACACAAAATCTATATCAGTCACACAAAACTATACACTTAAAAAAAATGTGGAACCGCCACATTAGCGGCCCCCTTTGGCTGCCCCTACCGGTGGAGGAGGTAAATCAGGACCCAGGTGGTAAGTGCAAAGGAGAGGGTCCATTGCATCCTCAAAACTATATACTTAAAGAATCAAGCGACTGTGCTTCCTATTGCATCCTCAAAAAAATACATTCATCATTGGGTCGAATTAGATCCATCTTCTCCAGTAAAACTCTATCAATCCAAATTTTCCAACAAGATCCATCAAGAGGAACGTAATACATTTTTGCTTTTGGATCTATCAATCCAAAATACATTTCATCATTGGTCATATTTGTTGTAGTGCATGATAATTCAAATCAAATACACTTTTAATGATTTTCTAAAATATTAAAGTTTAATTCATTTGATTTTAGATGGGAATAATCAGCGGTTTCACTTTTAAATTTATTTGATAAATAAATTAAGGAAAAGATCATACACCTTTAAGATTAAGATTAATTGAATAAAATTTTAATATATGAATCATTAAAACAAAAATTGCTACTCAAGTCATTTGATTGGGCGAAAAGGAAGATGGATTTTTTTTTATTTTTTTAATCAAAATTATTAAATGAGTAAACTAAGATGGTATTTTTTTTTCCAAAATCATTAAATGAGTGCCCACCTTAGAATTAAAATTGTTAAAAAATATATTTTTTTTATGATTTATTTTTTTTCATTTAATTGTGCGATCAATAATAAAGAATATTTAAAATGAACACAATATCTTTTATTCCAAAACTAAAGTTCACTCTAATTTTTATTTTTTAAAAAAAGTCTAGTTATAAAAATGAAGAACATTTGTGCTTCAACTTTTCTTTTTAAATCATTATAATTTCAAAATGATAAATTGCTCAAATTTTTAAATTTGAGATAAAAATTTTGACATTTTAACAAATTGATCAAATCACTTTCACTGATGCTTCAATCTTTCACTAAACTTTTATATTTATCAAATTGTATATATATTTTCTAAAATACTCCTCCATGTGTATAAGCATTAATTGATTTGATTGAAGTCTCCAGAACAAATTAAGATGGCTAGTGCAGTTATATTAAGGCTTGAAATAATAAGGGGTCGATTTCTGAAGATGACGATCAGGCTATCGATGATTTTGTATTTCTATGCTAACCACATGATACTTGATTTATTCCCCTCCACACGTAGGGACAGTGGTGGAGGACCACTAATGTAACGGTTTCATATTAATTGATTCGATTGACCTTACCGATAAAGTCGAATGGCTAGCACAGTATAAATATTATTGTATCATAGAGCACGAATCAATCTTCGCCTCGAGCGAGGTTCCAACCCTCCACTACATCAAGCATCGATAAGGTCAAAGACCCATAATGATTTACTCTTTTTTTCGGAGTCGGCAAGAGGGGGCCCCTCAGAGGAGGGATTTCCCCTTTTGCAAATGAATTGATTCGATTCGAGCGGGATTGAATCGCACTGGGCAAAGCCTGCGGGTCTTTTACCTCCCCTCCTACTAGTCTCAAGAATATTGTGATTTACTTTCTTCACGTTGAATGTGAGATTGGCTGGTGGGGCCCTTGGAGTGAGAGTATAACTTAATTTTACTCCAATTAATTGATTCGATTCTTGCCCCCACATAAAAGATTGGGTGGCTAGACAATGAGCACGGATTGATTTTTAGAAGTTGCAAAGTCTTTCAATGATGTTGGTCCTCCTGCTACATTAGCATTTGGTTGGATAAAATCTTTCGTAATTTATCTCTTTTACGATGACTGTAAAATCGATTGGTAGGAGTATTTGAGATTAGTGTATCACCTTTTACTATAATTAATCGATCCGATTCTTAGTTCTATCTTTTGCTCTTACGAATTGATGCAATTGGTAACTGCATCGGTACTTATCATATGAGATTTTGAGATCAAATTTTAATGGGTACGAAATGTCTCGTTCGATTTTTGATCTCCCATACAAATGGATCATTGTGTCATAAACATTATCATGTTTTGCCATATTAATTGTTCCAATCCATTCGAACGATCCAATAGCTAGAGCAGTACAGGTACTATTATAGATGGATAAGAATCGAATCTCGATGTGAAATTTAGAATCTTCATTCGGATTCAGAAGTTCTCCATTGTTTCTGATCATTGTGTCAAGAAACATAGTTTCCTCGTGATTTATCTTTCTTCAACATCACCAAGGAATCGATAGTGAAGAACACTAGAGATAAACATAATCGTCTTTTGATATAGAAGATGAGGCTAACCTATGTGAAGGGTATTTTAACCAACGACCTATATATATATATATATATATATATATATATATATATAGAGAGAGAGAGAGAGAGAGAGAAATGATCACTGCGCTTGGATTTGTCGCGCCCGTCCGATCGAAGAAATACAGAACCGCACTGACACATCGCGCCGCTGCTGGCTCCGGCCACCTCCGCCACGGACCGGGTGCGTTGAAGCGCACCTCGTCGGCTCCGGAAGAGCTTCGCTCGGCCGGATTCGGCCGGAGCCGGAATTCGGCCGCGATCGCCGGATCGGATCGAGGCCGATCCGGCCACACCACGCGTCGGGAAGGACCGCCACAGGCGGTCCTTCCCCACATGGTACGGCCGGATTCGGCCGCGATCCGGATTCCGACGATCGCGGCCGGGGTCAGCGCACGCCGGCCGCGACTGTCGGATTCCGACCGAATCGCGGCCGGATTCGGCCCGCGATCCGGATTCGACCCGATCGCGGCAGCGGTGGTCAGCGCCATCGCCGGCCGTGATCGTCGGATTCGACCGAATCGCGGCCGGAATCCGGCCGGAAGGACCGCCGGCCGGCGGTCCTTCCCCCAACATGGTCTGGCCGGGATTCGGCGCGATCCGGCCGACCGCGCGCGGCGGTCGCACCATCGCCGCCCGCGATTCCCGGAATCGCACCAATTGCAGATCGCTTCCGCACAATCCGACCGGAGCCGATCTCGCCGGCACGGCAAGGTGCGCCTAACGGTCCGTGGCCCGGAGGCAGGAGGCCGACGGCCGGGCATTCGATATATATATATATATATATAAAGGTTTGATATTTTGCACGACAATTTGTGCCTAACTCGTACATAACTCGTGCTTCATTATTCGATCGATCGTGATTGTACAATAAATGAAAAATCTATAGTGATTCTTCATCACGACTCCTCTCGCCTAAGCCAAATTCACCGACGGACGATCGGAGTCCAATCGAATCACGGTCAAATTCCAATCAAAAAATAGTCGAACTGTGACCGCCAATGGCTGTGATACTGGCGATCGCAATTACGATTGTTTCTGATCGGAATCCGACCACGATCCGATCAGACTCCGGTGCCGATCAAATCACAATCGGATCCCGATTGGAATCCGATTGTCCATCGACGATTCCAAGCTACCGTGCTCTGGTAGAAGGAGAAGTCGCGAGGTAAAAATTACTATGTATTTCTCATTCATGTATAGACACATAAAAAATTGATATATATTAATTCCGAGCTAGTGTGGTTTTTTTTTTTTTGTGTAATGAAGTAGAACACTATCAGAAAAAAAAAAAAAGAAACTGTCACATTAACGGTCTTTCACTGTTGTCCCTGTGTGTGGAAGAGAGTAAATTAAGTATCAAATGACTAACATAGAAATACAGAATCATCGATAATCTAATCGTTACCTTCAAAATCGACTCCTTATCATTTTAAATTTTAACACGACTATATTAATCATGGATTTGTCCTGAAAGCTATGTAGGTCACTATCAAAGTAACGATGGATATATAGGTCTTTTCCTTATATGTCAGCGAAATCACAGCCGAGTGGAAATCACGTTGGTCGGCAATGTGAAGTCATTGCTAGCTCCTCCTCTATTATTTTTATTTTTATTTTTATTTTTAATACAGTTTAATTTCCAAATCTTCTCCTCGCTTAGTCAGTCGACTCTTACAAATAAATTTGAAAAGTATTTGTGAGAAAAAAAAATTAAAATCATTAATCTAATGATCTTTATCGATCTGTCTCACAGTCATCATGAAGAAAATAAATCACGAAGAATTTTATGGATCTTAATATGATGATCAAGATATGTAGAAGTCATCTGAATCTAAAAAAAAATATTTCCTTTGAAATCGATTTATATTATTTCTATAAACACCGTCGTATTTTAACTACCGTATCATCGTGTAAAATTTAAAAACTATCCAATAGCAAAATAATACTGAGTTATATCTACAAAGGCATCCCATACAAATTATCTTATAATTAACATCGAATATACTCCAACGTAATATTAAATTATAGGCACGAATCCTCCATCGAATTGAATGCTAACTTTTTCAGAGTATAGTGCAATAATAGGATTAAATATTTATAATTTAATTTTATGCATTATAATATTTTTTTAATAAAATAAAATATAAACCTTCTGAATCATTAAATATTTTTAAATTTAGTCTGATAATAAAAAAAAAATGAGATCGGATACTAATTAATCTCACAAGTGCCATTTTGCTGCATTCTAACAGTCCAATCTCAGCGTATAAATTGTATATATCTCTCTCGTAGAAAGGTTGGAATTTTCGATATAGTCGTCTCTATCGATCTATTTCATGATCATTATGAGAGAGATAAATTATAAGAGATCTTTGACCTTGACCCGATTGATCTGGACAGAGGAATGTTATCTGATGCCCGAGATAGATTTTAAATTCTCTTTCGAAATTGATCCGTGCTCATTTCGTAAATATCGTTATATATATATATATATATAGGACATAGATCTCGATTGATATTTCTATTCAATACTAAAGAATTGACTCATACTCTCATACGTAATTCTATACCCGATTGATCATCTCGCTTTATCTCTACAGAGATAACGTAGTGATTAAGGTACGACGGTATTTATAAAAGTGACGTGGATCGATTCCGAATGAGATCTAAAGTTTTTTTTAAATTCAAATGATTCTTATATATTTTGATCACTACATCAAAATCTACAGAATAATTTATCTTTCTCTCGATAGTCTAAAGTTTTTTTTTTCGGTCACTCTCGTTCATATCACCTAATTCAACTCGCCGACATGGCTGTGGACTTGGCCAACTAATGCAGCTCTGCCAACCAATAAGAGCATTTTCGATGATGCAAATAATTGGAGAGTTGATTTTTGATCTTATATTTAAAAAATATATATTCATCGTAAAAAAAAATTCTTACTTTTTATTATAAATTATTCATAAAATATAATATAAAATTATTATTTTTATTAATCACACGCACAGCGTGTCCAAACATATTTAACTAAATCAATTCCAAAGAATCGCTCTCAGCTAATGTATAAAAAACACTCCTTGCCTTCGACGAGGACGGTGCAAATTCTCTAAAAAAAAAAACACAATTTAATTTTTTATTGAAACAATATTTGATAAGACTATAAGAGTGATCTTCTGTGTAGAAGTTTAATTGTTCGATGAATGAAATAAAGTTTCGATATTGAATAGTCTTTCAAAGATAACGCGACTGTAAAATCCGAATTAGACTGTCAAACTGTGAGTGCTTCTTTGATATTTAAATAGTTGATAAAGATTCACAGAAACTCCGATCTTTTTTTGACTCAGTTATCTATCGAAGAAACATCCCCGTAAAATTATGAAATCGAATTAATCATTCTTAAAAATTAATCAAATTAAAAATTCGAACATTCTAATATAATAAATAATAATAATAATAATAATAATACTCCTCTACGAGAGGACATGCTTTAAAATTGTCTAAATCATCTACAATGAGAGTCCAATGCCCTTCGATCCCACTGGATCCTCTAGCCCGAGTCAGATCAAACAGTTTAGTTTGGCTGATTTGTGCACCCGACTAACTCAAAGAGTAGATTGACCATTAGATCAAGAGCTGGCCTGGGACAAAAATTTTAAAATTTATTATAATTTTTCATCGTGGTCTAAAAAAATATTAGTGGGTGTTTGGTTCGTAGAGAATTTTTAATTTTTTATTTTTATTTTCTTTTTTTTTTAGAAAATAGAAAACGAGTTTTTTTTATTTTTCTAGTTTTCCAAAAAATACTTTTTTATTTTTTGGAAAACGAAAATGAAAACCGAAAACGATTATTTCTCGTTTTCTAATTTTCCAGAAAACGCTTCTTTATTTTCTGAAAAATTGAGATGGAAAACACGAACCAAATATATTTTTTCGTTTTCGTAGAAAATGAAAATGAAAAACAGCGAAGAAAACGTTTACCAAACTCCCCCTTAGTGTCCCATATAATTTTTATTTAAATCTTTAAATAATCCGAATTGATTCGGATTAAATCCGATGAGATTGTACAGTCTATAAAAGATTAGAATCGTCAATCTAGCGATCTCTACGAATCTGTTCCACCGCCATTATGAGAAAGATAAATCACGAAGAATTCTATAGATTTTGACGCGATGACCCAAACACGTGGGTCAGATTGTACAGTCTCGGCTGGCAAGGTGATTGTTTGGGTGTAGGATCTATTGCAAAAAGATTCAAATGCATGTACATTTAACAAATATGTGCCACCTGGTCTAGTCAATTAAGGCGGGGGGACAATCAACCTGATTAAAGCAAACTAGCTGGACCATCCAAGTTGTTCGATGGGCTCGACCTAGAGAAGGAAAATTATTTCCTAATGCATACCTTAAACATAGAAAAATGATTCAATTTATAAAATTTTCTTCAAATAGAATACTCAATCCTAAAAAACCATGTCTGCAAACTTTATCGATCATCTCCAAAATTAATCGATTAAAAAACATGAATATCCCAGTGCCAACTAAAAAAAACATAGAAAAATATCTCCTAACAACTCTAACAGACAACAACAAATAATCTACTTTATTTTATAAAAGAAAAAAAGAATCATAAATATTTTTGGCAAATAAATAAACTATGAAGGAGGAGAGAAAGTGACCCAGAAGACAAACATAAATGATGAAGTTCTATGTCCTTCTCTGTCCCTCCTAATTTTTCTAAACAAACGGGGCCCTTTTAACATTTGTCTTCTCGAAAAAAACATAGACAAAAAATGGTAAAACAATTAAGTCGAGGAAATGCTGCTAAAATATCCTTCGCTTTTCAGAATGAGTAAATCTCTTATACAATGCCATTCAAAATAAGAATGTCAGTTATTGCAACGAAGGCAATTGACAAAGTGAAATAAGTTGCTACATTAGAGTTATGTTAAAGCCTGCCTGCCCCCTTCTGATGGCTGCCAGCCATCAAAACCACCTTACCACATCTAAATCAGTCTCCAACTGGATGAAATAGATAGCTTAGAAATAAATGTTAAATATGATTGGAATAATGATGGCGACATTAGTGTAGCCTAACCAAGAAGGTAAAAATAAAAATAAAAAACAGTGAGGCTCCTACTCTACCTGATCACCCAGTAGCCAGCAATGCCACTTGAAATCAATAGCATTAATCTAAAGTATCCAGGTTATCCATCAGTGAATGAGGCTCATCGAATTATACAGCTTGACCCTTTCGGCCTTTCTTTATTGAATGGCCTGTTTTCCGCTTGTGACGGCTAAAATCGGATACAAATCGGAATGTTTGACCACAACCTGGTTCCTGACAGACGTAAGGGCGATCACCAGTGTGCACCCTTATATGTTCGGTCCGGGCCCATGGCCACTTGAAGGTCATCTTGCACCCCTTCCAGGGGCAAACAAGTGGCCGATCGTTCATGTGTACCTTGCGGTGGAGTACGAGATACTTGTGTGAGAAGAATGTTTTACCGCACCCTTTCACAGGGCAGATGTCCTTCTTGTGTAATGTTAAATCTTGATTTGAACTGAAGCTCATGTTGCATCCCTCAACATCACATGTATACTCTTCCTTGGAAAGAAATGCAGCTTGATTGGTTTTACCTTTCCTCTTAGACGGCTTGGCGGGCAATTTGAGTTCATCAGGCTTGGAGGGTCGTTTCCTGAGACATGAGCTAGGACCTCCTGCTTCATCTTTTAAATTAGACTTCCGCTTGCTTATGCTGACATCTTGTCCAAGCCGGCCACTTCTCAGAGTTTTCCTAAGTGAGGATCCGGAAGTTCCAAGTTCGTCATCAATTTTTGAATTTCCATTTACCACAGTACATCTGGGCTTCTTATACTTTTCCTTCTGAGTCGGCTTCTTTCTCTTCTTGGAAGATTTTGCTTCCTGACAATCAGCTGCTGAATTACTTTTGGGGGGGACTCCATTTGAATCATCTACATCTATCTGATCTAAAAGATCCTGATCATTTTCAAATGAATTTTGCCACTCACTCTGTCCTTGCTCCTCAGTTTCCTTCTTTTGGGCCAAGTAGGGATGTACCTGGTTTGTCATCCAAACCTTACCGCACCATCTACCAGCAACGACTATTTTCTTCTGCCTACCTGCATGCCTTGCAGAAGCCCTCGACTTAACTGGGGCGTTACCAGTGGAATTGCAGCTAAAAGCCTCGTATATCACTGGATTATAAGGCATTTGCTTATTGTAGATGGGCGATTGGCTTAGGTTAGCAGTATAATACAGATTGATGCCTAATTTAACTGTCCAATCACTATTTGTGGGTATGACTTCCTCATCCTCCAAGGTTACTTTGATTTTGTCTAAATCTTCTTTATCCGCATCCCTGAAATTGATATTCTTCCAAGTGTACCCAACTCTTAGTTCTCTTTCCAATAATTTTGCTTCTGATTCAAGCTTAGGATAATCTGCATATGCAATTAATGGGCAAGTCAGCAGTACTCTACTGGAACAACTACGGCATTGCATCAGAAAACATATCTTTTGTAAGAGCATTCTTCATTTCAGGACAATTCCATGTTTCAAAACTTGAATGCATCTATAAGAATGAAGTATATTGTTTTTAAAGCTGTAAAAAAAAAAACTAAAATTCATCTATTGCAAATGGCACCCAGCACAGAGCTTATGATTGTCAAAAGCAATGACAAAGGCATAAAGTTTTAATGAATAAATATATATATAGAGAGAGAAATATTATGTTATATAATTTATCCGTGAGCACCGATGAACACCTCTATTATCCACCGTCTAATCGGGTGCGCACTATAACTCAATCCTTAAATTCTAGGGGATCGGATGATGGATAATGAAGATGCTCACAGGTGCTCACAAATTAGTTGTGTAGCATATATATATATATATATATATATATATATATATATCTATATATATATAACTGATCTTCTGGGCGCCGAAATATTTCTGTATGTTCTGCTCTACAGGTTATCTAGGTAAAACAATTGCAGCAAGTAATTGTTTCTTGTTTGATTACAGGACATGCCAGAACGGGCAGTAAAATATAGTTTAACATTTTGTTTGTAATATCAAACAGGAAATTACAACATCAGATTAGAAGTCAAATTGCAGATACCATAATAAATACAGCTTAGAGTCATGGAGCTTAAAACAATTCAGATGAATTACTTGTTGGCAAAGGAAACATGGAATCAGGTATAATGCAACAAAGGCTCCAGACTAATTATATAGCTCGAGTTCAAAGAATGTAAGCGCAAGTATAGTTGATCTATAGGTTCGTCATTCCAATTAACTGGACTAATAAACTAGGTTACCAGATTTTATCTTTGAATTGAAATAGAAGTTCGTGCCAAGTGCAACATGCAGGTCTGACAGGTGAGCAGTTTGTTAGGTTACCATCTATTCCATGCACCTACTCCCAGTCCTGTACAACTCAGCTTCCTGTGGATGTCAGTCCTTTCTTCCTCAACAGTCTTCTATCCAAGTCTAGGTGGGTGTGTATGTTTATTGCCCCATGTCAAATGACAGACCACATTCTCCTTATGCATACCTGATGAGCCAAGCATATAATGCTGCTTTTTCAGTTTGTCATGTATTGGCTATATATCCAGTATCTCAAACCTATTGCGTAAAATCTCTCAAATTGAATTCAACTTTAATCTCGAACCTTAATCTAGTTCTGGCATAGATTTCTGACAATAATCAGATGGTTAGGTCAAACCATGTCAGGCTAGCATATGACATCCAGAAGTTTGATCCAGGGAAACGAATCATGAACAGGCTACAATCATTTTAAATTGAACCTTAGCATTCATTTGCAATCTTAGCAATTTTAACAAAGTAGCAAAAATTAGGTAAAAGGAAGAAACGAAACGAGCAAGAATAGTGGTGCCATAAAGAGCTAAAACATGTTTACATAAGCCATTTAATTAACTTGACAAATCACCTGGATGGCACAGAAGCATCATATGCCCCCCACCCATATGCCTGAGTTGCTTTTCAACCTCTTTAGCATGCTCCAGACAGAATACATGCATCCGGGAAGAATCTCTTTCTGCCCCATGAATAAGTGAGGTGGTTGAGTTCATTATTTTTGTATCTACTTTTCTAGCTTCTGGACATATTGCTGCAATTTTTTCTGGCATAGCCAGATTGTTAGAGATATCATGGTCCACAGAAAGATTTCCCACAGAAGCAGTTGGATTTTCCTTCTTCAAGTTACTAGAACAAAGCTCAGCAGTTTGACTACTCTGACATTCACCAAGTTCCCTGCAATGAACATCTGTAGATTCTGTTACATTTCTGTTGCCGGATCTAGAAGTATCTATTGTCGTCTCCTGCTTTTCTAAAGTGCATGCACCTGCAAAATTCTTGTTTTCTTTCTGATTTGAACTACATAATTCTAATTTCAGGTTGCGTTTTTCAACAGCATTATCATCATTATGTCCATCTAAATTATCAGAACTATCAACAGATCGAGAACTTTGAGCAAACATCTCATTGTAGTCTGCACCAGGAAAGTGCAAATCTTCATTTGCTACACCTCTTGAACAATGGACCTGGGGCTCAACTGCAGATCTCAAACCTTGATTAGCTAATGATAAGGAGTTTGTTGCCGCATTTTTATCAAAGAGAGTCGAATTTTCATGTGAAACACCTTCATCATCATAATCTGATAGATCTGCATAAACAGAAGCTAAAAGATCGAGCGCAGAAGTGTCTCCGGGACATCCAACGTTAGACATTACTTCAGCTTGGTCTGAAACTTGAACTGCATATGCATTAAAATCAATAGAGACATATTTCAAGACTTGACCATTGCTCTATACCTCTAGATCAAAAAACACGAAATTAAGGAATAAAAATAATATAATTAGTCCTAAGAAATTTGCTTCAAATTTTCATGAAGGCAAGGGATAGAATCAAAATAACACTACTATTAACTCTAGGCACAAAGGAAATTATAGTTTAGAAAAAGAAACTTATAACAAATCTCCTGAGTGACTGTGCACAAGCATGCCAACTGAGAGTCAATTTATGAAGCATCTCCATTAGAACTTCATTGAGAATTTTAAAAACTTTACTACACTAAAAATACAGGCTGAAATTACTTTTGCAAGTTTGCAGGTTGGATATTTTATTTCCCACATGATTGGTATAGTTACATGTAAAATGTGTCAAACTGCTATGATATGATTAGATTATGCAAATTCTTGATATGAAAAACAAGCAGAAAGATGCTGATTAACTGTGATGTGTATACTTGTAGAGCAGTGCCTTCAACACTACAACAACGACAAAACATTCATGATTTTTTCCTTATTCATAAATAACTAAAGCTCTGGCTTTGTTGGTCTCGTCTGTGTCTAAGAAGTCTCTAATATTGGGACTAATATGTTGGCATCAAGCCCTGGATATTGAGCCTATCTGCAGGGACTTAGCTTAGGCTTAAATTTTGGCATATATCAATGTGAAAATATCCTAGTAGTAGACACCCAATTAGCATGGCTCTATCAAACTGCAAAATTTCACTTCTTTAGTCTCTCAATGCAGGGGAAGTCACAAAAAAAAAAAAAAAATTACAAGATAGCAAATTCGTACACTGGAAAATCTGGAAATTAATAATGAAGGTTATAGACACAATCACCAACCTTATTTACGCTTACCATGTAGTTAGATTTAATTTATAATGTCATCAGTTGAACAAAAATCTTTATGGTGGTTTCAATGCATGAATATTGAAAAATGATGAATAGACGAAGTTAATGCATACAAGATACTGATGCGTCTTGTCCATCTCTAAACACTAAAAGGACATATTAATTGGCCAGAAGCAACATAAGTTTCAGCATCCAGCATAATGCAACCAAAGATGGAAGCATTATCTTAGTCGTAGCATGAAAAAAAAAAGGATAAAAAGAAGTGCAAGTGATTTCAGATATGCAATGAAAGTACAATACATTGTTCCACATTGAAAATTATCAGACAATTTCTGAAAGAACTAGTGGTGTTGAACAATTTCAAAGGATGACTTATCACATAACAGACTCTGAATGGTTGGGATAGATGGTTTGCTATTTTTCCGGTTATGATATAGCATAATTTGCCCAGGGTCCCAAAGTAGCCCTCCTACCTATATCAGTATTGTGTTATTGCCATTTACATATATATTCTTATCCATTTGTAAATTTACAAAAAGGTCCTAATGTATTTATAGATAGGTCTTCAACACACAGGATCAGTAGGATATTGGTATTCACAACATATCAATCTTTGAAAAAGCAGGTGATATTTCTGATTTTAAATTATTCATACTGAAAGTATAATCATAGTGCAATCTTGAGGTTACATCTTACCAATATCAATGTGTTTGTTTCTGCTTCTCTTCCAACTTTTTTCTGTGTCTATGTCACTACCTTCTCCTGAACCAACAAGGGGATTATTAAGGAAACCACAATCTACAGACATGAGATAATTGGCTGCTCTCTCAGTGGGTTGAATGATAGCTACACATGCAAAGCTCAAGATTCCACATGTGACACATGACAATAATCCTTGATCTAGCAAACCATCACCTTGCCTTGTTCCTTCTTTTCCACCTTCCACTTTTTGTGAATCAGATGGCAAATTTTTGGGATCAGGACTAGGAAATTTACTCCATGTTCCTGATGAGTCTATATTGCTGCTCTCTATTTGTACAGAGTTCCCATCAGACAGAAACAAACCATTGAAATCTCTGATAGTTGTTTTCCAGCTTAAACCAACAGCATTCGAAGAAGAATGTTCTAATGCTTCTAGAGGTCCTTGCTGGCTATATAAGCCAAGTGGCAGTCTTCGCTTTACTTTTACTTGGGTCATCATCAATGAATTTGAGCATAAAGGATTTCCAGGTACACTCTGAGGAAGAACCACACAGGAAGTTCCCCTATCAAGAAGAATGCCAAGTAAATGATTATTCTGAATCACATTTTGAACAAATGCTTTTTTTATCATCTCTTCCCCTTCTCCTTTCATTTTATGCTTGAGTCTAGAACTCCGCGGCTCACTTCCAAAGCCTATGGGCATCCTGGAAAAGGAAAGCAGCATCCATTCATTTTAATATTTTTCTGATATGACAGCATTAAAACATCAAGGATAATGAGACAAAGAACCATTTATAAAAAGATTGTTATTCTTTGATCTAAGATCTTAAGGGAAAAAGAAAAGTTTCTAACATTCATCCCAACAACAATAGTGAACTCATATCGCATTCATTGATACCTATTAAACTCAAAAACAAACCAACGAGTCAGGGTTGCATGACCAAAGCAAAACTTGCAGCATAATATTCCATTGTGAAGAAAATGCAGAAACAGCGTCAAATTTAACTAAAGGGTGGCTATGTGGCAACAAGGATCAGAATAGCTTCTTGCAACTGCAAAAAAAATCAGCTGATATAAGCCAAAAATTCAAACTTATTGATATATGCACATGGCTGTATTTTTAAACTTATATGGCGAGTGTTGACGTCCACGTTATGCAATTGGGTTCCATATGCCCCATATATCGATGAAGACAGACACACCTTAAAGAATATATATTGCTAAAATACATCATGCTGACATGATTGAAGTTTCACCTCCCAGTGCCAATGAAGTTGTATTCAAATGTCTACTATTTTTCTTAATTCTTAGAATGTACTGTTACATTTGTGGCCAAAGCTGGCGACCCTTGGTTCAGTAAAGTGAGACCAAAGATGGGAAATTCATTCAGGGATGGGGTACGCTCCATGACCTTTGCAATAGGAGTCGGGAGTGTTGCATGAGAATAGAGCCAGGGCTCACTAATGGAGAGTACTCCAACACAACTTCAGAAGTGAACCAGGTTTGTAATTTGCAGCATCTTCGACCCCAATGATAATAGACAACTCTGACAATTATAGTTGACTCCATCTCATAGTATAAATTATTGTTTGCAACAGTTAAACTAGCAAGAATCAGAGAAAAATAAGTGTGCAATATAAAACAAATTTTTTTGTATAATGAAGACATGATAAACACCATGGGCAAAATGGTCATTTTAGTCATTTTCTTCTCTAGTAAACAACAAGGGAAAAATCCAAACATTCTTTCTGCCTATCTTTTCTATTTCTTTCTTCCCAAGTAGATGGGGGTTTAGTTTTCATACTGATATTGCTTTCATTATATTTTTGAGCTTTGAAGATTGCCATATAAATTTCTTTCACTACACCCATCCCGATTTAAATTAGGATACCATATCATTTGAGTGCTCCCACAGATGCTTTCTCCTCAAAATACAAATATGATGCAACTTAATAAAGTAATAAACATTTGTATTATTTTTCCAAAAGTTGAAAAACAATGCTTAACAGTTTGTTCAAGGTCAATCTCAACGTTTTATTGGATTAGAATGATACCATATTGTATTATATTGACAATGCAAAATCAAAAACAAATAAAGAAGAAAATTTGATGACTTGTTTCGAGCAGTATACCACATCTAAGGAATGGTATATGAATCGTATTAGGTCTGTTGTGTGGCATATGCCAGTAAGTACTCACAGTTCCCAGACAACCACAAGAAACAAAGTGATCCTCCTAATGAACATCTCTTGGACTGACAAATTCAATCCAGGGCAAGTATGGAAAAGTTTTTCAAACCCTAATTTGCAAAGCATCTTATATCTCTATCAAACTATCTCCTTAGAAACAACATACAGCGTGCAAAAAGGAAACCATTGTAGTGTGGAAATCATTGTTCAAGTTAATGGCAACTCGAACCAACCTAGATGGGATACTTCCATCCTTCTTGAAACTAGTTAGGAAGATAATTACAGACATTGGTAGTTCAATATATTGAACAGGAGAAGTGCATTATAGAAAAGAGGGAACCATAAAAATAGGATACCTTAATAATCACATATAGTTATTCAACTTATCATCCTACTGCCATTAACTAGGCACCTAATTTAGTAGATCAAATCCATGGATAGTGCAAAATTGAAACATAAACAAATTTCAGAGGAATGATACCAAAGAAAAAGATTATGTAGTTTTACTATCCTACTGACATTAGACCCACTGCAACTGGAGTCAGTTTGGAGTGGTTTCCTTTCCATCCCACATTCCTCACTCACAACCAACTACTAGTGCCAATGAAAATATATAACAAAAAGATTACAGTATACCACTAACAAAAGAAATTTAAGATAAACAAAAACAGAAGCCATCACAGAATGATGATACAATAGTTAAAAGACAAATTTGAATAAAACAAGCTGCAATGCATCAAGCTGCTAAAGCTAACCTAGTACTTAAGGACAATGCAAGTGCATATAGCAACTGAAAATGAGAAACCATAGGTGGATAATTTATTGAAGCCCTTCGAACTGCAGCTTCTTTGGCAAATCTCAACCATTCAGGAGTAGCAATGTTTGCTGCCTCCCCGCAGTTGAATCCTGTGAAGAAAATAACAAACTAGTTGTAATTATGCAACACTTCCCAAAATGCACCGACATGGTATGTTTATTGTTGAAAAACTGTCGGTTAGCATGATCCAAGACATTGGTGTAAATGTGAGAAAACTCATGTAGCAAACCTTGTATTCAGAATGATACAAGCATCAGTGTGCATATGCTAAAATGATTTGGAAATAACAAAGTCATTGATAAGAAGACTACTAAGCGTTTGGTAGGTGGAAAATTTTTCATTTTCCGTTTTCATTTTCTGGGAAAATGAGAAAACGCGTTTGGTTGGCGTTTTCCATTCCGTTTTCCGGAAAATAAAAGACCGTTTTCTGGAAAACTGAAAAATATAAAAAATTCGTTTTCTGTTTCCATTTTTATTTTCCAAAAAATAAAAGAGTGTTTTCTGGAAAATTGGAAAACACAAAAAAATCATTTTCTATTTTCTGAAAAAATAAAATAGAAAATAGAAAATGAAAAATTCTCCACGAACCAAACGCTCCCTAAGTTTTGGTTGTTTCTAATCCAAAATAATTCAATTTAAATTTATCGCATGAAATGTACGCCATAGCATGTTATAAGCATCATTTATCTCCTGGCTCAGCCAATGAGTAAAAGAAAAGAATATCAGAAGGACATTTCTGGGAATAAACGTGCTCTCATACCATGCCTGATTCTTTTTTCACTCTTTATTTTCTTATCCCCATTTTCAAATTAAATTTCCAATTATTTCCCAGTTAAATTTCCATCCCATAGCTTAGTAGAGTAAAGACAGAATATATGGAATTTAAGTTTAACAATATTAGACATAATGAGATAAGTGTTAAGATAGGAGATGACAAGTTGTCTAGAATTGAGAGCTTTAAATATTTAGGATCATTTTTGCAAGATGATGGAGGAATTGAGAGAGATGTCTTACATAGAATACAAGCAGGATGGTTGAAATGGAGAAAAGTGTCGGGTGTTTTATGTGATCGTAAAGTGTCTCTAAAACTTAAAGAGAAGTTCTACAAAACGATGATTAGATCTGCTATGTTATATAACGTTGAATGTTGGGTTACGACTAGAGCACATGAGCAAAAGATAAGAGTTGCGAAGATGAGAATGTTAAGGTGAATGTGCGAATATACGAGGATAGACAGAATAAGAAATGAGAGCATTAGAGAAAAAGTCGGTGTTGCATCTATTGAAGGAAAGCTCTAAGAGACACGTTTAAGGTGGTACGAACATGTACTTAGACGACCAATAAATGCTTCAGTTAGGCGATGTGAAACGATGACAAATATACACATCAAACGAGGAAGTGAAAGACCAAAAAAAGATTTGGTTAGCAACAATAAAATAAGATAAAATTTATCTAAATATAGATGATGATATAGTAGAGGATAAAGTCCAATAGCGTAGAAGGATCCATATAGCCAGAGTCGGTCCTCAGTATTTTAGAGCCCCGAGCAAAACAATAAAAATGATGCCCTTTTATAGATAAAAAATTTATTTTTAACAAAAAAATGGGCCCTTTTCCTTGTAATTTTTGAAAAAAAAAAAAAAAATCTTTGGACCCTGGGTGGGGGCCCCAGCTACCCCTACCTAGGGCCAGCTCTGTATATAGCCGACCACACCTAGTGGGATAAGACTTTGTTGTTGTTGTTGTTGAAATTTGAACAAAGGATGATATTTTTTTTTTCTTATTTTGGTATTGTAAATAGCATCTTCACAGTTCTGTTGTCTTACCAGTCATCCTTCTTTTTTTTCCTTATTACCATACTCAAAAATTATTCAACTATTAATCACCTTTTCATAAAATTAAGCCGTCATTTAGATGTAGCAAAAGTATAGATGAGGAAACAGTAACTAGATGGTTAATAAATTTGAGATGGAGTTTACATGATTAACATCTCAGCTTAAAAGAAAAACCAATTATATCTTCAGCCAACCCAAAACTAATCAACAACAACAACAACCAAATCTTATCTTACTAGGTGGAATTGACTATATGGATCCTCCTACGTCATTAGACTCTATCTCCTATTATATAATCATCTATATTTAAATATATTTTATTTTATTTTATTGTTGCTAACCAAGTCTTCTTTGGTCTTCCTCTTTCTCATTTGATTTGCATATTTGTAATAGTTTCATATCGCCTAACTAGAACATCTACTAGTTGTCTAAGTACATATCCATACCACCTTAAACATATCTCCCAAAGTTTTCCCTCAATATGTGTAATTCTAACTTTAGCTCTAATGTTCTCATTTCTTATTTTATTCAACCTCGTATGTCCACACATTCATCTTAACATCCTCATCTTTATAACTTTTATCTTCTACTCATGTATTTGAGTCATAGCCCAACATTCAGTTTCATATAACATAGCAAGTCTAACTGTCATTTTGTAAAATTTTCCTTTAAATTTTAAAGGTACTTTACGATCACAAAGAATACGTAATATTTTCCTCCATTTCAACCATTCTATTTGTATTCTATGTAAGAAATCTCTCAACCCCTCCATCTTAAAAAAGGATCCTAAATATTTAAAAAATTTGTCTCATTGTATCTAATATTGCTAAATTTAAATAGTAATTTTCACATCATTATGTCACAAAAAGTCTTAGATACCACTGCACAATAGCCATTGTTGGATATTAAACTAGATTAAAAGGACATCAAGATATCAGATTTATTGTTTCTTTTATGGGGAAAATCTTTGTGAAAGCATGGTAAAGACAGATAACCAAAGAAGAATACAATCTTTGTGAAAGCATGGTAAAGACAGATAACCAAAGAAGAATACAATAGAAATAGTTCTCAAGTCGTCACTCTATATGGATGCATATCCAATAACAAAGTCTTGAACCACCTCTATTGCAATATTTGGCCATCTAAGTCAGTAGTAAATTCTCCATAGTAATTAATTAACTGCAAGGTTAAATTGGTTAGGAATATGTTTTCATATTTAAAGGGGAACATATAGTACTACTGCCTTCTTTGCTTCCATCCATTAATAGAAGAACTTTATTGAGAAATACCCAAGGTCTGCTGTAAAAGTATGTTAGGAGGGCATGGCCTACCATGACTGAATCCCATATGATAAGCTCCAGGAAATGTGACAACAAACTCTCCAGCATTTTGGACCAACCTGCTCAAAGGCATAAACTAGTTATAATGAATAAAAAGGGAAGGATAGTGGGGATTCCAAAATCAATCTGTGCAAATATCACCTGCAGCATGGGATTCCCATCTGAACAAATACTTCAGGAGACATAACAGTGGTCTTCTCGCCCAGGATGGCAAAAGTCACTGTCAAGGTTTCATTCATTTTAACTAATGGTCTACCAAGTCATTTAGATACTCTAATAACCTTTTTAAGTAGCTAAAAAATCATTGTGTAAAAACACATAATGTCATTAAAGGCAACCTTCTTAGTTAGTATTTAATTGAAGAAACTAGGTGTGAAAATAGCATGCTTATAAGAAAGCAAAATATTATAAAAGAAATTTCATGCATCAAATGTCAAGAACATAAAATAAAAAGCAAAGAAGCATTTATCATAACTACAAGAAGATTCATGGAGTATGTAATTAGTCAGAAGTTAGGAAGGAAAAGAAAAAGACACTTATAGCAATTGATTAAGCGCAATCATCTAAAATGTGCTAGCATGGCTTAGTCTTGGTCCCACTCAGTACCATCCCTGTAAATCCTTAAAAAGATAACCTTGTTCCAAGCATGCAGCACATCATTGTAAGCATTTGCCTGTTCTAGAATTTTATGATCAAGAATAATGGCAACAAGCCACAAGATTATATGGTATAGGACCATGTCATGCCCATATTAGCGATTGCACAAGATGGAAGGACATGATTACAACATTCAGCACATCAGTACAGAATCATCATTTCAAAAGCAGCAAATCAAGATGCAAGGGTATAACGCATCAATTCAAAAAACAAAAACAAAAATCATTGAAGACAATGCATCAGATTATACTATGATCAACTAATCAAAGGACACATGCAGATTAATTCATCCAAGCAGCCCCTCAGTGGCTAAGCTTCTACAAGCATGTGGTAGGTATCACATAGACCATGTATTATAACCTTCACATCGGTTACAGTAGCCAAAATCTAAACTACCTAGAAAGTATTCAACATTTCCACTTGTCAGTTGGCTGCTTTAGAGGCTGTCACTGTCAGGCATGACCTCTAAATTTTTTTCGAATCTACTATTTCACGTAGATTTCTAGATTTTTTTTTTCCTTTTTTTGCCCTTGAAATGTTCATGAGAGAGGATGCAACGTAGTTGAGTTCGTTAATACCTGTTAGTTCACTGTTCCAATTTGTTCCATTACCTAGTCAGCAAAGTCCTTAAAGTGTAGGTGGCGAAGAAAAAAGTCATGCGACCATGAGAATTGAGATGCTGAGCTACACAAAGAACTAAAGAGAAAATCGGAATGCAGCATAAACGAGCAAATTTAGGTAACTAGACTCACTGAGAGGGTTCAACTCCCCGCCGTAGCCATTCATCCGGACCACCTCCTCAAATGCGAGTCTGGCATCCCTCGGCACTCCGTACCATGTTTTCCCTGAGCCCGTGTGGAGGTAGTTTAAGCTATGCAGCTCATGATCCTCGACGTGCCACGCGAACCAGCTGAAGAGCATAGCAACGTACACCATGGGGGACGTCACCCCTGGAATCTCCTCCTTCATCAGCCGGAGCAGAGAGCTCTTGGCCCGCGACACGCCCCGCATGTTCCACGCAGACTCACCGACGTTAACCGGGACACGATCAAGCCAGGGGTTCCTGCCTGAGGTAGGGAGCGGGACAAACCCGGACCCCGGCATGTCGTTGGCATACTCAACGGTGAAGGGCTTGTCGGCAGAGGCCCGCCAGAAGAGGGTCTCGATCTCAAGCGGGGAGAGCGCAGCGGCAGAAGCGGCCTTCCGGCTCACGGTCCGGCGTAGATACGAGCGCTCGAACTTCCGGGCCTTGCCCTCGAACTGCTGGAGCGTGTAGTACGCGCCGCTCTGCCATACGTGCTTCTGGACGGGGCGGGGGCGGCGGGGGCAGAAGCCGATCTGCTGCTGGCGGGTAGTGAAGGCCGGGGGCTGCTTCTTGGAAGGGGGACAGCGGGCGGCGAATGAGCGGTTCAGATTGGCGAGGGCGGTCTTCTTTGAGGGCGAGGGAAAGGGAGGCACGATCTTGCAGATGCCGAAGGGGGCGGCCTCCTTCTCGATCTTGAGGATGTAGGCGATGGGGTCGTTGAAATCCTGGGGCTTCGGATGGAACTCCGGCGCCGACGGCAGTGCCCGAAGCCAGGACGGCACCTCGAGGGGAGGCAGCTCGGGTGCCGCCGCGCCAGGGGAGGAGGACGAGGCTCCGTAGGCCATCAGCGGTGGCGGAGCAGGATCTCCCTCATGACCTCCTGTCCATGTAGAAGAGACCGAGCTTCCACTCTGCGCTGATGGCTTGCTCTTCTCAGTGATGTAAAGAGGGAGAGGAGCAGAGCAGAGGAAGCGAGAGACAGAGAGAGAGAGAGAGAAAGAGAGAGAGAGGCATCAAGTGGAAGAGGGAGAGTAACGAATTACATATATGCCCCTGAACGGTTTTCGCTTTTACCAGAAAATTTTAGGGAGAATTTAGTTTTACCCCCTTTAAATTTACGTACTTTTCACAACGCCCTGTTTCTCTTTCGATCCCTGTAGTTTATTATATTTCTCTTTCACACCCCTTATATTATTCCATAAATCATTTTTTTTAACCATCAAATATTTAAATTTTCGATCTCGTTAATCAGAAAATGATCGGTCCGATTTTATAGATTTTTGACGAAATACTAAATAATTTTTAGACGAGATATATTCCACCGACTATCAAATTAAATTAGAAAAGTATTCACAACTTAGCAGTTAAGTCCAACGATGCAGTCACACCGTCCTTATGAGGTAGGTCCGATATTGAAAATATACTCCGGCTAAAAAAATAAACTTTCGATCCGTATCCATCTCAGAATCGTATATTTAAATTTTTTTGAAATTCAGCTTCACTTATTTTTTTAATGAAACATATTTAACTAATTTGAATTTAATATTCTTGTAATTCAATAAAAGATTAGAACCGTCAACCTAAAGGCTCTCATCAATCTGTCCTATAGACTTTGACGTGGTGGTCAAGACATATATGAATAATCTGAATTCAGAAAAAAAATTTAGACCTCTTCTAAAATCGATCTATATTATTTTTATAAACATCGTCGTATCTTAATTACCATGTCATCCCGCAGAGACAACAACAGTTTAATATTTGACTCAATGGAAATTATAAATGCACCTCGATTGAATTATTCTTTGATTATAATTTATTAATTAAAAAACTCATTCTCCAATTAGATTGCAAAATATTGCAAACGAAGATTCTTCAGTTTAATAGTGTTTTTTTTTTAATTTTATGTTAAACTTTAATATAAATGTTCTTTTCGTCAAAATTTTAAAAAATATCAAAGTATTATTCTATCTTATTTTTCATTTTCACAATAATAATTTTGATCGAAATTATTATTACTTCATTAAAATTATTACACATTAAATATTATTATATTAATTTTTTTTTTCAATTTATAAAAAATACTATAATATAGAACAGTTTGACTAAAATTATTATTTTGAACCGTTTAATCAAAAATACTATATATATTATAATAGTTTTGAACAAAAGCACGATAGTATTAGAATAAAAAAAAATTTAAAATAAAAAAGGCACTATTTTATTTTATTTTATAATATTGAAATGCTTTAGATGAAAATGATAATAATTTTTTTTTTATTGTTGCCGTAAATGAGAGGGAGAGAGGAGTAAAGTGAGAGGAAGAGAAAAGTGATCTTTTATTTAATTTTTTTTATAATTTAGTTTGGAAGTTTTAGACTAGCACGGAAAGACAAGGCCAATGATTCAGATCTTTGTTCAGGGCATGATACAGAAAGACATGAATTTAAAAAAATATATAATTCGATCTTCTATTACGATATCATTCGACGATAAATTTAAAAAAAAAAATCTATTTGAATGGTTCTAGAGCTAAGAGTTTATCCGATAAACGGAATACAGCTTCGGCATTGGATCGTTGTTCAAGGATGACACGACTATAGAGTCCGAACTGAACCATAAAAAGACTGTGAGTACTTTTCTGATTTACTCTTGTTAGCCGATAGAAATCACTTAGACTTTGATCTTACTCGGCTCAGTTATTGCCGAGAGTCCCGAAAGTCCATAGGACAGAGTCAATCACTCTTAGAGATTAATCAAATTGAAAATTCGAATACTCTGGTACCAATAAAGAAAATAAAATTAAAAAGTACTCATGCGAATGATTTCAGTTTTTCTGATTTATCATCTCATTTGAAGAAAATCTTATAAATTCATTGTAATTGAAAATTGAATCGTGAATATTTGAGAGTCAAATTGAATGTCATGCAAATCCATCGTAGTCCCAGAGGCAACTCAAACTCTAAAAATCCTGACGAACGATCTCCATCCATTAAAAAGATCGAACTATGACTACATGAATATCATTCTCTATTCTATTCGTCGTGTCAAAGTTCGTCCTCACAGGGATGACATATTGGTAAAGTCGTATGACAACTTACGAATTAGACACGGATCAAATTTTAGAGGAAGGTCTAAAATTCTCCTCTTGACTGAGAATGACCATTCACGATCTTGCCAATCGCATCAAAATCCAAATGATCCTCATGATTTACCTTCCTCATAATAGTCCTGAGAAGAATCGATAGGGGTTACTAGATTGACGATTTCAATCTTTTACGGGGCGTATCGAAGCTCGGAGCATAAAATGAGCTTTTATTTATTTATTTTTTATAATTTAAATGTCTAAATTTAACACTGAAATGATAGGATAGTACACATGATTACTCAACCTTTAAAAATTCTATAAAAAGTTCGGAATTATCAATTTAGCGATCTCTATCAATTTGTCTCATGATCATTATAAAAGAGATAAATCATGGATGATCCTATGAGCCTTGATGTGGTGGTCAAGATACGTGGAAGTCATCTGAATCCAGAAAAAAAATTTAGATATCTTTTAAAATCGATCCATATTATTTCTATAAATATCATCGTACCTTAACTATCACGCCATCTCCGTAGAAACAACCTTTAAAAATTCTTAGAACGTGAAAGATTGAATCATGTGTACATGATTATCATTCTATCCGTTGCGCCAAACATCGGGGCCTAAAGTGTGCTTTTAGGATTTCATTAGCTTTTCACTTTTTTATGGGAAAGAATTAAAAGAGAGGAAAAGAAAAGAAAAGTTGTCAAACGTTGAATTATTAGTTAAAAAGATGAACAAGTAGTAAAGATGATGCGAAGAATCATATTGCATGTATACATCAGAGTTAACGGTTGATGAAGAATCGTGTCAAATCCTATTTGAACATTTTGGCACTCGGATCTAAACGAATCGATCCGTGCGATTTGCGGATCTAAACGAGGTGATTTGCGATGGATTTGAGTTGGTCCACGGATTGAGAAATGTAAAAAAAAAAAAAAATTAAAAGGAAAATTGTTTAAACTTTTTTTTTAATATTCTAATATAAAAAATGTATAATCATAATCTTCTTCTGTTATACATACAACTCACACAAAGTGTAAGAAAATTTAGAGAAAATAATAAAAAAATATTTGATTTAAGTACTCTAATAAATTTTGTTGGTATACTCTAATTAGTTTATAATTATTTTATCACTATTATTTCAATTAATATAGGAAATGATAACATATCAGAGTAAACCAATTACAATCGCTGAAAAATCTCAATTAGATCTCTATTTGGATGAGCCAAATTTGGAATTTGCATATTATCAAGATTTGGATATTTTAGAGTATTGGAAGAATAAAAAATATTGGTACCTAACATTATTGATCGATAATTAAATCTTAATTATAAGATTTTAGTCGTTTTAAATGCATATTTTTTTATCATGATATTCTATCCTCCTTATAAGTTATCACCTCAAACTCTCAACGTCTCAATAATTTTATATTTATATTTATATTTTTCTAGCCCGTGGATTGACCCACAAATTCACAACTCGTCTTGGGTTGGATTGGATTGGAATTTTATGAACCTGCTAAGATGGTGGGTCAATCTGCTCCTCTCTGTTAAATATTAGATTTATGACGGGTTAACTCGCTCCGCTATGGATCGGCTCGTTTGACAGTTCTACTAAGAACATTTACAAAGTTGTAAATTACATTCGACTTCTCTCTTTGTCATTGATATGTAGGAAATATATCACAATTATATGATAAGATTAAGTCAATAATCAAATTGAGATAGAAGTCAAACTTGAATCAGACTCAAGATCACTCATGCATACATTCAAGTTACGTTCGAGCTCACCCATTTAAGTCACAACTGAACTCATCCATCTAAGTCATGATCGAGCTCTCCCATCTAAGTCACGACTAAGCTTATCACGCCAGAAGAAACAATCTTCGATTTTATCTCTACGTAGATATAATCTCTGATTTTATCTTTATGAAAATGCAATCTCATATTTTATCTTCATATAAAGACATGATCTTCGATTTTCTCTTCATGAATATGTGATCTCTGATTTTATCTTCGTAATCATTCTCTCTCTGTAAGAAAGTAAAGGAAATAAGGATAGGGATCAAATAATTTTTTGAGAAAAAAAAGTCTATTTTTTTAGTTTCTTTATTCTTTTCTTAATTTGAATGTCGAAAGAGTTGCTGAGGTATACTTCAACCCCCTTTTAATTTGTTTTCAAGTCCTTCTGATCTAAATTGTTGATAGCTCGAAGTCTAATCTTTAGAGAATCTCGATCTCCTAAAATGCATTGATGCCCTATCTCCCGAAATGCAAGTTGTGCCCGATCTCCCGAAGCACCAGCCACACACAATCTCATGAAGTAACACATATACTGGAACTATAAGAGTTTTGCGAAAGGAAGCCGATCTCACCAGATCAACACATTGACAA
The DNA here is from genome assembly GCA_025175895.1 of Wurfbainia villosa. Classification (NCBI taxonomy): domain Eukaryota; kingdom Viridiplantae; phylum Streptophyta; class Magnoliopsida; order Zingiberales; family Zingiberaceae; genus Wurfbainia; species Wurfbainia villosa. Next base: position 6,306,458 of record JAKLTH010000238.1, read on the forward strand.
CCGATCCAACCTCTACCCAATCGATCGAAAATATTCAATCGTGGGCTCCTACCGAGTCATCATATCCCTTGATCTGAGATCGGATCACTCGTTAATTGCGACATTAGATTTAGCATTGTCACAAAGTTGAGCTTCAAAGCGATGCCTAAAGAGGGCTTTAAAGTTTAGACTTCAGTGCAATATCAATACTAGAAGCGTTTATTATCATAATTGCTCTCGAAGTTACAACAATAATAATCAAATTTTATCTTATTAGTTAGGACCAACCATATAGATCTTTTTATTTTATTAGATTTTTTTTTCTACTGTATCATTATTTATATTTAAATTTATTTTATCATTGTTAATTAAATTTTCTTTGATTCTTCTCTTCCTCATTTGATATATATATATATATATATATAAAGAGAAATATTATTCTATACAATTCATCCGTGAGTATTCATAAGCATCCCGATTATCCATCATCCGATCGGATGAGTATTATAATTCAATCTTTGAACCTTAGGAGATTGGATAATGGATAATGGAGGTACTCACGGATGAATCGAGTAGGATAATATATATATATATATATATATATATATATATATTATTTTAAACTTATCTTAATAGATGTATTATTTTTTATTTTATCATTTCTAGAATTTTCATATTCTATTCATCTGTTCAAGTCATAATTTAATATAACATAATAGATGTAACTGTTATTTTATATAATATTTTTTAAAATTTTAAAAGTATTTAAAGATATTTTATGTAAGATATTATTCTCAATTCTTCACAAAGATAACATATTAAATTTATCGAAGTGGGATTAATAAGGAAGGCACTCATGAAAGAATCAACAATATAAATGGATCGAATCTAGCACAACAACATAGATAAGTTGTTGTTTTTAAAGGATATAACAAAAGGTAGTGAATTGAAATTTAAGGATATTACAAAAGGCAGTGAATTGAAATTTAGAAAAGAAATTAGAGCATATGAAAATGTCCATAAAATCTCGGATGATAAATTTATTATTATTATTATTATTATTATTATTATTATTTTAAATTTAAATAGTTTTAATTTACGTTAGACTAATAGATGAGGTAAAATGTGATAATATTTACGTTAAATGATTTTCATAGCTAATCTTATGACTTAATGAAAAATTATAAATCATAAAAAATAAATATTTTAATGTAATGAGATCAGCAATCTCCGACCCTCCAACTAACGGATGAAAGTATGCCTATAATAAATTAGTCAACTTAATTATTTCTATTTTATTGATGACCAAAATATATAAGAATCATCTGAATTAAAAAAAATAATTTAAATTTCTTTTAGAATCGATCCATATTATATTTATAAGTACCATCGTATCTTAATCACCACGTGATTTTCGTGACGATAATAAATGAAAGTATGGAACAATCGTTTAGTAGTTAATGCCCTTCGAATTCATAACGAATTAATTGACACAGTTCAAAAGAAAAACATTTGACTTCGTCAATTAAGTTTATTTTGTCGTTTACTTAATTTGGCCACTTGTTTGTGAAGTAATGGGCTAGTTTCTTTTTAACCCTTGATATTTTAGAATTTACATACCAGGTAAATTATACCGATAATTGTCTCTCAATCATCTGTAAAAAATTAGAATCGTCAATCTAGCAGCCCTCATCAATCTGTCCCATGATCACTGTGAGGGAGATAAATTACGAAGAATTTTATAGATTTTGACATTATAGTCAAAATACGTAGGAGTCATCTGAATCTAAAAAAGAATTTTAGGTTGTTTTGTCTTCGCGTTTTCTATTTTTTGGAAAATGATTTTTTATTTTTCATTTTTCATTTTTCAAAAAATGTTATTTTATTTTCTGAAAAAAAAACGGAGATGGAAAACGAAAATCAAACGTCATTTTTTACGTTTTCTCATTTTCTAAGAAAATAAAAATAGAAAATTAAAAAATTCTCCACCAATCAAATACCCTCTTAAATTTTTTTCAAAATCAATCCGTATTATATTTATAAATATCGTTATATCTTAATCACTACGTCATCTCTGCCGGAACAATTGTCTCCCAATCATGCAATACAGGATGCTGTATATATATATATATATATTTTTGGGTAATTTGGAAAGTTTTAGATTTAAAACGAACGATTTGAAACTGTGATTATTGAAGTTTTTACCGAATAAATAAATTCGATATTTTGAAGGACAATTTCGTAAAAGCAGGTGTATTTTTAATACGTTGATGAGCACAAGTGGGACGAAAGCGACCGAGGGAATCACATTTATGCCACTGTAGAATATCTAAAAAAGTCCTTTGAAAAATCCAAATCTATGGAGATTAAAATCAGGCATTTTTTAAATATAAAAAAAAATTACGATTTAGTTATCACAATATATAAAAAAGATAAAAAGGAAAAGGAAAAAAAAAACATTATTGGCACTAGCGAAAATGTGACACCTCTTTAGATATCAATGACTAATATAAAAAATTTAATTTCAATTTAAAATTACAAATCAATTTATAGATAATTTTAAATCATCGATCTTAAAATTTAGATCAAATCATCAAAATCGAGTGCTTAGTGCAATTGAGTCTCCAAAATCAAATGTTCAGAGTAGTTGGATCTCCAAGGTAAGTGTCAAATATAGAATGTCGAGTATCAAGTACTCAAGTGGTGAGTACCTGAGCTGATTGTTCAGAAATTGATGAACCGAAATATTTGTTCAATCAGATTCCTTAAAACATATTCAATCCACTTTAGCAATGCTTTGAGATTATCGCAGACTCACAACCGAGCACGAAAAGATGCACGACAAAGAGAAAGAGAGAGAAGAATCTAAATGGATGGAAAATTATCTCTCTTTTTCAATTAAAATGCTTAATTTACGGAGGTCTGTTTACGGTTGATGAAATAAAAATTATTAGTGAAACATCAACCATTTCATATGATAATTACATCCATTATAATTGTAAAAAATAATTCATTCGCTTAGGTAAATTTTATTCTGATCTGATATTCGATGTACATAGATCATAGATCGTATTCATACATGAGTCAATTTGATAAAATCGATTTTGATTTTCAAATTGGATCATATGATCTTAGGCAAAATTGAAAAATTAGATTCTATTTTCATTATAAAATTTAAAAATTGCACACCGTAAAATATTAAAAAAATTTAGAGCCAGGATCGACTATTCCTCATTCACGTGTAAGATAGAGCCTTTAAAGTTCATTAACTTAGAGATACAAACTAATTATATTTTTAAAACTAAAATTTTTAGTCATTAAGAGATTTTACTCTAAATAAAATGTTAATATTTTATTATGTTTAGTATGCGATGTTATGGAAAGAATAATGTTTATGTAAAAACAAAGGATATATTTTGATAAATTACATAAATGATTATTATATTTTAACTGAGAAATTAAATATTCCACGAAAATTTACTATAAAATTACACATAGCATTTAATATACGGCATAAAAAAAAGTTGTAGAGAATTTAAAAACTTCATTTTGTGTTTCATTCGGGATCGAGTTAGACTTGAATCCTTTGTTTGAACCGGGTTCGAAGCGGACTGACAGAACCCGGTTTGTTTAAAATATTCGGCTCGAATTATACCCTTTTTTAAGTTTTTTTTTTTCCCCCTGCAGCCGCCGACCGGGGCGCTTCTCCTCTTCCACTCATTTTGGGCGGCGCCGAGACATCTTCCGACCGCAACGGCACCACCGCGACATCGCCGGTGCGGCGCCCTCTGCATCTCTTCTTTGCAGCGCCAGCACCTATAGCCCCTTCTTCGGCAATCGTAGGTTCCTCCCGAATCTAGGTTTTGATTCTGGCAGTTCCAAATGATCGGCGCAAAACTGATACTTTGAAGTGCTCTTTTTACCCACTTTATGCTGTTTTTCAGAGTAAAAGGATCGGGCTTCATTTGTCGGGATTAGCTTCCTTTGTTCGTTTCTTTGAATCATGGAGGCCTTGACGTCGAGTATCAGAATTATGGTTCCTTCTCCTACTGGTTTCATGGAGTCATCGCCCGAATGTTTGGTTTTTAGATTGGCTTTCCGAGATGCTAGCTCTTCTTGTTTGGGGCTGAAACAAAGACAAACTCTAAAAAATACTTCTTCTTTAAATGGAGCGGTGCAGAAGGCCGGTAGGAAAAATTTGGCCTTCGAGTGCCGATATGATGCTTCTGAGACTGAAAATTACTTGGAAATAAAGAACACATCAGGAAGCTCAGCTCGAAGGAAAAGGTTGGCAGTTTTTGTCTCGGGTGGAGGTTCAAACTTCAGGTCTATTCATGAAGCAACCAAGGGAAAGTTGGTGCATGGAGATATTTCAGTTTTGGTTACAGATAAGCCAGGTAACTCTCTCTTTTCGATATATGTGATGTTTCATGAGAGGAATGACTTTTTCACTATAGCTCATCACATTCGTTTGCTGATTCACTTTGCGTGGCTGTGCTGTGTCTTCTGTAATTTTTGTTACTCTAGTTGTTCGCTAACAGATTTGACAATCGACCTTACCATCTCATGTAATTCTTTATCTTTAAAATGCTCAATGTGCATACAGTTATCATCATCAAGCTATATTTGTCTCAATTATTTGGTATTGGTTACTTGTATCTTCTTTACTCATTAGCTCGATGAAGTGATTTGCATTGCTGCAACTAGTTGCAGTACATTTATGCTTGTTTAGATGACAATTTTTCTTCAAAACGGATGAGGAAAAGTCACCATAAAAGGTAAAAATAAAAAAATAAAGAATAACAGAGGTGTTTGAAAGCATCTATACCAGCTTGTATACTAATATACATTTGTGGACTGATGTCAATGGCTTCATCCCTTCCATATTCCTACAGTTGCATCTATGATGAATATATAAATATGGAGTTGTTTTAGTTCCAAATTCGTGCATTCTTTAACTGCTAAATCAATAGGATTTTCTTTTGTTTAGCTTCAGATTGTGGATTATATCTCCTCACAATTGCTCAGTGAGATTATTGCAGCTAGGATTAAAGTAGATAGTTTGTTTTATTAGTCGATAGCCTATAAACTAAAAAAGTGCAATCAAGTTGCTCTGGCATACTGAATTACCATTTAAGATTCAAGCTGATATAAGTTTGTGTTAATTATAGTAGTATGCATTTAGTGAGATACAGTTGGTGACCACAACTTCAAAATGAAGACAAAAGGATGGAAAATTGTTTTTTCTGGAATTTTCGTACTAGATAACCATTATGCTGGAATTTGTTTTTCCACTAGTGCATTAATAACTGATAATTTTCTTTTTTTCTTTTTATGCCTTCAGGTTGTGGTGGTGCTGAATATGCAAGAGACAATCAAATTCCAGTTGTTGTATACCCTCGTTCGAAGTCCTCATCGGATGGTGTATCAACTTTTGACCTTATTGCAATTTTAAGGTGAATATTCTTCCACAGCTCACCAATTTGTTTCCCCTTTGAATATATTATGCACTAGTACAGTAGTACTCATGCATCATTTTACATTTTATCCATGTGGTTTTCAACTAAAAAATAAAAAAGAAAAGAAACCAGTCTTTGCAATTTTCCTTTTTTAATGTTTTGCTGGAGAAAGAAAGAATTGTTTGATTCTCTAATTTGGATGGTGGAACAACAACAACAACAACAAAGTCTTATCCCACTAGGTGGGATCGGCTAAATTTGGATGGTGGAAATGACATAAAATTACAGGGTATAGAGTGAATGGAGGAGAAACCGATTGTCCAAGTGCTATGTTCGCTGTGACCATATGCTGATCGAAATGTGTCTATTAAATATGATTATTATGCTCATTGCCTGTATCTTTTATTTTTTGGCTAATCAAATGACCATAATTATTATAATTCCCTTTAATTAGCTAATTTTATATCCTGACAGAGGAAGAATAGGTAGGCTTGGAAGAGGTTTTCTTCTCTTTGTAAATTATAACAGAATAAGCTCTAGAACTTAATAGTGTGTTTTTCATTTTGAATCAAATTTCACCTTTTGGAACAAAATGCTAATTGCATCCAGATTGTTAGACTATAGTCGGTTATTATAATGCAATCTCCCATCACTTACAAATTTGATTCACTGTCAACAGTAAAAATGCTAGATAGAGGTATTTTGCTTAATTACCATGTTGGTAAAACTTGTCTACTCTTCTCTTACATTGTGTGTTCTTTTCATTATTATCTGTGTGTTCACGAGATATTAAGCACTGTTTTTTCAACAGGAAATTTGAGGTCGACTTTATTCTTCTTGCTGGTTTCTTGAAGCTGATACCTGTTGAATTAGTCCGGGAATATCCAAAGTCCATAGTGAACATCCATCCATCTCTCCTCCCTGCTTTTGGTGGCAAAGGATTTTATGGCTCGAAGGTGCACAAAGCTGTTATAGAATCTGGAGCAAGGCATGCACTTTAACCAAAAGAAGTCACCAACGCAGTGTTACCATGTAGTTTTTTTTTGCAATTTTACCAACTAGAATTCAACTTGCAGGTACTCGGGCCCAACAATTCATTTCGTCGATGAAAGCTACGATACTGGTCGTACCCTAGCTCAGAGAGCAGTGCCTGTTCTAGCATATGACTCTGTGGAAGACCTAGCTGCAAGAGTCCTTGAGCAGGTTGTGATGTGATTCAGTGAATGTCTTACTTATCAATTTAAGTGGGAATAGCCATATGGTTTTGCCACAGATAATATCAAATTTCACAACTATCGTTAAATTTATTGCAGGAACATAAACTCTATGTGGAGGTGGTTTCAGCTCTATGTGATGATAGAATTGTTTGGAGGGAAGATGGAGTCCCTCTTATACGCAGCAAAGAAAATCCAGAGAAGCTTTACTAGTCAGGAAGTGGAAGAGGATGCCTTTGAAGCAAATCGCATTCCGGATAATCTAATTCAATAATATGAATTCTTGATCCAACTTACCAATTGAAACTCTTTTTTTATTTACAGGTGCAAGTTTGCTTTGGTTAATTTGGTTGTTCAGGTAACTGAGCTTCTAACATAATAAGATTTCGCACTTAAATCCAAATATTGTTTTGTTTTATAAAGTACTGATTAATCCTTGATGATTCTGAATGTTTTTGGTAATTCATTCATATAGTTTTCCTAAACGTATGGCCAAATGGTAAATACCCTCAAGTTATCAATGGCACTGTGTGTGTTTTTCTTTTCAAGTAATAGCCTTAAGTGAGTGTGTTCTATTTGAGAAATTTTATACATCATTATTAGTTTTTGCCACTTCAAATCTTTGAAAATAGAATTATTATTACTTAAGCAACTATCTTTTAGTTTTTGATACTCTTAGTGTTTTTATTTTTTGTTTTTAATCATTTAGCTTTTTCCCCACTGAATGATGTTAATTATATGGATTTGATTTTTTTTTTATTAAAGTATCATTTATTTTTAAATACATTTTATTTCATCATTATTAGTAAAATTTTGCTTTTTTATTGAGCACCAAAAAGAACTTTTTTTTAGTTGTCATTAAGTATTGAGACTTAAGGTATGATTGTCTGATTCTATGAAATTTTTTTATTAATCATTTAGATAAATCGAGAAGCACAAAGTGAGCGACCCATCAATCTAGTGTCTTTTAGCGGATATAAATTCATCATTTGAAGAATAAATTTTATAAATTCATAATGGTTGACGCTCGAATTGTGAGTTCTTAGTTTTAAATTGAGAGTGTCCTGCCAGCTACATCATGCTGGGTTGATACCTCATGCCCGGCGAGGATTGACCCTTGTCCATTGCAATAATCATGTAACAACTCTTCTCAATTGGCCCTATCGAATAAGAAGATAAATTAGACGGGTGTTAACGTAGAGGATTGACCCTTGTCCATTGCAATAATCATGTAACAACTCTTCTCAATTGGCCCTATCGAATAAGAAGATAAATTAAACGGGTGTTAACGTAGACTGTCTTAGTAGATCTAACATTTCAAGGGATCGATTCTCATTTATGGAAAAGTCTATAAATATATCATAAATGGAAATCGATATAAATTTTTTTAGAAATCTACTTGGACATCTTAACACTGCTTGGGAGACTACTAATTGAAAAAAAATAAATTAAATTAAATTATCACATGAGGATGGAGTGACTCTAATACCACAAAAGAAATACAAGTAATACGAAAAAAATATATATATATTTTTATATCTTATATCTAGTCCTAATTGTAGTCCGGAATCAACGCCGGTTCAATGGCTCAAAAAATTTCAACTATGAACTTTAATTTTCAAAAACTATTAAGGGTTATGATTCTAAATGGATCATTATTGATTTGGTTTACAGTTTAAGATTATTCTTATTTTATTTTTTTAAAAAATAGAGTGGTCCTTTCCTTTTGATGTTTGCATATTTTTTTTAATTATTAAAATAATATTTTAATATATTTTCATTCTAAAAAATATTTAAATATAATATTTATAGTAATTTTAGTTAAAATTAAATCAACAAAGCATTTTTTAATTCGTCTATGTTTAACTAATTTTAATTTAGTTAGATTAATTTTGATGAAAATAAAATGGTTTAAATTAAGATTTAAAAATTGTTGATGAATATTAAAATAGTTATGATTATAATAATCTAATAATTTTGAATATATTAAAATAAATTATATTTTTTTAAATATAAAATGCTAGAATTTGTATTATATCACCACGAAATTGAAATTTAATGAAAGTTTAAGGGTATTTTTATTAGAAATGGTAATAATTAGAGCATAACTTTGAAAACAAATTATTAATTCCAGAATAAAAAAAAACTCCCTTTCCTTAAATAATAAAATTCCAAATTATATATCTGAGATATTATTTAGGAAACAATTTAAATCATGAATCAAATAAAATTACGAAGAATAATTTAGATAAATAATTAAGATTATCCATAAATATTCCGAATTAAAGGCATCCAAAAAGTATTAGGTGATGTTTAATTTGAGTGCGGAAATAGAAATGGAAATGGATTTGATAGTAGACTTGAATAGAAATAGATTTAATCATTCTAATATTATTATTGGGTTTATAAGTTGGAATTAAGTATGACTGTCAACAGCGGCGAATAGCAACAGACAATGATCGATGGCATGCAGACGATGGCGACGGACAATGGAAGGTGGGTGACGGCCAATGGTCGACGGGCGATTGTCGCGGGCAACACCAACGGGCGATTGACGGTCATGGGTGACAAGCGACTAGCGACGGGCAAAATTGGCAGTAAACAACGAGCAATGACAATGACAACGATGATAAAAAAGACGATGAACAATGAAAATGAATCATAAATCTACTATTTCAATTTTGTCCGTTCTTAAATGATTAAAAGTCATTTTATTATCTCAATTTTTAAATTCATTAATTAATTCTATAATTAAGAATTATTTTATTCCTTCTTTTTTTTTTAATTCTTATATCAAACGCTGCGATGGTTCCTAATTTGAGTATATTGTTATTAAATTTTTGTTTTATACGAACAATAATGAAAAACAACAACCACCATTCCGCTTCCGCTTACTAAACGCCATTAACAAAGAGAAAACAAAATAATGGCAATAAAATAAAAAAGGAAATAAAAAAGTTTATATGACGTGGATCCAGATAGAAGTTATGACGTGGCAACCGAACGGGGGCCTCTCTGGAACCTTCCGTTATTAAATCCAGTGGAACGGTTTTTTTCCCGTGCCGGTAGGCCACGCAGGCGAGGCGCACGTGTGATCTCGACACTTGTCACGAGCGAGGCACCGCATCCTCTGTATCTGGTGTCCCTGCGGAACATTCTTTCTAGAGAGTTCTGTTTTAGATAAATGGAATTCCTGGAACCATCAGAATTAGAAGGAAATCAGCCCATCGAATGGTCTCGCATCCGACGGTGCAAAATGGTCGATCCAGATCATGACGGCCACCACGAAGCCCTAGGGGACCTCGCGCCTATATAAGCGTCCGCGGCAGTTGCTTCACATTTCTCTTCTCAGTCCTCTCCTCTTCTCTTCCACCTCGTTTCTTCGGATCTCGGCTGCGATAGCTATGGGTGAGATTTTCGATCTTGTTTTTTTTCGCCTTTTTGGCTATACCTAGTCGCTTCTGCGAGGATCTTATGTTGTTTTGTTTTTGTAGCTGCAAAGATCAAGATCGGCATCAATGGTTTGAGTTTCTACTCGATTTGCTATTATTTTTTTATTTTAGTCTGGTGGATGTGAATACTGGAAGTGTGGCCTCCATCTGACCCAATCTGATGGGGTTTTTGACAGGATTTGGAAGGATCGGGAGGTTGGTCGCGAGAGTTGCCCTCCAGAGCGATGATGTGGAACTCGTTGCCGTTAATGATCCATTCATTACCACCGATTACATGGTATTGTTTCATTTTGGTAACCTAGTTGCGACTTTTTCGGGATCTGCCCTTTACTTTAAACGTGCATGCGTTTATTTCTCTTACTGGGGATTCATGGTGAAATGTGTTCTTCCTGGTGTATGCGCTGATGTGAATAATTGCAAGGCGGACACTGTCTGTGTTTTTTTGGCGCTGATATGTATACTCGAAACGATCGAGCAGATTTATAATATATTAGACATTTGGTACAATCATGATCCCGTTACCGTGTTTGTTTTTATTTCAAAAAGTTCTGATATAGTGATATCGTCTCGTTTATGTTATTTTAGTTATGTTGTCTTTTCGGAATTTTTTATAGTTCTTGTTGAATGTTGAGCATTACTTTTCTGTTCTTCGGATAATGGTTCTCAATCTGATACTTACGGTTGGAAAATGCATTGTAGACGTACATGTTTAAGTATGATACCGTGCATGGATCTTGGAAGCATCACGAGATCAAAGTGAAGAACTCAAAGACACTTCTTTTTGGCGAGAAAGAAGTTACTGTTTTTGGCGTGAGGTATTATTTCTTTGTTTAAAGAGGTGGCGTCAATTTTCGTTTGAGATTTGTTTGTGCGCTGAGACTATTATTTGTTTCAGGAATCCTGAGGAAATTCCTTGGGGTGAGACTGGTGCTGAGTATGTTGTGGAATCCACTGGTGTTTTTACTGACAAGGACAAGGCTGCTGCTCACCTAAAGGTAACTCTTGTCGGTATTACTACTGCAACTACTACTGTTCTTATTCACTAATATGTGACGGATAGTTTTTGTTTGCTGACCGAGTATGGTTCATATGCCTCTCGAAGGGTGTTGTTTTGTACACATGAAATTTCTTTTATGTTAGTGCATTTGTCTGTTTCATCTGCCACCGACTCATAGTCTTAGTTAGCTCATGCTCCACCCCAAAAGCTGTATGTTCTAGCAAACATTAGATCTCCAAATCTGCCTACAACTATTTAAATCTAAACTCTCTTATATGCTTATTGGTTTTGAGTTATTTTTCATTATTGTATTTTTTTTTATATTTTTCTTATGTATGCAACAATGCAATCTCAATTTTCAAGTTCATGCTTTAATATTTAATACATATGAGAAACAAGTAAAATGTCAATTTAGAACAAAGAAAGATATTTTAGGTGTGATTCATGGATTTGCCTTTCCTTGCAAGTTATTTATTTTGGCTCTACTAATGCGGCTTAGCTTGTAATATTTTTCTAATCTCGAATATGAGGATTGTGATGATTATTATTGGTCATCCTAATTTCAATGCGCAACTAAATAGTTTGAAGTAGTGGTATTAATTGTTTTTTCATGATGAATTCATGTGGTTTAACTACAGGGTGGTGCCAAGAAGGTCATTATCTCTGCTCCTAGCAAGGATGCCCCAATGTTCGTTGTTGGAGTAAATGAAAAGGAGTACAAGTCGGACATTCACATTGTATCAAATGCCAGTTGCACCACCAACTGTCTTGCTCCTCTCGCTAAGGTAAATTTCATTGTAACTAGACATATGCCTTATTCTAATTTGAATTCAATATTAATCAACCGTGAACATTTCTTATGCTAGGTTGTCCATGACCGATTTGGAATAGTTGAGGGTTTGATGACAACTGTTCATTCTATCACTGGTAATTGTTGCTTCAATAAGCATATGTATGGCCATATACTGATGCACAACCAATGTTTTCTTCAAGTTTTTTAATACGATGACATTATGCTATCAGCTACTCAAAAAACTGTTGATGGTCCATCTAGCAAGGACTGGAGAGGTGGGCGTGCTGCAAGCTTTAACATTATTCCTAGCAGCACAGGTGCTGCCAAGGTATCTTTATTAATAACACAAAACATTGGAAAATGGTACTCTGCGTTTTAAAATTCCTTCATCTGTCCAACGACATATCTTGTCTGTGTCTATCATCTTTGAGCAAACTAGCTGTATAAATTATAAATACGAGACTCGTTGTAGCATATATTTCCAGATGAATAAGCACATTTGGAAATTCAAAATAATTGCTCTCGATCATTTTATTGTATATTTATCAGTTAGTTACTGAAAAATATACTTTAACGCCTTGTTTGGGAGGAAGTGAGGAAAGATTCATTAATGAAAAGGGAAGGGAAGGTTAAAATCCCCTCTCCTTCCTTACACCTTGATTTGGGGCGTAAGAATTCATGAGTACGAAAGGTTCTTTTCTATACTCCCCTCCCTTTTTCTCACGATTAAAAATTTCCCTCCCCTTACCCTTCCCTCGCCTTCCCTCACCTCCTCTCAAATAGACTCTAAAGCTCTAGCTCGATGTTGATGAGGTCCTTCCAACTAAACCCATGCATGTGATTTTCCCTTATTAATTGACTAAAAAGGGTGAAGAGTGGTGTTTAGGTTGTGCTCTTGTGAATGATCCATCTCTATGATGCCTTTTTTTTAATACTTTTTTGAAATAAATGTGTACTATAGACATGTGCTCCGATGACTCCAGCTTGTGGACAAGATGACCCCCCTTTGAAATGTCTTGTTTGTACTGCATTGGCAATTGCTATTTTTTTATCGACCTATTTTATTTGATATTATTTACCGTGAGGTTTGGTATCGAAATGCACTGTGCCAACGATGCAGGCTGTTGGAAAAGTTCTTCCTGCATTGAATGGAAAGCTAACTGGCATGGCATTCCGAGTTCCCACTGTAGATGTGTCTGTTGTGGATCTCACTGTCAGGCTTGAGAAAGCAGCCACCTACGATGAGATTAAGGCTGCAATTAAGTAAGTAGTGCAGGTGATTCTATTCTCTTAATGATAAGGATACCAATGGCCTGGTTTTGAAGTACTGACAGAATTAGTTGCTGATTAGTTGCATAATTTTTTTAACGTGCCACATAAGACCAATTTCTTTGTTGCATTCCAGGAAGGAATCTGAGGGAACCCTCAAGGGCATCCTAGGATACGTGGAAGAGGATTTGGTGTCCACTGACTTCTTGGGAGACAGCAGGTATCATCTGTGTTTTCCAATTTTAGAACATCTTACATTTGATCGGTTTTGCATCACTAATTGACCGATTTGTTTGCTGGTAACTCTAGGTCAAGCATTTTCGATGCCAAGGCTGGAATTGCCTTGAATGGGAACTTTGTCAAACTCGTGTCTTGGTATGATAACGAGTGGGGCTACAGGTAAATCCAGTTTCGTTCTCCATCTGATTCCCTGGATGAAAGTTAAATATGTGATTCTGCTTTGCTTTATGTTCTGTCGTCCAATTTGGAGCCTACTTTTTATTTTATGTTCACCATTTTTTTTATTTTTTTGCAGCTCTCGTGTTATTGACCTGATCCGCCACATTCACAAGACCAAGTAATTCACTAGTAATGCTCTAGTCGTTCCCTCTGTGGTCTGTGGTTGTTGGCTTCCTTCCTTTTCGGGTCTCGAATAAACAACTATCTGCTTAACCTCGAGCATTGCATTTCTGTTTTATTGTCCTCTTTGGTTCAGCTGATTATGAAATTTTGAAGTGTACTCAGTCGCATTGGCCCCATGAATGAATGCGTTAGTGGTCCAGGTCAAATAACAGAGTTGAAAAGCTTAATTGCACTGGATCTGCATGATTTTGAAATGCTATAGCATGTGAAAATACATTTTGAAAAGCTTAATTTCCTTTTTGTTCCTTATTAATGGCAGCAGAAAATGCATTGGATGAAGCAAGAATCTCCCTTAAGTGATTTTCCTCTTAAGAGTAATTCCTTTAGCACCTCATTGTTGCTCTGCATAATGTATGCAGGTAAGATTAAAAATAAGATCTTTTCTCTTTCATGCAATTAATTGTTCCAGCTCCTAAAGATCAGGATCTAGAAAAGGTGTCCCACGAAGGGACCAATTAGTATAGTAGTAGAATTATTTCACAAAGAAAAGGTCAATTTTTGAAAGTTTTAAAGTTTTTGGGATGTGTGTCTTTTCGTGATGTTAGTTTTTGAGTGGATAAAAATGTTTTTTATCATTTATTTTTTTTCATCGATCGATGATTGTAAGATTGACGGTGAAATACACTTGAAGTGCTGGGTGAGCACAAGGAGAAAAGTTAGTATTCTGAAAAAAAAATGTTAAATGAAATTATACTATGCTACTTGATTGGAGTCAGTTATATAAAAGTTAGTATTCTGAAAAAAAAATGTTAAATGAAATTATACTATGCTACTTGATTGGAGTCAGTTATATATACGTCTATATGTCCTATGAGATGTCTTTGACTTTTGAAATTAGTAAAGTGATAATATTTTTATATTTATGAGGGTTAATTCGTTGTTTTATTGTACAATATTTGTATTACTATTTTCTTTCCGTGGGGCGGAGGCTTTCCATTACAACACAGCAGCATCCGTGATGAATAGAATCATCAAGCACTTGCCTCCTTGGAGGTTGGGGTTCGCACCCTTCTTTGACAGCACCCATACTGAGCCAGAGCCTGAAGAACATGTCGGCACCATTATGAAAAACATTTTCTTTTATGTTCTGATGCATCAAAGTGAAACTGAGATCTTGAATGAACACAGAGAGAAAAAGAAGTACGAGATCTTCAGTCATTTTGAATACTAACCGACCCTATAGTTGTAACCTTTTTTTTAGGTCAATGTCTGAAACAGATTTTGGATTTACGATTTCAAGTCATGGCTAGCAACCTCCTTTTCTCAAAGGATTTCAACTGCAACTCATGGCATCGAACTGGCTATGACCAACCTCCTTTTTCAACTGCCTATTCCTCATCCCTCTTCTTAAGCTCTCCGCTTTCTCCGGCTCCCCGGCGGCGGCATAGAAGTTCGAAAGAAGTATGTAACTCGCCGGATCACTGTCACCGAGCTCTCGAAGACGCTCGGCCACCTGCTCGCCCTTCGCTAAATCCATGTTGGCTATGCAAGCATTCAGCATAGCCACACAGACTGCTCCGGTGAGCTTCTTCGCGCCGCTCCTCCTACTCAGTTCGCCGTAAAGACGCCATGCCTCCTCGATTCGACCTGCCCGACCTAACAGGCAGATGAAACAAGAATAATGCTCAGGTCCTGGATCGATCCCGTACTTATTTCTCATTGCAAAGAAGCTCTCCCGCCCTTCCTCCACCAAGCCTGAGTGTCCACAGGCAGACAGAAGCGAAAGGAATGTGACGCCATTCGGTTCTTCCTCTTCCTCTTCCATCTTCTTAAACAAGTTCCAAGCTTCGACGCCGCGGCCATGGCTACCGTAGGCCTCGATGATACTCGTCCAGGAGACGACGTTCTTGAGATGAATCCGTTCGAAGGCAAGACGAGCAGAAGAGAGTTCCCCACACTTGGCGTACATATCCACGATGGCATTGCACAAGGCGGTATCAGATTCGAATCCGTGGCGGATGGCTACGCAATGTGCCTGCTTTCCGCGATGCAGATCGGAACGCACTGAGCATAAAGAGAGAGCACAAGTGAGGGCGATCGCATTGGGCCTCCTCGCCGATCGCAAAATCGCGAATGCTTCCTCGAACCGGCTGTTCTCGATGCAGGCGCTGATCAAGGAATTGTAGATGGCGGCGTCCTTGTCGCAATCCACTCCGGCGAACACGTCGAATGCATTCTGAATCGAACCGCAGGCAGAGTAGAAGTCGATGAGGGAGGTCGAGGTGACGAGAGAGGAATCGCCGCCTCCGCGGACGGCACGAGCGTGGATCTGCTTGCCCAGCCGAACCGCGCGTAGCGACGCGCAAGCTTTGAAGGCGGCGGAGAGCGTGGCGCCGGTGAAGGGGATTCCGTCCTCCGTCATTCTGCGGAGGGCCGAGACGGCCTCGGCGGCGAGGCCTTGGCGGAGGAAGCAGGAGAGGAGGGCGTTCCAGGCGATTGTGTCCCGGAGAGGCATTCCGTCGAACACGCGGAGGGCGTCGCGGAGGAGGCCGCGCCTGCCGTAGAGGTCGAGGAGGGCGGTGGCGGTGGCGGGGTGGAGGTCGGCGGCGGACTTGAGCATGAGGGCGTGGGCTTGGCGGGCAAGGGAGGGGAAGGGGCGACAAGCGGAGAGGAAGGGAAGGAACGCATCGGCGGAGAGGGCGGCGCCTCGGCGCTGCGCCCGGCTGAGAAAGAGACGGAAGGATTCGAGTCGGGGAGCACCGCGTGGAAGCGAAGCCGAAGGCGAGAGGAGGCGTGAGATCGCCGAACCCGAGCCCTTCTTCATGCGCACAAAATCGCAGGTCATGGCTTCCGGCCGACACCGCGGCCACTTCGGGGTTTGTCCGGCCGAGGCCGGAGCAGTTTTCAAACCTCTTGTTATTCTTACGTGTATAAAAGATAGGAATCGTCAATTTAATGACTTTTATCAGTTCGTCTCTGAATTATCATAAGGAGATAAATTACAATGAATCTTTGACCTTTTGAAACTAATAATTAACACATGGAGAAATATAATCTTATTTTTACGAGAAATTGATCCGTTGTTCATTTATAAAATTTTTTACATGTACTAACCACTAATTCTTTTCCGCGGAGGTAATCTCCTGTTAGAGTCGAGCAGAAGTAGCCGCCATAGCCTACATATAATTAAATATGTTGTAAAAGTTGAAATAATTTCTACAACGGTATATAATAGACTCGATGAAATTTAATTTTTTTTTTCCGTTTCATAAACTGTAATCTATCCCAGTAGATTTTTTTTTATTTGTTATTGTTTTAAAATTATAATATAATATAATTTAGATTATAAAAATATTAAAATTTTATAATCTGAATTACGAAATAAAATCTATATAATCTGATTATATTTTAAATCGTAATTTGAAAAGTATCGAATGTTTAACAATTGAAGTCGATTGTTATTGTCCATTGTCGTCATTGATTGATCGGTCGTCAACGCCACCGTCGTCGCCCGATCGATTGGCCCTCGTCGTCGTCATCGCCATCGTCACTGGTTGGTCGCCCCTGCTGTTACCATCACCGTCGATCGATCGATCCTCGCCGCAGTCGATCGGCTAACCGACCAACCCCGTCGGTCGATCGATCGACCACTCATTGGCCCTCACCGTCACCGTTGGTCGATCGACCAACCGACCGCTCGCTATCGCCATTGATCGGTTCCTACTATCCTTGTAATGTATGTCAAATAAAAGAATATAATTATCTTTATAATCCGGAATTACATATAATTTTTATATATTACTTTACATTACAATATCTCTTACTGTCAGTCTCTCGGTGATAGTAAAAAGAAATAAATTATAAAAATTATGTCTCTTGATTTATTGGTCAAAATAGCGAAGAGTTTTTAAATTGAAGTAAAAATTTTAAATTTCGCATCAGTATTCAATTTTTTATTCATTTGTAATAATATTGATGTTGCTTTAATAAACGGACCATCAACAATTATCATATCAGACCGCTAGATCCAACAAATAAACTATTGAAGCGGAACCCAGAAGAGAACAAAAGAAAAATAAAGTGAGATTCACTGAACTCCAGTAATAAAAAAATCACTCTCATGGTAAATTAAACATTAAAAGAAAATATGCTCTTAAATCTGTAGGAGATTAGTAGATGGGCTGAATCTTCAAAACAATGGATTTGGATTAACTCAATCGATTTTCACGAAAAAGTCGATTGAGTAGATCCACACTAGCGGATTGACCTCAGGATAAGTTGTCGTCCGATTTTTTTTTTTTATCGGATAATAATTTTATCGATCTATCCTATGATTATTAGGAAAAAAATAAATCACGAAAAATTTTATAGCCCTTGTTATGATGATCAAAATACGTAGATATCATTTAAATATAGAAAACAAATTTAAATCTTTTTTAAAATCAATTAATGTCATTTTTATAAGTACCATTGTACCTGGGTCATTTGTACAATAAAGTTGGAACCGTCAATCTAGCGGTCTCTATCGGTCCGTCTCTAGATCATCGTAAGAGAGGTAAATCACGATGAACCTTTGACTCTTCGAGACTAATAACCAATGCATGGAGGGATGATACCTCATTTTTATGAGGAATTAACCCGTTATTCATTTATATAACATTCTATCATTGTACCTGAGTCATGCACCATCTCTGTGTGGGTGGGGACGATAATAATCATAATTTGATCGGCGGAAGAGAATGCACAGTTCTCACCGCTTTCTAAATGTGTTTTTTCTCCTACGCTCACGAGATAGAAATAAGAGAAAATAGAAAAATAAAATAAAATAGTAAGATAGCATTTGGTTTGTAAACAAATTTCTATTTTCTATTTTTATTTTTTAAGAAAATAAAAAAATAATATTTGATTGGTATTTTTCATCTTCATTTTCTGAGAATTTTTTTTTTTAAAAAATAAAAAATAGAAAAAACTGTTTTCTATTTTTTAGAAATGAAAAAAACAATGCTTATCAAACACTGCCTAAGAGTTTCAATAGTCCAATCTTATTTCATCCGTCTAACCATCTTTTTATACACATCAAGGGATACTGAAATGTTGTGACATGAGACAATGCAATTCGTTATCCGATCTCTATTCAATTCATAAAATTACATAATAAATAAAAAATATATAATATTTTTGTCCCCGCGACGTTCTTCTCTTATATGAGTACTATATCCAACTTCTAAAACTGTTGAAATCGTCATTATCGTTCGACCGATCGATTGATCGAATCATGATCGAATTCCAATTGAATTTTGACTTGAATCCGATCGAATTGTGACCGCCAACGCCATGACCACTGGTGGCCACAATCACGGTCGATTCTGATCGCAATCTAATAGGATTCCGATGCCGACTAAACCGCGATCAGATTCCAATCGAATTGTGGTTAGAATCCGATTGAATTAAGCCGTCAATGCCGCGACAGCTGGTGGCCACAATCACGGTCGATTCCGATCGCAATCTAATCAGAACCCACTAACGATCCGATCGAATTCCAATGTCGACTGAACCGCAATCAAATTCTGATCGGATGTCGCCACAATTATGGTCGATTCCGGATGCAATCTGGTTCCAATCCGATCGAATTCCAATGTCGACTGAACCGCAATCAAATTCTGATCGGATGTCGCCACAATTATGGTCGATTCCGGATGCAATCTGGTTCCAATCCGATCGAATTCCAATGTTGACCGGACCACAATCAGATTTCGGCCGAATTACAATCAGAATTCAACCGAATTACAGCGGTCAACGTCCGACCGAACTCCAATACCAATCGGACCATGATCATATTTCGATCGGATTGAAGTCGAAATTCAATCGAATTGTGATCGTCAACACCGCAATCGTTGACTGCCGCAATCCGATAACGATTCGACTAAATTCCAAAGACAATCAAATCGTAATTAAATTCCGATCGAATTGCAGCTGCAACATTGGTGGCTGTGATTCGACAAATTCCGTCCACTATCCTATTAGAATTCTCAAATGACAGTAAATGCTCGGACGCGCGCATGGGAAGGGTGCTCGAGTGGAATGCCCTGACAACGAAAATTACTATGTATTTTTCGTCATCGGACAAGAGCAACGCAGAAATAGGCGCTCGAAATAACATTTTCGTCGAGGGACACCTTGCAAAGGTGCCTTGCTGTTACGTTTTTGTTTGTGTCCGTTCGTATCTGTATTTGTAACGTCCGTTCACGCTCGCACTTGTTCCCTCTGTGTGCATCTATTTCTCTCCTGCAGACGTCACACTCCACCAAATTGATTGAGCTTGGCTTTCCCCTTGGCTCAATTCAGGTCGATTCCCAAGCCAAAACTTCTGCCTACCGTACATCCATCCGACATGTCATCATATTAATTTATTTATTTTTTAGCTCATGAGACTAACATAAATAAAGAGATAATTTTTAATCAATTCCTTATCCATCCTCTCCTTTATACATATTATTTAGATTCCTAATCTATCTCCTTAGAAGCAGTGAAGAGGACAATTAATGTGGCCATTTCACATATTATATATATATATATATATATATATATAATTTTGATATCCTGAATACTCGTGTTTGTGTGTCATGTGTACGACGAAGAAAAATACACAATAACCATGCCCAATGCTGCTCGAACTCGTCGATGGGAGGCCGAATTCCGACCACGATCTAACTGGAATTTGACGACGATTCGATCGGACTCCGATGTCGATCGAATTATAATCGAAAACAACTGGGATTGCGACCGCCAATGGCACGCACCGCTATACGAGTTCGATATCTTGAGTATCGTCTCCTGTGCGACAGCTTCTCCATCATTCGATTCAATCACGATTGCACAATGAACGAGAAATATACAGTGTTTCCTCCATCGCATTTTCACCCACGCACAACTCTAATTCATCAGCAACTGGCCAAATTCTAACTGAAATTTGATCGCGACCTAGCCGGCATCAGAGTCCAATCAGATCATTGTCGATCGGATCACAGAGTTGATATATATATATATATATATATATATATATATATATATATATATATATATATAAAGAAAACACAGATAAGCTCATTGAGTATTGTCAGAAACCATGATCTAGAAATTGCAGCACAACAAAGGCATGTAAATGCCGATGAAGCTAGCCAGATCCAAAACCCTCCAAACATCAAAAATTTGAAGATCGAAAGGAAGATATATATACATCATTCCAAAGACTAAACAATGTGGTCCTACACTTTTTTACGATCTTCGTGCACCTGTTCTTTTATCTCTAAGACTAGACAACCCTACCACTGCATTCAGACATAGGCATATGCATTATGCATGCCCTAGCCCTAGCTAGTTGCAATATTGAAAGTTTTCTTCCTGATGCCGTTATAATACCTCGAGGTGACACTTGTGATATAAGATCTCATTCGTGTCTCGGCCAAAGCCTTTCCATTTATGTCTCAACCAAAACTTCTTTATTTATATTTCGACCAGAGCCTCTCTTTTTATGTCTCGATCAAAGTCTCTTTATTTATGTTTCGATTTAAGTCTCTCCATTTATGTCTCAATTAAAACCTCTCTATTTATATCTCAATCGAAATATCTATTTCGATCTCAACAGGAGTATGAGCGAGAATGTCACGTAGTTGACACATCATGGGACCGACAAATATCAAGATGGCTCTAACAATTAGAAGTGTCTCTATCAACACTAATGGAACCTTATCTTCCATCAATCATGCGGACGACATTAATTAAATTTCATGTGTCTGTCATATTTAATGAGATAATGTCTTCTATAATTCCCTGACATATCAAGTCGCCATAACATAGAATTCATATCCTCCGTACAGACTCTAAAAAGGCACGTCATTATCCCCACTTATATAAAGGTAACCGAGAAAGAGAAAAGAGGATCTTTTTTCCTTTCTCTTTTCCAGCCTCTCTTCACTATTTCTATTTCTTTTCTTCCAATCGATACTAACTTGAACATCGGAGGAACTTTGCCAGAATCCTTCTCGATACCCTCTTTTACTACTGCTTGTTCTGCCTCGAGAATTTATTTCTATTGCTCCAAAAGTACCACTCACCACCACCTCCATCGTCATCTCCATCAAAACATCTTCTACCGAGTGATATTCTACCACCAGCTCCGTCGAATTACCCACCATCACCTCCATCGAAACATCTTCTACCGAGTGATATTTTACCACCAGCTCCGTCGAATTACCCTCAACCAAACCTACAAAAGCTCTCTTTAGTCAACCCCCGATTCAATCATCCCTCGTCCGAGTGTTTCGGCCCCAACACTTCCCTTCTTCCCTTCCAAATCGGTTTAGTTTAGTGAAAGGACACTTAGTTGAATTAGGTTCTGGACTAGTTCAATTCAAAAATTGGGACAAGAATGACACTAGTACCATTAGTCAAGTATTATTCATTTTAGTCTTCTGGTTGTTGTTGGCAATGTCATAAGTAATTACTTTCATTGACCCTTAGTAATTAAAAAGTAATAATTCATTGAAAACTTATATCTTGTATTATAAGATTGTTTCTGCAATATGAATCCATCACCACAAAGTCGATCAATCCTTATGCAAAAGTTGAGAATTTGTCCAACTAGCAACCTCTGACACCCATACCAGAGCATTGACAAGAGGAAGATAAATCGCAAGAGGAACAAAGTCCCTTAACACGATAGCAAGACAGGAAGAAATGCATCTGAAATCAAAGGAAATTTTAGATCCCCTCATTCGACATCGAACCCTGCCCATTCTACAAACAACACCCTACCTTACCATCGCGTCGTCCCCGTAGGGACTTCAATCTACCAATCCTTTGTGATGCAAAAGATTGAAATCCGTCAACCTAACGGCCCCTACCAGCTCACATCTGAATCATCATAAGGAAGGTAAATCACAATAGACCTTTGACCCTTGAAACTAGTAACTAATTCATAAAGAGACAACACCCTCACATTTGTAAGAGATTAACCTACTATCCTATGATGCAACGTCTATATGTACTAACCACTAGACTCTCTCCGCGGGAGTTCAATCTACCAATCCTTGCTAGAGAAAGAGGAGAGCTTATGGTCAATGAATAGGCCATCACAATGTTTTTCGATATAATTTGCAAATCGAGTGGTAAGGAAGATTGCATGGACGGAGAGAAACTTGTTAATTATTTATGAATTCGCACTTAATTCTTTGTAACCCATTTCATGCCTTTATAGATGAATCCATATTCTTCAACCTTGATTAAGTGTCTTATGAGCTATACTATTCAAGTTTATCTTACTCCATATAGCTTTGATAATCATAACCCGATAATTTGGCCCCTTCAGTTCATTGGAAACTATAGGGTACATTGATCGGCAATTAGATAATAAGTTAACTATGTGATAATAAATTAAATATGTTCCTTAATCTCGCTTATAAACATATGTACATGTGAATGCCAAGAAAGTAGTGTTTAATTTGCGAGGGATTTCTGTGTGCATCACTTTTTTTCATCAATATTTGCCCTTCACTAAAACATAATTTAAGGTTCCCTATGCGATACAAATCATAATCTAAATAGTCATCATAATAAGATATACCATGTAGAAGTTTTAAGGTTCTCTATGCAATACAAAACATAATCTAAATAACCACCATCATAATAAGACATACTACATAGAAGTTTTAAGGTTCTCTATGCAATACAAAACATAATCTAAATAACCACCATCATAATAAGACACACTACATAGAAGTTTAAAGGTTCTCTATGCGATACAAATCTTAATCTAAATAACCACCATCATAATAAGACACACTACATAGAAGTTTAAAGGTTCTCTATGCGATACAAATCTTAATCTAAATAACCATCATAATTTGGCATACCACATAGAAGTTTTAAGGTTCTCTATGCAATACAAAACATTATCTAAATAACCACCATCATAATACGACATACGACATAAAGTTTTAAGGTTCTCTACGCAATACAAACATGGACAAGCAATATCTTATGCATTTTGACTAAATTCCCATTATTCCCGTACACCACAAGATTAGCATACTAGGAAGATAACAAGAAAGTAATAAGTGCATTGAAGACGGAAAACATGATCGATCAGATCAATTTGAAAAAGAGAGTTTGGGAAAAGGAGAATAACTAGCAATGAACACCTTTCACTATCATCTGAATGGCGAGGACTATTCATGAATTGGGACAATTTAGGTTTTAAGTATCCACAATGAAAGTCCCTCCTCCGTGCATACTCTAAAAGTACAACAGATATTACAAGTATACAAGGGAAGCAAATCTATAAGACGAGGGGAGCATACAAAACGTCACCATGCAGCTTCCATGTTGGCACAAGTTATTTTAGGATGGCACAGTAGCCATCCGAGAACCGTCGAAAGATAAACAGGTAGCCAGCAGAAGTCACCGTTTAAAATGTATTGAGAAGCAAGTGGCAGCAGCAGATGCTACCTTCTCACGGAGATTGAACTTCTTGGCTATTAGCGGGCGAACATCGTCCGCTCCAACTAAGCTCTCCAAGAATGGAAGTAATGAAAGCAATTCCCGATCATCACGGTTATCAAACCAGCTCTCAATAGGAATACCATTGTCCAACTGAAATCCAAATGCCTGAGAAAATAAATAGAGTTAACCAAAAGTCTAAGATGAGTCTGCATCTTTCCACTTAGACAAACTATTACAGTTAAAGCAACATATGTAATAGGTTAAAGATATTTTTAATCGATGGATACAGTTGTGGAGCCAGATTATAATTTCCTATAACATATTTTGGCTTGCACCGAGGAAATTGAACATAAAAAAACACTAGATCCACTAATCATCATAAATAATAGATCATGCTAGCGCCAATTTTTTGGAAACAAAAAAGTAAATTTTATAACTCGACTGATCTTTTGAGGCAAGACTATATTATTAATGATGTTCTGATCTCCATATATCATTATTTATTACATTAATTGAATTTTTCATCAGCAATAGATGTGAACCATAAAACATAAATTCATCAGGGTATTGTGACCATAAATGTGAACATCGCAATTTCATGGGCAAAGAAACAGTTCAGTTTGCATCAGAAATGGTAATCAAACAAGCTTGCTTCATAAAATTGTACACAAATTATACATATTTTTCCTTATTCAATTAAAAGAGAGGACCAATTACCTGGGGAGAATTGTCAACAATAATAACACGCGCCAAATCCCGACCAAGTACTGATAGATCCTTCAAATAATTACCTTCTACAAATACACAAGATTCTCGATAAACACGATGGCGGAATAATCTTCTTTTTGGATCAATTACATTTAGTAGCTGTTCAGCATATATACTTTGACTTGCTGTAAATATAATCGTCTCAAACATGCTTGCAACCTTTTCCAAGAAGTCCTTGAGATAAGGTCTGCAGCGGACATAAATTGTATGCTCTTTAAGATTGAAATTGACTGGAAAAGTAAAATCAGCATCTTCACATAGTTCAAGTGTTGAATGCACCAACGTTTCTGTAAAGGTAGCACAAATCAGCTATCAACAATGTCAATAAATTGAAGAAACCAATAGTTATGGACTATCATATTTAACTATGGAAATTATGCAAGATATGCAAAACAATGACAAATTATGATGAAAAAACAATCATATGAAACACCAGGTTGTGGATTTTTGCCCCTAGTCAACTTAGAGTCTGTTTGGATGGGCTGAGGGGAGGAGGTTCATTAATGGAAGGGGAAGGGAGAGAAAAACTTAACACCCTAATTTGGGGTGTAAGAAAACCTTCCTTTTTATGAGCAAGGAAGTATAAAAGTAATCCTTCCCTACCCTTCCCTTCCCTCACCCCTTTCCAAACAAAGTTTAAAGTTTTTCCTACTCTTATTTATCCTTCCCTCCCCTATCCTTACCTCCTCCCAAACAGACCCTAAGCAAACGCTAAAGAAGAGGTGATCGCAAGCATCATAATGAATCATTATGAATTGTTGTGAGCGTTTTTAAGTTAATAACAATCAAATAGGAATTGGTATACTTATATGATTGGACATATTATCATTTTATAAAAGCGAATATTAACTACTTCAAAATTTTTATTTAGAATATTAATCAAATATTTATAATATAAATCTTAATATTTTTACTATTACTAATCAAATCTTCTTCACCAATTATATATCAAATTTAACAGCTATATTACTAAATAACCAATACGTATCAGCCACCTTTAGTCAAACCTTATTGTTTGCTACCGATTCCACTTACTGCTGATACGCTAGTAGTGAAATAACTATTTATTACATGACCACTCTACCCCACGTTCTTGTCAATCAATATAGTAACAACACTACCTTTGTCAAATATATTAAAGATAACATAATAACCATTGTCAGTTCAACCTGATTGAAGGAATCTCCACTTCTCAAGCTGTTCTTCATCCTTCAATTTCAATTAACATTTAATTAAGTGATTGAAGGAATCACCACTTCTCAAGTTGCTCCTCATCCTTCAATATCAAGTAACATTTAATTAACCATTAATTGTATAATTTTTCAAATTTCCCAATCAGAGAAACTATCACTGTACTAACGCCAGTCATCACCTATCAACATGTATTATTAAAGCTCAAACAGTTGCCTCAGCCTCAGAGTCAACTGACCTGTCAATTGTTTAATTCACTGCCACAATCATTTTTGTGAAGTACTACTTAGTCTGAAAATCTAAAAGGGAGCCTGGTGCAAAAATAAAATTATTGTCAGATGACCTAGATTACGGATCTGTATCCTAAAAATAATCTTTTACAAAAACAGGACAAAACTACGTACAATAAATTCTTCTCCGAAATTCTACATGAGCAGAAGCTTCATCCACAGGACTACCCTTTTACTACTTAGTCTGGAAATCTCCAATTAGGATGTACAATCAAACCTTGAATAGTGCCTCGACCACTATATCAAAGGATGCATGTCTATTCATTTAGCTCACATCCCAAAATCAGTTTTGGGACTGACATGTGAATACGGTCTATTGGAAATACATCTTGTTCAAATTAATAGTGTATAAATATACAATTAACGAAAAATAATAATTCTACCACGATTGACAAATTGATCGATGTATAACCATTAACGTACTATTATTCAGCAACTATCCATTAACAAAATATGGAATCATGCTTTGATAAATACAAAAAAACACATTGTTTATATTCAGTAGTTAATAGCAACAAATGTGAGCACAAGCATACAGCCTAATTTAATAATTAAACCAAAAATTAGTTAGCATAAGAAAAACAAATCGGTATCCAATGGAGCTTCTAAATTTGTTCTGGAATTCAACAAAGAATACGGACATAATGATGTCCAACTCGTATGGGTACACTGTATGTGCATATAATGTACATGCATAAACAGAAATTAACATTTACCTCCTCCACCGGTAGGACAGCCGGAGGAACCTCTAGACGGTTCCACATTTATAAACAGAAATTAACATATGCACTTATGTACTCATCAAAAGAAGAAAAAAAAATTAAGCAGACCAACTGAAAAAAAATGGAAGTTAAAAAATTAAGCAGATCAATCTGTCATACCATCCAGATCCAAAACAAGAGTTGTCGATGGGCAACTTCGTGTTTGTTTAGGAAGGAGAAAAGGCCGAAATTTAGGAACCACAGCTGACAAATCAGGTAAATCTCTAATGAACACATATGGATCAAAATCATCAAATTCATCATTTTCATCCAGTTCAACGGAACCATCAGTTGACATCGAGTCTTGACTTTGTTCATCCACACATTCTAGCTTAGAATTATGCATGGCAAGATATATAGCTGAAACTTCACAAGAGAGATTTCCCAAATCAGTATATTCATCATTGCATAACGACTTTGCAAATTTTGGCCCTACATTGTAGATATGACTACCAGAGTTGTCAATATTCGAGGCTTCAAGAAGTGCCAAATTAGCAGAGTTTTCACACACAACATTCCTGAACTTCATATGTTCATTATGCGTTTCTAATGTAACAGAATTTAAGGAATCATATTTTGAACCTTCAACTTCAAATCCACGATGGTTCTCATTGTTCTTGATCTTTGAGTCTACAAAATCAGATGACCAAAAAACAAGGACAGAAGTTAGTGTGTGCAGGCAGTGATACAAATTTATTAAAACCAAACTAGCACGAAGGCAAAGAATGTTTGCTTGAACAATAGGCGTCAAGAACCCTTATGTCACTGAGAAAAGGAACAGAGTATCACCAAGATAGACATGTTAAATCACATAAGACCAGAAAGGGCATGCTTTAATCCAAAGAAAAAACATAAAAAAAACATTGAATCTTTCAATTGTTGTCAACATTAAATTCCAGTGGCAATCACACAGAATTATAACAACAACAATAACAATCAAGCGTTATCCCACTAGGTGAGATCGACTATATGAATCTTTCTATATCATTGGACTCTATTCCCTACTATATCATCATCTATACTTAAATAAATTTTATCTTATTTTATTATTGCTAACCAAATCTTTTTTTGATCTTCCTCTTCCTCATTTGATGTATATATTTATCATCATTTCACATCGCCTAACTGGAGCATTTATTGATCGTCCAAGTACATGTTCGTACCACTTTAAACATGTCTCTCGAAACTTTCCTTCAATAGACGCACATTTTCTCTCTAATGCTCTCATTCCTTATTCTGTCCATCCTCATATGTCCACACATCCACTTTAACATCCTCATCTCTGCAACTCTCGTTTTTTACTCATATACTCGAGTCGTAACCCAACATTCAACATCATATAACATAACAAGTCTAAACGTCATTTAGTAAAACTTCCCTTTAAGTTTTAAAAGTACTTTATGATCACATAAAACATTCGACGATTTCCTCCATTTCAACCATCCTGCTTGTATTTTATATAAAACATCTTTTTCAATCCCTCCATTATCTTGTAAAAATCATCCTAAATATTTAAAGCTCTCAGTTCTGGATAATTCATTATCTCTTATCTTAACACTTGTCTCATTATATCTAATATTGTTAAACTTAAATTTCATACATTGTCTTTACTCTACTAAGTCAAACTTTTCACTTCTAGTGTTTCCTATTAAGATTCTAATTTAGCATTTACTCCATCACGTATCTCATCTACTAACACAAAATCATCTGCAAATAGCATGCACCACGATACTATGTCTTGAATGTATCCAATGAATTCGTCCATGATTAGTGTAAAAAAATAAAGACTTAGAGTTGATCCTTGATGTAATCCCATCTTTATCAGA
This sequence comes from Wurfbainia villosa, assembly GCA_025175895.1. Lineage (NCBI taxonomy): Eukaryota > Viridiplantae > Streptophyta > Magnoliopsida > Zingiberales > Zingiberaceae > Wurfbainia > Wurfbainia villosa. Next base: position 6,335,539 of record JAKLTH010000238.1, read on the forward strand.
AATGCTTCAGTTAATCTGTCTGAAATTTTCACTCTGGTTGATATTTCCTCGTACATATCCTTAATTAGTTCAATATATGTTACACTAACATTTCTCTTTTTTAAAATTCCCTATATAATTTCTCTTGGGACTCTATCTCATAAGCTTTTTCTAAGTTAATGAATATCATATGTATATCCTACTTTTACTTCCGATACTTTTCAATTAGTTGCCTGAGAAGATGTATAACGTTTATTGTCGACCTTCTTGACATAAACCCAAATTAATTTTTGAGAATCATGGTCTCTTTCCTTAATTTTTTTTTTATTATTCTTTCCCAAAGTTTCATGGCATGACTCATTAGTTTAATATCTCTATAGTTTGCACAAATTTGTATGTCTCCCTTATTCTTATATAAAGGAATTGGAGTATTTACCCTTCATTGAGCAGGTATCTTTTTTGTTTTCAATATCATATTAAATAATTTTGTAAGTCATGCAATACCTTATTTCCCTAGGCACTTCCATACCTCTATCGGAATATCATCTGGTCTAACGGCTTTTACATTTTGTCTTCCATTTAAAGCTTGTTCTATTTCTGATATTTGAATTCTACGATAAAAATTTAAATTTCTATACATATTTGACTTACTTAAATTACCTAAATTACGTTGGTCATCTAAACCTTCATTAAAAAGTTGATGAAAATATCTCTTCTATCGCTCTTTAATTTCTCCATCATTTACTAGTATCTTATTGCATTCATCTTTAATACATCTTATTTGAATAAAAATTTTTGTCTTCCTCTCTCTCACTTTAGCTATTCTATAAATGTCTCTTTCCCCTTCTTTTGTATCTAATTTTCGATATAACCGTTCAAAAATTTCATTCTTAGCTTCTTTTACTATTTTCTTAGCCTCTTTCTTTGCTATTGTATATTTTTTCAAGTTTTTTTTGTTCTTACAAATATATAATTCTTTAAAGGTTATTCGTTTTTTCTTCACTTTCTCTTGTACTTTCTCATTCTACCACCAAGATTCCTTATTTTGTGGTACATGCCTTTTGACTCACCGAATATACTTTTAGCTACTATTTTCAACTTTGATATCATCTTATCCCATATCGTATTAAGGTCACCGTATATTTCATTTAATACTTATACTCTTATCTTCTTCTTAAATATATTTTGTTTCTCATCCTTTAACTTCCACCACCTAATTTTAAAAGTCGTGTATATTTTCCTTCTATTAATACTATATTCAAGGTGTATATCCAATACCACTATAACCTATATTGAGTAATTAAACTTTCTCTAGGAATGATCTTACAATCTTTACAAATCTTTCTATCTCTCTTCCTAACCATAAGAAAATCAATTTGTGATTTATTATTTACACTTTTAAACATGACCAAGTGTTTTTCTCTTTTTTTAAAAAGCGTATTAGTTAGTATATGATCATATGTTATCACAAAATCTAATATAATTTTACCTTTTTTATTTCTTATTCCAAACTCATAATCCTCATGTACCCTCTCATGTTCTTCATTTTTCACTCCAATATACTCATTTAAATTGCATCCAATTAAAATCATTTAATTTAATGAAATATTTTGTAACACTTCATCTAGGTCATCCCAAAATCTTAATTTGACATCTTCATCTAATCCTGTTTGAGGTGCAAATACACTAATTACATTTATAATTTCTTTCTCGGCTACTATTTTAAAAGCTATAATTTTATCCCCTTTCTAACTACTCATGTAACTTCATCCTTTAATAAACTATCTACAATAATACTCACTTCATTTCTTATTTTACTTTTTCCTGTATACTAAAATTAAAGTTCTCTATCATCTTTGCCTTCTGACCTACCTATTTTAGCTCTTGTACTCACAAAATTTTAATTTTTCTCCAAATCATCGTATCTACTACCTCCATTGTTTTACCAGTGAAGATTCTTATATTCCGTATATCAAATTTTAGACTATTAGTTTTCCTATAATATTAGTTCTTACCCGACCTATGATGTGACAACTCTTACTTATTTAACACTGCACCCAAATTCTCATAGAGATGCAACTGTCCTTGCTGATACGTTACAGTCAAACCTTGCAATGCGAACTCTTGTATATTTATCACTACACCCAAGTTCTTGAGATGTAACGGTCCTTACCGAGATGTTACAATCGAACCTTGTAACGTGTTCCTTCCAGAGAAGGACCTAACATTAACATAATAGTTTGATGAATCCATTCATTGAATATTTGTCTTAGTTTAATGTTGGCTGACAACCTAACGCAACTCTCCTCCTTTATCCGAGCTTGAAACCAGCCACGACAAGGTTAACTTATCGTGGCCAGCAATCACAGACAATTATTTTATAAAATCATAATTACTTAAGAGGTACTGTTCTAACCACTAGAAGATGGTTACGAAAAATCAACTAACTTAACATTCTCAAAACTGCAGATGTCTCAATGTTTGGTTCTTATGAGGTTTTAATCCACAGCAGCATAAAACAACGATAACAAAGAAGAAAGCTTTCGCTAATATATTATTTCAAGTTTCTGACACAGTAATTCAACACAGATAGTGGTTAATTGCCAAATATTTCATTTTCTGACTGACATTTTATGATTTTATATCAAATTTTACTCTGATGCTCATCTTAGTTTTTTCAATTTTTCATAATTAATACTCTACATATAGAATTTTTCAAATTAAAACTTGTCTTTTTTATTGGTTCAACATTTTCTCAACTATGTTAGATAGCAAATATGTTATAAGTATAAAATACAGGGAGAATATTAGACATATCACGTCCAATTAATTAGATCAGTAACATTTTCAATGACCGAAAATGACAAATCAATAACACTATCATGCAGAGATAATATGTGGCTCGTATTCTTAGAAATGCAAATTTACCCAAAATCAGGCTTTTAACAATAACTAATAATCATTGATCATGAAACTAACTTATTATGTTAAAATAAATTCGTAAACTATCATTAGTAAGAAACTTCAAAATAACATGTTGTAATGATGAACAAGGCTCGCAAGGACGAAGTCAGTTTGGCATAAATACATTTATAGATATACAGAAAGACGGAAAAATACATAGAGAAACAAAGAACTTAGCAAAGCCTTTATAAAGAAAGAACTTATCAAAGCCTTTTTAATCTATGAAAATGACAAAGGGAAATACCTTTATCAGGAATGCCAGCTGCATTATCCTTGTGGTGATGGAAAGCAGGAGAGAAAATGATTTCCGACATACAATTTGCACTGGTATCATGAGACAGATCCTATAGCACCCAAGCAAAAATCAAAAATGTAAAATATAATGGTTAAACTAAAAGGGCAGAAGTCATGGGTATTACACTGCAATCAGAATAGCCAACATAGAAGACAATTAATCTTTATCAATGCAAGGAATTCATTTTCAGAGAGATTAACTACCTATGGTAATCATTGAAGGGTCCTAAAAAAAATTTTCTACTAAAGCAATGGAAATGACTGTGAGTTATGTTAGTTAAAGTTTTCAATCCTACTGCTGAAGTTAAAATCACTAGAAGGGTAAAATTGCTACTGTAGTCCTATTTTTTCTACTAAAGCAATTTATGTTAATCATATAGTTATAACAAGAAGTGATTTTTTGTTAAAAATTTAGGAATTTCACAATACTTTCTTGAACAAAAAGGTTACTTGCAACCAAAATTCAAATCTCAAGTTATGTCGGAGTTCCAATCTCTAAAAGGAACAATAATATTTCAATATCATACTGGCGTTTCGATGAATGGTGCCAATAGCGAATTGGAGGTGAAGGGAGGAAGGAAATAAAGAAGAAAAAGAAAAAGATAGAGAATTAAGTGTTGGAACAATACCATATTCATCAACATTATTAATAAGTGGCATTAGAGATTGTCTCTGCGTGCAAAGTAGCATCTTTTAATAATTTATTAGAACGATACATATCGATCCTTGTCTCAAAAATCTGCATAGGCCTCTTACAAGAGATTGGTATGCTTAGATGTAGTAGAAGCCCTAATTATCCCAAATCATAATTCATCATCGAAGCATAACAACTTCCAAATACTAGTAAATACAATCATTTATCTCACAATTACCAAGTCAAATAAATTATGCTAGTTGATATTGTAAATCAATTCATACAGCAAGCTAAAAGTTATTTGGAGGCAGTGTTAAGAATCTCCAAAAAAAAGTTTGCTACAAGAACCCTTCACTACATTAAGGGATCTCCAAAAAAAGGCTTATACACAAGCATGAACATTTAAATATCGATGCCTTCTCAAATGTTGATTATGTTGGACCAAATATTGATAGCATATCCACCTCAAAATATATATCTAATTAATAGAGGGTAAGTACTTTAATTCCCTTATATAAGAATAAGAGGAACGTACAAAATTATATAAACTATAAGGATATTAAACTGATGAGTCATACCATAAAACTTTGAAAAAAAATAATAGAAAAAAGATTAAAGAAAAAAATCACAATTACCGAAAATCAATTTGGATTCATGCCTCGAAGATCAACAATAGAAATCTTCTCAGACAACTAAATGAAAAGTATCGAGAGCAAAAACAAGACCTACATATGATATTCATTGATTTAAAAAAACTTATGATAAAGTTCCAATAAAAATTGTATGAAGAATTCTAAAAAAGAGAGGTGTTAGTGTAGTATATATTGAACTAATTAAATATATATATATATATATACGAAAGTAACATATAGAATATATGAACTCACTAGACACATTCAAAACATAATACTGTAATGTATATTATTTACAAATGATATTATTTGATAGATGAGATACATGAAGAAGTAATACTAAACTAAAATTTTGATAGGAAAGACTAAAAGTGAAAGATTTTAGGCTTTGTAGAATAAAAACAGAATATATAAAATTTAAATTTAGCAATATTAGATGTAATGAGATAAGTATTAAGATAAGAAATGACAAATTATCTGAAATTACAAGAGTATTTAGGATCATTTTTGCAAGACTATAGAAAAATTGAGAGATATATCTTACATAGAATACAAGCAAAATAATTAAAATGGAGGAAAACATCAGGTGTTTTATGTGATTGTAATATACCTCTAAAACTTAAAGGAAAATTCTACAAAATGACAATTAGACTTGTTATATTATATGGTGTTGAATGTTAGACTATGACTCAAGCACATATATAAAAAATGAGATTTGCAGAAATGAGGAAGTTAAGATGGATGTATTGACACATGAGGATAAACAAATAAGATATAAGAGCATTAAAAAGAAAATTAAAATTGCATCTATTGAGGAAAACTCCAAGAGATAAGTTTAAGATGGTACGAACATGTACTTAAATAACTAATAAATACTCAAATTAGGCGATGTGAAACTATAACTAATACGCATATCAAATGAGAAAAAGGAAAATCAAAAAATTAGCAACAATAAAACAAAATAAAATATATTTAAGTATAGATGATATAATAGAGAATAGAGCCTGATAGCATAAAATGATCCATATAGCTGACTCCATCTAGTGGAATAAGACTTGATTGTTGTTGTTATACTATGTTTCTTTCTACTACTTGATTTTTCTCTATGCTAGGTTGATTGATTATTTTGATGTCTAGAAAAACATAAGTCCCATTTTCTTCAATAATATAAATAAAAATTTGTCTCAACTTTAAAGACATGTTCTGCAATTGTCGTGTGGAGCGCAACAACAAGACAATGCACAACATCTACACATGATCAAACATTTCTTAAAGATAGATAACTCAAACAAGAAAGGAAAAGCGAACAAAGGCATTGATGAGAACCAAGAAAAGGTGAGGAAAACAAAGGGAAGAGGGAAGAATAACAAAGGAGAGGTAAACACATTTCTTTGAGAGAAAGAATAAAATTGAATGGACTTGGGTACCAAGATGTGAAACCTAATAACTTCTCATTCACAAATAGGATTATAATATATATTTATAGCTATATAGCCATAATTTATTTGACATAAAACTAAGCATATAACGAGGTATGTCTTGGACTCGCATATGTTTAATAATTTTATCTAACAAATATTTATAATTAACTCATTGAAAATGACAGGATATACATTCACAGAGCAAATGTTGTGCAATAACAACCCACATTGCCTAAATGCACTTGTGACATCTTGATTGTGTATTAATGAAGTTTGTCACCTTAGCCATTGAAATGTTACACAAAAAAAAGAGAGACATGGATGGTTTAATATAGCTTTGGTGCTATCAGTGTCCTTTGATCCTTTGTACAATATGAAACACAAGAAATATCGAAAGATAGAGTAGGAAAAGTATATAAAAAAGAATCATACAAGAATGCACAAATGTGTTATTTCATTAAGTCAAGAAGAGATATCATTATGTCATTTAGTTAACAATTACATAGGATACTATAAAATATATACTTATATCATCAATAGTCATTCAAGACATGAGAGTGCAAGAAAAATGGGAAACATATAGGATATGTACTAAAAATTTTAAATTTTCAAAACACATGGTACCACTGACAATTTAAATAGTATAAGTAGATCAAAACACAGCCCATACAAGAAAAATAGATCATGGGACTACTGGCAACAAAGATAAAGTGTACCATTAAGAAAGGTTTATTTGCACCAAGGTTTCATCAACAAATAATATATACTATATAGAACCAGAAAACACCCTTATTTCAATGAAAGTGATAGTGGTCGAACAGAGCATAAAAAGCTTCTGTAAATATCAACAGAAATAAAATGATGATAAGTGACCTTAACAGAGAAGGAACGAGAGCCCTGATTCTCATTTTGAGACACACAATTGTCCAAGGTTGTAGTCCTTTCAGTCTCTGTACATACGTTTTGCTTTGAAGTGATTACAACTAAAATTTAAAAGGGTAACACAATCAGCAAGTATTAACATTCAGAACATGACAAAGAAGTATATAATATAAAAATAGACTTCAAAAAACACTTTGTATCTAGCGAAGAAATAGAAACTCAAGCAGTGAACAACATATATCCAGTCAACAACAGGCATTTTATACATAAAATCGTATATCATAATTGATGCTGAATATCACAAAATTTCAAACCAATTCGATTACCCACAAATCACCTACATTAATATAATGATGCAAGGTTCAAAATCTTAAACCATGCCAAAGTTTTTGGCCTTTGATAGCAAAATTACTGTTTTAATACCGTGCCAATATTCCGATGCATGGTGCCAGTGGCAAATTAAAGATTGAAAGAGGAAGAAAATGAAGCAAAAGAAAGAAATGTTGTATGTGGCATATAGTATGGAATTTCAATAATTTATCAGATCGATTTATTTTTTACCGTTTCACGGCACAATCCGACATTCCAAAGTCCAAACCATGCAACAATATATCAATCTAGAAAAGAAAACGCCATAAAACCATAAGAGGAAAAAAACAAGCCTAAAACTACATAACCCAGTCACACATCATTAAAGCTCAGTTTACATTGGATGGAAAGATAAGAAGCAAAGCATCACGATGACATATACATTTTTACTACTTTCCTTTTCCATTTCATTCAATATACAAGTAAACCTGTCCTAAATGCTAAGACATATCGTGTTTGGTATGCATGAGTGGAATGAAATCAGAATGTTCCTTTAGCGATTTATATTTTGAGGGGGTATGATGCATTCCAAGCAATGGCTCAATCCATTTCATACTTTAAAAAGGCTAACTTCATTCCACCTCTAACAATCATGATAGTTGTTAATAAATTAACATCCTAAAATTTAAATAAACTAAAATGAGTGAATGGGGCATGATAAGTAAATTAGTCGAGCCACTTAGGCAAGTCAAGCCCACAAAACACAACATGTGATCTAGCCAAGTTAAATGGGTCAAATATGCTAGTAATGTCACTTGTGTAAGCAAGCCCATCAAGCTAGGAAGATCAAGTAAATTCATCACATCAAACAAGTAGGCGAGCCTAGGAAGCCAAACAAACCAGGCAAGTTGAGTGAGTTGAGTGAGCGGGCGAGTCAAGCGAGCTACTTGGGTGGGCCAAGCTAATTGAGTGAGACAAGTGGGCCAAGCAAGCCAAGCTAGCTAGCCAAGAGTTGGTCAAGCTAAGCAAAGCATCACATCAATCAAACCAGGCACATATATAGATATAGTGTTAGTTAAACTAAGCAAACTAGTTGGGTTGAGCAAGTTGATTGGGTTGATTAGACAAACTTTACAAGCTAGTTAAGCTATGCAAGACAAACAAGATGGTCGAACCAAGTGAGCTAGGCAAGCCTATCAGGTTCATCAAATAGATTGGACTCCCTGAAACAGAATACATTATATAGATCATGTAAGTCAAATTATCTAGAAGAATAAGACGACAAAGGGTTAAACATAGATTGAACCATTTCATTACTTCAATTCTATTATTGCCACCAGTATTACATTTTTGTTCTTTCAAAAATACCCATATAAATTCATAAAAAGAAAAAAATGATAAGAACTATAGCAACTTGTATCACTTCAGATCGCTATCTAACAATAACTAAAACCTTTTTGCATGGTGCAATAAAAAAATTAATGGGATCAAGAAGGCATACCAGATTTTGGCTTTTTTGCAGAAGATGTAATCAATTCTGAAACTTTCTTTTCAGATACCATGTTTATCTTTTTTTCCCCTCTACAAGTTCGCGGATTACTATGTTCTCTAGAAGAACTTTTGGGAAGAACCTTTTTACGAGTTGGCATCATATAACCAACAAAAATAGCTCGGCTTCCACAGATGTAAAAGTATAGCTCAACAATAATTGTGCAGATGAAATATTAACATGTTTCAGAGAACAGCCTTCAATTTTAACAGTTCAAACAGTCTCAACAGGCAGCAATATCCAATCAGTTCAGAAGCTGTCAAAACTACTTAACCAATAAATATTTGGGGGATCAATCACAATCCAAGTGCCGACTTCTCAAACCAGTGCATCTAAGAAACTGAGTACAAGCAGGTTGAAGAGTGGTGACAACATCCGCAGGCCTATGGGAAAAGATTATTCAGTTTCTCTCAAACAAGCATTGGAAAAAATAATCATATGGCATCGGCAAATGTGACCATAGGAACAAAAGTATGACATAAGAAAATTTTCAAAAAAATGTTTTAACCAAATTCATTATTTCACACAAATCCAGAAATTTTGAAAAACAAAATTCAACTATTAGGATTCTTATAGTAGGTCCAATAAGTCGGTAAGTTCTAGTGATGGGTTTGGAATCAAATTACAGACCCTCGATATTAGGATATAGTTAGTGACACCTCAAAAATTAGGGGGAAAAAAAGGTAGGTGTTCCACCGACTGATGTAAGGATACATTGTTGATCCTCCATTATTAGATATCATGTGTAAACCACACTACTTGTATAAGTACAATAAGAAGTTAATCCAATTTTCATAAGTTCCACGGCCATTACTTGGAAAACTAATCCATATTCAGTTTCAACACAGACAATCATAGACAATTCCTGTTAAGTTAATAATAAGGGAAGATAGAAAGAAAAAAAAAGGTTGGATGACAAAGAAATAAAAGAACTAGGGTTATACAGTATAAAACAGAATAAACTGTCACCAGGATTTATTTTTTTAGATACAATAGTATCCGCACCCACTCTATAAAAAATACAAGGATTAAGAGACAAAAAAAAGAAATAGGAAATAATCAGATTAGCTCTCAGATAAAGCTGCATCAAGAGTATGTTAATGCAGGAAACAAAATCTATGCATTTGCCCATATTCAATACAAGTCAAGCAAGAATATATATCAACAACTATCAGTGAGCAACAGCAGTATGGATGATTGAAGGAATATATAATTGCTACTCTGCCTTGCATCAGAAGTAAAATGTGGCAAGGATCATCGTACATGATACTTTTCCCATTCTTGTTCCACATAGCATTTCAAGGTGAGGGTGGTGAAAAAATATTAAGGAAATATATAGATATAGATATATTATATGGCATGCTAAAGTATTTAAGATACATACAATCAAAAAAATTATTGCATATAAATAAAATGTTATTCTACTGCCAAATTCTGTAACAGAAAATATAATAGGGAAAGGCGGAAGTATAAATATTTTGACCATTACATTGTGTCCTTGATAAGAAGAGAGGTTGAGGCAAGGATTAACAAATAATAAAGAAATGATTTTAAAATATGGGCACATCTTCTACTAGTCTTTTAATAAACTTTCTATAAGGTAATATAGGCTAGTAATACATATAATCATCTCACCCTCCTCATCCTGCCTGTATATTTTGATTTTACATCTTGTTTTCATCCCATCAGTATGCCCTGCCTGCCTAATCAATGCAAGTTGAAGGATATCCATAGATAAGTCCTCATTCTTATTATGAATCAAATTTTTATTTAATTAACACAATCTACTTGGAAATATGTCGCATCATCCTAAAACAGTTCTCTACCTAGCAAATGAATAAAGACAAAGGATCATAGTGAACAAAGTGATGCATAGAAGCTAAGAAACATTGTTGTCACCTCTATCGATAGTGAATAGCATTTCTATGATAAATAATGTCATGATAAAGCATGCAACTTTTTCTAACTCTTATCTTGCTATTTAACAAAAGTTTGGTATACACTAACTACTTTTTCTTGCCCAAAACAAATTGCATTTAGTTTAGTTTTGTCTAAAACACAAACTGAAATTAAATTATAACAAGTCATGCTCCAGCTATATCTAAATCCTAATAACATCAAATCATTTGCCCCCTCTGAAACCTAGGCAAATTTTGAATTTTTTTTTTTTGTACTTTATTCACTAGTTGAGAAGGGAAACCTCAGCAATGGACTGTCATTTTTTCATTCATTAGTTGACACTAAATATTGAGGCATGGTCATTCTCAATATAACACAACGTTTGCTACAAATCAAGAAATTCAAAACTTCCTGAGATATACGGATGTATTATCTACACGCATCAGTGGAGCAATATCAGGTCATGGCACAGTTAGCAAGTAGAGTAAAGTGGCAGCAGAGAAGAAGCAACAGACGGATTCCCAGATCACTACACAGCACAGCTGGAAAAGCAAGCAGGTAAAACAAACAAAGGAAAGATATTTATTCCAAAGAATAACAAGAATTACCGCAAGGATCAACCCGAGAAATCACGAAGCTAGGAAAAATACAGCAATTAGAAACGCAGAAAAGCAAGAACTGACCATTCCGTCCGATCCGAAGCAGGAACCAGGCGCGAGCGATCCGAGTCCTAGACTTTCGCGGGGAGGGGAATGGAGATTCGCCTCCCAGGGAGCCGAATCGCGGTCGACGAGGGTTTTGAGGGTTTGAGCAGCGAGACGGACAAGAGAGAGGGGGCAGCGAGGGAGAAGTGAAAATAAAATAAGTAAATATAAATGGCTCTCTTCGTTTTCGAGCAACGCGATAAAGCTCACGTGGGCGTCAAGATCCGCGTCCCAGATGATGTGCGGTAGATCTCCACCCAACTCGAGCGCCGCGTCCGCGTGTCGAGACGGGAATGGAATTCGATGCCCTGCACGCTCTTGCAGAGAGCATTGGAGCGGATCGAGCGGCGGTGGCGATTTGATATGGAAATAGGCCCGCCGGGCTCGTTGACGGTGGGATGCGGAGCGGCGGGGATTTTAAATTTTCGCGTGCCGGAAGACTTAAAATCTGAGCGGGAGAAAAGGGACACGTCGCTGTCTCCTGATCGAGATCCTGACCGTTGATCCGAATCTATATCAATGTCGGTAAGCGTCGATGCAATGTAAAGAACAAATTGTCTTCGTGTTCCGTTGGTTTTCTTGTTTTAAGCAATGCATTTTAATAATAGAAAAAACATTTAAAATTGATTTTTAAAACATGCCAAACAAGGCTTTTTTATGAGCTCGGTACTTTTGTTTAGTTAAGAAAGGGAAAATGTCTTAGTAAAGAAAAAGGGTAAAGTATACATCGAAAGAAATGTTAAACATTTCCTAATCCTAAAAATTATGCATGTTTAATGTGTTTTAAAAGAATTTAAAGGTATTTATTCATGATTTGCTTTTGTTATAATTTGTCCTTTAAGATTGCTCAATGAGACACATCGCTTTATCGAAGACATTTTAGTTATAAATGTGTTTGAATAGATTTGGCAAACTCGAGTTGGATTTCGATAACGAGGGGGCAATTCTCTCTTTTATCTATTGTCGGTGATGGTTAAGGGCTTGTTTGAGAGGAGATGAGGGAAGGAGAAATGAGGGTAAATAAAGGGAGGAGAATTTTTATCTTTGTTTGGGAAGGAGTGAGGAAAGAGGAGAGAATGGTAGCCAAAGGGAAATGTTAACTAGTCATACCTATGGAGAAGGTGAAATTCATTACACTCCAAATCAGGGTGTAAGTGAGGGGAAGGTTAAATTTTTTTTTCTTCCCATTTTATCCCTCTTAGAAATATTATTTATTTTTAATCCTTTTAGTTTTGGCCAAAAAACAACGTTCCCTCTTCCTCTCGCTCTTGCTCTCGCCGTTGAAGACAAACCTCTCCGAGCTCCAGCCATTTCATTTTTTTCATTATATTTGTGAGTTGGATTTCTCTTCCATTACTCCAATACTCCAATGTAAGTTGTTTTTCCTCTTTGCTTTTTTCTTTTTCTTTGTCGTTTCTGGATTTTGAATCTGTGGATGAATGGATTTTTCGTTTCTGGATTTTGAAGCTGTCCTTTGTTGGATGAATCAATTTTGTTGATTTTTCTTTTCGTTTTTTTTTGTTTCTTCACTGAAATCATTCTTTTTTTCGTTTCTTCACTGAATCTGTGGTCATTTGTTTAACTTATAATTTATTTTGATTTTGTTTATTTGATTATAGATGGATGATCAAAATGATAAATGCAATAATTTCATTAAGTTGCATCGTATGCATCAACTCGCATCGACCCAAGTTGTTTGTTTGGTTGTGGCTTGGTATGTTTAAAATAGGAACAAATCAAATAGTCAAATTCCTCACGTGATACAGTTAGAAGGAGAATATATACGAAATGAATTAATGACAAAACTACTGACTAATGATCAATGTCGTAGTATAATTAGAATGAGTCCTTCTGCATTTGTGAGATTGTGTAATCTTTTAGTCAAAAAAGGCGGTTTGCGACCTACAACAATGATCACTGTGGAAGAACAAGTAGCAAAATCACTCTATTTGCTAGCCCATAATGTTACAAATCGTGAACTTAGCTTCTTTTTCTATCGATCAGGAGAAACAGTGAATCGTCATTTCCATAATATTTTAAGAGCCATAATAGAGTTGGAGGATAAATTTCTCAAACAACCGGATGGGTCAGAAATTCCTACAGAAATCTACAATAGCAATCGATTCTACCCATTTTTTAAGGTGAAAATATTATTCTTATATTTTATCTAGTATAAATTCATGTATACATGTTCATAATTATTAATAATTTAGGCATGATTATATCAGGATTGTATTGGAGCGATAGATGGAACACATATTCGTGTTAGAGTTTCTCCCTATGATGCCCCAAAGTTTCGTGGTAGAAAGGATTTTCCAACACAAAATGTTTTAGCAGCATGTACATTTGATTTGAAAATCACTTATGTTTTAACCGGGTGGGAAGGAACAACTTCTGATTCAAGAGTACTAAAAAATGCATTATCCAAACAAGATTGTCTTAAAATTCTTGAAGGTAAATTAAATGACATATATTGTAATTAGATTTTCTCACTTTTACATTTTGATAACATATAATTTTTTTTAGGAAAATACTATCTTGTTGATGCTGGATTCATGTTGAAAAGCGGTCTTATTACACCATATCGAGGAGAACGTTATCATTTGAAAGAATATAGCCACAATCCACCACGAAATGCTCAGGAATTTTTAACCTTTGACATTTTTCTTTGCGCAATGCAATTGAAAAAGCTTTTGGAGTTCTTAAGAAAATATTTCCTATTATAGGAAGTTCGACAGAGCCAAATTATGGCATTGAAACTCAAAAAGAAATTACCCTCTGTTGTTACATTTTACATAATTACTTGATTAATATTGATCCATATGAGGGATTGCTTACCGAGGTTGATGTTGAACTTAGTAATAATAGTGAATATCAAAAGGAAAATCATAGTAATAGGGGTGACCATGAAGAGGCAAGGAAGGGTGAATTGCTTAGGAATTCCATAGTCGCGGCTACGTGGTTAGATTATAATATGTGATATTTATATTTTTTTATTTATCTTGCAGTTTTGGATAAATTCTCTTGTATTTAGATGATTGTGAATGGTGTCATTTTAATTTATTATGTTACTTGGATTTTATATCATATAATTGTTTATGTGATTGTGTTTTAAGTGTTACTATTTTTTTTTTTAAGGATGACTAAAAAGAAGGATTTGCAAAGTGAATATGCAAGTGCAAGCAAGGGGAATAATTATTGTTGTTGGAATAAAGCAATGGATGATGTTCTTATTGATGCATATTTGAATCAACATAATATAGGCAACAGGGTTGATGGAACCTTTACTACACATGCATATGAAAATATTCTAAATAAATTGAAAGTAAAATTTCCCGACAGACCTATTGATAAGGAGAAGATTCAAAGTCGTATGAAACATATTAAAAGAGGTTGGTTTTCATGTTATGATTTATTCAAGAATGGTATGAGTGGTTTTGCATGGGATCCTACTACAGAAACATTCATTGCTGAACCTGAAGTTTGCCAACAATAATTGAGGTGAGTTTTGTAATATGCATTTGAAAATTATATTTTATTTTCTCTTGTGATATTATCTATAAATGAATATTTGATGCAATTGTATTGTAACTTGTAAATAAAACCAAAAGCTATCGAATGGAAGAACAAGCCTATTTGAAATTATGAGAAGTTAGTTCAATTATATGGGAAAGATAGAGCTACAGGTCAATATGCTGAAACTGCATCAGAAATGCGAAAGAGAAAAGCAGACATGGAAATGGAGAATAATATCGGTGGAAATAATTTTTAAAGCATTGATGAAGTTGAATTTATGATATCTCAACAAGAAATCTATTTGGACAATTCATATACAGTTAATGAAGATGCCAACTTCCGACTAGTGGTTTTGCACCAACTAAATCTCAATCAAACTCTTTTGTTGGAGTATCATTCAATAACAAGAGGGCAAAGAAAGGTAAAGTTGATGATGATAGTATAAGCAATGCAATTGAACAAGTAGCTCAAGCCATTGTGAGTTCAACAGCTGAAATGGTTAAGTCAAATGAACTTCCTATTTCTGAAAATGAAGTGTGGAATTTGTTAAGTCAATTAGGCATTGGGCAACATAAATTTTCCACATGTTATTTGTATCTTGTTCAACACCCGAAGATGTTGAGAGCTTTACTTAGATGTCCTCATGAATATCACAAAAACTTGTTATTCCAAATGATGGATGAAGAGAATCCACCACATGATTAGTTTGTTGTTTGTTATGTGGTATACACAATGGAAAAATTTGTTTGGATGTTATAAATCATGTTTTTGGATGATAGGTACTTGGATGATTTTGTTTGGAGGCTACATATTATGTATTTGGATGATATGTACTTGGATGATTTTGGATATTTGTTAGACTATTATGTATTTGGATGATATGTATTTGAAGTTTGTTGCTTGATGATTGAATATACTTTGTTCTTATTATGGTATGGATATTATTTTATTCTTATGATGGTGGAATTTATATACTTTGTTCTTATTATGGTATGGATATTATTTTATTCTTATGATGGTGGAATTTATATACTTTGTTCTTATTATGGTGGAATAGATATATTTTGTACTGATGTAAATTGGTATACTTTATACTCTGCTTAGATTGATATTTTATGTAGACAAATCTGGCTACCTAGAAATTCATGCTTTTTGTCCATTATCTTGTCTGCAGTTTATCCAAATATCTCATAATAAATATAATATCATGATTCATATGTCCAATAAACTTTTTTAAACGATAAAACTTTTTTTTTACATGTTAAATGTAACGCCCGCCCTTATCTGCTCTCAGGGCGGCGCTACTTTTTTTTTTCTTATAACATAACATATATGGATCATTTCTCCTTCTACATACTTAAACATGTTATCATGGCTTAAACCTTCTTTTATACATGCATCACATATCATATTCATAATTAGCATGTTATCTCATCTTATCTCATTTTATAACATGCATAACATCAAGATTCATCCATGAGTTCTAACATACCAAACTTTCATAAGTAATTGAACAGTAACATAACTAAGCAACATTCAACATGGTACTAATAAATCATAGGTCTTATAAGCGGAAGCACATGTCTTAAGGTGTTCACTGAGCATATAAATATAAGCAGATAGTAATAGGGTCTCTTTCCACCAGGCCACTATCACACACACTTGGCCCCTCCTGCTACTTCCTCTTAGTTCATGTTTCCTTTATCTGCAGTATATGAACAACATAAACTATAAGCCTATAGCTTAGTAAGATTCTTGCCTACTCACAAAAGCCACAAACTTCATCAAACAATTAGAAAACAGGAGCATACTAGCAAAAATAACATAAGTATTTCATAACAACACTATTCATCAACATACCAACGTAATGAAAACATAAGCATGACATACAATTTACATAAGCATGCTAAACATAATTAACTCTAAGCAAGGCATAAATTAAACATAAGCATTCATAATTACATAAATCCTAAACATGCATCAAAGACATAATCATAAGTATTCTTAAACTTGAACATAAGCATTCATAATTACATAAATCCTAAACATGCATCAAAGACATAATCATAAGCATTCTTAAACTTGAACATAAGCATTCATAATTACATAAATCCTAAACATGCATCAAAGACATAATCATAAGCATTCTTAAACTTGAACATAAACATTCATAATTTCATAAATCCTAAACATGCATCAAAGACATAATCATAAGCATTCTTAAACTTGAACATAAGCATTCATAATTTCATAAAGGTCTTTTCTTTTCAAAACATATACATATAGATACTTCAACATAATCATAACTTGCATGGGGGGCCCCAGGTTAAGTACCACATAATGCGCGTTCCCTAATAGGCTGGGGTAGCGAGCCACCAGACCTACTAGAGCAAGACCTCTTACGTCTTACCAGGGCAAGACCTCTTACGTCTTCTTATGTCCCTATGGATTTGATTAACGACCACCTGACGGGTCGGGTACTTAACCTCTTACAAAGTAAAATACTTAATTCCTTTCTTTCTTGTCTCATCATAAGGAGAGCTCTTAATCCCTACTTGAAAGGGAAGCATCTCCATCTTATCTTATCATAAGGAGAGCTCTTAATCCCTACTTGAAAGGGAAGCATCTCCATCTTATCTTATCATAAAGAGAGCTCTTAATCCCTACTTGAAAGGGAAGCATCTCCATCTTAGACATTTCATAGCATACATGCATTCATAACATAAGAGTACCCTAAAGGGGTCCTAAAGCATAAACATGTTTATCACCTAAGCATAATTCATAGACATATTCATGGCATATTACATCATAAAACATGTTCATCACATAGGCATATTTCATGGCATATTACATCATAAAACATGTTCATCACATAGGCATATTTCATGGCATATTACATCATAAACATGTTCATCACATAGGCATATTTCATAAACATATTTCTTGGCATATTAAATCATAAAACATGTTCACCACATAGGCATATTTCATAAAGCCCATTTCTTGGCATATTAAATCATAAAACTTGTTCATCACATAGGCATATTAAAGTCATCCACCTAACATAACTTCATAAGGGGGTGTTTTCATGAAACCCTAACCCTAAACCCAAGGTTGGCCGAAACATATAGGGGCACAAAGCTTGGATTTTTGTCCCCTAAATTCATTCATGTAGGCATATATCATAACATAACTTCATAAGGGGTATTTTCATGAAACCCTAACCCTAAAACCATTGGTGGCCGAAACATATAGGGGCACAAAGCTTGGATTTTTGTCACCTAAATTCATTCATGTAGGCATATATCATAACATAACTTTATAAGGGGTATTTTCATGAAACCCTAACCCTAAACCCATTGGTTGGCCGAAACATGTAGGGCCATTATCTTGGATTGTCGACACCTAAAAATCCTACTTGAAGCATACCATCTATGAACATAACCTTAGAATCAAGTTCATGCAACCCTAACCCCAAAAGCTTGGGTTGGCCGAAACATGTAGGGCTATAATCTTTGGACTTTTGACACCTAAAGATTCCTACTTGAAGCATACAACCTATAAAAATTTCCCTAGTAGCATTTTCATGAATCCTAGCCCAAAAACTTAGTTGGCCGAAACATATAGGGCTACAAACTTCATATTTCTTTCATGTAACCTATCCTACAAAACTAATATATTGCAGGTGAGGGAATCTTACATCCTTCGCTTGCTTTTAGTGGGTAGTTGACCTTATGGAAGCCAAGAACTAGCTTCTCCTTGCTTGGATGGGGTTCGCCCAAAGGTGAAAATGGAGAGGGGGAGAGATGGTTTTCGGTGAGGAAGAAGAAGGGAAGAAGAAGTGGCCAAGTGGAAACTTCCTTCTTCTTTATAAAGGGAGGAAGAGAAGTTTCTCTTCTCTTTTCCATGCCCCTTCATTTACCCTCATCACACTTATCTATAATTTCCCCTCTTCTTCTAATGATCTAATCCTAGTGGGCTTCTGGTTAGTGGGTGCATCTATAGGGCTTGACTATCTCTAGAGGTTTAGGGTTCAATTCCTAGGCCTTGCATCTCTTTTTGGCTATTTTCTTTTATTTTTCGAAGAAAAGCCCACATCAAGCCCATTATCGTAAAGCCAAAAACTCTCGTAAAATTGCTAGAAATTTTACGGGCGTTACATTAAATGAGGTCTTGCATTTTTTGTTGCAATGTTATTGAGGGTATTTTTGTAACTTTATATATTTAACTTTCATTCCCCTTCCTTTCCTCCCAAACAAGGTAATACATATTACGTTAATGAACTCTCCCTTCCTCCCAAACAAAGGGAAAGTATATATTTTCCCTCCCCTCCCTTCCCCTCCCTTCCCCTCGCTTCCCCTCCCTTTTCTTTCCATTACTTACACTTTCCTCACCTCCTCCCAAACAAGGCCTAAGGGGTAGGTTGAAAATTGCCAACGATGATTCAAGAATATCGCGGAGAGTTTGGGAGTAATCAATGAACACTTAATAGTCGCCGACAAAGAGCTTTAGAATAATCCATGACTTTATCAAGGACTCAAAAGTTTTAAGTTGTATGTTTTGTGTCATTAAAGGGAGTTTAAACATGGCATGAGTTTACAAAAAACTTATTAAAAATTAGTTTCAATCCTATGCTATATCTTCTCAAGATGACTTTACCATCGACTTTAATTAAATTATGAAATATAAAAAACCGTCGAATAGAAGAAAATTAAGATATAAAGAAAAACAAATCGTAGAAATTAAAAAAATAAAGAAATAAGAAAACAAAAGAAAGTACTTTTCAAAATTGTGTTGATATTTTTAAGTATTTTACATTAATTATAAAAGTAAAATGAATGTTATCGTACACAATTAATCTGTGAACAATCATGAGTACCTCTATTATTCATCGTCTAATCCCTTAGAGTTCAAGTATTACCCTATAGTGCTTACCCGATCGGAAGTCGTGTTTCTCACTCAGATGCGCAAAGAGATACTTAGGCGATGCGGTGCTCGAGTGCACTGAGGAACTCGAGGATCGGGCGAGACGTGGAACTCAGACACAAAGGTGCTCGGGCCCAATGAGAAATCTAGAGTCGTGTGAGCGGTACTCTGGCACATAGTGCTCGAGCGCCTAGTGGTGCTCAGTGTTACTGGTGCTCGGGAGTTTCTCTAGTGTGTGCTCTAGAAAGCCCTGATTCCCAGTCGAGAGTACTCCATAATAGCAAGCAGTGCTCAACGAGTACTCCGCAACGCTCAAGAGTACTCGATAATGAAATTGGCAGTGCTCTAGAGTCCCCGAGAAAGCTCGGCAGGGCTCAGTTGTGCTTGGCTCAAAGTATTTTAGAAGAGTCAGGGAGCTCTGGGTACTTGGGAAGACCCAAGGTGCTCGAGAGCTCGAGATGCTGATCATGTGCATAAATTCTTGGGTACTCGGGAAGAGCAGAGGAGCTCGGGAGCTCAGCACGAGCAAGATGCCTGGTGCTTGAGGTTGATGAGGATCTCGAGAGCTCGACACGAGTAAAGGTGCTTAGGTTGCACTAAGTTGCTCATCACGAGTGTTAATTTGAATTTGACCCAGAGAATGAGAGTAGTCCACTTGGTTCAGGTCTAAGCCGGGTGTCTTAGAGAAAACAAAGAGATCTAACTCTGAGATGTGTGACAAAAAGATGCTAGTGTTTAGTGACAAGAAGATTCTTAAAGTGACACGTAGGTTTACCGAGGGTATAATAGTACATGTGATTATTTATGTACCGCATCTTAATTTGAATAGTGAGATGTAATTTTAGATTGTGGTGTATGACGTCTGTTAATTCATACGCTCGTCTTGGAATTTGTATTCAAGTCATTTTGAATTTTGATGATGAGTAGGGTATACAAAGTAGAGATAATAAGCATCATATATCACTTATGTCTCTTTATTTCGTGTGACAGAGATATGACTATGACAAAAAGTGTCATATTAGATCTCATGAAGGGAAACAAGTTGAACGATTACAACTATGACATTTTGTTGGTGGTGGGCTTACATGGGATTATCGTAATCGTCCGATTGTGTCGTATTGATTCGAACTTGATTAAGTTATCTATTTATTGGTTTGCGAGTTTCAGTTATTTGATGTGGGATTTAATATGTAGAACTCATTATAAAAAGGATCCGTTATTGATGGTGGGTCAATAACGGAATGACCCGTTCTCTATATATAAGGCATGGTCCTTGTAGGGGTTGGCATTCTGACAGACTCTCGATATCCTATCGGCTAGGGTTTATAGCACCATCACTCCAGATCCCTACGGAAGACCATCCTTTGCATATTCGCAGGAACTCTGGACCGAATCTCACCGACTATAAACGATGGTTGTTCCGTTGCAATCAGGTTATTTTGTTCATGCCATTGGTTTCATTTTATGTTTTTTTTGTTGTTATAGAAATTGATAAAACTAGATCTGATTCGCGAATCTTATTGTATATATTCGATTTTTTTCATACATGCTTAGAATCATGGATTTCCATCAATTGGTATCAGAGCATTGGTTGTTCTATCGATTTCTTTGGCGTTAGGTTGTGTTTTTCGTCGATTTTGCACAAGATTTGGAACTTTTGTCGCAAAATGATGATTATTTGACAAAAATGTAAGTAAATGGCAATCGACTTATGTGCTCAAACTTAGACACAAAATCTTTCTTAGTCAATTAGGCAGTCGACTGTCATAAGTCACCAGTCGACTGGTGAGGCCGAGTTTGCTCACAGAAGGTATTGTAGTCGACTGGTGCAATTGAAATCATCCACAAAAGGTACTCTAGTCGACTGACTCAGTCGACTGATGTCTATCAGTCTCCTGGTGATGAGTGTAGATGAGTTCGAGCACGTTTTGACATAGGAAACTTTCGAAGGTCATAACTTTTCGCTCATGATGAGTTTTGAGGCGTTCTCGATTGTGTTTTGAAGCTCGTTTAGAGCTCTACGTGTATTATAGTAGGGTTAACCCCCTATAACAACTTGTTTCGACCCTTAAAAAAGTCATTTAATACCTTTTCGGAGGCTCCGAAGTTTTGAGTCTGATGTTATGGTCGTTTTTTACAACATAAGACTACTAAAGTACAATTGAGTTTACTAGGTTTTCTAAAGTATCTATTTACACATATGATTCTATTTCAAACTAATAATTATCACCAAAGTTAGAACTATTATGGAAGCTTAGAACATACTGTGTAGATAGATGTATGTATATACTAGATGTAATTCGCCAAAAGGAAAGTTATGTTTATGCTAGACATATGTTAAGAATGATTTACATATAAAAAATATATTTTATGGATAAATTTTATTGATCATGTGCACAAGATGTCGACCCAAAGGAAGACATTTTGTGTAGCATATTAATAGCTTAATAAATTCTGTTGATCATACGTACAAAAATATCAGTCCAAAGGAAGGTATTTTGTGCGGTGGATCAAAAGGTTGATAAATTATGTTATAGATCATACACGCAGGGTGTCACCCCAAAGGAAGACATTTTGTGTGGTAGGTCAAGGGTTTGTAAACCATAGACTCAGACAAATATAGCTTATATAAGGGATAATTTAGTTATACATATTATGTGTCACCCCAAAGGAAGACACATGATATGACCAACAAAAATTATCATGAGCTATAATTTAGAGAGCACCTCTAATAAGTTACAATGCAGTCCAAAGACTAAGTGTAATGTTATACTTGGTATCTCATTTAACATGTATATTATACATATTATCAATGATTATTATCTTTTTATGTTCTTGGCATTATATAATATTCTTGTATTTTTTTTCTTTTTTATTCAGTGAACTCAATAACTGCCCACATAGCAAACATTCTTACACTCACGGGTACTAACTTTAACCAGTGGAAAGAATATGTAATAGTGGTCTTGGGATGCATGGGCTTAGACTATGCATTAAGATATGATTGTCATGCACCTCTGACTAGTTCTGGCACGACAGAGGAGAGGACTCAATTTGAACGATGGGAGCACTCTAATCATATGAATCTGAGCATTATGAAGTTATCCATCCCATAATCTATTAGAGACTCTATAACTGAATAAGTGGATGTCAAGGTTTTCTTGAGTCAATTAGCAGATCGATTCACTTTAAGTGAAAAAGGTCGAAACAAACATATTCTTGTCAAAGTTTATTACTATGAGATCTAAAGGAAAGAGAAATGTCAAAGAGTACATTATGGAGATGTTAAATATTGTCACAAAACTTAAAGCACTTAAGCTATAAATGTATGAAAGCATGTTGATGCATTTTGTCTAGTTGTCTCTACCTGCACAGTTCACACCTTCAAGATAAGTTACAACACTTAGAAGGAGCAGTGGGCATTAAATAAGTTTATAGCTCAATGTGTGCAAGAAGAGGAGAGATTGAAGCGGGAGGCATTAGAGAGTGCTAATCTGACATCCAATACTCAGGGCACCAATAATAAAAGGAAGAGAAACAATTTTAAGGGGAAAACAAAGCAAACTGCAAACACAAGAACATTCGGTCAAAGTTGACAAAGGGAACAATATAAGGTGACTGCTTGTTACTTCTGCAAAAAGAATGGTCATGTCAAAAAAGAATGTCCTAAGTATATTAATTGGCGTAATAAGAAAGATAATTTGTACAAGTTGTAAGTCAATTTCAGCTTCCATACATATAGACACTTGGTGGATAGATGTTGGTATACCGACTCACATTAGTGTCTTTATGCAGAATTGCATCCTCTACAGTCGACTACCGTTTGATGGTGAAAGACACATCATTACTCAAGGTAGAAAGCAAGTTGGAGTAGTAGCATTAAGTGTTTTTTGTTTTATGTTTAGTTTAAGGAACTATGTCAATTTGAATTTGGAAAATAATGTATCGTCTTTTAGACGGATATTTATTTATATTTTCTGTTTGAACAAATAAAGTTTTCCTTGTTCATTTAGAAATAAAATTTTCAATATTTTCTAAATTCAACAATTTTCCTTAATTGATAAACTATAAAGTTTTAAAACACTTATATGTTTATGAGCAATAAATATATGCATATTGAAAGTGCGAAGCTTAGCTAACAAGAAATTCATTCGGTAGTTAAAATATTTATCTAAATAACTCTGAAAAGAATTTTTGATTTCCTTAACAAATTCTATACAGAGTATGTTAAAGGAAAATCGATTAACAAATTACTTTTATGAGTATGATATTGTGGTTTAATGTACCATGGATGATATTCATTATGAGAATGATGTGGCTAAGCAAAGGATCCAAACCTTATAGGTTATGATGTGAAGAAGATGATTTATACTTCTTTGCTAAAATCCTTGCTAAAGCACTCATGGTTGCAGTTACCTTTGCAAAAGGGGTTTTCAATAAAGATAGTAATCTAAATCTTATACATCTAGGGTTGTCCAACTATTAGACATTATGAACCTAAAGAAGGAAATTGGACTTAAAGAATTATGAGCTGTCATTTAGTATAATACTTTAATCCACCCCTTGAGATTCTTCAATAAATGCTAAATTTATTTAAAATAGTAGGAGTGTTAAGCTCATGGACGTGTCATTTAAAGAGGAGAGCATTAGCGATCCTACTAAGGATACTATAGTTGTAACTAGCAGGGGTTTGATATTCTGTGTAGAAGTTGCACATCTAATAGAAATAATACACTATGACATCCAACCGCTTTAAACAAAAAATGTCACTAAGTAAATCTACTAGGGAAAGGAGATCCACGTTTTTTGCGTTATCATATTTATCTCCAAGAATATGGAATATGTATATGAGGTTGACATCGAGTTGAAAGATGATTCTTCATCTTTTCAGAATGTAAAATTGTATTCTAACCCTAGAAAATACACTAAAGTCATGAAGGTTGAGTTGAAGTCTATAACTATCAATGACATATAGAAGCTAGTCGAATTGTCTGAAAGAGTGAAATTTATTTGTGGTAAGTGGATATTTAGAACTAAACAAGATTCATAGGACAATGTCGAAAGCACGCCTTGTAACTAAGGGATTTACTCAGTAAGTGAATATAAATTACAAATGAGACTTTCTCATCTATGTCAATGAAAGACTCTATAAGAGTAATCATGACATTGATAACTCACTGCAATTTAAGCTACATTAAATGAACATTACGACTATGTTCTTTAATGGGAACATTAAGGAATCAATGTATATAGTGCATCCATAGAGCTTTGAATCGTGATTCAAAATACTAGTATACAATTTAAATAAGTCCATTTTATGGTTTAAAATTTGACATTTCATTATTAGTACCATAAATCTTGATAAGGAGGTTACCTCATTCAGGTGTGGAAGGAAACTTATCGATCAGTTAAAATATGTCAAGTTCAGTGGAAGTTGAAATGTGTCTCATATATGCATAGGAATGCACACATTCAATTTAGTGTACATTGTAGGAATGTTAGATAAACAATTGAATAAAGCATTGTAAAAGGAGTTATGTAGTATTTTTAATAAATTATTTAAATGCTCACATAGCGAAAATCTGATTGCCTGAAAGTGATTAGATATTAAGACTTCGCATTTTAATGGGTGTCTCGATGGTGAGAGGTTTGCATTAAAAAATATCTTCATGTTGTTAAGAAGAGCTGTCATTTGGAAACACGTCAAACAAATGTTGATAGCCACCTCAATAATGAAAAATGAATTAGTAAATTGTTACAGAGCATCCAATATGGTTACATATTTTATCACATAATAAAGATCATTTGGAGCCTTGATGGCTATTTGGGATCAACTGTGATAATAAAGCTGCGAAATTTTAGGCCAATAACAACTGTAGCATGTCGACGTCATTTTGCATCAACATAAAATGGCAAACAGATAAAAGAAAGAGTTCAGAGTGATCAAAGCTTTGATAGAGCATATTAGGACATACTTTATATCCATTATCAAAGTGGGTTTAAAATGGGAGTTTTTCATATGGATGAAGTACCGATTAAGTGGGAGATTGTATTACTTTATTATCTATAATGCTCTATAATCAAGATACATATATATCTTTATTTCTAATGTGCACACTAAGATAGGAAGATACATGTGTAATTTATTTTTGACACTCTGTATAAAAACATCATGATTTACTAATGTAGTTATCATATGGTGATTGTAAATGTGATGTATGACTCTATTTTTGACTCATGAAGTTTGGATCATGGTTTGCTAATGCGGTTTGACATATGATGCTTGTGGTTTAGCATACGGTGCTTACAAACGTGATCATGACCATATTCTGAGTCATAAGAAAGATCATTTGGGAATTGACATGTGTAGATCATATTTCATGCAATTCTCATGTTGCACATCCACATTTGATATATGTCATCGATGACATTGGTATTGTGATTACTGATGGGTCATGCTATTGATTACATATACGGAGTAACATCGATCACTTTAGTCCTATACCAATGAAGTTGATGGATCAGATTGATTTAGTTCATTATGACATAGTGAGCTCAACTAAAAAATTTCGCATATATGTTACATTCAGAAATTCATGTAACCCAAGTGGGAGATTGTTGGCGGTGAACTTACATGTGATTATCATAATTGTCCGATTGTGCTATATTGATTCGAACTCGATTAAATGATCTACTTATTGGTTTGCAGGTTTCAGTTATTTGATGTGAGATTTAATGTGTATAACCTGTTATAAAAAAGATCGGTTATTGATGATGGGTCGATAACAGATATAACCCGTTTTCTATATATAGGGCATGGTCCCTGTAGGGGCTGACATTTTGACAGACTCTCGACATCCTATCGGCTAGGGTTTATGGCGTCGTCACTTCAGAACCCTAAGAAAGACTATCCTTTGTATCTTCGCAGGAACTCTAGTCCGAATCTCGCTGACTTTCCATAAAAAGATTATCGAGTTCTTGTTCAGATTCGATCTATCTTTTGCATATTCGTAGAAACTTTGGACCGAATCTGAACAAGACCTCGACAATCTTTTTTATGGAAATATTGAATTCACCAAGGAAGCTATTTAACATGATGTTTTGTCATATATGTTTGGTGGGATGAAATTTATATATTTTTATAATAAATTATCTACTTTGGATTTAAATTTTTATAAATTTATTTTCAAATTTTATAGTAAAAAAGTCTTATATTAATTGAGATATCTTATCTAATTTCCTACCAATTCTTTTCTTTCGATTGTTTGATCTTCTTGACCCAACTAAATTTCTTATTTGGTATCTGATTCTTTTGATTTGGACATGAGAGCCCTCACTTCTTTCGTTCAAGACTCATAGAATCTTCATTTGGACTATTGACTCTGATATCACTTTAAAATTAATATATCTCTATAATTATATGATATTGTTCATTTTGAACTTAGATCCTCATGCATTTGTTTGTTTAGACTTTATTCAAAAATGTCTCATATCTTTTTTCTCTTACAAATTCATGATTTTTTTTATATTTTATTAATATGAGATTTTCATTGTACTTTCAATAATTTCAATAATACAGTAGTGTAAAAAGCTTTAGGGCTCCTTAGATGGAGTTGAGACTGTTCGCCGCTTTGACTTTTAATTTCATTAGGCACCATGTTACTATGTTAACTACCAATTTATGGATTTTTTGTTATTGTTCAAAATAAAACTGGACTCAGTGCAATGATAAAAGGTGAATAATTTTTCAAATAATGAGGATTTGATTTTTCCCATAGACATATCAAACAATCATAATGTTTGAATTACCCGTGATGTTGAATTGTCCGTTTAAATTTATTTGTATTTTTTGAATTTACTATGACCGATGGAATTTTTTTATAGAATCGAACCGATCATCTTCGAGATTAGTCGAATTACAAAATTTGAATACTTGAATTATAAAAAAAGAAATTGAATAAATTATAAATTTTCCTCTAGACTTCGAACATTCAATTGTTTAAAACATCCATCTCAAAACTATTCCATTCCAGATCAATATAAATTTTCCTTGTCAGACACAATTAATACAATAACTAGAGTTGTCAAACGGGGCACCCCTGTTAGTAATATATGAGAGATGTCCTAAGGCAATCGCCTTATGTATGAACCATTTATATGATAAATGAAGATTCACTATTTGAATATACATGATTTCATGTATTTGATTGGATCTTAAACTCATTTACTGAATATCCGTGATACGAATCACAACATGAGAGAATTTGTGATTGGATCACAACTAGTGAGTATCTCTACATGTGTAATTGTGATGTATCGAAATTATCCCCAGTCGATGAATTGATGGATTTGGACACCATTGATTCTGTCGAGACTAGCACGAGGTATACTCCTTGGTGTATCCAAGCAGCTGATTCTCACTGGTTGGAGACATTGTGATGTCCGGAGTTAATCGTGGATGCTAGTTATGGTAACTAGTTCATTGGAGTGACCAACCGTAAGACTTCATATGGTTCTCTGCATATATAGATATGTCAATGAAGTTCTTACTGTAGCTTAAGTGCAATGTTCCTTTGACTTGCGGTATTCAAGTCATCTTGATCATAAAGATTTATGCTTTGACATCTTAAGCAAGCATCTCCGAGGAGATGTGGACCCGGGATGATTGAGTATAAGTCGAAGTGATCGAAGGTGTTTGAATAGCCTATAAAGAATTCACCACTCCTTGCGAGGAGATGTATACCCATGGTCTCTCATCGGATTGTTACTAAAGTCTTTGGCCAAAGCATTACATGTTTAGAGTAAGGTACTCTTCGATACATGTGCAGTAACTAGAATCCGTAGGACGAGGAAATGATACTTGGGCTAGGTGTGACGTAGTCAGCCTAGTGGGGACTGACATTATAGACCATGTCCTGAACCAAGTGGGTATAAGATGAGTGAAGGGAATGGGGCACGATTCATTCGAGTTGCTGAAGAGTTTCAGAAATAGTTCTGGATCAACCGTTGATCTTTTCGGTTAATTGGGGATCATGATGTACTACTAGGTGCCACTCATGATCGTTCTATAATTAATGATTAATTATAGACGGCCAATATAAACCGAGAACCTATTTGGTCATACGCACAACGAGCGTAATCCGAATGATTTAAAACGAGCTTGAGAATGAGATTCTCAGACCGAGAGAAACTAAGTTTGGTTGGACCAAACAAGAAGCGAGCATGAAATCGTTTCAGTCGCAATGGAAGCTTGGATGAGCCGTGTCTTATGAAGACATAATGGATGAACCAAAATGGTTTGGTTCTAATCCAATGGAGGAGAATAAACCAAAGGGTTTGGTTTATTTTAAACGAATGAACCAAAGTTGGTTCGGTTCGTTTTAACTTAAAATAAACCATCATGGTTTGGTTTATTTTAACTTATATTAATGAAGCGGGTTAACGGGCCTTATGGTTATGATCTAATAACCATTAAGAGAATTAGTTCTCTATAAAAGAGGGCTTAAGGGTTTGTTAAGCCCTAATAAAAAAAGCCCTAACCTAGAGTTGCCGCCCACCTCCTCCCCTTTGAAGAAGTCGGCGCCAACCCTAGTGTCGCCGCCCACCTCCTCCAAACGGTGACCAACTGCTGTCGTCTTCTCCACTTGCCGGCGTCGAGCTGCTACCGGAGGAGCTTCGGTGATCTCCCTTGGGTTCGGTAATAGGGTAAGCTTCCACCTTTCCTTTTTGGCCCACCCTTACTCCTCCACCAAAGCTGTCCAGTTTTCTGGACAGCTTGTTTTCCTCTCGTCGGAGCGTCGTTTGGACGACGTTTGGAGCTCCGACAGCGGTAGTCTTGCCGGGGATTCGATCTCCGGTAATCCTCATAGGTGGAGGACGAAGGATTCGTCAAACGGTTGATGAATACCTCTCCGGAGAAGCGAGTTTTGAGGACTCGGTTTTGGATCCGAATTTGGATTCGGATCGTGATCTTCTCTCGATCACATCGTCTTCAACACGAGGCTAGTAACCCGTACGAAGATGAGGCTCGTGACTTGGTGAATTCATCCCGAAGATACTCGGTGTGGATACGGATAGAGACGATTCTAGTGAGGATCGTTCTGGTTGATGTCTTTCCCACTACACGTGATACGTAAGGTATACGTAGTTAAATTTTCTTTTATTACAAAATTTAAATTTACGATTATGTCTACACATGTTGTACTATGCATGTGTGTGATATGTGTGTTGTAATAAATTATATTTATTATTTTATTCCTTCCGCTGTGCACATGTTTACGAAACATGTTCGAACACACTCGCCGTGGTGCCGGAAACCCAATAGTGGTATCAGAGCCCAGGTTGTGTTTCGACATAATCGTAAAATTGTTTTGCGATAGTCATAATGATATTTCTGGAAATTTTCTACTTTTAGAAAGTTAGAAGTATTTATGGAAATTTTTCAATTTTGAAAAGTCTAGAAGTATTTATGGAAATCTTCCACTTTTGGAAAGTTGGAAGTATTTATGGAAATTGATATTTTCCATAAATAAAATATTTGATTAGATTTTGGAAATTTGTTTCCTAATTTAATCATGATTTGATTTGGGAAATCAAATCTTAAAAATATTTTATTTCCATAAGTAGTTTTGATGATTTAGGAAATTGGTTTCCTAAATTGACTTTCCTTAATCAACTATTTCCACAAATAAAATATGTGATTAGATTTAGAAATTTATTTCCTAATTTAATCATGATTTGATTTGGAGAATCAAATCTTAAACATATTTTATTTCCATAAATAGTTATGACATATAAGGAAATATTGTACATGACATAATTGTATGTCATGTAATTGCATTAGATGCATATCATTATGTCATGCGTGTCGTGACATGTAGATGTATGTCATGTATGTCATGCCATGTAGATAATAGTTATTTGCATGCAAAGAGGATGAGACATAAAAACTCTAACTCAATATTAAAGCCTACACCTTCCATTAATATGGTTAGAACCAGAGTTCCGTTTCTTGTTCGGGTTGTTGGACTCTCTCCAAGCCCGACTCGAACCTGAACATGTTCAAACCATGGAATAGTTTAATACTAATATGGTAAGAGTCAGAGGTCAATCGTTAGCTTTGGTTGTTGGACTCTCTCCAAGCCGAGCTAATTGGTTGAATGCGCTCTAACCATATTAAAACTATTTCTCGATTAATGGGTTGGCTTTAACCTAAAGCATCGGCTTGTTGGACTCTCTCCAAGGTCGATGTAAAGGGAGGTGAAGTTGGGTGCTATGCATATGATGCATACTTGTTAATGTGTTAACAACCCGATGTATGTGTGAATATTCAATTAGTTGATAGCACATTGTGATAGTTGCATATATGTGATATGCAATCGGTATAGTTGATACCTACCATTATAGTTATGAATGACTTGTTGGACTCTCTCCAAGGTTGTTCATATCTATGATGGATATCAGCCCATTCGGAGATGGACCTACGATCTCCCGAAGTGATTTTGGGGTTTTTGAAATTCGAAAAATGAATGAGATTTATAAATGTATATTGATGCATTTTAAAATCATTTTCTCATATATGCTCGTTTTGTATTTCTAGGTCAATCGATTGATCATGACGTCTTTGAATTTGCGCACTATTTTGGATTCAAACAAACTGACTGGGCCTAACTTCCTGGACTGGCTTAGAAACCTAAGAATTGTTCTCAAGGCAGAAAAGCTAGCATATGTCCTTGAAGAGCCTCTTCCCAACCGTCCTAAGGACGATGCAACTCCAGACCAAATGTTGGTCTATCAGAAGCATGTGGCAGATTCTGAGCTGGCGAGTTGCATCATGCTAGCGGTGATGGTACCTGAGTTGCAAAAGCAGCATGAGCATATGGATGCTAATACCATGGTCTTCCATCTTCATGAGTTGTTTGATGAGCAAGCGAGATCCGAAAGGTTCGAAGTCTCCAGGCTCCTCTTCACCACGAAGATGCAAGAAGGTTCATCTGTAGTGCACTTTATGCTAAAGATGAATGGGTACATCGAGCGACTAGCCACCCTTGGGTTTGTGATGGATCATGAATTAAGTATTGACTTAATTCTGCATTGTTTGTCCAAGAGTTTCTCACAATTTGTGATGAACTATCGGATGAACAAATTATAATCCACTATTCCTGAGCTCCTCAATATGCTGAAGACTGTGGAGCCTTCTGTGAAGCATGAGGAGAAGGCGGTTCTGTTAGTTGATTCCTCAAAGAAAGGTTCTAAGAGGAAGGAAAAAGAACATAAGAAAGGGAAGAATAAGAAGGCAAATAAGGCAGAACCAACACAAAAGGGCACTTGCCATCACTGTGGCAAGGAAGGCCACTGGCGAAGAAACTGCAAGATTTATCTTGAGTCCATGAAGAAGAAGAAGGCATCCGATGTCCCATCCTCTTCAGGTATCTTCATTATTGATTGTCATTCTATTTCCTTAGACACTTGGGTATTGGATACTGGGTGTGGCTCACATATATGTAAAGACATACAGGGGCTAAGGAATAGAAGAAGACTCGTCAGAGGGGAGTCAAATTTGCGAGTTGGCAATGGAGCAAAGGTTGCTGCGGTCGCCATCGGAACTTATTTGCTGAAGCTCCCTAGTGGACTAGTCTTGGAACTGGACAATTGCTATTGTGTTCCTTCTCTAATAAAGAACATTGTTTCTATTTCCTACTTAAATAGAAATGATTTTCATTTGACGCTTAGTAACAATTGTTGTTATATAACTTTGAATGACGTACTTTATGGAACTGGAACTTTGAGCAATGACATTTATACGTTGGACGTATCCAGTGACATTTTCAATATCGAATCGAGCAACAAACGTGCTCGAAAGGATAATCAATTAGACTCCTACATGTGACATTGTCGTCTTGGCCATGTAAGCAAGAAATGCATGTCCGAATTACACCGATGTGAAATTCTGGAATCGTTTGAATTGGATTCATACGATACATGCGAATCATACTTAAAAGGCAAGATGACTAAGTTACCTTTTTCAGGAAAAGGTGAACGAGTGGGAGAGTTACTAGGTCTGATACATACTGATGTATGTAGACCTATGTCAACTCAAGCTTTAGGAGGCTATAACTACTTCATTACCTTCACCGATGATCACTCACGGTTTGGGTATGTATTCTTGATGAAACACAAATCTGAAGCCTTTGAAAGGTTCAAAGAATTCAGAAATGAAGTAGAGAAACAACATGACAAGAGTATTAAAATACTTCGATCAGATCGAGGTGGTAAATACTTAAGTCAAGAGTTTCTTGATTATCTAAGAGACAATGGCATATTGTCTCAATGGACTCCGCCATATACACCATAGCATAATGGTGTATCTGAGAGGTATAACCGGACCTTGTTGGACATGGTCAGGTCAATGATGAATCATGCAAATCTTCCCAAGTCTTTTTGAAGCTATGCACTTCAGACAGCTGTTTACTTGTTAAACAGAATGCCAACCAAGGTAGTCTCTACTACTCCATATGAGATATGGAATAGTAAGAAATCTCATGTATCTTACTTGAAGATATGAGGTTGTCCTGTTTATGTGAAGCGGATTGTATCAGACAAATTGGATGCTAAGTCTGATAAATGTCTATTTATTGGATACCCTAAGGAAACAAGGGGTTACCAATTCTATCATCCTGTGGAACAAAAGGTGTTTGTTTTAAGGCATGCTGTGTTTCTAGAGAAAGAGTTTCTCTTGCAAGAAAATAGTGGAAGTGTCGTCGAGCTTGAGGAGGCTCGAGAGACTCAAATAGACATTGATGAGATACCTGGTGAAGCACAACAACCAATAACTCATAGTGATGAGCAATCGGCTGGACCTACTATAACACCACATCTTCGTAGATCCTGAGAGATATGGATTTCTCGTAAGTGAATCGAACGACGTGTTACTCATTGATGATGAGGAGCCTACCAATTATGAAGAAGTGTTGACAAGTTCAGAAAGGGATAAGTGGCTTGAAGCCATGAAGTCGGAAATGGATTCCATGTATGAAAATCAAGTTTGGAACTTGGTTGACCCACCTGAAGGCATCAAGCCTATAGGGTGCAAGTGGGTTTTCAAGAAGAAAACCGACATGGATGGTAATGTGATTACCTATAAAGCTAGATTAGTGGCGAAAGGATATCGTCAAAAATAAGGTGTTGATTATGACGAAACCTATTCGCCTGTAGCTATGCTTAAATCCATTCGGATGCTCTTGGCCATAGCGGCTCATTATGATTATGAGATATGACAGATGGATGTGAAAACAACTTTCCTTAATGGAAATATGCTCGAGGACGTGTATATGATACAACCTAAGGGTTTCACATCGGTTGATAAAATCAAGGTATGCAAATTGCGACGATCCATATATGGATTGAAGCAAGCATCCAGGAGCTGGAATATCCGTTTTGATGAGACAATCAAAAAGTTTGATTTCTCACAAAATCTAGACGAACCTTGTGTGTACAAGAAGGTTAGTGGGAGTGCAGTCGTGTTCCTAGTATTGTATATCGATGACATATTACTTATAGGAAACGATGTTTCAATCTTACAGACAGTTAATGTTTGGTTATCCAAGACATTCTCCATGAAAGACCTGGGAGAAGCAACCTACATCCTCGGGATTAAGATCTATAGAGATAGATCGAAACAGTTGCTTGGTCTTTCGTAGTCTACATATATAGACCGAGTGTTAAAGAGGTTTAGCATGTCGGAATCCAAGAAAGGTTTCCTACCCATCAGGCATGGGGTACACCTTTCGAAGTCTATGTGTCCGCACACAGAAGACGAGAGGATTTGCATGAGTAAGATTCCCTATGCATCCGCAATAGGATCTATCATGTATGCTATGTTATGTACGAGACCCGATGTATCGTATGCTCTGAGTGTCACGAGCAGATACCAGTCTGATCCAGGAATGGATCATTGGGTGGTTGTTAAGACGATCCTTAAGTACTTAAGAAGAACTAAGGATGTGTTCCTAATATATGGAGAAGGGTACATGGTGATACGCGGGTATACGGATGCCAGCTTCCAGACAGACAAGGATGATTCCAGGTCTCAGTCTGGATACATGTTCACCTTGAATGGGGGCGCAGTGAGTTGGAAAAGTTCCAAACAAGACACTGTAGTGGATTCTACCACTGAGGCAGAATACATTGCAGTTTCGGAAGCAGCAAAGGAAGCGGTTTGGATCAAGAAGTTCATTTATGAACTTGGTGTGATTTCAGCCATTGTTGAAGCAATACCGGTCTACTGTGACAACAATGGAGCAATTGCACAGGCGAAAGAGCCAAGGTCTCATCAACGATCCAAACATGTGTTTCGCCGCTATCATCTTATCAGATAGATCATCAGTAGAAAAGAAATACAAATCGAGAAAATCCCCACTGAAAGGAACTTAGCGGATCCTTTGACTAAAGCATTACCTCAAAGTAAGTTTGAGGGTCATGTTAGAGCTTATGGTATTGGATACCATAGCGATTGACATTAGGCCAAGTGAGAGTCTGTTAGTAATATATGAGAGATGTCCTAAGGCAATTGCCTTATGTACGAACCATTTATATGATAAATGAAGATTCACTATTTGAGTATACATGGTTTCATGTATTTGATTGGATCTTAAACTCATTTACTGAATATCCATGTTATGAATCACAGTATGAGAGAATTTGTGATTGTATCACAACTAGTGAGTATCTCTACATGTATAATTATGATGTATCGGAATTATCCCTAGTCAATGAATTGATAGATTTGGACACCATTGATTCTGTCGAGACTAGCACGAGGTATACTCCTTGGTGTATCCAAGCAGCTAATTCTCACTGGCTGGAGACATTGTGATGTCCGGAGTTAATCGTGGATGCTAGTTATGGTAACTAGTTCATTGGAGTGACCAACCGTAAGACTTCATATGGTTCTCTTCATATATAGATATGTCAATGAAGTTCTTACTGTAGCTTAAGTGCGATGTTCTTTTGACTTGCGGTATTCAAGTCATCTTGATCATAAAGACTTATGCTTTGACATCTTAAGCAAGCATCTCCGAGGAGATGTGGACCCGGGATGATTGAGTATAAGTCGAAGTGATCGAAGGTGTTTGAATAGCCTATAAAGGATTCACCACTCCTTGCGAGGAGATGTATACCCATGGCCTCTCGTCGGATTGTTACTAAAGTCTTTGGCCAAAGCATTACATGTTTAGAGTAAGGTACTCTTCGATACATGTGCAGTAACTAGAATCCGTAGGATGAGGAAATGATACTTGGGCTAGGTGTGACGTAGTCAGCCTAGTGGGGACTGACACTATAGACCATGTCCTAAACCAAGTGGGTATAAGATGAGTGAAGGGAATGGGGCACGATTCATTCGAGTTGCTGAAGAGTTTCAGAAATAGTTCTGGATCAACCGTTGATCTTTTCGGTTAATTGGGGATCATGATGTACTACTAGGTGCCACTCATGATCGTTCTATAATTAATGGTTAATTATAGATGACCAACATAAATCGAGAACCTATTTGGTCACACGCACAACGAGCGTAATCCGAATGATTTAAAACGAGCTTGAGAATGAGATTCTCAGACCGAGAGAAACTAAGTTTGGTTGGACCAAACAAGAAGCGAGCATGAAATCGTTTCAGTCGCAATGGAAGCGTGGATGAGCCGTGTCTTATGAAGACATAATGGATGAACCAAAATGGTTTGGTTCTAATCAAATGGAGGAGAATAAACCAAAGGGTTTGATTTATTTTAAACGAATGAACCAAAGTTGGTTCGGTTCGTTTTAACTTAAAATAAACCATCATGGTTTGGTTTATTTTAACTTATATTAATGGAGCGGGTTAACGGGTCTTATGGTTATGATCCAATAATCATTAAGAGAATTAGTTCTCTATAAAAGAGGGCTTAAGGGTTTGTTAAGCCCTAATCAAAAAAGCCCTAACCTAGAGTTGTCGCCCACCTCCTCCCCTTTGAAGAAGTCGGCGCCAACCCTAGTGCCGCCACCCACCTCCTCCAAACGGCGACCAGCTGCTGTCGGAGGAGCTTCGGTGATCTCCCTTGGGTTCGGTAATAAGGTGAGCTTCCACCTTTCCTTTTTGGCCGGCCCTTACTCCTCCACCAAAGCTGTCCAGTTTTCTGGACAGCTTGTTTCCCTCTCGTCGGAGCGTCGTTTGGACGACGTTTGGAACCCCGACAGTGGTAGCCTTGCCGGGGATTCGATCTCCGATAATCCTCATAGGTGGAGGATGATGCGGTGAGGAAAATTCGCTTTACCCCCTTTCGACGCGACAAAGGCACGAAGGGAGCTTTTGGAGGGTTCTCACAGGCCGCAACAGTAAAAATGGATGTAGAAGACGAAGTCAAGAAACGCAAAACCACCCAAACAGACAGCGAAAACTAGAACACAAGATATAACGTGGTTCGGAATGAGTATTCCTACTCCACGGAGGTGAGCTCTCTCACCGGGGACAATGCCCAAGCACTTTCCACTATGAATGCCCTCATTTACGGAAAGGAAACTTCCCGAGGCGGAGGAGAAAACCTCTTACAGTTGGGTTACAAATACAAGAAAGAGTACGTGCGACTCGAGATCAAGGTCGCTGCTCTTCTTCTCCGGCGAAGTGATGACAGCTCTCCTCCTTCTCCTCCTGTGTCTTCGTTTCGTGTCCAGTGGAATGATTGTGGATCCCCTTCTTTTCTCCTCTCTTTACCTTTTATCCTCCTCCTCTGATCCATCACTATCTCGCGGGCTGTCCTCATCGTACACGTGACCACCATGTCCACCTGGAGAATAATTACATTGCAGTGCAGGAAGGCTCCTCGGAATCTTCTGTGGGGACCTCTCTTTCTGTTACATATCACTCACTCATTCCTATTCCAGGAAACTAGGTTAGCCCGTCCCCCTCAACCATCTACTTCTGGTAAAACTAACGTAGGTCTCCAGCTCACGGATAGTATAGCCTTAAGGCTCATTTGACCGGACCGATTCTCATCCGCCCCATATGTCTTTGGGCTTATTTGGTCGAACCAATTCTTATCCACCCTGTCTGTCTTTAGGCTTATGTGGCCGAACCGATTCTCATCCGCCCCGTCTGTCTTTAGGCTTATTTGGCAGAACCGATTCTTATCCGCCCCGTCTGTCTTTAGGCTTATGTGACCGAACCGATTCTCATCCGCCCCGTCCGTCTTTAGGTTTATTTGGTCGAACCGATTCTTATCTGCACCGTCTGTCTTTAGACTTATGTGACCAAACCGATTCTTATCCGCCCCGTCTGTCTTTAGGCTTATGTGACCGAACCGATTCTTATCCGCCCCATTGGCCTTCTAGGCTTATTTGGCCGAACCGATTCTCTTTCGCCCCGTCGGCCTATTTCCCAACGAAGTACCCTCGCTAACTTTCCCGTATCAATTATTTCAGGCACTTGCGCCCGACCCGTTCCTCTCTTTTCCTTCCACTGAACCCTCTAATTAGTTCGGGTAGCACCTTGCCTATGAGCTCTTCATAAAGAAGAGGTAATGACGGTATCATTAGTCAATCCCAAAAAATAGTCAAGCGAAGTTATAAGCTTGACTTTCCCACTATATAAGGTTCCTACTCCCTCCTTGGCCTTACTAATTCAAATTTACTCCTCCCTTAAAGCTTTACAGTATATACCTGAGGCAGCCTAATAGGCCCCGCTCCTCTTTTTTCTCCTGTAATTGAACCGTCACGAAAAACCCTATATAAACCTCCGTCTTTTCCTTTTAGGTATTACTTAGCGTGTCCAGCAATCCTGTCCCTTTCACTTCTTCTCTCCTGCGACTTTCACCGGCGGCGTTCCAGCAACCCAACCCTCTCCTTCTTATACGTTCTTCTTCCCAACCTCCAAGTAAGTGCTCTGTCCTGCTTTATACCTATGACCCCTAAGACCATCCCTTCCCCTGCGTGGTATGAGCATACCATAACCCAACTAGACCGCGACCACTATTTCTGTAATCTTAAGGACAGGTTTATAGATCCTTCCTTAAAGTGCTGCTTTACGACCAAAATGCATCGACCAAACCGTCCTCCTCTTGGTCTGACTTGCTTCTTCTCTGAACAGTTTCTTAACGGCCTATCCTTACCAGCACCGGCTATCTATTTAGACCTTTTAGACTTCTATGGGTTACCCCTGAACCAATTCACCCCCAACTCTTTTCAAATTCTGTCGGGAGCACATATAGTGTTTCAACACCTAAACCTCTCCCTAACCCCTGAAATATTTCATTGCTTCTTTCAATTGAAATCTTCTAAGGCAGGTCTCTTTTATCTATCTAGCCACCCAGACTGCCAATTCTTAGTGAATTTGCCTACTTCCCATAAGGGATGGGAAGAATTATACTTTTTTGTACAACTTCCGTCATCTTTACCTTATTCCGATACCTGGAAGGTAGACCTTCCCGAGCTGCCTTCCTTTCGAGAAATGAGGATCAAATGCCCTTTCCCGGAGGTTTATAGAATATTAGGAGAGTCACACTACTGTTCGAACCATCTAATAAAGACTCCCCTTTTAAGACACTTTGGACTATCCCCTCTCCCTTCGACGACCTCAATTGCTGTAGGTAGGATGACACTTACTTTGCAATATAATTTTCTTCCTGCGTTATCTGTCTTTCTTACCAATGCATTTTGTAGATAACCTAATGCAGGAAGCTTTGGTAGAAGGAGAGGCGATTGAGGCTGCCAAGAAGAAGAAGACCTCCACCAAGAGAGGTAAATCAGTAGCAGCTCCTTCGTCCCCTCGGAAGAAACTGTGGCTAGCTAAGAAAGGAGCCCCGAGTTCCTCTGCTCTTCCCCCTCCTTCTGCCGGTCAACCTAGTTCGCAATCTCTGACTATCTATGAACCGAGGAAAAGGGGCACTACCCTATCCGTCCCGTCTTCATCTCCCCAAGGGGGGGGGGGGACTCTCCTTCTTATTCTCCCAATTCATCCCCTTCTGCATATAACTCGCCTCTACCTTCCCACACCGAGTCCCTCTCTGCTCCTATCCCTGCCGACGCACTTGCTTCTCCTACCCCTCTTCGGCGCATTGGACCCACACTTCCCTCTGAAGGAGAGGATCTTCCCCTTCCCATTCCTCCGAGGCCCACATTGGGGTCCTTGTTGAAGATTCGTCATCCCTCGGAGGTGAAATTTTTCAATCAATCGGGCGTACAAGACCCTTGTGAAAAAGTGAGCAAACTGTTGGCCGAGGTATTTGCTATTTCTTTCTCATCTTTACTATATGTCTCTATGTGTCGGCATACATTGACGTTGCTTTCTTTCTTCCAGGCCTCATTCCAGCACCACAACATGGTAGTCCAGCTGGCTCAGTTCCAATCCAGCGTGGAGACCCGCCAGCGCTATAAGCGCAGCGAAAGAGCTCGTTCGGCAGTTAAGCGAGCGAGAGGCGAAGGAAGCGGACCTGAGGGGCCAATGTGAAGATGCAATGATGCAATTGGCCCTGGTCCAAAGCGAGAAGGAGGAACTGCAGCGAAAGAATGAGGAACTCGAACGACAAGTTTTCCTCCAATCTAGTGAACTGCAACAGGTGGACGTCTTGGCCCGTGAACTGAAGGAATATAAAGGGCACCTTGGGGACGCCATGATCAAAGCTGCTGACTCCTCGACTATAATTCTACAGCTTCAGCAAGAACACTACAGGCTTCAACCGGAACGTCAAGCCTGGGAAGCTACTAAGAAATCCTGTATAGAAAAATGTCAAGAGTTTTCCTCCATGGTGGCGGCTCTTCCTCAAGCCTTATCACCGGTGGCTCGACAACAATCCACCCTTCACAAAGAGTACTCTGAGGCCCTTTCAACTTTGGGACGGCAAGCCATACAAGCAGCCACCGAAAAAGATGCCTTGGCGACCGAATTGGCGGAAAGTCGAGCCCAGCTGGCCAAATGTCAAGATCAGCTGAAGGAGCAAGAAGCCGATCTTAAGGGGCGATACGTCAAGAAGGGGGTAGATCTATTCATACTAGGTTTTGAGGAGTCTTCGGCTCAAAATGCCGAACGAGGATACCCGCCCCATGGTACGGACACCAACTACTTAAATCCTGTAGACCCCTAGCCAAGTGTCCTCCTGAACTATTTGAATTGTAACTTCTAATGTTCCGCTTCTTTTAATGACTTTTTCCTTATCAATGAAGAACAATTATGTTAACCATAACTTTTATTATCATCCCTGTATGTCTCCTTGTGGGTCGGAAATTCTGGACCAACTTCAATCTTTCCTCTTTTTATACTATCATTCCTTTTCTTGTGTCGTACGACGCCATCATCGAGTTGGTTCGGGGACTTACTTGGAAGGTCTCGAATGACATTATTCATATCCGACCCAATTTTGGTTCGGCCAACACTTTAAATAACTTTCGCCTGTTGATCTTCCCTATCCCTCTTACTGCCTTAAATGATATCGCCTTCATCTTCTTCCCCTTCCCAAGAACTTCTGCCGTTGCTTTCCTTCCACTATAAATCATCGCCCTCCATGTCTTCGTCCCTCTATCTCATTCTCATGGCCTCAGCGGGGCACCCCATCGAGATTTCTTCAGAATCAGAATCTTTTGAGCTACAAGACTGGGTTTCTGAAGACATTGAAGATTTGGAGACCCGCTCAACCGCCACCTCAGCCTTCCGCCCCCTTCCTTTTCTGCCTCCCATTCCAGCTCCAACCCCTCCTACAGGGAGGTCCTTACGTGCACCATTTCCCTCGTTCCGCAATCGGGTATGAAATCCTTCCTTCACATGAGAGTACACAGTGGGAGACCCCCGTGCTGCTGCCGAACTTCCCCCACTTCCACCGGCACTGGCCTTCCTCTCAGTCTCCCCCGCGAGAATTCGTTCACCTCCTTTGGATGAAGGTCCATCAGGGCTACCTCTGGCTCAAGGCGAGCGCTATAGGGTTATCCTGGCATCTTCCCCACCCCAGGAACCTTCGAATGCTTCTTCTGTTAAAAGCAACAAAAAACCTTCATAGATTAAACGATGTAATCCTTTTCAAACATGTTAATAAAAATGAGGGAGGGAACTGATATTTACTTTTGTCGTTTTCCTGTAGAAGTAAGGTTTCTGTCCTTAGAAAGACTATAATCTGGCCCGAACATACCTTCTTTCACCATCTCCCGGGGATTCGGACCCTCTTAATTACAGTTACAGTTTCGGCGACCCTCCACCTACTGTCTCTACGCTTCCCCTTCTTCACTGGCATTTATTATCCCCATCTCTTCTACAAACAAATGCGCCCTTCTCCTTCCTCACTATAAAGACTTCCAACCCTTACCGTATAGCTTCCATCTTTCCCTTTTCTTTCCCTTTGTCATGGACCAACCATCGGAACAGGGCAGCAATTCCTCTCCTGCTGAAGAACAGATAGACGATCGTCGCTACATAGCTAACCTGGAGGAGCAGGTGAGGTATTTGCAATAATGGAGGAAGCTTCACAAGAATCGCTCTTTGCGTCAACAATTGGTCGGGTCCC
Organism: Wurfbainia villosa; assembly: GCA_025175895.1. Lineage (NCBI taxonomy): Eukaryota > Viridiplantae > Streptophyta > Magnoliopsida > Zingiberales > Zingiberaceae > Wurfbainia > Wurfbainia villosa. The sequence goes on from JAKLTH010000238.1 coordinate 6,377,762, forward strand.
AAAAGGAGCTATCCAAGCAAATCTTCAGTTAGCCTTATCTTGGCAACTCATCGTAACCTCGACAGCGCAAAGGAGCTCCATCCGTTCCTCTCAACAAAGAATTGTAATACCCTAGATGTATAAGGGTTTCTTTTGTTATCTCCTCTTTGTAAATGACTTAGAATATGTAATTTTCCCGCATTAGTGAACTTTTCCTGTTTATCTTCTTCTTCTAGTATCTCTTGAGTTATGCCACGCTTTACTTTTTTCATATTTACATAGACTGACATATAGCTGAGGCATATTTCGGCTCTTCTGCCTTTTTACCCTACCGGGAATATAATAATATAAAGCCGCTAAATGAGTCAACTCTGCTGCTCTACCGCTGCATGGGAATAAAATAATACAAAGTTAAATAAGGACTTCAACTTCTTCCGCTTTGCGGGAACAAAAATGATATATAACTAAGGAGACCTCAGTTCTTCCATTCCGCCACCACACGGGGATTTCTTCCGTTTCGCGGGGATAGAAATTAAGTATAACCGAGCAAATCTCGGTTCTTACATTCCACTACCACACAGGGATTTCTTCCGCTTCGCGGGGATAAAAATTAAGTATAACCGAGGAAATCTCGGTTCTTCCGTTCCACCACCACACGGGGATTTCTTCCGCTTCGCGGGGATAAAAATTAAGTATAATCGAGGAAATCTCGGTTCTTCCGTTCCACCACCACACGGGGATTTCTTCCGCTTCGCGGGGATAAAAATTAAGTATAACCGAGGAAATCTCAATTCTTTCGTTCCGCCACCACACGGGGATTTCTTCCGCTTCGCGGAGATAAAAATTAAGTATAACCGAGGAAATCTCGATTCTTCTATTCCGCCACCACACGGGGATTTCTTCCACTTCGCGGGGATAAAAATTAAGTATAACCAATAAAATCTCGGTTCTTCCGTTCCACCACCACAGGGGGATTTCTTCCGCTTCGCGGGAATAAAAATTAAGTATAACCGAGGAAATCTCGGTTCTTCCGTTCCGCCACCACACGGGGATTTCTTCTGCTTCGCGGGGATAAAAATTAAGTATAACCGAGGAAATCTCAGTTCTTTCGTTCCACCACCACACGGGGATTTCTTCCGCTTTGCGGGGATAAAAATTAAGTATAACCGAAGAAATCTCGGTTCTTCCGTTCCACCACCACACGGGGATTTCTTCCACTTCGCGGGAATAAAAATTAAGTATAACCGAGGAAATCTTGGTTCTTCCGTTCTACCACCACACGGGGATTTCTTCCGCTTTGCGGGAATAAAAATTAAGTATAACCGAGGAAATCTTGGTTCTTCCGTTCCATCATCATACGGGGATTTCTTCTGCTTCGCGGGGATAAAATAATAATATATATTGCCTAAAGGCCTTCAACATAAAGAATGCGACGCCTTCATAACATCCTTCTTTCTGCTTTCCTCTCGAAGGGGAACACCTACATCCGTTCCTTCCCAAGAAAATGAGGGTTTTAGTACATACTGGGCCATTAGAAAAATAAACCCTTCTTTCCCTTCCACTTAGGGTCTCTTTCACTATAAACGAGGAGCCCAATAGTGGTCACAAGCCCATTCTTCCCTCCTTTTATAGGGGGTCCTTCGTCTTCGTTTCTCTTGCTATCTTCATCCCTTCGTCTTTTCGTCTCCTTCTTCTTCATCTGTTCATTTTTTCGCCGCTATACTCCGTTGCCTCAATCCCCTACTTCAGCCCTTTTTCCTTATTCTCAGATCAGCAAGATGCATTCCACCTTCTTTCAAAAAATAGCGAACCGTTACTCACACCTCAAGCGAGGCGTCGGTCAGCCGTCAGCTTCGTCTTCCTTTTCACCTTCCCCGATCACCACCACACCTGCTCCGTTTCGCTTTTCTTCCTCTCCTCCTCCTGGAACCCTTGTTACCTCCATCCCAGAGGAAACCGGGGTAATCAGCCCCTCCTTATTTCCTCCGTCATTTACAAACCCTAGCTCTCCCACTCTTTCTCCTTCCGCCTTAAATGTTCGGAAGTCGCCTTCTCCTTCACCGCAATCTGAGGATAAACCTGGGGAGGATGTACTTCCATGTCAGCCAACGACAGAGGCTGGCTCACCTCTGCCTTCTTTTTCCCCTGAATACGATTCCACCCCTGAACCAATGGCGATTGATATCCCCTCACTGCCTACTTTCCCCTCTACTCATCGCCTGAAGAGCCCTTCTCCTCCTATGGGCACTAACCAGTGTCCTTCTACTTCTCTCCTTCCCATTGAAGGCTCCTCCAGCCCTGTGCTCATCATATCATCCTTTCCGGATTCCTCGTCCAACCAGCTTCCCTCCGTCTCTCCTGCCATGTTCTTCCTCCAGCTCCTGATATGCTGCCTCTGACTACCACCCCCATGAGCCTTCTGACTGATGCCCCTCCTCCTTTCCCTTCTCAACCCATGGATACCACCCCCATTCTCCCCATTATAAGTGAAATTCCCCCGTCAACATCATCTGTCCCATCTTCTTCCCTTTCCCCCAGGAGTCTTCGGATCTTGAATTCAGAGGAATTGGTTCCTCGCATGGAAGGCCTACGCTATGCCCTTGATTTGGTATGTTTTTTCAATCAGCCTCCCTAACTTTATCTTACTAATCAATTTCTTTTCCACAATCGGCGTGCAGGCCTTGACCAACTACCAAGAGTTGGACCACTCTCTTCATCAATACCGAGCTCAAGTTCTGGAATTGGAGCGGCAGCAACGGGAAGATTTAGCGGCTGCCCAGAATCAAGAATAGCTCTTATTGCAACAACTGCACCTATGCCAGGAGCAATTGGCAGAAGCTCGCCAACAAATTCAAAAAGATGCTGATACCATTGCAGCATTACAAGAACAACAGCGAGCGGGTGTGGAGTCATCCTTCCTCCATCGGGAAGTCCAGTCGGCTCATCTTGACGAGGAGTCTTCCTCTTCTTGAGAATTAATACGCCTTCAAGGGTAGGTAGCAGAGCTCCTCCAGGGGAAATAACAGGACTCCGACACCATCGCTCGTCTCCAGATTCAATACCGGAAGGCACAGGATAAAATAGGGGACCTCCGCACCTGTTTATGGAAGGAGGTACAAGAAAACTCATCCCTCATAAATTCCAGGGCACATGCTCATGCCCGTCTATGCAGGCAAGAAACTTCCCTCCAGAGACTGAGCACTGAACTCGTCCGAACCAGATCCTACTCTGAAGCAGTAGAGGGAATTTCAGCTTCGATGCGTCAAAATATGGTGGAGATAACGCACCTTATGCAGCAAGACCAAACTTCCCGAGCCGACGATATTTCAGTCTTGGCAGACGCCATTATGGAAGTATCTAGGCGTTACAGTGACATGCGTCGAGAACTTCGGGAGCATCAAGAGAAGTGTCACAGACTCCATCGAGACCGAAGTTCGGACCGCCCGAACCGACAGGAGCGACTCATCATCTTGCTGCGCGCCACTTATCAGGATGGATTTAATGAAGCGGTTCGATAATATGCTGATCAAGGATTACCTCCTCCAACTTATCCTTCGTTCTTTTTAAATTGGGAGGCTGACTTTCGACGCTATCCTCCCGACCGATTTAAGCTGTAATTCGATGTATTGCTTCGAAATGGGAGCTTCCTTTCCCTCTTTTTTTTCTTTTTCAAAGTTTATTAAAGGTACCGTATCGCAATTGTAAATGACTCATTAATAAAATTTGGGGTTACTTCGCGTCTAATTAATATAATCAAGTGAGGGAGTACACCCCCTCGGGAACCCCACAACTCCTTTTCTTTTATCCCTCACTTCTCATATAGTGTGGAAAAGTTTCAAATGAATGGCATTCCAGGGTCGCGGAAATTCTTTGCCCTGGTCATCTTTCAGGTAATATGCTGACCCCGCTACGCGATGTGTTACTTCATAAGGCCCTTCCCAGTTCGGAGCCAACTTTCCAGGGTCTCTAGAGGGATTAACTTTTCACAACACCCAATCCCCCTCTTGAAATCTTCTAGGCATCACCTTCTTATTAAATGTTTGCTGCACTCTTCGCTTGTAAAATTTTGCTCGTCTCCGGGTCATCTCCCGCTTTTCCTCCACCAAGTCCAACTCAGTGCTTCGGATAAGTTGGTTCTGATCTGGTTCGTACACCTCTATCCGAGCGCTACTTAAAAGAGCTTCGACCGGAATAACAGCTTCCGTCCTGTATACTAAACTGAAGGGAGTTTCCCCTGTTGCAGTCTTTGGTGTAGTTTGGTAGGCCCACAGGACTCCTGACAATTCTTCTACCCAGTTTCCCCTCTGAGCCCCCAATTTGGTCTTTAATCCTTGAATGAGAATTTTGTTAGTCACTTCCACTTGCCCGTTAGCTTGAGGGTGAGCTACCGAAGTGAAAGCTTGCTGAATGTTGAGACTTTGACACCATTCTTTAATCTTTTTGCCTTGGAACTGACGTCCATTATCACTAACTATCTTCCGAGGAATACCATATCGACAGACAATATTCCTCCACAAGAATTGTATCATAGCATTCTCAGTAATTTTGGCCAGGGGTTCTGCTTCTACCCATTTTGAGAAGTAATCTACAGCCACCAACAAAAATTTCTTCTATAAAGGTGTCACTGGCATCAGACCCACTATATCCATTCTCCCTTTATCAAAAGGACATGAAGCGACCACAACTTTCATTAACTCAGTCGGCCGTTCGAACCGGTTGCTATGCTTCTGACAAGCTGGGCAAACCTACACTATACGAGCGACATCCTGTTGAAGAGTAGGCCAAAAATATCCTGCTAACAGGGCCTTCCTTGCTAAAGCTCTCCCTCCTAGATGATTACTGTAACAACCTTCATGAATCTCCCGGAGTACCCATTCCGCATCCTCACTTCCCAAGCATTTCAATAAGGGTCGTCCGAAAGAGGTCTTGTATAAGTCTCCATTTAAGAGGGTAAACCGTCTGGCTCGACATATTAAAGTAGATGTCGCTACTTTTTTTTCAGGGACCTTCCCGTGCCGTAAATAAGCTATGATGTCAGTCCTCGATCGAATTAGGCGATTAGTGCGTCTTCCTCCACGTTGCATATCGCTAAGGAAGTATGGATTTCCGCATGGACCGTTTCCAATGACTTCACTCCTTCCATAACACTAGCCATCCGAGCCAATTCATCTGTCTTCCCGTTATTCTCCCGTGGGATTTGCTTTAAGAGAACTTGCCGAAATTGAGTTTTTTCTTTCTCAAAAGCCTTCAAGTATATGCAGCCTTTCCTCCCGAACCGCGAAAGAACCTTGAAGTTGTGATATTACCAACTAGGAATCCGAATGAATTACAATTGAAGAAGCCCCCAACGCCTTAGCAGCCTGCAATCCCGCTAGAATGACTTCATATTCCGCCTCATTATTGGATGCCCGATATCCTAGACGTACGGTTATGCGGGTCTCCTCCTTATCAGGGGAAATTAACAGAACACCGACGCTGCTGCCCGTAGATCCTGAAGAACCGTCTACGAATATGCTCCATGCATATGCTCCTTCCTCTTTTGCCGACGAACCATCTTCCGGGCCCAAGGTACCTCTGCTAGAAAATCAACGAGCGCTTGAGCCTTGATAACCGTTCGGGGTTGGTAGTGAATATCATATTCGCTTAGTTCTACCACCCATTTGGCCAATCTTCCGGAGAAATTGGGCTTAGTGACGACCTTGCCCAATTCGCTGTGAGTTAGAACAGTGATGGGATGAGCCAGAAAATACAGCCTCAACTTGCGGGCGGTCAACACTAGAATATATGTCAACTTCTCCAGCTCTGTATAACGGAATTCAGCCCCCTTCAGAATATGGTTGGTATAATAAATAGGCTGCTGGTGAGAGCCTTCTTGCTTCAATAAAACCGAACTAATAGCTCCCTCTGAGATGACCAAATACATCCATAACGGTTCTCCGGCCACTGGTTTGGCTAGCAGTGGGAGTCCAGCCAAATATTTCTTCAACTCCTGGAAAGCCTGCTCGCATTGATCGTCCCACTGAAATTTAGTAGCCTTACGCAGAATCTTGAAGAAAGGCAACCCTTTGTCCGCCGATCTGGCTATGAATCGGGATAAAGAAATAATCCTGCCCACCAACTTCTGGGTCTCTCGCAGATTAGTGGGTGATTTCATGTTGCACAATGCTTGTACCTTCTCAGGGTTGGCTTGCAACTCCTTCTCAGTTACTATGTATCTCAAGAACTTACCGCTTTTTACCCCGAACAGACATTTGTTAGGGTTTAGCTTCATATTAAACCGTCTCAATGTAGCGAAGGTTTCATTTAAATCCTTGACTAAATCCCCAGTGGTCTTTGATTTGACCAAGATGTCATCCACGTAGACTTCCATATTTTTCCCTTTCTGCTCTGCAAAGATCTTGTCCATAAGGCGCTGATAGGTGGCCCCTGCGTTCTTTAATCCGAACGACATTACCACATAAGCGTATAACCCTCCTACCGTCACAAAGCTAACCCTCTTTTGATCTTCTTTGGCCAAAGGTATTTGATGGTATCCCTAATATGCATCCATTAGGGACACCACTTCATATCCTACAATGGAGTCTACCAGCTGATCAATACGAGGCAAGGGGTAGCAGTCTTTAGGGCACGCTTTATTCAAATCATGAAAATCGATACACATCCTCCACTGCCCAGAAGGCTTGGGGACCAAGACTACATTGGAAACCCACTCGGGAAACTGGATTTCCTTTATATGACCCACTTTTAGCAGTTTTTCCACCTCTTCAGCTATGACCTTGTCCTTCTCCGGTTCAAAATGTCGCTGCTTATGTTGGACAGGTCGGGCTCCTCTGGTTATATTGAGATAGTGTTCAGCCACGTGAGGGTTGATCCCAGTGAGATCATGCACATCTCTCGCAAAGATGTTTTCATTCTCCTTCAGGCAGGCCACCAGCTCCTCCTTGGCTTCCAGCTGCTATGCTACCCGTGTAGCCTTTCCCAGAGCGATTTCCACCAACTCTCCTTCCTCTATTCGGTCGGCCTTTGGGGGGGATTCTTCCAGGACGCAAATGTCCGAAATGACGATAGCTTTGCCTTTGAGGTCATTGGTTCGGTCCTTCTTTTGATCATCCCGAACCATTTGCACGTAGCAGCTCTTGGAGGCCTTATGTTCTCCGCGAACTTCTCCCACCCATTGTCCCACTGGAAATTTAAGCTTCTGGTGGTACGGGGAAGCCACCGCCTGAAAAAGGGTAAGGAAAGGACGCCCAAGAATAGCATTATAAGTGGACGGAGCGTCCACGATGAGGAAAGGTATAATATCGTTTTGGGTGGACTTACGCCCGAGTTAGAGCGTGAAATCTGCCCAGTAGGTGGACCACATGCCTGCGAACCCAAGCAGGTGTAGCCACATCTTCTAAGGCATTTCAATTTGTATCTGTCCGAAAGCCTCCTGAAAAAGGATATTAACAGAGCTTCCCGAGTCGACCAACACCCTAGCCACTTCATAATTGGCTAGGGATATTCAGATAACTAAGGCATCCGTGTGGGGCAGGAGGACACCTTGTAGATCTTCTGGCCTGAATGAAATGGACGGTGCAGTCTGGTCAGTGATAATGGCCAAACTCTCCATGAGACGGACATATGACTTCCGTGCCCGGTTGGAGTCCCCGTCAGTAGGTCCTCCGGCTATAACATGGATAACCTCCCGTGTGGGAGCGTTATTTAGATTGGATGAGGGGCCCTCACCTGATGGACCTTCTTGAGAAACAACCTCCTGAGACGACATTTGGGGGAAAGTGACTTGAGGTTGTTGGTTATACGGCCCTGGACGGGCTACATCGGGTCGGGGACCTCGCCGTGTTGGTCCTCCTGTCTGGAACCGCAATTGCGGATATGCGGTTCAGAGACGATCCAACTTCTCCTGTAACTTGAAGCATCGGCCACTAGTGTGGTCATATTCCTTATGATATTGGCAGAAGAATGGGGCAGGGGGGGGGGGGGGTTACGTGGGATCCCCCTATATCCTAAGGGTCATTGCAGCAGACCCTGTTGGTCATAAAATTCGATCTCCCGCTCATTCCAAGTCCTCGCAGGAGGAAGTGCTTCAGCGGCCATAATTTGTAATGGCGGTACGGGGCGAACACCCTGTAGCAGTGGACGAGGCCTAGGAGCCTCTTGTCGAAAAGGTCACACATATCCCCGTCGAGGGAGTGCTTGAGGAGGGGCAGGGCGAGCTCTTTCAGTTGGAATTGCTGCGGCAACCCGTTCAGCTCTCTGCACCTTCAATCCTTCCTCGTCGCGGATAAATTGCTCCGCACGGCCTAGCAGCTCCTCATAACTGTCAGCAGGTTGTCTTAACAAGGAACTGAGGAAGGGGCCTTCCTTCAGCCCGTGCAGAATAACGCCTCTGAAAGCTTCTGATCTGACAGAGGGGATTCCCCTAGTTGCAGAAGTGAATCGGTGGAGATACCCTCTAAGGGATTCTGAGGCTTCCTGGGTGATGTGCATTAGGATAGAGGCGTCATGGTTATACACCTTGCAGCTGGCAAACTCCCGGCTGAATATCCCTCGGAAATCAGCGAACTAAGTGATGGATCATGGGCGCAGAGTATTAAACCATTTTTGTGCCGAGCCGGTTAAGGTGGTCCGGAAAACTCGGCATTTGAGAGCATCGGTATAACAGTGGAGCGAGGCTGCTCCGTCGAATTGCGATAGGTGCTCTTCGGGATTCGTCGAGCCATCATACTTATCGATCTGAGGATTCCGGAAGTAAGATGGGGGGACTTCAGAGAGGATGTCCATGGTAAAGGGACTGGGCTCGTAAACTTCTGGAGGTCTGGTCGACTGACTTTCGCCCTGTTCTTCCCTTCGAGTTTAGGTTAAGGGCATAGTGTTCTGAGGTGCTCTTCCGCCAAGTCCTTCTCCAGGCACCACTTCCACATTAACGGCGATATGAGATGGAGGAGGTATTTCTGGGGATGGGCCTCGAGAAGAAGGTTCACCGGAATGAGGATGCAGATATCCGGTCATTCTCCTTTCTCTAACAAGGGCCTCTGTAATAGCGTCGTCTATCAGGGCCTTCAACTGTGATGGTAGGAGAATGATGGGGCGTTCCTCATTGTAGAAGCGATGGTGTTGTATCTCTTACAGTTGCATCTCGTCGGCTCCAAACAAATGTTTCCACAGACGGCGCAATCGACGGCGAGGAAAATTCGCTTTACCCCCTTTCGACGCGACGAAGGCATGAAGGGAACTTTTGGAGGGTTCTCACAGGCCGCAACAGTAAAAATGGATGTAGAAGACAAAGTCAAGAAACGCAAAACCACCCAAACAGACAGCGGAAACTAGAACACAAGATATAATGTGGTTCGGAATGAGTATTCCTACTCCACGGAGGTGAGCTCTCTCACCGGGGACAATGCCCAAGAACTTTCCACTATGAATGCCCTCCTTTACGGAAAGAAAACTTCCCGAGGCGGAGGAGAAAACCTCTTACAGTTGGGTTACAAATACAAGAAAGAGTACGTGCGACTCGAGATCAAGGTCGCTGCTCTTCTTCTCCGGCGAAGTGATGACAACTCTCCTCCTTCTCCTCCTGTGTCTTCGTTTCGTGTCCAGTGGAATGATTGCGGATCCCCTTCTTTTCTCCTCTCTTTGCCTTTTATCTTCCTCCTCTGATCCATCACTATCTCGCGGGCTGTTCTCATCGTACACGTGGCCACCATGTCCACCCGGAGAATAATTCTGTTATAGGTACGAGGGGCGAAGGCTTGGAATCTTCTGTGGGGACCTCTCTTTCTGTTACATATCACTCCCTCATTCCTATTCCAGGAAACTAGGTTAGCTCGTCCCCCTCAACCATCTACTTCTGGTAAAACTAACGTAGGTCTCCAGCTCACGGATAGTATAGCCTTAAGGCTCATTTGGCCGGATCGATTCTCATCCGCCCCATCTGTCTTTGGGCTTATTTGGTCGAACCAATTCTTATCCACCCCGTCTGTCTTTAGGCTTATGTGGCCGAACCGATTCTCATCCGCCCCGTTTGTCTTTAGGCTTATTTGGCCGAACCGATTCTTATCTGCCCCGTCTGTCTTTAGGCTTATGTGACCGAACCGATTCTCATCCGCCCCGTCTGTCTTTAGGCTTATTTGGTCGAACCGATTCTTATCCGCACCGTCTGTCTTTAGGCTTATGTGACCGAACTGATTCTTATCTGCCCCGTCTGTCTTTAGGCTTATGTGACCGAACTGATTCTCATCCGCCCCATGAGCCTTCTAGGCTTATTTGGCCGAACCGATTCTCATCTGCCCCGTCGGCCTATTTCCCAACGAAGTACCCTCGTTAACTTTCCCGTACCAATTATTTTAGGCACTTGCGCCCGACCCGTTCCTCTCTTTTCCTTCCACTGAACCCTCTAATTGGTTTGGGTAGCACCTTGCCTATGAGCTCTTCATAAAGAAGAGGTAATGGCGGTATCAGAGGACGAAGGATTCGTCAAACGGTTGACGAATACCTCTCCGGAGAAGCGAGTTTTGAGGACTCGGTTTTGGATCCGAATTTGGATTCGGATCGTGATCTTCTCTCGATCACATCGTCTTCAACACGAGGCTAGTAACCCATACGAAGACGAGGCTCGTGACTTGGTGAAGTCATCCCGAAGATACTCGGCGTGGATACGGATAGAGACGATTCTAGTGAGGATCGTTCCGGTTGATGCCTTTCCCGCTACATGTGATACGTAAGGTATACGTAGTTGAATTTCCTTTTATTGCAAAATTTAAATTTACGGTTATGTCTACACATGTTGTACTATGCATGCGTGTGATGTGTGTGTTGTAATAAATTAGATTTATTATTTTATTCCTTCCGCTGTGCACATGTTTACGAAACATGTTCGAACACACACTCGCCGCGGTGCCGGAAACCCAACAACCCCATGGTGGAATAGGTCAACCCATTGTAAATCTAATATTTAGCGGAGAGGAGGGAGCCAACTCGCCATCTCGACGGATTGAAAAATTTTCAATCCAACCCAACTCAAGACGGGTTGCAGATTAAGCAGGCCAACCCGCGGACCATAAAAATTTTAAAAATATATCTAAAATTACCGAGGTATTGAGGGCTTGAGGCAATGCTCTGCAAGACAGATGAATACCGTGATTAAAAAAATAAATATTTGAAGTAACTAAAATCTTATAATTGAGATTCAATTATCGACATACAAAATTGAGTACCGATGTTTTTGATTCATTTCCAATGTTCTAAAATATTCAAATTTTGATAATATGTAAATGTAAATTTTTGCTCTTCCAAATAGAGATTCAATTGAGATTTTCTAGTCCAATAATTATTTGATTTTAATATGTCATTATTTCCTATATTGATTAGAATAGTAGTGATAAGATAATATAAAACAATTAGAGTATAAAAAAATAGAGTACTTCATTAAATATTTTTTTATTATTCCCTCTTAACTTCTTTTATATTTTATTGAGGTGTATGTGTGATAGAAGAAGATTTTGATGGTGAAAAACTTGTCTTGTTAATATTAAAATATTAATAAAAAACTTATAAATTTTATTTTTACATGTTCTATCTTTTGACATTTCTCAACCCACGAGTCAATTCATGCCCACGACGGATCAATCCGTCTAGACCCGTAATTCGTGCGGATCGATCCATTTAGGTCCATCAAAATGATGAGTTAATAAAATTTCAATCTAATCCATTTAAATTATTTGACGAGACGGGTCAACTCGACAAATTCAATCCAACTTGACAACTCTAACAATAACACATTCTTTGCATCTCAAAGTAAATATGCAATTCTTTTATAACTTACACACCTCTCAACTCATTTAGGAGAAATTTTTTTATTGGTATTGAGCCTTCGGTTCAATTAAAATTAATCCGATTTTATGAATCTCTGATGTAATATTAAATAATTTATAAGAGTAATTTTTTTTTTAATTCTCAAAATGATTAACTTTCCAATTGAATCGTGTAATAATTCGACCTACAACTAGATTTTTATAGATATGAACTCTGATGCCACCGACTTTGACTTTGACTGAGAAGGGGCGACGACCAGCCTATTGAGCCGCAGCTGATGTTGATCAAGGATCTCATCCTAGATCCGTAACAAAGTCAACGGTCGACGATCATATCATATGTTCCAATTCCATCATGTCATTTTCTTCGTGGACTTTTTGCCTGACTCTTCCTTTTCTTGCAGGCAAAGGAGATTATCATTACAACGACATGTATTTCTTACGAAATTTTCAGAGGAAATTAATTAAATTTCACTTTGTCATGTTTCTGACTCTCTGTGTGAATGAATTCATTATATATATATATATATATATATACTATTTGGTTTGTATAGTAATTTCCCGATGATTATTGGTGTAAAAAGTCATAATGCTTGTTTTGAATGTCTTTCAATATATATTCTACGGTGATAAAAGAGAAATAAATTATAAGATGAATTTATAGTCGATCACTACCATATGATCATTCAAATGATTTTTTTTTTTACTTGCATCAAAGTGGATGTTTTTTTTTTACCTCCACAAATAAAGTCGGATGACTAATACAATATAAATTTGCACCAGGTGAATAAATATCATTTTTTATTATTGGATGGAAATACCAATTGAGATATCTGTCCTCCACTATAGCCAGACGTTAGTATGTTTGAAGGACGTTTATGATTTATCTCTTTTTATAATATTGTGGAGCTGACATTGAGAGGTACTTAGGTGAACGTTATCATTTTGTTTATAACAAGTAGAAGATTTTTTTTTAAAATCTCCAATTGCGATGAATTTATATGATTTTTTTAAAAATAGAATAATAAAATATGAATAATAGAGTTGTTCATGTGAACGTCTTTTAATTTACTTACGGTGATGAGTGAAAAAATTCCATAGGATTGAATTAGTATCTCAGAATTAATGGGACAAAAATATTTAGATACTTGATGTTAATAAAAAATAATAAATTTTTTTTTGTTAGATATATGCTTTTGAAAATTGATTTTTTGGTCTATCAATATAAATCTCTCATTTCATTTCACGACCACCTTAGTATGCCCTTAGGCTAATTTTTCAATGGGCATGACTCTCGACGGTCAAGTGGAAGGTGTAAAAATAATGAACAAAAATCTATAAGAGAATACAATTTGATTTTTTATTGAGATAAAATTTAGCGATAAATTTTGAAAAAATTATAAAGACATCTCTCTGTGTAGGAGTTTGCTCTATAGATGAAGTAAGACTTCGACGTTAAATAGTCTATCAAGGATGATGTGATTATGGAGTTCGAGTTGGATCGTCAAACAACGAGCATTTTTTCAATGTACCTAGGTGATTGTTGGAGATCCATAGATGTTTTAATTTCTTGTGGCTCAATTATTGAAGAGGTATCTATGTAGAATTATAGAATCAAATTGATCATCTTCGAAAGTTAATCGTATCAAAGTCTTAGACGTCACGATACTAAAAAAAAAAAAAAAAAAAAAAAAAAAAAAAAAAAAAAAGCGTGGAGTTGCAAGGATTTAAGTGTAAATTATAATTTAATAAAGTTGGGGGCAAAGCGAAGTTTTCTTCTTCTTCTCTTCTTAATGGATGTATTGCTTCACTAACTCCGGCGAGGAAAAACTGGAGTGGAAGATAGAGGGAGAGGGAGTGATCGATCGTTGGTGTTTTCAGGTATCTTTCTGGTTTTTTGTTGGCTATTATCTCGTGTTTTTTAAAATAGTTTTTTTATTGTTAATTCGATGGTAGGATTTAGATAGATCGATCGGGGATTTGGGCTGGGTTTGCTTTGAGGATTCTTCTTCCTGTCGTTGTTTTTTTTGTCGAGAGGATGAAGTCTTCGCTGAGACGAATAAGGGGTCTCGCTTTGCGCAGCCATGGGCACAAGCAGAGGAGGGAGGAGGGTTTAATAGCGCATCAGGACGAGCTCCTCAGAGCCGCTGAGGTATCGTCTCGCTCCCTTTAACTTCCGTTGTAGCGGTTCCTTCTGCATTTTCTGTGTCGGTTACGATTTTTGTTGTTGTTGCTTTTTTGGCTTATTTAGAGGATTTTCACTGCAGTTTGTTGCCTTTGTATACTATTTTCCTGTATAAAATTATGTGAAAGAGTCTTCTTCATTTTTGTGTACATTTCTCACTTGAAATATATAGATCTGCCCTGGGCTTTTGGTTGATATTAAGATCCAGATCATTAAATCCTCCGGCCTAGTTTGTCTCAGCATCCAAGTGGATAGCTGGTGATGGAGAGATTATTAATGTAGCTTCTTCTCGTTTTTTTATTATAATTATTGTTTTCTGCGTGAGTGTTCTTTTTTTTTTTCAGGTTGAAAAATCTGATAAAATTGCCATAAAATATTATGTTTCTACTGTCTAGTGATGGAAGTAGTTTTGTTGCTCTATGATTGGAGTAAATCATTTTAGAGCCAGATCGTACCATGATAGTGGGTTTAAATGGTTGCTTTTTGCCTGAAGATTTAGTGGTATATATGCTAGTTACAATCATCCGTGTTGTACTTATCATGCTCAGTGTTTTTTTTTTTTTTTTGCAGGATATTCATGGCATTAGGAGGTTCTATGACAGCTTACTGGCTGCAGCAGCAGCTGCAACGAATAGTGCATATGGTAGTATTCTGGTTATATGTTTATTTTTTCTTTTGAATTCTGTAAATATTCTGGATTTCTATTTAGAGATTTTTTCTTCTTTTTTATGGATCGTTGGTCTGTATGTGACCAATGCAAAATGTATTCCCAGTTAATTTCTCTTATGATCCTTAGACTGTGTCTACGATGGACTTGAGTAAATCATCTTGCAGTGATTCTAATGACATAATCATATTATCATTTACAGGACATGTTATCATGGATAGTAGATTAGATCTGGATGATTACTAGAATGAGGTGCTCATGAATTGATAAAAGTGGACCACCAAATAGTTATTGACTAGCATCTTTTTGGATAACATGCCATATAATTATCAAAATACCTGATAGCTTCTCTTTGGTAAGTGGGATATGTGATCATCACATGCATCTTAATTGTCTGGTTGTGAGTGCTATATAAGGGTGAAGGGGAGCACTATGAACTCTATGGTTCTAGTATTTTTTGATGTTTTCATCATTTAAATAAAGTAATCATCACCAAATACAATCAAGTTATGTACTCATGTTTTTATAGAATATTATTCAAAAAGAAAAAAGAATGCAATAGTACAGCCAATCTAGAATCCATGTGACAGAAAATCTTAGCCGATGTTCATCGAGAGACGATTTCTCAAGCATTAGTACATGCATTTGTCTAGTCAATCTGAACATATTAAGATTTAGGACTTGATTAGTTTGTCTATAATATTTCGTCTTGATTTTTTTGGTTAAGCCATTTGATTTCAAGTGTGCATGTCCTAATGGATGTGATAATACCACGAGGGAAGAATTATGCCTGGCTGAGTCTAACAAGAGGATCTTGAGCTGTGTCTCTCTTCCTTTATCTCTGTATGCAGATTTATCTGGTTGTGTTCTACCACCCTTCTAATCTAAGCATCCCTTCCAAGTGATGCAATTGGTTGCTCTTTTCAAAATATCGTTAACGACATATGATTTGATGAAGCTCTCTTTATCTGCCACTTTTCTTTGACCCCCTATTTCTTGTTTCACTGGTTCCCTAGTTGTTATGCATCTGAGTTTTTTCAGATTGCGATTGACTGGATACTAGATACAATAGCTCCACATTTGGTTGGTTCATGTTCGCTTCTCTCTTGAACTTCTCTTTCTTATAGTGATTAAGTTTTGGTGTTTATCAGAATGCAAGTTGAGAAGTGATCTACGGTCGACACCAGAAAGCTAAATCCTAATGCATCTCTGGATCATTTGGATGGTTATATGATATTTTCTGATCTGGAACTACATGCAACTTTTTTTACGGAAGATATAATGATAGGTGACATTGGCTGTCATAGCAAAAAAATTTCACTGTTGTTTTTTCCTCAGAATTCTCAGAAGCCCTTGGGGAGTATGGTACTTGTCTTCTCGAGAAAACTGCACGTAATGATGATGAAGCAAGTGGTGAGTATGTATAGTAATTCTACTGATTAATCTAATTCTTAAATACTGTTGAAACATTTACTCTTAAAATCGACCACATTTTTCTGTCTATTTGGCATATTTTTTGTATTACAGATTTTAAACCATACAAATTTTGTATTACAGATTTTCACTGTTGTATTACAGATTTTTCACCATAAAAATAACTTCAAGATGTTTATATTAAATTTTAAACAAAGTGTTTGAATGCACTAGATGACTGGTGAACATGCAGTTTGTTACTGCAATTGGTTACTTTGCACACTATGGAATGTTTTCTCATAAATGCATGCAGGTGAAGCTTTGTCAATGCTTGGGAAAGCACAGCTTGAACTTCAAAAACTTGCTAATATCTATGTGAGTCTTAATTTCATTGAGTACCCTAAAAATTATCCATTATTTTAATTTTTAAATTACAGTAACTTTATATCTATTTCATTCTCAGCGGGCTCATGTTGTTCAGACTATCACAACTCCATCAGAATCTCTTCTCAAGGAACTGCACATTGTAGAGGTTCACATCCTTGGATCTACTTTACAATTGATAACTGCTAAAGTCATAGTTTTTGAAAGCTACTGTGAAAACCTGTTCATTATTGCTTCAGAATGGCTGAGAAATATAGATCGTTTAAAAGTCAAAAATATGGTGCCTGGTAGAAATGCTTTATGTATCTGGACATACATTTACCATTACGGAGACCATGTGCTTGTATTTGGTGGTTCTGTTATTTTCTCAATCTTCCCTTGACATGAGATTCTAGCAAAATGTTGATGAAGCAGTTCAAATGAAGTGGGTTCAAATGCCTGATGCAGTTTGACTTTATATAGATGTGTATATGGAGCTGTTCCTCCATATAGTTTCCCTCTTTCTAGTAGTTGTTACATTTTTGCAGCATGCACGGCAGCATTCAATGATGCAAATTTGGACTAGGGATTCTAAATTTTTAAGTTTTACACATTGCAAAATTTTATTCTGGTAGATCCTCTTTTTTAGGAAATGGTGTTCCTTGGACTTTTCTTTTTTCCTAGTTGTTGGGTCAACATGAAGGACATGGCACAAGTACAGGTATGAAAAACAAGTTTGAGGGGCTCGATTTGTCTTCCATGGATGGAAGTTGAGTCCATGAAGATGTCAGTCATATTTTGGTTTGAAACAAAGAGAGGTTTGTAATTTCAAAATCTTGGTTGCTAGTTGGGATTGAGAATATTCTGTTTTTTTTCTTATATAGCGTAATCTTTCCTTATTTAATCCCACTTTTCTGAGGCCATCTTTAATATTTCTGCTTTTTTCCCCTTGTGTTAAATCTCCTCATGATTGCTATCTGTTGTTCCATCATTTCTCTCTCTCTTTTAAATAAATAACAATCAATTTGAACAGGCCGTTATAGTCCCCTAGAGTAGCCCTCTATCGCTACCAAGCTCTATAGTAGGGGGAATGACCTTGACCTGTGGTATCTTGATCTCACCTTGCCTTTCCTGGAAGATAGTTTTGTTAAGGGGAAGACATGAACCATTGTGAATTTTCTTTTCATCTTGCCTTTCACCAGTGTGTGTTTGATCTAGTTCTTGGTAGACAATTCCTTTTCTTTTCTTCCCGTAGATGGGAGTTGGATGGGAGGAGGGGAGAGCTAAAGTTAACAACTAAGATAAGCTAAATTACAAAGCTTCAATGATCAGGGAGAAGCAAATGATAAGGGAGTCCATGGATACAGTGGCTGGATGGATCTGAGTATCTTGGATGGTGGAGGCAAAAGGACATAAGGCTAGGGGAACAAGAGGTGGTCCATGTGACTGGTAGGCTGAGCCGAGAATTGTTCAAGAGGAAACATCAGGGTCGAAGAGGATGATGTAGGTAGAGTTGGCGGCGTAGAGTGCTGAGAGTGGAGCTTGCAAGAGAGATAGAGGTTGTATGTTGTGGACATAGAGAATGAGCATATTGTTTATTGCTTGCAGCAGGCATAGCAGTTGTTGCCAGCGACTTGAGTGTTGGTGTTTATGGACTGCAGTAGCTTGAGGAGGACCCCTGGCATGACTATCACCATTAATCCTCCACTAAGTGCTTGATGAAATGCCTTTACTTTTTTCAATGAAATATTAGTGATATTTGGCATGTCATTTGTCAGCTAATTGGCCTTCTATTCCATATTTTTGTTCTATGCACTATCCATATTTAGATTACTGGGCCATCTAGAATGTGTTTAACTTTTCAAATTCCCTCATCTTTTTACCATTGACAATTTTTAATTCTTTGATTATGACTGTTATGCAGTCCGCATTTTTTCCTCCCTTCAGTGATTAGAATATGATAATTACTTAATGCTTCTAACATGAATTGCACCAATATGCAGGAAATGAAACGTCAATGTGATGATAAAAGGTGTGTTCTTGGGGTTTCATAGATATTCTTCATGAAGAAATACTTGTGAATCTGTTTTGTCTCTTTGGAGAATGCTTCTGTACAGAACTTTTAGTCTATTTCATGTATCTTTCTTCAGAGACATTTACAAGTTAATGTTAACCTCACAAAGAGAAAGTGAAGGGTCGAAAAATGCAAAAGGTGAAAATTTCTCCCTACAGCAGTTGCAGGCAGCTCAAGATGATTATGAAGAGGAGGCCAGTCTTTTTCTCTTTCGCTTGAAATCATTAAAGCAAGGACAATCTCGAAGTCTCTTGACTCAAGCTGCTAGGCACTATGCATCACAGGTAGTTTCAAAATTCCAATGCTCTTAATTTGTAGAAGGATCATTGTTGTATATTTTATCTTTGTCGAATCAGTTGAACTTCTTCCGAAGAGGAGTTAAATCTCTTGAAGTTCTCGAGTCATGTGTCAAAGCTATAGCAGAGAAACAACGCATCGACTATCAGTTGAGTGGACTGGAGGATGATCAGTTGGAAGAATATGCTGATGATGAATGCAATCCTAATGACTATGATGGAGAGTTGAGTCTTGATTATGAACATCCCAATCGACATCATGATGTCAGTTCTTTTTCTAGAAACTCAATTGAGGTAAGTAAATGTTTAGTTGTTCATAGTCCGCCTCATGAGGTTCTATACTTGTTCTGAAAACAATTTTCCTTTCTTTTAGGATCTTTAAAGTATGCTATTTGGTGCAACAATTATTAGAGTCAACTTTTCACTTTTGCTTCACTGTTTAGCGTCTTTGAAAGGATTAACTAAAATGTTTAAGCTTTTGAAGAAATAACACATCTATAGATTCATAGATAAATCTTCCTTGACATTTTAAGTTTAAGCTTAAACCACAGTTCCTGTTGCATGGGAGTGCATTCTAAAGACACATGTGTTTGCTCGAAGATGCGCAGATGGGTGAATAAACAAAATAAGAATGAGATCTAGATTCAAACTCATCAACATTTGCCCAAAAACTTGTGATGTTGAGAGATTCGTGGATTAAAAAATTCAGCTTAACTGATGATTAGATATCCTTCATGGATTGCCTAGGATCTACTTTCTACAATTATCTACAAGGCTTGAACATTTTCAGTAAATGATAGTTTTGGTTTTTTTACCATTAGAATCTACTGTGACAGTTTTGCACACTCGTTTTCTCCCTCCAGCAAACTACTTGAAATTGCTGTTTGGAAACGATATTTCCCATCCATTTCATTGTATTTATGCAATTAGTAGAGTCCGTCTTTCTTTCAGGAAAATTTAGAGAGAGCTCAAGCCAATTATCTTGGAAGCAACAATCCAAGAGTTTCCAGTACGTCGGCACCTCTGTCCTCTACTAAAGCATGTAAACCATCTGAAAGGACAACTCAGATCCATCCTTCAGCAAAGACAGTCTATGCATACACTCTTCCTACTCCTCTGGATGTCAAGAGCTCAACCTCAATTGGTTCAAGCAACTCACTCTATGGGACTTCGTCAGAATCTAAGGGTGGTTGGACAACACAACACTGGCATTCATCCCCTTTGCAGCCAAATATGATCGGCAAAGATAGCCTAGATGTTGAACTTCCGAGCCCTACCAGTTTTTCTAGAGAGCCTTCAGTACTCAAAGAGAGCAACATTATTAGTAACCCAGCCAGAATGCCATCTACTATCAGTGAAAGAGTGCTATCTAAGTTGATTCCTATGAATGAGTTTGATTCAAAACTAAGTGAGAGGCAATCTTTTTCAGTTCCATTGCCTAACAAACCATTTACAAGCAAACAGGCTTTCTTTTCAACCAAGTCCATGTCATCGATGGAAACGCTGCCTGAAGTCTCTGCAAAACCCAAAAATATTTCAACACCTAAGCTATCTGTACCACAGAAGGGTTTCCCAAATACCTCTTCTCCGGTAACATCACCAAGAATAAATGAGCTTCATGAACTTCCAAGACCTCCGACTCATTATGCAAAACATAGATCATCCATTTCAATGGGTCATTCAGCTTCTCTGGTATCTAGAGGTCAAGAGGTTTGTGCAACAAGCAAACCAACATCTTTTTTGTCATGCACTGTGGCACCACTGCCCAAACCCCCCAGTGTTATGACTCGCAGCTTTTCTAATCCATCTACTGTTCAAAGATCTAATTCAAAGGTTACTGAGCCATTGGATCTTCCACATAGTGAAAAGACAATTACAGACACTTCATCTACCCATACACCTTTGGTAAATGATGAATTAGCCTGAACTTCCAATTCAGTCAGAGTAGTCGCACCTACAAAACTAAAGGTAAAGAAGAGGGTTTCAAATAACAAATTAGGTGTCATTTTATAAACTATATTATTCACTTGCTTTCTAAGTCTGTTTATGCTTCTTGGATGCTTAATAGCTATTTCAATTTGTATTTACTTAATTTTAGTATTTTGTCACAAAACATTCCTTTGGAACTAAATGGTGGAGGTAGATTGATGCAACACCAGAAACAAATCTCACGCAAAATAGGGCTTAATATTAAAAATCATTAGGAAAGCTAGTTACTGGTTTATCTTATATTTAACATGTAATTTTTGAGAATTTCACTTTCATGGTTTTAAAAGCAGCTCGATATGAGGCCACTTATGTGTATGCCCCAAGAGAGTGTCACATTTAGCATGTGTGGTTGGCTTTAATATGTAGGATCAAGCGGTTTATGCGGCCACACATGCAGACATGAAAAAAAACCAAAATTATGATGCATTTGAACCAAAATTTGAGAAACTCAAATTATTACTTATCCTGATTATATTCACCAAATAATAAGTGCTTTTATGATGTTGTTTCACCTCAGCGTAGGATTAGTTTTTCTAATCATAAGACACAATCTTTGTGTGGTAATATGTAAGCATTAACATAACACTTATTGTGCATGTATTCAATTATTTGCATTCTGCTTATTTGATGTATTCTACATTGTTGATTAATATGAGTTATTATCTATTGTGTTTTAAATTTTATGGTTGCATGTATTTCTAATGCGGAATTATTGAGAGGAAATGATCTTTAGTGTGTGTATGGTTAGGATGTGCTAAGTTGGATTGGATTTAGGTGCAAGTTAAAAGTTCATTGTGATTAGTTGCCATCTAAAGTAATAAAGATCATGTTGGAGATGACCATGTCAAGTTATTTGAGAATCATGGAACAACTAGAAGTTTCAAGATAACTATTTCTATGGAGTTAGTACTGGTTAAGATAGTTGTCACACAAATTCATGATGTCATAGTACCTCTAACTGATATCCATGATGGTCATTTTTATGTATTCATAACAAGATCCAGTAGGATGAATTTTTCAGTTATTGCCATAAAAAACTAGAATTAAGTAGATTCTTGAAATCATTATCCATTTTAATCTGAAAGTTCAATTGTATGTATGCTCATTCATTCTTATTCTTTTTGGTTAGAGGTGTAAAGGTGGCAGTTCTCTAAGAAATTCACCAGGTGTTCGTGTTTTTTATTTCGGAAAAATGTCTCACTATTCCGGGGAAATTTTAGTCCTTTTTATTTCGCCGGTATGATCAGGTTAGTTTCAAATTCTTTTATTTTTTGATTTATATATGCTTTATTCAAAAGATCATAAGGAGATAAGTTAGGGTTTCTTTTATGCCTATTCTCCAGATTCATCGTCTTTTATAAATTTTAGTTTGATTAGATTCGGCCCATTCTGATTGGGTTGGCTTAGTTGGAAATTTGTATGCTTTGCTTGCATGATAAACATCAAAATAAGAGTAATTAGAGCTTTCAAGGATGTGCTGAACTCTACATCTTTGAAAAAGAATAAAATTAGTTTTTCTTATTGTTCTTTATCCTTTGGCAAGTGAAACACTATAACATAGAGTATCTCACATATCTTACATATTGCTTATAATTTAAGACCTAGACCTGTCTCAAGAGTCTTTTATGGTTCCTGAGCATGGAAATATGTAAAACTTAGTGATCCGGTCCGAGATTAGTGGATGAGAGGACTCAACGAGTACTCACGGCCGAACTTCTTTGATCGACTGAGTACAAATTAGGTTTGTCTTTGATGTGTCGAGCTAGTTAAATCGGTCTTCCTCTACAGATCTTTGTTGGATCAGATTTTGCCTCAGTAGATCGGTCATTGAGGGGACTTCGAGAGATCGGATGTATATGTGACTTCGAGAGGTTGATCTTCTTCAGATTGGTTGCCTAAGCGAGGAGTACTTGAAACTTTAAAGGATTCAAAATGGGCGAGAAGGGGGCTGAGGTGTGCCTCGGCGAAGCCCCTCCGACGCTCAAGTCAGAAGGTAGAGAAAAATAGAGAAATGCATGAAGTAGAGAGATAGCAGAGTTCTAGAGATTACTTGATCCCAACGTTCCTCTCTTGGCTTTATATAGGAAGAGAGGAACGTACATTTTTTTTGGAGAGAAAGACGTGGAGACGTGCCTTTATGGGGATCGTGTTTTCATGAAGAGAAAACTAAGAGATGTGAAGATATGACGTGAAAATGCGGCTTCCTAGAGGGAAATCGTGGAGACATGCCGACTTAATTGTCGAACTGAGCTTGGGTGTGATTTGGACAAACTTGAGTTGACTCGTGTTTAGTTTGACCGGATCCGAATTTGAGTTATGCCTCAACTTGACTATCAACTTGATCTTGCCATATGGTGAGGAGTATTTCCGCCATATCACACTTAGGTTATGGATGTGCTCTTGCCAATACTATTATTATTATAAAAGAAATTTTGATTTCTTTGTCTTTTTTTTTGCAAATTTGGTTGTTTCCTTCTTTCTTTTTTTCTCCACGCTACTATTTGTTATCCGATATCCTTTCAGTGTTCACATGCTTCCCATTTATCACTATAGCATTAATTATCCCAGTGGCCCAATTCACCTCCCATCAAATCCTCCAACCATTTTTTCACTAAAGTCACTCTCAAGTCCCCACGGGGATAACGTGGTGGTTAAGATACGACAGTGCTTGCAGAAGTGACATGGGTCGATTCCGGAAGAGATCTAAAATTCTTTTCTGGATTCAGATGACTCCCACGTATCTTGACCATATCAAGGCCCATAGAATCCTTTGTGATTTACCTCTCTCACAATGATCGTGACACAAGTCGGTGGGGGCCATTAGGTTGGCAGTCCCAATCTTTTTTTTTGGTAGACTAAAGTCACCCTCAAGTATACCTGAACCGCACTTGCTGCATTTGGTGTTGACGACACAGCGAAACACCATCCCCCACTATCTCCTTATGACAACCATGTCGCCTCTACCCACATCGTTGATCATGTCCCAACTCATACTTTTTTAGCTGCAACAATTTCCTTTTTGCTATCAACATCTCAACTTCTCCCCCTCAACTGCTTCTTTGATGGCATCGCCATGTTGGTCCTCCTATCACACCCCTAATAACATATTGTCACGCCCCGAGGTAGGCTCTGTCCGGTCAACAGACAACACCCCCTTATAACAATTCCAATACGGTACAAATGGTCGCAGCCAGTATAACACAATATAGAACATGTATAACATCAATAGCGGAAGACAACACAATGCGAAATATAAACTCAACAACATATGTATATCGGTATATCCGTCCATACTAAAACAAAATCTCATATTGAATACCATAAAAGAAAAACACAGCACGATCTCCAATAACAACAGAAGTCCATAAGAAGATACATGCAATATAGGAAACAAAACCCTCAGAAACGCGGTGGGATGGGATCAAGTGGCGATGCTCCAAGTCTATGCCGAAGTCTTCTATCTACCACCTGGGCGACAGGAAATCCAGGGGCCAAGGTGGTGAGTAGAAAACTCAGGGGTAATATATAGAAAGTGCATGAACAACATACAGGGTATAGAGATCTACAAGTATACATGTGAAGATCTACAGGTATGCAGCATGAGTCCAACAGACATACAGTACTAAAGTAGTGACCAGAAACCACAAATATGGTCATACTCATAACATACACTAAAATAATCAACTGACATGAAGTAATGTACATACCTGACGGTCTGCAATCCACATGACCTATAACATCCTGAACAGGTATACAATAGCATAACCCAAATAACATGTAGTAGTCTAAACCAATACATACTCATGCTCAAGACATACACAGCGGTATATAAAATATGCAAAAGGCATGTAGCATGATGTACAATCATATGCAACAAACAAATGCAGCATCTCACAGGCATATGTAAAACATATATCGAATACATGCATACATATATATCAGCAAATGCATATGCATGACTATGTCTACGGACCCGTCCAACCACGACCCCAGTATGGCCCGGGTGGCGTGGCATGACGACTAGCCCGACTCCAGCTACCACTACTCTCGAGTGGCCGAGTTGGGTAGTATGAATGAGTAGCATATAAGCGTAAAGAACTAACTACTCCACGGGGGTCTCTCACGTCGCTCTACATTACCCACGAGTAGACGAGTTCCGCAGACAGACAATCAGACGTCCACACAACCACCATCTATAGTGGCGAGTGCTACACCGCCTGCACAACGGCGCGCATCTCCTACCACGTCCTATAGTGGCGGCGGACATCCAATGCCTCGCGCTCAACCTCAAGTACACTACCCCGAGTGGCGGGAGGCGGGATGAGACGACGCGTCTCACCAACTGAGGAGACCGCGTCGGCAAGATGCATGCAATGTAATGATGCATAGCTCACACACAATCTCGAACACTCAGAACTCCACGGGAGTCATAGTCAACCAAAAGTCAACCATGCAAGGACTACTAATCTGTAATCACAACCTATTTATCTGTGTACAGATAAATAGATCCATCAAGGTAACCCACTAATATGTGTACGGTATAATAACCGACCCCATATATTGGACCCATCACCCACCCTAGTGATGCAACCCGGTAACCCAATCTAAGTTCACACTAATAACCATAACCACATGCAATTAACTGAATACCTATCAGCTAATACACAAGAAAGGGTTGTAATTCATATCCAAGATAAAAGGAATGATGAATTAACAGCAATATCTCAAAGATCAAAGACTAAGTACAAACACATGATTAAACATGAGTGGATTTAAGGTAAACAGGTATAAACATATATCCAAATTCATGCACTGAAATTTGATCAAAACTACCGGACCAAATAGATATTACCCACCTGATACGAAGCTCGACTAATCCTCACAACCATGGACCTGCTTCGTATCCCAACCCTGCACAATAATAACAAATTATAGTTAAGTACAAGTCTCCGATAATTGTACATACAAAATACTAATTCGTTCTATATTCGCATTCTTTTCCCGAATACATTTTAATCACCCCGATCATATCTAACCGATTCACCATAACCAACTCATAATAAATCATCGACATCCTCAAGATCGATTAAGGTGAATAGATCTAACCACACTTACTTAAACCATCACAACTCTCTAACAACGCATACTCAAACATAATCCAATACACTACAATCTCCAACTACCGAACAAATCACAACACAAACACCATAACCCATAGCGATTACAGATGGAACAATAGGCATACCCAAAACTTACCGATTAGATCAAACAGAAACCTATCTCCCCGATTTGCCAATCAGACCCCCAACTGCAACCTTCTTCCTCACTAAAAATCACCATCATCCATAGCAATTATAGCCATCACAAGTAGCTGGCTCCACCGAACATCCACACTCCAAATCAACACATCGGCAAATCAAATTTGCAATAACAGAACATAAATCAACACCGAATCAAACATTACCACTCCAATCACAGCTTAGATTCCAATCGAAAATCCATCACAGATGACAAGAATAGGTTAGATCCATCTTACCGGCTCTAATCTCCACCGGCAGCGAACCTTTCCCGATCCCAACTGCTCACCGCGCACAGTTTAGCCACCAATGTAAACCGAGCTCCGATCACTGCCCACACACCATAGATCTGCTAAAACCCGAAAACCCACAGCTAGCTGTAGATCTCAACTCGAAAGGGAAAGAAATCGATCGATCCTTACCTTCAATGGCAGCTCACCGCCGCGGCGACAGCACCGCCGACCCGTCGAGTGAAGGAAAACGCTGACACCCCCCAAGGCGAAGCACCTACCGACCTCCGATCGGAGATCAACTACTGAGGCGGCACTGTCGAGCGGCTCTCACCGGACGCCGACGAGCTGGAGATCGGCCGACGGAAATCGCGCAGAGCGAAAGAAACAGTGACGGGAAGAAGGAAGGAAACGGAATCGCGAGTGAAATGTCGCGATAGGTTTGTTTCCGACTTTTTAAATGTCGTTCGAGCGATTCGGTTAGACCAACCCAAGTTCAATCAAATTTGATTTAGCCCAATCCGGTTCAAGCCCATTTCCAGCCCAATAGCCTTAGCCTAATGGATTCAGCCCATTAGCTTCAGCCCAATGGATTCAGCCCAAGCCCAATCTCAAACTCCATCACTAATTAGACCCAATTAACCCACTAATTAGACCCAATTAATTAAAGGATTAATCCATATAATTTTTTTTTTTTTTTTCCGTATACTACACATATGCTTCAGCAACTTACTGATCATTGTTAGACAGTGGGAGTTTGATTGGCTAACAGACGATGATGTGAATTCCAACATGATTATACCATATGATTTCTACAGCCAGCCTCTCAAGAATCTCACTGTGAAGCTGGGAATGCATACAAGTCGAATGTTACATTGAAATGTACCTGTTTGTGCAGCCTCCTCAGGCGAAGCAAGCGACAGGCTTTTCAATGACTTGTTCGGCTTGATGTCCTTGCATTTTTCACCATGAAGCAGGGGATGCCGCATGGCCTCCTTGCAATGAAGACATGCAAAGTGTCACACACCAGGAACTTTGAACAGCAAGAACTTTGAGCGCCATTAGAGGCTTGTTGGGTAGACTTTTTCTATGTTTATGAAAAATATACATGCTTGCTAAGTGGTTGACATTGAACCTGTCCGTGTGCAACCTGAGCGCCAAGCTCGTCGACGACGAGGCAGCTATGAACAAGTTTTTGTTCCCTCTTAAATTTTAAGCAACCATATAGGTGAAGTCGATATCCCATACACTTCCTACTTTCATACTCAAAAAGTGAATAATCAGTGTATTAATATATAATAATGTTATGAGTTTAGTTAATTTATTTGTATTCATTGATATCAAATAAATCTCTAAATTTATCAATAATGTTGTTATCTATATTTTTTAGAAATTTTTCATCTATATTTATCCAATACTGAATATTAGTTTTCATTTTTTTTTGGTAAATATTTCTATTTTTATGCTGTAATTATCTTTTCAATTACTCTTTCCACATTTTCATGTGTATTCAGTGATATCCACAAGATCTCTAAGTAATGGCCTCAAGAATATTTTAGTACTAATTATTTTTAGGTAATTTTCTACTAAAAGAATTATATGGAATTATTCATTTATTCTGACATAAAATACAAGTAGAATAGTTGAAATGGAGGAAAGTGTCGGGTGTTTTATGTGATCGTAAAGTACCTCTAAAATTTAAGGCGAAGTTCTATAAAATGGCGATTAGATCTGCTATGTTATATGACGCTGAATGTTGGGCTACAATTCGAGCACATGAGCCAAAGATGAGAGTTGTAGAGATGAAGATGTTAAGGTGGGTGTGCGGACATGTGAGGATGGACAAAATAAAAAATGAGAGCATTAGAGAAAAAGTCGGAGTTGTATCTATTAAAGAAAAGCTCTGAGAGACATTTAAGGTGGTACGGACATATACTTAGATAATTAATAAATGCTCCAATTAGACGATGTGAAACGATGACAAATATACACATCAAATGAGGAAAAGGAAGAACAAAAAAGTCTTGGTTAGCAACAATAAAGCAAGATAAAATTTATTTAAGTATATATGATGATATAGCAGAGGATAGAGCTTAATGGCGTAAAAGGATCCATATAGCCGACCCCATCTAGTGGGATAAGACTTTGTTGTTGTTGTATTCATTTATTCTGACATGTAAATTCGTTGCCAACTTTTTTTTCTTATATTCTTCCTATTAATTTTGGTTCAATTATACGCCTTATATAATATATAGACTTCTCAAACCGCGTGATATGTGATTTTTAATATTTTCCATTACATTTCATATTATCTTACCTATTTTTGATAAAACTATAATGATATTTTGATGACGATGTATTACAAATGAATGACTGATGCTGCACAAATACGTTGGCATTATCGAAGAAAGTAAGAAGTCGGATTCTTGAATACCTTAGAGATCAGATTCTTGTATAAACATTGGTGCAAAAAGCGATTCGTTTGCCCTCAGCGCCTTAGTCAATCGGTCCTACAGTCAATATGATGGACGTAAATCACAGGAAACATATTGTTGAATCTAAGACTAGCATTGCATCGGTAGACATCCCGAAAGGCTTGCAGTTTTCAGGGATTGACCCTTGCTAATTAATGCAATTCTATTATCATGTTAGTCCTGCGGGGACAGATTTTTACATAAACATGTAGTACTAGAACTTTGCTGACCAATCATAATATTTGAGGTAAAATAAGAGATCAGACTCTTGAATACTTTAGATATATTGATAGGGACATGGGTTTGAAAGGAAAATATCATCATAAACTTTTGACTGAAATGGTGTGATAAAATTTATATTTTATTCATCTTAATTCACTTGTTTCACTAGACAATCTTAAAATCAAGTGAATTTAGTAGTAGTAGTTGGAACATGCTCCAGTTTGATTGTTCTGTTTTCGCTGCAGGTCGATAGATGTTAGCAGAGCCCTGTATCGCCCAAGTCGATAGATGTGTTCCTCACTTTGGTGATGTACATAAATTAGTGTCTAACCTCGTCGCGTGTGTTTTGGCGAATGCCGCTGAGAATCTATTAACAATTATCATCTGGCAACCTCATGAGTTCGTAAGTGCCATTTCGAGGAAAATGTTGGATGCTCCTAGCAGTGCCGGCCCTAGGGTGGTCAAGATGGGACAATTGCACGGAGCCTCACCCCTTTGCTGGGTCTTGAATTTTTTTA
Organism: Wurfbainia villosa; assembly: GCA_025175895.1. Taxonomy (NCBI): domain Eukaryota; kingdom Viridiplantae; phylum Streptophyta; class Magnoliopsida; order Zingiberales; family Zingiberaceae; genus Wurfbainia; species Wurfbainia villosa. Next base: position 6,407,282 of record JAKLTH010000238.1, read on the forward strand.
GTATTTTTTTTTTATAAAGGCTAATAAAATCCTAAAATCTCTCAAAGATTCAAACTCTCATCGCCGCTTCAAGCCGTCGTGCATCTCCGCCATGCATGCCGTCTTGTTTGCTATTGCTGATTGTTGTGCAATTTGGATCCGTATCTTTTATGATGTTTTAGATTGATTTTTTATTTTTAGACAGTGAAACTCTAAATTCCAAACTCGATTTGTGAGGTGAGAAAAACCCAAGTTAGTTCTTTGATTTTGGTTCGAAACTTATGAGTTATGATTGATTACTGATTAATTTAGTTGTATTGTGCTATTGTATAGATATTGAAGCTTTTGTTTCGTAAGTTGTCCATTTCAACTTTGAATGTCATGGTCAAATTTTTATTACGAGCTAAACATTCTTTTATGTGTTTTAATTCGAAAGCAAATTTTTTGAAATTTGAATTGTGAAAATTAATCTTAGATGATATTTGAAATTTTTTTGATGCATATTTTAATATTGAATAATTTGATTTTGAAATGCAGATGCATTAGAAATCTTACTTTATATGGTTTGTTAATAAAATTATTTTTATAATATTGATTTTATTATTTTTATATGAATACAGAGGGATTTTTTTTTTTTTTTTTACCTCATATCCTTGAAAGTGGCCGGCCCCTATTTCCTAGTTGTTAAGATCAACAATAACAATAATAAAATTTTATTCCACTAGATAAATATGATCGGCTTTGTTTTCTCCGCAATTAGAAAATTTCAGCATCCTAAAAGGGACAGAATCTTACTGGCAAATTTGTTCTACCTTCTTATCGTCCAAGTGTTATCTACTGTATATTTAAGTTTTCGTCGGTTATAAACTTCTCATTTGTGGAACTGATGATTGTCTACTGGCAAACGACGATCATGTTAGTTCAGTGATTATAAAGAAAGATAAATCACAGGAGGATTATAAATAATAAATTTTTTTTGAATTCGAATGAGAATTTTAAATTTTACATACTTCTAATAATATCTGTACCATTTTAGTTAATGGACTGATGATTGCCTATAACTTTGTGTTGATTCACACGGATGTTCATAATTAGTATATATGATATCTTTAAACTGAATTGTTATCAATTTCGAAGGTACACAATTCTGGGCTGGGCATACAAGTTGAATATCTGATTTATTTATTTATTTTATTTTATTTTTTTTAATACTTCATGTCGATGTTCAATAATAGAATTATTGGTAGAATTTGACATGACCGAAAGTGTTTTTACCTTGGTATTGTGAGCGTCTTTTGGCACCGTATGACAATAGTCAGTTGCCATATAAATTGTGCACACAGGCATGTGTATCAAAGAATGTAGCTTCCCACTCCCATGGTATGCCGTGATAAAATAGGGTGATATTTTACAAATTAATATGATTTGATTTTTTATCTGGGATAAGTTTAATTTTAAATTGCAGGATCATGATCCTGAGTCCGATGTGAATCGGAAATTTATATTTTTGGATGAAGTACAGTTTCAGCGTCAGTACTGTCTGACAGGGACGATGCAATCACATCATTAGACTTAGCTATTGAGCTATGAATATTTCTCTAATTTATTCCGGTAAAATATATCTCCTCTAGGAGTTATTTTGCATCCGATCTATGAGATTGGATCGTCATTTCTAGGAATCAGGATTACTCAGGCTCAAGGTTTGAATATTTGATAATACTAAAAAAAAAACTTCTTGCGTATATAATTGAGTTGGTACTTGAGCGGTAAAAATTATTGCAATGAGCAAAGTTCGAATCTGGTACATGTCACTTTGGAAATATGAACCTTTCATTTAAAAAGTCATTTGGTATCGTGATTCACTTTTCGTCCTAAGTTATTCTAAAGTTCTATTCATGATTAATTTTGACATAATTTTTTTTTTAAAACTCTATATAAAGATTCTAATAATATTAAATTTTTTTAGACTCAATAGACTGGCCGAGCTGGAGCGGATAGTGAAAAGATGTTCGGAATGGGTGTTATCATTTTTTTTTTTTTCTACAATGTGGATCAAAAACTGTATATTAAAGTGGTGCACGTTTGACCTAATTTGCGATATATATTGCATAATGTGCTTCTTGAAAAGTTTTATTAAATCAGTTCAGTTGATTATAATTGAATCAGGAATGTCTATCAAAGTCCATCAGCGATGAAAATTTTATTGATTCTGATTCGATTTATTTAATTTTTTAAAAAAATTGATTGGTTTGATTTGTTTAAAAAAAAATGATTTAATTGATCAGATCAATTTAATTATTAATTTATTATTTAGAAATAATAATTAGTTATTTTTTCGGAATGGTCCGTTGACTAAAACAATACAGATGTTATTACACATTAATAGGAGTCGAATTTCGATTTGGGATATAAAGTTTTCATTCGAATTGAGAAATTTTTTATTGTTCTGATCAATGATTTAAGAAGTATAATTTTTTTTTTAATTTATTTTTCTTTATTATCATCGAAAAATCAACGAAAAATGCTAAGATAAATGTAATAGTCTTTTTCCTACCTAAATAATAATTAATTAATGTAACACAAAAATATATATCACAATGGGATAAGAAGAATAATTAGCTGAATGATAGATGAGCCAAGGGCATATTCAGATGTCAAATCATGATGTGATTAGAAGTTTACAATTTAAGTCGCTTTTTAAGAAAAAAAAATGACGAACAATTATATCTTTTGATACGATGATTAAAATAATAAAGGATTTTTAAATTTGAATGAAAATTTTAAATTTTATATTAAAATTTAATTTTTATTCATTTGTAATAATATCTATGATGTTTTAGCAATTGATCGTCCTCGGAGGACAAAAATTTTAGTTTTTGAGTGAACATGAACATGGGCAATCCGTAAAAGGATGAAATCCGTCAATCTGACAACTCTCATCGATATGTTTCATGACTATTGTGAGAGAGATAAATCACGGAGAGTGCTATGAGTTTTGACGTGGTGATCAAGACACGTAGAGATCATTTGAATTCAAAAAAAAATTTTAATCTTTTTTTCAAAATTAATTATTATTTTATTCATAAACTCCGTCGTACCGCCATTTGAAAACAAAGATCAAGCGAACACACGTACAAGCCGAGGTTGTCGAGACTTATTTAAAGAGTAAAGAATCATCCAAACAAAAATAAAATAAATAAAATATAGGCCAACGTAGTACAAAACTTTCAATTAAATCAAATAAATCGAAATTGAAAATAAATTTAATTTTTATTTTTAAAAATATTGATTTTTTCGATTAATTCAATTTGATTTTAGATTTCAAATTAAAAAAAATCGATTTAAACCATCAAATTTCATTGAAGACTATCAATCAATTGATTATGTAGTAATCGATTGTACTGTAATATCGGTCTTATGAAATTATGATATTATAATATGAGTCGCTTAACATTAGTTGATTAATTTTGAAAATTTATTATTTTTTAATTTTTAATCGATTTAATCAATTTTTTTTTATCGCTTTAGTCGATTCTATTTTTGTTTAAAAAATGAATCAATTAATTAAAAAACAATTGATTTATTTGATTTCAATTTAATCGGTTAGATCGATTCGATTAATAATCGATTGCTCACCATTAATATGCCGATTTCACATTATTAAGGCATAGTTTGAGTCATACGGAAAGGACTGATGGCTAGCACATACAAATATTGTATAATAGAATAATAGGTTAATTCTTCGTAAATGTGAGCGTGTCGTTCTTCTATATGTTGATTATTAATTTTAAAAGCTAAAAATTCACTTGATTTATCTCTCTTATGATGATCTGAAAACGGACTGATAGAAATTGTTAAATTAACCTTTTACATAATTATTAAGGCATAGTTTAAATATGCTCAAAATTAGAACGATAGACCAAAAAGGGTATTCTATGACTCACTCAATGAAAGTTCACAACTCACCGAATCTTCGATCCGACTAATTTCTAGGAGTGACCAATCCTGTTATACGAACATTCGAGATACTTCATCAATAGCTGAATCGGATAAAGTCGAAGCCCAAGTGACCTCCATCGACCATCCAAAGTAAATCAGAGAAGTGTTCGTAGCTTTTCATGGTTCAATCCGGACTCTATAGTCAAATCATCTCTGAACGATGATCTAATGTCGAAATCGTACTTCGTTCATCGGATAAACTCTTGAACCTCAAGATCATTCGAATGATTTTTTTTTTAAATTTATCGTCGAACAATATCAGAATTGAACTACGGATGCCTCACCGAACGGAATCAACTCTTGCAAACTAACGATGGATGAAAATTTTACTTGGAACATCACTTTCAAAATTAATTAGATCGCTTAAAATATAATAAAAAAAAAGTTCATTTTAAAAATTTAAAAATCGAACGAATATAATAAATTAGTCATTGTCCTCGATTAGATCCTTAAAAACGGTAAAGGGGCGTGGCAAACGGAAAGGGGGCGAATGGCGATGGTTCTCCGCCCCTCGCCACGGTGGAGAGAGAGCGAGGGGACTTGCCCCTCCGCTTCGCTCGCGCATCCGAAGGCCACATTCTTCTTCTTCGTCTCCTCTTCCTTCCGCTTGAAGAAGAGAAGGGGAAAAGAGAGAGCATCCTCTCTTTCTTTTCTTCCCTCCGACGTGATCAAGCCGGGACCTTTACCTCCGACGCAATTTCATCTTCATCAATTGCAGCGCCAGGCGAGGTTAGGATAACCTAAAAAAGTTATTCTTTTGCCGGTCCGATTCTTCTCTTCGTCCTCCTCTTGGCCTCTTCTTCGCACTCCCGTTCTTGTTTTTTTTCCCCTGCTAAATGTTCCAAGGACGTTTCTGAAATCAATTGAATTAGGTCATTACTACCTTCCGTTTCTTTTGTTCCCCTAATTTTCCACGTAATAAAGTTGGCATCTTTATTCACTCTCTCTCTCTCTCTCCTTGAATAGGGGAAAGTGCAATTTTGTTGTGTGATGAAAAACATAAGAATCTTTTTGGTCTATGATGGATTCGTAGAGAATGAGAACGATCAGGATATATAGCAATATTAGTGTTCTTCCTTGAATTATAATTGCTGTTTGCCAATCAAGATTCTCGCACGGAATTATTTGATCAAAGGACACAATTTACTGAGAGTTGATAGGTGAATGGGAGTGGTAAAATGCTATCTGTTCTTGCTTGAATTCTGATTGATATTTATCCAATCACGGTCAAAGAACACAACTAACCAAGAGGAGGTAAGACAATGCGAAAGCTAAGGGAAATTGCTTAATGCTATTTGCTTGTATTCTGATTTGTCATTTATCCAATCAAGTTTCTTTCGCATGACTTGTTCAGCAAAGAGCACATTTAATGCTATTTGTTCTTGCTTGAGTTCTGGTTTGTCATTTATCCAATCAAGTTTCTCCCACAGGATTTATCGAACCAAAGAACGGTATTAACCAAGCGTAGGTACGATGATGGCAAGCAAAATGAAATGGTTCAGTTCTTTAAGGAAGGCCCTGCTCCCCCAGTGCTTGAAAACAGATTACAGAAAAGGAAATGACAAATCCAAGCATTCTGGTTTCCTTGGTTCACAGGAGATGGAGAGTTGTATTCAGAATTCTACTTCGCTGCTGCTGCCCATTTCCATTGAGGAGGACAAGCTGATGGCCTCGGAGAGCGAGCAGAGTACCCGCACCTACACAGTGGCGCTTGCCACTGCTATTGCCACAGAGGCTGCAACTGCTGCCATTCGGGCTGCAGCAGAGGTCATTCGCTTGACCACCTCAACGGCTAAGTCCTCTAGCAAACAAACAGAAGATGTTGCTGCCATTAGAATCCAGACTGCATTCAGAGGTCACCAGGTATCAATCTGGTTATTTCCCTCATCCTTAGGATCTACAATTGATTCAGCTTGCAAGCTATAATGAAATCATTATTTGGCCTGAAGTAATCAGTTTCTGAATTGATTGAAAAGTGATCATTTCTTGCGGATACAAATACTTCATCTTCTTAGTCTCTTAATCAACAAATATTTTTCCAAAATCATTCGATTATCAATTCTTTTAATTTTTTGTTTATCATTTTGGGTCTAACTTTATCTTGATTATGATACTAAAAAAGTATTTCTGGGTTTGATAATCTGAGATCTTGTCTGTGATTCATGTGTCAAACCAATGGTCAGATACTGGGAAATTCAGATTATAATTTTAAGTACAAAATCATGTTTATGTTTTACCTTGAAAACCTATATTGTGGAAACTTCAGTTGTTTTTAGTTTTCATTCGGCATAAAATTTTCTTAGGAAACTGTTTATAGGTTCTAACATGATTTAGTTTTTCAGCATTAATTTTATCTCTTCGCAGTTTATTGACTTACTAAGTTGTTTCAACAATAAAATCTCAGCGATAATCAAATTTTAATAAGCATCACATTAACATGAAATATATAGCTTTTTGCACCTCTATGCACAAATAAAAAGCTGTTTGATTTCAAAATATTAGTTCTGCTTCATCCAAAGAAAAATTGAGTTATTCTCTTAACGGAAGTTCGTTACTTAAGTTGACTCACAATAAAGACCTTGTTATTGCAACAACATATCGAGTTATTCTCATACTGTGGAAGTACAATATACTGATAGCCAGATATTCTCATATTGATCTTTTAAACTGAGACCTTGTTAACTCATATAATGGAATTTCCTCTTTAACTCTCCATGCTATCACATGATCAGACTAATTACAGTTATTATTATATAATGAAAGTTCTTTAAAATAACTCTCCTTGTTGTTACATGATCATACTTGTTTGACAGTGATCTTTACAACCCTGCCATCTTACGGTGTTTTTGGTTTCTGAAAAGTACATAATTTGTCAGTGTTTTTGTTGTAAATTTCATCAAGGCAAGGGCTTCGTTCCGAGCTTCAAGAGGATTGGATAGGTTGAGGAGTGTTGTCGATGGAATTGCTGCCAAGTCGCAAACAACAAAAACTTTGTACTCCTTGCAGACGATGTCAAGAGTGCAGATGCAACTTCCTCCGAGGTACAGGTTGGAGGAAATCAATATTCCTCAGCAACCAAAGTTTGAAAAGGAAGGCAACAAGACAAAGGTAGAATGCATCTGTTTTTTCTAGACTATCGCATTCTTCTCGTTATCTTTATCTCGGAACATGAATGGAGATTGCGATAAAAAGTTTTCCTCCAAACTATTTTTTTTCTTCTGTTGTCGGCTAATGGTTAACGTTCAGTGACAGATAGGAGAGGGGTGGGATCATAGTTTTCAATCCAAAGAACAAGCTGAAGCGAAGCAATTGAACAGGAAGGAAGCTGCTTTAAGAAGAGAAAGGGCTTTAGCTTATGCATTTTCACATCAGGTAATAACAACTGGTTATTTCGAGAGCCGAAGGCAAATGTCACCGTCAGTTCATTCTTGTTCGACTCTGAAAACATCGATTCGAACTGAGATTAATATTTATGTTTCGATGCAGTGGCGAAGCTCATCCAATTCTGCAGCCCCAGTGCTGAGCTTCAACAGAAGTGGCAAGTTCATTCTTCAAGACCCAAGCAATCCCCAATTGGGATGGAGCTGGTTGGCACGCTTGATGGCAGGAAAACCATGGGAGAACCAGCAAAATGCCTCCTCTAAAACCCCCTGCTCTGCTGGAGGAGCTCGACGAGCCACCACCGCCAAAAGCAACAGCGACTCCGGCACGAGCTCGGGGTGCAACTTGACTGTGCATTCCCCTGCAAAGCTGCTCTCCCGGGCATCCTCAGCTACAAACAGCAGGAAAGGTTCGATGAGCTTGAGCGGAGGTAGCCGATGCTCTCCCGAAGGTGAGGTTAGGCCGCGGCTGAGGCGGCACAGCATCGGCGGATTGCCATCAGCAATAGACCACAACCGACTCAGCCAATCGGCAGGGGATCTGAAGAAGAGCTACATGGTGTCCATGCAAACTGCCAAGCCAAGGTCCCAGCTTCCAAGCCTGCAAGAGAAGGGACCAGCCGGAAAGGTGAGCCGGATCCGACGGCTGTCATTGTGCAAATGAAGAAGCTGATGATTTGGTTTGTACTGATCATGTTTTAAGGTTCTCCAAAGAGAGGTAAGAATATGAAAACATAGTTTTCCTTTTCATGATGAACCTTGATTTGTTCTCTGTTAACCAAAATTCGATATCATATGGATTCGATTACTCTGAGTTTTAATGGCCATTATATCATAGTTGAGTTTTAGAATTGAATGTGATCAAAACGAAGATCCACCACCTTTGGTCTGGTCTTGCATCTGGAGCACTTTTCTATGGTTAAACTAAGAAAGCAAAGACTGGTTAAGAAGAAGCAAAAGATGTTCTACGAACAATGATGGAAGTGTATATATATATATATATATATATATATATATATATATATATATATATATATATATATATATATATATATATATATATTATATTACATAATTTAATCGGAAATATTTGTGAATATCTCTATTATTTATTGTCTAATTTTTTAGATTCAAAGATTGAATTATAGTGTTCACTCGATTAAACGGTGGATAACAGAGGTATTTATCAATGCTCGCAAATGAGTTATATATATATATATATACAGGAATTTGATCTTCTGCACTCCCGTGTGCTTCATGTCGACCCATGCACGATGCCAGCGTTGTCGTCATGTCGTCCGGCCATCGTCGGTCGTCGGACCGAGCACGATCGACGCGCAACTCGTCGGCGGTCCGACGAGGCTTGGATTCTGATTGGTTAGCGTCCGGAATCCGACGCAAATCGATCGAAAATGACCAAAATACGCAATCGGCAGTGGCGCGGTCGAAATCGGGTGCTCGATTCTGACGGTCGATTTCGGTCGTGATTCGATCGACTGACGGTCGAATCGCGGTTGGCCGAATATAGCGGACGGACCAACATCGACTGATGGTCCATCCGGTGTCGGATTTCGGCCGTGATTCGGTCGGAATCTGGCCCGATCGCGGCTGATAGTGACCGCACCACTGCCGACCGCGTGTTTTGGTCATTTTCGATCGGTTTGCGTCGGATTCCGGGCATTAATCGACCGGAATCCGAGCCCCGTCGGATCGCCAGCGAGTTGCGCATCGATCGTGCTCGGTCCGATGGTGGTCGGACAGTGCGGCGACGACGCTGACACCACGCGTGGCTCATGCGTGGAGCGCACAGACGCACAGGAGATCATCGCACATAAAATTTTATATATATATATATATATATATCCAAATTAATAACAGAAATTTATTTATTTATTATAAAAAATATTGGTTTCATCAGTTTGATTTTAGATTTTGAATTTAAGAATTCGATTTAATCAAATGAATCGAGTCGAAAGTTATTCTACTCAATTGACTATGTATTATCAATGAAATTGCTATTCTATTCAATTGACTATGTATATCAATGGACTATAATATTTTAATAAACGATCGATGATTTTCAATAGACTACTAAAATATAATAGTGAACATGACCTCAAATAGAATTTCAAAATTATAATTTTATTCAATTGATTATTTATCGTTTAAATATTCCGTCGAAAAAATTGCTTATTTTAATTTTTAATCGAATTAATTAATTTTTTATTTTATTCAATTTTTGTTAAAAAATTTATTTTTTTTCACGAGAAATTGGTTCGGTTCCAGACAATCCAGTACATAACTTCATGCTTTTCTTCAGACAATGAGTCCGCATAGAAATCCATGCGACCACTCTGTCTCGTTTCTCACCGCACCGCTTCCTCTTGTATAAAACCGTGCCCTAACTCCAACGTTTTCGCCGTTTCGATCCGCCTTCATTTCTGTCCCTGGCCATTTTCGATTGGGATTCCATGTCGAGCAGCAATCCCCATCGCGAGGACGAGGCAGCGGAGAGCGCTGCCGGCGAGGATGAGGATACCGGAGCTCAGATCGCACCTATAGTCGTCCTCTCGGAGGTCGCCGTCACCACCGGCGAGGAGGATGAGGACGTCCAGCTCGATCTGTAAGGCCTTTCTTCTGTCGAATCGTTTTTGTGCCTTTTCTTTTTACGAGATCTTTAGTTCTTACCCACTCGCTATTCTTCAGGAAATCTAAGCTTTATCGGTTCGACAAGGAAGGGAACGTGTGGAAGGAGAGGGGCACGGGGAATGTCAAACTTTTGAAGCACCGGGAGACCGGAAAGGTTCGTTTAGTGATGCGGCAGGCCAAGACGCTCAAGATCTGCGCCAATCATCTCGGTGAGTGGTCGAATTTTCTTGGATTTTGTTTTTAGTTCTTGTTGCGCCGGATCTGCAATTTTTGTCTTTTTTTTTTTTTTTGTTTTTACTATTTCAGTTCTTCCATCGATGAAGATTCAGGAGCATGCGGGGAATGATAAGTCGTGTGTGTGGCATGCTGCGGATTTTGCTGATGGGGAGTTGAAGGAAGAGACGTTCTGTATTCGCTTCGGCTCTGTAGAAAGTGAGCTCTTTAACTCATCCCGAACTAGCAATTCTGTGTTTCATAAAGTTGGATTGGGCGATTAAACTTTAACTGGTTGAAGCTAATGAATCTTTGTTAAATAAACTTCGACTACATCCATACACGCACATAGTTATAATTCACATAGTTTGTTTATCAGCTGCATTTTTATTTTGAGATTATGAATAACACACGGTTAATGTTAAGCGTTTTCTTTTGGCTTCTAAGCTTGATATTTTTTTTAAAAGAAAAAAATATTAGACTCGAGGCTCTCTCATGATTAGTGGCACCATGTAACCTAGTTACATTTCTAATAATTAATTTGAATACAAAGCCCATGTTTCAAGTTGATTGAAGTGGAATATAGCTATCACTTTTGTTTTGCTTGTTTATTTATCAGCCTGCATACCTCTTCCTGTTTGTTTTTTAGCCATGTTTGATGCCATTCACTGAACTTTATGATTTTTGCAATCTTGATTGCTTTTGAACTTCCTTCTGATGATAAACACTATTATTAATCATCATACACAATGTACTAAGCATTTTCTTTTGGCTTCTAAGCTCGATATTTTTTTTTAAGAAAAAAAATATTAGACTCGAGGCTCTCTCATGATTAGTGCCACCATTTCTAATGATTAATTTGAATACAAAGCCAATGTTTCGAGTTGATTGAGATGGAATATAGCTATCACTTTTGTTTTGCTTGTTTATCAGCTTGTTTACCTCTTCCTGTTTGTTTCTTATGCATGTTTGATGCCATTCACTGAACTTTATGATTTTTGCAATCCTGATTACTTTTGAACTCCCTTCTGATGATAAACCTTATTATTTACAATGCGTGTATATGTAGTGTAGTCTTCCTAACTTCTATCAGCAGCTTCACATGGTTACTTCCCAAGAAATATTCTTGCTGTACCCTTACATTTACTTAAGAGAGAGGTGAGACTGAGGATAACTAAGTGTTTAATCATGAAGGTGAAGTAGAAGTTAAGATAAAGAAAACAGTATACGTTGGGGAAAAATAATGTCCTTCACTCATTTTTGCTCAAATATAATAAAGGTATATAGATGAGGGCGGGAACAAAATGAAGGTATTGGATAGATTTAAATTTCTTGCTCCTCTCCTCTCCTCTCCTTTCACCAACCCACTTGCATCCATCCTTTTTTGCTTGGACGGAATCATAAGGAAGAAAACGTTGTCATTTAAGGTCTGTTTCTTGAATCTATTAGTTAAAAGATGGACCTTGTGTCTCTTGTTTCCTTTGTCAAATAAAGAAGCAAGATGAATATTTCAAGAGATAGATTTGAACATCCATCTGCCGTAACTCATCTGCTAAAGGAGACAACTCAAACGATAACTGTTATGTCTGTTGTCCTTTTTTCCTTCTTACATATTCACCTTTTTTACCATTGTTTCAAGGAGTGGGCCTCATCTGTGTTATTATTTATTGTAGAAGCTTTCTATTCATTGAATTTGAGCAGAAATAAAGAATTGGATGAAGTTAAATATCTTCCTGCCCTCTTTTTCTTCAATTAGATAGGAGAATTCGATTCACTTGTTTATTTATTTGCCTAAGCAAACAATTGGAGTTCTTAGGGTGCGTTTGGTTCAAGGTTATCATGGATAACTTTGGTTATCCATCTAAGGTTATCCATAATGACTTTGTTTGGTTCAAGGAATTAGGGATTCCTAAGTAATGAAGTATGCTTGTTGTCATGCAGCAAATAGGGCATGCAATTCGGAATCACATTACCTAGGGGAGGGTAAGGTTTTTCTTGATTCCGGGATTAACAAATATTTTTTTCTAAATTTATCCCTCAAATTTTATCAAATCTTAATTTCGTCCTAATATATTCAAACGATTGTCGTCGCGCCGATTGCCGATTGCCGCCGCTGTCGCTGGGCCACCGTTCGCCATCGCCGCCGATCAAGCGTCGACCACCGTTGCCGGTCGTCGACCACCGTTGTTGATCGTCAATCGCCACATCAGCAAATGGGGCATGCAACTTGGAATCACATTACCTAGGGGGGAGGGTAAGGTTTTTTTTTATTCCGTGATTAATAAATATTTTTTCCAAAATTATTCTTCAAATTTTATCAAATCTCAATTTTGTCCTAATATATTCAAAACCTTAGCCGATCGCCAGCCACTGTCACCGTCGATCGTCGCCGCTGGTTGCCGGTCATTGGTAGCTGGTAGCTACGGTCGATCGTCGGTTGTTGTCATCAGTCGTTGGTTGTCGACTGTCGATCGTCGCCGTCGATGGCTAGCCCTCGATCGTCGTTGTTGGTTGTCATCCTCGACGGCTGCCCACCGCCAGTCACTCGCCATCGGTCGTCGGTCGCCACTCGCCGATTGCCGATTGCCGCCGTCGTCCGCCATCACCTCCGTTGCAGTCCAATCGTCGTCGAAGGTTGCCAATTGCCGCCGTCGATATCAATATCACCATCTTTCAGAGCAAATGAAATCTTAGAGTTAAACCAAGAATAATATAGTAAAATATTAAATTAGATTATTTACTAAAATCTACAAATAAATAAGTTTTTATTGTATTACTTAAGATTGAATCAAACAACATAAGTTATGTTTCATTCCCCCATAACGGAACCAAACATACCTTTAGAGGTAGAGTGAAGACTCTATTATATGATTTAAATAAACGTAACCATCGCGTCTGGTCTCTATAATAATACTATTTCTTTTCCCTCTCCTTGTTATCATATTCCTCAGCTACTTGCCTCTTTACTTTATGATTCATCACTTGCTGTTATACTGCAGACTGTAGGAAGTTCATCGAGATGGTCGAGACCATTGCGGAGTCTCTTCAAAAGAGTGCAGCAGAAGAGAGCGAGGAATCCTCAGATGCTGCTGAACTCTTGCTTAACTTGAGGGTGGATGATAGCAAAGAAGCAAAGGCTGCAGAGGAAGTTCCATCTTCTGCTGATTCAAATAAGCCAGAAGATGTCGTCAAATCGACAAGACAAACCAAAGGCGAGGAACAACCAAAGGAGTGATATTTGTCCAGCTCATTAGAAATGTAGTATTTGCTCGTCCCTTTGCATGGAAAGCTTGCATATGCAGTTTCAAATTTGTTCAGGTGTTCGAAGAGGTGGGTCAAGGTTCGTGGTCGGTAAGCATATTTGACTTCGGGAAGTGAAGTCTCGATGGAGCTTCATTTGCATCCAAATCATGTTTGGTTTCATCATGGAATTTACCATTTATATTCTCGTTGCATGATTTCATTGCACCCTCTCACATTACATGCGTTTATTTTATTGAAAAATTGTCGTTGGAACTTTCTTCCGAACCCTGAAATTTGTTTGTTGCTTCTCCCAAAATAGACATTTTTATTTTTGATTTGGTTAGACCTTCATTTATATTTTTCTTAACGTGAATTTAAGTTTGCCTTCGTGGGTGTGGTGCGGCGCATTGGCAAGTCATATGGTCAAATTTGTACAATGGATAAAGATTGATTTCGAAGGTCGATCTAGAATCTTATGTTTTGCCAATCACATCTACGGATATTGTCCTCTTATGATTTTCTCTCTTTCAAATTCGGTGAGGCTGGAGCAGAGACTCTTAGAATTTACAAAAGTTACTATATAAAATTTGGAAAAGTTATTATATATTTTAGTAATTTATCAAATAACGCTTCTAAAATTTAAAATTGCTTAAAAAATATTCTATACTTTTATATTTATCAAATAATGTATTTAATTTTCTTTTTATCCTTCAGAAATATTCGAATGTGGTATTGAAATTGTAAATTTCAACATCATTATCCTAGGAGCGCTGTTGATCGATAAAATCGTTAAAATTTGGAGGGTGTGCGATGAACACGTAGATAAACTCTGGGGCAGAATGAAAATTTTACCACCGATAAAGCGCAATCCGCCGGAGCTTCATCGTTAACGCCGGGCCCCGCCAAAGGAGGGCAGCGGAAGGGCAGGCGATGCTCGAGCTGTTCAGAGATTTTCTTCCCTGCTGCGTGGATTAGGGCTTCTCTTCGAGATAAGTAAGAAAAATTGGATCTCGACGCGTCGACGTCTTTCCCCTTCCTCTTCTAGGTTTGCCCTCTTTGATGATTCACGCTTAATCTTCGGATGAGAATTGTTGTTTTTTCCTCTGAAGAAATCACCAATTTTGTCGACTCGAATTCGCTAGCAGTTGATCGCTCGATTCGAGATGGCGTTTCTGAAGGGAAATTCCTGATTTCAATAACGTTCACGGAGGGGAAAGAAAGCGCCGGCGAAGTACAGGATGATAATATCCAGTTCTCTTGCAAGAAGCATTTGTACGAGAAGTTGCAGATGGTTAGCATCCTCCCCCAACGGCAAACGGCAGCGGAATCTCAGCGAGCTGCTGGCAATGGAGACCTTGAAGAAAAAAATTGCCGAAGAGCCAAACGATCGGACGGATTACATCTCCATCTTGCTCAATTGCTTCGGCAGCTACGACACCGATCCGAGCCCATCCGCCTACGCCTTCCTCATCAGACATCTCTTCAGAAATCGCATGCTCGCTCATGTATCTTCTGTCCTTGAGCATCTAGAGAAAGACGAGAGATTTGATGTTCCGGAAGGAATGTTTGTCGCTGTGATCCAGAACTTTGGTCGAACAGGCAGACTCCGGGACGCCGTGGATCTCTTCTTCAGAATCCCAAAGTTTCGGAGCACGCATTCCGCGGTCTCATTGAATGCATTGCTCGCTGTTCTTTGCAAGAGGAAGGAGGGCCTTGCCATGGTCGGAGATGTACTGTCGAAGGCGCCGGCGATGAACATTCGGTTCGAGACGACAACCTTTTCCATCCTCATAAAAGCTCTTTGCCGGAATGGCAAGTTGAGCTTTGCAATTGAGCTTCTGGAGATGATGCAACTCCATGAATGTGATCCTGATGCTAGATTGTATTCGGTAGTGCTTTTGTCGCTTTGCAAACAGGGAGGTTCTGCTCAGGTGATAGAATTCTTGGAGAAGATTCGAAATGCCGGGTTTGCACCCAATGCATTCGAGTATATCCATGTTATCGGCCTACTCATCGACGAAGGCAAAGCCGACGATGCTCATTCCTTTCTAGTGCTGATGAGAATGGAGGGGAAAAGGCCTGATATCATGATCTACAATAGGATTCTGGAGGTGTTCATCTTGGCAAATGATTTTCAGAAAGCTGATGATTTGTTCGACGAAATGCTTCTAATAGGTCTCATACCTAGTTCTGTTACTTACAACACTTACATAAATGGACTTTGTAAGCAAGGTAATCTCGAAAAAGCTCGCCGGATGCTAACCAGCATGGAGAGAACTGGTTGCAGACCTGATGTCGAGACCGTCAACACCGTGATCGATGGGTACACAAAAGCAGGGGATAAGGCTAAAGCAAAAGAGCTTATGCAGGAGGTTTGTGAGAAAGGCCTATAATTGACTTCTCTACGATAGGATTCCGTAGGTGTTCATCTTAGCGAATGAATTTCAGAAAGCTGATGATTTGTTCGACAAAATGCTTCTAATAGGTCTCATTCTCGTCCTACAACTTACAACACTTGCATAAATGGACTTTGTAAGCAAGGTAATCTCGAAAAAGCTGGCCGAATGCCAACTTGCATGGAGAGAAATAGGAGTCCATTTTGCTCCCAAGGGCACGGTGGTGCAGCAAAAGCGGAGAGTCATTTCCATTATGTTGATGGGGTTTTGTTCTTTAACAGATCCGCCCAAAGAGCTCATGGATGCTGGTTCTAATGGATCTCAGTCTGTGCTGTTGGGTTGGCTTGTCTTAGTGAATTTCTATATTGATGAGCACTTCTTCTTTTCTTTTGCTTGATCTACTCATCATTTTTCTTTTGGTAGTACGTGTTGGAATAATATCTGATGTTGGGTAGTTATTTTGAAAGGAAAAAATACTATCCCGAAATGTGTAAGTCAGTATATCTTTTTCACATATGCTTCAGGTGCTAATGTATAGGTTATGGAATCTATACGAGAGGTCCATAACCACTGAGAGCCCTGGATAGATGCACTCCAATGTTTTAATTGTTCAGAAGGCGTGGGTAGTACTTTCCATTGTAGTTCTTTGTCGGATAGATAGTAGTCATCAATATTTTCTCTTCTTTGGAAACCATGTCGAGCAAGTTCAATTTTTAGATTCATCTATTCAGTGATGAACTATCATACGTGCAGACTATCATGCTTTGGAAGACTTTTTCTTTCATCAAGTATCGGATACAATCTCCAAGTTTTGTAGGAAAATCTAGTGTTGAGTCTAAGTTTTGTATCCACAATTTGTTAAGTAATCCATAGTCCATTAAAAGAAGTATTGTCAGTGTCTTTCCTTGTATTTTAGAGAGTGTATGTTCTCATGTCAATGTTAGCCTTCCTAAAATTGTACAGGAGCTGACAGTTACCTCCTTATTTGTTTTCAAGCTCTTTATAGGTGCTCAATTTGTTTTGACATTTCAATTTGTAATTGAATTCTCCTTCATATTAAATTGTAATACTTGTCTATGGATTTTCATGTAGAACCCTAAGGGCTTCTTGTAATAAGCAAAAATTGAGCCAGGTCTATTTTTCTCCCATTGATTTGATATATGTGATTATGTCTTCAAGAAGATTATTAATAGTTGGCTAAAATCTTTTTAGTTTATTGTTTTCTTCTTTCTTCTTCTTTTTGTTCTTGTATTGTAACAACTTCTAAATATATAAGTCCTGGTATTGTGACAGTTTGTTTCCCTTTTAATAGGGTACTAATGAAAGTAATGTGTCCCTACATTTGTTTGCATTGTTGTAAAAGCTTTTCCTCTAGGGAATAGAAACCTTTGTATGTAGAATTTTTGTCACTTCCTAATATGATTGTCTTAACTTCCTCCCAGGTGGCGTAAACCCTCGCTTGAGGTCCCGTTAAGACTCCATAGCATGAGAATTTCTTTCTCATCGACTTTTCAACTTTTGTGAGAATAGTTAACTAGTGTGTTGATTACAATAATTTTGTGATTTATGACTCTTGGAACAGTAGGAATATTCTATACATTGTCAATTGAGAAATTTTATACTTAATCAAGTGTCTATCTTGCCTTAAAACAGAATTGTTCTCCTGACTTCATGTATTGTGGTAATTCTTGATGTTCAAATGTCATTAGACATTTTGTAGGATTATTATATCCAAAATTGTAGGCAATATTTTGTCCAAAAGTTCTCACTCTTCTTTGTCGTTCCATTGTATTTTTTGAGAATATTTAAGTGAGTAGTCTTGACAATGTATCTGTTAAGGAATTATTTATTCCTTTGATACATTCTCATATTTATTATGATGTCAGCAAATTTAATTTATCTCTTGCTACTAAGTTTTTTTCTTGTTCCTTTAATTTGCTGATTATATTTGATAATAGTTTCACACTCTGTTTGTACTGTAATTTCCTTTTTCTTCACAAATAAACAAAAAAAATTCTTTTAGACAATATATTACTGCTAATATTTCAAAATATATAGAAGTTAAATGTCATTTTTCTTTGTATTTTTCAAAAGCATATCTATAGAGGGATTCTACATATTTATGATCATATTTAGTGTTGCTTTTTGAAAAAATCTTCTCCCCATTCGGTTTCACACAATCTGTTTCTATAATCAGATAAGTATTATCTAGGGGGAGAGTTAATGTAAGTAAATATTTTACCATTGTTTTTATTATTCTGACAAGCTCTATGTCTTCTTGACTAAAATGTCTTTGTCCTTTATAGGATGTTTTGTTGTAGAGTATATCACTAATTTTTCCCATATCCTTAAGATAAGGTGTAGCATAATTGAAAAGTCCAAGAAAAGCCCTTAATCGTTTTGTTTCCTCTATTTTATTTGGAAAGTCAATTATCTTGTTTACGAGATTGTAATATTATTTTTCCTTGTCCAATTTCATCTCTTAAGAAATCAATATGTTTGGTTACTAATTTCATTTTTTTCTAGAAATGATAAGACCATATTTTTCGAATAAATTGAAAATCATATGTAAATGAGAATAATATTCTGCTTTAGTTGTTGAGAAAACTAAAATATCGTCTATGTATATGCATGTGAAGTTTGATACATCTCTAAATATGGTATATATTTTTCGTTGAAACATTTGTAGTGCAATTTTAAGTTCAAATGATATATCTAACAATTCTAAATGTCCTGACCAAGAAAAAACTATCCAATTTATTGAATCTAGATGCATCTTTATCGGTCAAAATTTAGATTTAAAATCAAATATTAAATATTATTGTGAGTTTTGTATTTTATTTATAAGTTATTTTTTATCAAGTATTTTGTATATGTCTTTATGATTGTTATCATTTAGTCTTTTATAATTGAAAATTATACGAGACTATCATCTCTTTTGTTCAAAGCCTTTGTTTACAATGAGGGTTGGACTTTTATGTCTGCAAGTAGACATTTGTATTAGTTTTAGTTCTCATAATTATGTCATGTGCATTTTGTATTATTCTGATTCGTATACTTTAAATCTTGAGCTTTAATTGTGCATTTTGCATTATTTTGAATAGTTAGTTTATAGTATGTTTTGTCTAAGTCCCAATACTTTACATGATTATTTCCTATAATTTCTAATTTCTCAAGTCTTGGGATTATAATATCCAAATCTTCTTATGTTTTTAATAAGTTTAATAAATATATAGTTGTTACCAAGTCATTTGGTATGTCAATTTCTAATTTTTCAAGGGAATCATTTATTTCTAAGAATTCAAGGCTCGTACAACCACGTTGTATTAGTTTCAAAAAGAAGGGGTGAATTAATACTAGACATAAAGATTGCATAATCATGTGTAGAAAGTAAGGCTCATTTGGAGTTGAGAAGAAAATTAAGTTGTAGTCTGACTTGTTTAAGTGAGATGACCTAAAGTTTTGGTACTGTTAATGATGTGTTGTAAGCTCTACGGTTAGTAAAAACATAAAATGGGCGATGCACGGTACGCAAACTGGTGTGCGGTAATAGAAAATGTATAGTAATTTTATAACTGGGATTTCGTTATCTCGAGCACCTGCTTCTCATCACCCGAGCACCTCCTTCCCATCGTCCGAGCACTCGATGCCACTTAGCAACGTCGTCGAGTAGTCAAATTTGGCTGTGGTTGGGTTGATGTCGGAATCCGATCGGACTGTGGTCAGATTCCATTCGGATTGCAGTTAGAATCCGTAGAATTGCGATCGCTAGCGACTATGGCACTGGCAGTCGCAATCGCACCATATTCCACTGCGATTTGATTGGAATTCAATCAAATTGCGATTGGAATCCAATCGTGTCCGGTCGGACTTCAAGCCCAGTCGGATTGCGGATGTTAGTGGTCGCAGTGCTAGCGGTCACAATTCGATCAAATTCCAGTTGCAATCTGATCGAAATCTGACCGTGGTGCTGGTAGTCATAATTCGATCAGATTCTAGCTACAATCAGATCGAAATTCAATCGTAATCGGACGACGATGGCCCTTACAGGTTCAGGGGGCTGGACTATAGTGCTCATTGGAGATGAAGGTTGCGGACGATAAATACTGTGCATTTTCTATTTATTGTGCAATCCATTTGATTGGACAGTAAAAAATGCAGTTGCATACATGCGCACAATGATTGTCGCACAACATATCAATTGATATATTATGCGACGGTTTCATGCGCGCCTGTGTGAATGTGAAAAATGCATAGAAAATGGGAATGTATAGTGCTGCCTGCTTGCTGTTGCCGCTCGACATTCACTGTCATGGCGGGATCTTGCCCAGCACACGACTACAGTCAAATTCTGATCGCGACCATGACATTGCGACTGTGTTGCATCTAGAATCCGACCGCATCGAGGTCGAATTCTAATTGTGACGCGATGCGTCGGATGATGGTGCGATTCTGCTACTATCGACGACAATGGCTTGATTCTTGTACATTCCCATGCGACAGATCACGGTTGGATCGTAGTGAGAGAGACGATGTAGCAACCCGACTAGTTCAAGGGTTGACTATAGAATCGATGACAATCGATGACGAAGGAATTGAACGGTGGATTGCGATCGACGACAAAAGAATCAAACGATAAATTGCGAGTCATACACAGGTGCATAGGGAAAAGTCGCATAGGATATCTCATATATATATTTATATATAATGTAATAGTTAATTTGTAATAAATTATTTTTTAATCGTTATTCAATCGTTAATTTTCACCTGCCTTGTTTCTTTTTTTTTATTAATTTGATTTTTTTTTTCAAGAAAGTATTTTTTAAAAATAAAAATAAAAAATCACTTTAAAAAATGGAACAATTACGTTAGCGATTCTCCAGTGCTACTCTCACCGTGGAGATCGTCTATAGTCCAGATTGATAAACTCTTTGAAAATTAATCCTTATCTATTACAAATATATCTTTTTATATTTATCAATTGAATTAGCCAAAGAATCACTTCCAAATATCATAGAAAGGAGCTGCCTCCTTCGTGGATGCTCTAATATAGTAATATTAATTATTTGAATAAATTACGAGATTAATTTTTTAAATAAATCTTCAAATCCAAAAAGTTGGAAATCTGTTCAACTAGCAGCTCCCTGCCATCCGTCCCAGGACTACGGCGAGAGGGAGTGGAGGAGCCATTTGAGCCCGGGGGAATTTTAGACCCCCTTCGGAATCGACCTCACTTCGTATCTAAAGCAACCACATTATCTTACCATCGCGCCATCTCCGTGGAAATAATAAATCTTCAAATGAATCATCTATTTGAAAATCTCTCGTACAAAAAATTTGATACAAAATTAACAATCCATTGAACAAAGGGCGGACCAGCCAATCCAGCCAATGGAGTCGGGATACGGTGTCATCAAAACCCTAATCCGGTCTGAGATACACGGACTCCTAGTGGGGGAGTCGAGAGCTGTCAAACGAATCCTAAAATGGAACAATTCTAAATCTAATATTTAAAGGGGAAGGACTGGTCGATCTAAATTAAGTTTATTTAATATAATAAATATACAAATAAATTAAAAATACTTTGAGGACTTTTAATTTTCATCCGTAACTCATGCGAGTTAATTCATTTAGATTTGTTAAATAATAAATTAATAAAATTTTAATTCGATCTGTATAAATTATTCGACGGAACGAATCGCTTAATAGTGGTTTAGGATTTTAGGGATTAAGGTGACATTTGATTTGAGTATAGAAATAAAAATAAGAATGAGTTTAACAATTTCAATAATATTATTTGATTTATAAATTAGGAATAGGAGCGGAGGCGGCGATGCTAACATCGTCGTCGATGGACGACATCGACGGACGACGACTGACGGACGATGGACGATAGACGACAGGTGATGGGGATAGGCGACGCACAACGGACGAAGGCGACGGATGACGGACGATGGATGACGGACGACGGACGACGGACGACAGGCAGCGAACAATGATTGTCGACAATCAACGGGCGACGATTGATAAACGACGAACGATAAACGACGGATGACGGACGACGAATCACGAGCGATGAGGGACAAGCAACGGACGATCACCGATGAACAATAGATGACGATTGATGAACGATAGTCGAAGACAAACGACAATAGACAGTGACAATGATGGACCGATGGAAATGAAACTTAAAACCCACTGTTAAAATGGATTTTATTCATTTCTATATAATTAAAAATAATTATCATAACCTTATTACCAAATCCATTAATCACACGCACTATTTATTTCCATTCCCTCGTTCCAAACGCATGAACCAAAGCCACATAAATATTCTTCGCTTCTCTCTGTCGTTTGAGGTCTTCTCTTCTCTCTCTCAGCCGATGGAGGTCTGATGGCGGGGCGATACGACGCCGACCCCTTCCAGGAGTAAAATGTCAATCCCTTGGCGGTGCGTTCGTTGTTTAGGGTTTAGGGTTCATTGTTCTCATCTGTCCTCATCTGCTTCGTAATGTTGTAGTTCTATTTGGTGTCAGATCTGAAAGACTGCAAACTTGCAGTGTGAAATTCCGACCAGGCGAGATGTTTCCTGATTGTTTGCTGTTTTTTTTTTTGTTTTTGTTTTGATTTCTGCGACTCGAATGAGGCCTTTTGGTTTTGGTAGTCGCACGCCCGATGCGCAAGATGTCTTGTTTCGTGTTCTGTTGAGTTGATATTTAATTGAGGGTTTTCTCTATAATGTGTTTATTTATTGTGTTGTTTCCATGAAATCTACCTAGTGTTTCGCAATCTAACCTTCTGATGTGAGAAACAGCGCTGAAAAAAATTTAACCCTGAAATCTAATACTTACTGATTGCATTCCGTTTATCAAGTTTTGGTTCATACGATTCTTGCTTTTAGTAATTGCCTGTCCTATAGTTTTGCGTTGACCTCGACTGGCCAGCCAATCCAGTCTTAGACCACTTTAGCTTTTTGACTTGTAAGAAGCCAAGACTGTTGGTCTTGAACTGAGAAATAATGCTTTGCCAGATTCTTATGGGACTATTTCTGAGAGTATAAAGGTATGCCAAACTAGTATCTAGGCAGTCTCATTGCTAACTTCTATAATGTCGGCGAAGTAGTATGATTTATCCAACATTAACAATTTTTTTTTCAGAATGATGTGTTTAAGTTTCTTTTTTTGTGTGATAAGAATATCCTTCTTTCATCTGGAAACGATTAAAAAACTTTTGGTGAAAACTTTTTTTTGTGTGATAAGAATATCCTTCTTTCATGTGTTTTACGAAGTAAGGATACTTCTGTCTTTGAATTTGATTAAAAATTTAATCTCTAAAAATTGGTCAAGCATCATCTGCTCACATATACACATTAACCAGGATCACTCATCTCATTTACCTTCATTATGTTATCTTGAATAAAGAATTCCCACCTATTTCAATTTCGAGTATTTATTAATATACCAAAAGATGATAAAATATAAGAAAATAGGTTAGTTTCATATTTAGTAAAACTTAGTTAGACTTAAAGCATGAGGGATACAGGAAGACCAAAGAACCTACATAAGATAATTAGGAGAAATAGTCATGTTGTATGAACTTCCTGCACTAAGGTCTTTTAGTGGGATAACCCTATTGGTTTCAAAATTTCAAGGACTTAATAGTTAGTAGAAAATAATATGGATTCATTTTTGTGGAGGGTCCAACGATGTTATGTGAATGATCCAATGTGAACTTATTTGCAAATTTGATTGACTGGGTACTATATGAGAATGAAATAATACCCGCCCATATTGTTCTTGATTGTTTCAATATCCTATTGGGGTTTCTTACAATTTTTAAGCTAACTACTTACTTTTGGAGATTTGTGCAAAGGGATCCATGCCCCTTGGAATGACTTACTAAGCATATTACTTTTGCAGAATTCGATGGAGAGATGAGATTCATATAGCTGGACCAAATAGTTTGAACTCAATTTGTTGTTTTCATCTAGATTTTAATTTTTTACACCTTGGGAGTTTGTTTAGTGGCAGCTGTTATTGATTTTTTTTCTTTCTAGTAAATAGTAGGTGATAGAAGTTCAATTAATGTAGTGGTTCGTCAATCTTGATCTTCCTACCCGTATAGTGTTCCTGACCTAAGATTATTTATTATTTTTGTTATATGTGTTGCATTGCAAAATGCCATAAATAACTTTGATGCATTCTAGATACTGAGACAACAAATAAGATCCATTTTTCACTTATCTCACTATATCAATTTCATTGCTGTTTATAATATTGATTAGCATTGCTTGTAGTGTTTGGTGTAGAGGTACTGCTATTTCCTATGTCCTCGCAATTTATGCTTTTTAATGTAGGATCTGAAGACAAAGGAAAGGGAGTTACTAACCAAGGAGGCTGAGTTAAATCAGAGGGAAAAGGTAAGTCAATACCTTAGACTCTTGAAATATAAATTTGTACTAATGTTGGTGTTTGTTTTAGTTTCTGTTTTTCTTTCTTTTTTCTAAATGGCTATGTTGAATTTTTTTTCTGATAAAGTCAAGTTATATGGAAAAAATTAATTCATTGAATGGATAGCTTGTACTATTCCCATTCAGTTGGTTAATAAGCTTCTTGTTTTATGTAAGGTCGATTTTTCATTTGGTCCAAGAGCTTCGTATGGATGAAGTAACATTTGAGTGATTGCATTAGTTTGCGCTAAGTTGGTGCGTTGTACAAATGCATGATGGATGTTTTAGAATATATGCTGATAATTTTAAATCAGGAATAAATTAGAAGTGAAAACAATTGCCACCCATATCATAACTCAATCTTACTTAAATTAAATATTATCTAAAATAATATTGCTAATATTCTTAGCGAAAGTCTCAAGTATTTCAAATGCAGTTCAAACTTTAAAAGAAAGTCGTGTTAACATTTTAAATGCTCGATCATTATGTATTCTAATTGAACTAAGCAACAATCATAGTTGCTATAGGTTAGGTGGATCGTAAAGGATGCAAAGAAATATGATGCTCTGTTACATTGACAAAATTGATTGTGGTTGGATGAGCCACATTTTGATATTTCTTTTGTTTGTTCATATATATACACAGACACACACTTTCTCGATGTATGGCTTTTCTAGAATGTATGGGTGACAATGCCATAAATAATATAGGTTAAAGTAGACAGTGCAAATAAAAATTATTTTGTTGGTGTTTATTCTAAGAAGTATTTGTAAGAATTGTATATGTCTAAGGTCGAATCCTATCTTAAATGGAACATTTTCTAGACGATGCACATCTTCTTTTGGATCTGGCAATTATCGATATACACTTTATATATGTCAATTTAGAGAGTGTGCGCTTATTTTGTTTTTATTTATTGTTTTTCATGTAAGGAATCGAAAAGAAAAGAAGAGGCTGAACCACAAGGTAACTTTCTTTCGTAAGAAGATTAGTAGTTTTTATAGTAGAAGTATTGTTGTTTTTTTTTTTCGTTGGAGGTAAGTAAATGATTTCACTCTCTTTCAATGATCACTGTTGTTTTTCCAAGTATATTGATACTTGTTTGGCCCCAAATTGATTGAAGCCACACATTTTTTTTTATATTGCAGCTGAAGATATTATAAATGAGAAAAACTTGTCACATTTCTTTCCTATAATTCATTATGATATTGCAAATGAGATACCAATTCACCGTCAAATAATGCAACACCATGTGTTTGCCTCGTTGTTAGGTATGTATAACCTTTTATCATTGTCGGCCCTTGTCCATTATTTTTAATGTTTTGGGATTTTGCTTGCTTTCCTTTCCTCAGCTCAGAACACATATATAAGCTTGCATCTTTTCAATGTTCTAAGTTAAATATGAAGGTCGAACAGAGAAGAATCTCAATTAACCATTATGGCCGATGATATTTTCCTTTTATCTTTTTATATGAATACACTAGATTTATATCTACATTCAGATCGGTTTTATTTTATCATCATGCTTGTATGACATTTATTTATAAATATAATTGTGTTTTAATTTTTGGTGAAGTAACAACAAATTGAGCAGAAATAAATATTGAGATTGATTAGTGGGACTACTTGGAGAGTTATATTAATTATTTAATATGAGTTGTTATGGTATATGATAAATCAAGAGATATAAGATTAAAGATGTGAATATATTGAAAGATGAATACCACATTTTAAGAGTGAGGCTGCTTAAATCTAGGGTATAAATTACGAGAACAAATGTTTTTTTTTCTTCTGAAATGGAAAATTAATTTTTCTTTTTTTTTCCTCCAAGTATTCATGTGTAGTATTATAATTAATTTTTTTTTACGTTCCATAGATAAAATTAAATGATTAATACAGTATAAATATTACACAATAGAATACGGATCAATCTTTATTTCTGATGGAATTCTAATACTCTACTGTGCGTATTGATATACAATGACGGAGAGAAAGGGGCACGAGGATGTGCGAAAGTGTCTCTTTCCTCTCGGAGGTAATACGAACGAGCATGCTTTTTCATTGGGAAGCCCAACGCCGATAACTTGAGCACCCGTTTTCTCCGACGTGCACGACGCCCATTCGGATTTCTTCTTTTTGCACAATAATCAACTTTTTGGAAATTTTGTGGGGGTAAAAGTTACTTTATAAAATTTAGAGGGGTGCGATAAACACATAGATAAAATCTGAGGCAGAATGAAAATTTGCCCACAATAAAGGGCAATCTCCTAATGCGCTGTAGCATCATCCCTAACCCTACTGCCGGGCGCCGCCAGAGGAGGGCGGCGGAAGGCCAGGCGTCGCTCGAGCTGTTGAGAGATTTTCTTCCTTCTAATTATTTTACTGCGTGGATTAGGGTTTCTCTTGGAGATAAGTAAGAAAAATTGGATCTCGACGCGTCGTGGTCTTTGCCCTTCCTTCCTCTTCTAGGTTTGCCCCCTTCGATGATTCTCGCTCGATCTTCTGATGCGAATTGTTGTTTTTTTTTTTCCTCTGGAGAAATCACCGATTTCGTCGACTCGAGTTCGCTAGCATTTGATCGTTTGATTCGAGATGGCGTTTCTGAATGGAAATTCCTGATTTCAGTAACGATCGCCGAGGAGAAAGAAAGCGCCGGCGATGTACAGGACGATAATATCCAGTTCTGTCCTTCGTGCAAGAAGCATTTGTACGAGACGGTTCGCATCCGTCGCCAACGGCAAACGGCAGCAGAATCCAAGCAAGAAGCTGGCAATGGAGACCTTCAAACAAAAAATTGCCGAAGAGCCAAACGATCGGACCGATTACATCTCCATCTTGCTCGATTGCTTCCGCAGCCACGACACCGAACCGAGCCTATCCGCCTATTCCTTCCTCATCAGACATCTCTTAAGAAATCGCATGCTTGCTCATCTATCTTCTGTCTTTGAGCAACTCGAGAAAGAAGAGAGCATTGATGTTTCAGAAGCAACGTTTGTCACTGTGATCGAGAACTTTGGTCGAGCAGGCAGACTCCGGGACGCCGTCGATCTCTTCTTCAGAATGCCAAAGCTTCGGATCCCACCTTCCGTGCTGCCATTGAATACATTGCTCGCTATTCTCTGCGAGAGCGAGGAGGGCCTAGGCTTGGTCGGAGATGTACTGTCGAAGGCGCCGACGATGAACATTCGGTTCGAGGAAGCAAATTTTACCATCCTCACAGATGCTCTTTGCCGGAGTGGCAAGTTGAGCGTTGCAACTGAGCTTCTGGAGATAATGCAACTCCATGAATGGGATACCAATGCTAAATTGTATTCACTAGTGCTTGCGTTGCTTTGCAGACCGGGAGGGTTTGCTCAGGTGACAGAATTCTTGGAGAAGCTTCGAAATGCCGGGGCTGCGCCCGATGCGTTCGAGTATAGCCATGTTATCGGCTAACTCATCGACGAAGGCAAAGCCGACGATGCGCATGCCCTTCTAGTGCTGATGACAATGGAGGGGAAAACGCCTGATATCACGATGTACAATAGGCTCATGGAGGCGTTCGTCTTGGTAAATGAGTTTCAGAAAACTGATGATTTGTATCAAGAAATACGTTATATGGGTCTCAAACCTTGCTGTACTACTTACAACGCTTACCTAAAAGGATTTTGTAAGCGAGGTGGTTTCGTAACAGCTTTCCAGATGATCATCGGCATGAACATGCTCGGTTGCAGACCTGATGACGAGACCGTCAAAACCGTGGTCGAGGCGTACAGGGCATTCAAGTGACCTTGCTGCCTGCTTATGAAATTCTTGTGCATGGATCGGTTTGCTAAGACAGAGCACACCAGTTTTGATGGAAATGACAAGCATGGGGTTTTCTTTGCCTGAAGTCTTCGATTCCGAATTCATTCGCATGGCTTGTCACAGTTTTAGGGCAGTTCATCTTTAAGAAAGAATTATCATGAATCCTTGATCACTTTTAGATCCTTGATTCAAGGAGATATATATCATTGTCTTACGTTTCGTATGAGTTGTCCATTTTTGTGGCTTTAAAACAGTGTGCTCTCTGATCTTCTAGTTCAAATTGCCGATGAGTCTCAGCGTATTCTTAGGTTCCTTTGAAACTGTGTTATATGTAGTCCGAATGTTAGAGTGTAATTGGAGCACATCAATGAATAGAGATGTTAAAGACATTTTTTTAATGTTTAGGATAATATATATTTAGATGACTAATAATTATTTTAATTAGAAAATATAAAATTTTGATAAATAAATATATATATTAAAAGAGAGATTATATATAAGATAAACAAAATTATTTACATAAAGTGTGAGAATTGTTTTGATAAATAAATATATATATTAAAAGAGAGATTATATATAAGATAAACAAATTATTTACATACAGTCTGAGAATTGAATATGTATATATGAGAGTTAAAAAAAAGAATTAAGTCAACCCTGCTTGGTGCAATGGCAAAGCAAAAAGATATTTTATTGGAGAACACAGTTTGATCATCTATTGAGATAATATTCGAGTTTGTTCGACCAATGGAGTAAAATTTCGACGTTGGACAGTCTTTTAAGAATGATGCGACTACGGAGTCCAGATTAGACCGTCGAACTATGAATACTTTTTTGATTTATCCAGGTGGTCTGTAAAGATCCGTTAGAGTTTTGATCTCTCTCGGTTCAATTGTTGAAGAGGCATCCTCGTAAGAATTGTTGAAGAGTCGGAGGTTCGAATATTTTGATATTAATAAAAAATAAATAAAATAATAATAAAAATTAAAAAATTGTTTTTATTTCTAAAATAATTTAAATATCACTGACACAACTTTTATAAAGTAAAAACCATGGTTATGAAATTAATCTTAATTATTTGAATAAATTATGGGATTAATTTTTGAAATAATCTCCACGTCAATCATCTATTTGAAAATCTCTCAAACAAAAAAATTGATACAAAAATTAACAATACATCATAGACCAAGCAGAAATTCTAAGGGAATCAAATGGAGAATTTTTCGTTTTTTGTTTCATTTTTTTAGAAAATAAAAAATGTTTTTTTTTGTATTTTTCAGTTTTTAAAAAATATTTTTTATTTTTTGAAAAACGAAAATAAAAACAAAAAACGATTTTTCTCATTTTTTCTGATTTCGTTTTCTCATTTTCCGTTTTCTAATTAAATACCAGCTTCATTTTTCAAAAAATAGAAATAGAAAATATCCAACTAAACACGTTTTTGTACTTTTTCATTTTTGCGGAAAATGAAAACGAAAAACGCATTAACCAAACGCAACCTTAGTAGTGTTTGGTTTGTAGAAAAATTTTTATTTTTTATTTTTATTTTCTGAGACAATAAGAAAATTATGTTTGGTTGATATTTTTTATCTACGTTTTCTGAGAAAGAATTTTTTGGAAAATTAAAAAACAAAAAAAATTTATCTATTTTCCAGAAAATAAAAAATACAGTGGTTGCCAAACAACTTCAGTTTTTTAGAAAATACTTTTTTATTTTTTTATTTTTGAAAAACGGAGATGAAAAATATCAACTAAATACATTTTTTTATTTTCTCAAAGAATAAAAACGAAAAATAAAATTCCCCCTCCCCCCTTAAATACCTCGGATTCAAAATGCCATTGGAAATGGGAAAATGGTCAAAATTAGTCAAATTCAATTCAACGGGTGTGGGAAGCTAATTCCATTTGATTTTGATGCTGAGAAATGTGATCGCCTACAACTCGTTGCACGAATCGGACCTTGCAATTGCTTCCGTCCGATGTCATCTGAAACCTCGATACAATCCCATCCATTGAACAAAGGCAGCGCTAGCCAATGGACGGTCGGGATACAGTGTCACCGAAACCCAAATCCGGTACAAGATACACCAACTCCTAGCGGTGTAGTGGTGGTCGAAATAGTCTTCTCCTTCTCTCTCTCTCTCTCTCGCTCGTCGATTGAGGTCTGATGGCGGGGCGATACGACGCCGACCCCTTCCACGAGGAAGATGTCAATCCCTTCGCGGTGAGTTCATTGTTCTCAGTTGTATCATCTGCTTCGTAATGCTGTAGTTCTGCGGCCCTTCACTCGTACGTTAGATTTGGTGTCAGATCTGAACGACTGAGAACTTGCAGTGTGAGATTCCGACTGGGCGAGACGTTTCCTGATTGTTTTCTGTCTCCTTTTTTGATTTCTGCGACTCGAGAGAGGCCTTTTGGTTTCGGTAATCGCACGCCGGATGCGAAAGATGTCTCCTTTCGTGTTTCCTTGAGTTGATACTTGATTGAGGGTTTGCTCTATAATGTGTTTATTTATTGTGTTGTTTCTATGAAATTTACTTAGTGCTTCGAGATCTATCCTTCTGATGTGAGAAGAAACGATGCTGCAAATATTTGACCCTGGAATCTCATACTTACTGATTGTATTATATTCATCAAGTTTTAGACCATACGATTCTTGCTTTTAGTAATTTCCTGTCCTATTATGAAGTTTCGAGTTGACCTCGACTGAGCAACCAATCCAATCTTAGATCACTTTAGCTTTATGACTTGTAAGAAGCCCAGACTGTTCGTCTTGGACTGAGAATTAATGCTTTGCCAGATTCTTACGGGACTATTTCTACGAGTAGAAAGGAACACTAAACTAGTATCTAGCTAATCTTATCGCTAACTTCTCTAATGTCTGCGAAGTACTATGATTTATCCAACATTAACAAATTTTTTTTCAGAATGATGTGTTGATATTTCTTTTTGTGTAGGAATATCCTTCTTTCATCTGGAAAATGGTTAAAAAACTTTTGGTGAAAAAAGTGCATTTTTTTTCGAGAAAACCAGCGTATATATGTTTATAAGGTTCTTGTGTGGTATTTTGTTTAAGTTCTGAAAAAAAAAACCATCTAATCTACGGTTCTAGCTGTTTCTTTGATGTTAAGTGTCTACTTTTTCCCACATAGATTTTGAAATTACTATTATTTGGTGATAATTGCAGCAGGACCCTGGAGTACGTGGAAAAACAGCTGGAGCAAATTATGGTGGAGGAAAACTAAGTTCAACAGTATGTATGCCGCATACACTTGCAATTATGTAACCTAGGTCAAGTTCTATTGTGGTTTTACAAAGTAAGGATACTTCCATCTTTGAATTTGGTTGAAATTTTAATCTCTAAAAATTGGTCAAGCATCACTTGCTCATATATATACATTAACCAGGATCACTTGGTGAGCGTTATCATCTTTTTACTGCGAATTCCCACCTATTTCAATTTCGAGTATTTATTAATATAGCAAAAGATGATAATATATGAGAAAATAGGTTAGTTTCATATTTAGTCAAACTTAGTTAGACTTAAAGTATGAGGGATACAAGAAGATTAAAGAACCTAAGTAAGATACTTCCTGCGCTAAGCTCTATTAGTGGGATAACCCTATCGGTTTCAAAATTGCAAGTACTTACCAGTTAGTAGAAAATAATACGAATGAAAATTGTTTTAGTTCTATCAAATGCTTAGTTTGCTTAAGCTTGTTCATTATGATCTACTGACCATGAATCAAAACAATTTTCATTGCAGTGGAGGGTCCAACGATGTTATGAATGATCCAATGTGAATTTATTTGCAAATTAGTTTGACTAGGGACTATATGAGAATGAAATAATACCCACCCATATTGTTCTTGATTGTTTCAATATGCTATTGGGGTTTCTTACAATTTTTAAGCTAACTGCTTACTTTTGGAAATTTGTGCAAATGGATCCATGCCCCTTGGAATGACTTACTAAGCATATTACTTTTGCAGAATTCGAGATTCACGTAGCTGGACCAAATAATTTGAACACAAGTTGTTGTTTTCATCAAAAATATAATTTTGTATGCTTTGGGAGTTTGTTTAGTGGTAGCAGTTATTGGATTTTTTTTTCTTCTAGTAAATAGTAGGTGACAGAATTTCAATTAATGCAGTGGTTCATCAATCTATATCTTCCTACCGGTATAGTGTTCCTGAACTTAGATTATTTTTGTTATGTCTGTTGCATAGCAAAATGCCATAAATAACTTTGATGCAGTCTAGATGCTGAGACAACAATAAGATCCATTTTTCACTCATCTCACTATAGTCTTTGTTTTTAACATCAATTCCATTGCTGTTTATAATATTGATTGCATTGCTTGTAGTGTTTGGTGTAGAGGTACTGCTATTTCCTACGCCCTCATAATTTTTGCTCTTTAATGTAGGATCTGAAGACAAAGGAAAGGGAGTTACAAGCCAAGGAGGTAGAGTTAAATCAGAGGGAAAAGGTAAGTCAGTATCTTAGATTCTTGAAATGCAAATTTGTACTAATCCTGATGTTTTGTTTAGTTTCTGTTTTTCTTTCTTTTTTCTAAATGGTCATGTTGAAGTTTTTTCTGATAAAGTCAAGTTATATGGCACAAATTAATTCATTGAATGGATAACTTGTAATATTCCCATTCAGTTGGTTAATAAGCTTCTTGTTTTATATAAGGTTGATTTTTTATTTGTTCCAAGAGCTTCGTATGGATGAAGTAGCATTTGGGGATTGCATTAGTTTGCTCTAAGTTGGTGTGTTGTACAAATGCATAATGGGTGATTTTAGAGTATATACTGTTAATTTTAAATCATGAATAAATTAGAAGTAAAAACAATTGGCACCCATATTATAGCTCAGTTTTACTTAAATTAAATATTATCTAAAATAATATTGCTAATATTCTTTGCAAAAGTCTCAAGTATCTGACTTAAAGTTCAAACTTTAAAAAAAAGCTGTGGTAAAATTTTAAATGCTCGATCATTACGAATTCTAATTGGACTAAAGCAGCAACCATAGTTGCTATAGGTTAGATGGATCGTAAAGGATGCAAAGAAATATGATGGTCTGTTGTATTGACAAACTTGATTGTGGTTGGATGAGTTACATTTTGATATTTCTATTGTTTGCTCATATATATACACAGACATACTTTCTTGATGTTTAGCTTTTCTAGAATATATGGGTGGCAATGCCAAAAATAATATAGGTTAAAGTTGACAGTGCAAATAAAAATTATTTTGTTGGTGTTTATTCTAATAAGTGTTTGTAAGAATCATATAGGTCTAAGGCTGAAGCCTATCTTCAATGGAACATTTTCTAAATGATGCACATTTACTTTTGAATCTGACAATTATCGATATACATTTTATATATGTCAATTTAGAGAGTGTGCACTTATTTTGTTTTTATTTACTATTTTTCATATAAGGAATTGAAAAGAAAAGAAGAGGCTGCAGCACAAGGTAACTTTTCTTCATAAAAAGATTAGTATATTTTATAGTAGAAGTACTGTTGTTTTTCTTAGCAGGAGGTAAGTAAATGATTTCACTCTCTTTCAATGACCACTGTTGTGTTTTCGAGTATATTGATACTTGATTGACCACAAATTAATTGAAGCCACACACCTTTTTATCTTGCAGCTGGAGTTATTATAAAAGAGAAAAATTGGCCACCTTTCTTTCCTATAATTCATCATGATATTGCAAATGAGATACCAATTCACCTGCAAAGATTGCAATACCTTGTGTTTGCCTCATTATTAGGTATGTTTAACTTCTTATTATAGCCAACCCTTCTTCATTATTATTAAGGTTCTTGAATTTTGCTTGCTTTCCTTTCTTTAGCTCAGAGCAAATAAATAAGCTTGCATCTTTTTCAATGTTCTATGCTAAATATGAAGGTTGAATAGAGAAGAATCTCAATTGAGCATTATGGCTGATGATATTTTTGTT
Source organism: Wurfbainia villosa (assembly GCA_025175895.1). Lineage (NCBI taxonomy): Eukaryota > Viridiplantae > Streptophyta > Magnoliopsida > Zingiberales > Zingiberaceae > Wurfbainia > Wurfbainia villosa. The sequence continues at coordinate 6,441,348 of JAKLTH010000238.1, forward strand.
TTACCTTTTTATATGAATACTCTAGATCCATATCTACATTCAGATTGATTTTATTTCATCATCATGCTTGTATGACATTTATTGATAAATATAGCAAAAATAAATGTTGAGATTGATTAGTGGGACTACTTAGAGAGTTATATTAATTATTTAATATGAGTTGTTATGGTATATGATAAATCAGGAGATATAAGATTAAAGATGTGAATATATTGAAAGATGAATACCACATTCTAAGAGTGAGGCTGCTTAAATCTAGGGTATGAATTCAGGTTGACCAGAATAAATTTTGCTGACAATTAAAGGTTTCTGACTGGTATTTTAATGACAGATAAGATCCATGTCCCAAATTGTTAGTATGCACAGTTTTTTTGTTGTTATACATTTGTATATGAATTTATAAGCAGGCAAGAGTTCTTGTATAGATTTGTTGAGATTGTTTTATCTGCCATTATGTCATCTAGAGTGCGGTTTCTCATCCATGTCCTAAATAGTTGTATCTGAATGCATATGTTGCTTGGAGTTATTTTTTGGTTATATTAACTGAGAGTCATGCTAGCTAAAAATAATTTTCTTTTATAAGTACTTATAATGTTGACGCTATTGAGTTCTATGTGTTTTGTATGTTTGGCAGGTTTAACGTTGTGCTTATTCTGGAATATCATAGCAGTTACAACTGCATGGATTAAAGGACAAGGTATTTTGAGAACTTAAGTCAATGCCATAATATCATAACTGGACTTATTTGACTTGCTTCTAACATGTAGACGTCAAGATCTGGTTTCTTGCGATTATATACTTCATATCAGGTGTCCCTGGTGCTTACGTATTATGGTATAGGCCTCTTTATCGTGCTATGAGGTACTATTTTTTTTATAGCCTTTCAAGTTCTCATTTACTAGCCCTATATATCTTTTAGATAGTATAAATGACATGACAACATTTATAGGACGGAAAGTGCATTAAATTTTGGATGGTTTTTCCTGTTTTACTTGGTATGTTATTATCTCTTCATTATATTTTAGGTTTTCAAATTTAGTAATGCTCTATGACTCATTCATTGTGTCTGACTTATGTGCAGCTTCATATTGCTTTTGTCATATATGCTGCTGTTGCTCCTCCAATCTTTTTCAAGGGAAAATCTCTGACGTAAGTGTTAGTATTTTATAGGAAATTTAGATGACTAATGAAGATCTATTGCTATTGAGGGGACTGTGGCAAGTTATTTTTATTATTTTTCTGAATCTGGTAGATCATGTAAATTCAAGTTTCTTTTTGATAAAGAATTGCTACTTGCAGCTTGATATGAATCTGGTAGATAATTTAAATTCAAACTTCTTTTTGATAAAAATCACTACTTGCAGCTTGATCTCATACTATTACGAATCTAATAATGTTTTTCATTTGGTTATATCCCTAACTTACTAAATTCAGGATAAGGGTTTGCTTTACTTGTGTTGATTCATGGGGATCCATATTTGATTTTGAAAGGACATGTGCATTGCATGCAATTTAAGGTGGTACAGACATATACTTAGACAACCAATAAATGCTTTAGTTAGGTGATGTGAAACGATAATAAATATACACATCAAACGAGGAAGAGGAAGATCAAAAAAGACTTGGTTAACAACAATAAAATAAGATAAAATTTATTTAAGTATAGATAATGATATAATAGGGGATAGAGTCCAACGGGGTAGAAAGATTTAGATAGTCGATCCCACCTAGTAAGATAAAATTTGGTGGTTATTATTGTTGTTATTGTTGTTATGTGCATTGCATGCAGTTTACATGAAGTTTAGTAAAGAGCAAAGATAACTGTTTCCATCTTAATTTGCTGATGGTTAAGACAATTAGATCCTTGGCTTGTTCTACCCTTGATTTCATTGATTGGTCCTTGATGTATGCATGCTTTAAGGCGTAGACTAGAGCAAAAACATAACTAAGCCTCACATAGAGGAAATGTCATGGAGATTCAAAAGTGGAAAATCTTATTGATTAAAAGTAGATCGGGAACTACAATTATCACTATTGACAAGCCAAATTGAAAGCTAACAAATCAAAATAGACTAATTACTAAACAACTCGAATTATTACCAAACATCTCAAATTGGAATTTAAAATTCAAATATATTTCAATTTAACTCCTTTGTTTCATCACTACATTAGCAAGGCATTAGAATGTTCCTATTATCATGCTACTAACTGTGATTATTGGCTTGTTGATATTTTTCTAAGAATTCTTGAAAGAAAATATATAGCAAATAGTTGAATCTAGCTCCTGGCTTGAAACTGTGCGAGGATATTCTCTTGGCAGTTTGAGGTTCCTTGCTTTTCAACACTTGATGGCCTTAAGTGGTTATCATTCACCCGTCACCCTTCTATTCCTTCTCCTTATTGATCTTGGATTTTTTTGCATTGGAAAACCTATCAGAAACCCTACAAGCACCGTTTCATTTGGTATGAAACAGAATCATGTTCTTATGCATTCTAGGATAAACATAGTTTCAAAATTTTCTAATCCATACTGCAATTATCATACTTCCGACTTTTTATGCTCAATGTCATACTCAGTTAAGAGTAAATTTTCTCCTATCCAAACTCCTAACACAATGGATTCTTTTAGGAAATGTTTTTTTTTTTAATAAAACTCTTCTTTCATTTCCCTAGACAAAAATTTGGACGTACCTTTTCCTTTAATTAACATTATTGTCCTGTTAAATAAATATTATATATTTATATTAGTCTTGTGAGAGTGAAACACTTGAGCTCCACAAACAAAGGTGCCTTCTGTCTTGTGCCTTTGTAAATCAGTCACATAGTGATGGTGCATACCGATACTGTCTAGATTCCCTGCATTGTAACTACTATTATAATTTTTTTTAGAATTTACAACAAGCTAGAATAGCTTTATCACAGCTTGATGCATTCTATTGTTTGGTAAATATATTTTTTCTAATTCTCCATGCTGACTAACAATTCACATTGAATCACGGACCTTATTGGATATATTGTTGGACAATGTTGGTTTCTGCAAAAGTCCTTAAAGCCTGCACTGCTGGCAACTTAAATTCTTCAGAAGCACGTACAGAATAAGCAAATGTTACACCATTACTTGGAATCTGATCTGCAAATATTTTTCTTTTTGTTTGTTTATTTTACCTAGAAGGGAGCCTTGGCACAACGGTAAAGTTGCTGTCTTGTGACCAAGAGGTCACAGGTTCAAATCCTAGAAACAACCTCTTGCAAAAAAAGCAAGGTAAGGCTGCGTACAATGGATTCCTTCTCCGGTACCCCGCGTGGCGGGAGCTTCGTGCACCGGGTTGATTTTTTTTTGTTTATTTTACCTGTTTACCTTAATCTAGTTAGTAGGCATAATGAATTGTCAGTACGCTTTTGTATGCAGTAAAGTGATGTTTCATTGGAGATTGACACTATGTAAATTTGAATGCAATTTGTTCTCTCTATAAAAATCATTGAACAAAATTTCTTGTCCATATTATTTGTTGCAGAGGTATCTTGCCAGCAGTGGATCTTATCAGTGGCAAAGTTTTAGTTGGAGTAAGTTCTCATGTGCCTTAAAAGCCTTTACCTTCCCAATATACTTGAAATCATAATTTATTATGTTTGTTGATGCTGGAATTATGTGTCATTTCTCAAAAATTGTTCATACTACACAGAGATAATTGAAGGAATCGTAGTCATTAAGAAAACAATTGCAAGGAGAAATGAAATGAGACTGAGGTAGGTGAAGAGAGACATTGAGATGTGGTGTGAAGACGACGTTATTGACTTTGGCTTGTGAGGATGAAACAAAGCTTTGAGAGATTGCTAATGTTGCCTAGGTTATTCGCTTAAACTAGTATCATGTTATTTGCTAAGGATGATATGATCATACGATGTTGTTTATATATATATATATATATATATATATAAAAGGCAATTCGATGTACAAAGCTTTCGCCAATGCGGAGTTTCGGGAGAGGGTCTATTATACGTAGTCTTATTCTCAATTGCAAGAGGTTATTTTCGAGACTTGAACCCAAGATCTCTAAGTCATAAGCCACTTCAGTTTGGTTGAACAGAGCAAACAATATTAGACATGACGGAATCCAAAACATAATTAATAGAGATGGCGTAGGAAAAGATTGACTGTTATAATTGAGTTTCAATTACTTTTCCTGTTATAATTGATAAAAACTAGAACAGGCTGCTCTGAAGAAAAAATGTTTTTTTTCCTAACTGTTCTTTGTTGTTTTCAGATCTTCTATTTTGTTGGATTTGGTTTGTTCTGCTTGGAGGCACTGCTCAGTATTTGGGTCATTCAGGTGATTTATTCTTTTTGTCCTTCACAGTGATGATCCCTTAATTCCTTTCCATTTACTACTTACTGTGAAAATATACTATAAAGCTTGGCATGAAGTTTGAGTTTGAACAAATTCTTTTATCCTTCGGTCTTAAAATATTACTTTGCTCGATGATTCTCGCAATCCCATGCAGCAAGTGTACATGTACTTCCGCGGGAGTGGAAAGGCAGCAGAAATGCAGCGTGAAGCAGCACAAGTTGCCATGAGAGCAGCGATATGAATATCTATCATCCATGTCAGTGCTTTATCGACCCAGCGTGTATATGATCTGTGTTTTTGCTTGCTTGCTTGTTAACGTCATACCATTCAGGTTTTGCTTCCTCGAGTCATAACAGTTATCGTTCCTTTATTTTACATTACTTTGGGAATCAGGTAGTGTGTGTATAGTTTCTGTAAAGCACTGTTCTTGCTCATCTTTGCTCTACAGTTTTTCCTGTAAATTTGCGATCTGTTTGTCGACGAGTTATGATCCATATTTATTTCATGTTTTCTCAAAAAAAAAAATTGTATTTTGATGCAGAATTAGACTCTGATTCTTTCCCTGCAAAATTTTGTATTTTGCATTTCATCTCTGCTCGGCAATATAACAAAGGGTAAATGTTTTTTTTTATTATTTTACCTAGTCTTATTTTTCATTTTCGCATATATCTTGGTCTTATTTTACTTGGTATTATTTATATCCAAATATTCTTTTTCAACTTAGTTGAGATTATTTTAATTTGATGAAAATAGTAGTGTTTTCTTTTATAATGTTTATTATTGCCCTTTCTTCTCCACGAATGAGTAATTGACTATATTAAATTGAGCTTCTGAATAAATTGTCCTCAAAAAATTTATTTTTTCATTCTTAAGGATTTTTTGCACGTAGTAGTGGTGAATAAATTATTGATTAAATCGAATGATCGAATCGAAGTTGAAGGATCGATTTGATTGTTTTAGAAATTTATTTTTTTATAAAAAATAGCGAATATTTCGAGTTGTTTGATATTGATTTTAAAATTTAATAAAGGATTAAATTGAATTGGGACATTATTCAATTTGATTGGGCGATTAAACAAAATTAAATAGAAAAGTGATTGGATTGTTTAGTGGCATGAGTCTCGGTCTAATTTTTTTGTTTTTTGATTTAAATGATTTCTATGTGTTTGGTTTATCATGTCAAAGTTTATAAGGTTATGATCTCCAGATTTAACTTTTTGGATATGTGATTTGTCTCTTTCATAATAGTCGTAGAATAAATCGGTGAGAGTTACTAAATTTATAGTTTACAAAAGTGATTATATTGTTTATTCATTTATTTAAAAAATTTATCGATTTAATTTGTTAAACAAATTAATTTAATAGATTCGATTTAATAAATTATGTTGGTGCTCATTTATTAATAAATTATTTAGCCCTACAAATTATTAATTATATATTATAAATTAATCTTTTAAATTTTATAATTCATAATTTTACTTATGATATTCTTGGTAAAAATAAATTATTATAAAATTATAATTTACCTTTAAATATTACATTTCTTATTTTTATTTTTATTATATATAAATTCTAAAACTATTTAACTTTTAATTCTCTTTTTTTTTAATAACATTATAAATCATTAGTCCTATAAATTTTATAATTCATATTTCTAAAATTATAATTTACCTCATAATTACCATTTTATTCTTTATTTCAAAAAGCATATTAACTATTTTATCAATTGATTTTTTAATTAAAAAATTGAACATAAAATTAATCAATAAAATTGATTAAATTCAATTGTTTGATTGAAACAATCAAATATAAAATTGATCATTCAATTATTAAATTCGATTATTCAATTATAAATTTTTTTAATTAAATTAGTTTTCAATCGAAGTTTGATCGATTTATTCAAAAAAATTAGTCCGTTTGGTTTGTAAAAAAAATTAATAAATTCAATTTAATAAGTTATGTTGGTGTTCAATTATTGATAAATTATGTAGCCCTATAAATTATTAATCATATATTATAAATTTATCTTAAGGATTTTATAATTCATATTTTTGCCCTCGTTAATAAGACATTCTTCGTGGAAATAAATTACTGTGAAATTATAATTTACCCTTAATATTACATTTCTTATTTTTATTTTTATAAATTATATATAAACTCTCAAACTATAATTTACCTTCTAATTCTCTTCTCTTTTTTTTCTTCTTTCTTTTGAATAACCTTTTTAATTTTTGACCCTACCAATTTTATAATTCACATTTCTAAAATTATAATTTACCTTCTAATTATCATTTTTACCCTTTCTTTCACAAAGTATAGCAACACTTTTATCAATCGATTGTTTAATTGAAAAAATTGAATATAAAATTGATGAATCGAGATAGTTCAATTCATTCGTTTAATTGAAACAATCGAATATAAAATTTATCAATCGATTGTTCAATTCGATTATTCAATAATAGAATTTTTTTTATTAATTTAGTTTTAAATCAAATTAATCAAAATTTTATTAATTTATTCAAAAAATTGGTTAATTTGTTTTTTCAAAAAAAAAAAATAATTTAATAGATTCGATTTAATAGACTATGTTAGTGTTCGATTATTAATAAATTATTTAACCCTACAAAATAATAATTATATATTACAAATTTATCTTAGGAATTTTTTAATTCAGATTTTTGCCTCAATAGTAGAGTATTTCTCGTGAGAATAAATTACTGTGAAATTATAATTTACCCTTAAATATTATACTTTTTATTTGATCTTTATAAAATATATATAAATTCTAAAATTATAATTTACCTCATAATTACCATTTTTACCCTTTCTTTAACAAAGCATAATAGTTGTTTTATCAATCGATTATTTTATTGAAAAATTGAATATAAAATTAATCAATCGAGACAATTCAATTCAATTGTTTTATTGAAACAATCGAATATAAAATTTATAAATCATTTTTTCAATTCAATTATTAAATTATAATTTTTTTTTGATTAATTTAGTTTTCAATCAAATTAATCGAAGTTTTATCAATTTATTCAAAAATTGGTTGGTTTAGTTTGTAAAAAAAAAAAGAGTTTAATAGGTTCGATTTAATAGGTTATGTTGGTGTTCAATTATTGATAAATTGATTAGCCTTACAAATTATTAATCATATATTATAAATTAATCTTGGAAATTTTATAATTCATATTTTTGCCCTCGATAGCAAGACATTATTTGTGAAAATAAATGACTGTGAAATTATAATTTACCTCCTAATTCTTTCTTTTCTTTATTTTGAATAACCTTAGTAATTTTTGCCTTACAAATTTTATAATTCACATTTCTAAAATTATAATTTACCTCCTAATTACTATTTTTACCCTTTCTTTCACAAAGCATACCAACTATTTTATTAATCGATTGTTTTTTATTAAAAAATTGAATATAAAATTGATTAATCGAGACGATTCAATTTAATTATTTCATTGAAATAATCAAATATAAAATTTATCAATCGATTATTAAAATTCAATTATTAAATTATAATTTTTTTTTGATTAATTTAGTTTTCAATCAAATTAATCGAAGTTTTATCAATTTATTCAAAAATTGGTTGGTTTAGTTTGTAAAAAAGATTTTTTAATAATTTCGATTTAATAGGTTATGTTGGTGTTCAATTATTGATAAATTGATTAGCCTTACAAATTATTAATCATATATTATAAATTAATCTTGGAAATTTTATAATTGTATTTTATTAATCGATTGTTTTTTATTAAAAAATTGAATATAAAATTGATTAATCGAGACGATTCAATTTAATTATTTCATTGAAATAATCAAATATAAAATTTATCAATCGATTATTAAATTTGATTATTCAGTTATAAATTTTTTTGATTAATTTAGTTTTCAATTGAATTAATTAAAGTTTTATCGATATATTCAAAAAATTGATCGGTTTGGTTTATAAAAAAAAAAAGATTCTTTAATAATTTTGATTTAAACGGTTATGTTGGTATTCGGTTATAGATAAATTGTTTAGCCCTACAAGTTATCAATCATATATTATAAATTGATTTGAAAATTTTAAAATTCATATTTTTGGTCTCGATAGTAAGACATTTTTTATGGAAATAAATTATTGTGAAATTATAATTTACCCTTAAATATTATATTTCTTATTTTTTATATCCTTAAATATTACACTTTTTGAATATATAAACTCTAAAACTCTAATTTATCTCATAATTCTCTTTTTTTTTCTCTTTCTTTTGAATAACCTTATTGGCCCTACAAATTTATAATTCACATATCTAAAATGATAATTTACTTCCTAATTATCATTTTTACCTTTTATTTCCCAAGGCATACCAATTGACTATAACACAATTTGATCCTTCCAACACAATAAGAAAATTCCATTTTAAAGACCGATTTAGAGATCAATTTTCGATTTCTAAAGGCATTAGAGACCGTTTTAGAGACCGAAATCTTTGGTCACTAAAATTCGGGGAACTAACTTTAGAGACAGATCTTGATTCGGTATATAAATTAGAAATTGAATTTTAAATCGGTCTCTAAATTTAGAGACCGAATTTTAAATCGGTCTCTAAATTAGAGACCGAATTTTTTAATCAGTCTTTAAATTAGAAATCTTAGGATAAAGTCTACTTCAACAGAACATATTCTAGATGATGGACATCTACTTTTGAATCTGGCAATTATCGATATACATTTTATATATGCCAATTTAAAGAGTGTGCACTTATTTTGTTTTTATTTACCATTTTCATATAAGGAATTGAAAAGAAAAGAAGAGGTTACCGCAAAAGGTAACTTTTCTTCATAAAAAGATTTGTATATTTTATAATAGAAGTACAATTGTTTTTTCTTAGCATGAGATAAGTAAATAATTTCATTCTCTTTCAATGACCACTGTTGTGTTTCCAAGTATATTGTTACTTGGTTGATCACAAATTGATTGAAGGCACACACTTTTTTATCTTGCAGCTAAAATTATTATAAATGAGAAAAACTGATTACCTTTCTTTCATATAATTCATCATGATATTGCAAATGGGATACCAATTCATCTGCAAAGATTGCAATACTTTCGTTTGCCTCATTGTCAGGGTATGTTTAACTTCTTATCATAGTCAACCCATCTCCATTATTATTAAGGTTCTTGAATTTTGCTTGCTTTACTTTCTTTAGCTCAGAGCAAATAAATAAACTTGTATCTTTTTTAATGTTCTAAGCTAAATATGAAGGTCGAACAGAGAAGAATCTCAATTAAGCATTATGATCGATGATATTTTCCTTTTACCTTTTTCTATGAACACTCTAGATCCATATCTACATTCAAATCGATTTTATTTCATCATCAAGCTTGTATGACATTTATTGATAAATATAATTGTGGTTTAATTTTTGGTGATAACGAAACAACAAATTAAGCAAAAATAAATATTGAAATTGATTAGTAGGACTACTTAGAGAGTTATATTAATTATTTAATATAAGTTGTTATGGCATATGATAATCAAAAGATATAAGATTAAAGATGTGAATATATTGAAAGATAAATACCACATTCTAAGAGTGAGACTGCTTAAATCTAGGTATGAATTCAGGTTGACCAAAATAAATTTTACTGACAATTAAAGATTTCTGACTGGTATTTTAATGACAGATAAGATCTTTAAAATTATAATTTATCCTTGAATATTACACTTCTTGAATATATAAACTCTAAAACTCTAATTTGCCTCCTAATTCTTTTTTTTTTCTTTTGAATAATCTTATCAATTGTTGGCCCTACAAATTTATAATTCACATTTCTAAAATTATAATTTACCTCCTAATTATCATTTTTACCTTTTATTTCACAAAGCATACCAATTGACTACAACACAATTTGATCCTTCCAACACTACAAGAAAATTAAATTTTAAAGACCGATTTAGAGATCAATTTTCGGTCTCTAAGGGCATTAGAAACCGTTTTAGAGACCGAAATCTTTGGTCACTAAAATTCGGGATGCTAACCTTAGAGACTGATATTGATTCGGTATATAAATTAGAGATCGAATTTTAAATCGGTCTCTAAATTAGAGACCAAATTTTTTAATCGATCTCTAAATTATAAATCTCAGGCTGAAACCTACTTCAATGGAATATTTTCTAAATGATGCACATCTACTTTTGAATCTGGCAATTATCAATATACATTTTATATATGTCAATTTAGAGAGTGTGCATTTATTTTGTTTTTATTTACTGTTTTCATGTAAGAAATTGAAAAGAAAAGAAAATGCTGCATCACAAGGTAACTTTCCTTCGTAAAAAGATTAGCATATTTTATAGTAGAAGTACTGTTGTTTTTCTTAGCATGAGGTAAGTAAATGATTTCATTCTTTTTCAATGACCACTGTTGTGTTTCCAAGTATATTGATACTTGGTTGACCACAAATTAATTGAAGTCACACACCTTTTTATCTTGCAGCTGGAGTTATTATAAAAGAGAAAAATTGGCCACCTTTCTTTCCTATAATTCATCATGATATTGCAAATGAGATACCAATTCACCTGCAAAGATTGCAATACCTTGCGTTTGCCTCATTATTAGGTATGTTTAACTTCTTATCATAGCCAACCCTTCTTCATTATTATTAAGGTTCTTGAATTTTGCTTGCTTTCCTTTCTTTAGCTCAGAGCAAATAAATAAGCTTGCATCTTTTTCAATGTTCTATGCTAAATATAAAGGTTGAACAGAGAAGAATCTCAATTGAACATTATGGCAGATGATATTTTTGTTTTACCTTTTTATATGAATACTCTAGATCCATATCTACATTAAGATCGATTTTATTTATCATCATGCTTGTATGACATTTATTGATAGATATAACTGTGTTTTAGTTTTTGGTGATAATGAAACAACAAATTGAGCAAAAATAAATGTTGAGATTGATTAGTGGGACTACTTAGAGAGTTATATTAATTATTTAATATGAGTTGTTATGACATATGATAAATCAGGAGATATAAGATTGAAGATGTGAATATATTGAAAGATGAATACCACATTCTAAGAGTGAGACTGCTTAAATCTAGATATGAATTCAGGTTGACCAAAATCAATTTTGCTGACAATTAAAAGCTTTTGACTGCCATTTTAATGACAGATAAGATCCATGTCCTTAAAATTATAATATATTTTTGAATATTACACTTCTTGAATATATAAACTCTAATTTACCTCTTAATTCTCTTCTTTTTTTACTTCTTTCTTTTGAATAAACTTATCAATTGTTGGCCCTACAAATTTATAATTCATATTTCTAAAATTCTAATTTATCTCCTAATTATCATTTTTACCTTTTATTTCACAAAGCATACCAATTGACTATAACACAATTTGATCCTTCCAAAACTACAAGAAAATTACATTTTAAAGACAAATTTAAAGATCAATTTTCGGTCTCTAAAGGCATTAGAGACCGTTTTAGAGACCGAAATCTTTGGTCACTAAAATTCAAGGTGCTAACTTTAGAGATCGATCTTGATTCGGTATCTAAATTAGAGATTGAATTTTAAATCGGTCTCTAAATTTAGAGACCGAATTTTAAATCGGTCTCTAAATTAGAGACCAAATTTTTTAATCGGTCTCTAAATTAGAAATCTATGGTTGAAGCCTACTTCAATGGAATATTTTCTAGATGATGCATGTCTACTTTTGAATCTGGCAATTGTCAATATACCTTTTATATATTTCAATTTAGAGAGTGTGCACTTATTTTGTTTTTATTTACCGTTTTCACGTAAGGAATTGAAAAGAAAAGAAGAGGCTGCAACACAAGGTAACTTTCCTTCGTAAAAAGATTAGTGTATTTTATAGTAGAAATACTATTGTTTTTCTTAGCATGAGGTAAGTAAATGATTTTATTCTCTTTCAATGACCAATGTTGTGTTTCCAAGTATATTGATACTTGGTTGACCACAAATTAATTGAAGGTACACACTTTTTTTTTCTTGCAACTGAAGTTATTATAAATGAGAAAAACTGATAACCTTTCTTTCATATAATTCATCAAGATATTGCAAATAAGATACCAATTCATCTGCAAAGATTGCAATACCTTGCATTTGCCTCATTGTTAGGTATGTCTAACTTCTTATCACAGCCAACCCTTCTCCATTATTATTAAGGTTCTTGAATTTATCTTGCTTTACTTTCTTTAGCTCAGAGTAAATAAATAAGCTTTCATCTTTTTCAATGTTCTAAGCTAAATATGAAGGTCGAACAGAAAAAAATCTCAATTGAGCATTATCACTGATGATATTTTCCTTTTACCTTTTTATATGAACACTTTAGATCCATATCTACATTCAGATCGATTTTATTTTATCATCATGCTTATATGACATTAATTAAAAAATATAATTATGTTTTAGTTTTTGGTAATAACGAAACAACAAATTGAGAATAAATAAATGTTGAGATTGATTAGTGGGACTACTTAGAGAGTTATATTATTTATTTAATATGAGTTGTTATGGCATATGATAAATCAGAAGATATAAGATTAAAGATGTGAATATATTGAAAGATGAATACCGCATTCTAATAGTGAGGCTGCTTAAATCTATGTTATGAATTCAGGTTGACCAAAATAAATTTTGCTGACAATTAAAGATTTTTGATTGGCATTTTAATGACAGATAAGATCTATGTCCTTAAAATTTTAATTTATTTTTATCGACCTAGCGTGTTTATGATCTGTGCTTTTGCTTGCTTGTTTGTTATCGTCATATCATTCAGGTTTTGCTTCTTCGAATCATAACAGTTATCGTTACTTTATTTTACATTACTTTGGGAATCAGGTAGTGCGTGTATAGCTTCTGCAAAGCATTGTTCTTGCTCATCTTTGCTCTCCAATTTTCCCTGTAAATTTGCGGTCTGTTTGTCAATGAGTTATGATCCATATTTATTTCATGTTTTCTTAAAAAAACAAAAAAATTGTATTTTGATGCAGAATTAGCCTCTGATTCTTTCCCTGCAAAATTTTGTATTTTTCATTTCATCCCTGCTCGACAATATAACAAAGGTTAAATGTTTTTTTTATTATTTTACCTTGTCTTATTTTTCATTTTCTCATATATCTTGGTCTTATTTTACTTGGTATTATTTATATCAAAATATTCCTTTTCAACTTAGTTGAGATTATTTTAATTTGGTGAAAATAGTAGTGTTTTCTTTTATAATGAAAATAAAGATAGTCTTTTGAGTTTTGTTCCTCATTTTTTTTAATGTTCATTATTGCCCTTTCTTCTTCACGAATGAGTAATTGACTATATTAAATTGAGCTTCGGAATAAATTGTCCTCAATTTTTTTTTTTTTCATTCTTAAGGATTTTTTGCACGTGCTAGTAGGGGTGAATATATTAATTATTAAATTGAATGTTCGAACCGATTAAAGTTGAAGGATCGATTTGATTGATTTAGAAATTTAATTTTTTATAAAAATAGCGATTATTTCGAGTTGTTTGATTTAGATTTTAAAATTTAATAAAGGATTAGATTGAATTGGGATATTATTAAATTTGATTGGGCGATTAAACAAAATTAAATAGAAACGTGATTGAATTTTTTAGTGGCATAGGGAGGTTTCGGAGGATGTTTAGAATTTTTTTTGGATTTAGATTATTTTTATGTGTTTTGGCTACCATATCTATAGGATTCTCTATGATTTGTCTCTTTTATAATGGTTGTTATATCAGTGGAAGTCGTTAGATGGACTATTATGTAGTACACCAATTGTCTTCACGTCCGAGAACTCTGTCTCAAATCAACATCCTCACACTGATTCCATCTCAACCACTTATTAATCTGCTTAAAGAGTCTAGTCTCAATTTAATCCAAATAAATCAAACATCACTATACAATGAACAGGTATTATCATCACTACGTAATTATATCGCATCCAGATCAGTTTACTAAACAAAATTGATACACGACCATAAACAACCAAATCTATACTTATCAAGCCTAGCTTTCATTTGCTCAACTTCTTGATTCTCATCGGATTTGCATCCAACAATCAAATTGAAAATTAATTCCAACTATGATCTACCAATCCTACAAAAATACTGTCATATCACCATTCGTTACTACTGATTGCTTCTACACATTTTAACCAATCGTAATTCAAATGTTGTTTCCATAACACTTAGATTTTAGCTTACCTTGTCTCGTTTCCATGGTCCACAACGGATTTAGATAAAACCTCTTGTCGAATAGGACTCCATTCAATCCACTTAATCACCTATTCCAACTGAATTGTGATCCACCTATTGATTTCCCAAATTTACATGTAAATTGATCCCCAATCACCTGAAATCACAAGGCTTATAAGTTTACCTCTTCAACCTATAAAATCTCCACTTCCTTAACCCAATAGACAGATTAACAACACTAATAATCTTACCGGTGGTGCGGAAGAGAGAAGAAGAAATTGCGGCGCGATCGAGAGAAACGACCGACGGTGGAGAAATAGGAGGAGTCGCGATAAGGAACCGACGAGAAATGAAGGAATCGAATTAGGTAAGCCATTTAATACCTCATTAGAAGATAGTCTAAACAGATTTTACAAAAGCCTGTTTGCTTTATCCCCATGAAATATCTATAAAACTTCCGTTTAAATCCAAAATTTTTTTAAAAATTCCTGAAAATTCTATAAGATAATTTCTTAATTAACAAGGATATTTTCTATTATTATTTTTTTTTTTCGATATTTTACAGTAATACTCGAATCTCATCAGGATTTTGTTAGGTTTTTATACCTAAACATGAAATCGAACAACCTGAAAAAAACCTTCTAGGTTGGGTGAATTGGAGTATCTCAATTGCTCGCTCATAAATGTCAAAAAAAAAAACTTTTGTTACAGCGAACTACTTATGTCAGACTCTTAGTTGAAAAATAGATGGATACAATGTGTTTCTTCACTTCAAAAACATGTTAACTCACATGCTTTAGCTAACTTATACCGGGAAAAGATCGATAATAAATTTTGCTTACTTTTCCACTACCATTCATACAAGTTTCTTTGTCAAGCTTAGTCTTTCTCCAATGTTCATGTTGCAGGGTGCAACTCTTTGCTCACACTCCATTTGTGAAGAACTTGACCAACGGCATCATAGAATTTTATATCAATGGATGTCCTCATTATCTCCAGTGACATGAACCCTTGTCCATCATGGAAGAACTTGAGCTTGTCTGAGGTTGGAAATAAGACACCTCTCCATGCCTTTGAGCCTCCTCCACTTGTCAAATACTGAATTGGACTGCCAATCAAGGGATATCAGCACTAATTAGACCAAATCAAATCTGTGCTTGTATTAATGGAGTAGCCATTGGAGACTTAAACCTGTCATTGCTGCTGATGTGCTCCAAGCAATGATCATGCCCGTTGACATATAAATCAACACCATTGGCCTGACAATTTAGCAGGATCAGAACTGAGAGAAAGGTCAGCAAAGAGTTGGATTTGCTGAGAAAAATTTAGACTACCTTAAGAATTGGAAGCAGTGGATTTAGAAGATCCACTGTGTCCCTGTGCTCACTGACACTTCTCAAAGTATGGTGACCAACAACAATCTTCCATGCTGCTGTAGATTCTCTCAGTGCTGCATCCAAATCCTGATTGCAACAATTTGAATTGGTTAACTATGGCTCGAGAACATGTCGGTGAACCTCAAGATCAATATTTCGACGAGCATGCCTTCAAGAGGCTCGAGGTGTACAGTTCACGAGGTGCGACTCCCCTCCAATCATAGTGATGGCCTTCTGGATCAGTCCAATAAGATTTCACAAAAGGAGATGTATCTATCAGGAAGAACTCCACAATCTCTGTAAGAAACGAATCAGTCAAACAGGCTCAAGAGAAACTAGTTGTTAAGCGATACTAATTTGACCTGCATTGAGGATGAAGGATCTCAAGCAAAGCCATCGGCCGTCGATTGATCGGAGAACTGGACTCAACTGTGCTAAAGCATCGCCCCTGTAGTCATGGTTGCCTAGAACTAGAAACAAAACCAAGCAAATAAATTAAATGGTTATATTAGCAGTGAGCATGGCCTTGTTTTGAGGGGGGTAAAGTTGGATTAACTAACTTACCACTGTACCATTGCTTTTGCAGGCTCTTTGCCGTGTAAATGTCAGTGAATGATTCCTCGAAGTTCTTATCATCGACGCCGGTGAGGCCATTGTCGTAGAAATTATCGCCTGTAGAGATGACAAAATCAATATCCAGCTCCTCTCCAATTCTTCCCATCTGCAGTTGTGCACATTTGAAAATGAGAATTGAGCGGACAAACTCTTGAAGGATTCAAAAACAAGAAGGCAGAGATTGACCTGAGTTGCTACTAGGGATTGATTGAACTCCCCTTTTCTTCCCCAATCTCCAATGACCAAAAGGCTAAGCGAGCCATCGGGCTTGATCGGATGCTCAAACCGTGGCACATCGCCGGAGCAAGGGACGATGAGGAGGAGGAGGAGAGCCATGATTCTATGCGCGATGGTGGTCATGACTCCCGAATAAGAGAGGGAAGAGCGTCGCCGGCGACGGATGAAAAGAAAAATGAAAAAAAAGAAAAGGATTGATGTTTGGTTAACTTCCCGTGCAAAGGAATTATTGTGTTTATTAGGATGAAAGGAGCGGGAGGGGAAACATTTTGTAATGTAGTCAAAAGCGACGATATCCAATCAAAATTTTGTCAGTTTTTGACCTTCCAAAGAAGTCAAACGGAGGATATACTAAATAGAACAATGGTGGTCAGCATCTCGGTAGCTATAATAGAACATTTGTTAAATGAGAAATATAATTTTAAAATAAATATATTATAAACAATATGATTTTCTAATCGGACACGAGCATAATTAGTATATATGTGTTCCATAGACAATATGATCTCTAAATGCCATAATTGTTTAATTTTAATAAATTCAATTCGATTTTGACTGGATATTCCTTGGAAAAAATTAATTTAAATTTAATAAATTTAAGTTGGCAAAAATATCTAAACTTAAATTATATCAATGACTTCTCTCTCTTTTTTAAAATAAATTATATCAATCGGAAGTTCATAAAATTGGGTGGCGTTTGGTTGGAAGGTGGAAATAGGAATGTGAATGAGTTTGATAGTAGACTGGAATGAGAATGGATTTTGTCATTCCAATAATATTGTTTGGTTTATAAATTGAGAATGGGAGCGATCGACGGTGGTCGGCGGCCGACGACGACCGACGGTGACCGGCGATCAGCAGCGGCCGGCGACCGACGACGGTCAATAACCGTCGAGCGAGCGATGGACGACGACGAATGAGAATGAAATCCAAACTCACCATGTGAAATATGTTTTGTTGATTCTCAATTATTCAGAATTGATTCTCAAACTCTCCTTCCTAAAAACATTAACCAAACACTCTATATCATTATCATTCTCATTCTTTCATTTCAAACTCACCAACCAAACGCAAACTAAGAGATTATAGGACCCGGATTGTGTGAGTAATGAATGGTATAATAATGCTACCCCAATATACTTCATAACTAAGCTGAGCTGGGCTTGTCGCATATGGATTGAGGTGGCATTTGATTTGAGGGTTTAGAAATGAGAGAATGAAATGATAAAAAATATAAAATATTTGATTAATGAATGTAAGAATAATAATTTTGAAATATTTTTAATTATTTAGAAAGAGACAAAATTCAAAAAGAGAGGTAAGTTTAAAATTTATTTCTATCGGCGTTGGAATCTTTTGATTCCTCTGCTCTCTCTTTATTTGTTGTTCCTTCGTCATCGTCGCTGTTGTTGCTCGCCGTCGATGTTATTTGTCTCCGTTGCCCGCCGTCAACGTCAATCGCCGCCGCCGTTCGCCGCCGATATTACTCGTCTCCATTGCTCATTGTCGATATTGATCGTGATCGTCGCTCACCGTCGATGTTGCCCATCTTTACTGCCCATCGCCTATTGCCCGTCACCAACATCGTTTTCTTGTTAATCTTGTCCAAACTGTATAAGAACTCATTTAATATATTATCTAGTATCTTTGAAATCTCATGGAGAGTGGAACTAGCCTTTAAGGTTAAAATTATCGTATACTTTATCAGTCCTATAAGGATTTGGTTATTTGAAAAGATTTTACGAGCCTTTGATTGTGGGATATGTTTCTAGCTTTGCTAGTTTTTAATTTTGTCACCGTGCGTTGATAAATACGATGTAAAATTTATATAAAAAAATAAGATTTAATCTTCGTGTTAACAGACTATTTAATGTCTATATCGAACTACATTCTCTATTGTATTTATCATCATATTAAAGTTAATAATCATTCGTGAGTTACTTTTCTTATATTTGTGAGATCGGAATGAGAGGGACCGTTAAATTGACAATTTTAATCTTTTGCACGAGCTCTATGATGGAAAGAGAACGATCGACAAAGGAATCTATCATTCTTAGCAAATGGGAGTTTATACCAATGTATAGTAGATGTCAATTGAGAATGATTCTCACTACCGAGTAGAAAAAGTTCTTAAACTCGACTTATAGGGACAAATACTAATTTAAGTCCCAAAAAACTCGTTATGATACAAAGATAATAAAAGAATTGCATTATAAAATAATCACACTGTAAAAATGTTTTGTGGCTAATTACTTAACGCAAATACCAACCAAAACTTATGTTTAGACGCGAACGTAACGTTTAATTCGTAGAAAATTTTTTATTTTTTATTTTTATTTTTTAAAAAAATAAAAAAAATATGGGAAATGATATTTGGTTAGTCTTTTTCGTCTTTGTTTTTCAAAAAATAAAATAGTATTTTTTGAAAAATACAAAAAAATTATTTTCTATTTTTTTAGAAAAGAGAAAATAAAAATTTTCTCTGAATCAAACGCTCCTGAAATTTATTATATAGAATCAAGTAGTTTGATCCTTTAATGCACTCGCTTACTTGCATAAGTTATGATTGTCCCATTGGATGGAATAGACGCGGAAGAGTGATACATAATTAAGTCAATTATTATTAGTTTGATTAATTAGCTTTTAATTAGAAATCTAAAGAATTTAGCTGTCAGTTAATCATAGAATAATTTTACAGTAGTTTTTAACATTATTATCAGAACCTCTAGAATTATAAAATAATTTTTTTAGACTTGATTAAATGGTAATAAATTAAACTAAATTTGATTTAAATTTTGCTTTGTTTTGTTCTTGCGAAAATTAAAAATGGCATAATAATGCGCATTTTCCCCATTTTTACCCTTGAAATTAATTTTGGAACAATACAATTATATCGACACCTCATTCTCTCCTCTAAGCCATAATATTTATTTTTTGTATTCATTTTCACCCTCAAAAAATTTCACTATTAGTCCAAATTCTTGATTTTTTTTTTTTTGATTTACATCATATATCAGGTACGATTTCTCTTCCCTACTAGTCCTGATGGCTGATCGGCCCTGTCGCACGACCTTCAACGAGAGTCTCCACCGGTCAACGAGGATAAATCAGGATGACACGTGGCCCGACACATTAGGACCCATGCTGCTGAGGAGAGCCGACCACGCTGGGACGAGGGGGCAGCGTGCACCTCCACTCGCCCAGTGCGCGCAGCCAGGGCGAAATCGACCCCTGGATGCGCAAAGAGGAACTTCGTGTCTTACCAATGCGCCGTTGGCCTGGGGGCAAATTCTTGAATTTTTCATTTCACAGGGTGTGAGGAGTAAAATTTCACCCACACCTTTAGTTCTGAAGATTTTCAATCTAGCCATCTAAATATTATTTTATTGCACAATTTTCTAATTTCTCACTTTGTAAGTTTGTTGGCTTCATAAACAAATCTTATCCTATTAAATAGAATCAAATATATAATTAAATTTTATCTCCTATTATATCGTCATTAACATTTAGAATCAAATATATAATACTTTCTATTATATCATCATTAATATTTAAATAAATCTTTCTTTTTCTTGCCAATGTTTTGGAAAATGCAATAATATTGACAAACTGAAACTGGAAAATTGCACATGTACCAAAAGATTGAACTATTGATTCACAAAAAAAAAAAAAAAGTAATGAAATGTTTCGAGCGAGAAAGGAATCAGAACAAGAATAAAGAGACCATGAGAAAAGAATGTGCCAACTATTACAGATCCCATCACAGTTCTTCATACATTGTCCATTGTAGCATTAAAATAAGATGAAAAGAATGCCCAATTGTGGGTTTGTCAAAATGTCTCACCGGTCGCAGGTCATCGCCGGCGAAAAGCGAACGAAATGAAGCTTTGCGCCGGCAAAACCCAGACCTTATGAGAAGAAATAATGGAACCTGAAATAGCCTCTTAACCAGTGCCATGGCCGCGCAACTTGTGGCGATCCATGGCTGATAAATAGAGTCCCTCCCTCGAACTAACTTAACTTTTAGAATTGCTAGTGAAATCGACACAGGTCTGGCAGCTGCAATCTGAGAAACGGCATATCTCGCATCCGAAGCAAACACATGTCGTGCACCCCTTGCAGGACGGAGATCGAGAGCATCCCCGCAGAACTTTACGACTCGCACGCTCCTCTTCGTCGTCGCAGGTGATCCTGGTGCATGAGATAATGAGGTATAAGAAGATTCAAGGATGATAAGCACACGATACGAATGGTTAAAATTAAACTGACATAGTTAAACATAAGAAAATACTATTCGACCAGACGATACAAAATGACTGAACTATTTCATCGCCGAGCACGATATACAAATTTAACAAACAAATGAATTTCAGTTGATCGATATGTTTTAAAATAAATGACAGAGAATCCAATCTTTTTCCACTGCACTTGAAGAATTCATCAAACTAAATCAATTTAACAACCTTTGCTATCTCATTTATAATGAGAAGCCAAATTAGTCAGGAATTTGTCACAACCAAAAATTTTCCCCCCTTTTTGGCCTAATAACAAGAAACAACAGTTGAAAATTCTTCCGACTTATATCGTTCGAGCAGCATCAAACTCTTAACAAATGAAGCTACGTACTTGCCTTTAGATATAATTGTCTTCCAAACGAAATGACTGGATGTTAAGTATGTTACGAATAACTCGTATGACAATCATAACAAACAACACTCATAATCACACAATATTGTTTCTGCACGAGCATGGCGCAAAGAAGGTAGACATTAACTGAAGGCTGCCACCGGAAGTGAGCTTAGAACAGTCTGGACCGCTAACATACAAATTATGTATATTTCATTACTGTGAGATGTGTAGACTCTCGAAAAGCATCTTGTATGTTAGATACCTCTAAAGGCATTAGCCCCGCCAATCTGAGATAATACATGCTACTATTAATTCTTCGAATACTTGATATAGATATCATCTTTACTTCTTCTCAAAAAGCCAACCTATAAAACCACAAGGATTTTTCATCCCTAGAACATCTCGAGTTCTTGCACGATGCACATAATATCATTTTGAAATTTTACAAAGCTACACTTGCATATCTTCCATGAACCAACCAAGTATTTACTTTTTAGGTAGCATTGTAGGCAAACAAGTCTCTTAAAGTATGAGTAAGCAACCAGTTCAATGGCAACTGGAATCATCTTCCCTCTGTATTTCCATCGTGCAACGAAGAACCATGAAATTAACTATCTATCTCATGGAACAGACAGACCAAATAAATCATGAAGTACCAGAATATTTTTAAAAAAAACTTAGTAAAAGAACAAGTAGCTTGACATTAGTAAGCTATATTAACTCTTACCTGTCGAATGTCAAGTTAGAACATTCCCAATTTGCATTTCTCACGGCATCATGGTAACTACGGCATTCCTCTTTAGTACGCAAGCGAAATCTACGCTCCTTGTTACATCTCTTGCAGCAAACAAATTCATCGCGGTGACACAGCCGTCCATTTGGGCCTTTATGAGAGCCATTAGCACCTTTCGATGCCTGATTATAGTATTTAAGCAACACTGTCTTTGAGAGTGGAACCTTGTCTCCTCTGACTATAATCCACACATTGCTTTTCCATTTCCTCGCAGTCTCCCTCCCCGAATGCTTCTCGAAAGCAGCCGGTGTCAACTTATCTGATGACAACAACAAAAAGGAAGATTACTAATTATGCCACCTGTGGAAAGACAAAAAGTTAAATAAAGTGGAGATTGAAGATTTGATTTCATAAGGTAGCAATAGATTGATTGAGCTCATCAAAAGGAACTCCTGTTACTCATTGCTAGTTGAAAGTTAGCTACTAGTTTCTATTCTATTGTGTGCATCATCAAACCATGTGACTCACAAGTTGACAAATCTTATTTAATTCAAAATTCACTTGCTGGCATGTTTCAGTGCACTTCTTTTCATGCCTTGGCATACTCGAACTTTTTGGTAAGGCAACTAATTTCTTCATCTGAAATCCATAGAGAACCAGCAAGAGTAGAGTAGTTCTTACAAACACAAGAGATCCTCCGACCCCTACAAGAAAGGGTTGCAATTTCTGAAGAATGCATTTCGTTGTTATTTTATGGAATGTTTGAATGCACATGTTTGAGTTGCTGACATCACTGAAGAAACAAAAGGCTGCCAGATATACTGTCGTCACCAAAATCTCTGTTCTTAGGAAAGTAACATAAATATAGTAAATTTCATACAAAAGTGGATCATAAAAGATGGCACAGCTAAAAGAAAGAACATATCATAAATGAGCATGGAGCTCAAGTTATCAAATAAACCACAACCGAAGAGGAAAAGTAACAAAAGGAGCATGCAGAGAGTGTTCTTGAGCAATGAATCAAACACAAAACAGGCTAAGCTGGATCACCCATGAGACCACTGTGTGATGGTTGTCATTCAAAAGATATGAAGCCAGTAAGCACAAAGATATACAATAGATCTTGAGATCAGTCGAACAATCAACCAGAACACATCTAAAATAGAGGCACAAATTGAAGAGAGACGTGACAAATCGACTGCTTCACTTGCATGCAGACGAGGAGAAGTCTACATGAACAAGACAATGGACAAGTTGCATGGTATCAAACAGCAATTATTTGCAGCCATGCGAATCTTATCGCGAGTCGAAAAGTACAAATCCAAGAACAAATAACGTGGAGCATGAAGACTAGATCGTCTTCGTTTTGTTTCAAAAAGATCGCAACGTAATATTACGATCGGAGCAAGAAAACGAGGGGGAAAAGGGGCATCAGATGATCCAACTCACCTTCCTGACAACCGGGCGTGCAATCGCAGCTGATCTCGAGATCGCCGGAGGCGAAAACCCTAAGCCGCCCAACAGCGTCGCCGTACCGGTGACTCGTGCACCCGCACAGCACCTCGACGAAGTCAGCGCCTCTATTCAACCCGCTCATCTCGGCCAATTCCTCGTCGGCGAACAAAAAGGCGGCGTCTTTTCCCTGATCACTGGCCATCTCTCTCTCAATCTCTCTCTTCCTCTACAAGAAGAAAACACCCAGCTTCATCAAAGATCTCTACTTTATAGCAAACCCTACGAGCGCAAGCCTGGCGAAGAGCGAGGTGGGCTTGGGGCGGGCGCTTCGAAACTCGTGAGAAATAAATAAGAGAATCGCCCAAATGCAATCAATCAGAGACAGATAGAATTACCACCGAAAAACAAAAGCAGGAGTTTCAAGGATCCTCGGGCTGAGATCTAAGATTCCAAGGGAAGAATCTGACGACGTATCGACCTCAAATTAACTAGGCGCTCGAGCGAACTCGTCGGGAGCAGGAGCGCTTCACAAGATAAGAACCAGGAAGGGTACAAAGGCGCCGCCTTTAGGCGCCGGAGAGATGCTGCGGCACGCCAAGGAGAGAGGCCACACGAGAATCCATCGAACGGAACCGCATCGTACACGCCTCCCACCTAATAAACCGATGGGAAAAGGGCATACGCCATGCAGCCTCATAGCTTTCCCATTGAGGGACCAAACGCCTCTCTCTCTCTCTCTCTCTCCTCTCTCTCTCCCGCTCCTCAATCCACCGAGCTAAATCTCACCATGACCTCCACCAGAAACCTCGCCAGAGAAATCTGGAAGAGATCGATACTAGAGAGGAGGAAGCGGAGGAAGGAAGAGAAAGGCGTGTCTTTAGCGACAAAAAGAGGCGTGGAGAGCAGAAAAAAAGGGACACATCGGGAATCCCAGAAGAGGCCGTGGTTAAAGTAGAAGTAGTGCTGTAGAAGTTGAGCCCCTGTTCTTGTATTGTTGTGCCGTGAGCTGGCAATGGCATCGCCATCAGCATCAGCAGCTCTCTGCGTCGCCAGTCTCGTGCACGACATGACATGAACGCCATTAATTATTCCTCAAAGTTCATTCCGCACCATCCCTCCCCGATCGATCGATCCATCCATCCATCGACACTTCTCTCGAAACCAATTTGAAAATCGAACACAAAACCCATCGAGATCAAAAGAAACTCATCCTCTCTCTCTCTCTCTCAGCTCCAAATTAACTACCATGAACAACGAGTTGGAGAAGAAGAAGAGGAGGTAAAAAAAGAAAAAAAGTGAAAAAATTTTAGTAAGAATTGCAGAGGATGAACAAAAGCGCGTACTTTTTTTTTGTTTTCTACAGCATCAGTGGTCACGCCTGCCGTCGCTGGTCGCCTTTCTCCAAATATCAAACTTGGATTCTGGGTCGCGAGGAAAAAGTGGGACGACTTTATTCTCCTCCGCCAGTAGTCCTGGTGCACTGTTCGTACTTTGCAGCGAACAAGACTTGAATAGTAACTTCATTGTCTTCCTGCTCGTTGAGATTGGATTTGTTGGAAGATACAGGAGACGATGCGCCCGGTCGCCGCAAAAAAGATGAACTCCGATTGTAAGTCGATGGAACATATGAAGAAATGATTTGTTTGTATATATATAGCTTAGGCGTTTTAACAAAGGACATTTAAAATTCGGAAATTCTCGAAATACTTTGTTTTTTTTATTATTATGATTTTCAAATTTTTTTTTATAATGATTTTGATATCGAAATGGTGCTGATTTTTAAATTCGATAACACAATAATATTATTTTTAAAAATCACCGTATAACAATAGTTTTGATACATTTTGTATATCACTCTCCTGCCGTCTCTCAATTAACAAACAGTGTTAATGTTTATCTGTCGCATACGATGTGACGTGTAGCGTTTTATGCTGCACAATTCCTCCATGTGCATCGTGCATGACTACAGATGAGTCGTCCGATCCACTCGCAGGTGATCATCCGATCATGCGAAACTGAAAATGCACCCTGCTTATCTCTCCACGTCCATGCCTGAGTAAGGCCTCATCGATCTCCGCACTATAATTACTATTTGAACCCGATGAGTGTCTGTACTGTTCGGATCACGATTAGATCGCGATCAAAACTCAATTCAATCACGGTCGAAATTCGACCTGATCATGATCGAAATCCGACTTGATCACGATCGACTAACTCGATCGCGATCACTGGCAACCGTGACATCGCGATCAATGGCAATCGTGACATCACGATCAAATTCCGATGCAATTGCAATCGAAATTTGATGCAATTGCAATCGAAATTTGGCCTGATTGAGACTGCAAAATTGCAATCAATCGCATCGACAATCAGGTTCAATTCCGATCGAAATTCAACTTGTGATCCTATCATATTTCAATTTCGATTGATCATCGATGATGTCGAGCAACGACTCGAGTATGTGACACTATATATTTTTCATTTATACTCGAGCGATTGGACGATAGATGCGAAGGGATCGAATGGTGGATACTTATCGATTTTATCAAATTTGTATGTTATACTTATCAATTTTATAAATATAATATAAAACAAATCTCTCAAAATAAAAAAAAACAACAAATTCAATATAAAAATTTCAAACAATCAAAAAGAAAATCTAATTAAAAACTCAAAAACTTTTTAATACCCAAATTCGAATCGAATCAAATTTTAAAAATAAATTATATTTGAATAACTTTGTTAATGATTTGCTTTATTTTAAACTCAACTCGGTTTAGCTCATCAATTATAAAAAATTCGGCTCGAAATCAAATATTTCTTCTCTATTTGCGACACGCTTCATTAGATCCAGGGTACAGATAAATAATATAGAATGAATCATTATCTTGAAATTTGTACAAATCATGTTAAGCTTCATTTATTATCCAAACCATCATCATATTTTAGCCTAATCTCGATGGGCGTGTTAAATGAAAACAAAAACAAAAACAAAAACAAGAAGACTATTTTTTTTTTAATTTTTATTTTTTCTAATCCCTCGTGATAAAAATATATAGAAGGCGATATATGATTTTTTTTTTTCTCTAGAACAAATTTAGATCGGAATGGATATAAGCAGCATCAGAGGCTAAGGGAACGTCTGCGTACCTGCCGCTGAGCGCAGCTCTCATGCATTCCACCACCGTAAACGACTGGGCGACGGCGACGGCGAGCCAGAAGGTGACGCCGAGCTTGCCACGGTAGAGCGTCTTGGGCAGCCAGCCGCAGGCGATCGCCAGCGCTTGGTACCCGTTCTCCAGAAGCATGGCCATGACGACGTGAAAGCGCAAGAAGTGAGGCCACTCCTTCCGCCTCACCACCAGATAATACGCCGCGAACATGAGCGACATCATGATCCAATTGGGCATCAGCGAGATAGTGTCGAGGAAGGGGTTGACGAGGAACTCCCAGTTCTCCATGAGCGGGTGCAGCCGGTAGGCCGAGTCGGCGTGGAACCACATCAGGTGGAGAGGGAGGAGATAGGGGGTGCAGGCGAAGGCCCTCCACCACCATTTGGGCTTACTGGCCATGGGAGGATAAGTGAAGAGAGTAGGGAAAATCTTCGATGCTTTGCAGGAAATCGCTCTGCTTCTGGTCCTTCTTCTGCCATTTCCGGCCATTAGGGGCACCTCGAATATTGCATCGTCGCCATCTTGCCCACAGAGAAAATGAATAAGAACCTGATGATCTTTTTTTTTTTGAATTTTCATCCGACCACGAGTTTATAATTAAGCTTTACCTCGAAGAACACGAAGAGTAGCGGAATGGTTCCTGAATTTGGAATAAGATCTTGCAGGAAGACTGAGGCGATTATGAATAAGTTTGAAAGAAGAATAGTGTTTCGCACAGGAATTGTCAGCTTTTATGTTTGGGTGCAGAGAAACAGTAGTTGCGGCAGTATTTCCAGTGGTGATCATGTTGGAACAACCTGCAAAGAAATAGACAAAAATGAGACAGCGAAGAACTTGGATGAAAATCAATTAATGTACGTACCTTGAGATCGATCGACATGTTCATTGAAAGACTCGAGAAGGGAGGCAATTAAATTTATTTAGATAACGCAAAGAAAAAGCGGACAATCGTAAGATTTAAATTCCATCTAATAAAGTGTTTCGTTAAGATTCCTTTTTCAATTAATCATATTTGCTACAGAGGATTTCATTTTCCAGTCTACGAGATCATCAAACTTCGTCTAATCCATTTTTTTTTCCCTCAAAAAAGAGGGAAAAGTACGATAACCCGGAAGAAATCCGATTCGCAAATCAAAAGCCATTCGAGACGATCTCATTTGTCGAATACAAACGGAATCAATGACAAAATTGAGGACGATCCGAAATCGAAAATTAAACCAGTTCGATTTCCTTTTAACCGGAGATCCCTAAGCAACAGAGCTAGGGCAGGAGGAAGAATCATACGACGGGGGAAAAAATTGGAGGAGGATCTCCATTTTCCATACATTTCCGACTTGCCAATGTAGCGATGACTACGACAGGGACGATCGATCGATAGGAGAAAAGGCATTAACCTAAAAACGTACCTTTAGAGGAGATCGCCTTCGTCTTCCACGGCGAGGCTCTCCGGACGGTACCGATCCGAATCCTCCCCACCTCCGGTGTGATGGAGGCGGCTCGCTCGGAGAAGCGATGGAGCGATCGAGAACCAGAAGATTCCGGTGGAGTTGAGGAAGAAGCAAATCATACGACTATTTATAGGAATTCCCATGTTGGGCTTTATTAGGCCACAAGATGGGCCTTTTCAATGGACTTGTCAGATGATACTTAAATTTTCGAATAGGATTTGAAATATTAAAATTGGATTCAAATATTTACTCATTTAATTTTGTAAGTGAATTAAATTTCGAATTTGAGAATGAAAATTAGTTAATAATAATTTGTCAATTCATGGGAAAATACTCGACTAATTAAAATTAACCAAATTTATCATATTTCATTTTTATTTTACAAAAATTTAATAAATAATTACCCCCAAGAAAATTACTAACAAAAGGTGCAATATTAATGAATAATTAGTTTATTCTTTATAATTTTTTATAGAATAAATATTTCTAGATAGGGTACAATAGTTTTAAACTTTTATAGAATATTTATTTTTATTAGATTGAGCTGATCGAGCTAGACAGGTAAAGTTTATGTAGATATTTTTCTTATTGTCAAAATTATTTATAACCAAACGAACTCTCCTAAAATGAAATGAATACTTTCATTTCTCTCATTGTTTTGCTTGAATTACATTTATAACCAAACGTAAAAACAATTATTGCACTAAATTATTTTATGACAAAATGCAAAATGATTATTCTGTTAAAAACAAAAACAAAACAAAAATAAATCATGAAGTATCTAAATCAAACCTCCGAAGGCAGTTGTATAATCTTATTTTCTGGCAAATTCACTTCTGATGGGTTACTTAGGAGAGAATATAGTTGCCAAGCCTTTGTCCACTGTCATCTGAATGGGAGGACCATAAGCCATCAAGCAACTCTCTGGTTCGTCTCCTCCGGCTATCACCTCTCCGTCGGAGTCGATGATGCCGCCCTCGGTCGGCTGCCCTACTCGGCTACCTGGCTGTAGCCTAAGTGCTTTGACCTGCAAAATCCAGCATATAGGGAGTTCAATGCTTTTGAATGGACCAAAGGCCAACTCGATCCAACTGAAATAACGAGTTCGGTTGAATCGGATTCACGAGCTCTTCAAAATGACCATATGCGTAAAGTGAATGGATCGGCTATCGCACACAGAGGCTTATTTATCGAATGTGGCGATAGTTCATGTGTTTAGGTCTGTAAGCTGCATTTGGTTTGTATCAATGGAGCTGCTCTTTATGGTTACAGTAGTAGCCAAGAACAAGCTTTATCCAAATCTGAAGATAACTACTCAGACAATAAGTTTATTTGTACCCATTTCTTTGTCTAATAAATGACTAATGCTATCATTATTCAGGAGGAGGGATTCTAATTCCGCCGAAAGGTAGACAGACGATCGATGCCTCCACCCGAACATAAGAGAAAACGAAGGCAAAGTCATCCGATGATCGCGATTTCCTTCGCTTCCATGACCTAACATGGTGTTCTTCGATCGTCGATGATATTAATTATTAGATTCAGAAGTCAGTCTAAGGTGGGCAAATGTAGTCTAAAGTAATCCACACAGCCTAAATGACCTACTATACTTTAAATTTTCATTATGTTAAATAAAGAATGTGAAAAGTTAAAAATGATTTTTCCCTTTTTTTAATGATCTTAAATTTTGAAATCATGTTGGGTAAGCTACAATTAACTAATATTCATGGAGATAATAATAAACATTATTATAGTATGGCATAACTAATACATATATTATAATATAATTAGCATATTAATATCAAATTGATGAAATCATATAAATAGTTACTATTAGAACATATTATATTAATTTCAATTTCAGGATCTCTTTTCGTAGAAATTAGTTTACCAAACTTAACAAACACATTTCTGATACAACAACAATCAAGTCTTATTCCACTAGGTGAAGTCGATTATATAGATCTTTCTATGTCATTGGGCTCTATCCCCTATTATATCATCGTCTATACGTAAATAAATTTTATCTTATTTCATTGTTGCTAAGCAAATTTTTTTTTTATCTTCCTCTTCCTCGTTTAATGTACATATTTGTTATCGTTTCACATCATCTAACTGGAGCATTTATTGATTGTCTAAATACATGTTCGTACCACTTTAAATGCCTCTCGAAGTTTTTCCTCAATAGATGCAACTCCAACTGTCTCTCTAATGCTCTCATTTCTCATTATGTTCATCCTCATATGTCCACACATCCACCTTAACATCCTCATCTCTACAACTCTCATCTTTTACTCATGTACTCGAGTCGTAGCTCAACATGCAGCGGCATATAACATATAAGTCTAACCATCATTTTGTAAAACTTTCCTTTAAATTTTAGAGGCATTTTACGATCACATTAATAATCCGACACTCTCCTCCATTTCAACCATCCTATTTATATTCTATGTAAGATATCTCTTTCAATCCTTGCATCATATTGCAAAAATAATCCTAAATATTTAAAGCTCTCAGTTCTCTTATCTTAACACTTGTCTCATTGCGTCTAATATTGTTAAACTTAAATTTCATATATTCTATTTTTATTCTACTAAGTCTAAAACCTTTAACTTCTAGGGTTTCCCGTCAAGATTCTAATTTAACATTTACTCCTTCACGTGTCTCATCTACTAAAACAATATCATTTGCAAATAACATGCACCACGATCTTGAATATGTTCAGTGGATTTGTCCATAATTAATGTAAAAAAATAGGATTATAACTCTTTCGAGAAAAGAAAATGTGTTCTTTTACTAGAACTAATGCCATATGCACCATCATGGAAACATGAATCACCAATTTTCCTACTTCAGAAACTAGAGAGCTTACTTAAAGAGGTCGTAAAAAAGAAAAAAAAAACAAGACGTACCTTGAAATACAATACATATGGCGACTTAATGTAACTTCCATCGCTCATTGTTAGCATCATTTCTAGAAGTCGTAATTTCGGAGAATCCTTGACTATGATTACATCCAAGTAACCATCTGCGAACTGTATCAAAAGAAGCCAAGAATCATTAGCGGCGGCGGCAATTGGATGGACAAAATGATACACATATCACATATTGAGACATTAAACTAATCGACAAAGTACAAAAGATACAAAATAATAAACATAAGTAGAAAATGATGATGCCATTCAACAAATTGTTCCAAGCTTTTTGTTTACCAACTCATAAATTGTTGCGTGCATGCTCTCGCCGAAGTGATCGCAAATAAAAAGAAGTTAGCTAATTCTTTTTACGTCACTTAAGCAAACACAGGAAATCGACACTTCCTGATGACCCATTATTCGACACCAGGAAATGTAGACAAATATTAATATTACTATAATACGAAACTACCTCTGCCTTTGGTGCTGGCATATAATCTTCAGCAGAAAAAGGTACATTGTGGACCAAAACTGAAATAAATGGTCCATCAATAGACCTCCATTCCATTCTCTCCATAGCTACCTCTGGTCCCATATATTTACATTGCTCTGTGCTATCATTACCTCCTTTGCCCCATTTAGACAGTAAAATGTCACACTTACAGTCATCGACATGAATTACTGGATCGCCATGTGCTTCAAATCCAGGTGCAGGAATAAAATGGATATGCCCATTATAATTCCGCAAGTTCAGAACTCGGAAAAGAGCCTGCGAGAAACATATATACTTGATTATATAAACAAATAGCAGGACGCTGAGGACACAACTTTTGCTGTTAATTTTTTCAATTTTGGGAATGAGCATTCACCCAACTCTTTTCACATTTCAGTTGTTATAGATGATGATTCATCTGTATAATGCTTCCAATTACAAACCATGAGGCCATTTCCGATGCGGTTTTTGAAGTGGAGATGTTTCTAACGACCAAGGAAAACAAGGTTAAAGTTTTAAGATTGTTAGTTATTTTGGTAGGTTATATTTAGGAGAATAACTCCTTAGAGCTAATTCCAAAGTTTGTAATTGTTTATCTTAGTGTGTCAACTAGTTTTCATGTGCTCTACTTTGTTTGGTTTGAAGTCTGTAGAGCAGGTGTAGTTTTTAGTAAAAGTATGCATTTGATCTGTGTAAGATCATTTCTTCTCTATGTGATATAGTTATCCCCATGTTCCATTAATTTTGATATTAATTCTCCCCATGATTTTACCTTAAACAATATTTAAAAGATTTAAGGTTCTCACATTTTATGGAATAATTTTACGTCAAAGAAGGAAGCTAATCACAGACTAATCTAATTAGTCCAAACTCCTACCCGTAAATTATGTAAACAAAAATAAATGAATGCTTAGCTCTTTTTTAGTCTCTACATAAACCCAAATGGAGCAAGACACAATGATTTATGTTAGAATCTTGAGTTGACTTGGGAATAAAGGAGACAGCTGTGTGACGATTTAAGTGCTTACCTCTTAGTCGCAATTAACTTGAAGACATAGAGGAAAATCAGTGTAGCCAATAAAAGAAAATACATGATAGCCAATAGTTTTTTGGTCAAACCATTTATTTAATGTAATGGTGCAATGCATGCCTGTGTGTGAGATTTTCTGTACAAAAGCTGGGTAACCTCTTTCTTGGCAGGGTAAACAATATCAAGATGATCAGCTTATGAATTAGTATTGGAAAGACTGTATACAATAAATTCTTTTTTAAAATCCCGCATTGATGGAAGCTTCATGTACTCGTTTTTTTTTTAATGAACGTGAACCACTTGAGAACATAGTAGCCATATTAGATGGTTGACAGTAATAAAGCAGATTGATTTTAAAAAAAAACACCGAGAATATTGATGGAAAAGGATTCAGATAATGGACGACGGCATGTTTCCTGAGAAGGTACCATGTCCACTAAGAAAGGAATTGCAACATTTGTATAACAAAGGATCATTTGAAATAGCTAAATCACAGATACTTTATAATATGCTAAAGACAAAGGTTCCCACCTCATTAGATGTATTTGCAGATGTATTCTGTCTAATATGGTATCATTGAAGTGATCAAACATTGAATGGAAAAAAAAATCAACTGGAAGTTAGAAAGTTATTGCTAAGTGGCATACATATAAATCCATCCGAGCACTTCCCATCCACCGATACCTCTCAGACTCAATATCAATATCAGCAACTAAACCTGTAGAATAATTAATTTCTTTTAAAGATATGAATACATAATTTCTAAAGGTGAGTATAGTCAAATGGTGTGAAAAGTCTAAGCCATGAATTGTTTATTCAGAGAGCAAAGAAAACAGCTTTCAAGCTTTCTTCATACCCCAAGTTAGTGACAAAACATTGAAAAACTTCTTTTCATTTTGCAAGATAGTAGCAACATCCAAAGCACGTTTGTGACCTGTACAGAAACTAGAGAATGGAAAATGTTATGTCATCCTGATGCTAATATAGGTGGAAACACATTTGAAGAAGAAATGGAATTTTAGGAAACAAAATAAGGTTATGAGCAATGCATGACCTCTTATTATTGTAAATGTAGCATTAGAGACTGTGCACAAGTCATCAGCTGAATCCAGAAGTGATTTAGCCATGCCATTTCCTGTACCTAAAGTGTGGAAAAATTAATATAACCTTCTGAATTGTCATATACATGATGCTCATAATGATGTTGATCTCAATTGGTTGTATTAGAAGCTTCAGGTTATGAACTAAGTCGCATATTCAATAAGAGACAGGTTCATATTTTAAAGTTTGCAACATACCCAGTTGTGAATTTTAGTCCATACTAGTTTCAACATGCATATATATGTTTATTATATTTAAACATTTTAACCCGCAAGGTCAAAAATACACCAAGGACCTGCAAAAGTTTCATATAATCATTGATGGTTATGGAATGCAAATCCATCAAGTACGAGCATGAGTTATGGTGGTGACGCAACACCAAATTGAACTCTCACACAGAAATTGATGAAGCAAACAAGAATAACTATCTATGTCACACTCAGAAATTTTGATCACATGCAGAGAATACAAAGGGATTTATTAACATAAAATTTTGGCATCATCTAAAATCATTTGAGATGCATTCTCACCATTGCTAACATTCAGGACAAATTCTGCATTTAGCAACACTGTTGGTAGAGATTGACAAAGAATTTTATCTGCAAATATATATATGTGTAAACCCAATTTCAATGTTCATAAGGTGTGCTTCTTGTTTGCAATAGTATGCTAGAGAATCTCTGGATCCATAAATAGTGGAATTTGTGCTTGATTGGAGCTGAAAAAGAAACCCAAAATTTTATGAACAATGTGAGGTGGAATTTGTTGATTCTTGGATACGAAAATATCAAATGTGATACATAAAACTTGCATGTTCAGTGATTCACGTGTGACACTTAAGACTTGTCCCTAGTTACATTGTGAATCTTTTAGATAAACCCCTTGTATACTGTGATGTGTGATTTGAACAAAATTTGTGTTTTATAGATTCAGCCTGATAAACTTACATCTCAACAAAAAACAAAACAAAATCTAATACTTGGTAGGTATTAAAAGATGCAAGCTTAAAGAAGAAATAAATGTTGTATGCGTACCTGCAGGAATTACCCCAAGAGGTACTTTAATTGCAGTGCCCCAGTCTTTTCTATTGAGCAAACCATTAACAATCTATTCATGAGGCAAAAAAGAGATAAGCAAACATTTATAAGATCAGAAAATGAAATAAAAAAGCATCATAAAAGATATAAACGTTTGATATTGCATATCCGTGCATGTCTATATAAGCTAGTACAACAACAACAACCACCAAGTCTTATCCTGCTAGGTGAGGTAAGCTATATAGATCCTTCTAAGTTATTGGACTCTATCCCCTACTATATTATCATCTATACTTAAATAAATTTATTTTATTTTATTCCGTATTTGTCATAGTTTTATATCGTCTAACTGAAGCATTTATTGGTCGTCTAAATACATGTCCGTACCACCTTAAACGAATCTCTCGGAGTTTTTCCTCAATAGATACAACTTCGACTTTCTCTCTAATGCACTCATTTTTTATTCTATCCATCCTCGTATATTCATACATCCGCCTTAACATCTTCATCTCTGCAACTCTCATCTTCTATTCATGTGCTAGAGTCATATCTCAACATTCAACGTTATATAACATAGCAGGTCTAACCGCCATTTTATAAAACTTCCCTTTAAGTTTTAGAAGTACTTTACGATCACATAAAACACATGACGCTCTCCTCCATTTCAACCATTCTGCTTGTATTCTATATAAGACATTTCTCTCAATTCCTCTATCATCTTGCAAAAATGTTCATAAATACTTAAAGCTCTCAGTTCCAGATAACTCGTCATCTCCTATCTTAATATTTGTCTCATTACATCTAATATTACTAAATTTAAATTTCTTATATTCTGTCTTTAGTCTACTAAGCTTAAAACTTTTAATTTCTAGTGTTTCTCGCCAGAATTATAGTTTAGCATTTACTCTTTCCCATGTCTCATTTACTATAACAATATCATCTACAAACAACATGCGCCACGATACACTGCCTTGAATGTGCCCAGTGAATTCGTCCATGATTAGTATAAAAAGATAGGAATTTAGAGTTAATCCTTGATGTAACCCTATCTTTATTAGAAATGCTTCAGTTAATCCACCTGAAATCTTCACTCTGATGGTTACTTCCTCATACACATCCTTAATTAGTTCAATATATACTACGCTAACACCTTTCTTTTCTAAAATTCTCCACATAATTTCCCTTAAAACTCTATCATAAGCTTTTTCTAAGTTATTGAATACCATATGTAGATTTTACTTATGTTCCCGATATTTTTTAATTAATTATCTGAGAATATGTATAACTTTTATTGTCGACCTTTCAGGCACGAACCTAAATTGATTTTCGAAAATTATAATCTCCTTTCTTAATCTTTTTTCTATTAATCTTTTCCAAAGTTTTATGGTATGACTCATTAGTTTAATACTCCTACAGTTTGCACAAATTTGTACGTCCTCCTTATTCTTATATAAGAAAATTAGAGTATCTATCCTCCATTGATCAGACATTTTTTTGTTTTTAATATCATGTTAAATAATTTTGTAAGTCATTCAATATCTTGCTTGCCTAGGCACTTCCATACCTCTATCGGAATATCATCTAGTTCAACGTTTTTTCCAATTCTACAATAAAATTTTAAATTTACATTCATTTGACTTACTTAAATTACCTAAGTTAAGTTGATCACCTAAATCTTCATTAAAAAGTTGATGAAAATACCTCTTTACCGCTCTTTTATTTCTCCATCATTTACTAATACTATATTGCATTCATTTTTAATACATTTTATTTAGATAAAATCTTTTGTCTCTCTCTCTCTCTCATTTTAACTATTCTATAAATGTCTCTTTCCCCTTCTTTTATATCTAATTTTCGATATAACCGTTCAAAAGTTTCATTCTTAGTTTCATTCACTGCTTTCTTAACCTCTTTCTTGGCTATTGTATATTTTTTTAAGTTTTTTTCGTTCTTACAAATATATAATTCCTTATGCGCTATTCATTTTTCCTTCACTTTCTCTTGTACTTTCTCATTCAACTACCAAAATTCCTTATTTAGTGGTGTGCGCCTCTTTGACTCACCGAGTACACTCTTAATTACTATTTTCAATTTTGATACCATCTTATCTCATGTCGTATTAGGGTCACTATATATTTCATCTAATACTTATACTCCTACCTTCTCCTTAAATATATTATGTTTCCCATCCTTTAACTTTCACCACTTAATTATAGGAGTCGTGTATATTTTTCTTCTATTGATACTATATTTGACGTATATATCTAACACTGTTAACCTATATTGGATAGTTAAGCTTTCTCTAGGGATGACCTTGCAATCTTTACAAATCTTTCTATCCCTCTTCCTAATCATAAGAAAGTCAATTTGTGATTTATTATTCCTACTTTTGAACATGGCCAAGTGTTCTTTTTTTAAAAAAAAAACATATTATCTAGTATAAAATCATATGCTATCGTAAAATTCAATATAGTTTTACCTTCTTTATTTCTTGTTCCAAACCCATAACTCTCATGCATCCTCTTAAATTTCTCATTTTTCACTCCGACATGCCCATTTAGATCGTTTCCTATTAAAATCACTTCATTTGAAGAAATATTTTATAATACTTCATCTAGGTCGTCCCAAAACCCTAATTTAGTATTTTCATCTAATCTTATTTGAGGTGCATATATACTAATTACGTTTATAGTTTCTTTCTTCACTACTATCTTGAGAGTTATAATTATATCTCTCTTTTTAACTACTCCTACAATTTTATCCTTTATCGAACTATCTACAAAAATACCCACTCCATTTCTTGTTTTACTCTTTCTTGTGTACTATAACTTAAAACTCGAGTTCCCTATCGTTTTTGCCTTCTCGTCTATCCATTTTATCTCTTGCACATACAAAATATTAATTCTTCTCCTAGTTATCGTATCTACTACTTCTATTATTTTACCAATTAGAGTTTCTATGTTCTATATTCCAAATCTTAGATTATTAATTTTCGTATAATATTTGTTCTTACCCAACCTATGGTGTGAGGACTCTTGTCTATTTAATACTGCACCCAAGTTCTCATAAAAATGTAGCGGTCTTTGCCGATATATTATAGTCGGATCCTGCAACACAAACTCCTGTATATTTATCACTACACCGGAGTTCTAAAGATGTAGCGGTCATTAACGAAACGTTACAGTCGGACCCTACAACGCGTTCCTTCCGAAGAACAACCTAGCATTAGAACAATAGTTTAATGGATCTATTCATTGAACATTTATCTTAGTTTAACACTGGCTGACAATCTAACACAATCCTTTTTATTTATTTGGCCGCCATGACAAGATTAACTCATCATGAGCTAGTACAAAGTGAGAAATAAACCCTGGCTGAATATTAAAAAAATCTTCCACCAAACAACTATGGAAATTAGGAGCTGGTGTTTACAGGTCACATCAAGTGTTGGCTCAAATCCAGCCCAACCCAAAGAATTCCAGTAACAAATGTTTGATCCCAACCGAGCTTGGATTGATCAAAAACAGTAAGGAAAATATTTTACGGTGTGTTTCTTATTTAGCCAAATTGATTTTTGGTAAAAAAAAAAAATCTTTAATTTCGACCAAAAACTATGAAAATATTGAAAATAGATGTGGTTGAGTAACCATAACCACGAAAAAAAACAAGAACTGGTCAGAGATCAGAAAACATGAAGCCCACATGAGTTTCTGAGTTTTACGAACATTCCAAACTTCAGATGTACAAACATCAACTAGTTTGACAAAATAACCCATCTAAGTCATAAACCTATAAAGCATTCACAAAAAAAACATTGATTACATGACCAAATAAAGAAAGGTAACTAGGATAGCACAGGTATTCAACAGCCACATCAATTGGTGAAAAATAACTTTTCTGACAATGCAAATAGACGGCTTTAAGCTATCATTCCGTTTCAAAGAAAAAAAATGGCAAGAAGAACGAAATATAATGCCACAGACCTTTTATGTAGAAAATTTGTATGGAGGACAACACTTAAAGAAAAAGTAAACTCAATTTTCAAAATTATATTGTTAAATAAACAAGACTAGTGGAAGTAACATGTGGACATAAATGCTAGTGCTTTTGGTTTGGTTCATATTGTAGATGAACGGCTCAGTAAAGGCATGTAGATGTAGACATAATGTTTGTTTTATTTAACAGCTCAGTATTATACCTTGTGCATTATATATGACTTCATGTCAGAGAAAAGAATATTTTAAGGCCTCTACGATAAAGGAATGCATTGTTCGAAGTTTTATTACGAAGATCAAGAGCAGTGACAGTTGCAAACTGATCCCTGTTCTTTTCTGGTATCATTTAATAGTTTGATGTCCACTTACAAGGATGCCTGCCGTGCTAATTTAAGTAGAGATAAGAGTCAAAGCTATCTTCTACAATGGACCACTGATTTCTGATACTAGTAACCTTTCTGTTCCCTATTATAAGTTTATAAACTTAGTCAACTGAGTTTTGAATAATCCACTGGCCATGTATTTATGAATACTCTACCTTTTTTAGTATTTATTCCATAAGAAAATGAAACACTATATTGTTTGTTAGTGCTTGCAGAAAATTAGAGTCCATACAAATTCAATGAAAACTAACAACAACAAAGCTTTTATGCCACTAATTCAATGATAACTAAATCATTCAAAAAATCCTGAGGCATTCAACTTTAGTTTCCCCTAGCCGAATCAATTCTACTTCCAAATTTAAATGCCACCAAAATATTATTGGCCTTAAGACACCAGATAAATAACTAACCTCCACCAGGATACCATCGCCACTGACACAAATAATGCCATCATATTGTAAAATGTCCAAATTATATGCAATTTCGTGGGCATGATTCTGGCGCTCAGTTTCTGTGCAAAGGCAGACTTCAACAAGTCAACTGCTAGAAACAACTTACTTTGAAAGTAAGTTGAGTACCAACCTTTTAAGTCAAAAAGGACACCAGCAGCTTCAAGAAGTGGCTTAATCTCATTATGGAATATCTTTCTTGCAGATTTCTTGCCAGAGAAGGGGTTTAAAACAACACAAAGTTTCTTTGGCCTCCCTGTTCAGTGGGATAAGTTTCAATTAGTAGTGACATATTAAAACATGGGAGCAGACTAACTAGGAGATGAATGCTGAAGTAAATCAACCAACTCAGCCTCTAAGTATATAAGCACCACTGTGTTTATGATTCATTTGATAACAGTTGAGAAACATTCTCACTCAGAAAAAAAAAGAACAAAAAAAGATTTGCTGTAAATTAATAAATTTCATTTTATTTTTAAAGTTTTTAGATTTGTAAGGAATTATTTTGGTAGATCATCCTATTTAGGAGAATAATTTTTTTAAGGCGGCCTGTTAAATTGATTTGACTTGTTTAGGAGTATAGGATATTTTTTCGTAGAAACTATTTTGGTTCAATTTGATGTTTGCTTGGGTTGGACCTCTAAGATAGGTTCCAATCACCCGTGTTAAGACATCTTTTTCTTAATAGTGGTTTCCCTTTGGTGAATTTGATTTAGGTGCTACCTCACTTCCAACTTTTTCTTGATTTAAAAATTAGCTCTTAGTTTTTCAGATGAAGTGGTAGGTCAATTCTACCAAGCCTTGGTCAAATATTCAAAACTCTGTTTTTCCCCTCAGTTGATTTTTTTTTTTTTTTTTTTTTTGCTATCCATAAAGGGCCTCTCGTAGTCTAGGTTTACTTGGATGGAAAGAAAGGAAAGAGAAGGTAGGAGGAAGAGAGCAACATAAAAAACTATATGATGAATTGATGCTCCATATGCAATGTTGCACCTGTTTTCCCCTCACTATCCCTCCCCTTCGTATCTTTCCATACAAGATAGATCTTGATTATATGTACCCTATTTGATAAACTGGAACCAGGATTAGGTATCTAAAGATGAGAACTACATACAGGCATAGGAACTTCTCACATCCTTTGCCTTGATCAATGACGGAAAGAGTATGGTGACGACTCCATGACCAATTCTCTCCTTCTGGGCTCTTATGTTTAATTTTCAAATCTAACACATTACCAAATTAATTTGTTTCTGATAAGAAAGAAAAACAAAAAGAACATTTTAAATACATGCACATTAAACATCTAATATGTTCAATATGCCAAGAAAAAATGTTTTTTATTTACCTATCGGATCCTCACTCGGAAACTTCGATCCACCCAAGACTGAACACCACTCGATCCACTCAATGACCAAGGCTAGAAAATAGATGCTGAGACTGGCTTGAATGGGAAAGCACAATCTGTCATGACTCAAAAGCCCTCCAACAAGTAGTCTTTATTTTTGCAAGTGACAGAATGCACCAACACCTTATTCATGGTTTAGATTTGATCTCTTGATCGAACATAGAACCAGCATCAATCACAAGCAAAACACACGATAAGAAGGGCATCACCGAGTCCTAGTGCAATTTACAAATAATCCACATGAAATGTTAGCTTTTGAACAGATAAGGATGAATATAATGGATAGGCTGACACCAGATTAAACACGAACTAAATGTTTATGCACTTCCCAGAACTCTCCTTGCTATTGATAAATATCTTATGATGAAAGAAGAAAAGCTTAAGGCTCCCTAGCCTCAACAAAGTACTTGCAAGAAAAAAAGATTTCTCATTTGCAGTCTAAATCAAAGATACTAAAAGAAGACTAATAGCTAGAGTTTTGAATCAATTTTGGGCAGCAACCGATGGTCCAACTGGGTTTGAGCCAAGCCAACAAAAGCATCACTATTCCGGTCTGAGACGGCGAGATGGAATGACTCGGCAAAATACTCACGGCCGAGGTAAGAGAGGTCGGCTAAGCATAGATCAGGATGTCTTTTTCTTCCCCAGGATTAGTTGTTAGAGTCGCAGGGATTTAGACCCAAATCGTCGTCGGAGACATCGTTGGAGCTGCAAGCATCCAAACCTACGGAGACTCACAAACGAGTGAGAACGGGGACCAAGGGACACCTCGGTGAAGCCCCTCCGATGCTCAAGTCATAATGTGAAGAAGAGTATATAGGAAGAGGAGGAGGGAGGACATGACAATGTGATCCCCGGAGAGGATTGAGGAGGAGAGTAGTGGAGACATGGCCCCTTTATGATAGGGACGTGACTTCGTAGAGGAGATCTTATGATGAGGCGCAACCTCATTATGATAGAGATGTGACTGCACGGAGGAGATCTTAGAAGACGTGACTTCATTATGATGGAGATGTGATTGTACGAAGAGGATCTTAGGAGGCATGACCTCATTATGATAAAGATGTGACTGTACGAAGAGAATCTTGAGAGACATTACCTCATTATAATGGAGATGTGGCTTAATAATAGAAATCGGGAAGATGTGTCTTCCGGACAAAGACACAACCATCTAACTGCCGAACTGAGCTGATGTGATAGGCTGAGCTGAGACATCAGGTCGATCTATTCTTCCGAACTGAGCTAATGTGATAGGCCGAGCTGAAACATCAGGTCGATCTATTCTACCGAACTGAGCTAATGTGATAAACCGAGCTAAGACATCAAGCCGATCTATTCTGCCGAATTAAACTGATGTGATAGGTCGAGCTGAGACATCGGGTCGATCTATTCTATCAAATTAAACTGATGTGATAGGCCGAGCTGAGACATCAGGCCGATCTATTCTACCGAACTGAGCTAATGTGATAGGTCGAGTTGAGACACAAGCTGATCTATTTTGCCGAACTGAGATGAGGTGCACCTCAGATGAACTTGAGTCGACTCGCATTTCCTTTGGCCGAGTTCAACCTTGTTACACCTCAACTTAATCGTTGACCTAACCGAGCCACCTAGCTAGGGGTACCTTATCACCATATCATAGGTATCCCCCACTAGTCTAGTCGAAGGAGACATAAGTCCGATTGACTGGACTTGTGTCGAACATGAAAAAACATGTAGAGCTGACCTCCATTACCGAGGTAGAGATCAATGAAGATGCCGAGAGATGCCTTGGTTCAAGGGAAGAATATGCTCAGTTTAGACACATCGGTTCGAGACCGAGGGAATATTGCTGAAAAATATTTTGGCCCGAAACTAAAGTAATTAAACTTGAAGAATACTGAACGTCTTAGTCCAAGACTAAGGAAATAATGACATCTCGGTCCAAGACTGAGGTAATAAATCTAAAGAAGATCAGGCGCCTTAGTCTGATACTAAGAGAATAAAAAGAATGTCGAGGTCCAAGATAGAGCTAATAAGTGTGAAGGAAAATCGGACACCCTATTTCGAGACTAAGGGGATAGACGGTGCCGAACTGACAATTTTGTTGATGGACGTCTTAGTACGAGACTAAGGGAATAGAGTGAACCGAACTGGCGACTTTGCTGATGGACGCCTTAGTCTGAGACTAAGGGAATAGAGTTATCTTGAGTGGCGACTTTGGCGAATAGGCGCCTTGTCGAGACTAAGGAATAAAAGCACGCTGGCTGGCGACTTCTTTGATAGGCGCCTTAGTCGGAACTAAGAAATAAGCCGGCTGGCGAATTTACAGATGAATGCCTTAGTCGGAGACTAAGGGAATAGACGGTGTCGAACTGACGACTTTGCTGATGGACGCCTTAGTTTGGCACTAAGGGAATAGACGATGTCGAACTGACGACTTTGTTGATGGATGTCTTAGTCCGAGATTAAGGGAATAGATGGCGCCAAACTGGCGCCTTTGCTGATGGTCATCTTAGTCCGAAACTAAGGGAATAGAGTGCACTGAACTGACGACTTTGCTGATGGACACCTTAGTCCGAGACTAAGGGAATAAAGTATGTCGAACTGGTGACTTTGCTGATGGACGTCT
The DNA here is from genome assembly GCA_025175895.1 of Wurfbainia villosa. Lineage (NCBI taxonomy): Eukaryota > Viridiplantae > Streptophyta > Magnoliopsida > Zingiberales > Zingiberaceae > Wurfbainia > Wurfbainia villosa. The sequence continues at coordinate 6,485,008 of JAKLTH010000238.1, forward strand.
TAGTCCGAGACTAAGAGAATAGAGTGCACCAAACTGGAGACTTTACTGATGGACACCTTAGTCTGAGACTAAGGGAATAGAGTGTGTCGAACTGGGGACTTTGCTGATTGACGCCTTAGTCCGAGACTAAAGGAATAGACGGCACCGAACTGGCGACTTTGCTGATGGACATCTTGGCACGAGACCAGAGGGAATAAATAAGCTTGATCCTTGACTCTAGGAAGATCCGTGGAGTCAAGGAAAAACTAATTAATAAGCTCGATCCTCAACTCCCGAAGATTCGCGGAGTCGAGGAGAGAATAATTAAGCTCGATCCTCGACTCCCAAAGATCCACAGAGTCGAGGAGAATAATGAATAAATTTGATCCTCCATAAAATTTGATCAAGTAATGAATTTGGACAGTAGTGCAAAACATAAATGGAAAAGAAAAGGGCACTGAAAAAAATCCAACATACCCTAGTTTGATGACTCTACAATATTAGTAATCAGTCGAGCGGAGATCAGGCAAATGGAGCTCGGGAAGGCGATGCTCAGGAAGATCTAACTTGGGAAGAGCTAGTCAGGAAGAGCTCGGGAAGAGCTAGTTGGGAAGATCTAGGGCAGACCTCGGACAAAGCTAACTTGGGAAGAGATGAAGAGTTGTTGGGGAAGAGCTGCTTGAAAAGAGCTCGGAGAGAACTATTTGAGAAGGGCTGAAGAGCTGCTGGGAAGATCTAACTTTGGAAGAGCTCAGAAAGAACTAACTTGGGAAGAACTCTGGAAGAGCTAGCCTGGGAAGATCTAACTTCGGTAGATCTGATTTGGGAAGAGCTTAGAAAGAGCTAACTTGGGAAAAAACTCTGGAAGAGCTAACCTGAGAAGATCTAACTTCGGAAGATCTGACTTGGGAAAAGCTCAGAAAGAGCTAACTTTGGAAGAGCTCGAGAAGAGCTAAATTTGGAAAGATCTAACTTCGGAAGATCTGACTTTAGAAGAGCTCGGAAAGAGCTAACTTGGGAAGAGCTCTGGAATAGCTAACTTTAGAAGAGATCGGGATGAGCAAACTTTGGGAAGATCTAACTTCGGAAGATCTAACTTGGGAAGAGCTCCAAAAGAGCTAACTTCGGAAGATCTAACTTTGGAAGAGCTCTGGAAGAGATAACTTTGGAAGATCTGACTTAGGAAAAATTTGGGAAGAGCTAACTTGGGAAGAGCTCTGAAAGAGCTGACTTTAGAAGAGCTCGGGAAGAGCTAACTTTGGGAAGATCTAACTTCGGAAGATCTGACTTTGAAAGAACTCGAAAAGAGCTAACTTGGGAAGAGCTCTAGAAGAGCTAACTTTGGAAGAGCTCGGGAAGAGCTAGCTTTGGAAGATCTAATTTCGAAAGATCTGACTTTGGAAGAGCTCAGAAAGAGCTAACTTGGGAAGAACTCGAGAAGAGCTAACTTTGAAAAGATCTAGCTTCGGAAGATTTGACTTTGGAAGAGCTCGGAAAGAGCTAACTTGGGAAGAGCTCTGGAAGAGTTAACCTGGGAAGATCTAACTTTGGAAGATCTGACTTGAGAAGAGCTCGGAAAGAGCTAACTTGGGAAGAGCTCATAAAGAGCTAACTTTGGGAAGATCTAACTTTGGAAGAGCTTGGAAAGAGCTAATTTGGAAAGAGATTTGGAACCATCTTGTGTTATGGCATCATCCATCTCAATGTCTCAGCTCAAATGTTCCCACAGACGGCGTCATTTATGTTCCGATATGAGACAGCGAGATGGGATGACTCGGCAAAGTACTCACGACCGAGGTAAGAGAGGTCGACTGAGCACAGGTTGGGATGTCTTCTTCTTCCCTAGGATCAGTTGTCAGAGTTGCAAGGATTTGGACCCAAATCATCGTCGAAGACGTCCCTGAAGCGGTAAGGTTTCAAACCTGAGGAGACTCATAAACGAGTGAGAAAGGGAGTCGAGGGACACCTTGGCGAAGCCCCTCCAATGCTCAAGTCAGAATATGAAGAAGAGTAAAGAAAATGTTTAAAGGCGCGGCACAAAGTTAAAGATTCGAGATTACCTCTCCCTTGATGTTATCCCTCTCTCACCTTTATATAGGAAGAGAAGGAAGGACATGGCGACGTGGCTCCTGGAGAAGTTGAGGAGGAGAGTAGTGGAGACATGGTCCCCTTATAATGGGACATGACTTCGTAGAGGAGATTTTATGATGAGGTATGGCCTCATTATGATAGAGATATGATTGTATAGAGAGGATTTTGAGAGACATGATCTCATTATGATGAAGATGTGACTGTACAGAGAGGAACTTGGGAGACATATCCTCATTATGATGAAGATGTGATTGTACGGAGAGAATCTTGAGAGATATTACCTCATTATAATGGAGACGTAGTTTAATAATAGAGACCGAGGAGATGTGTCTCCCGAACAGAGACACAACCATCTAACTACCAAACTGAGCTAAGGTGATTTATCTGTCGAATTGAACTGATATGATAGGCCGAGCTGAGACATCAGGTCGATCTATTCTGTCGAACTGAGCTAATGTGATAGGCCGAGCCGAGACATCAGGCCGATTTATTTTGCCGAACTGAGCTAATGTGATAGGTCGAGCTGAGACATCAAGTCAATCTATCTTGCCGAACTGAGCTGAGGTACACCTCAGATGAACTTAAGTCGACTCATGTTTCCTTTGGCCGAATTCAATCTTGTTCCACCTCAGTTTGATCGTTGACCTAACCAAGCCAACTGGCTAGGGGTACCTTATCACCATATCAATCACTGTCAAATATTAAAATCAATGCAGGTGACTGAGACACGCATTTACATGCTGTCAATAGTGTGCATTTATTTTCCCTTCATTATCCACCAACATTTTCCATTGTACGCTTTTCCTTACCTGGGAATTACAAAGGCAAGCATTAATGGATTCAGACATTATAGAAAATGAAGCCCAACAGCGCCAATCTTAATGCTGGCAAACTTCAGGTGAACATAAGGCACGCACAAAGAGAACAGATAATGTCAATTCATTGTCTAAATTATCACTGGTATGAACATAAGAGAACACATTATATTGCCTTTTTAGACCATCAGAAAGAAAAGAAAAATACCTAATTACCAATTTTAATTTCAATCACAATGACACGATTTGATAGAAACGCATATATAATTGTGAAGAGAAAACTTTTTTTCAATAAATTTGTGATCAAATGAATTGTTATTAAAGTAATATCCTTTTAAATGATTGAAATCGATATCCGCAAGCCTTACCGAGAGCTCCCAAAAATTCATTTATCCGATCGCTCCACCGCCGCGCCGCCGCCTCGTCGGCCATCTGCAGCACGTAGTCCCTCCTCGCCCTCCTCCGCCCTCCGGCCCCGCCGACCACACCGCAACACCCTCCCTCGCTCGTCCCTTCGAACGCCCTAACCGTGATCCAGGACCCACCGGTCGCCAAACCGAGGACATCCGACTCCAAGCGCAGCCGCCGTTCGCCAGCTCCAGCGCCCCAGAGAAGCGTCCCGTCAGCCTCCAATCTCGCCCAAGATTCCACCCCATCGATCCGGATCCACTCCGCCGTCGTTTCTTCCACCGCACTCTCTTCGCTCCCCGTCATCCTCACCGAACGAACCGCCAGAAAAAGAGTCGAATGGCGACGGAGAAATAACGCTTTAGAAAAAGCGCGATAATTAACGCCACTACCTATCGGCTTCCCTCTAGCCTGTCATCGTTTCATTGGCTCACAGCATGGACCCACTCAGAACCTTGACCCCAATATACGCAAGGTCACCAGTTTTGTTTTTGTTTTTTTTTTCTGTTTTGTTTTGTTTTATAATTATATTGGATAAATTCGAAACACAGTTTTATTATTTATAAATATAACAGTTCAAAATTTATTATTTAAATATTTGCAAAAATCAAATATAACAGTGTTATGTAAGAATCTACACCAAAATATCAAACCATAGTTTGATTAAAAAAAAATCAAGCCATCGTACCCAACACGCAATAGTAAAAAGATAAAATGATTTTCCATGCAAGATGATTTAAAATTTATGAACCGTCTGTACTTTTTAAATTTATCTCAATGATTAATAAAAATTTTCATAGAATTAAATTGATCAACAAGAATTATGAAAGAGATACATCATAATCTCAATTGATAAATACAATGATGGAAATACTTGAGAGTTCAAGACGATGAACTCCTTAAAAATCGACCTCCATTCATTACAGACAATTACCCCTTGCATGTATTAACTGAATTAGTCTAGAGATGAACAATTAGTTAATAACCGAACCGATTAAAGTAAAATCGGATAAATCGGACTTTTTTTTAACAAACCAATTCGATCGAACTTTTCAACAAAAATGAACAAACAAAACTGATAAAAATTTGATTGATTAAATTGAAAATCGAATAAACCGAACTTTTTATCATCAATATCAATCGATTGATTATGTTCAATCGAATGATGATGATGATGATAAAGATCATTGGACTCGAAACAATCACTCGACTAATTTATATTAATTAATCAATTGGAATTCATTAATTGACTGATATGACAAATCAATCGATTGATAAATTCCAATTCAATTTAATCGAATATTTTCGTTTAAAAATCAAATCAAATTGAATAAACTTAGAAAATTATTTTTTAAAAAAACATAAATTTTCGAATAAACTAACCAAATTTTTCTATTTGATCAAATTTTTTAATCGAATTTTTGTTCTGTGTTGAACTATGATTCATAAAGCCTGGAATCCTTTTCAAGACGAGAACCTCTGAGAAATCATTACTCTTTTAAGTATTTACACTTTCCCGCTGTATTTTCAGTTTTGCATCATCAGATGAAACTACATCGACAAGCTGCTTCTTTCCTCTGGTGTTTGAGAATTCAATCCATCCGACTCCTCTTCTTGATACTCAACATAGGCAAGTCGAAAAGAATGATTCGCCTGTTCCATTGCCGATCGCTTCGTGAGGTAACACTGGCTAAGACCACACAAAGCAGCTAGCTCGTACTTCGACCATTCTGACTGTGTTGGTCGGTCGGGACTAGTCGTTCAGATTGGCCGGCGGATACCCTCTCCATGCTGCAATGAACCGGAGATTTGGTTGGGACACCTGGGAATGCCTTGCTTCCTTCGCCGCTGCTCACTAAGCATATTGTGTCGCCTCTACCGTGCCATACGCCATTCTGAACATTGTTCATTTCCAACGTTCTCGACTCCTGGTAAGTTCGAGAAATGGAGCATGTCGGAACCGATAGGGATATCGAGAGTATGATAGGGATGAGTATTCTTTACCTGGGCCAATGTACAACAGGGGCAGATGAGATGGTTGACACAATCATCTAAAGAATCACTTCCCTGCACAAAAAGAAAATTGACATTAATCCAACTTGAAAGATATTGAACTAACAACAACTCGCAGAAGCTTCACTAGTAATGCTTTCAATTGGTTTGACAAGTGAAAAACCTGATCATGCATGAGGAATCGAATGGCACTATCGGTCTTATGCATAGTCAAAATGATAATAAAATGTTTTTTTTTCTCTTCTAAAACAAGATTACAGTGGCACGGATGCTAAAAGATTTAATTTCAAACTGATAAAATAAAAACTTGAACCCATTTCTGTCAGATCAGTACACTGTTTGATCCAAATTCCAGAAGAATTTGCACACTGACATTTAAGTAGCAATGTTCCTTCTTTTTACCGTGAAAAATAAAAAGGAAAAAAAAATATAGCTAGAGATGGATCAAATGTGAACTGCGATCAGAGAATCGAGACGGACAGTAATGAGATCTGAAACCGATGCTTACCCTTATGTTAAATTGCCTCTTTATCTTAATACGGAAGTAACTCAAGTACAGCCCTGCTGAGATAGTAGAAGCAATTCCCATAAATACATAGATATGCTGGTTGGTGATACCGAATACAATGAAATTGACCAATGCGGCTAGTATAAAGATACAATGCACCACAGCCTGCGCTCAAAAAAAAAAAAAAAAAATCATGTCAAAAGCTGTGCTAGAGAGAAAATGATGCAACAACAGAGATTACTTCTCGAAAATAGTATGTGCAGTAATAATCTGGTCATTGAGCTTACATCTCCTAAAACTAATGGTGATAATTAATTGACATCCATATAGTTTACAGGAGGTCGAAAGACAGTTTGTGCAACATAACAGGTGGTCTAGAAATAGCACAACTTTGGTATGCTATAAAAAGTGATTGTATGAAACTAAGAACAGAACGAACAGCCAACTAAATTTGAGCTGCATGCATCTACGCACGACCACACAAGCTAACTTCCAGAATCATAAACCATACTGAACTAAGATTTACAGATTAAAAACTTCGTCTCGTGAGACCCTCTGTAAAAAAGGCATTTTATTAAAGATAGAGTAAGGGCATTTTATTAAAGTTACTAAAAACTGTGCCAAACAATAAAAAGTATTACCATAATAGAACAATAATTTGACTGAGTAGTCCACATAATTTTCATCCTACCCATTAAATGAGCATCGTTATGATTCTTGTCATTCCTACATGTCAGTGCGTACATGTGATAAAATGCCTGAGGGAGAAACTGCTATGTCTACTGAAGGAAAGAACTCAAATGTCTATTGTGGAAGAAGATCATTTATATAGGTTGAATTACAATTTTACTGTAGTGAAAACCACAATAACAGGCCTATTACTTTATAGAAATTCATCTCATAGCCCATCTTGGCGCGAAAATAGTAGCGATGATGCCCAAACATGAGAATCATTGCGCAAAAACAATGGTCTGATATTATTTTAAAATGTTTAGTGTAGTTTAGTTTGCCTAATAACTTTCTATCTTCTTTCAACCATCCAGGAGTACCACCAAAAACTCATTGGCAAATTGTCATAAACTCAACGCAGCATTGGCAGGGAGATAAGAAGAGCGATCATTTTCGAAGAGTCCCTGATTCACTATATCTATAAGAGCCTTGCTGAAATTAAATCTTTTTCACAAACTAGATCGTATCAAGACAATTTTAGTCGTCTGAAATGTCTCTTCACTGAGTAGGTATATTCCGAGGTCTCTGCGACCTACCCGATGTTCAAATAGTTAGTATGATCGTTTAGGCAACCAGCTCTATATTATTTATCCTCCATCAGACATGTCTGATTACCAGTTCCCTACATACAAACGTTACATAATCCTAACTATTTCTATCTCTAATTACAAAAATTGAAAGGATTTATCAAAACTGTAGAAAACTTGAGATAAACAGAGGGAAAAAAGAAAATCCCACCTGAAGAAAGGAAGACCCTAAGTTGGCCCTCTGCATGTTCTTCCCAAATCTATAACATGGAAAACTGCAAAACATGTTTTCCAACAACAAAAAAAGTAATATAAATCAAGAGTGAATACGTAGAATGCTAAACCCTAGAAAATAAAAGTAGTTTTTTTTAAGGAGGGCAGATCGAAGAACAAGGACTAACCATGCGGCCTCGATGGCGATTCGGCGGTTGTCGAAGCAATCCATGACGTCGCCCTCCCACATCCTCTGCACGCCGCCGAACTCCATGCCTTCGTCGTCGGCCTCTTCCGCCACCGACTCTTTCCAGAGCGTCCTCCCCGCGGAGAACCCCTGCGTCTGGAGCGCGACGGTGGCGCAAAGCATGTCGAAATCCAGCACCGCGTGGAAATCCCTCCCTTGTTCAACCTCCTCTTCCTCTGTCTCCGCCACCGTCGCCTTCTTGTCCGCCGCCTCCGTTAGCACCCCAACCGATCCCATTGCTACGGCACGCGTCGTCGGTTCTTTCCCTTATCGCTTCGAGTGCGACGAAAATCGAAGGCCTAAACCTAACAACCTTTTCGCTGCTCCTTTTCCTCCTCGCCGTTCCTTTTCCTTTCCTTTGCCAAGCAAAAAAGCAAGCAGCCACCGTAGAAAGCACACAGCGAAGACGCCGCTATTAATAATTCTTTTAAGAATATTCACTTTGCCCCCTAATATTTATAAAATATAATTTTATTATGAAAAAAATAGTATCTTTAAAAAAAATCATGTCGACGATATTATAACATTAATTTAAAAATTATTTAAAATTAATTAAAATAAAAATATTTAAAAAAATAAGTAATAAAAAGGTATCTTCTTGATTTTTCACAATTATAAATGGCCAATTTTAATTGGAGGACATGACACAAAATAACTATATTTAGAGAAAAAAAAAGGTGGATTAAAAGGCAAATAAGATCGTAATGCATTTTATGATCTGGATTTGGTCGGCGGCTTGTCGCTGTCTTGCAGGTGGACCCCACGACAGCGCCTTTCTAACAGAATCCAACCGGCAGGTGGACCGTCCGTGTCCGGCCACTGTCGTTGGGCCACGTCTGCATTTAACGATAATTTATGCATCTCAATCTTAGAATGGTCTAAATACAATCTTAGCATCTCATATTTATCAAATATCGCATCTCATTTTTTTTTATTCTTCCTAATATTGAAAATTTAAATCTCAAATCCACTTCCACTTCGTGAGAATATAATTTTCAGTACTATCTTTTTTTGGACAATTGATATTGTACGTGGTACTGGAAATTTAAATCCCAATACTATTGTATTTTGGGAATATAATTTTCAATACCATCTTTTTTCTAGGACAATTTGATATTATATGTGATATTGGGAATTTAAATCTCAGGGGTTACTGTGTTCTTGGAAATTTAAATCTCAGGATCACTGTGTTCTTAGGAATATAATTTCGAGAACTTTTTTTTAAACGAGCTTGATATTATACGTGGTGTTGGAAATTCAAATCTCAAGATCACTGTGTTTATGGGAATATAATTTCTAATACTATTTTTTTTTCAGTCGGCTTGATATTCACGTTTGGTGGGAGGGATAAAAAAAAATGAGATGTATTCTTTGATAAATATGAAACTATAAAATTGTGTTTGGACAATTTTATACGTCTTTTGATAAATTATCCATTTCGCTACTTAATGTCTGGTGATGGGCCAACAGATTCGCAGGATCCGCTACGGGTAGCCTTCTATTATTTGGGTCGAAGCCCAGCCCATAATGGAGTTGATGGATCCGGATCCACACTAGCGGGTCACGGCACAAGCCCCGACCCGACCGCTCCGGACAGCGAGAGGAGCAATCCGCAATAAGACGACGGAGCGGATGGAGCCGGAACTCACCGGCCGCCACGTCTCCTCCTTTCAACACGCGGCTCTTCCACGACCGCCGCCGCCGCCGTCGCTTTTCCAAAACTCGGTGAGCAACAACGAGGAGCGAGGGCACGAGCGGTATCCGTAACGGATTGAGATGTCTCCCCTCCGCGGCCCCGCGCTTCTCCGCGCTGCCCTTTCCACCTCCTTCCGCCGGCGCTTCCACTTGTGGCCCCCTCCCGGAGGCGGCCTGGACGAGGCCGGTCCCTTGGCGTGCCGTCTCGAATCCCGCTCCGTCGTCCGCTTCCGGGGCCCCGACACGCTTAAGTTCCTCCAGGGCCTCCTCACCAACGACGTCCGCCGCCTGGCCGCCGCGGATCCTCCCGGCTCCGGCGGAGACACTTCGGCTTCGTATATCCCAACCCAGAATCTGGACTTTCGTTCCCCGCCGCCGCTCTATGCTGCGTTGCTCACCCCCCAGGGTAGGTTCTTGTACGATCTCTTCCTCTACCGTCCTCCACGAGCGGATGAGAAGCTCGATCGGACCGGATCGGGGCCTGGGAAGGGCGATTCGGGAGAGCCGTTCACTTTGATGGCCGATGTCGATTCTGCCTTCGTGGATGAGCTTCTCGATTGCTTCAAGAAGTAAGAATTTGACATCCCCATCTTAACTGTTTTTCTATCTCATTGAGAGATTGGAATTGAGTCTCAAAAGTAAAAAATTCTTCTCGAATCATAGTTTCAAATGTGATGTAGTAGCTGCAGTTATGCTGTTGGTGCAGTAATTTAAATTTCTGGCTTCGTTTAGTACAAAAGTTGAAATTTTGCAACCTTCAACATGTTAAGTAGTGGTTTATATAATCTGAATCCTGATGATGATTTTCTGAATAGCCTTCCCTGATTAAATACTAGTTCCACAAATGACAAGGTCTTTCCATGGGTAAAAAAAGGCGGGTCAGATGTTTGTCACTAATATATGATGGTGTTGAAGGGAATAGTACCTTGTGATCAAATGTGATGGTTTTATTTTATCAAAGTGAAAAATTACATGTGAACAATGTTATCATTCTGTATTCTGTGTTCTTTTTGTTGGTTGATATTTAAGTTAGTTACGGAACCTTGAATGTAATTAGAACATCATCTGCCAATCGGTATTTAAGCCTCATTGCATTGATACATGATGTCAAATTTCTTCACCATGCTTTTCTAGTTGTTGATATTTTAGATGCTATTTATTGGCCTAATAGAGTTTATCTTAGTGAATATTCTAGAGTTTCCCACTGACCTTGGAAATGAGAAATGGCAGATTCACTGAGTATTTTGTTAGAGGGAGGTTAGTAAAAGGAGTTAGTCTTCAGTTCTGACGCTTGCTCATTATCTACTGTAAAGCAACAAATAATTTGTTTATAGAAATCTAGTGACCCTTTAATGATAAAGACAACAACAGTTTTAGTTAATCTAGTGAAGGCACTCTGAACATAGTAGTTTGCAAATGATTCTTTTGTCATTGTAGGTATCGCTTGAGATCAAGGGTTGAGATAGATAATGTGGCTAAGGAATACTCTTGTTGGCAACGATTTGGTAGCTACCACTTGACCAAAGTGCCATCAGCCCAAGAACCTGAAGCTGCATCAGTTGGCTGGGGAAAAGAGATTGATCACGCTGCAATATCTTCTACACAAGGAAATGATGTTGGTTGGCAATGGTTCAAGGATCCTAGATTGGACTGTCTTGGATTTAGAGGAATTTTTCCTTCTAATTCAATCCGTGAGGATGTTGAATGATATATTTTCATCCTTTTAGTTGTATGATATGCCATTACAAATAAAGATGAAATCATTAATTAAAACTTTTATTCTGTTGATTTTTATGCAGCACCTCTAGTTGAGGCTGACAAGGAAGTTGGTGAACAACATTATCTTATATGGAGATATCAGAAAGGAATTCCGGAAGGTTCATCTGAGATTCCAAAAGGTTGGACTGCAAAATTACAATTCATTGTTTGTTAGGACATGAGGTTGTTGTCTATGAAATATAGAAACTTAAAATCAATATAAATGCACAGGGTTAACCTCTTTAGGAATGATTTGTTACTACATCGTCTTCACTTGTCAAGATCTATCCTTGGATAGAGAGAATTTTGGATTATTTTTCTATTAATAAGCTTTGCTATAAAATCCACTGTGTTATCAAGCTGGATCTATTTGAACAGAATATTGATGCTTCACACTAGCAATTATATATTTTGTGGATTATTCACTTGCCTAGATGCACGTAAGTACCACATTTTGACATTTATGTGTTTTTGTGTTGTCGTACAGCTTGTTCTAGGACTGCACGCGATTTCTGAATGAAATTTGCATATCAAGAATATTAAATTATACTTTTGTCCTACTGCTAGACGGGAAGCAATAATTCCCATGAGGTCATGGTGTGTAACCTACAATAGCTAAACTTGAAACAACTAAGTATTATCCCATTAGATGGAATCGATTGTATGAATCCCTTCTATGTCATTGAACTCTATCCCATACTATATCATCATCTATATTTAAATAAATTTTATTTTATTTTATCATTGTTAACTAAATTTTTGGTGTTTTTCTTCCTTATTTGATGTGCATATTTGTCATAGGTTCATATTACTAATTGGAGCAACTAACGAGTAAAAAAAATACTAAAAGTAATTAATGAGATGGTCCTCGTTTACAACAATGTAGTAATGATAGACATGTCATTCTCGAGGCGTATCAGTGTTTCATCCTTATCTTCATGTTTGCTACTTAAAGTTGTCATAGAATTCTCAGTATATGAAGTTTATTATCTTGGTTATAAAATTATTTTGTGCCGAGAACTGAGATTTGCATAGTATGGTACTTCTATTTATAAAACATTTAAAGCCTTCACAACAAAGTTGTAACTATTTGATGAAAGATTAAATGGAAAAGTGATACCTTATAGTTTTTATGTTTTCATGTGCCTCTCAGTGATTTTGACAAGGAAGATTCAAATGCCTACTCGGTTAATAATTTTGTATAGACTTACTAAAGGCGGATCACATTTATGGACAAGCTATAGAAAAGTGGATATGAATAAAGTGTCCGAGTTTTTGTTCATCCTGAAATGAAAAGTTAACTGAGATCTCGATGCAACTAAGATCGGTTTGTATTCCACTAAGGATTATTCTATCCCCATTCCGATTGAACCCCATCAGAAGTGGGGCATAATAGTTATACTATTAGAAGGATAAACTCAATAGCTTTATAGGAGGCTGTTCCATACTAGTCATGGTCTCATTCATCTAACATAAAATAAAAAACTTAGCTTTATTGGTGAATGGATGGCCAATTACTCTGACGTGAAGCATGCAATTAATCACTTGGTTTCTAACTTGCAGACGGAAACATTTAGCTGAAGATGCTAAAAGTAATATGTTTTAGAGCGCAAACAAATTCTTGACGTGTGGTTTCTTTTTTGGATATCTATTGTTATTGATATGATTTGTCAACATGTCATATCAAAGTTCAATTGTTACATAATTTCTTTTGTAATGTGGATATGGATGGTCAGAACCTATTCAGATAATTATTCTTGGGTTCTTCTATGTTACAATAGGCGAGGCAGTGCCCCTGGAATACAATCTTGTGGGATTGAATGCCATCTCCTTTGATAAAGGATGCTATGTAGGGCAGGAGCTTGTTGCTCGGACACATCATCGAGGTGTCATTCGCAAGCGATTGTTTCCGCTGAAGTTTCTCGATGACAAAGGAGAAGGTCTATCTTTCTATCTAGCTCGGTTCATGATAAAATTATCATTAATCAGGAGAAGTCATTCTTAATTGACTTTCTGGTTCATGAAGTTTACACTTCTTTTGTCTGCCATCAGAGCTACAGCAGGCAGTGCCTCCTCCAAATTCAGAAATAAAAGACGGCGAATCCAATAAAAAAGTCGGGGCTGTGACGGCTGCTCTTGGATGTCATGGTCTGGGCTCGGTGAGACTAGAGGAGGCCCTCAAGCAGTCGTCTAATCTATGCATCAAAGACAAGGATGAAGTGAGAGTTAAGATCATCAGGCCTGACTGGTGGCCAATTGAATGGACTCAACTGGAAGAACAACAAAGTGCTGCTGCTTAGAGCTACATATGCAAAGATAAACCTCACCCCATTTTAATTTTATTTTATCTATAAAGATGAGGGTTGCTGTCTAACTAGTAAGTGATTTTTCAATGTGGAAATAATGTAGAATATTACATAGTCGACTAGAGTTTCTTCCCGTGTTGCAGACCGTATTAACCCAGTTCACGGGTCTCGTTCTGCAGTAAATAATGATGCAGAGTTGTTGGTCTTGAAACTTATGGACAACGAACAGGGTCAGGGACCCTGTCAAAATTTTGGAAGAACATGTCTCCCTTGTAGCAGCTTTATTATGCTGAACCCCAGAAATAAATTTCGCTAGAATGATGTTTTTCATTTCGTACATGTATATCTTTTACAAAAAATTATTTTGGTTTGCATTTTTGATAGCTATCAGATTCAGAAGATCCATTTATTGTCATTTCCCAGAGTAAAGAACAGTGAAACAATGTTTTCAAGGTATGTGAATGATATTATCATAATTTAGCTAAATATGTGATGGAAAATTAAGAGGCTGATTTGTATGGACTACAAGTCAAGATGAGATGAGGGAGGAGTTCAGTTCGGTCAAGATGAGGGAGGAGTTCAGTAAGAATTGAGCTTAGATAATTTAGTTCGGAGAATAAATTGAGAACCGAGCTAAGCTAATTTAGCTCGGATAATAAAATGAGAGTTGAACTTAGATAAATCAACTCAGAGAATAAATTGAGAATCGAACTAAGATAACTTAGCTCAGAGAGCAAATTGAGAGCCGAACTGAGATGATAAGTCAGTTCAGAGAATAAGTGAAAAATTGAGTTGAAGAAGATTAGCTCGGAGAACAAATGGAGAATCGAGCTGAGGCATTTCAGAGAACAAGTGGAGAGCTGAGTTGAAGAAGATCAGCTCAGAGGATAAATTGAAAGCCGAACTGGGTGAGATCAAATTGAAAGGTGGATTGAAGGCGGAGTTCAGAAGGGATCACTCAGAAAGCAAAGAGAATAATATATCAGAAAGATGACAACTCAGGAGCCAAATTGGTTGGTGGGTTGAGAGTTACTTAAGACAAATATTCGATTATTAAGCTTCATGGGAATAATGAAAAAGGGGAACAATATATTAACTGTCATAGGACCTCTTTACGAAGAAGAAAGCAATCAGGTTGTTAAGAAGTGGTGATCTCATAAAATATTTCTTTATCAGTTTATTACAACAAAGACGTATTCGTCCTCCTTGAGAATAACCGTCGGAGACTCTTCAGGGGTCCCCTAAAAGAATCATTCTCTAACAACATAAGAGGAGTCTCACCTAGATCCACATGGACGATCATCATCACAAATGATTACGCAACAACTTACCCCGTGGGGAAGAGGGAAATAAAAAGGAAGAGAGGCAAAAGAAAAAGGGGTGAGATTGATCTCATATTTTTTACATACACTTATTATTCATCTTCTTCACTACTACTATCTGTTTTCTCTTTCTCACACAAATTCTAACTTAAACATCGGAGAATTCCTATCGAATAGACCGACAATGGTCTAACATAAATTAACTTTCATAAGAAGAGAACAAAGAGATATTTACTGCTGCGGTTGGAGAAACCGCCCTCAATCATCCAACCTTAAAGGGACAAATCCATACCACATCAGTAAATTTTGGCTAAATCAGTTTTCCACAGCCTGCATATAGACTGACCTGGAATATTACTCCTGTTTCAGAGGAGTGGAGAGGATGATCGATTGAGCAAAACCATCTCTTAAGGTAACAAAATAATTCAACTGAGTTCCAGTTTTGCATTGATCATCAATTGTCTGAATGACCAGATAACATAAAATTAGAGCAGCTTAAGGGTCAAAAGGTTACATTCCTCTGATCAAATAGTGGCTAAGTTTATCAAGATGCAGAGTTCATTACTAGAGGAAATATCTATTTCTCCAAGTCAGCAGTTAGCAAAGGTAACAGACCACATAGCAATAAACATCCCTGAGATTAGGAATAGAATGCGGCAAAGCAAATAAGATGATGGAAACAATAGCAGTAGCTGCCGCGATCAACATATGTTCAGTTGTTTCAGCACGGTCGCCATAGTCGGCCTCTGGTTCGGTATCTCGCTTGTGCAAACCAGTGCAATTCCAGCAAGTGTGGCTGCCTCTGTCCTCAAGTAGTCGCCTTGAAGATCATCGTCGATGATGTTTTCGAGCTTACCAGAATCTGGATCCAGTCGCAAATGGTTTACATTTGTTTTTCCTGAGAGGATTTGGAAGATGATGACTCCAAATGAATATACATCGCTCTTTTCTGTGAACCGGCCGACGGTAGTGTATTCCGGAGCTAAGTAGCCCATGGCGGCACTAGCTTTGAGCGTGGAGAAGACGACATCGTCTGCGAAGAGTTTGTGCAGACCAGAACCGGAGAGTTGAGGGTTGAAATGCTGATCGATCAGGATTTTTTCTGCTGATATGTTTTGATGGACAATTGTGGGCTTGTTTGGTCTGTTGCTGTGTAGATAATGAATGCCTGCACATCGAAACACAAGAATTAGAGCTATAAACGAGTCGAGTCAAATTAAGTCAAACTTTACAGTGTTCAAACTTATTTGATAAGATAATCAGATTGAGTCAAGCCACGTCTAAAATTAACCAAGCTATTGAAAAATCTGTTCAAGCTTGACTTGGTTTTTTTTTTCTTTGGAGATTGAACTTGGCTTGAGTTTAAATTGAACTTGACTTGTTTACTGAGTATCAAGCTTCTAATCAAGCTCGATTCAAACTTAAAAACATTATCAAGTTCCTAAGTCAAGCTTGTTTGTTTATTTAAATTTTTAATTTTTTAATACTTATTTATAAATTAGTATAAATAAGCTCATAAATAATTTTAAAATGAGTTTATTCATGAACACGGTTCGCAAACACTGTCCACGAATATTAACAAACCGAACACATATCAAGCTATTCAAACTTGTTTATTAATTGACTTTGATGTATATTGAACGAACATAAACGAGTTCTTATCGAGTCGAATACCAAACTTATTCATGAACGCTTGGTTCATTTACAACCCTAACAAGAATAGGCGAAAGATGTTACGAGCTTGTTCGACTAGCATAAGGCGCACGCAAGTGGATCAATGTAAGTAAAGATCACATTTGCACAAGGATGATACCATCAAACTTCATGTTTGTATAGTAAATTGATTGGAGACTAGAGTTTGAATTTGTTACCTTTTGCAATGCCTTTGATGATGGAAACTCTTGTAGGCCAGTCAAGAACTCTTCCTGGATTCTCCTTCAAGTCTAGATACCGAGATAAGTTGCCGTTCGGAATGTGATCGTACACTAGGAAACACTCTCCCCTTCCGGTCGAGCAGCAGAACCCTCTCAAGGCGACGAGATTTTCATGCTGCAACAGAGTGAGCAACTTCAAACCCTTCAAGAATTCAGCTTCATCAGTTTTGCAGCTCGTCTTGTTGATGCTCTTGACGGCGACTATACTTCCATCTCGCAAGATGCCCTTGTAAGTCGCTGCAAAATTGCTTTTTCCTAGCAAATTAACCTCCGAAAAGTACTGAGTGGCACACTCAACCTCCTCCAGATTGAACCTGAAGCTCTGCGATACCTCCTCCGAGAAGCCACCGCCGCTTCTGCCGTCGGCCAAAGGATCCCATCCTCCCGAATACTCGAGGCTGATGAGCGGCGAGGCACTCTTCCGATATCCTTCCTTTGGCTGATCAGTGCTGAGCCGGCTATCTGATACCTCAAGTGCACTGCCAATCTTCTGCTTCCTGCGGCGGTACCAAACAAAGGCAAAGAGCCCCGAGATTGCTCCGCAAACTAAAACGGCAACAACAACCACCACAATTGTTCTAGAGGATCTTTCGTCGTTCGAACAGCGAGAACCGTTGCAGTTTGAGTTTAAATTTGCAGACTCAGGGATCTGCTGTGGCTTCATTCTCGATTCTGGTCCGAAAGGTTCAGGCTTGTTAGGCCCGAGAGGATCATATGAATCACAGACCTTGAGAGAAGCAAATCCAACACCGCACAATCCTTTGTTGTTTCCATACTGGAATCGTTCGCTCAGACTCCTCAGACCTTGTTCATGTGGAAAAGCAGGATCTCAAGTTTATAAACAGGATACAGATCTACAAGCAAATGAATACGAGAAATGGACATGGAATTACCAGTAGGTACATTGCCGGAAAGAGAGTTGTTTCTGACATCAAAAAATGTCAACTGAGGGAGCTGAGCTAGTTTGACAGGGATGGAGCCAAACAGCTTGTTGAAACTCAAATCTAATCGTAACAACTGAGTCAAATCGCCTAAGCTCGCAGGGATTGCTCCATTCAGGCGATTAGATTGCAAGGCGACAATGGTAAGCTTCTTCAAATGCCCTAATTGGGTTGGTATGCTACCACTCAGCTGGTTATGGCATAACTGCAACACTGCCAGCAAAGTAGAGAGCTAAACGGCTTCAGAATCGGAGTTAGAAGAAGAAGAAGAAAAAGAAGAAGGCAAAGAAGGCACCTTGCAAGCTCGGCATGTTCCCAACCTCCAGGGGAATGCTTCCAGAGAGATTGTTGACGTTGAGGTAGAGGTCGGTGAGCTCAGTGAGGTTGCCGATTTCGAGCGGTATCTTCCCGGTCAAGGCATTGTAATGCAGATAGAGGCCCGAGAGGCACTTGAGCGCCGCCACCGCCGGCGGGATGGAGCCGGAGAGACCCTTTCCCTGCAGCGAGATGTTCGCCACCTTGCCGTGCTCGTTGCACGCCACTCCCTCGAAGTCGCCGCGGCATGGGTCGCCATCACCGGTCCACGACGAGAGGAACCGGTCCTCCGGGTCCAGGGCCGCCTTCATCTCCATCAGCGCCGTCACCTCCGGGTTCCCCGACGAGGGCTCGAACTCGAGCCCCAGGACGAGAAGCGACAAAACGACGGCGACACGAACCGACGCCATTGACCAAAAATTACAAGAAAAAAAAAGGAAAAAGAAAGAAGCAGAATCTGAAGGCGGAATCAGTGACGGTGGAGAAGGAAAGAAAAGCGACGCATTTCTCCACTCTCACCCTCCGCAAATTTGATTCCGACGCCGTAGGAACAAGAATCAGCAGATTGGGAAGAAAGGCAAGATCTTTCCTCTATTCCCACCTTCAAAATCCCACCTTTTCACTGATCTGGGAAGCATCAAAGAGAGAGAAAGAGAGAAAAATTAAAAGCTCGCCGCTTTGGGTGGGCGAAACCGAGAGGAGGATGGGGGAAGCAGCAGCACCAAGGCACCTCCACTGTAGCAGCGATGGAAAAGGACAACAGCTCTGCAAACTACCCGACTTCAATGTCGAGAAGAAAAGACAGAAACCAAAGAAAAAAAAAACAATAAAAGAAAGAAAATTTTGAGATCTTCGTGTTAATTTCTAATCCGAAGTCTCCATCCGCACTTTGAAGTCAACAAAGCTCTCTGGTAAGCAAACAAATAGTTTGTCATCTACGTTAATCTTCTCCAAATTCATTCACGATGCCATTATAGTTCTTATTATTCAATTCGACTCGTCGAGCCTTAATTTTCTCTTTCTCTTTCTCTTTCTCTTTCTCTTTCTCTTCCAAACAGATGCTGACGAGCTCTGTTCTTTATCGGCAGCTCTCGTGTACCATTCCCCAAAGGAGAAACAAAAGATTATAAAAGATGGCATGGTTCAGCTCCAGCCCTCCAGTTTGCCTACTACTACAACGATGCCACTGCAAAAAGGTACCCTTTTGAGCTGTAATGCACATCAAAATTCTCCTAGTTTTGCTCAGTTTTGAATTCCCTTGCTCGTGGTCCACCTGCAAATTTTTTTTTTTCCCTGAAAAATAGTCTCCAACACCAATAAACTACTCGAGAAAAGGTACCAATTTTGAGATGATAGGTGAGATGTAGCTGTGGAATTCAAAAAAAGTTGTCTCATTTAAATGATACAGCAGGAATAGTAGATTAGGCATGCTTAACCACCGATTCGATCCAAAATAGATTCAGATGAATTGAACCGTCCAATTTCTGGAATCGATCCAAAATTGATTTTTGTTTCTATTTGGATCGTGTTTTTATTGCTAATTTAAAATTTAAAATTTTCATCGTGTTAATATATCTATAAGATTATTTTGCGATAAAAAAAATAAAATCATCAAGGCGATAGATGAATTTGAATGTTCAAATTCGAAGAAGATGATTTGAAATCGTTTCGGAATCGATTCGAAATCAGCAGAGTCGGTCTTGATTTCCAAATTTAATTCTAGGGTCCTGGGCGAAATTGAAAAATTAGGCCTCACTTTCATTACAAAATTTAAAAAATTGGGTCCTAGAAACCTTAAAAAAATCTTGAGCCATGGGCAAGAGCCCCAGCAACCCTCCCCCAGGACCGGCTCTGAAAATCAGTTCGAAATTCATTCGGAACCGGTTCAGATTTAATTAATTTTAAAGTTAAAATTTTACAATCGAAATTGGAACCGATTCTAACATCAACAGATCCAAAATCAATTATAATTGAATCGGAATCGAAATTAAAGAACCGATAAATATGCCTATAGACGAGAGTGTAGAAGGAGAAATGCACCTCGTCCTAAGTGCACAAAATTGAAATGGTCGATCTAATGATCCTTTGCTTCGATCTTTCAAAATTTAAGAGAATAAATCACAAAAATAATATATATATTCGTAGACTCGATTGATAAAATAATAAATGATGAGATAAAATTTTAAATCACTTTTAAAACTCTGTAGAACAGAGTTCCTGTGTTGCCAGGATTGCAAAAATTATTACTGCCTCGTCCCCTTCTGCCAAAAAAAACAGGAATTTTAATGTTTGATGCTGCTGCAGATTGGAATTGGTCGTCCATGATTAGTCATTCTAATCCGGGATATCATCATTAACAGGGAGAAAGTTAGGACTGGTTTTGACAATCAGAAGAAGAAAAAAAAAATTATAGATAGATTGATCATTGATAGATGGAATCTGTGACTTTGCAGATGAATAAAGTAGCAGTCAGAACAAAATAAAAGGCTCAGATCTGTTGACACACTTCCAAAATGCTTCCAGTACATAACATGTTTTCCTCGTAGAAGTATTTTAGAATAAATTGTTTCGAAAAATAATTTGATAGATCTAAAATTTATTTTTTCAGAGTTTCAATAGTTTATTCTCATGTTGTTGTGTAATCCACCTGGAATATTCACTGTTTGGCTGACGCAAAATGACCAGCAGCTTAACTCATTTATTGCGAACGCATTTTATTAAGCTGATACTATTTTTATTCCTGTTTATTTTTTACACCATTTATGTTAGAATATTAGGTTACATTTTTTATCCTACTCAAATTCGCGACGAAATTCGATCGTGATTCAATCGAAGTCCTATTAAATCGCAGTCAGAATTTAATCTAGTCGCAATCGAAATCCGATTGAATCGCAATCGCGACATCGAGATGCATTGCCATCACGATCCGATTTAATTCCGGTGGATCGCGATGTCGAGATGCATTGTGGTAGTGATCCGATCTCGATCGTGGGAGAGAATCGTGGTTGGGATTCCGCTGCTGCCAACGACAAGTCATGGTGAGGACGACGCAAGCAATCTCGACGGATTCAGATATTGATTATAGTGTGCATTCGAAGGGAAGTCATATCGACGAAGAGTGACGCAGGAGAGATGCACGAACGGAATGACAATGTGAATGTCGCCCGATCGAATAGTGGATCTGTAGTCGCACACGCACCGTGCAATATAAGTTGCACAGCTTATCAAAACTCTTGATTTGAATATGTTCTATGTTTTCTTTCTCGACTAGTTTAAGATTCATATAATGATTTAAGTTTAATAAATGCTATATAAATTTAAAACTATCCAAGTTAATTAAATTTAACAAATAGATTTTGTCACTTATTCCTAAGACATTCTATGTATTTCCTTTACAAATTTTGTTTAAGTTTAATCGTTTCAAAAAGTATCTCATACTTTCATATTTATCAACTAGCGCACTTAATTCTCTTTTTATCCTTCAAAAATAATGCACTCAATTTTCGAACGTGGTGTTGGAAATTTGTAATTTCAGCACTACAGTTGTGCAGATTTTTTTAGCAGGAGAGGTAAAAAGGAAATTAAGTGTGCTATTTGGTAAATATGAAAGTATGGGACATTTTTTGGGCAATTCCAAACTTCAGGAGCACTGTTTGGTAAATCGCCGAAGTTTTAATAACATTTTGGCTAAAACCATAGTATAAATCTAAATTGTCGAATTTCACGTGTGAATTCCCAAATAATTAGAAATCATTTCAAAATCTCAATCTCAAATCTATTAATCAAACACTTTATATAATTTTCATTCATATTCTCTCATTTCAAATCCACCAATCAAATGTCACCTCAATCTTTCAACTTTCCATGTGATTTATCAATGGACTTTAGATAAAATATTCTTTATGATTTATCTTTTTTAAAAATTCAAAAGTGAAATGTTAGAGATAGCTGAGTTGACCAAATATAAGTTGCATTTGGTTAACCTTTTTCTATTCTCTTTTTTTCCCGTATTTTTTTTTCTGAAAAATAAAAAATGATTTTAAATCGTTTTCCGTTTTTCATATTTTTCTATTTTCTACGGAAAATAAAAACGGAAAACGCTATAAAACAAAATGAGACTTCAACGACTCCAATTAGGAGGGGGCATTTTTTGGAATTTAATAAATGAAAGTACGTATAATATATTTAACTAAAATCATTATATGGATGTAACTTAGTCGAAGTTGATTATTTTGGGATTTATATAAAAACAAAAGTACTTTTTTTAAGCGTTTTTTAAATTAAAAATATTGTGGAAAATCTTTTCCGAGATGTCTTTTCATCTGCATATTACTCAGAGCCGATTTGACAATCATTAATAAATCCAACAAGCTAAGTTAACTTTTGTGGGAACTCATCTTATTTTAATTTTTATTTTTCTAAAATAAAAAATTACATAGAAGAAGAGGCGCACTTTCAAGTTTCAACCACGTTTGAATTTCAAATTCTGGAAGCAAAAAATAAATAAATAAATAAATAAAAAGTTGAATATTTGTCTGTTATTAATTAAGGTTTTAGGCGTTAGTCAAAATGTTGGGGGAAGTTAAAGAAATTGAAGGAAGACGACAAAATAAGAAGAAGCATGGGAAATTGGAGCTGCACCTACACCTTTGCCCACGTGCTTTTTTTTTTAAAAAAAAAATTATTATCTAAATCTTACCATCCGATTAAATTTAAAAAATAAAAAAATCTAATATTATTTTTAAAAATTTATCTATTATCAAAATAAATTTAAAAAATCAAATAAATCATGATGAATAATTCAACGTTACTGATGATTTCAAAACCTAATTGTTTAAAAAAATATTTTATTTTTTTATCATTAAATTTTTTTTTTATTATTATTAACATATTCAAATCTTTCATCTGATTAATTCTTGAGATGATTGATTTGGTCTATAGATTTTTAATGGGTATTAAATAATCTTTATGTAAGATGTATTTTATCGACTATCATAATACTATTGAGAATACAATTAAAATTTCAAATCGATAAGATATGAAAAATATTATATAGTTATAAGATTAAAAAATATCCATTGATACGAAGTTTTTTTTAGTATAATCTAAAAAATAAAATCACTAGAATTTAGATTAAAATAAACACTATCATATCAGATATATTAATCTTATTTACACTTACAATAATTGGAATCATAGTCATACTTTATATCAAATCATACATTTCGAACTAAAGAAATGAAGCTCTCGTGTTCTAAAATTCAACTGGATCAAATATTTAATAGAAAATCCTAATGATTGAATATTGAGAAGAGATTGTTGAGAGAATTAAAAATATATTAATATTATTTACATCTATAAGTACATCAAAAAAGAACTCACAATTCAATAGAAAACTAAATCATATTAATTTATGAGATGTCGTCTCACTCTACTGTTGTATGGCATCGCGGAAGACTTTTTTATTTTTTTATTTTTTTATTTTATCCTTCCTTATCCCTGCGAATCAATTCAAATTGGAAGTTGATGGAACTCTTCCGACCTAACTTTGAATTTCTCTATTTTATTGACCCTACTGCACAGATACAGATGGTTTTTGATAGAGAAAAAAAATAAATAAATAAATAGGGAAAAAATAAAAAAGAATATTTTTTATTATCGTTTTTAGTTAAAAAAAAAAGGCTGTCTCTTGATTTTTTAAAAAGTTAAAATAATATTTTAACATATTTTTGGATTTTTAAAACATTTTTTTTGTAGCAGCTGTAAGATATTAAAATAAATCAATTTAATTTGATAAAAAAAATATGTAGAGAAAGAAAGAGAACACTTTTATATAATCCAAACTGTTGTTGTAGTCACCAACGGCCCCACCGCCCTTTTGATTTTTTTTTTTATCACTCTTTTAAATTTTTATCCAAATTAATAATTAGTGTTGTAAATCGGATGAATATTAAAATAAATTAATTTAATTTTATAAAAATATTATATATTTCAGGACAAATCCAGATGGCTAACACAGCCGTGTTAATGTTTGAAAGGGTAAGAGGTTGATTTTTGAAGGTGACGATCGATTCTGATGACTTTGCGCGTTCTGTATTGCACTTGTGGCATAGATTTATCACTCCACGTGTAGGACAATTGTGAGAGTAATGCTAATGTAACGGTTCCACACATATACATAAAAAAACACTTTTATATTAAAGCGATTTTGATTAAATTAATAAATAATATTTTTATCAAATTAAATTAAAAAAATAAATGCCCATTACTCTTTTAATTTTTTAAAATAATATTTGTCCAAATTAATAATTAGAGGTGTAAATAGAATGAGACTTCTTGTCGAGTAGTCGAGTAATGAATTATTTATTCGATATCAGTAAAATAAACTTCATTCATAGTAGCTTTTTATTTACCAACATTGCAATGTAGTTGCAACTACGATACAAGCAGTAGCACACAAACTTTGAGCAAGTAGTTTATATCGCGAACATCCCGTGCCACGGCGAGTTCGAACTAGACTCGAATCAGCTCTCGAGGAGGAGGAGGAGTAGGGGCAGCCACATTTTCCTTTGCGAGAGGAGCAATTTCCTCCCCGTCGATTCCCGGCTCACTCCCGCTCGCTCCCAAGCCGAGCAAGAACTCCTCCCACCTCTTCGCCGGCCCCTACAACAATCGACTGATGTCAATTATCGTCGCAACGTCATGTATCATTGAACTTGTTCTATTAGTGATAGGTTCCTCACCTTCCAGGAAAGATCTTGGTTCATGCAGTTTGTTATCATTCGTGCGAATGTGGGCGTTCGGTAGACCGTAAGGGCCCTCTTCACGGCTCCGACGACCCTTCCGACATCGTCTTTATCGACGTAATCGCACTAGAAGATGCGACGAAAATGCTAAGTCAAATGCATGATATGAAACTCGGAGAGAAAATAAAGAGGATCAATTACATTGGCACTGAATGTGCCCATATGAAACCCAGTGATTCCATCTCGAACCGTGTCGACGAGTCCACCCGTAGAGGCACATATACATGGCTGCATCAAACCAAACATTTAGATCGATAGAAAGAAGATAGATAACCGAAATCAAAATCGAAACCGAATAGAAAAATCAATTTTCTTTCTTTCGAAGAAAGGAGACTGGCGACTAACTATATATTAGAACACTGTTCCATTGAAATAGTGATATATAAGAGAAGAGATATTCAACTCCATATCTCATGCCTTTGAACTGAATAAGCCAGACTCAAAATTGAAATCGAAATCGAATCGAAAAATCAATTTTAGACATACAACTCCATATCTCATGCCTTAGAACTGAATAAGCCCACAAGGCTCAAAATTGAAACCGAAATCAAATCGGAAAACCAATTTTCTTTCTTTCGAAAGAAAAGGAGACTAACGACTAATAATATACCGGAACACTATTCCATTGAGATAGTGATATAGACAAGGAGAGACATACAACTTCATATCTCATGCCTTGGAATTGAATGAGCCCACGAAACTCAAAATTGAAACCGAAATCGAAACGAAAAACCAATTTTCTTTCTTTCAAAAGGAAGGAGACTAACGACCCACGATGTACCGGAATACTATTCCATTGAGATAGTGATATAGACAAGGAGAGACATACAACTCCATATCTCATGCCTTGGAATTGAATGAGCCCACAAAACTCAAAATTGAAACCGAAACCGAAACGAAAAACCTACTCTCTTTCTTTCGAAAGGAAGGAGACTAACGACCCACGATATACCGGAACACTATTCCATTGAGATAGTAATATATAAGAGGAGAGACATGCAACTTCATATCTCATGCCTTGGAATTGAACAAAGTCCACAAGGCTCAAAATTAAAACCAAAATCAAAACCGAATCGAAAAACCAACTTTCTTTTTTTCGAAAGGAAGGAGACTAACGACTCACGGTATACCGGAACACTACTGTTCCATTGAGATAGTGATATAGAAGAGGAGAGACATACAACTCCATATCTCATGCCTTGTAACTGAATGAGGCCACAAGGCTCAAATCTGCTAGTGATAGCAAGAAGATCTGCCCCTGCCATGATCAGATGTGCCAAAGGAACATTGAACTTCATATGAGCTCTCACTTTCTTCGGGTACTCAGCTTCGAGTTGGGCGAGCTCGGTTTCCATCTTCCCCTTGCCGGTTCCCTGTAATTTAGCCGAATTAGCGACTCGACTCGATCTTCGGATGAATGCATTTCGAAAAGGATCAGGATGCATCTTACGAGCACTATCACTTGGACATTCTCGTCGATGAACTTGGGAATCGCTGCCGCGAAGATATCGGAGCCTTTCTGCTCTTCTAGTCTCCCGCAGAAGGCGATGAGAGGGATGTTCCGGTCGACTGGCAATCCTACTTCGGCTTGTAAAGCCTCCTTGTTCACGGCCTTTGCTTGCATGGCCTGAATTGAAGTTGGGTGAGTTTAGGAGTGAGAGAAATATTGAAAATTTTGATATATCATATATACCGTATCGATATATATCGAATATATCGATATTAAAAGTATACTGAAATTTTCGATATCGGTATAAATTTTAAAATTTTCAGTATACCGAAATATCGAATGTATTGGTTATTTTTTTTCAATCCGAGTACGTGCGCGTCCGTGCTCGTGTGCACCTAGGGGTGGGCGCAGCGCGCCGCCTCCGACCCACGCACGGTGCCGCTGTCACCGCTGCACCATCTAGTCACCTCCGGCTGTCAGACCGGACGCGATCGATATGCAACTCGTCGACGGTCCGATGGAGCTCGACTTCCGGCCGATTAACGCCCGGAATCCGGCATATAATAGTCGAAAATGACCAAATCACGGGCGGAGATTGACCGGGGAAGGATTTGATCGACGGCAACGGTCCTTCCCCGGTCGGTCTCCGGCCGTGATTCGGTCGGAATCTGATCCGATCGCGATCGACAGTGACGCGTCGATTGCGGGTCAGAAATTGGTATACCGAAAATTCGGTATATCGAAAATCGATATACCAAAAATTTGATATGGTATTAGTATATATTTTTTTATATCGAAAATTTCGGTACGGTATACAATATCATATAAAAAAATCGGTATACCGTACCGATCCAGCCCCAGGTGAGTTTGTGTGGTGTTTGAGATGAGAAAAAAAAGAACAAACACATAGATTCCTCACGGTTGTGGCATCGAATTTCGCAGCGATGTATTTGTCGGTCGACGGATTCCACTCGTTGATGTCCATTCCGTTCAAGATTCCGGCGATGCCTTTGGCGGCGAGAATGTTGTTCAATTCGGCTCCTCGATCTTCTCCTGAAACAAGCTCTCGGGCGTAGTATGGACTCACAGTCACTGCTTTGTTGCATTCTATGATTCCAGCCTTCATCCAATTTATCTTACTTCCTTTCGCCGGATTCCTACGCCTGAAACAATTTTCGAGTCGCCGGCCGTCAAAGAACACTCGAAGAACATCGAAATGAGCTTACATACCGATCGACGAATTCGAAAGAAGACTTAAATCTCTCCGGCAGGTTAAGAATTTCATAGTCTGATAAAGGGAATCGACCCTGGTAGACGATGTTATGAATGCAGAAAGCAACCTGGAAATTGAAGTAGAATTGATCTCAAATCATCGCTCCGAGGACGACGACGACGACGACGACGACGATAAAATGTTTCAGGCCAAACTAAACTCGAACTCGAGCTCTAACCTTTGCATTCATGTACATCCCTTGTGATTGGTAAATGCTCTTCAAGTAGCAAGGAAGAGGACCAGTGTGCCAATCATTTGCAACAAAAATAACATCCTCCCCTATTGGCAAACAAGGAAGTGAGAATCGACTAAAAATCAATACGATACGATACGATATACGATATATACGATACGATCGAAGTGCATACCGTATGGCCCGGAGTAGTATTTGCTGTTGTTGAGATGAAGGACCCTCGGAGCCAACAAAGCTGCCTGAAAAGAACAAACTGATCCTTGAAGAAGAACAAGTTGCAAATTTTAGCATGTCGAATCGATCGCCGACCTGACAGAAAAGGCTGAATCGTTGCTGGTTGTCGTCGTAGTCGGTTCCGGCGGTAGGACCGTATAGTTTGCGTCCGGTTAGGCCCCAAACCTTGAGCACACAAAGCATGATCACGAGTGTGATTCAGGCAGGCATTGAAGAGGCATGCAGAGCAAGGAAGATGAAGAACCTTAGCGAGAAACAAAGGATGATCCACAAACACCCTGTCCACTCCCCTTTTGTAGCAATGGAAGAATCGAACTCTTTCGATTCGATCGCCGACTTTAAGGTCGACGACCACGCTTGTGTCCCAGGCGTCGAAGTACTGATCGTATCGAGGAGCAATGGTCATCACTCTGTGCCCGTTTGCCTGAACAGAACAGAACAGAGGACTCGAGTCAGCAAAGATCGATATATAGCCAAATTTTGAGGTGGTGAATCGGATTCTTACAGCCATGGCCGGAGGAAGGCCGCCGAGGACGTCGCCGAGGCCTCCGGTTTTGCTCCAGGGAGCCATCTCTGCGCCGACGAACACTATGTTCATCCCCTTCCCGCAGACGACGACGGAGCTTGGTCTGGATTTGGTGGCCGGAGCCGGAAGACCCCTCTGGGGCTGACACAGTGGCCTGCCGTTGACGGACCTCATCTGAACCGAATCGGCGGTCGCGGTCTGAGATCTGCATCCTTGGAAGGTGAGGGGGAACGCCATTGCTGCCGCCATTGACGTGCAGTGAGCTCTGCATGAGACATGCAGAAATCAGAATTACGATATATCACAACTACTGGACGCGATCGGGAAAAAAAAAAGGAAAAAGAAAAAGAAAAGACGTCGAAATTAATCTGTAAACCTCTCTTCACTTCGAAGAACAAGCGATGGAAAGAAATCGAGCTCTGTGCGCGGGGATCGACCGGAGTGGGCTGCTGCTGCTTCTCAGTTCTCCCTCCTCAGTCGCTCTTTATAGGATTTGCCGCGACTCCACGTGGCACTCGTCGAGTGCGCGGTTCCTTGTGGCCCCTGCCCACTTCGCCGGTGAACTGAAAGACGGCGACGGCGACGGGAAACGGCCTGGCTCTTGGGAAATTACCAAATTGGCCACCGTTGAGGATTATTATTATTATTTTTAGATAAAAGGATAATTTTTATTTTCGAGCTACTTAATAAAAAGAAAAGATATAGCAAAATTAGACATTAATTAATTGATTTCTCTATTTTTTTTTTCTTGTATTGAATTTGATATTTACTAATTTTGGGAGGGATACAAAAGAGAGAGAAAAAAAAAGAGATTAAGAAGAGTAGAATTGGGAGTTGGCTGATGATACTAAAAGTTGTAATAGAATTTAGGGCATTTAATTATATTGATCTTATACGTCTTTTCCTTGCTTATTTTGGGTAATTATTGAGGATTTTGGATTAGATTATGTGCTAATGACAGCTTGTTAATTTTACGTGGAAGTAAAGACTTATGTTTTTGTCCTTGTCATTTAAAAAACTTTTAAACTCTGTCTAATTATTGATAAGTAGTAAATAGGTTATAAACAAACAAATAAAAAAGATAATCCGAACCATACTAAACAAACTGAATCGATAATTTTTAGATCATACGACAATAACTTTACAAACGTGCTGAGACTTTCCTTCGGTTATAAAGAAACGAGTGAAAAAAAAAAATGAAATCTAATTTAGGATTTAGAAACCCTAAATTTAGAATGAAACTCTCATCGACATAAAATTTCAAGAAAATATATATTATACACCGTCTTATTCTATTTTTCAAGTGATTATTTTTACTCGTCAAATCATAATCTTTATGTTGGATCAACTATATTGATCTTTCTATGTCATGGAACTTTATTCTCTACTATATCGTCTATACTTAAATAGATTTTATCTTATTTTATTATTGTTAATTATTTTTTTTGTTTTCCTTTTTTTTATTTGATTTACGTATTTATCAATTTTTATATAGTCTAACTGAAGTATTTTATAAACAAACAAATGAAAAAAAAAATCTAATTTAGAGTTTAGAAACTTTAAATTTAGAATGAAATAAATTTCCTCTCTCTCGTGTGGTCCATCGGTTCATGCACAATGGATCTTAACAAAACACCGACTTATTCTATTTTTCAAGAGATTATTTCTACTCATCAAATCGTAATCTCTATGTGAGATCGAGTATATTGATCTTTCTATGTCATTGAGCTATATTCTCCACCATATCATCATTTATATTTAAATAGATTTTATTTTATTTTATTATTGCTAACTAAAAAAAATTATCTCCCTCTTTATTATTTTATTATTTTCAAGAGATTGTTGGTGCAATCGGCCCAAGTCACGATTGACCAGGACTCGAGTTTAACTCGAGTGATGTTTTGATGTTTGACAAAGTATGTTTGACATAGGATTGACATTAATGTTGGACATTGATGTCGGTTAATATGTTGGGGAGATTGTTTATACAATCGACCCAGGTTATAATTGACTTGATGGTTGACCAGGGTTGACCATGTGATTATGGAAAGTCGAGCATGGTCTGCCAGCATTGAAAGTCAAGTGGGACACTTGGCATTTGGAAAAAGTCAAACATGAGTTGGCATGGAAAGTCGAAGCATGGGTCTTGGCAATTGAAAGTCAACATGTGTTGGCGAGGAAAGTCAAGCGAGTCTTGGCGAAGTCGAGGATTGATATTGGCGTAAAGTCAGCGGAGTCTTGGCGGCGTAAGTCCAATGTGCCTTGGCGGTGTGACACCAGATTAGCATGACATAGCCGATGGAAGCACACGGAAGCTAAGCGCGATGGATGAACAAGTCATGGATGACTTGGAGGGATCAGGCGTGAGGTGATGGAGGTGGCTAGAAGGCTTAGTCTAGGCTAAGGGTGGTCTAGCAGTATGGGGCACCATACTTGGGTTAAAACCTCATTCTTGAGGTTGGCGGTCGTGCATTATGGCGGTTATTCGGTAGTCGACTTGAGTTATTTGCGTTAAATTTAGGATGCTGCTCATTGCTCATAGTGATCGTGATGTCTGCGATCATTGCCGAGGATGTGATCGGCCTGCGTCGACACGAAGCGCTCCTGGCCGTAGGCGATCGACTACGGGCGTTAGCGATCGGCGCCAATGTTGGCGATCATTTGCCAAGAGATCCGTTGGAGTTTTTCAGCGTGGATCGATCCGTTGTCTCCGACAACGATGGCATCGATCGGCCCGGTGACTTATGGCGATCGGTGATAAGCGAAATCGGCCCGGAGTTAAAAGGAGCGTGTTCGGAAGAGGATTGACGATTTTCTTGGGCGATTTGAAGGGAATAGTTGGTGCTCTTCCGGTCCTTCAAAGCTAGTCAAAGGCAATCAAGGCATTTGTAAAGTGATCTCTTTACTTGTATTGCATTGTATTTCATTGTAATTGCTTGTTGTACTTAGTTTATTGTTGTAATCTATTTATGCGAGGTTTCTCCACCTCCGACTTGTGTCGAGAAGGAGTTATTTGATAGTGGTGTGTGTTTGACATCGCTAGGGCTCGTTTGAGCCCGATCCGTGGAGTAGGAACCGTTACGGTTCCGAACCACGTTATATCATCGTGTTCGTGTGTGATTGTATTTCGTGTATTGCTTTTATTATTATTATTCCTGCGCGCAGCTTGTAGACAAGCACGGGAACGATTTCCATCTACGTACGGTCATCTACGCTATTCACCCCCCCTCTGGCGGCCTCAAATCCCCAACAAGTGGTATCAGAGCTCGGTGGCTCTTCAACGGATTAACAACCGGGAGCAAGACACTAGAGGAAAGATGGAAGTTCAAGGACAATTAGGTTGGGACATCAACACACCGGTGCCCTACACCCTATACGGACGAGAAGGATTCAATTCTTGGAAGGGAAGAATTGAGGATTTTATTATGATGAGAGACTTTGAGGAATGATCCATTTTGATGGATGAATTTGAATATCCAAGAGGACCAAGAGGTGGATTCCTCAAAAAGAAGAGGTGGACCGAAGAGCAAGTTCAAGCATCCGAGAAAAATAATAAGGTGATAAAATTCTTAATTGATTTAATACCTAACAATATCTTGTGTATGTTAGGTAATTATGTAGATGCTAAAGAGTTATGGAGCCAAGTGGCAAAGCTCCATGAAAAGTCATTATCGGTCCAAGAAGAAGAAGAAGATGTAGAATGTTCATCGGTCCAATCGGAAGAGGTCGAAGAAGCAAGCTCCTCCTCACAAGCAAGTGAGGATTCGGAAGTTGAAGAAGAGTCAACATCCGGGTCAAGAGGAGAGTGTGAAGAATTGGAGGTTGAGAGGCCATCAATCTCCAAGGAGGAGGTAGAAGTGGAAGAAGCATCCACCTCAAGGATTGAGGGGGAGGAGAGAACCTCTCACACGGAACATCAGAAGAAGCCGACATCCGGTCAAGATGAAGAAGCTCAAAGTCCAATTCCGGTCTCCACCACTAACTCAATTTGGTTTTAAATAAAAACATATAATTTGCTTTGAGTGTAGGGAAACCGGGCACTATAAGAGCAAGTGCCCAAAAAGATTAGGAAAGCTCCACCGGCTCCAAAGTTAAGGATGTGGTCCCTCAATACAAAGAGCAAGGAGCAAGTGATTTGCTTCAAATGCGACTCAGGGACATTCTAGTCAATGCCTAAGAGGGAAGAAGAAGGGGGCAAGAAGGAGCTACACAAGTAGAGCTAAGGCTAACCCTAAGGTATATTTTAATAATGCTCTTTCTAATTCTTATAGTCAAAAGCATGCTAGAAATAATTTTAGCAATCTTGCTATTTATCAAAAGGAGCATGCTAGAAATAGAGAATATTGCTTAGGAGCTAAAAATATTCACTTAGATAATAGGAAGAAATTTGGGACTAATGTTCCCAAAAATATTTCATCTAAGGATAAACCTAGGTCAAATAACACTAGACCAATTTTACCTAGGGAGACCATTGGAAAGGTGCAAGAGCACCTAGGTATTAACCCGAAATGGACTAGGCATATGCCTAGAAAGTCCCATGCTCATGGTCTAAATCAAAATTCTAAAATCGGACAATTAGAATTAGAGAACCAAGCCTT
The DNA here is from genome assembly GCA_025175895.1 of Wurfbainia villosa. Taxonomy (NCBI): domain Eukaryota; kingdom Viridiplantae; phylum Streptophyta; class Magnoliopsida; order Zingiberales; family Zingiberaceae; genus Wurfbainia; species Wurfbainia villosa. The sequence continues at coordinate 6,517,889 of JAKLTH010000238.1, forward strand.
GAGGTCAAGGCTTGAGAAATTGGAGAAGACCCTTAAAATTATACAAAATCAATTTAAAGGGCCAAATGATCAAAAGTCAAAGTCCAAAAGTCAAAGTCAACACCAAGGACCTAAGAGTCAAAAGTCAACCAAAGGCAAGCAAGGTTTGGGTCACAAACCTAAGCCTAAGGTGGCTTATCATAGTGTTCCATTTGATTATGGAACACAAACTAGGTCTAGGAAGACCAAGGTCAATAGGGAAGTCATCCCTAGAGTTGACCAAAGGGTGTGTCTGGTGGCTAGGGTCTCTAGGAAACCTAGGGTGACCACTAAGAAGGTTGCAAGGGGAGTTACCCCTAGAGTCAACCTAGGTGAGACCCAAATGACCAAGGCTAATAAGCCTAGGATGGTCATTAGGAAGGTATCTAGGGAGGTTATCCCTAAGGAATACCTAATTAACCCTAGGAGCTCAAATCGGTTTTGGGTTCCTAAGAGCGTGATTGATTCACGCTAGATGGGTTTAGAGTGTGCCAACCTTGATTGGATGGGTAGTTAACTCAACCATGGTAAAGGTGGCACTTTAGGATATTTTCAAGGTTATGGTCACTTTGGAAATACATTTGAGCTATAATCCTAAAAGTTTTTAGGATGTGCCAATATTACTTGAGAAGTTTGATAAAATGATCAAAATTGGCACAATTTAGGTTTAGAGGTTAGTGTGCCATTTTGGTTTTTTTTGGCACACTAGGGAGATTAGGTTAATATGACAAAATATGATTAATCCCAACAAATGAAAATTAATATTAAAATTTAGGTATTATTATACCTATATATTTTATATGTCATGTCTTGTTTGCCATATAACATGCCATGACATCATGCTTATTTTTAATCATTCTATATGTCATGTACATGTTTAGGAGTAAGGATTAAATGTCATGTGTTTTTAGATTTCATTTTATGTCATGACATCATGATCATTGGCCATGTTTTAATAATGTATCATTTATGCCATGATCATACATTCATGCATTAATTTGATTAAAATTGATTTAAGGACTATGACATGACTTGGAGTCTCATTTATAAGGGAATCAAGTAGAGTTGCCTTAGAAAAATACATGAAACCCTAGTTTAGGGAGAACAAAACTCACATCTCACATTCAATTGACATGTATGTGTATTTATACACCCTAGATACATGTGAGATGCTAGGATATGAGTTGAGGTCAAGGTGCATAGTTTTTGCATCTAGTTGAACCAAAACTCATCTAATTTTAGAGGTAGATCATTGGAAAAGCTTGTGTACAAGTCATGTACATAGAGCCCAAGGAATATGATCCAAAATAAGGTTTTGAAAACATTTTAAAATCATTTTGAAAAACCTTGGTGATGTCTATCTTTTGATAGCAATCACCATTGATGAAGTTGATACAAAATATGGCCAAAACATTGAAAATTTCAATGGTTTTGAGTTTTGTATCAAACTCACTATTTTATGGGTAAAATATTTTTCAAACATTTTTCACCCATTGTTTTGGTCATAAGTATTATACGTATGAATTTTCACGATTTTTCGAATTACGTATAATTATTTATGAATTTCCAAAATTCATTCGATAATTTGAAAATCGAGATTTTATATCGCCGATCGCCTGTGGCAATCGATCGATGTGTGTGGCAATCGATCGACATCTGTGAGTCGATCGTCAGTCTGATTTCGGGTTAACAAGGTTTGTTTAACCCGTGTTCAGCTATGGAAAATGTCCCTAACCACTCCTAACCCTAGGATATGCTTTGGGAAGCATTATGAATGGTGAAAATCCATTGGATATAGATTAGGAGTTGTGTTAGGTCAAAGTATCAAATTTAGGGTGAGTAAAAGTTCTATGTTGAACTTAGAACCTTAATTTTGATGGTTTAGAGTTCCTATTGGCTTAGGGGCTTCCCAAGGACATTGTTGGTGCAATGATCAAGGGGGAGCAAACATTTAGGGGGAGGAATCCATCTTGGGATGATGGATGTGTTTTTCTCCTTGAAGAGGAGAAGTGTTTAGGGAGAGTATCATCAATTGGGAAAATTGATGGATTTTTGAGACCCAATTTGGAAATTGGGAGAGAGTATAGGATTGCCTCTCTTGAGTGATCTGTGACTTATCACTAGGAAGATGGTAGGCATCCTAGGTATTTTTGGATCAAGGGGGAGATTGTAAGATCTCATTGGGACATGAGACATTGACCTCCTTGGAGAGAAAACCTTTTTGATGTTAGTCAAAAAGGGGGAGAATGTTTGGGGGAGAACATTTGATTTACATTTTCACTTGAATGTTTGGGGGAGAACATTTGGTGAGTGTTTACCAATTTAGGATAATTGGTAAGGGATTTGAGTTAGTGTTCTAACTCGTGATTTATTTGGTTTTTGTCAAACATCAAAAAGGGGGAGATTGTTGGTGCAATCGGCCCAGGTCACGATTGACCAGGACTCGAGTTTGACTCGAGTGATGTTTTGATGTTTGACAAAGTATGTTTGACATAGGATTGACATTGATGTTGGACATTGATGTCGGTTAATATGTTGGGGAGATTGTTTATACAATCGACCCAGGTTATAATTGACTTGATGGTTGACCAGGGTTGACCATGTGATTATGGAAAGTCCAAGCATGGTCTTGGCAAGGTAAAGTCCAAGTCATGGGTACTTGACATTTGGGAAAGTCCAAGTCTTGAGTACTTGGCATGAGAAGTCCAAGCATGGGTCTTGGCAAATGAGAAGTCCAAGCATGGGTCTTGGCAAATGGAAAGTCCAAGCATGGGTCTTGGCATGGAAAGTCCAACAAGGGTTGGCAAGGGAAAGTCCAAGCTTGAGTCTTGGCATTTGGAAGTCCAAGGATTGATATTGGCGGCGTAAAGTCCAAGCGTGAGTCTTGGCGGCGTAAGTCCAATGTGCCTTGGCGGTGTAGACACAGATTAGCATGACATAGCCGATGGAAGCACACGGAAGCTAGCGCGATGGATGAACAAGTCATGGATGACTTGGAGGGATCCGAGAGGTGTGAGGTGATGGAGGTGGCTAGAAGGCGTGGAGTCAGGCTAAGGGTGGTCTAAGCAAGTATGGGGGAACCATACTTGGGTTACAACCTCATGTTTGAGGTTGGCAGTCGACTGGCATTATGGCCGGTTTGACTTCCGTGAGTCGACTTGAGTTATTTGCCGAAATTTGAAAATGCTGTGAATGATCATTGCTCGTTAATGTGATCGGTGATGGCTCGGCGATCATTGCCGGTCAGTGTTGACTGAGCGCTCGCGTGGCCGGCGATCGGCTCTGGTATTAACGATCCCGCCAATGTTGGCGGTCGTAAGAGATCCGTTGGAGTTTTTCCAGCGTGGATCGATCCGTTGTCTCATGACAACAGTGGCATCAGTCGACTGGTGACTTATGGCAGTCGACTGATAGGCGGAAATCTAGCCAGACGCAGGTTAAAAGGAGCTGTTCGTGGGAGGATTGAAGCAAGTGTTCTCTTGGGCGATTTGAAGGGGAATAGTTGGTGCTCTTCCGGTCCTTCAAGGCTAGTCCAAGGCAACCAAAAGCAAGCGATCTAAAGGCATTTGTAAAGTGATCTCTTTACTTGTATTGCATTGTATTTCATTGTAATTGCTTGTTGTACTTAGTTTATTGTTGTAAACTGTTGTACGAGGTTTCTCCACCTCCGACTTGTGTCGAGAAGGAGTTATTTGATAGTGGTGTGTGTTTGGCATCGCTAGGGCTCGTTTGAATCCGATCCGTGGAGTAGGAACCGTTACGGTTCCGAACCACGTTATATCATCGTGTTCGTGTGTGATTGTATTTCGTGTATTGCTTTTATTATTATTATTCCGCTGCGCTAACACGAATTGTAGACAAGCACGAGAACGATTTCCATCTACGTACGGTCATCTACGCTATTCACCCCCCCTCTAGCGGCCTCAAATCCCCAACAAAATCGTAATCTCTATGTGAGATCGAGTATATTGATCTTTCTATGTCATTGAGCTATATTCTCCACCATATCATCATTTATATTTAAATAAATTTTATTTTATTTTATTATTGCTAACTAAAAAAAATTATCTCCCTCTTACTTATTTGATTTACATATTTATTATTTTTTATATCATCCAATTGAAACATTTTAAAAAATCTAATTTAGAGTTTAGAAACTCTAAATTTAGAATAAATTTGTCAACAGACCCTAAATTTATTATATATCATCTTATTTTATTTTTCAAGATACTATTTCTATCCGTTAAACAGTAATCTCTATGTAATGTGACTCCAACTTTATCATTTGCACTTACCAACGCACCATCCCCGTAGAGATAATAAATTTCATCTCGTCGATCGGTTCATGTGCAATGGATCGTAACGATGTGAACCTATAAGATTGATCAGGTGGACTAAATATGACTGTCAAAAGGAGCCAAACAAACAAACTAGACAGGTCGGAGAAGTTAAAAATATTCACAAGCAATTTATAAGATGATGGTAAAACTGAACAAACATAAGATGACAGTGATCAGAAACATTTTGCAAAGAAGTTTGTTAACTGGAACTGTTTGCAAGAACAATTGCAATAACAGAAGATTTTTTTCAAAAAAAAAAAAAATTACAGCTCAGTTATCATTATTGCAAAGAGCATCAAGAGTATCATTCTCGACTTCTTTTGCTTGTCCAACTCGAAGAATCTAGCATTTTTATGCTTACAATGAAGAAACAAAAGGCAGCGGCGCCGATTCGTAACTAATCTGATACCTCTGGCATTTTATCTGCTGCGGCTGCGGCTGCGGCTGCAGCTCCCTGATTCTCCAAAGCTGTTATGCGCTTGTTTAGCGACTCGTAGCGTTCATCGACAGTTTGGGAAATGGTATTCACCTGGAAAACCAAGAATCGACCAATTTGTTACTACTATGACCTTTTGTTATTCGTGCTATGATCGAACAAAATAAAATGACCAAAGACTGGTAGTCATTGCATCGACACGAAAGGGAAATTTTAATACAAAATAAACCACTCGACGATCCGCCCATTGCGTTCAATAATAGACAGTTCAAACAGCTAAAGGGCGTGCCAAGGAATTTGCTAATAGCAGCTTCCAGGGTTTGTGGCACGATATGATCATCGTACCGAGTGATATCGAAGTGTGCATGAGTCGGAACCCTTGCTCATTTCAAAAACATTGTTCTTTTACAAAATATTGGAAGAAAACTGCCCCATTGCAATGAAGCAAATATAGAGAGTAGAAAATTTTATCAGTAGCGATACAAAAAGGCCAGGCCACAAAAGATTTTTGCTATTGTGGCACAATTGGTTATGTAATAGACCACAATAAGATCTTCAAACAGTTAAGCCATTTGCACACCACTTGACTAGAGCTCGAGTGAGCTTGTTAAGCTCAGCTCAGCCTGTCACCTTAATGAGCAGATCTAAGCTTTTATGTTTGACTCGCCGTCTAAACAAAGTAGAACGAGTGAGCAACATAGAGGATGCCAAGTAGAACCCCCATCCACGTTCGCTGTGTTTATAAATGAATAGGCTTGCTCACAAGCTCACTAATAAGCTAATGAAAAAACATTTTTATATAGAGGTAGTTACAAAAAATCCTGTTATAAACATGGACTTGACTCTAATTTTAGTGAAATATGAACTTCTATACTACATAATAGTTTGATGGATTCATTCATTGAACATTTGCCTTAGTTTAACACTGACTGACAACCTAACGTAACTCTCCTCCTTTATCCGGATTTGGAACCGGTCATGACAGGGTTAACTCATCATGGACAGAGTCATTGGATCAGCTCTAAGTCCCTATCTTTTTACACTGATCATAGACAAACTAACTGGACACATCCAAGATAGTACCGTGGTACATGTTATTTACAGATGATACTGTTTTGATAGATAAGACACGTGATGGAGTAAATATTAAATTTGAATCTTGGCAAGAAACACTAAAAGTGAAAGGTTTTAAACTTAATAGAGTAAAGACAGAATATATGAAATTTAAGTTTAACAATATTAGACATAACGAGACAAGTGTTAAGATAGGAGATGATGAGTTGGTTGGAACTGAGAGTTTTAAGTATTTAGAATCATTTTTGCAAGACGATAAAAGGATTGAGAGAGATGTCTTATACAGAATATACGTAGGATGGTTGAAATGAAGGAGAGTATCGAGTATTTTATGTGATCGTAAAATGCCTCTAAAATTAAGGGAAGTTCTACAAAATAATAGTTAGACATGCTATATTACATGACGTTGAATGTTGGACTACGACTCAAGCACATAAGCAGAAGATGAGAGTTGTAGAGATGAGGATGTTAAGGTGAATGTATGGACATACGAGGATAAACAAAATAAAAAATGAGAACATTAAAGAGAAAGTCTGCATCTATTGAGGAAAAACTCCAAGAGACATATTTAAGGTAGTACGGATATGTACTTAGACGAACAAAAAATGCTCCAGTTAAGTAGTGCGCAATAATAAAATAAAATAAAATAATTTAAGTATAAATGATGATATGGTAGGGAATAGAATCCAATGACATAAAAAGATCTATATAGACGACCCCACATAGTGGAATAAAATTTGATTGTTGTTGTTGGTTGTTGTATGAGCTTCTACACTACACATCAACTCCATTTTCTTTCCCAATGATAAGGGGGTGAAAGTATACAAAATTTGAACTGCCATACAGCTTAGTAAAATTTAAACGCATGGAATTTAAACTTGAATATCATATTTAAATCTGGCTCATTCTCAAGATTGATACTAAATTGTAAAGTTTAATCAGTGCAAGATAATGTTTAGAGCAAATTGTATTGTTTCCAGCCCTACCCGAAAGATAGGTTGGGTAGTGTTCTTCCTGTTGCCTTTAAGGCTATAGACCTTATTACATATCAAAGATTGGATGATAAAAATAAATGATTTTGTTTTTCCTTCCCTTCTCCTCGTATGAAGGTTTGTAAGAACAGAAATGCTTTCGCATGCCACATGAAGCTCATATTCTTGAGTTTTGATTGGAGAAAGCATAAGCATTCGTTTGTATTACATGAAAATAAATAGCCTTGTCCTGTGATTATTATATATAATAACTTGCAAATTGTAATCAAGAAAATCAATTTTTGCTGCAATCATCCATATGAAAATATTATGACTCGTACATCGACTGCCAAAGATAAGGTAAATTATTTGTCTGAACATACCCAACTCTAGCATCAAAAGTTTGTCATTTTCAGATCAAAAAGTAAGGGGAAAAATCATCTATGAGCAAGAAAAAAAAGATTAAAATAGGACTGCTCGCATAATAATTATGGCCCCAAAAAACTCACAAAGGTAATTAAAATAGTCTATCATATTTAGCATCCGAACTAAGTAGAAAACCAACATTGCCTTCTTCACTGAAACATAGCCATATAATCCCAATCTTGCATTTCATTATGTACAATAAAATAATTGCAAATTCAAGGTGTAACCTTTGACATCATGGGAAATGGAAAAAAACAAGACATTTATGTTAAAATTAAGGAAAATTTAAAATCTGTTTTTCTTCAAGCCCTTCTCATTAAAGAAGTTTTTTTTATCTAACTACGATAAGAATAATGATCTAATAAAGTATATCATTGTAATATGATGTTCAAGGATTAGAGACCTACATAGCCAAATTGCAATAAAATGAAATGCCTTCTAACCAAAGTAATAAACTGAAACTTCTAAAAGCATCCTTGAAATCATTGGAACTAATGACTTTCTAATTCTAAAAATGGTGTGTTAGCTCACTACATCAGGTATTGTATGTAAGCAACTTTTAAAAATTTTCTTGAAATCATTAGACAGTTAGCACTGAAAACTTTCTTATTCTAATATTATTATGTTAGATAGCTGTGTGTGTGCGTCTAGGAAATATTATACCCTTCTCAAATCTGACCAAAGGACATAAGCTCCATAAGTTCATGTAGCCAGTAGCCCTCCTGAAACCAAGGAAACACTTTGCGCAACTTACAGAACTTTACAAACTCATTCAGAGCACAGATATTTGGCTAGAGTGTATCTGAGAGTTTCCCAAGTTAGATAAGCTTATGCATTGCAAACACAAAATGTACATGATTGTATAGAAAAGCAAGTTCCTCTCCCAAATTAGGATCACAAAACTTCATAACCATAGACAAGTGAGTTCAAATAAGGTGTATCAGCTAAATAAGATAATTTTTGGCTGGTATAATCATGCATGACTAATGAGATACCTTTTGTCCACTAAGGCCCCCTTTTGACCTAAACAAGAAGGCGTTTTGGAATACCAGTGAAGCTAAATAGTTGCGTGAGCCCAAGACTAGTTCGAGTGAAAAAATTTCATCAACACCGGGATGCATAAATGAAGTCATATAAGTTACCATTGCAGGTAGATTTTGGGAATGAACTCCACAATTTGGGCATCTAAACCAGATAATCAACCCACATTTGTCCAGATGACCTTTAGTAACTCTAAATCAAACAAAGCCATTACATACTTTTCCTACTCATCCAAGCCTAAAGACAATCATTCAACCCAAACATCTAGTTTCTATATTTAATCACGATCCTAGAAGACTCGGTCTTTGAAGTAGAACAGCATGCTCTCCCACAAACTACGTCTTCAAATTGAATCCTACTATCAAGCCATACATCCATGGAAGCTTCTCTACCGAAAAGCTATACTCACAGATAATTTCGCGAAGAAAAAATAAAGGTAGGGTTTTTATACTAGCAATTCACCACCGAACGCGGACAAGCATCAAAGGCGCGCACGCTAAGAATTTATAATCAGAATAGGAAGCCGTGAAGGGCGAACCTGTCGGCGAATGGCATCTTGAGCGAGCATGTAGTCCTTGTAGAGGAGATAGAAGCCGGCGAGAGAGGCCGTGGCTGCGCCGGCGAAGAAGGATGCCATCCTAACCCGGAAAAGGAACCCCATCTGCCTCTCTCTCTCTCTCTCTTTGCCTCTCCTTCCGTCTCACTCCCACGCTTCCTCGCCTCGCGATCACCGGAGATCAAGCTTACGACGACGGCAAGGTGTTCGCGTTGTGTCCGAGCCGACGAGTTGCGCCATTCACTAATAAATATATCGCCTTATCGGCCCATGAGCCCATTTACCATCATAAATTCCCAGTTTTCAAGGCCCAATTAAAACCACGAAATTTTGCTTTTCTTTAAAAAAACAATAATTTTAAAATCTTCAAAATACTTTATTTTTTTAATAATTAAATTATTATTGTCCCAAAAAATACAAATCGTATGAAAAAAAACTAATGTTCCATGTTTCTTGCCTAAAAAATAATGCACGAGATATTATTATGAAAAATAAATTTAAAAAATAATGTTCCAATAATAAACAAATAAATATTTAAAAAAAAAAGTAAGACTTATATTTGGGATTTCGCTCTTTTGATATTAACACTCCCAAACAAACTCTTCTTCTAGATAAGTTTTTTATTTTTTATTAATTTATTTTAGTTAAAAAAAATATTTTTTCATAGCACAAATAATTAATATTTATTTTAAAAAATAGTTTTGCTATTACGACGATGATTTCCCGCGCATCGTGCGTGACTCAAATTCGTCGTCCATTCCATCACGCACGATGCCCGATTTACCGTCTGATCGCACAGAATGCATTGTAAATGGAAATGCATAGTATTTTCGTCGAGCACACTATAGTAAATTCTTGAACTCGTCAGGTTGCCTACACAGTTCTCGTCGTTGGCAACAAGCTCGCGGTCGTGATCGAATCACAGTCATGCATGATCAGACCAAATTGCACTCGGAATTCAGTCCCATCATGGGCGCAATCGGATCGGATTTTGATCACGATCCGATCGGAGTCCGATCCCTTATGGTTCAAGGATTGGGCTATTCATGTGCATCTGATCACATGGTGGATAATAGAGATATTCACGGATGAATTGTGCAGCATAACATTACTATGCACAACGATCAATGCGTGACACGTTCTTCACCGTCTGATCTATCACGATTACATAGTGATTTCACCTGCACTTCCTTCTTCGGTGAGCATTATAGCATAACCCCTGAACCCGTCAGGGTCGCCACTCGACGTCGTAGGCACAGTCCGATCGATCAGACCTCAATTGGATTCGGATCAAATTACGATCGAAAATCAACCAAATTGTGGTCGCTAGGGCGGCAAGCGCTGACTGCCACAATCGTGGGTGATTCCGATAGTAATCCGGTCGGACCTCGATGTCAGTTAGACGTTGGTCAGATTTCGATCAGAATTTGATCGAATTACGATAGCTAATGCTGCAATCACAAATCCGATCGAAATTCGATTGTGATCCAACCAAATTACGGCTTGATTCCAATCAGATTGCGGTTGAAATCCAATCGGAATATAACCAGTGCAACGGCTACTGGCAGCCATAATCCGCCCAAAATTCAGCTGCAATCCGATCGAACTTTGATGTCGATTGGACTCCGATGTCGATTGAACTCTAGTGTCGGTTGAACCGTGACCAGATTGCGATCGGAATCCAACCACTCGGTGGCGATGTTAAGAGTTTTTTCTGGCGAAAAACACTGTGCTTGCTCAGGAGTCACAAAAGAAGACACTTAAGATATATATATATAGAGAGAGAGAAATGTTATCCTACATAATTCATCAGTGAATACCTATATTATCCATCATCCGATCGGGTGTGCACTATAGCCTGATCCTTATTGAACTCTAGGAGATCAAACAAAGCTGGATGACTATGACATTGTGGTCGCCACGCGCGATATTGTGGCTGCATTTACGAGAGTAATGACACGACTTGAGGATGGCATAAGCGACCCTTGAAATTCAAAGATTGAGCTTTAGTGTGCATCCGATCGAATATGTCGTGAGGGATGCTATGAGAGAGACGATGCGGCATGCAACGAATCGAACGATGGACCACGAGTTATACACGGGTTTCGTGTGCGTCGATCAATTGCGCGCCTATGCGCACCTCCTCTCACGAACAGTGAACTCACTATTCAATGAACAATGAATTTACTGTTCACACACATACTGCACGTGCACTAGCGCACAGTAGATCAGCCGCGTAGGATATATATATAATAATTTTTTTTTAAAAGTAAGATATTATTTTCATTATACCGTAAACATTTCTCTCGAATTATTATCTAAATGTAATTTATAAAAAATTTGTACACGACAATTTCAACTTTTGACTTATATTCTTTTAAAATAATTAGATTTTTTTTTTGGGGTTCGAGAATCTCCTCCTTTATTCTGTAAAAGTTAGGAATTTATTCAACTAACGATCTCTCATCACCGTCCAAGCGCGTGAGAGAGGAGGTAAATCACGGAGGACAAAGTCCTTGACACGATGTGAGCAGAGAGGATCCATCCGGCCGAGAGAATTTTAGACCTTCGTTCGGAATCGAGCTCATTCATTCTATAAGTAACCCCTGTCTTACCATCGTGCCATCCCCATGGTGATAAATCCTCCTTTATTCCATTCCACATCGAAAAGTAAATAAGATTAATTAGGAAGGTCACGAATCCTTAAATTCTAAATTCTATTGCTCGTGTATTTGAAAATAACATCTTAATTATACATTAGAATAAAATTGTTTATAATATATATTTTTTAAATCTCACACGAAATTTCACGAATCAAACTATCCTTATTATTTGTGGGGCTTACGTAGCTCGGTGCGATGGTTAAGATGGAAGGGCGAAAATTATTTCATTACGATTCGATTTCTCTCTTAGATATTGTTTCTTAGAATTTTAAATTAAATCTATTTCTTATACTTTAAGGCTACGTTTGGTATGCCATAATCTGTCTTGTAATATAATTCAGATTACATTACAAGACAGATTCTTTTATTTGTTATTGTCTTAGAATTGTAATGTAATGTAATCTGGATTCTAAAGTAAAGTTTTATGTCTGGATTCTCCAAAACCTATGTAATCAGGATTACATTCTGAACTCATTCGTACGATAAATTACATTTGCATCGTGCAAATGATTTATTGCATGCGTGCAAATATGATTTATTGCGTGCAAATGGGATTTAAATGCGATTGACGATCGGTGACGATCGATCGTGATCGATCGGCGATCGGCAGCGATCGGCCAAACCGGGCGACAGCGGCGGCCGATCGGCAACCGTCGTGGTCGGCAAACGGCCGTCGATGGCCGGCCGTCGGCGCCAAGCCGACTGATGCCGGCCGAGGTGACCGTCGATGGCCATTCTGACCGGCCGTCAGCGATCGCGGTAATCAACCACAGGCGGTGATCGGAACGATCGGCCGGCCGATAGACCGGCCGATCGCGGCACCGTGACCGACGGTGATGGCCAAACGGGTGATCGCGTGATCGGTCGCCGATGATCGGCGATGGCCGGCCGATGACAATAGCCGTACGAGTCGATCCCCGGTTGGCCGCCGTCTATCGTCGTTGTTGTCTACGTCATCGTCGTCGATCCATTCCTATCGTCTTTGTAATGGACACCAAACAAAAGAATGTAATGACCTTTGTAATTCAAGATTACATACAATTTGTATCCAAACAATGTAATGTAATCAAGATTATATTGCATTCAATTACAACTTGGATTACATTACAACTTAGATTACATTACGTCCTACCAAACGCAGCCTAAAGTGTGAGCCCTCGTTGAAAGATTTTGAGCCAAACCATAGATTACTCTTTGACTCTATCACAATCCTCCGATTTATTCCAATGGACGATACCCCATAGAAAATGATCTATATATTTAAAAATAATCGGATCAAAGATCTGGACATTTAAATTATATATATATATATATATATATATATATAGATGATCTCCTGCACGACGATCTTGTGCGCGCCCGTGCGCTCCACGCGTGAGTCATTCGCGTTGTCGCCACGTCGTCCGACCATCGCCGATCGTCGGACTGGACGCAATCGACGTGCAACTCGCTAGCAGGGCTTGAATTCCGACCAGTTAGCGCTCGGAATCCGGCGCAAACCGATCGAAAATGACCGAAACACACAGCAGGCAGTGGCGCGACCACTGTCGGCCGTGATCGGGTCGGATTCCGACCGAATCGCGATCGAAATCCGGCGTCGGACGGACCGGCAACCAACGCCGATCAGTCCAGTATACTCAGTCGGCTGCGATTCGACTGCCGACCGACCAAATCGCGGTCGAAATTGGTTGCCCGATTTCGGCCGTGATCGGGTCGGATTCCAATCAAATTGTCGTCGGAATCCGACGGAGGACGGACCGACAGGCGACGCTAGCCCGTCCTGCGTCGGATTCTGGCCAGAATCCGGCCCAATCGCAACCGACAGTGGCTGCGCCATTGTCGACCACGTGTTTCCGGTCGATTTGCGCCGGAATCTGGGCGCTAATCGGCCGAAATCCGAGCTCTGTCGGCCGTCGCGAAGTTGCGCATCGTCGATCCGCGCGATCCGATCCGATGGTGACGGGTGACGGCGGTGAGCAGCGCATTGGTCGGCGTGGAGCGCACGGACACGCAAAAATTCATCGCACAGTAAATCATTTTCATATATATACAGAGAGAGTGAGTGTGGTTTGATCGCCTGCGCGACTGATCCTTGTGTGCCTGTGCGCGACGTGCTCCGAGTTGTCCGATCAACCGCGAGCACAGTGTGAGTCACGCGCGTTGTTGTCGTCGCCGCCGCGTCGTCCGACCGCCGCGTCGTCCGACCGCCGCGTCGTCCGGCCCCCGCCGACCGCCGGACCGGGCGCGATCGACACGCCACTCGTCGGCGGTCCGGCGGGGGGAGTTTACCGGTCGGAATCCGGCGCTAATCGGTCGGAAATCACCAAAGATCGCGCGGCGGCATGGTCACCTCATGCCGCGATCATCGCGGCCAATTGTGGTCGAATCCGGCCGACGCTAGACGGACGGCCGATGATGCCGTCCGATCTAATCGACCGACACCGTCGAATCGGTCGGAATCCGGCCCGATCAAATCGATCGCCGATTCGCGGCCGATTTCGGCGATTCGGCCACAACGACGGTCCGAATGGCGGCCAATCGATTATCTTCCGGACGGTGACATCGCATTCGATTCGTCATCGGCGTTGATTCCGACCGCAATTCAGCCGGAATCCGGCCGCGATCTTTGGTATTTCTGGCCGGTTAGCGCCGGATTCCGACCGCTAACCGGCCGAGAAACTCCCCCCGTCGGACCGTCGGCGAGTGACGCGTCGATCGCATCCAATCCGGTGGTCGGACGATGCGGTGGCGACGACGTTAGTGACGCGGGGTCAGCGAGAGCTATATATATATATATATATATATATATATATATATATATATATATATATATATATATATATATATATATATATATATAGCAGTCATGAGCACGCAGGGATACCATGGATGTTGAACTTGAGCTAGAGCTAATAACTTGACTACAAAATGCAAACATAGCGAATGGAGTTGCAAACTCATGGCTAGTTAGGTCACAATTTGCACATGAATTATCGCCATCAGTGAAAAATCTCATCCTAAAAAAAATAATTATTATTTCTAATCGCGAAATCAAAAGTTTTAATCGATCCGAATTAATATTCGGATTATTTTTTTTCTAACAAATAATGTTTTAAAAAAAAAATCTCCGAATTAAAGTCCGGAGAAAGATACACGTGGCTCCGCCGCTGTCGATTTTGTTACGACAGCGATCGATCGTCGAGCCAGACAACGGAAAAGGGTCAAACTAGCTCGTGTCCTACTCGCACGTGACTCGGGTGGGGCCAAAGCGTTGACTTATGTTTTAGTCAAACTTGGCGGTCAAAGGCTCATGTTCAACGCGTTGCCCGAAAAGTAATTTGCGTTTTCATCGTTGGTCAAAGAAAAAGATCCTTTTTTTTTTTGTTTGCGCATTAGATTTTTCTTCCTTTGATTTTTTTTTTTTCTTTTTCTTCTTCTTTTAATGGAAAAATCAAATATTGTCTCTTTGAATATGATAGATTGCATGAATCGTTAAATTGGAAATTAAAAAACACCGCAAAAATTAAATCTAATTTCTTGGGAGGGAAGGCAGAGACATCATGCATGAAACATATTTCCATAGAGAATTATTGGGTCGTCGCTATAAATTTGAACAATAATTTGTATATTTAATAATAAAAAATATTTTTGATAAATCTTTTTTCCTTATATTTTTTAAATTTTTGCTATTTTTTTAATAAAAATAATTGATAATTTTTAGTCTTTACTCCCTCGAAAACTTACATCATCCGCTAAATCAACTTTCTTTTTTATTTACAATAGACGATTTAGTAGTTTTAACATTTTTTTTTTTCATTTCACTAGAAAAAAATATAATTAAGAATCAAATTATGGATGCTTAGATGATTTTATGAATATTATACTACTGTAGTATATCATTCTTAATATTTACTTGACTAATTCTTCGAATAACAATTTAGCTGGGAACAACTAATATAAATATTTTGATTATCTTTTTCGATCCATTATATTTGTTTGATCCATCCAAAACATTAGCCTCATTTAACTCCACCGATCCAAATTATATAAAAGAATATTATCTACATAACTTATTCATAATATCCATAAATATCTTTATTATTCATCATCTGTATATCCATCTGTGCACAATGCACAATAATTATCAGAGTAGATCTTTATTTTATAAAGACACAATGGTCCTATACAAAATTTTAAAATATATCCTAATTTATATGTACTATTTTTTTCTAAAAAATAAATTTCTAGACTTAGACAAGAGCATTAAAAACTTTGAAAATTTTAGACACCGAGCGGGGACTTCAATAGCCTGACACATGGTTGACTCTGGTAACTGTCCTTTGCTCGTCATCGCTCAACATCTCGTAGATGCGCTTGGATTCCAATCGGAACACAATCAGATTTCAAACAAGATGTGGTCGAATTCTGATCGAATCGCGATCGAATTTTTCAATCGAATTGTAGCCGCAATTTGCAATCCTGGTCGAGACATAGCCAAATCACTATCGTTATCGTGCACGATCACTGCCACGATCACAACGAGTGAGACAATGTAAGCGATCTAACTGGATTAATTAGGGATTATATTTAGGTGCATATTCAACCAATGACAGGTATAGCGGATCGATTGTCGGCGACAAGCACGATGATGAAGACACTGTGTATTTTTTATTCGTACGGATCGGACGATGGATCGCTGGTCACGCACGAAGGCACGAGATATATGACACCTAGGATAACTATACATACTTCATTTGACTGGAGGTCGATGACTTTTTTTTTATCATTTCCAATCGAATAAATCCAAAAACACAACTGATGCAATTCAAAATCGATTCCTGAAATATTTGTTCCATTTAAAATTTAAACTCTAAATCGACTTATTATTTAAAAAAAAAATAGTTTACAATCAATCTAAATTATAGTATAAATAAATACTTATTATTTTTTATATAATAAAAAGATTTTTTTCATCTTATTTTTCATATCCAAAATGACTACAAATTGAATATTATTATATCAAAATATTATTTTTCAACCTGATTAAAATTATCTCCAATTTGATTAAAATTATTCTAACTTGTTATAATATTAGCTACAACTGTTATAAAGTTAATAAGTAAAAATTATTATAATTAAGTTACTACAATAAGAATAATTTGAGAGTAAAATATAGGATAAATCATTTTATATCCTTTGAATGATGACTAACATTTTGGCAAACATTTTTTTTTTTAAGATCTATATTTTTATTAATCATATTTTTAAATAATAAATAGACTAGAATTCGAATTTTTAACTTTTACGTGGACGTGGACCTCCGTTTCATTCTTTTTAATATTTGTCCATGGCATGGCGGGAAGGAAGCAAAATACATATTTATTTCTATTTTATTAAAATTAAATTTCTATTTCTGTTGGTGATGTAGCACTGTTTACGAAATTAAATTAATTCGAACTTTCACTATAATTTTATAATGTCGCAGCACTTGTCTTCGTACAAAATGTTTGCACTTCTTCTCTAATATGCATGAACATTACACACACTCATCCAACCTTCTATATATACATTTCCATTTTTTTTTTATTTACATCTGATATCAAGTATGATTTCTCTTTCCTATTAATTTTGATGGTCAATCGGTTCGATCCCACGATGAGTGTCAACGACTGACGAGACTGAATCAGGATAGCGCAGAGTCAACGTACGTTGAGAATTTGTACTACCTATACAATGCGCACTGTTGATGAACAAAATTGACCCCTGAAAATACAAAAAGAAATTTCATGATTAACCGTTATGCCCCTAACACCTTTCTATACTTCTTCACGAGTATAAATGAGAGAGAGAAAAAAATATAATAAAATAATTAGATCCGTCGTTATCTCAAGGCATAATTCCCTACCACATGAACTTACAATATTTATTACCCTACTCAATCTTTCCATTTATTAAAAATAAATATATATATTATATTATTTTTATTTTATCAAAGAGTTTTCGTAAAAAAACTCCAAGTCTACAATTAAAATTTAAAATTAATTAATTATTTGACGAATACGGATGGAAATAAATTTAATAATAATTAGCAACTATATATATATATATATTAAAAATTATTAATTTTGACATTTGAATATTAAATAGATAATTGATTTATTATTAATCAACCATTAGTTTGAATAACATTCATAGCTTTCTTGTAACTTTCTATATAGACACTAAAATAGTTCTCAAGTATTCTCGGGATAGTTCATTATCTGGAGCGATACAGGTGCTGTTAGAATGAATAGAAATTAATTTTTAACGTTGAATTTAAAATTTTCATCGGAGCTTAAAACTCTCTATCATTTATGATCAACGGATCAAGAGATATATCCCTCCACACGATTTGTTTATTTTCATCATCACTGAAGGATCGACAATGAAAAATACTAACGACGAATATAATCACTTTTTGCTACGACTAAAATAGTTTTCAAATATATAAATTTATGATTTTTGACTCATATATGATAATTAATTATTTGTAGTAAAAAAATAATTTTAATTCTTTAACCTTATCTATTTCTTAAATTTCGTAGAATAGTAACGCGTCGTCATTGAAATAACTGACGCCTTAAAATACGAAACGTGGCGCGATCGAGGCCCTCGGTCGAGATCCGTTTTCTTCGCCTCCTCGCCCAGATAAAACGTCTCTCTCTTCCTGACCCAAAAATTTTACTCACCACGCCCTCGCTTCCAGAGAGAGGGGCCGAGAAGGCACCGCTCCGCCTCCGATTGGACGATCCTGTGGGCCCATCCAGACCGCGCGGAGATCCATCGCGGGTAAACGTTGATCCTCGCGAGGACAGAATAGAAACGATATATTCAGCTCACGTCCGATAAAATCTAATAAAACGGTTGTTTCCCCAAACATACCGTTATATAGTCCTCGGCTTCGCTATATAATCCCCTCCTCCCTCACTTCCGACTCTCACCCGTTTCCGTCTCTGCCTCTCCACCAGTCGCTATTCATCGCGCTCCCGCCGCTTGCCCCTCTAGGGTTCCGTTCGCCTCCGCCATTCGTCCTTTGGATCGCCGGGCCTCGGCTTTGCCGGAGGTCCATCGGCGTGGGTTAATTGTCTTTCGGTGATTTCTTCGCCCCCGCCTTATACTGAGAGTCCGCCGTGGGGGTTGCCCGGCCATCCGTTAGCGCGCCCGGGCATCCCTTCTTCATCGAAGACTCTTCCTGTTTCGCTTGAGGGGGAGGCCGGGGCTCCGGCCTCGGCGGCTTTTGAAGCCCCCATCTTGACATCGAGATATAAAGGGTAACGGTTTTCCTTTTTATTCATTTCCATCGGCGATTGGGAAGGGATGCCGCCCCTCGCTTGCGTAGATGCTGCTGTCTCTCCCCCTGGCTACGGCATAGCGTGGGACGGTGCCCTTCCCGCACCAGGGATATTCCCTGGCGGCACTCCGAGGACGCCGGTAGGCGGTGCCGCCGCCGCCGCCGACCGGCCTGCTCCATGGACCACTGACCTCTCCTCCGTGCTCTACCGCATCGATGGTTGGGGCGTGCCGTACTTCTGCATCAACGCCGCCGGCGACATCGCCGTCCGGCCTTACGGCGCTGCCACTCTCCCCCACCAGGAGATTGATCTGATGAAGGTGGTGAAGAAAGGCTCCGATCCCAAGTTCGACGGCGGTCTGGGCCTCCGCCTCCCGCTTCTCGTCCGCTTTCCTGACGTCCTCAGGCACCGGCTCGAGTCCCTCCACTCCGCCTTCGAGTTCGCCATCCAATCCAATGGCTACGGCTCTCTCTATCGAGGGGTCTACCCGGTGAAGTGCAATCAGGATCGCTACATCGTGGAGGACATCGTCGAATTTGGGGCGCCTTTTGGGTTTGGCCTTGAGGCTGGGTCAAAAGCGGAGCTGCTTCTCGCCATGAACTGTCTCTCCAAGGGAAGCCCCGAGGCTTTCCTCATCTGCAACGGGTATAAAGACGAGGAATACATAGTCCTCGCCCTAATTGCTCGTAGCATGGATCTCAACACGGTGATCGTCCTGGAACAAGAGGAGGAGCTCGATACCGTGGTGGAGATTAGCCAGAGGCTCGGTGTCCGGCCGGTGATTGGTCTTCGTGCGAAGCTCAGAACAAAGCATTCAGGCCATTTCGGTTCTACCTCGGGTGAAAATGGCAAGTTCGGTCTGACCACCGCCCAGATCCTCTCTGTCGCGCACAAGCTCCAGCGACTTGACATGCTCGATTGCCTTCAACTCTTGCATTTCCACATTGGCTCGCAGATTCCGTCGACGGCTCTCCTTTCTGATGGCGTCGGCGAGGCCGCCCAAATATACTGTGAACTCTCAAGGCTTGGGGCCTCGATGAGGGTAATTGACATCGGCGGTGGCCTGGGCATTGATTACGATGGCTCTCACTCAGGCGGATCGGATATGTCAGTAAGCTATAGCCTCGACGAATACGCCGACGCTGTGGTCCGGTCCGTGATGTTCGCCTGCGACAGGAAGCACGTACGCCATCCCATCATCTGCAGCGAGAGCGGCCGGGCTCTCGTGTCGCACCACTCGGTGCTCATCTTCGAAGCCATCTCATCCAGCACCAGCAAAGCTGAGACATTGTCGTCAATGGCCCCAAATCTGGCCTACTTTCTCGATGAACTTGCAGATGATGTTCGTTCGGACTACCATAATTTGATGGCCGCTGCTTTCCGCTTCGAGTATGAGACCTGTGCTCTCTATGCCGACCGGTTGAAGTGGAGGTGCGTCGACCAATTCAAGGAGGGCATTCTCGGGTTGGAGCACCTTGCGGCTGTCGATGCTCTGTGCGACCTCGTGTCGAAGGAAATGGGGGTTGCTGATCCGGTGAAGACCTACCATGTTAACCTTTCTCTGTTCACTTCTATGCCCGATTTCTGGGCCATCGGGCAGCTTTTCCCCATCATCCCAATTCACCATCTCGACCAGCGGCCTGAGGTCAAAGGTATTCTCTCCGATCTGACCTGCGACAGCGACGGCAAGGTCGACAGGTTCATCGGCGGACAGTCCAGCCTCCCACTGCACGAGCTCGGAGAAATCACCGGCAAGGAAGGTGGATACTACCTAGGGATGTTTCTTGGCGGGGCTTACCAGGAGGCGCTCGGGGGGTTGCACAACCTGTTTGGGGGACCGAGCGTCGTGCGGGTGTCGCACGCCGACGGGCCGCACTGCTTCGCGGTGACGCTAGCGGTGCCCGGCCCGTCGTGCGCCGACGTCCTCCAGGCGATGCAGCATGAGCCTGCGATGATGTTCGACGCCCTCAAGCACCGCGTCGAGGAGTGCGCCGCCGGCTCCAGGGACGCTCTCTCCTGTGCCCTCGCCCACGCTTTCCACTCCATGCCGTACCTGGTCTCCCGCACCGCTGCCCGAGCAGCAGGTTCCGGCAGCGACGGCGACGCCACGACCAGCGACTCGGAGGCCGGCGGCGGAGGCAGGGAAGAGGAGGATGACGAAGATTGGGAGTTCATGCGCTGCTTGAGCGTGTGAATTACGTGGCGTTGCGTGGCGACGACATTGCCACTGCAACTCTGCTGCTCTAGTCGTAGTTTACCTTCGTCGTCGTCGTCAGTGTTTCCGTAATCAGATCCTTAGTCGGTTACGAAATGGATGCTTTGAATTCGTAGGCGATGGCGATGTGATCTGACCGCTGAGTCAGGACCGTTTCCTGCTTTGCCTACTTTTGTCGCCCACCTTTTTTCCTTCTTAAAATATCTTATAAAATTGATAAAACAAAAAAACAAGCTGTATTTTGTATTTAAGGTATTTGAACAATGGAAGATACTATCTTTCACATCAATTCAAGATTTTATATTTGAGAAGAGTCTATATTAAAATATAATTATTTTAATTAAAAAAATAAATAAAAATCATTTAAGAATTGAAGAGTCCTATGGTAAATCTGCTATCGATCACATTCATTATGAGTTTTTTTTTCCCACGAAAAGATCTAGTGGCTAGCATATACAGATATTGCACTAGAGGACAATTGATCAATTCCTTGTAAATATGAGAGTATCGTCTCTCCATGTGTTAGTTATTAATTTCAATAGTCAAAGATTTATCGTGATTTATCTCCTTTATGATAGTCTAAAAATGAATTAACAAGGACTGCTAAATTGATGGATTCTAACTTTTTACATTAAGCAAGATTTTGTAGACAGTGTCTTACATTGACATGGTGTAGCATTGTCTCAGTATTGAATTGAGTGTGGATGAAAAGTTTTTCTTTTCGTACATTTCGATGTCTAATCTAGTTTATAAGAATGATATGATTATAATTTATAAATATTTTTCTGATATATTATAGTGATCCAAGAAAAATTTAATATTCTGTTTAAAAAATTCATAAAATCGAATAGATTATCACATCGTCAATAAAAATAAAAGAAAGATTTTTATCTCATTGATAAAAAAGATTAGAATCATCATCCTATCGACTCCTATCGTCGTACACATCGTTGTGAGAAGGTAAATCGAAAGTCTTATGACTCTTGGACATAATGAAAATCAATCGTAAATTTAAAAAGATTTTAGATATCGCTTAATTATTTGATTGAATTATATTAAAACGGAATGACTATCCATATTTTATTAAATATTGAGTCCATTATAATTTTTTTATTAAAAACTATAAAATATTTATTTTTTCTTTCACTTTTCGCTTTCTCTGTGCCCGGGGATCGTGATCTCTTGCATGAGCACATGCACACGAGCATTTGTTCTGATTCGCATCGTCGTTGGCGATCGAATTCGAATGTGATTGATCGGATCGCGATCGGATTAGGATTAAATTATGGTCGGAATCCATTGTCACTGTGATCGCTAGTGCTACTACGGGTGTTGGCGGTCGTAATCATGATTGATTTCGACCGCGATCTTACGGACGTCGGAGTTCAATCGAATCACGATCGGATTCCAAATGAATTGTAGTTGGAATCCATCGTCATTGTGTCTTGCCAACCGTAATTGCGTGTGGATTTTGACAATCCGATCGAAATCCATTGCGATTGTGGGGGAGAATTTCAATGTCGATCGGACTGTGATCAAATTCCATCCAGATCATGATCGAAATTTAATCGTTCGACGATTATATCAAGCGATAGTGGGTGCTTAGATACGAAGAAGGTAGGAAGTAGGAGGAAAAAATATTTTATGATTTTTATAAAAATTGAGATGTATATAAATGTATAATATTTGATAGTAGCTCTCAAATAGAAATCGGCTCAGCTTACAAAACTCGACCGCCTTTCTCCCACCTAAACCGTTCGATCCAACTTCGACTAATCGAGGCCGTCAAAATGCCATGCGAACGTTGTCGTTCAAATGACCACTGGCTCATGACAAGCGATCCTTGTCCGCAACCGATAATCCAATCGGAGTAAAGCACGCAGATTGTGTGCCTCCTCAACCAATCGAATACCGTCCGATCTAACTCCACGCGGATCGAACCGTTCTCCATTCGCATAAATACGCTCATCGATTCAAAACCTCAAATTGTATCCCGCTTTTTGCGTGTCGTTCAAATCCTCCAGATCCTCGCCATGGCTCGTACCAAGCAAACAGCGCGCAAATCCACCGGCGGCAAGGCTCCCCGGAAACAGCTCGCCACCAAGGTTCGTATTCTCGTCCTCAATCGATCGATCGAGATCATTCGTTTGAATCTTCCATTTTTTTGAGGAGGTCGCCATCCTTTTGTCGATCTGCACCAGGCGGCCAGGAAATCGGCTCCGACCACGGGCGGCGTGAAGAAGCCTCACCGTTACCGTCCCGGTACCGTGGCTCTGCGCGAGATCCGCAAGTACCAGAAGAGCACCGACCTGCTCATCCGGAAGCTGCCGTTCCAGCGTTTGGTGCGGGAGATCGCGCAGGACTTCAAGACGGATCTTCGGTTCCAGAGCCACGCCGTCCTTGCACTTCAGGAGGCCGCGGAGGCCTACCTGGTAGGGCTCTTCGAAGACACCAATCTCTGTGCGATCCACGCCAAACGCGTCACCATCATGCCGAAGGATATCCAGTTAGCTCGCCGGATCCGCGGCGAACGCGCCTGATTTTGATGCCGCATTCCTTTTCGGCGATGATTCTGATTGATTACTTGCGTTAATGCCTCATTGTCGAAATATTGGAGAGTTTTTCGCCTTCGAGCATTTTTGGTTGTTTTTGTTGGAATATTGGAGAGTTTTTTCACGTGCAAGTATTTTTTTCTTGGAGAGCTTTTCGCGTTCAAGCAATTTTTTGTTTGTTTTTGTTGAAATATCGGAGAACTTTTCGCGTTCAAGCAATTTTTTTGGTTGTTTTTGTTGAAATACTGAGAGTTTTCCGTGTTTAATTGTACATCGCTGCTAAAGTGCTTGCAATATTTTACTAGATTGCTAGGAAAATACGTATAACCAGTTTTTGCAATCACATAGAGTATTTATATATTTCTCTGGTCTTATTCCTTTATTTTTTGTCTGTCGCAACGAAAAATAAATATATAATTTTTAAGGTAAAGTATCCGTTAAAATTAAAACGTATGTTTCAAAATCGAAGCCTTGCGATACATTTATTTAAAATAATTTTAAAACAATAAAATTCTTATAATTCAAGAACTTGGGGGAACTGAGAATTAAATGCAACAAAATGTTTTTGTTAAAGAATTTATTTTATTTTTCTTTAGCTGCTTCTATAAAATAGATTTTTTTTTTATATTTATTAGCATTAGCTATTTTGGTTTTTGATATGATTAATTTTGAAAATAGTTGATTCGGTTGTAATTTTTAAATGAGATATGTCGAATGGTATTTATGATTTAACAGTTAAATTTAATTTTTACATTTCAGTGTCTTTTGTATTTATTTATTTTTGTTGATGATGTGAAGTAAATTATGAAGAGTTAGGTGGTGTTTAGTTAATGAGTTTGGAAATGAAATTTGAGAATTATTTTTAAAAATTTGTGAATTAATAAAATTTGATTTTTGGGGTGAGTTTTGGGTTTATTTTGATTGATTCGTTGTCGACCATTGCACATTGGTCGTTCGTCGATGGTTGTCAATTGACGATGATTCTCATCCATTGATAATCATCGATCGATGATGATTATCGATTGTTCGTTGTTGATCGTTGGTTATTGATAGACGGTTGGTGATGATCATCAATAATCTTGTTGATGGTCATTGGTCGTTGACAGTGTTGGTCGGTAGATTGAAAGCGACGATCATCGACAATGTAGTTGATGGTTGGCAATGTGGTTGATGTTCGACGATCGTTGACGGCGTTATTGTTCAATTAAATAATATTATTGAAATAATTAATCTATTTTTATTCTAGTTTATTATCATTTTTATTTTTATTTTCATATTCAAATTAAATTGTTCTATGGTCAGAAATAAGATGAAAATTTTTGGCAAATCGGGGAGTACGTTTTTCCTTTTTCAAAAAAGGTAAAAAGATTTTTTTTTTTTCAGTTTTCTAAAAAAATACTTTTTAATTTTTTAAAAAACAAAGATTGTAAATATCAATCCAACATTATTTTCCGTATTTTTTTAATTTTCTCAAAAAAAAAGAAGAAAATTTTTCACTGATCAAACGCTACCTTAAATTCATATCGCGCGATTTGATTTTTTCATATGTAACAGTATTTAATATTTATACTGCTATAACACTATTTATGCTGTTCCTTGTGTTTTTGTAAAATAGATTCTGGGTTGAAGGTATATTCTATCTGATACAGTAAATTTTCGATCCGTCGGAATCGTCTTTAATTTATTTTATGCGCAGCTACTATTTTACGTATAATTTGTTCTTAATTTAATATTATTTTTTAATTTTAAAAAACAAATTCGTTGACTTAAAAGCTAAATAAAATGTTTTTTTTTTTTATCTTAGCAATGAAAGTGATTACATCGAAATGAATTTTTTAGTTCGATTTATTTAGATTATTTTTAAATATCAATTTATTTAATTCAATTTCGAATTAAAAATAATCCATTAAATTAATTATATCATACTGGAATTTATTACAATTTCACGATCTCTATTATTATCAGTCGATTAATATTTTATATCAATCGATTATAAAAAAATTAATTTATTTAATTTTCAATGTAATTAATTAATTTTTTATCAGTTCGATTTGTTAAAAAAAAATTTGGAGGATAAATTTAAAGAGTACATCGGGATTAGGGGTGTAAACGAATCGAGCCGGTTCGCGAGCTTTTCGAGCCGTCTCGAATAATATTCGATTCGAATTTGAAATTATCGAATTCGAGTCGAACTCGAATATATGCAAATATTTTTCGAATCGAACTTGAACTGAAATAATATTGTTCGCGAACTTTTTTTAAAAAAAAAAAATCGAATATTAAATCGAGTATCAATTTTCGAATATCAAACCGAGCATCATTCGAATATTAAATCGAGCCTCAATTTCGAATAGTAATCGAACCGTTCAAATTAATATTCGAAAATTTCGAATCGAATCCGAACTCGTGCTTAGATTCGAATCGAATTCGAGCACAAAATTATTAAATTTTCGAATTTCGAATCGAATTCGAATTTGTCAATTCGAACTTCGAATCGAACTCGAATACTAAATTTTCTTAAAAATTCGATTCGATTCGATTGGGTTCGTTTACACCTCTAATCGGGATCAATAGATAACTCTACGAAATTAAAGTTCAAAATCCTTCCTCGTACACTTAAATTTAAAAATTCTAGTGATGCTGTACTTTGACTGTTCTATCTTTTTTTTTTTTTTTTTTTTTTTTTTTGATTTACAAGTGGTATCAAGCTTGCAGTAGTCCACTTAGCGACCGGCTGCCCCTTACCTCAGAAGAGTCTCCACCGGCCTGAGGTAAATCGGGAAGGCAGCGCCACCAAGTCGTAGTGAGGGGTTTAGCGCGATCGAGTCGCACCCGCCCAGTGATGGCGGGAACGCGCCTCCGCACTGCAGCGAGTGGAAAGCAGCGAATTCCCTCATATTGCGTAGTGAGATCGAACCATGGCTTGCTCCGGGGACCCCCAGCTCTTGCGCCCATTGCCTATCTATCGCATTGTAATAAGCGGGATGATTTTTCATATAATTAGGTTTTAAGACTCATGTTAGTATATTATTTGCCATTATACTGTGAAAAAAATTGAAACTATCAATTTAACGATCCCTATTAATCTATCTCACGGTTATTATAAGGGAGATAAATCACGGAGAACTCTATTTGTATAAAAAGTTGGAACTGTCAATCTAGCGGTCCCTGCCAGCTTGCCCCCGACTATCGTAAGGGAGGTAAATTACGGTGAGTCTTTAGCCCTTTGAGACTAGTAACTAGCACATGAAGGGATGGAACCTCGCTTTTGCGAGGGATTGATCCGTTGCTCATTTGTATAACTTTTTACATGCGCTAACCACTAGCCCCTTTCCTCGGGGGTACGGAGGGTTCTATGAACCTTGATGTCGTGGCAAAAACACGTGGAATTATCTGAAACCAAGAAAAAATTTTAGATCTCTTCTGAAATCGACTCATGTCACTTTTACAAGCACCGTTGTATCTTAATCACTACGTCGTTTTCGTAGGAATAATTTTTGGCCGTCATAATCGATTTATATCACTTCTGCAAGCATCATCGTACCTTAACTACCATGCTATCTCCGTGAGGATAATTTTTACCCTATACTCGAACTAATACTCGAACTATTGATGATATCTATTAATCCGTTAAGACCTATGTGTATTTTTTTTAAAAAAAAATATTTTGATGGCAATTATATGCAACTTTAGGTAGAAATTTATTATATTTTGTTTTTGCAAATGAGTTTAAAATATCATAGAAAAGTTACTAAAAACATAATTAATTCATTATTTATAGGCAATTGATAACGCTTTAGTGCTAAATAGGAATTTATTTATATTTATTTAATATGTAAATATATAACTTTAAATAATTTACTAAAATAAATAAAAAATTTATACAAATTAATTTTTTTATACAATTTTTGATTTTATAAAATAAACAAATAAATTTATAATATCACCTCCTATTAACCAACAAGCCTAAAATGCAAAGAATTTAAATAATAGAATAAGGTCAAACTAAAAAAGGAAATAAATTAATTTTTAGACTCGTTATTTTATTAAAATTGTGAATAATTTTAAATTTGATTCGAGTGACCGCGTTATCGTTATCGTTATCGTAGGTGAAAATAATTGCATCCTCGTGGGAGGGTTCTGTGGCTAGCGCGACAGTAAAATTGTACCAATGAGCAAAAGTCAATCTCCGAGAGTTGCAAGACTTTCAAGGTTGACACCAGAGTATCCGAATCTTTTATCCGATTAATCCCTGTGAACGACTGACTTTGTCCCATGGAACTTTGGAACGCCTCACCAACAACATAGCCAAGTAAGGTCGGAGCTCAAGTGACCTTCATTGACCACCAAAAATAAATCAGGATAGCACTCGCATCTTTTTCATGGTTTAATCCTGACTATACAGTCGCGCTGAATGATAGTCTAACAACGAAGTCGTACTCCGTCTATCAATCAAACTCCTAGGCTCAAGGCCGTCCGAATAATTTTTTTTTAAATTTATAGTCAAACGATATCACAATAGAGGATTAAACTGTACTATCTTATGAAATACCTATTCATTTTTATCGTTGCATCGTGCTCATGCCCACGGGGCGAATCGTCTTTTTCCAAGTTGCTCCCATGGGCGAAAATGAATGCACGTGTCGGTCGTGATCCGCATGTGAGATTTTATTGTTTTGGAGATAGACGGTCAAAAATATGCAGCACCATCATATCTCCTTTAGAATCGACTCATGTCACTTTTGTACCACCATCATATCTTAACCACTATGTCATCTCCATAGAAATAATTTTTTGCCCTCATACTCTGGTGCAAAGGTTGGAATCTGCTAATCTAGCGGCCCCTACCAGTCCGCCTCCGGACCATCATAAGGGAGATAAATCACGGTAGGTCTTTGACCCTTGAGACTAATAACTAACGCATGAAGAAACGACACTTTTTGCCCCCATACTCGAACTATTGATTATATCGATTAATCCGTTAAGATATATCTGTTTTTAAAATTTATTTTGATGGCAATTATATGCAACTTTAGGAAGAAATTTATTATATTTTGTTTTAGCAAATGAGTTTAAAATATCATTGAAAAGTGACTAAAAACATAAGCGATTCATTATTTATAGACAATTGAAAATACTTTGGCGCTAAATAGGAATTTATTTATACGTATTTAATATGTATAAAATTAACTAAATGTATAACTTTAAATAATTTACTAAAATAAAGTAAATAATTTATAAAATTGATTTTTTTATGCAATTTTTGATTTTATAAAATAAACAAATAAATTTATAATATCACCTCCTATTAACCAACAAGCCTAAAATGCAAAGATTTAAATAATAGAATAAGGTCAAACTGAAAAAAGGAAATAAATTAATTTTTAGACTCGTTGTTTTATTAAAATTTTGAATAATTTTAAATTTGATTCGAGTGACCGCCGTTACCGTCATCGTGAGTGAAAATAAATGTGTCTCTATGAGAGGACTTTGTGGTTAGCACGACAATAAAATTGTACTAATAAAGAAGCGTCAATCTTCGAGAGTTGCAAGTTTTTCAAAGTGTTTGCTCTCATATCGCGTTAGTCCTGAGTTGGATAATATGCTCTTCGTGATTTACTTTCTTCGTTTTGACTGTATAATCGATTGACGGGGCATTAAGGGCGAGCGAATCATCTTTTTTCATTTCTTTTATTAATACCAGAGTATTTGAATCTTTGGTTTGACTAATCCCTATGAATGATCGGTTTTGTTCCGCGGATCTTCGGAATGTTTCACCAACAACATAGTCAAGTAAGGTCAGAGCTCAAGTAACCTCTATCGGCTATCAAAAATATATCAAGATAGCACTTGTATTTTATTAATGATTCAGTCCGGACTGATCGCGTAATTTCGAGCAACGATAATTCAACAAAGAAAATTACACTGCATTTCTTCGTCAGACAAATTTCTAAACTTAGGACCGTCAAAATGACTTTTTTTTATTTATTTATTGTCAAATAATATCGCAGCAAAGAATCGAAATATTTTCTGTCAAATACCTCTTAGTTTTGATCGTCGCACCGTGTCTACGTCCACGGGGCGAATCGTGTTTTTCCAGGTTGCACCTGTGGGTGAAAATGAATGCACGTGTCGGCCGTGATCCGCGTGTGAGATTTAATTGTTTTGGAGATGGACGGTCAAAAATGTGCAACGTGGATCACGAGGAAACCGGGTGGTGACAATGAGAATCCCGTTAACGATTTAGGCCGAGGTTGTCGCGGCCCGGCCCACCGGCAGCCTTCGCCGCCGCCAGAAAAGGGGGCGAGAGGAAGCTGGGAAGGCGCCGCTTGGTCTCTTCCCTCTGCGATCCCTTCAGAAGCTCGGCGAAAATTTTCCAATCGTTCGATTTAGTCCGCGATCCGAAGGGTTTCAGTAAGCACAGCACATTGTTTTGGTATATTTCTCGCCCTCTCTAGATCTCTGTAAGAATGTTTTTTCTTCTTCGTCTTGATTCTTAGCTCTCGGACGGGCTCCCTTTGTTTGCTGCAGTCTTATTTGAAATATGCGCGTTGCATTTCATCGAGGGTAGTGGGAATTTACTGGTAGGATCTTTCTGAAATATTACTGGATTCCATGTTTCGTTTGTCGATCTCGATCGATCGCCCTTACAAAAATTAGGGTTTGTTCTATCCTGTCGTCGTCTCTGATTTTGCTCTTGTATAAGTAGGCTGCATTTTTTTTTTCATGTATGTTGCAATTATGGTTTGTGATATTTGATTTTCACTCTTTTTTAGTTTCTCGATAGTTTGGGATGCAATTTGCTGACAAAAAAACGCATCTTTTCCCCTCTCTTGATCTCTGGCAAGTACTTATCGATTATGTTCTTTTAGGACTGGTTAAGATAGGGCTTGCGCTGTGTAGGCATCAGGATTCCTGCCTCCAGTAGCCTCCTTCGCGAGTTGCTGGTAACGGTAGAGGCCAGTTGCAATCTTCCTGCGTTGATGGTCTTTTCTTCCAAGGTGATGGTAGTCACGACCTAGGCACTGGGAGCTCTATGTCGGCAAACCGCTGCTCTGGTCTTGGACCAGCTTCTAGTGATATTAACCAAATACTCAACAGCACGGGAAACACCTCAGGTCCTAGTGTTGGTGCAAGCTCCCTCGTCACGGATGCCAACTCAGCACTCTCTGGCGTTTCTCAGTTGCAAAGAAGCACAAGCTTCAATAACGAGTCATATATGCGGCTCCCTGCCTCCCCCATGTCCTTCTCTTCGAACATATCGGGTTCTTCTGTGATGGACGGGTGCTCCATAATGCAGCAAAACTCTCTTCAAGAACAGGTGCAGAGGCAGGGTTTATCTACAGCGACATCTCAGCTAGTGAAGCGTGAGCCCACTGCTTCAATGAATGCACAAAAGAGAGCAAGGCTTGATGGAATGCATGATGATGCTCTGCAGCAGCAGATAATCCAACAGCTTTTGCAGAGAAATGAGTCCATGCACCCACCGCAAGGCCTACAAAGCCAGCAGCTGCAAGCCATTTTCCAAGAGCAGCGACTATTGCAGCGTCAGCAGCAGCAGCAGCAGATGATTCACTCAATTTCTCAGATGCAAAGGCCACCTATCTCCCTTCAGCAGCAACAGCAGCTACATCACCTTATGCAGCCTAATCTTCACCCAACTAATTCTGTCAAACAGCCTCTTCCTTTTAATGGTGGGATATGTTTTCGTAGGCTTATGCAATATCTGTATCATCTGCGACATCGGCCATCTGTGAGTTCATTATTTCACATGCACATTGTGTTATGTCTACTCTTGCACAATTTTTTAGCATACTATTAAGTGTCCTAAGAATGAATCCTTTTGTAGGATAATTCTATATTATACTGGAGGAAATTCGTGACTGAGTACTTTGCACCACGAGCTAGGAAAAGGTGGTGTTTATCCTTGTATGATACCGTGGGCAACCACACTCATGGTGTTTTCCCGCAATTGGCTGTGGTAAGCAATTTTTTCTGTTCTATATTTCTTCATCTCAATGCATTCTGTTTGATGCATTGGTTACCATTTAACATCTGTGCATTGAATTGCATTACAATTGCACTATGCACAGTGCCTACAAGGGATAGGGAGGTGACAATTTCATTGCCTCTTCCTCATGCATGTTTGAAACCACATAAGTATTACAGCAAGATTTGGGCAATTTCAATAATTTAGTATCTAGGCAGGGATTGTAAGCTGCCATATTAATGACTTTAAAATGAAGCCCAGGGACAGTGATTTCAATTTTGTTGCCTATAAATCCATACATTGTGAAAGTCACCCTTTACTCTCTATTCTATGAGGACAACATTATTTTCACCTAAGATTCAATATTACAACATGGGAGTCTAAAGGCTTCCTCGGTAGTATAAACTCAATCTGATGTATGCACTGGAATCTACAATTTGGTATTTCCTCTTCCCATGGTTATTTATGCATCTTAACCTCCTACATGTCAAAGATCTGCTGTATGGTAACCTGATCACTAAGAGCAGTCATAGCGTACCATTTTAGATATTCCACACACAGCTCTAACCAATTCTTGTATATCAACCATGTGATAACATCTCACCTATAGCCACTGGTCTTGCAGTTGGGGAGCGGCTCCAAAGGGAAATCAAGTGTTTTTTTTTAATGTAGTACACTGTAGTTATTGATTATTCATTGCCAGTATTTTTAATTCTTTTCCCTGATGAATTTTCATCTCTAGTTTTTGAGCTTCTTAAAAAATATTCTAGTATAATTACATTTATATCTTATTTGCAATGATTACTAAATATTGCTTGTGCATATTTATCTTTTGCAGGATGGATGGCAATGCGATGTTTGTGGTTCCAAATGTGGAAAAGGATTTGGTTTGTAGTCCTCTGTTGACTTTATTACTTGGGATAAATTTTCTTTGTTAAATACATTTATGACTTATCTATGATATCATTTTGTCATTGAAATTCATATTCAATTTAATTGTTGCATTATTTCTCAAATAAAAAATTGAAACCAGGGATATTATGGTAAGTGAGAGGGAATAAAATTTTATATTTCTAAACTTTGAAATCAGAAAAAAAAAAAGATTTTTGCTGAAATGAGTGAAGAATTTGTTCTGTACACTACCGGTATTGTATTAAAAATTTTGCATGATGAAATCCTTGAAACTCAAGAACATTGACTAAACCTAATACTCTATTAAGTTGAATAAGGTTTTGATTGGTTTCTATCAAGTTTTTGTTTTCTGACTATCAAGCGTGAATGTATGTTTTTACTGTCATTGCAAAACAGTTAAAAGGGCTGTCCGATGCATAAAGTTCCTATCAATGCAGGGTCCCGGGGAAGAGTCTATTGTATGCAGGTTTACTTTGCTTTGCAAAAGCTATTTTCATGACTCGAACCCCTGACCTCTAAGTCATTGCAAAACTGTTATATTAATATATTTGGAATTTACAATCATAGCTTCTGTTTGACGTTGTTGCTTTCTTATGGATTCAATCAATTTGTTCACCATGGTGGCATGCTTATCATGTTTCTGGTGAACAGAATTTTCTTATAATGTTCTCTACAAGTTATTTAGGTTTTATATTTTTCTTAAATCTTGCTCCCTAATTACTTGAGTATTATGAGCATGCATTTTTGCCTGAGCCAGCTATCTAAAATTTCATGTTCTGCCTTGTGATAAGTTCCTCAGGGGCTTAGTAAAGTCTTGATTCAAAAGTGGAATGCGCAGTGGCATTTTCTTTTTGGCATATTCTACTAGATTGATCCCATGATTGTTTTGATATTCACGTGTTCACCTTTATTCTCTATGAGGCACCTTATCCTTTTTAAATGCTATTCATTATTTTCTTAATTAATAGGTCAAATCAGTTTAAAAAATGCAAATATAATTCCTAGACTTGATTTTTTAGCATATGCAAGTTAACTTATTGGAAATTCATTCTCACTCTTGGTCCTTGTTAGCTGATGCGAATTGACTTATTCAGAGTTCATTCTCAGGAAATGTGCGAACAAGCTATTTCAAGTTGTTTATTTTGTAAATGTGTTCTCTATTTGATAGATTTCTGAAATAGGATGTCAATCTCT
Organism: Wurfbainia villosa; assembly: GCA_025175895.1. NCBI lineage: Eukaryota > Viridiplantae > Streptophyta > Magnoliopsida > Zingiberales > Zingiberaceae > Wurfbainia > Wurfbainia villosa. Next base: position 6,551,608 of record JAKLTH010000238.1, read on the forward strand.
ATTTTTTTTTTATGTTTTTCCAAGTTTAAATACTCTGGTTTGCTAAGTTACTTATATGTTTCACGTTTTTAACAGAGGCCACTTTTGAAGTATTGCCGCGTCTTTTTCAAATTAAATTCGATCATGGTGTTGTGGATGAAAATCTATTTCTTGACATGCCCCATGAATGCCGGCTTTCTTCTGGAATTATGATATTGAAGTATGAAAGAGCTGTTCATGAAAGTATTTTTGAACATCTACGTACTGTTCATGAGGGACAATTGCGGATAATATTTACACCAGAACTGAAGGTTTTGTACTGAGGGACAACTGCCTATTTCAGATTACATCTCTCACCTTTCACTTTGTAATTATACTTTTTTGTTTATCCTTCAGATTCTATCCTGGGAATTCTGTGCACGACAACATGAAGAGTTTGTTCCTCGTAGATTGGTAGCATCTCAGGTATTTGGTTTATTTACGATTATTCTTTTTAGGAAGAATCTAAATATGTTTAGATAAAAAACCAAAGACCCTATTTAAGGTTAGCTTGGTAGGGGAAAAAGCATAATATCTTGAGGAGGGAAAAATTTAAAAAGAGAAAAGAAAAATCTCTTTCTCTTTGTTGTCTCAGATAAATAAGAAATAGGCCAACCATTCAAGCCATCAGTCAGCAGATTCTGATGGGTGAACATTCTTTCACAACACTTCATTTTACCTATTTGGAGAGTAAGACAGAAAGAGGAGAACAATTATATAACAATCTTCTCGATTCTTCCTTGCTTTTGTCTCTCCAAGTAAGCAGGAAAATGATCTATATAGCCGACTTTCTCTCCTTCCTATTTCTCGATTCCCTACTTTCTTCTCATGTTAATCGGCCGCAATGAAAGGAGACTCATTTTGCCTTCATGATTGATTTTAGTAGAAATTCTCCTACTTTGCTTTCATGTACTAAATTCATGATACTTATTAATTAATATATTTATTAACTGATTGGCAATGTCATGACATAGTAGCTAGGACTAGAGCAGTAAATGGTCGAGTCAGGATTACGTTGAGTTATTTTTCCTCGCCACAAACTTATAGAGCAGAATACTGTCAATATTATTGTCATATGATTTAGGTATACTGATGATGGTTTTTTTATATTTCCATCCCTTCTATGAGGTTTTGGTCTTTCCTCTGATGATACTCACGTTAAGTTTGACTTTTAACTGCTTAATGGTCCTTTCTATCAATAGCATAATTACTGCAAACTGCTTCTTCTCATCCATTTGTTCAACAGTTTTGACTGTCAGCAACGGAAACCCAACTGCATTTTTACCTCATCCTTTGGCATTTACCATGAACTGCTTAATTGTAGCTTGTATGAAAAATACATTCATGAGCAAAATACATTAATTGCCTTACTTTTTTAAAAGATATTTTATTTATTGGATGTCTACATTTCATGTATTTGAATACTTAGTCTTGGAGTTGATCTGGTTCTCTAAGTATTTAAAATAATTTGTCCAGGTTAACCAAGTTCTGCAAGTTGCTCAAAAATATCGAACAGCTGTAACTGAAAATAGCAGCGCTGGAATTTCACATCAAGATTTGCAGTCCAGCTGCAATATGTAAGGAAGAGTTCTGAGCTTTGTGCTATAATTCTAAATGAATATTCAAATAATGATCTTTTTGATTGATGTTCAGAAACCTCTATATTAGAACGAATTGTCTATTGATTGTATTATTCGTGGTTGGCCTGGATACGTATAGACACTGGTTCTAGACTGAACTCCTCTGGTTGGGTTTGAACCTTATTGACACAGTAGTTTTAACTAAAAATTGGATTAATACAAATGAAAACAAGGCTAAAGCCACTGAAAGTAAGCAATTTAAGCTACTGATACAATGCTCCAGTTCTTATATTGTTAATTGTTGGACATCAAATATAGGCTTGCTTCAGGTGTGCGTCAAACCGTAATAATCCTTTATTTGACATTTGCATTGGCATAGCAAATTTGATCCTCACTGGGATTGGACTGCCACAATGAAGAGGTCTGTGTGCATAGGAGGAATTGTTGTTCTAGCATGATCGATCATTATGCATTATGTCTGTAATTGTGGTTGCAGATTACGATCTTGATGAACTTTGATCTTACATGAGGTTAGCCAAGTGTCACCTGAGGACAACATGCTTTCTTTTCTTTCCATTTTCATCCAGTTGATCAGTTCTGATGATTTCAGAATCATGTGCTTGTGTGAGTCGTGAGCACGAGAACTTAGGTCTTGCATACACCTGATTTGCTTCCGTGCTAGTCATCACCATTGTATTTTCTATTGCTTTCTGATAAGATCGTGATACTGTTCAGTTTTCAGTGATGCAATACATCTCTATCACCAGTAATTAGAGAAAGGCACAAAACAAGAACTAATGTCTAACAAGAGTATGTGGACGTTTTTTCTGCATCCATGGTTGCTCAAAGCAATTTCAGTTCTGTAGATGTCAAACCGATACATTATCAGTTGTTATCTAGTGACCACTAAACTTTTGATACACTATGAACCACACAACATATTTATGCCGTCTTCTATACAATAAGAAGTCTGCATCATATAAGCAGAACCACTCTCATGTTTGTCAATTGAGCTTAGGATTGGTTTGCATCTTGCAAAAGATTGGGCATCACCAAGTCAGATACACTTGGTTGGAACTTGCTCAGTTATACCGATGGTACATATACTCAGGCCAGCAGGTTGAAAAAGCCACCGATCTACTGCAAAATTCTGCATAAATCACCCAGGGTCAGGATTGTTGCTCTTGTTTCTTGCTCCCTTGGCAGAGTGAAATTACCCTTGCACACTTTGTGAGCTGACCTCTGGAATTTTGTGGAGTGCATCAGATTGCACAGTGCATCAACCAGTCTCCACTTGAGCACCTTTTATCTCTCACGTTGAACCATAGAATTATAAGCTGTTCTCAATCACATCTAAATATCTTTGTCTTCTCTTTTTATATGCTAGATTTTTACTCTTTGCCTTAGATTGGGAGTTGAGACAATTCAGGTTAATAATATTAAGATGCTAGGTGTCAACACATTCTTTGTTCTTTTTTGGCTTCATCCATTTCCTTTTTCCTTTTTTTTTGTTTGAATATTCTGTGCCTTGAATTCTTTTGGAAATTATTGAATTGATTGTGGTAAATTACTTGCTGATGGTCTGCTATTTTTGATTTGTCTGCATTACCTTGTGTTCCCTGTCAGTATACTGCCTTACTCTTGACAAATATATCAAACAATTCTTATATCAGTCAATCCTCTCATTCTTGCTATAAAAAAGTTTTAGGCACATGCTGTGACTGTCATACCACATTTGTGCCATATGGTTCCAGAATTTACTTTACACAAGGCATCTTGAATGAAATCTTACATTTGCGACCATTACCTACTGAACCAAAGCACAGCCTGAATCCAGAAACAATTGAAGAGATTGTGAGTGGCTAATAGGTTTGGGTACTTTAAGCCAAACATAATAATTATATAAATGTGAGGAGGGGTACTGGTAAAGAATCACAGAGGGGCGAACATCATAGTTGGCCAAAAAATTTTGTTTTAAGTGTTTAATTCATATCCAATGTGGCTAAAGAAGCCATTAGGCTGTGCATACTGAACCATTCTAGCTGTTATATTGTTCTTGAATGGTCTGAACATCGTGTCCTGTCATTTTGGCAACCCCATTCAGGTGCCTTTGGCTGGGTTGAGCTGCTAATATCAAGTTGCTTTCTCATGAAGCTTTCTTGGCAAACTATTGTCTGGTTGCTATGCTGCATTTAGAATGACACTTTTGAGTAAAACAACCTTTAATAATCTTGTTATCATATTTGTGATTTATCATTTATGAATCTGTAGTTGAATTTCTAGATGACATAATGTGTTCCGCTGAGTTAAATTCTGAGGACACTGTTTCATAGTAATCTATGTAGATTATGAACATTTCTAATATGGTCTATGTAGATTATGGACACTTTTAACACGGGCCTGAATATAGGTTGTAGTGGTTTCTCAAACGCTGTGGTAAAACTTTCATGCAATGTATGAGAAGACGAATGAACATATTAAACACATAACAGAAGCTTTATGCCATCGCATAAATAAAATTCATTAAGGAAATTACTTTTTAAATTGCTTGGTGTACGCAGTTTTTGTTTGCATGATAAAAATGTATCATTATGCTATCTTTATTACACGTTTTTTTCCCCTGACATTTGTGGGCATATTTTTGGTGATTTTCTTAGGTTTGCAGCAGCAGGCAGACAGCTAGCAAGAAATTTGGATTTACAATCAGTAAATGATTTAGGTTTCTCGAAAAGATTTGTCAGGTGCTTGCAGGTAAATGATTCGATTTTTTTTCTCTCTATTGATTATATAAAACAACTTTATGTTTCTTGTCTTTCTAAATGTTGATTGTTTATTTACTGTTTCAGATAGCTGAAGTTGTTTGTGGCATGAAGGACCTAATTGATTTTAGCCAGGAGCAGAAAGTTGGCGCGATTGGTACAGTGCTCTCCTGATTACGATAGTTAGCAGCATACCAAATTGTTATTTCTATCCATTGATCTTGAGCATGATTAGCATTGCATAATGACACAGATTCATCCCATGTTAATGTCACTTAGTATCAAGGTTTTAAATTTTGTCCTGTGCCGAGCGATACGGGCGGAATTTATTGTTCCGCCTGTTATCCGACACCGGTACGACAATATTGGAGGCTTCATGTGGCCGCGACAACCTTGTGTGGCCTCCGCAGGGCAGCGGAGGCCTCGCCTGCAGTCGCAACGGCTGTTGGCAGACTTGCGTTGGGCCGCAGTGGTCGTCATCGGCCTCGCGCGGGACTACAGTGGCCATGGGCAGCCTCCTGTAGGGGCGCGATGCCTGCAGGCGGCCTCGCGTGGGGCCGCAACTGCTGCAGGGGCCTCGCGCATAGCCTTTGCGAGGTCGCAGGGGTTGCAAAGGCCTTGCGCAGGGCCGCTATAGGCGAGCTGAGAGCATAGAGGTAAAATAAATAAAAAAAAAGGTCAATCAACTCTTCAAACTATAGTGGAATAAAATCAATTAAAATTTAATAGAATTATTTTATTAATTTAAAAATATTTTATAAAATATTTTAAAATTTATTTTATTAATATATATGTTATGAATAATAATTTATTTATTATTAAAATTATTTTATTTTTTAATCCTATTTAATCGAACTTAATTAAATTAATTTTATTATTATAATTAATTTTTTAGTATTTTTTATTTTTTAATCATTTTTTATTTTTAATATTTAAGTTAAAATTTTCATTTTTAATTTATGTATTTTATATTTAAAAATTATTGATATGACACGATACGATATCGAAACTGTATCGTTCCGAAGGTAAATCGAAACCTCAATACCGATCGAGATTTTAAACCTTGCTCAATATACAAACATCTTAACCATATGATGAAAATTAAGCTAACATCGAAAATCTAACACAGAAGAAGCATTTAGTTACATTCTTCTGTTATATAATTGTGACATGCCTTGTGCATATATCTGATATTCACGAACTAAAGTTAAAAATATGATAATTTAACAATTCGGGATCACTTGCATTGTACGATTGTTCTGCGGTTTAAACTTCGACTCCAAAATACAGCAACTCTGACAAATAAAGATGTCGTCGAGTGATTTCGAGCTGTCCGACTAATGTCGTAATGTGTAATTCTTTAACAAGGATTAGAAAAAGTAGCTATCTGCTGATGTTTTTTTTCTTACTTTTTCTTTAAGACTGTTTGAAGAACTATCCAAGACATGCTGCTGCAAAGCTCCAGAAACCGAAGGCGGAGCCGGAGGAGTCGATGAGTGCTCATTGTTTGACTGGCGAACCATCTCTGGACAAGGTCGTAGGCAACCATCCAGGCCTAAGCGGTTACATAAATAAAAATCTCTCAGTCAACCAAGTCATAACCAACGGCCAGCAGAACATTCATGCATTGAACAGCTACCAGAGCTCGCTGAGGAATCCGTCGAACTTAAAGCAAAATGTGCTCTATCAGGAAGCTTTGAGTTCTCCGAGAGGTTCTAAACACACACAGCCGGCTTCGGTTCAGGGTTCTGCCGCAACTTCTCTGGCAAACACCTCCATGAATAAGTTACCCGGCCAAAAGCCCCCGCCATTTGATAGTTACATAATGCAGCATAATGATTCACAGACCTCGCAGATAAACCAGCACATACCACAGCACATGCTTCAGAAGATGCTTCATGAATTGAGGAACAAGGGAACAGAGCTGCAACCGTTTGGTTCTCCGAATACCACTCCGAATCACACATCCGGAAACTTAATGGTCGGCGGCGGCACTTCATTCCAGATGGGCACTGGACCAACCAGAAATGGAATAGAGCTGCAAAATATTATGCCGAATAACAACCTTCCTAGTAACAATAACCTGGCAGGGCAAAGCACAAGCAACAGTTTCAAATCCACTACCTCTGCCAACAACCCCTCGATCAGCAGCAGTAATACTAACTCGAGATCAGACTTACCTGAGAATTTGGATCTGCCGGAGCTCGAAAACATTGCTCAAGAATTCTTGGCGGACGACATGTTTGACGGGGATTCTTGGTGAGGTTGGTTACGGTCGAAGTTGTGAATAACTAAAAAACACGAGGACAAATTCTGAAGTGCAATTTGATATCTACATATACTACTGTAGATTTGAGCAAATTACTATGCTATCCAATATATGCAGAAAATTTGGTGGTGTGTTTTTTCTCCTTGGTTTTGGCATATTATTATGGTAGGGCTCCTTTTTAAGTGTTTCCTGGAATCCAAGTTGAAAAGATATCTTTTCTTTTGGTGGAAATATTATTCATCATTGATCTTTTCCTCTTCGGTCATATTGGAAATTGCAGATGAATCTGGTGTGTTTTCAGTAACACAAGTGTATCATTTTGGTTGCTCTACTCCTAATTGTCTGGTTTTGAAATAGGTTTTTCGATATGAAACTTTCAGTAGGCTGTAGAATCTACTGAAAACTATGAATTCTAATTAGGAGATCCAGAAAATGTCCTGCAAATGGTGTTTTGCTTGAGAGGTGAAATGTGTTTCTGTGAATTCTTCTGAAACATCTTCAAGTGTTTGTCCATAAATTTGCTGGATGTCGATCGATCCTTGCGCAAGGAGTTTAAATGATCTTTAGGATTTCTAGACGAAAATAAAGTCGTTTTTTATATATATTATTATTATTAGCATTGCCTACTAATCATGGAGATAGTTGACTTTCATACGGATCTTTAATAGGACGCTAAGTAATTTCAAGATGAGATATATTCTATTGACTACTGAGTTAAGAAGTGCTCTCATTGACAGTTTCAATAGCTTTAGTGTTATTAATTTGTCATTCTATTTGGAGAAAAATTTTATAAATATGTCGTGATTGGGGATTACTTAAAATGATCTTTAAGACTTCTAGATGAAAAGAAGTCGTCCTTTTTTTTGCAATTAGCATTAGATATCCATGCCTGACTAATCATGGAGATGGTTGATCCTGCTCTATGAATCTCTAATAGGGTGCTAACTAAATAATTTCTAGGCGAGATATATTTCATCGACCACCAAGGTAAATCAGAAAATATTCGCATGGACAATTTAAGCAGCTGCAGTGTCCTTGATTTATTACTCTATTTAGAGGAAAATCTTATAAATGTGTTTTGGTTGGAGATCGAACTACGAATCTTTTAGAGCCGAATTGAATACCCTACCGCTGCACCGTAACTCTGGGGCACAAAGGACAACTTCTTCGCATAAACACTAGTTAACATTGATCAACATTTCAATCGATAGGAATTCTATAAATCTATTTTGATGAGAGATTTATTCATTTGGATTCGTGGGATATAGATCATTTTATCGACAAGGCTCCCATTTACTTTTTTAAACTCCATACTTTTCGATAAAGGCACAATTATTATCTTCATAGGGATGGTGTGGCGGCCAAGACACAGCGAAATTGCAGAAGTGACATGGATTGATTTCGAAGGAGATCTAAAATCTTTTTCTGGATTCAGATGACCTAAACGTGTCTTGACCATCACGTCAAGACCCATAAAATCCTCCGTAATTAACCTTCCTCATAATGGTCATGGGACAGATCAATGGAGACCGCTAGATTGACGGTGTAGATGCTGATAAAGGCACAATTATTTTGATACTTCAATGTCCAAACACTTTGAACATATTTATGAAATCTTTAACACTATGACAAGCACAAAGGAGAAACAAAGCTTGCTTTCGATAGACTTTCTTTAAAAATTAGATGTTCCATTACCATCTCGTTAAAGCAATCGAAGCGAAGATGAGTTCTTTATGCAAAAAGTGGAACAACGTTAGTGAAATTGCTATTCTATTTCAATCGCTAAGGCATGCGAACAGATATTCACGGATAAATTATATTTGAGCTCGCAAAAGGTTTACAATAATGGCGAAAAGCCAAATTTAGCAAAGTTATTCGAAAACTAGAGAGGGTGGATTTAGTCATGCACCAACAAGAATTGAAAGAATACGAAGGTAATGATCTGATTTGAGATCAAAGGATGGAAAGACTCAACTAAGTACTCACGATCAGACTCTTTCGATCGGCTGAATACAAATCAAATTTGTTTGCAGCGTGCTGAGCTTGGTCAGATCGGCCTTTGTCAAGCCAGGCCTCAGATCAATCGTCGGAACAGGAGTTATTTTGGATCTGAAAGGACTCGAAAATGAATCGAGGGAGGGGGTCAAGGAGTACTTCGGCGAAGCCCCTTCGACGTTCAAATTAGAGATTAAAGGAAAGTGAAGAAAATGCATAATGTAGAGAGAGTAAATTTTTTTTTGAGATTACCTCCTTGCATTTCATATTTTCTTCCTCCTAACTTTATCACGAAGAGAAGAATGTTTTTTTTTTTTTTAAGATATATGGCGTGGAGGTATGACGTGGAGACTAGCTTTACGGAGACATGACATTATAGAGATGTGATTTTTTTGAGAAGATCGTGACTTCATAGAGGAGATCATGAAGACATGACTTCATGGAGAAAATCGTAGAGGAGATAATAGAGACGGACATATCTAACTGTCGAACCAATTTCGAATGATCGTCTGAACTCGGGAGATAAATTGCCCGAACTAAGCTCAAATAGGAGATCAGGATGATCTAAATGCTGAAATGAGCTCGAAAAATCTGAGCTCAAAAGATTAGACCGATTTAATTATCGTATGCACTCGAGTGCGCTTCGAATGAACTCGAATTAACTCCCATTTTACTTAATCGAATTTAAATTTAGATTCCATGTCAATTTGACTGTTGATCCGACTTTGTCACGAGGAGTATTTACATCACACCGGATAATATTTCCTTTTTGGAGATTTATTATTAGTATTATTTTTAACGGGTCAGTTTAGTTAACCTCCAAAATCCGAAATCCGAAATCCGAATAAAATGGGATGCAGAACAGCGTACGCTATCTGGTAGAAGAAGGTATTTTATTTATTTTAATTAATTAATTAATTTTTAATAATAAATTTAAAGGTTTAATTTTTAGGACACGGCAGGGAACGAGCGAGTTTTCCATTCCTCCTTTTTCTTCCGAGCACGGCGAGAGCAGAGCAAGCGATCTGCGATCCAAGCGAGGGGCAGAGGCGTCGGAATGAGCGGGGGGAAACGACCGATCTACGCGGTGGCGACATGGGTGAAGCGGCAGCCGCCCAAGGTGAAGGCGTTCTTGTCCGTGGTGGCAGGCATGGCGGCGCTCGTCTTTCTTCGTTTCATCGTCCACGACCACGACAACCTGTTCGTCGCGGCCGAGGCTGTACATGCCTTTGGTATCTCTGTTCTAATCTACAAGCTCACCAAGGAGAGGACCTGCGCCGGTGCCCCCTCTCTCTCTCTTTTTGTTATTCGCTTTTTGTGTTGGTTCAATCCGTAGCTGATGCAGGAAACCAGACTTTATTTCACTAGTTTGTTTTTTTTTAAAAAAAAAGTTCTTTTTCTACTTCGTTCTTGTTTTTTTTTCTCCTATTGCATTAAACGATTAATAAGGCTGCTTGAATAGTTGTGAAATGCAAACAAAGAATACACTAAATGCTACAAAAGGGATTCTTTCCATGCTTCTGAAATAACTTGTGTGCTGGTATTAGGTCGTGGTTTTAGTTAGGGTTGTAAACTAACCAAGTTAAGCCGAGTTTTATAATGTTTCGATAAGATAATCAAGTCGAGTCAAGTCAAATCTAAAATTAACTAAACTTTTGAAACAACTATTCAAGCTTAGCTTGATTTCCTTTTTTTTTTAGATTAATCTTGGTTCGAGCTTGGTTTGTTTAATTGATATCAAGCTTCTAAATTAAGCTCAGTTCAAGCTTGATTCAAATTTATTTAAACTTGACTTGTTTAAATATTATTAAGCTTTTAAGTCAAATTTGTAGAAGGGAGCCTTAGCACAACAGTAAGGTTGTTGTCTTGTGACCAAGAGGTCATGAGTTCAAATTCTGGAAACAACCTCTTACAAAAAAGCAAGGTAAGGTTGCGTACAATGGATTCCTTCTCCGGTACCTCGTGTGGCGGGAGCTTCGTGCACCAGGTTGTAGTTTTTTTAAGTCAAACTTGTTTGTTTGTTTGATTGAAGTTTTAATATTTTAACATTTATTTGATTGGTTAGTATAAATAATTCAAGCGGTATAAATAATCTAATAAATAAATTCAAAAATGAATATGATATAAACACAGTTTATGAATTTTGGTTAGGAACATAGTTTATAAATTGTATTCACGAATTGTGTTCACGAATATTAATAAATCGAACACATACGTGTTCAAACTTATTCATTTAATTTATCAAACTGTTCAAACTTATTCATTTAATTGACTTAATATCTATTGAACAAACATAAACAAACTCTTACCAAGTCGAACACTAAGTTTATTTATAAATACTTGATTCATTTACAATCCTTGTTTTTTAGTTAAGTATATGTTTGGATTTGATTACCACATAATTTGGATCCTCCTTATATTCTCACCAAGACATAAAGATTTAAAACTTTTAAATTTTAAGTTCCTAAGTAGTTTATCTCACAGGCATTTTTCAGTGCCTATCTAGCTATGACTCTGTCAACTATTTCTTTCTCTAGAATGTTTCATTTGGGTTTAATAGCTTTTCCTTTATTTGATGGCTTGAGATTCAGTTTCACTTGCTGCAATTGTGCAACATGCACTTGCGTTCTTGATTTGATTTTCTTCCATTTATTTGTTTCTGAAATGTTTCAGGTCTTTCACTGAAGTCACAGGACTTAACCGCTTTGTTTCTAGCTGTTAGACTGTATTGCAGCTTGGTCATGGAATACGATATACACACATTGTTAGATACTGCCACACTTGCTAGTACTCTTTGGGTTGTATACATGATTCGGTTTAAACTAAAGTCGAGCTACATGGAAGATAAGGACAACTTTCCAATATATTATGTGGTAAGATACTTCAAAAATTTCTAGAGTCCTCTTTTACGAATTAGTTTTATTAGTTCATAATCATCACCAAATAACTAACAAATTGATGAATCAGTTTATCATTCAGTTGCTTTTTTGATATGAACTCTCTTCTTTCTTGATATTCTTTAGGGTTACAATCATCTTATATATCTATGATATTTTACCCATTCATGCTATTATACTTGATCCTTGAGATCAAATAACATCAATAGTTTCTGTAATATATAAGGGGCTTGCAATGATACACTAATCACTGAGGATCTGCATAGGGATGGTTTCAGGCTTTTGAAGGACATCAATTCTTGTTTGCTATGAGGAGAAAAATCTTCTGACTTGAAAGATTTCTATGATTGATTGATTGATTTATATATGATTCTAGGTGGTGCCTTGTGCTTTGTTAGCCCTTGCAGTCCATCCTTCTACCTCACATAATATAGTCAATAGGATTTCTTGGGCATTTTGTGTTTATTTGGAAGCTGTTTCAGTATTGCCTCAGCTGCGTTCGATGCAGAATACTAAGGTACAATTGTACAACTTGATGTCTGAGAATCTTGTGACTGAATTTTTAAAGTTAAATTTTCTTATATTATTTTTTAAATATGTCTCAGATCGTAGAGCCATTCACAGCTCACTATGTTTTTGCTCTCGGTGTTGCAAGATTTCTGAGTTGTGCTCACTGGGTCCTCCAGGTTTGTTCAATTCATATTGCATTTTCTGTTCATGATCAAAGAAGTTATGGTACATAAGCATCAAGGAAAAACTCTTAGGCCGCGTTTGATGTGGATGCGATATTTTCTATTTTCATTTTATGAGAAAATGAAAAAATGTGGAAAATATTATTTGATTTGTGTTTTCCACTTTTGTTTTCTAAAAAATAAGAGAACATTTTCTGAAAAAATTAGAAAACATAGAAAAGTCATTTTCTAAAAAATGAAAAATGCGGTGAAAACCACAACCTTAGTTTCTAAGTCCGTTAGATGACATAATTAATGAAGTTTGAATTTTGTTTTCTCTTCTGCTCTTTTCCCTTGAAAGAAGATTGATTAAGTTTCTTATAGCCTAATACTAATTGTACTTGAACTCCACGGGGGACAGTTAACTTAATTATGTTTTTGTTTCCTATGAATGTATTAAAATTCCTGGTTAACTATTCGATCAAAGTCTTTTTGTTATATAATCATAAAAACAAATAGAAATGGAAGGTTATGATACTCACAGCAATAACAATCAAATTTTATCCTACTAAGTGGAGTTGAATATATAGATCATTTTATATCATTGAATTATATTTCCTACTATATCATCATCTATACTTAAATAAATTTTATTTTGTTTTATTATTGCTATTTTTTTTTTAATTTTTCTTTTCCTCTTTTGATGTGCGTATTTGTTATAGTTTCACATTGCCTAACTCTAAGTAGATATCTGTACCATTTTAAATGTGTCTCTCTGAATTTTTTCTCAATAGATATAATTTTAATTTTCTCTTTAATGCTATTATTTCTTATTCTATTCATCCTCTTGTGTCCACACATCTATCTTAATATTCTTATCTCTGCAACTCTCATTTTCTATTAATATGTTTGAATCATAACTCAACATTCAATATCATATAACATAACAAATCTAATCATCATTTTGTAAAATTTTCTTTTAAATTTTAAAAATATTTTACGATCACATAAAATATCAATACTCTCTTTTATTTATGCTATCAGACTCATTAACTGCCACCCATCACCAGACTATTAGACGTGCACCACCATTGCCTCTCAAATTGGGCGGAGGAAAGGTTGAAGAAGAGTAAAGATCGAAAATTTTCAGTCCCCCCCCCCCCAAGTAAACAACTTTTTATTACTTCTTTTTCTTCCCCTATCTCCCCCTCTTTACTTTCCTCTCTTTCCAATCAAATAAACCGTCTGCTTTCATTTAAAAGCTAAAAGGGCATTTGGTTCGTAGAAAAATTTTTATTTTTTATTTTTATTTTTTGAGAAAATAAAAAAATACAGAAAATGACATTTGATTGACATTTTTTATTTTCGTTTTCCAGAAATAAAGGAGCGTTTTCTAAAAAATTGAAAAATACAAAAAAATCATTTTTGGTTTTCATTTTAGTTTTTCAAAAAATAAAAGAGCATTTTTTGGAAAATTGAAAAACACAAAAAAATCGTTTTCTATTTTCTGGAAATGAAAAAATAAAAAAAATTTCTACGAATCAAACGCTCCCTAAGAATCATTCTTGCTTAAGCAAACCTACGGTGTGGTCAACTTTTGATTTTTTTTATTGAAAGCGGATTCGATCTGACTGCAACAGTGTCCTATCAAATGTAACACAAATCAAAAGGCGTCGGTATTCTGACGACGCCCCTCCAATGCTTAAATCAGATTAGAGAAAATGAAAGTGAAATGTATTTGGTAATGGAAAAAAAACTCTCTTTTTTACCTCAATTGACCCTTATATAGGAGCTCAACTTTATCTCCCCAACTAGAGCTATCCGCTAGCAATACCTCTTGACGGATTTTTTGGAGACAATCGTTATAAGAAATCTCCATCTGACATGTCATGTGTTCTGGAGTTATCATTGGGTGATGCTGTTAGGAGATCGGATGTTACAGTTGTTGAGAAAAATATTATTTATGGTCTCTGAATTTTCGACTTATGGTCTCGCCTTTCTAATTCTCGACTCCTGAATTTTTAACTTTGAAACTCTCGACTTCCCATGCTCTTGACTTCTAAATTCTCCCCTTCTGAGCTCTCGACCTCCCATGCTCCAGACTCTCGAGTTCTCCCCTTCTAAGCTACCGACCTCTTATGCTCCCGACTTCCGAGTACCCGAAGCTCTAAGTACTTAAGCTTCCGAGTATCTGAGCTCCTCCTAGATCCCACATATCTCATTTCTTTCCTCCACTATCCCAATTCTCCAAGTCCACGAGTATCTAGTCGAGGATCCATTTCCAACCGTATAACTATACTACTATATTTGACTGCTATAGCTTTGCATATGTGAAATTTTGCTGGTTTTTTTTTTTTTTGAAATTCAACCCCTTGATTTGAAACGGGAGGAGCATAATCTTGTCACTCCAATCCCAGACGAGGATCTATCTCACATCTAATGTGGTGTGACACCTCGTAGTGAATGACGAAAAAACTATAATATAATATAGATGAAGGGAATTCTCCCAAATTCAGAGTTGAGAGGGACTGAATGCTTAGTTGATGAATAGCAAGTAGATGGTTGACAACTAAATCATTCGAAGAGAAATAAAAAACATCTATATCATCACTTATTTTTCCATCAGTGCCACTGTATCAGTTCTGAAATGATTTGGCAGGTTCTTGATACCCGAGGACGCTTATTGACTGCTTTGGGTTATGGTTTATGGCCGCCAATGGTCCTCCTCTCTGAGATCGTGCAAACTTTCATCCTCGCCGACTTCTGCTACTACTACGTGAAGAGGTACTTCATTGCAACCTAATTCAATCCATATATGCAATTTAGTTTCAGTTTCTGAACCATCCTTTTCATTCCTACCTATACCTGTAGTATCTTTACAACCTACCTAATTCAATCCATATATGCAATTTAGTTTCGGTTTCTGAATCATCTTTTTCATGCCTACTATCTGCAGTATCTTTGCAACCTACCTAATTCAATCCATATATGCAATTTAGTTTCGGTTTCTGAATCATCCTTTTCATGCCTACGACCTGCAATATCTTTGCAACCTACCTAATTCAATCCGTATATGCAATTTAGTTTCAGTTTCTGAATCATCCTTTTCATGCTTACTACCTGCAGTATCTTTGCAACCTAATTCAATCCAGATATGCAATTTAGTTTGATTTTACGAATCATCCTTTCATGCCAACTACCGCAGATCTTTGCAATCTAATTCAATCCATATATGCAATTTAGTTTCGGTTTCTAAATCATCCTTTTCATTCCTACTACTTGCTGTATCATTGCAACCTACCTAATTCAATTCATATATGCAATTTAGTTTCGGTTTCTGAATCATCCTTTTCATGCCTACTACCAGCAGTATCTTTGCAATCTAATTCAATCGATATATGCAATTTAGTTTGATTTCAATCATCCTTTTCATTCCTACTACCTACGGTATCTTTGAAACCTACCTAATTCAATCCGGATATGCAATTTAGTTTTGGTTTACGAATCATCCTTTTCATTCCTACTATCTGCGATATCTTTGCAACCTACCTAATTCAATCCTTATATGCAATTTAGTTTCTGTTTCTGAATCATCCTTTTCATGCCTACGACCTGCAATATCTTTGCAACCTACCTAATTCAATCCGTATATGCAATTTAGTTTGGTTTACGAATCATCCTTTTCATGCTTACTACTGCGGTATCTTTGCAACCTAATTCAATCCGGATATGCAATTTAGTTTGGTTTACGAATCATCCTTTTCATGCCAACTTCTGCGGTATCTTTGCAATCTAATTCAATCCATATATGCAATTTAGTTTGGTTTCTAAATCATCCTTTTCATTCCTACTACTTGTCAGTATCATTGCAACCTACCTAATTCAATTCATATATGCAATTTAGTTTGGTTTCAATCATCCTTTTCATGCCTACTACGGTATCTTTGCAATCTAATTCAATCGATATATGCAATTTAGTTTGATTTGAATCATCCTTTTCATTCCTACTACCTACAGTATCTTTGAAACCTACCTAATTCAATCCAGATATGCAATTTAGTTTTGGTTTCTGAATCATCCTTTTCATTCCTACTATCTGCAGTATCTTTGCAACCTACCTAATTCAATCCATATATGCAATTTAGTTTCGGTTTCTGAATCATCCTTTTCATGCCTACGACCTGCAATATCTTTGCAACCTACCTAATTGATCCGTATATGCAATTTAGTTTGATTTACGAATCATCCTTTTCATGCTTACTACTGCGGTATCTTTGCAACCTAATTCAATCCGGATATGCAATTTAGTTTCGGTTTCTGAATCATCCTTTTCATGCCAACTACCTGCAGTATCTTTGCAATCTAATTCAATCCATATATGCAATTTAGTTTCGGTTTCTAAATCATCCTTTTCATTCCTACTACTTGCTGTATCATTGCAACCTACCTAATTCAATTCATATATGCAATTTAGTTTCGGTTTCTGAATCATCCTTTTCATGCCTACTACCAGCAGTATCTTTGCAATCTAATTCAATCGATATATGCAATTTAGTTTCAGTTTCTGAATCATCCTTTTCATTCCTACTACCTACAGTATCTTTGAAACCTACCTAATTCAATCCAGATATGCAATTTAGTTTTGGTTTCTGAATCATCCTTTTCATTCCTACTATCTGCAGTATCTTTGCAACCTACCTAATTCAATCCATATATGCAATTTAGTTTCGGTTTCTGAATCATCCTTTTCATGCCTACGACCTGCAATATCTTTGCAACCTACCTAATTCAATCCGTATATGCAATTTAGTTTCAGTTTCTGAATCATCCTTTTCATGCTTACTACCTGCAGTATCTTTGCAACCTAATTCAATCCAGATATGCAATTTAGTTTCGGTTTCTGAATCATCCTTTTCATGCCAACTACCTGCAGTATCTTTGCAATCTAATTCAATCCATATATGCAATTTAGTTTCGGTTTCTAAATCATCCTTTTCATTCCTACTACTTGCTGTATCATTGCAACCTACCTAATTCAATTCATATATGCAATTTAGTTTCGGTTTCTGAATCATCCTTTTCATGCCTACTACCAGCAGTATCTTTGCAATCTAATTCAATCGATATATGCAATTTAGTTTCAGTTTCTGAATCATCCTTTTCATTCCTACTACCTACAGTATCTTTGAAACCTACCTAATTCAATCCAGATATGCAATTTAGTTTTGGTTTCTGAATCATCCTTTTCATTCCTACTATCTGCAGTATCTTTGCAACCTACCTAATTCAATCCATATATGCAATTTAGTTTCGGTTTCTGAATCATCCTTTTCATGCCTACGACCTGCAATATCTTTGCAACCTACCTAATTCAATCCGTATATGCAATTTAGTTTCAGTTTCTGAATCATCCTTTTCATGCTTACTACCTGCAGTATCTTTGCAACCTAATTCAATCCAGATATGCAATTTAGTTTCGGTTTCTGAATCATCCTTTTCATGCCAACTACCTGCAGTATCTTTGCAATCTAATTCAATCCATATATGCAATTTAGTTTCGGTTTCTAAATCATCCTTTTCATTCCTACTACTTGCTGTATCATTGCAACCTACCTAATTCAATTCATATATGCAATTTAGTTTCGGTTTCTGAATCATCCTTTTCATGCCTACTACCAGCAGTATCTTTGCAATCTAATTCAATCGATATATGCAATTTAGTTTCAGTTTCTGAATCATCCTTTTCATTCCTACTACCTACAGTATCTTTGAAACCTACCTAATTCAATCCAGATATGCAATTTAGTTTTGGTTTCTGAATCATCCTTTTCATTCCTACTATCTGCAGTATCTTTGCAACCTACCTAATTCAATTCATATATGCAATTTAGTTTCGGTTTCTGAATCATCCTTTTCATCCCTACTGCCTGCAGGATCTTTGCAATCTAATTCAATCGATATATGTAATTTAATTTCAGTTTCTGAATCATCCTTTTCATTCCTACTACCTGCAGTATCTTTGGTGGTCAGCTGGTGCTCCGACTTCCATCTGGTGTTGTGTGATACATACGATATTCCAGTTGGAAGTAACTTATCATCTTAAATTTCATTTTTCTTTGTGCATCTTGCTGTTGCTGACATTTCTTGTAAGTTATGAAGCACATATAGTTCAATGTTTACCCAGATTAAATCGAACTTGTTGAAGTTGTAGCTGAAGCTAGATCCGTCATTTTGGATTGGTCCGTCCCGTCAAATAATTTAAATGGTATCAACTTATCATTTGATGGACCCAAACGGATCAACTTGCACGAGTTGTAGGTCAAGATTGGTCAAGATTAAGTGAATTTAATTTAATTAACAAAAAGTGATGCCTTTAGTTTGAACTCTTCATTTTTCCAAATGAAAATAATTTGGCTACGTGCAAATGACACTTCAAAATAATATTTTTAGAGAAAATGATAGAGTAAATTTAAAGAGTTTTTTTTTTTTTATAACTCATGGACTAACCCCACCTAATCCACAATTTGTTTTGGATTGAATTGAGAATTTTTCAACTTGTCGGAGGGACTGATTGATTTGTCTCTCATTAAATATTGAATTTATGATAGATTGATCCGGCCCATCGTGGATCTATCCGTTTAAGCTGCGATTCTAATCAATAAACATATTGTAATTAAATTTCAGAAGATGTTTCTTTGGTCGATTGTTTTAATTATCTGTCTGGCTACTTATCGTTGAATCCAGTTTCTGCCTTTAAAATTTTCAAATAGAATTAAATTTCACTGTTCGTCAAAAGAAGAAATTATCTTAGAGCAATCGATATGATAAAACAGAAATTATAGGAACATTTGAGATAAGATTAATATATTTTATTATTAAAACAGTTTAAACTTCTAAAATTTTAAACTTATCAATATCTTCAAAATACCAAAGACCTACGACCTATACGTTATATTATTACTTAACTTCTTGAATGACTCGATATTAAAGTGATAAGATATTAAAATAATAATAGTAATAATAATAAAGCTTTTATTTTATTGAGTGAGATTGGCATGACCCTTATTTATTAATTTTTTTTAATATATTATTATTTATATTTAAATAAATTTTATTATATTATATTATTATTTATCGAATTTGTTTAATTTTTTTCTCTTTCCGAGTGAATTTTTTATGGACATTTATTAGTACATATTAAATTTTATTTTATTTTATTCTATACTCCTCGTATATTCGTACATCAAATTTAGTATTTTTATTTATACTATCTTCATCTTTTATTCATATATTTAATTCACTTGGCTTCCTCTTTTCAATAAACCTAAATCTTAATCCCACGGAGATGACATGTTGACTGAGATAATTTAATAATTGGAAAATAAATACGATCAATTTCCAAAAAAATATTCAAAATCCCTCTCTAAACTCAAATGATCTTGCACTGTTTTTGATCAACACATCAAGGCCGAAAATCCCCTATAATTTACCTCTCTCACAATGATCATGGAAGAGATCGATGAAACCGCTAAATTGACGGGTCCAACCTTTTACAGAATAAACCTAAATCCTAAAACCCTAACTCACTCATTATGACCCCAATTGTCTTGCTGGGTCCAAAAATCTAATGCCTGATCTATTCTGTACCGAAGACAAAGAAACAGCAAACCATATTCACTCAATGCATAGAACAAAGTTTAAAATAAATAGTCAAAAATAGTTTCGATTAGTTAACAATCATCAAACAGGAAATATCCATAAACTGAGTTTTACCGGAGAAAAGAAATCGATAAGAGTTGGGGCAGATGCCATTGTCACACTCCTCCAGGGGGGGAGTGACTGATCACTCTCTTTAGTCATTATGCCAAGTCATGAAGGTAATCCACCAGCTCGCCGAAATCATTAGCAAAACCAAACCAAAATAAGGAACATGATAGAAGCAACTTAGCTACCTCATGGTTTCATTATTTGTATTTTGGAAATCTTAAAATTGTCTTTTCTGTGCTTTACTCCGGCGGTGCGAACCATCTACCACCTTCCGAGGAACTCGGTCTCAGGACTAATTGACTTCTCGAAGCATCCCGTCACATATGGTTTGGCAAGCAGCATCATCCTCCAAGCCAAGATTTTGGACAAGAGTATCGAGAGAACCATCATCATCCGACACGACCCCTGGAACAATGCCGTATCGTTTTGGTATCGAAGGGAGAATCCAGTTCATCCAATCCTTGCGCCGTCTTATTTTGTCACCCTGAGCGAGAAGATGACCAGAAAGAGATTCAGTGTTTAACTCTCTTGTAAAAATTCATTCAATTTGATGATCATTCATCAGGTGAAACCTTTTACAAATGAAAAGAAAACTAATTCATAACTGCAAACTATTTTCGGTATTCGTTGTTGCTTAATGTAAGCTACGAAGTTAAAAGCCAGTGCACAGAACACAATTTACTACCTGCACTTCCAAAACTGTTGAATCTCGGAGGGCATCCAGTATAAATGAGATGTCATTGGTTAGTTTCTTAACCTGCATACAATGAAAGAATTATTAAAAAAAAAAAAATCTCCACGATTAGAAATCGAATGCTAAGCTTCTGAAAAAAGTTTGGCTAAGACAAAACAAAGAGAATCAGTGCGATCAAACATTAGCAAGGCCTGATCTACCATATTAATGCATAGCTGACTCAGTCCTCCATTCAATAGAGCACACTACTATGCTGACTATCCTCGTTATCGAGTAAAGTATACAGTTATTTCTGAGATAAAAAGATGCACCTACATAGAGAAGAATGGAATATGTTCTATGCGGCGATAGCTGCGTCGTCATAACAGTTGATATGTCGAAAATGTTCGTATAATAGACCTGAAATCTAGAAATTGCTGCAAGGGAAAAATAGGAAGATCCAATGGTACATATGCATGACTAGTTCTGATACCCTACGTGACTCGTTCTAAGCCGTCCAATCTGCAATTTATACAGTAATGAAGAATGCATAATATTTTCATCAAGCGTACTATAATCTATTCCTGAACCCGTCGGGATTGGCGACGCCGCCACCACCAACAGTAAGCCTGCAGTTGCACACGATTGGGCGGGAATTCGACGGCCACGACATTGCGGCCGATCGTGGCCACAATCGGGCTGGATTCCAACCAGATCGCAACCGAAATCCAACCGAAAGTGCGATGGAGAGTTACGGTGCATTCTCAGTCGCGCACGGCGCATCACCCAACATATCAAACTCGTATGCATGACTACCCGATATGGTTAGAATCTATGCGTATGTCAAGAATCAAAATCATGTCCCTGAAAAACCTTGACATATGAAAATGAGATGTACAGATCGAATGAATGTACCAACTATCATGTGAAAATGAAACTAACTAAAATGATTTGTTTTTACTGCAGAATCCATTTTGCTGCATCTTTGTGACATAAAAATCTGTTATTGCAATGCCTCTGAAAGAGTAGTTTTCCGAGTTTTAAAATTCATCTCCTGCCTAAGTACTTGATTCTCTGCATAGAACTGTAAAACTAGCCAAATTAATATAAGAAACACTACCATTAATTAGCTGGAAACCTATAGATGCAACAAACAACAAAGGAGTTTCCAATTAAATGCAGCACTAAAGAACTAAAACATTATCATATTTCAAGTTTGCAATAAGAATTTATTCATGCTTAAAAACAAGGTTCTGTAGTGGTCGGCACAGATGAAACATATTTTTGCGCCCAGCAACAGCGCATGGTACAGATTGAGACGTGGAGTTGCGACATATAAGCTAGGATGATTTCCTAAAGGCGAGGCTTCTTCCATCAAATGAGGCATAAGCAAGGGTAATGCAAACCATGAGAATTTTCATACTTCATCTTTCCAGTTCATTGGGAACGATATGCAACTCAGACATATCAATTTCCTCTAACTGATTGGTACCGCCAGCACATGTCATCCAACGTGGCATCAGCATTGTTAGTGCATATAAGATCCACATATCTCCACAATGGTATGATATTGTCCACTTTGGGCCCAAGCCCTCATGGTTTTGTTTTTGGGCTTTACCCAAAAGGCCTCAAACCAATGGAGATATCTTTTTTCTTATAAGCACATGATCTTTTCCATGTCTTACCAATGTGGGACTTTGATTGTATTCCCCATACTCCCAACAATCCCCCCCTCAAACGAAGGACCACATTGGGCCCCCCTCAAGCCTATCCCTCCTCGAAGGATTTTCTCTGCTTGATGTCCAATCTTCAACCCACCAGGACTTCCTGCCAGTTGTTCGGTCCCCCCGACCCAACTAGACTTCCTTCCTGATGTCTGGTTCTCTTGATCCGGACGTGGGAGCTCAACTTCCTTCGTTCGAGGTTCATGGCTTGACATGGACCATGGCTCTGATACCAATTGTTAGTGCTTATAAGCTCCACATATCTCCACAATGGTATGATATTGTCCACTTTGGACCCAAGCCCTCATGGTTTTGTTTTTGGGCTTTACCCAAAAGGCCTCAAACCAATGAAGATATCTTTTTTCTTATAAGCACATGATCTTTTCCATGTCTTACCAATGTGGGACTTTGATTGTATTCCCCATACTCCCAACAAGCATGGTGCACCATCTCGGAAAAGTAGTTATAACAGAACTACGCCAACTTTAACTACTTGAGAAATAGTGATGCAAGACTCATAAGAACCTTTAGACTTCAATGAAATATGATTCAATTACATTACCACAATAGACCTATTTCAGACAAATATATAAAAAAAAATGGTAAAATGCTGCAGTTAATTCCATAGTAATGTTCCAGTTTCACCATATTCCAAATCGAGTTGTTCCAACCAAGATTAATATGACACTTGTTTGGAATTCATTGATTTACGATCATGCATGATTTTTCTATTTTAGTAATGATCAATAAAAAATAGGGTACACTTAAGAGAGCTATGAACAAGTAATTCACAGAAATTTCCTAATCACAGCTTGGCATTCAAACTAGCCACTGTGAAAACTTTAACAGTTCAAAAATCAGAAACACAGACCACCGATTTGCTTAAGGATCTCTAATGACTGTAGGTCATGTGTGCGCGTCTTCATTGGTGGTAGCAGGGCTGTGATGAGGGCACAGGAAAAAAGATAGGGCGTGGGCGTGTAGAATTAGACTTGGTATGGATGGATGGGATAACTTTCGAGCCACATGGTTATATTAGATCATCTTCACTCTCCACCCCCATGCTTTTTAGTATTACACCACAGACCAAAGATAAAGAGCTACCGACTAGAATATGTCTGGCTCTTGAGAATTTAAGGGAGATGTTGGTAAGAAGAGAACACATCATGTCTCAGGATGACAATTTATCATACATTGATCATGACCCACCCCGCCTGAATAAATAAATGGGGCAGGGATAGGTGATTATGTGGGATGGGGCAAGCCCAGGATTGGATTTTTATATCCCACCTCACCAGGTATAAAATATAGTTTATAATATATAAAGTTTGTGATAATGATATATATTTTATTTTATATTTGTTGCCCCACCCAAACTTGATCGCGAGGCATGGATGGAGAATAAGAATTTTACCCATAGTCTGCCCACTTCATTGTCATCCCTCGCCCATCAAAAGTAGAAGGCCGAGATTGGTATCCTATGATTTTGGTACATTTAGTTCTCCAGAAATGATAGCATAGTATGATAATGTCGTATCTTATACCTATAACTTGATTGATCATTTTTCAAATCAATAATCTTCTAAACTGTCCAGATTATGGTATATGGTTCTCTGTATTTTACCATTCCATCCCCAATGAAATAAAGATAAGAAAATGAAATATCTACCCTCTATACTCAAAATCAAAAGCACGAGTTAGAAGATCAAGAGAGAATGCAAGAGCTTTAGCAAGAGTAAAAAGAATTGAAACTGAAAATTATTAGTATGGAGAATTTTTTATAGAACAGAATGAAAAATGTTAAAGCGCCGGCATTCTTGGATCTCCAGGCCCCTCCAGATTTTAGATTCATAATCAAGGGAAAGATGAAATCACCAATGTCGGTCTCAAGTGGAAATGAACAAAAATTGATGGTTGCATTAGACCTTGACAGCCAGCATTATTATTGTCTAATCTATGATAATGAATCTTAACTGTATTGTTACAAGGATAGGTCATTGCCCGTGAGGATGGATATTACTTTTGATATAGACAGCGTTGGATAAAAGAATAAGACCCAGATACTAAGTTCCAAATAGTTGGAGCAAACACAGGTTGATCGATGATGACCCAAAAGGAATGTTAAGCTAGTTGTAATTGAGCAATTGTTAACAATTAAGGAAGACAAGGCCTACAAGGAAGACAACGACAGCCTTATGATGATCAAGGCAAAAAAATAAATTTGCAGATGTATAGTTATTAACAGTGAAGACAAAGTCCACAAGATTATACACTTCTAAGTAAAAAATGGAAGATTTATTGAGTTGAGTTTGTCGGTTTCAAAACATAGGTTTATTCAATTGTATGTTGAAAATTAACCTTATTGGAAAAGCCCAACTTTGTCATACTAACAATTCTACCCTCTCTAATCGAATTTGAAAATTTTGGTCAATCCAAAATGGAGTTGTAGTTTATACTTCCCAGCACTTTCTACCACACATAAGATCAAAATCAAAAGGTTACATTAGATAGTATTCACTCCCCTCCCAGGAAGACAAGGCCTACAAGGAAGACAACGACAGCCTTATGATGATCAAGGCAAAAAAATAAATTTGCAGATGTATAGTTATTAACAGTGAAGACAAAGTCCACAAGATTATACACTTCTAAGTAAAAAATGGAAGATTTATTGAGTTGAGTTTGTCGGTTTCAAAACATAGGTTTATTCAATTGTATGTTGAAAATTAACCTTATTGGAAAAGCCCAACTTTGTCATACTAACAATTCTACCCTCTCTAATCGAATTTGAAAATTTTGGTCAATCCAAAATGGAGTTGTAGTTTATACTTCCCAGCACTTTCTACCACACATAAGATCAAAATCAAAAGGTTACATTAGATAGTATTCACTCCCCTCCCTAGTGTTTTCCATTATTACACATCAAACTATAGGGAATGGGCTACTTAGCTAAAAGATGTCTAGAACTTGAAAATTAAAGAGCAATGTTAATGGTAAGAAGAGAACATGATACATTGAAAGTATAATTCCAATATTGCTATCGTATGATCTTGGCACATTTGGTTCTCCCCAGTGTATCTTATAACTGTAACTTGATTCCTCACTTTGCAAATCACTAATTCGATAGTATGTCTTGATTAAGGTATACAGTTGTCTGCATTTTACCATTTAATTATCAATGAATCCCAAACAGGGAAACTCTCCTCTTTGATAAAAGAAAGATAAAAGAATGAGAAATAGAACCTATGTTCCCAAAAATAAAAGTACAATCAGAAGATTCAGAGAGAATACAAGATGTTTTAGCATGGGTAAAAAGACTTGAAATTGGGAAATATTGATATGGAGATTTTTGACATAA
The DNA here is from genome assembly GCA_025175895.1 of Wurfbainia villosa. Classification (NCBI taxonomy): domain Eukaryota; kingdom Viridiplantae; phylum Streptophyta; class Magnoliopsida; order Zingiberales; family Zingiberaceae; genus Wurfbainia; species Wurfbainia villosa. The sequence continues at coordinate 6,577,316 of JAKLTH010000238.1, forward strand.
TTAAATGAGAAACATGAGGCAAAGACATGATTCGATCTCAAAGCCCTCCAGATTTAAGATTCATAATCAAGGGAAAGATAAAATCACCAATGTTGGTCTCAAGCTCAAATAAAAAAAGGTTGATGGTTGCATTGCACCTTGACAGCTAACATTAAAAGTGTCTAAATCTATGAGCATTGATCATAATTTTATTTGTTGCAAGGATAGACTGTCACCTGCAAGCGATACAAGGAGCCTTCACCACCCTGGTATAATTGATTTGGATATTACTATTGAATATGCATACGAGTTTGATAAAAGGATAAAACCTGGGGACCTAATTCCTATCAGTTGGAACTGACACAGCTTGATAGACAATGATGATCAAAGGGGAAAGTTAAACTACTTGCAACTGAGTATTGTTAACAATTAAGGAAGACAAATCCTACAAGGAAGACATCCACAGCTTCATAATGATCGAGGTAAAAGATAAACTTATTGCAGATGAATAATTATTAACAGTTAAGGAAGACAAAGGATACAAGGTTATACACTGAAATAAAAAAGGAAGACGCATCCAGTTGAGTTTGTTGGTTTCAGATGATCACCAGTGCAATCAATTGTATGTTGAAACTAACCTTGAGATTGGAAAAACAAAAACTCAACTTTGTTATACTACCATTTCTACCCTCTCTAATCTGATTTGGAAATTTGGGTCAATCCAAAATGAAATTATAATGTATATTCCACAACATCATGAGGGTTAGATCAATAAAAAAATGGATAAAGACAAATACAATAGCTGTGTGAACGACGAAGCTGCTGAAGCTTATAGCCCATAAGGCTAAGATTCAGGAGAAATGCTAACTAATAAGAAAGCACAACAGAAAGAATTTGAGATTCACCGCACCAACCATAACCAAAAATCATTCCGACATTTCTTGCAAAACCTCATACTAGTTAATATGTGAATCGGGTTTGAACCTTAGATGCCAGTTCTGTTTCAACAATGCAATGTGCCATTGTGAGGGATAAAAGATCATATAACTACGTAAAGAAGTCCATGAAAATAAATATAGGATAGTATCAGGATAAGCCAATAACAGTAAAACCTAACTTCCATCAAATAGAGTCATAAAATTATAACACAAACATAATTAAAGATAAACATACATACTACACAAAGAAAAATTACAGAGAAAAGCAGAAACAATTTATATGGCATGTTAACCTGGATTAGATCACAATTATTCTGAAGCATGTTGTACTGAGCTAAGTGAGCAAGCAAGAACAAGATAAAAAAAAAGAGAGTTACTCACTCGATTAAAGCCTGCTATCAAGGAGAGAGGGACCCATCCCTGGTTATCCATGTTAGTTTTCAGAAAAACATCTTTGCATAAATTTTCAGTACTGCACAAGCAACACAGGCATATGGAATGAACAACTAAAAGGAAATTTTATTGGACTTATATGACATGTTTGAAGCTTTAGGAATAACACAATCACCTGAAATAGTACTCGATTTGTTTTACTATCATAAGTCGCAAGTTATCCACCGGCCTGACTACTATAGACGGTGCTTGATGACGGACAAAAGGGGCATTTCTCACCTTCTCGGGCAGTGGAGGTGGTGGGAAAAAATACACAGGAGCTTCTGAAAAGAATGCACCAAGGATCAAAATCTAGAGAACCTATGTGGTCCACTGGAAGTCATAATATTTGTCCATAAATGTTACTTACCCGGGTAGGCCATGGGACCTACAAGAGGGCGAACCTGCACTGGCATGCTAAAAAATGGTGCCACAGCAGGTTGAGGTGTCCGAATGAAATGCCTGAAGTAACCACGCGGTGGAGGTAGTGGCACATTTGCATGTGGGGGTAAATTCCTTTCATATCCTCCCAATTTGTGATCCTGTCGTTTCCCATAGCCTCCCTGATGGGAAACCCAACCGCCATTTTGTGTCCTCCTGATTCCATTATACCTATCATAGTGATCAGTAGTGCTACGATTCAGCTGTGGAATGCTGCCGCCCAGACTCCTATCCCAGTTGTTTTTCCCCTTAGGGGGGTCCTTGGTAGAAGAGTCTGAAACTACATCGAAACCAATTTTATTCCTCTGCGACAAAGGAGCCAGTTGAGGTGCCTCGGATGTAACAATGGCCGGCACACCAGTGCTGCTGACACAATCACCCATGTTCACCGAATTAAGTTTCGCATCAGGTTTCAGCAAGCTTGGGCTAGAACTAGTATCAAGGAGGGGAAAATATGGTACTGGCTGAGATGCCGTCATAACAGAACCCTAAAATCACACGCAGATACAAATAAAACGACACGCAGAAATAAATCAAGGTGGCATGTTTTACGTAATAGAATAAACAAAAATCCGAAGTTTTCAAAAAGCTTACTAAGGGCGCAGAGATCAATTGATCCTGGGGCGTCTTGTTGGTGTCCGACAGCGAAGATTTGAAGATCCCTTTAGCGGACTGGGATAGAGCAGGCCAGGAATCGTCACTGATCACGCTTGCACCGTTACTTGCCCCATTCATCTGAACATTCCAGGCCGGCTTCTTCACGGTCAAATTTGCACCGCAAGCGCGATCTTCGCCCTCTTGCAGCTGCGGCGGCGGCGGAGGCGGAGCTGCGAACTGGAGGGAGGCCGGGGACGACGAGGAGTCGATGGGAGACATAACTGAGTCACTCAGGGTTGTGCCGCCGCTGCGGGAATCGGGGATCTCCAAGAATAGGAGAGTGGAAAAATTGAATCTACAAAGAATAGAAGATCTACGATTCAAAAAATTGGTCAAAATGCGGAAATTTCCAAAGATTTGGAGATGTTGGACGAGAGAGGAAGCGGCGGAAAGAACTCCGCCGCGTGCGCCCTTCCCTGCCCTTCTCCTCCCCTCGTTTAGGGCAAACTTGGAGAAAATTCGCATCGGACCTTATTTAAAGGTAACCTCTTTTCTGTTTTGGCCCTTTTTCTATTGAAATTTCTCCGATGTTTTTTTTACTTTAAACACCAACTATTTCATTTATCCTAATTTGACGCTTATAGTACATAGTGTGCTAAATTATGAGTGTTTAAACGTTCAGTTAGATCAATTTTTTTAATTTATTCAGTTCAATTTAAGTTTTGAATCGAAGATAATTGATTAAATCGAATTACAATACATCAGTCGATTGTTATACTATATTAATTAACTAATTTGTATTTATCAATTGATTGATCATTTCGAATCGCAATGATTTCTCCTGCGACTCTAGCCTAGCAGTAGATTGCTAAAGTAGGATAGTCTATCGAAAACCCAAACCAAATTTTAAAATTATGATTTATGAATTTGTTCAATCGAAAAAATTAATTAATTATTTCATTTTTCAATTTAATTAATGGATTTTTTATTAATTCGATTTTTATTATTTATTAAAAAAAATCAATTTATTTGATTTGATTTAATCGGTTCGAATTGCTTATTTGATTTAAGCTATCCCTTTTATTACTATTTCCATTCACTATTTTTTTTATTATTTTTATTTAAAATATCACACATGGATTTTGAAGATTTATATATTTCAATAAAATTTAAATAATTTACTATAAAATATAAATGTAAAGAAGATAATAAACTAAGTTTTGAATCTATTGAACATAATATTTAAATCTATCTAAATTGTACTTTAAATTTACATCGACGGATTAGGGAAAATTTATTTACGTTCAGAATTAGTCAAATTAGATTAATTCCATTTCGCCCTTATCTACTAAGATTTTCGATTTCTCAAATTTTGTCCACGATATTTTTCATCGTCGATTCGTAGTGATATTGAAGAGAAATAAATTATGAAGATTATACCTTTTGATTCAATAGCTAAAAAAAATAGAAAATTTTCTGAGTCTAAATAAAAATTCTAGAGAGGATAAAATTTTCACACTGAATCTTATCCATCTATATTGCTTTAGCCACCGGATTATCCTGAAAGGATAAAATTTTCTCTAGCTTATTCGTAGATTTAGTATCAATTCAAAAGGTTAAAATATCTTCAAATCTATATTTATTTTGAATTCTTTGAAGGTTTTTTTTTTTCCTTTAATCTCTAGGTACTTGTGTAACCATGTTAAATTTTTCTTCGTTTGGATGAAGTAGATTTTTTTTTAATAATTTAGATGTCTAAATTTCGTGTGACTAATTTTGATTTATCGGATAAATTTGAAATACAATTTATATTGATCTTGAGAATTTATTTAGATTTAATTAGGATGGTAAGTGGATCAAATATTTATAAATATTCGATCGTCGGTCGTCGACGATGACGGCCGATCGTGCCACATAGTCGCCATCGGCCGATCGCCCGATCGTGCGATTGATCATCGGCGATCGTCATCGGCCGATCGTCGGGCGCTTGTTGTCGGCCGTCATCGATGATTACCGTCGACAAGTGCTGGGAAGAAATGAGAAAAATAAAAGAAGAATATATTTATCATGATAAATATTGAGTCCGTAATATAATCATATTACATAGTTTTTCCTTTGTAATATAGATTACGAATCTTGCCTCCTCTTTTATAATTCGATTACATTACATTATATCTTTAAAATTGTGCCAAACAAATTAATCAATCTTGTAATGCAATCTTGATTACATTACAAAGTTGATTATCCCTCACCAAATATGCCTTTACTCATAAGTGTCTCTCATATGTGATATGATAAATCAATGGATAAATTTTTATAATGGATAATTATCAATTTCAAAGATGATATAAAATCTTATTTGGAATTCAAATGGTCATTTATTACTTTATCAAATATCTGTTTCTCGATAGGACTGTAAACAAACAAAGTGTTTATGAATAAGCTTAATGTTCGACTCGGTAAGAGCTCGTTTATGTTCGTTCAATATGCATCAAAGTCAATTAATAAAAAAGCTTTAACATCTTGATAAATTAAATAAACAAGTTTAAATATTTATGTGTTCGGTTATAACGTCATGAACAACGATGTATAACGATGCTCATTAACAAACGATTCTTAACATTAATGTCGATTTATGATTATACTCTTTTAAAAATTATTTTTGAATTTATTTATCAAAATTAAATTAATAAAATTTTAAATAAACAAACAAATTTAATTTAAAGTTTAATAATGTTTAAATAAGTCAAGTTTGAATAAACTTGATTAGAAGTTTGATATCCATTAAATAAGTAAAGTTCAATTTAAATTCAAGTCAAACTCAAATTAAAAAAAAAATATTTAAATTATTTTATCAAATAAATCTGAATCGTAAAATTTGACATGGCTTTACAACTCTGATTCTCGGTGTAATCGTTTCCTCGAGATTCGTTTCGCCGGATTTGAAAACGTCATCCTCGGTTTGCCTTCTCCGCCTAACTCGTCGGCGGCGTGACGGCGGTCGACATCGGCGATGGGGACGGCGGAGGACTCGAGTTCGCCCGGAGATCTGTAACAGAGGGCGGTGCGGTTCGCGAATGAAAGGGACGCGGCGGTTTGGTGGTTGCGTCCTGCGCGAGTCCAGCTTGATGGGCCCTTTCTATCTCCGTCACGGACGCCAGAGTTGAATAGATAACGAAGAAAAGTACGAACTTTGATTTCAATCAATTATCTGCTCGTCGGGTTATCTTCGATTTGCCTTTTTTTTTTCCCTTTTTTTCTTTTTGTTTTCTCTCAGGAAGAAGAAAAAAGGGACTGTGATTCGCGAGAAGTGTGGCGGGCGATGGCTCTTCATCCTTTGCGCTGCACTTTTCGCCTTCCCTTTTCTTCCTCGTCGCCCTCGTCCTCTATCTCACCGGGACCTAGGCGCTGGAGGTGCTCCGGCGACAACCAAGCTCCCGCTTCCCCCGACACCAACAAGGTTTTCTACTTTATACTCTATTTCCAAGCAGCATGGCTTCCCTAACGTTATTCCCTCGAAGTGTGTTCCTTCGCTTCTGCACTGCCAGTTGCTTTCTCGAATTTCTGTAGACTCTTCTTCTCATCTTGCTTTTTGGGGAGTTCTATTTTGCTAATCTTCGTGGAAGTAGCCATCTTGGCTATCTTTCCCTTCTCCCATCCGACACGTTATAGTCTATCCTTCCTTTCGCTCTTTCCCTTCCCACAGAAATCAAGGTCCATCTCGAAATTTTTGGCCTTTTAAGCTTCGAAGTCATCGTCCAGTTATTTTGATTGTTTGTGAATTCTTGTGCATTAGAAACTGTGCTCCAGCATTATTTAGAGTTAATTTCATCGCATGCTACCTTCTAGCTGATCGGATGCAGTCTGGCATGGAACACAAATCGCTACTACAGATGAGATAGGTAGAAGATAACTGGTCCGTCATAGGGAGAGATGTTATTTGATTGCTTTTTTGTTGCATTGCACTGAAATTGATCTGGAGTTTTGCTGTTTCATTGCCTAGATGTTAAACACAGAGCTACTTACATAGTATGTGCTTGCAGCATTAAACAGTGATTTTTCCTGGAGTTCTGAGGGATAGTTTTGGACCCGAAGACCATTTTGTTAGGAATACTAGCATTGTGATAGTTAAATAAAAGGGCACCAGATGATTCTACTTTAGCGTTCTTCCTTCTACCATTCTTAGTCCTATTTTCACCAAGAAAGATTGCTTCTTGGTTGTGCTAATAAATATGGCTTCCGTTGCCAGATTTTTTGGTATGCATACCAACCAGTATGTGGATTTGCTGATATAGTTTTGAGTGCCTCTGAACAGTTTATTTGAAACTGTGTAGATGACTTGAGTTTAATGATTCTAGGCATTGAAATTCACAGCATGGTTGTCTTTTATTTCCTTATTGAGATTGAAGACCTGGAATGGTAACTGAACGAACCATCAAATCATATGATCTTTGTGTACTAGAATGTCGTTTGTATTTATGCATGAGTTCATAGCTTTATATGAGAGAATTGATGAAATCTGGTCAAATTGAGTTTGGAAATCAATGAAATCAAGTTAAAATCTGGTCAAATTGTTACAAATTTTAAAAACTTGACCAATTTAAACTTCCCCTTGATTCCTCTCACAGGAAAAAAAAAGAGATTATTCATGCTTCTTTTAAATTACTTATCCTTGCTATACTTCAAGATTTACCAAGAGATCGAGGATCACTCATTCAACCTCCTTGCCATCACTCGTTGGAACTTTATAACTCACACATCTTTCTCTCGTACATTGTTGAGGTTATTGTAGATAAGAGATAATGCAATAATCTTTGATCAACAGCGATCCTAAAGTTTCCCTCTCCTTCAACTAAAACCTAATTTGAATGTAGTTGGAGACCTAATCAAACCTATAACATTGAATATTTAATGTTATAATTTTAATTTTTTTATTTGCTAATTTATATTGATAAATATAACATTATTTGTATGCTAGATTATTAATAATAACCGCTGTTTTTCTTAATATTTTAAAACATATGTTGTAATCTCATTTGTGAAATGATTTCATTATCTCTCTCTTATTTTTTATATTCATGCTCCTTCTGATTTCACCGATCCTAGCAATCTGTCTTAATATTGATTTTGACAACTAAGCTTAGCAAAATTGGTTACAAGAGGATAGGAGATAAAAGAGGGAAATTTCCTGAGCTTGACATGTGTGATTGATGGGAAGTTGCAGGCTTGAAAGAAACTGCATCTGGCGTTTTCCTTAGCACAATATTTGTGAATATTATGTTTATAACTTTGGTCATAAGTTAAAGTAATTCTGCAAATAATACAATGATGTTGTTTACGAAATAATGATATTGCATGCGGTGGTTAATTTAATGTTTTTTTCCCTGCGTTTCTTATTTTATTTCAGATCTGAAACATTCTTATAAACCCATGTATATATATATATATATCCAGAATCATCAGCTTGTTCTTATAAACCTAAGTTTTTCTATATATTCTGAATCTTCAGCTTGTGTTGGAAGTCAAGGAAAAACTTCAAAGAGAGCACGCTAATCTCCCAATAGGAAAGAATGGTAGAGATGATGAAGAAATGCTCCTTTGGTTTTTGAAGGACCGAAGGTTTTCCGTTGAAGCGGCTGCCTTGAAATTGTCTAAAGCTATTGTAATCTTCAGTGACCCCTAATTATTTTTTAAACATTAATGTTCTCTGTATCTTTGTGACATGTTTTATTGGCATCTCTCCAGTGATGCATCTATATGGAGACCAGTACGTATACTATTTGTTGAAAGTTCATTTGTGATCATATTCAGGAGCTTGTTAAAAGAAGGCAATGATGTTATGCTAGATATGCAATTGGAAAATCACATAGTATACTGAATATCTATAATATATATTATATTCTAGGTATTGCCTTACAAATGGGTCCTTAACAATAGCATTTGTATAGATTGTATTAAAATGAGCTTATATATGTATTCCAGCTTCTCCATTTGTGAACTCACAACTTGTCTCACAGGACCATCTTACTCATCTTCTCTTTGAGCTTGTCATTTACTAACCTCGCCTATATAATATACCCAGTTTTTTTGTTTATCACATTGGAAAACTTAAATGAGCTCTTGCATAGTTTAGAACCTTGATGTTGTAAGCAGATCGATTCCTTTTATCCTTCAAATTCCTAAATTTTCAGTTTATAAACTAAGTTACGTTTGAGTAAAATATGTAGCACCTTTGCATGTTCTGTTGTAAAAAAAGATAACAATTCACTTTAATCTTGCTATGGTGAAGGCTGTTTATATTTGTTTAAAGGTCTTTATGGCTTAGAAATATATTGGATTCTCTTTACATCAAGTTTCCTTGCATCCACAACGTAATATACTCTCTAAATTGTCTTTTATATGCTGAAGCTATTTCATGCTTTGGCATGCATTGAACTTTTATCTCTTTATCCAGAAATGGCGTGAGGATTTTGGCATATCCAATTTGTCTCAGCAATCTGTTCAGGAGTTATATGCAACTGGCAAGGCTTATGTGCATGACTTCCTTGACAATAAGGGCCGACCCGTATTTGTGGTAGTTGCACGGAAGCATTTTCCCGGGGTAGGTTATAGTGTAAATTATGATTTCTATTTTCCTTTTTCAGGAATAGCAACCTGTATTCTCATTGTCATAAACTCATAATATAATGTTTTGATGAACTACTTGTGCACATGTAGATTTTTTGTCAATTCTATAATCATTCATTTTATCATACAAAATAATGGACCAGTTTTTAAGTTAAATTGGGTGAATCAGACCTTTTGTATCACCTGAATTAAAATGAACAAGTTTCCTCTTTTTTACCATGCTGCTAGACTTTGCTTGTCTACTAGATTGTAAGAAGTGAGAGGATGAATTCCCCTACTGAATTATCTGGCTCTATTTTGAAATTATAGTATTAAAGAAACTTTCTGGTTCTTGGTATGTCTGATTCTCTTCTATTGATGGCTTCGCTTTGTTAATCTGCTTCTTTTCTTTTGCAGAAGATTTTTAACTCCACTAACTATGTATCTGATGATAACTCTTTGTTATTGATTTTATTTTGAACTCTCGATGCGAACCATTTACGATAACAGCATCTCTGTGGCATTGGTTCCTTTCTTTCTATTAAGAGCTTTGTTTTTCTGTTCGTATCATTTCTGATTGCACCATATAATTTGTGAACAGAAACAGGAAGTTGTTGATGACGAGAAACTCTGTGTTTATTTGATTGAGAATGCATTAAGCAAACTTCCTCCTGGAGTCGATCAAATTCTGGGCATCGTTGATCTAAGAGGATTTCGAATAGAAAACACGGATATCCAATTTTTGAAATTTCTGGTACTTTCTGCAATCTACCAGTAGCACTTCTTCCATTTCAAGTTCTGAGATTTGATTATTGGGACATTTAGGAGTACTGCTTTCATTTAGAACATATTTTTCCATGATTCAGAAAAACTGCAAAATCTACGCGACACTATCCTGCTTATTTTTCTTATGCAAGTACTTTTGTACCATGCTTTTGCTACTTTAAATCCTTGTTTACCTGTGAGAATATAAAATAGGACGGATCACAAAAAATATGGAAGGTATTGAGAATGGATTTGGTTAAAAATTTCCACCATAGAGAATAGAAAATCATTTTCAAGTGTTTCTTCTTTATTTACTTGTGAGGAAGACGAGAAGGATGGAGATTTAATTCAGTTAAAACATGATGTAATTATGGACGATGTGGTTATGAGTGGATTGTCACCGGAGGATGCAAATCGGATGTCACTAGAGAATAATAGGTTGTAGACTTGATGAGTCTGCGTCAGGTAAATATATGGGAAGGATTCATTGTACACAATCTTACCTTATTTTGTAAGAGACTGTTTTTAGGATTCGAACCTGTGACTTCTAGATCACAAGGCAACAACCTTACCAAAAAATGAGAACTTGGCATATTTTCCATCCACATAATATCTATAAAGAAAAAAAGAAAAGGACACATAATATCTATAAGAATAAAGAAAAGGACACATTAGGAAGATTGGGAGCTTTCCATCCTTCCATTTCTGGCCTTCTTTTGGAAGGAAGCAAAACTAAGGAAAACTTGGCATATTTTCCATCCACTACTTTCTAAGGGCTTCAACTATCGTAAATAATGGAAAGTAGATTTTCATCTATTATTTTTACTCATTCCTTTAGAAGGGGAATTTTGGCGTAACGGTAAAGTTGCTGTCTTGTAATCTAGACATCACAGGTAGGGGTGTGCATTCGGTTAAAACCGAACCGACCGAACCGATTAAGATCGAAATCGAATAAACCGAATTTTTTTTAACTAAACCGAACCGACCGAAATTTTCCAATGAACCGAACCGATTTTGTAAAAAAAAAATCGGTTTTTTCGGTTAAAAACCGAAAAAACTGATTTTTTCACCGACACTACGGTGAGAAATGTGCGACACGCTGCGTTGAGCCGAACTCCGTGACGTGTCGCACGGGCGTGTCGCACATGTGAAATGTGCGACACGCCTGTGTTGAGCACAACACGGGCGTGTCGCACATGTGAAATGTGCGACACGCCTGTGTTGAGCACAACACGGGCGTGTCGCACATGTGAAATGTGCGACACGCCTATGTTGAGCACAACACAGGCGTGTCGCACATTGGCCTGTGTTGTGCTTGTGCGACACGCCTGTGTTGAGCACAACACAGGCGTGTCGCGGAAAAAAATCGGTCAGTTCGGTTAACCGAATTTTTCCGATTAAAACCCGAAACCGAACCGAAAAAACCGAATAAACCGATATTTTTGAATAAAAAAACCGAATTTCCGATTAAACCGAACCGAACTTGAAAGTTCGGTCGGTTCGATCGGTTTTTTCGGTTTAACCGACCGATTGCACACCCCTAATCACAGGTTCAAATCCTAAAAATAGTCTCTTGCAAAAGCAAGGTAATGCTTCATACAATAGGCCTTTCTTCGTGACTCTGCATGGTGGGAACTTTATACACCAGACTATCTTTTTTATTTTTACTCATTCCTTTCTATCTATGAAATCACGATCTACATTAATAGAATTCTAATAAAGTTGTAGTTGAAGAAGATTTTCTTTCTTGGAAGTTGGTTAGAAAGTCTTCAGTGCTTATGCATGAATTGAAGGATACAACGACGACAACAATCAAATTTTATCCCACTGGGTGGGGTCTTATGCATGAATTGAAGGATTTTGTTCTTTTTTTCTCTAGTAGACATATCACATATACTTTAGATAAATCTTAAAGTTTCTTCCGTGTCAATTAGTCAAGTGTATTTTCGACATTGTCGGCTTTACTTCACATTGACATCCATACCTGCAATGGCAATGGATGAGGAGCTATTGTCAGGAATTTTGCTATGACAATATCACAAGGCAACTTGTCAATAAGTTATTCACTCATTTTCTTGTTCTTAGTCATGACAACCCAATACGATTTTTCTTAAACATATTTGATCTTTTTTCCATTGACAAAACCATTAATGATATCTACAGTTCTTGCCGTCGTCGACTTAGTCTACACATGCTTTCTTGCATCATCCAGCTCGCAGACGGAGATTTGTCTAACGATTGAAATTTTTTCCAAATTGTGCACTTGGTTATAGCATATGCAATGAGATGGATGTTCTCATTTGTGATCGTTTTCGACAGATCGACGTGTTCTACTATTACTATCCGAAAAGGCTGGGTCAGGTTCTCTTCGTCGATGCTCCTTTTATATTTCGACCGGTTTGGCAGCTTATCAAACCTTTATTGAAGTCATATGCCTCATTGGTGAGCAATCATTCACGACGATATATATATATATATATATATTCATTTTAAAGTTGGATCTTTTCGAGCTGGTGTTCCGATAAAGCGATAAGGACACTATTTCCTACTCTTCTTCTATGCATTGTTTGATACATATGTATCTTTTTTAACTTCTGCAAGGCTCGATTCTGCGACATGGAGACCGTGAGGAAGGAGTACTTCACCGATTCGACGCTGCCACCGGACTTTTCTTGATTGAAGGAACCTTCTTCTGCATCTAGCAATTATGATGATGAAAGGTTTGAGTTCTAATGCATTCGAAAGAGGAAAGAATTGTCCAAGGAATTTTTCGTCGCCTTCCAACTTCGAAACGTTCATCTATTTCATTGAATCTGCCGGTATTCTTCATTATCGCCGAGCCATATTTGTGCTATTTGAGATCAGACTATTCTTATCATTATGCCCTTTATTTCCATGAAGTTAAGAAGGTATTATTCATGTGGAAAACAAGATCAATTCCCTATTCAAATTGAAAATTAGGAGAAATATCCCAAATTATTTATTTCATCTATAGAACTATATCGTCGAAATGTTCTTCAGAGTTTTTATTCCATCATGGTTTCGAGGTCAACTCTTCCTAGTTGCTCGGTCGCGAGGTCGAAGTGCTTTCGATTTGTTAAGATACTCTTCGCAGCCCTTTCGATTGTCAAGTGTTTTATGGCGATGCATTTGTTTGTGATTGGAAATGAATTATTTCGAAGTTCATAGAAGTTGAGATATTTCAAGATTTCAGAGTCCATTAGGAGGAAGTAAAGGTGCTAATAGATCATACACTTATCGTCGTGCGGTAATTGATTTCTTTTCTTGCGGTTTAGGGTCTTTGTTTTGAAATTGAATGTTGCGAGTTCGGTTGTTGTGATCTTGTTGTTTTGCAATTTCATTAGAATGATACATATGATTGTAAATGAATCAAACGTTCGTGAACAAGTTTGATATTCAATTTGGTAAGAATTCATTTATTTTGTTCAATAGGTATCAAAGTCAATTAAATGAACAAGCTTGATCGCATATGTATTTGGTTTGTTAATGTTCATGAAGTGTTCTTGAACCCAACTTATAAATTATGTTCATGAATAAAATTCATAATTTATGTTTATAATCAGATTTATTTTTAAGTTTGTTTATACTCGTTTGAATTGTTTTATACTAACCTATTAAATAAATTTTAAAATATTAAAATTTAAATTAAACAACTTAAATAACATTTAAACAAGTTTGGATCAAACTTGATTCGAGTTTGAATTGAGCTTGATTTAAAAGTTTGATGTCAATTAAATAAATCAAGTTCAATTCAAGTTGAAATAAAAAAAAAAAATCAAATCAAGTTTGAATCATTGTTTCAATAGTTTGGTTAATTTTTAGATTTGACTTGACTCGATTTAATTATCTTATCAAATAAGTTTGAATACTATAAAGTTTGACTTGACTTTGTTCGTTTATGATCCTATTGATACATATATAGTATATGAAAGAAATTACGAGCGACTCAATGTCAAATGATGGAGCTTCGATGCAAAAGATGAAATACAAACAAAGAAAAAGTTTCGAGCAAATGTTAACGGAACTCTGACTTAAAAGATTACAAAAAGAGTTGAGTTAACGAGTTTATCGCAAGGATTTAAGATGCGCGGAGGAGGATGAGCCACAAGCATTGGAGGTTCAAGGAGATCTAAAATGGTTCGATTGCACTCACAATTATGATTTTGTTCCATATACATCACTTTAGACTTCAATTTTTTTTTATGCTTACAACACATTATGAGATCTTAAGATATTTTTTTTTAGATGAGCCCTTCGTAAAGTTCTGTCATATGATTTAGAGGTCATGAGTTTGAATCGTGAAAATAATCTATTGTAAAGTAAAACTACATATAATATATCATTCTTTAGGATTTCATATTTGTGGGTAGGACTGTAAGTGAACTGAGCATTTGTGAGCAAGCTGCTTAGCATTCGATTTGGTAAAAGTTCGTTTATATTCATTTAATAGTATTGAAGTCAATTAAATAAATGAACTTGAATACATATGTATTTGATTTGTTAATGTTCATGAATCGTATTCATAAATAATATTCGTGAATCGTATTCGCAAACAGTGTTCTTGAACGAATTGATAAACTATCTTCATGAACATAATTTGTAAATTATGTTCATGTTCAAAATTTGTGAATCATATAATATATTCATGGTCAAATTTATTTGGCTTAATTTTGTAAAATTGCATAAATGACAATTTTTGTCTTAATTCATGAAATGAAATGATTATTATAATATATTAAAATATATTTGTATTATAGGTTTTGAGGAAACAAGTTATGACAAGCCTTATTAAATTTATAAATAAACAAATAAATTTTTATCAAATCTATACATATTTTTTTAAATAAATAAATAAATCCAAACAAGCTGACAAACCAATCAAACAAAATATTAAAATTTCAAATAAATAAACAAACGAGTTTGATAATGTTTAAACAAGTCAAATTTAAAAAAATATGAATCAAACTTGATTCGAGTTTGAAATGAGCTTGATTAGAAGTTCAATACTATTTAAACAAGTCAAGTTTAAACCAAATTAAGTTTAAAAAAAAATCAAATCAAACTCGAATAGTAATTTCAAAAGCTTAGTTAATTTTAAATTAGATTTGATTATCTTATCAAACGATCTCGAACATTATAAAATTTAGCTTGACTCGTTTACCGTCCTATTTGTGGGAGCTTCTTGCATTGAACTTTCCTTTTTATATAACACTTTGGACTTTTATTTTTATTTTTTGTATGCTTACAACGTGTTAAGAGATCTTTAAGATATTTTCTTAGATGAGCCCTTTTTATCGAATGGTGTTCCACGAAGAGCGAAACTAAACGCCAAAGGAACTAAGAAGGGGATAAAATTCATGGCCCGAGAAGACGAAGAGGGCTTCATTTTGGCTAGTGATGAAGACAATAAGGTAGCACACATAGCGAAGAGGACAATGAGAAAGAATAAGAAGTCGAGCATAAACGACGCAAAAGAAGCAATGGACAAGGAAGGAGGAAGGTAAAGGGAAAAAAAAAAATAATATCGAAGTGTTTCGATTGTAAGGAGTAAGAATTTGTCGCAAATTGTTGCCCTATGATCGAGATAAAAGTGATTAATTTTTTCATTGTGAGTATATTCATTCACAAAATTTTATTTATATAAATCGTGTATTATATTATTCTTTTTTTTTCATATAATATTCAGATAAATTCGAGGTATAATTTATATATATATTTAAAAATTAGTTTTTAGAATGTTTATCCCATTTAAAATTGAAACTTGATCCTTTTATTATTTCTAAGAGCGTTTTAGTCCTCGACACACTCTTTTTTTATAATTATTTAAGTTAGATAATTATATTTTTAAATGATAATTAGAGTTTTATAATCTTCTATATATATATTCAATTTTTTTTTTTACTATTTTGTTATTTTCCTTGATCTAAAATTGACTTAAGCATCTCATAACTCTTGATAAATTTTAAAATTAACTCTTTAGTTTATTTTCTCAGATGAAGTACATCTTCATGATCTGTCTTACAATGATGGAACGATCATGTCATCGAATTTAACTATTAAATCACGAGCGAACACTTTTTTGATTTTATCTTAATGATCGATAGAGTATATCTCGTCTAAGAATTATTTAATAGTCTATTAAAAATTCATAAGGTTGAATCCATTGTTCCTAAACGAAAGTTAGAGCTGTCAAACAGATCGATCTATGGCGGGCCGGATCAACCCGTCATTAACTCAACATTTAGCGAAGAGGGACGGACCGATCCGCTATTTTGGCGGATTGAAAAATCTCCAACCCAACCTAAGGTGGATTGCGGGTTAGGCGAGTCAACCCGCGGGTTACAAAAATTTAAAAATTATATCTAAAATTACTAAGGTGTTGAGAGTTTGTGGCGATGATCAGTAAGACAAATGGAGTACCATGATTAAAAAAATAAACATTTGAAATAATTAAAATCTTATAATTGTGATTTAAATATTGACCGATAAAGTTGAGTACCGATATTTTTTATTCTTCCAATAATCCAAAATATTCAAATCTTGATAATATATAAATTTAAATTTTTACTCCTCTAAATATAAATCCAATTGAGATTTTTTAGCTCTTATAATTATTTGACTTTGATATGTTATCATTTTCTATATCGATTGGAATAGTAATGATAAGATAATATAAAATAATTAAAGTATAAAAAAAAAATATTAGAGTACGACAAATATTATTTTGTTCCTTCCTCTTAATTTCTCTTGCATTTTGTTTAGATGTATATGTGATAGAAGAAATTTATGATGGTGAAAAACTTCTCTTATTAATTAATATTAGAATATTGGTAAAAAAAACTTATACAATTTTATTTTCACATATTCCATCTTTTGACATTTCTTAATCCGCAAGCCAACCCGTACTACAGTATCGACCGTCTAGAACCCTGATTAAATGCGGATCGATTTATTTAGGTCGAAAATCTTATAAAATTTCAACTAAATCCGTCTTAATTATTTGATAAGACGGACCAATCCGACAAACATAATATAACTTGACAGCTCTACGAAAGTACGAATATTCAACGCTCGTACAAAAAAAAAAAAAATTTCATTGTTGATATATTTTGGCCGCCGTCTATTTTCAAATATCTATATTTTTTTAATAGTATCAGATGGTGCATAATACATTAAAAAAATAATAAAATAAATATTTTTATTTATAAAATTTACATTTTAATTAGTTTAGAAGGACAAGGATATCTTCGATTGAATTAAAATAAAAAAGGACATATATTTAGATAGGCTTAATAAAAAAATCTACTAAATAGATTCAATTGGCTGTTTAAAATATCGCGAATCCCTTACGGTGCAATAATTGATTATTAATTGAACCACTTAATGGACCGATTGATTCGGAATCGAATCGAAATCAATCTATTAAATTTGGAATTGAAATGAATCAATTTTGGAACTGAACTAGAACTATTTCGATTCCGATTCGATTCGATTCCAATCGATTTCGAAATCGGTTTAGAATCATTTTCGAATTGATTCGGAACCGATTTGGGTTCCGATTTGGATCTGGTTCCGATTGTTAATTTAAAGATGGAAACTCTTAGCATGCTAACATGTCTATAAATTATTTTTGCGACAAAAAAAAAATAGAATCACCAATGCGATGGATGAATTTGGAAGCTCAAGTTTGAGGAAGATGATTCGGAACCGATTCGGAATCGATCCGGATTGAATTAGTTTCAAAGTTAAAATTTTGAAACTTGAATCAATTCGAAACTAATTTTGAATCGATTCCAATCGGTTCCAACATCGACGGATCCGAAATCGATTAGAACCGAACTAGAATTGGAACCGAAATCGAGGAATTGATAAGCATGCTTAATTGAATCGATCTAATCGATTTAATAAAAATCGAATAAATTATTATTATTTAATAAAATTAAATTGATTGTCAATAAAATCCAACCGATAAAATAAAAATAAATTGATTAATTCGATTAAAATTAAATTTTCAACACCGGTCGACTGGTGAAAAAAATAAAAAAAAAAATCAATTTTTAACCTCAGTTGATTGTGTTGGTGCAATCGGGTCATATCACGATTGATCAAATTCGAGTGAGACTCGAGTAGGTTTTGATGTTTGATCATTGTTTGACAATATGACCATATGACAAGTGAATGTTTAGGATATCCAAAGTCATATGAGGGATATTATTTGAGGAAGATTGTTGGAGCGATCAAGTCTCATGTCAAGATTGACTGACTTGAGTGAGACTCGAGGGGAAGTCTAAATTTGAATACTTTACATGGAAAGTCTAAGCATGGTCTTGACATGAAAGTCCAAATTTAGATACTTGATATGAAAAGTCCGATAATGGTCTTGATATGAGAAGTCCAAGCATGATCTTGACATTGAAGCCTAAATTTGGATACTTGACATGGAAAGTCCAATAATGGTCTTGGCATAGAAAATCCAAGTTTGCAGTATTGTCCATGTAAGTCCAAATATGTTGTCTTGACAGTGAAAGTCTAAGCATTGAGACTTGACAATCGGAAAGTCTAAGAGTATAGTTTTGGCGATATAAGTTCAAGCATATGGTTTTGACGGTGCCAGTCCAAGTGAATATTAATAAGGAAATCCAAAGATGAGGTTTTGATAGCGTAAAGTCTTAATACGTAGTCTTGGCGATATAAATCCAAATGAATCTTAATAAAAGAGACTCGATTAACATGACATAGTTGATGGAAGCACCTAAAGGTTAATATAAGGGTGAAAGAGTCATGGAGGACTCGGATAGATCCTAAGGACGTGAGGCTGATAGAGGTGGCTAAAAAACTTAAGTCTAGACTGAGGGTAATTGATCAAGTATGAGGGGATCATACTTGGGTTAAACCTTATGTTTGAAATTTATTAATCGATTGGGGTTATAAACCAGTCGACTGACCTAGTGCACAATGCGTGGGAGCCTAGTTTGACTCGAGCAGTCGACTGATCGTGTAGTCAACTGAATTTCGACTGCTATTTGTGGCTCTAACAACCAACTCACCAATAGTGGGTTGAAGCGATTAGCGGTCATATAGCTGGCAAAGCATGATTGTAGTCGATTGTTGAGTTAGGACAGAGGATTGGTCTGGCAAAATCTAACATGGATTAGTTTGTTGTAAGATAACGGATAGATGATCACTCAATGGTTAAGTAAGAACAGTTGATTGTCGAATGGGAAATCAGTCCGAGCTCAGTTTTATAAGGAGACTTTGTGGAGGATTTGGAGTAGCCAGTTCTCGAAGTCCTTGAAGGGGATTTACTATTATATTCCAGTCCTTCTAAACATCTCAAAGTAACCCAAAAAATCGAGCATTCAAAAGTTCACTTGTAAAGTGTTGTAATTTCATTTGCTTTGTATTTGATTATTGATTCTTATATTAACTCAATTGTAAGATATTTCTCTACCTCCGGTGTTATTTTGAAAAGAAAAAGATTTAGTGGTGATGTGCATCATTAGAGCTCGACTATGGAATATGAATTAGAGTTCCGAACAACGTTAAATCGGTTGTGTTTGTCTTTGTATTGACTTGTATTTGCACTTTTATATTCCGCTGTACACTAATCATTTTGTAAACAAGCAAGATTGAAATGGTCAGACGATGATATCAGAGAAATCACTATTCATCCTCTATAGTGTATGTCAAATCAATCCCTATATATTGTTGCTATAGTAACACCGTTGCGAAAGTATAATTGACTGTTGTTATAGTACGAATCGATCGATCTATAAAAATTATTATTTTATCATACTGATGTTAGCAATCAATTAATTGATGCTTAATTTAATTTTATCGATTAAATTAAATTTTTAATTAAAAATCGAAATCGTTTGGAATTAATAAAAAAAAAATATTATTAACAAATAAAAAATTAATCCGAAGACAGATGAGGAAGGAGATGGAAAAAGCACACGCGGATAGCCAATGAGCAACGATCCCACGGATCGATGACGTGTCGAAAGTACAAAATCTTCGGCTCAAACCCTTTCTCTTCGCTCTGGTTTCCACGGCCCGATCTCGAGCCGTCGGATTCCAATTTTTGCCTCTTCTTCCACGCCTCCTCTTCTTATCCCCTTCGCTTCCGCCCCCGCCTCCTCCCATCGATCGGCCGCTTCTCCTTCTCTGCAACGCCGTCGAAGCCTAGTCTCCAGGTAAGATTTGGGTTTTTTTCACGATCTGTGGATTTTTGTAGTTTTCTTTATTTTTTTTTCGGCGCAGATCTGATTGTTTTTGCTGCAGATCTCGCCATGAAGAGGGGGAAATCCAAGACCGACGCTCCCAAGAAGGCTGATACCAAGTAAGAACTGATTTTTTCTCCCATTTTATATGTTTTAACAGATCGATCGGTGTTTAAAAGGTTGGATTTTGAGGGATCTAACTTTTTTTCCTTTTTTTTTTTTTTTTTTTGGCCCCGAAGGCTTTCGGTGAAAAAGGGATCCGAAAGGGCGGCTAAAAAGCCGAGGAAGTCGAAGGCCGACAAGGATCCCAACAAACCTAAGAGGCCTCCTAGTGCCTTCTTCGTCTTCATGTAAGCTTCTTTCTTCTCTTTTGGTTTGCTTTGTTTTTGCGTGTAGTTGCTTACCTATCGATCGGTTTGGCAGGGAGGAATTCCGGAAGGTTTTCAAGGAGAAGAACCCTAATAACAAGTCTGTCGCAGCGGTTAGATTCTTTTTCCTTCTCTCACACGGATTCTTCTGCTAAAAAACATTACTTTTTTTGGTTTTTTTTTTCTGATCATCGTATAAACGCATCGATCTAATCCAAATAGGTTGGAAAAGCTGGTGGAGACAAATGGAAATCCTTGTCGGAAGAAGTAATCTATCACGACGCTTGCTTTACCAGTTCGATCGAACACCCTTTTACAAACTGTCTTTGCAGGAGAAAGCTCCGTATGTAGCCAAGGCAGCGAAGCTCAAAGCCGATTACACAAAAACCATGGCTGCCTACAATAAGGGTCAGGTATCGATCGCAAAGTCGCCATTTTTTTTTTTTTTGGTCGAGAAATTCCATCATCGAACCATTTAATTCTTTCCTTTTGGATTCTGCCCCGTAGACTGGAGGAGGAAGTCGTGCTGCTTCCGCCGCTGCTGCCGCAGCTGAAGACGACGAAGAATCCGACAAGTCCAAGTCTGAGGTGAATGATGATGAGGAGGATGACGAAGAAGAAGAGGTCAGACACATAATTGCTCATTGCTCTTTGCTCTTGCACACACACAAAAAAATGTTCTTCCTGATTCTTTTTAAACAATGTCGAACAGGATGAGGATGATGATGAATGAGTGAATTGCAGCAGAAGATCTTGAATCTCGGTATCTCTATTTCTTTCTCAGTTTTTTTTTTCTGTTCGTTTCATTTCTCTTCGCTTTGTTGTAGTTTCTATTTGGTAACCAGAAGAAATGGAAGAAACTATCATTCTCTTTTCTAATGGGAAAAGCCATGTCAAGGCTCTTCTCCACTAACATAATGTACTTGCCTTTTCTCTAATTTGATCTAATGTAGTGCCAACTTCATCTTTACTCTCGTACTTTGATCAGTTCTTATTTATATTTGAATCATTGCATCTATGTTGTGAACCACTTCATTTGTTTTGCCTAATTATTCTGCAAGAGTTCTGTATTCCTGAACTTTAAAGGGGAGTTTAGTGCGCAAAGTTTTCGAATGATTTTAGTTTTACTCATTGTAAGAGGAGGATGAATTCGTGATTTTTTAGATCATACAGGCTCTTTTTCATTTTTGAACTATAATTTTCAAAAAGTTTTATCATTCTTTGTTCTCCAGCGAGTTCAAAGCCAATAGGGAGAATGCAGCTAGAATGACTTTGTTATGGAGCAAACTGTTTCTGATTATTGAGCTTTCACCAAATAGAAGTGTACCAAACCCTAAATGACGGAGTTGTGCTAAGCCCTAAGGGTGTGTTTGGTTCAAATTATTATTCATAATCTTGGTTATGTAATTGCCAAGTAATCATATAATCAAGGTTATGGAGAATGAAATATAATTTATGATGTTTGGTTCAATTTTTAAGTAGTGCAATAAAAATTTATTTGTTTAGAGGTGTTAGTGTATAACTTAGTTTAATATTTTATTATATTATTCTTGGTTCAACTTTGAAAGATGGTGGTATTAGTATCGGTATCGACGGTGGCAATTGTGACCGTCAACATCGGATGACAACGGAGGTGATGGCGAGCAGCGACAACAATTGACAATCGATGGACGATGATCGGCGACCAACGATGGGTGACAGAGTGTGGGTGGTGATCGACGGTCGATGATTGCCAGTTGATTGTCGATGATCAGTGATCGACGATAGCTGCAGGTGATGTTCGACGATGACGATCGACAATGAACAATGACGATCGACGGCGATCGACTAGTGACGGTGGTGGTCAGTGACAATTAACGATTGATGGCGGGCGGTGGTTGATGACGATAAGAGATCAACGATGGTGGCAGGTAATCGAAGGGCGATAGTCGGTGACTAACGACATCTATTGGTGACGATTGACAATCGGTGGTGTGTGGCAACTGTAGTGATCGACGGTCGGCGATGTTCAACGCCTACAACAATTGGCTATCAACGTCGATGGTCTGCGATCAGTGATCGACGGTCGACAGTCGATGATCAACAATGGTAGTGGTGAGCGATCGATTAAGGTTTTGATTATATTAGGATTAAATTGAGCTTTGATAAAATTTGACATAATTTTAGAAAAAAATATTTGTTAATCTTAGAATTAAGAAAAATCTTGCTCTCCTTTTGGTAGTGTGATTCTGGGTTGCATATCTCATTTGTTGATGAGGCAGATAATACTTCATTATTTGGGAAGTACTTATTCTTTGAATCAAATAAGGTTATTATGGATAATTTTAGATGAATAATTATCCATGAAAATCTTGAATCAAACTCACCCTTTGGGTGTGTTAAAGATTTATAATATTTAATTCTTGTTTGATTCAAGCAATGAGCAATTCTTAGGTTAATAATATATTTTGGATGTGCGAGTTATATTTTTTTTTAAATTTCGGAGTTAACAAATAATATTAGGTTATGCTTTATTCTTTTAATCAAGTTATGCTTAATAATTTGAATCAAACTCATCCTAAATGAAATATTTCTGGATGCAAGGAATGATAATAAAAGGCAATGGTGATGATGGATCAGTTTATGACCTTTTCCAAACATTTACCCAGAGTGCCACCTAAACACTTTGTATTCTATCAAGCCATGGAATCTGAGAATGTTGATTAAGGACGTCCAATTTAACTGACAATGGTCTTGTCTAATCATTTTGATGTCCTTATTACATTCACTAATTATTTGTACTATTATTTTTTTTGTCTTCCCGAGAGCATCAAGTGGTAAAGAGCAAAGGTCAAATCTTTGAAGGTTGTAAAATTTTTTTTGGAATATTTATCCTCTCGAAGTGTTCTTGATCGAATAAAAATATCTTGCATAAGACGCTTGAGGTGAGAGTGCATTGTGCCATTTCTCCTTCCCTTTGATGACTTGTCTTCTTGCACCTTTGAAAACATTTTCAATGATATAAATTGTACAGAATTCGTTGTGCTTTTTGATGTACCTGGTCGATGAATCAGGAGGGGAAAGATTTGATTTACCGGGTGGATGAATCCGGAGGGGAAAGATTCTCCTCCTTCGGGATTAGTCTGGAAAGATTGAATATCTCGATCATTAAAAAAATAGATAAAATAAATTTGAATTCGTGAACACCTTAGTTTTTCTATTATGAGTGGGAGTTTGTAATAATTTGAAGATATGAACACCATTGTCACCTTCCAGGAGGGTTTTACATGAATTTAGAGATGACTGTTGGTTTTATGGATAATTAGGATAAATTTAAAAGTGTGTATAGATCAGCGATTCAATTCAATTCAGTTTTTGAAGTTGTTTTGTTCCTATGAAATTGTTCGATGTAAAAGTTGTATTTTATTTGTGAATATAAATTTTTTAAAATTCATCTATGCAAAAGTTAAGAATTTGTCCAACTAGCAGTCCTTTGTCATCCGGCCCAGGGTTGTGGCGAGAGGAAGGTAAATCGCGGGCGTGGAGGACAAGGTTCCTTGACACGGTGGTAAGATAAGGGGGGTTATTTGAAATTAAAGGAGATTTTAGACTCCTCATTCGGAATCGATATCTGTCAATTCTGTAAGCAATTTTTGTCTTACCATCACGTCATTTTTGTTAATTTAGTGGTCTTCTCTTGTTTCGGTCTTATTGGATATGCGAGGGAGTAAATTATGGAAGAGCAATATCGATGGATGTGATTGGCATTCAGAATTAATCCTTGTGACTTTGTGATTTGTCAATACGCTGCACTCGTGGAGGCTAGAGTTGTCTTATCGCTACGAGTTGTAGGTTGAATAGATTCGGTGTAGGCGGTTTTGGTTGAAGGATCATCGATTTGGATTATTTTACAATAAATAAATAGATAATTTGGTTTTTTCAAAAAATTTGGTTGAAAATTTTTTAGTTTCCATTTTTATTTTTCTTTTTTCAAAAAATAGAAAATAGTTTTTTTTTTTTGTAATTTTTAATTTTCTAGAAAATAATTCTTTATTTTTTTAAAAATGAAAATATCAATCAATATATTTTTGTAGTTTGTCATTTTCGAAACGGAAAATGATTTTTTTTTTATAAATCAAATGCTATCTAAATTTCATAAGAAAACTTATTTAAATTGCATGACTCATTCTTTAAGAGTGTGTTTGATTTGGATTGTTGTTGAAACCTTGATTATCCGTCTAATTGTTATCAATAAAAGTTTTATTTGATTCAAAATTTGAGTGATTATCATGTCATCAATAAAAGTTTTATTGGATTCAAAATTTGAATAAAAGTTTTATTGGATTCAAAATTTGAGTGATTATCATGTCATGATGATTATTGCTACGTCAATAAAAGGTTTATTGAAGGAGGAATCAAAATACTATTGAGAAGTTTACTTTTTGTTGATTTTCAATATTATGATTTTTTTATAAAATTATTCTTCAATTTTTATGTTTTCGTACAAAAATATCTCAATCAATTTATTAAATAACAATTTAATTATAATTAAAATCCTAATCGATTGGTCGTCGTCGTTGTCGTTATGGTCGGCGTTGCCATTGTTCAGTGTTGTCAATTGATGTTGTCGTCGATCGATCAATCGATGTTGGTGGAGGTTGTTGTTGTCTGTTGGACGATTGGTGTCGATACAAGTTGTCGTCGGCATTGGTCGTCGATCGATGTCGATAATCAACAAGTCGTCGTCGATGTCAATCATCATTGTTGTTAATCACCAACTATTGTTGTCAGTTATCAATCATGATCGTCGCCATCAATTGTCGATGCAATTATCATAGTTATCGATGATCATTTATAGTCATCTCATCGGGTGACAGGCTATCTCACCATAAACAAATTTATTTCAAAATAAGTTGAGTCTTCTAATTAAATCAAATATAATATAGTAAAATATTAAATTATATTATATTTTAAAATCTTCAATAAATAAATTTTTATTATATTATTTCAGATTAAATCAAAAATATAAATTATATTTTATTTTTTATAATTTTAATTATGTGATTACTTTTATGATAACCCGATAAAACACACCCTAATAGTTTTTTAATAATATTTGACAAATTTGGATATTGGAACCCCAATTCTTATCTACAAACTGAAATCAATAATATTTATTTTAAATGTAATATCTTCTATCTTATCAGTTAATACTTTTATAACGTTTTTTATACATTAAAATGAGTAAAACAAAATATATCATCGTTTGGTTCGTAGAGAATTTTCTATTTTTTATTTTTATTCTCTCATTTTTTAGAAAACAGAAAATGAGTTTTTTTTATTTTTCAGTTTTCTAGAAAACGTTTTTTTATTTTTTGAAAAACAAAAATGGAAACAGAAAATGATTATTTCTCTTTTTTCAATTTTTCAGAAAACGTTCCTTTATTTTCTGAAAAATGGAGATGGAAAACACGAACCAAACGCATTTTCTCATTTTCACAGAAAATGAAAATAGAAAACGAAGAAGAAAATAGATACCAAACGCAGAAGGCGTTTGATAGAGAGAAACTTTTTCATTTTCTGAGAAAACGAGAAAACGCGTTTGGTTGACATTTTCCATTTCCGTTTTCTAGAAAATAAAGGAGCGTTTTCTGGAAAACTGAAAAACTCCCGAAAATCATTTTCCGTTTTAATTTTCGTTTTTCAAAAAATAAAAAAGTATTTTCTAAAAAATTAGAAAATACTAAAAAATCGTTTTCTGTTTTCTAAAAAAGAAAAATAAAACAAAAAAATAAAATTTTTTCTCTCTACAAAATGCTACCTTAGTTTTTTTATAATATGGAAATAAAATTTCAAATCAATTTAAAAGCTAGCTATCAATGAATAGATCCAACTATAATTCAAAACAAATAGTTCGGTGGTTCAGAATATTTAGAAGGTCAACTTTAGACATGCTTATCGGTTCTTCAATTTTTATTCCGATTAAATTTTATTCGATTTCGGATCCATCGATATTGGAATCGATCTGAATCAATTAAAAATCGATTCCGATTCCAAAGTTTTAATTTTTGAACCAATTCAATTCGGACCGATTCCGAATCGATTCTGAATCGATTCCGGATCGATTCCGATTCCGGATCGATTCCGAAATAATTCCGAACCACATTCCACGAATTTGAGTTTTCAAATTCAACTAACGTGCTGATGATTCTATTTTTTTTTCTATCTACAAAATAATCTCGTAGATATATTAAATATTAAGAATTTTCACTTTTAAATTAACAATCAGAACTAGATCCACATCAGAATCAGAATTAATTCCGAAACGATTTTGAACTGATATCGAATCGATTTCGAAATCGATTAGAACTGAACTGGAATCGAAACGCTTTCAGTTCGATTCTAGAACCGATTCATTCGAATCAATTCCGATTCTAAATTTAACTGATTGATTCTGATTCGATTTCGAATCGAACCCGTCCGTTATGCATGCCTCGTCAGCTTTTAAACGTCGTTATGATTTTCAAATTGTCGATTATAATTCAATTCACACTTTGTTACGGTTTAAAAAATTATTATTATTTAAAAATAAATAAATTAAGTTAAATAATATTTTAAAAATATCAATCAATGATTTAATTGCCGATTCAATTATCAGTTTGAAATGGCGATTGAATCGCTAATTCGTCACCTAGAGATGGATCGATTACAAATTTGATATCGAAGCGTCTTAGCTCTAGTGACTAGTGTGGAAATATAATATTGCGGGAGGTATTGGGTTTGAGTCCTCCTCAGCAACAATTGACTAGTAGATCCTGTTGACTGAGATACTGGGCCCGACCCAGGTATGTTATCAACTCGTGGTACTGTACCTCCAAAAATTCCTTCGGGAGTTTCTTATGAGGGGCCGCTTCGGCGGTGGAGTCAGTCACATTAAAAAGTTTATCCGCTACAGTTTTGATATCCCCACAGGGATGGCGTGATGTGTTGCTTGCAGATTGGGCAGAGTTCGATTCCGGATGAGGAATCTAAAATCCCTCCTGATTTCAGATGGATCCCTCCCTGTCTTGCTACCGTGTCAAGGGACTTTGTCCCCCCGTGATTTACCTCTCTCTCGTCAGTGCCCTGGGACGGGTGGCAGGGGGCTGCTAGTTGGACAGATTCTCAACTTTTACAGATTACAAATTTGATCCGTCGAAGCAGATATAATTTATAATAAAAGATAATTACGTTCGTTGCTAGTGTCCTCACCATCGGTCCTTTGGTGATAATGAAAAAAAGTAAATCATGGAGGATTATATCTTTTGATCTATTGATTAGAAACAGCAAAGAATTTTTGAATTCGGATGAAGATTTTAAACTCCACATCGAAATTTGATCTTTGTCCGCTTGTAATAATATTTACGTTATTCTAGTAACGGATTGAATCGGTTTAATGGATAATTGACTTGTTGATCCGATTCAAGTTGTGCGCCAAATCCCGTCTCAAGTCTACAGGTCTACCAATGAAGCACAACCAGAAACAAACCTCGGTGACCTTGCACACTGTTGCTATACAGGACTAACTCAGTTAATAAATACAAAGAAATTTATCCGTAATAAGGATCAATTTTTATGGAATTTATCATTCTAGATTATTTATCGATCCTTTGTATTTATCAAATGGAATTTTTTTTCACGGGGATGGTGCGATGGTAAGGTAGGGGGTTATTTGCAGAATGGACAGGAATCGATTCCGGATGAAGGGTCTAAAATCCCTCCTGACTTCAGATGACTCCCCCTCTGTCTTACCACTGTATCAAGGGACCTCGTCCCCCCGCGATTTACCTCCCTCTCATCGCAGTCCTGAAACGGATGACAGAAGACTGCTAATTGGACAGATTCTCAATTTTTACAGAAAAATGAAATCTTAATTTTTCTCTTCTACGATAAAGACAGTCGGAGACGGTTCCATATTTCAGAGGAGTGAGAGAATTAAAGAGGGAAGAGCATAATGAAAACATTTTTAAGTGGATTAACCACGTAAACAATCGGAAAGAAACTATAAATTTAACCTCAGGGAGTACGATGAAGTGGTATGATCCGTTCGATTCTGAATTTTTGAAAAATTTGAACAGACGATTTTAAACTACATACGGGTCGAAAATTTACTTTCTCAGACGTAGTACGTCTTTGATGTCAGATCTATCTTACAAGGGCAGTATGATTCCATCGTCGAACTTAACTGTTGATCAACCGTGAGTATTTTCCTAATGTACCCTAGTGATCGAGAGAGATCTCGTATGAAATTATTTAACGTTCCATTTAAGAGATTAATGAAACATAGAATTTATTACAATTTATTAAAAGACACATTCTCTTATATTTTGTGAAAAATTTATTATAATTTGAGAACTATTAAACATTAGGAATGTTATGTCAGATAACTCATTCATGAGCACTTTTATTATTCATCGTCGAATTCCCTCGGATTCAAGGATTGAATTATATTGTTCACTTAATCGGACGGTAGATAACCGAGTACTCATGGACGCTCACAAATGAGTTGTGTAGTATAACATTCCTCATCGAATATATATTTAATTTTTATATTATTCCTTTATTAAAATTCAAAAAATATATTTTTCTATGGTACTGATATTTTAGATAACACCACATTATTTTAAATCAACACTACATTGAGTATTATTATGATTTAAAATTTTTGAACAATATAAGATTGTACATTCTCACGACTTTCCTTTTTCTTTTTATTTCCCGATTTCAAAATTTTAAAATCTTTTATGTCCATCGATAAATTTCGATTAATATTGATGGTCTTAATCAATTTTGATTGAACTCAATTTAAGTTCAATATATTTCTATAACGACTTCGAGTCCGTCTTAAATTCTCAACTTTAAAGTCTTTGAGACTAAGGTTTTATGGTATGGTTGAATTCATGATCATTGTAGAAATTTATTGGACTTTAATTATGTTCAATTAAAATTGACTAAGATCATCAACGAATTTTGATTGAAATTAATTGATAAAATTATAAGATTTAAAATTCCAAAATCAAGACATAAAATAGAAGAGGGAAGGCTTGAAAATGTAAAAAAGAAGCCTTTTTCTTTTCCCCGACCGATGTCCATGAGAATCCACCCTTTAGTTTTATGTAGATTATTAATCTTTTCGGCAATTTACCAAACAACCCTTCTAAAGTTTGGAATTGCTCAAAAAAACGTCTCGTACTTTCATATTTACCAAATAGCACACTTAATTCTCTTTTTATCCTTCAAAAATAACACACTTAATTTCCGAACGTAGTGCTGGAATTTAAATTTTCAAAGACCACAAATGGTGGTGTAATTTCAAAGATTACCAGCGTGTGGTCAAAATTTAAATTTCAAAGACCACCAGTAGTCTTTGGGAATTCAAATCCCAATACCACAATGGTGTTGGGATTTGAATTCCCAGCACCACGTTTGAAAATTAAGTGCGTTATTTTTAAAGGGTAAAAAGGAAATTAAGTGCGCTATTTGATAAATATGAAAATATGAGACGCTCTTTGGGCAATTCCAAACTTTAGGAGCGTTGTTTGGTAAATCGCCATAATCTTTTTTGTTCTAGGCATAGAGCAACGATTTCTACTCTTTACAATCGGTGAAAAAGTTATTCACTCAATTGGTCTTCAATGCTTCCGTCAATTAGTCTCACAATCAATGTAAAAAAGATAAATCATGAAATATATATTGTCCAACTAAAGATTATAGACACTCTGGAAGATTTATAGTCTATGAAAATTGATACTTATTTATTGATATAACTCTATTACCGTACTAGTCGCGAGACTCTCCTACGAAGACGATTTCTACTCTTTACAAGGGTGTAGAGCACAAGGTAATGAGCAATGCGGAGACTGATAGATACTTGTCTATTTCCTTTGCGCGCAATTGGATTCCATCACAGAGAACTGCAGTGAACCTCTAGAAGCAGTTCACTTTCGGAGATTTTATTGGAGCAAAAGGTAATACTTTCATCACAAGAATCTCTGTCAATTTATCTCGTAGTTAATGCGAAGAAGATACATTATAGTATCCTTGAAACTAACAAGAGGAAGAGATAAAAGATCCGCTAACTTCGCTTGGTGGAATTCGATCCCTATTTTATCGAAGCAAGTGACTCGAGGGTTGCCCCGCATAGACACTTTCAGAGACTTCATTTTTTTTTTCTTCATGATGTAAAGGTTGAAATTTGTCAATCTAGCGGTCTCTATCAGTTCGCCTCCGAACCATCGTAAGGAAGGTAAACCATGTTAAACCTTTGACTCTTGAGACTAGTAATTAACGTATAGAGGGACGACACCTTCGCATTTGCAAGATATTAATTTGTTGTCCTATGATGCAACGTCAACATGCGCTAACTATCAGACCGTTTCTGCGGGAGCAAAGATTTTTTTTTTTTTTCCCTTCACGAAACAAGCGAAGGAGGACCCTTTAGATGTTGGAGGAAATGTGAAATGCTGCTAAATTCTGACAAGAATAAAAGTGATTCATAAAATGTTCTGGTTTTATTGCAGGCATATGAGAAGTGTTTTTCCATTTAACAAATATGTAATAGTGCATTGATGCATAGTTTTGGTCTCCATGGAGATAACGTAGTAACTAAGGTACAACGGAGCTTGTAGATAAGACAAGAATCGATTCCGAAAGAAGTCTAAAGCTCTTTTTTAGATTCAGATGACCCTCACGTGTTTTGATCAAGACTCATAGGATCCTCTGTGATTTATTTCCCTCATAATGATAATGAAATAGACCGATAGAAGTTGCTAGATTGATGAATTCTAATCTTTTATGGATTGATGCATATTTGTATGAGATTGAGATTGAAGTGAAATGGAAGAAAACAATGTTGAATCTTCCTTAAATGCACAGTAATCACTAAGCAAAACAAACTCTTCCTATTTTTCTTTGTTGAATCTTAGTGGAATGCAGAGACAAAACTAAACTGTAGATTTTAACCTCACTAATAGCTTCTTTGCAATAAGTAAGTTCAAAGTTTTAAAAATTTTAAACTGTTAATTATTTTTAAGTATTTAGGATCATTTTTACAAGACACTATATAAATTGAGAAAGATATCTTATATAGAAATACAAATAGAATGGTTGAAATAGAGGATATTGAATGTTTTATGTGATCGTAAAGTATCTTTAAAATTCAAAAAGAAATTCTACAAAATAATTATTAGATTTGCTATATTATATGACGTTGAATGTTGGATTATGACTCGAACATATGAGTAGAGGATGAAAGTTGTAGAGATGAAGATGTTGAAATGAATGTGTAAACATATAAGGATGAAAAAAAAAAAATAAAAAAAGAAAGTATTAAAAAGAAAATCGAAATTTTATTTATTGAGGAAAAATTCGAAAGACACGTTTAAAGTGATATGAATATGTATTTTAATGACAAAAAATATATTCCAATTAAACAATATGAAACTATAATAAATATACATATCAAATAAAGAAGAAAAAGATCAAAAAGATTTGATTAACAACAATAAAATAAAATAAAATTTATTTAAATATAGATAATAATATAATAACAGATAAAATTCAATAGTATAAAAAGATCCATATAATCGATTTCATCTAACAGAATAAAACTTGATTATTATTGTTGTATTAATTATTTTTAATAATTATATAAGTAAATTATGCACATATATTTCTCACACAACACATGATTTATGCAACTCCTGCAAAAGGTTGGAACCGTCAATCTAGCAACCCCCACCAGCTTGTCTCACGACCATTGTGAGGGAGGTAAATCACGGAGGACTCTATAGGTCTTGATGTGATGACTAAAACACGTGAAGTCATCTGAATGCAATAAAAAACTTTAAGCCTCCTTCGGAATCGATCCATGTTATTTTTGTAAACACTGTCGTATCTTAATCACTAAGTCATCCCGTGGAGACATGATTTATGCAACTCGTTAATAGTATTAAAGTACCGAAAGAATATCATTAAAAAGTTAAAAACCATATGGTTCTAATTTTGCATGCAGTCTCTGAATAATGTTGTATCTAGTAGGTATCGTAATATTTTAATTATGAATTTCTATTTAACTTACTTTTGTTACATTAAGCAATTTTTTTTATGAAATGTTAATATTTTGATGGCATCTAAAACTCCAGAATCAACCAAACTCAAGTTGAGTCATTCTTAGTTTTGGATCCGATAATATTTTAATAATTAATATTAATAAGTATGCCTTCATAAGAAGCATAAAATAGGGGCTCGGTGTGATAATTAGAACGAAAGAGTGACAACTCACTTGGGCTTGCTCTTTGAACTTCCAAATGTGAGCTCGCATTGGAGGAGTTTAGGCCGAACTACAGATCATCTTTTGATCTCATTGCACTCTCTTAATTTATTCTGGTGAATAATATCTGTGGAATAAAATCGATACATCTTCGAGAATAGTTGGGTTAAAGATCTGAACACCTAATTATAAAAAAAACAATAATAATAAAAACAAAAATAAATAAAACAGTTTCACTTTCCTACGTTTCCATGGATAGATAAAAGCTTCTCCCTTTCAACCTAACGTGTTGTTTGTTGCACGAAAGCAACAACTTGACAAATAAACATCCCTCGGAAGGCAAACAATAAAGCCAGAGATTATAAATCTGGACAGACGGATTGGACCATTTGGTAACTCCAGTTGATCGTCGGTCCCGATTCAACTGGCCGATGCAGTTTGGTTTTAGAAACACTATTCAATCCTTGGCTAACTCAATCATCAAGCATATGTTCACAAGCCTATTCTACGGGTGTGGTGTGGTGCGGTGGTAAAGTACTCAAATAAGATATGGAAAAGATCATGTGTTTATAAGATAAAAAATATCTCTATTAGTATGAGATCCTTTGGGCAAAACTCAAAAACAAAACCATGAAAGCTTAGGTCCAAAGTGGACAATATCATATCATTGTGGAGTTATGTGAATCTTATAGTCATTAACAACTGGTATCAAAGTTATGGTCAATATTAAGCTATGAACCTCGAACGAAGGAAGTGAAGCTCTTATGTCCGGATCAAAAGAATCAGATACCAGACAGAAAGTCCAGTTGGGTCGAGAGTACTGAACAACTGTAAATAGGGAGTCCAGTTGAGTCGGAATGACCGAATAACTGACAGGAAGTTCAATTGGATCAGAAGGACTAGACAACTGGTAGAAAGTCCAGTTGGGTCAGGAGGATCAGACAGTTGACAGAAAGTTCTGGTGGGTTTAGGATCGGACATCAAGCAAAGGAAGTCTTTCGAGGAGGAATAGGCTTGAGGGGGGTTCAATGTGGTCCTTCGTTTGAGGGAGGATTATTGAGAGTATGATAAATACAAAGAAGACATGGAAAAAATCATGTGGGCCTTTTGGGCAAAACTCAAAAATAAAATTATGAGAGTTTAGATTCAAAGTGGATAATATCATATTCTTATAGAGCTATGTGAATCTTATAGACACTAACAAAGATCAAATAGAATATCAAAATTTGATTCTTACGGGGTACAAAGATGTACAAGGAAAAAGGTCATTTATCTTCAAAATTAAAATATGAATACTTAGATTATTAAAAAAAACAATTCACAAGCGTACCTGAAACAATCTCACTGGCCACCACCACACAGCCTATGCAGTTCTTGAGTAGACTTCAGTAAACTTTTCTTCCACTGCGAAAGTTAAGCCGGGAAAGTTGCGTGAGTTTCTTTTGATTACTTAACCACAGTTTGTAATGCATGCCCATTCCTACAAAGATAATAGATCAAGGAAGCCACCTGCCACATTTGTGTCATGGAAACCACCATCGAAGCAATGAGCAGTGAGTACGAGGAGCTCGTAGCAGCAGCCATGGAGGTGGTCGAGCAGTCTGGCGGTCGGCCAGGCGAAGCACTTGAGAAATTCAAGCAGAGATGGCAGTTGTTCCTGGCCTCATGCGATGAGGCAGAGGAAGTGGTGGAGTTGGCAAGGAGGAGAATCGCAGCCGATCATGTGATGGACATGGCCTCCGGGATGGCACCAGGGGGACCGCCGGAACTGCCGCTGCCGCCCATTAGCGTGCCCCACTTGGAACAGGTGATCAACACTGTGAATTCTCTCACTGGGAATCTCCGACAGGGATTGCTGCCGGTTCACAAGGTGGATTGAGCTATACACCTGCTTCGACTGATCAGTTGAGCAATTACATGAGAAGCAAAGCTTAATTAGTGCCAAATAAAGTGTGTGGAATTTGCTACGAACAGCTGCTTGATTGTTAAAAAGTCTTAAATACTTGGTTTACCTTTACAGAACTTCAAGGATGTGTTTGGTTCAAGGTTATCGGGTATAATTTTAATTATCTGATTATCAGATAATCATATAATCAAGATTATGGAGAATGAAATATAACTTATGTTGTTTGGTTCAATTCTAAATAATATAATAAAAACTTCTTTTTTTTTGAGATTTTAATGTATAACCTAATTTAACATTTTACTATATTATCCTTGATTCAATTATAAGATTTCGGCCGTCGGGCCAGCGGTAGCGGCAGGGCACCGCAAGCCAGCGGCGGCGATGACAAGCGTTCGATGGCTGCGACGCGATGGCGCTCAGCGGCGCGGCCGATTCGCGGCGGCGACAATGGTTGGCGATGGCGGCGATGGTCATCCGGCAGCGTCGAGGTGTTTCTGATGAGGTGAAATTTAATAGAACTTTAAGAGTTTTTATCCTAATTGCTAAAAATTGATGGATAATTTTGGAAATAAAATGTTTTTAACCTTGGAATCCAATAAAACCTTCATTTCCTTAGGTAATATAATTCCGGGATGGAGAACCTCATTTGCTGATATAATGGTTATAATATATTACTTTGGAAACAATCAAAATTCTGAATCAAATAGGATTATAATATATAACTGAGATGGATAATCAAGGTTATTCATAACTACTCCGAATCAAATGCACCCTAAGAAGTATAATTTAATACCTTGCTAAAACATAAAATACGGTACTGAATAAGATGGCATTGATTCCCTAGTGCTACTTCAACTAACTCAACATCATTGCTATAACTCAAGCCTCAAGTAAATAAAGTTCTAACTTTGAGAATTGTTGGATGTTTTTCAAAATTATGTGACAACAGGTTGCAGAATCCCAACTGGAAGAGACAGTCATGTTACACGAAATGTAAATGTTTAGCATTTGTAGAGTTACATTGAAACAACAACGTCTTACTGTATTAGCAATATATTAAATATCTATTTCACAGAATTTGTCAATAGATTGTACAATCTAATCAGAAGAAACTAGTCATAACCCAAAAAAAAAAAAAAAATCATGGATTCGAATGGTTCTGTTTACAGTATAATCAGTATTAACAACATATCGAACTCGCTAGATCACACAAAAGCTTATGATATCTAAAATAAAACAAACTAAAGCAACAACAAAACTGGAGTGTATTACCAAAATGATAAACTTGCAGCGGTTTGTGTTTGAGAGGCGATCTTGTCCTGTGCAATCGTCTCCAAATCAGGAACCACATTGAATCTACATGGAACCTGCAAATACATAAACTACGAGCATGAGTTATATAACATGTAACAATATTCTTGATTTCATTTCGGTTCGGGCACCACAAACAAATGCAGCAATCAAATGAGGGAACTTTGAAACAACCATATTATTTGGATGTTCCACTATCCACTATCACCAACTTCATGAATACTAAATTACTTGCTAACATCAATAAACTCAACAAACATCATGAGGCAAAGCCTTCTTCAACTTTCTTCCAAGCATCTTTAGCTTCAAGTTTGGTTATCCCTCTTCTCATACTTGCAATAATTTCCTTTGCCTCATGTAACTGTTAACTCTTCGCCAATCCATCAACCAATTCTTTTACAGTATCAAATGGAGGTGCCTAATTCTTGTTCAAGCACTGCTTGCAAATCCCCACAGCCTTCTGAAACTCTTCTTTCTCGACCAAACACTTCGGTAGAGTGGCGTATGAAATCAGGTGGCTTGACACTACCAGCAGGCTTTTTGATACCCTTCATGATCTCATATGCCTCCATAGCAGAATCTACATTACTTTCTTTGCAAAACCCGTCAATCAAGGTGTTGAAGTTGAATCTGTTT
This sequence comes from Wurfbainia villosa, assembly GCA_025175895.1. NCBI lineage: Eukaryota > Viridiplantae > Streptophyta > Magnoliopsida > Zingiberales > Zingiberaceae > Wurfbainia > Wurfbainia villosa. The sequence continues at coordinate 6,613,828 of JAKLTH010000238.1, forward strand.
GGATAGACTCCATTCGGTTGCATCACATTCAACAATTCTTCATCCTGAAAGCTCTTACCTTTTGCAGGAAGAGCTACAATCCTACAATTCTTAGTGCCCACATTTTGGCTAAATTTCTTCCTGCCGTCTCCTTGAGAAATTTATCGAATCCAGAATCGTCTCCCTTATTAAATAGCCATCCAAAACAGTGTTATATCTGATAATGTTGGGCTCGAGTCCTCTGCCAGGCATTTCATCAAGCAAAGCAAATGCTTCGTCCACCTTATTGCTCGAACATCGAGCTTTGAGGATGAAATTGTACGACGCGATGCCTGGGGGCAATGTTGTACTCTCCGACAGAGCGGTCGACCGCCTCCTGCAAGCGATCGACGTGACCGTTCTTCAAAAGCTAACAAGAGAGCGCAGAGCGAACGCTCAGATCGCCGGCAGATGAGGCTGGGCATGGCCTCGAATATGCGCAGGAGGCAGTCGATCATTCCGGCGTCGGAGGGTAGGGTGAGAATACGGATCAATAAGCCTTCGACTCGGGGATGTTGGAGCCGGACTTAGTGCCCTCATGGATGCGCTCGATGAGGTCAAGGAAGCTGCAGCGAACGAGCTTCTGGATGGAGACTCTGTATATTTGGCGGCCGCCGAGAAGGAGGGTTGGCAAGCGGTGGACTCGAAGAGGGGAACGAGCCGGTCGCGGTCGGACTTGGATCGAATGGCGGAGTTCAAAGCGGAGACGCGATCGGAGGAGGAAGAGGAGGACGATTCGGGATCGGAAAAGGCAGCGGTAGCCGAGGAAGTGAAGAGCCGCCGTCGGCGAAAGAGCTCCCCGTCGACGCCTCCATCAACTTGGTCAAAATAAGTTTGACCAAGTTACTAAAGAGAAACGATAATTTTGACACGTTGAATTAAAAATACATTAAATTAATTTACAATAACGCTAAAATAAACATAAAACGTATTAGTATATTATTTTCGTATATATATATTTTTAAAAGATACCTCTTAAAAAAAAAAAGATAATAAATAATATACAATAATAATAATAACCAAACATTCTCCTTACGGACAAAGTTGAATGACTAGTACAGTATAGATTTGCACTAAGTGAGTAAGGCTCAATCTCCCCGAGTTTGTAGGGGTGATTGTCCTCTGTTGTGTCAGGTGTCAGTACGACCAAAGGGTGATCGTGATTTATCTCCGTTCATATAACTGTGGGGTCGACAGATGAGAGACGCCTAAGGTGAGCGCCACCTTTTACACCGAATAATAATCAAATATTATCCCATTAGATCGGGTTAACTATATAGATCCTCCAATGCCATTTGGTTCTATCTTTTAATATATCATCATATATATTTAAATAAATTTTATTTTATTTTATCGTTGTTAATTAAGTATTCTTTGACTCATTTTTTACTTTTATCCACGATCATATGTCCACATATCTATCTTAATATATTCATCTATGCAACTCTCATCTTCTACTCATGTGCTCAAGTTATAACTTAACATTCATCTCCATATAACATAGCAGATCTAATTGTCGTTTTCTAAAATTTTCTTTTAAATTTTAAAGGTCCTTTACGATAAAAAAAATATCCGATGTCTTTTTCCATTTCAATTATCCTGCTTCTATTCTATATAAAACATCTTTATCAACCTCTTCATCTTTTGTAAAAATGATTCTAAATATTTAAACTTTAAATAACAAATATTTCATTATCTTCTAACTTAATAATTGTTTCATTGTATTTAACATTGTTAAATTTATATTTCATATATTTTATTTTTACTCTATTAAGTATAAGATCTTTCGCTTCTAGCATTCCCTCAAAGATTCAAATTCAGTATTTACTTTTTTACGTGTCTCATCTATCAAAATAATATCATTTACAAATAAAAAATACCATGATATCATATTTTTAATGTATATAATTGTTGGTTGTTTTCGCATCTAATCGAATTAATCTGAACAAAATAAACGAAAGAAAACGAAATGCAAAATTGAAAAAATACTTACAACAAGTTCTTGCTTCCGGAACTTTAGGACGACGAATCTACTTGCCGTCTGAGGACTGATCACTTCGAAAAGGTCCTACTCTTTCACGAGATAAAATTCAACGCGCCTTGGTGATCCTATCTCTTGTTCCCTCTGACAAAACCTCTTGAATCTCACAGCCTTTCGGCGCCACCCCTCTGCCTCTGCACACCTCTCTTTGGACACAGACTCCCTTATAAAGGGGGTGCATTTTCCTACGCTGCACGAAGTGCGTCAACTGCACTTCGCACAATATGTGCACACGTTGCATGTGCACACTGCAACCGCAAAGAGCGATTACAATAATGAATTTATCTAAGATTAATATAAAAAAAATAGAAATTTAAAACTGTTTCATGGTGTAATCCTATGTTTATAGAAAACACTTTGATTAGTTCTCTTAGCGTTTTGCTAAAAAAATATAAACAAATTGCATTTTTTTTGACAAAATTTTGGACGATTTACAAACCACATCTAAAGTTCGATATTTCTCAAAAGGCATATCTTAATTTGATATTTATCAATTGGCATACTAAATTCCACAAATATTCTTATAGTCGACAAATTTACTCTTTCCCAAATATCCGAGCCGAAAAATCGACGATTTTAATTATAATTGACTTAACCTTCCCATCTTTTCTCTCTCAGCTCGTGGTACAAATTTTCAATGACCCACGGACAAAGTCGGATGGCCAATGCGGTGCAAAATTATAAAAATGAATAAGGATTAATCTTTATTGTTGAGTGAAAATATCAACCAGAATATCTGCCCTCCACCATATTCAAGCGCTGGTATGACCATAGATTGATTGTGATTAACTTCCTCTGTGGAATAGGCGAGAGGGAGCTCGATTTCACCCTTTGCAGAAGTGGAACAAATTTTCAATAAATTATGATGGATATTATTTATCAAATGATGGTAAAAATTGTATTGCAATCTATATTCTCTTATGAAAGTTTAAAATTTCGTCCTGTATCAAAATTTCGATTAGTTTCGACATCGTATCGTGCGTATCGATACTGTTTTTTTTCTATTTTTTAAATATTAATATTTCATTATTTTAAAAATTCATTATTTATTTCAAGTATTTATTATTAAGTATATTTCGATTTTTTTTGAAATAATTGATATTAAAAGGATAGAAATAAATAAATATATTTTCCTTTAAAAAAATTAATATATCAATAACTTAAATTAAAATTGATACATTATAATTATATTATAATTATAATTATAATTAATTTATATTTTACATAAATTTTTAATTAAAAATTTATTTAATTATAATTATATTATAATTCCTATATAAATTAAAATTTTAATCAATCGAGGATTGCGATCCCTAAGGCGCTTGGGATCACGGATCGCGATGCTGCAGGGATCGCGATCCCGAGCAATGATCGCGATTCCAACGCGATCTCAACCCAAGCAAATTGTACTTGTAGCCTCGTCACCGTTGTTCTGCGTCATCGTCAACTGCTCATCGCCGCCTCTGCCTCGTCGAACCTTCGCCATTGCTTCCAAGTAAGTCTCTTACCTTCGTTCTGTCGCTCGTCCTTATGTCGGTCGTGTATGTTTTACCGAAATCACGGGCAGTTCCGATATGGGTCTCACATCGGAACGAAATTATTCACCGATTTCATCCAGGACGACTCAACGTTTAAAACCTTGGTCACAAGTGTGTTTGAGAATAAACAACAATGAGCTGTGTTTGTTTCTACTTAGCTAAATATCATCTCACTGCTCTTCATTCTATCAGTGCCTACAAGAGACAGCCTATCATGGTATGCATCTATGTATCCATAAGCATTCGACCCCTGAGGGCACTCGAGAGCTGCCTCAAAAACACGATGGTGAACGCCGTGAGAGTCGACAACATAACCGTCTCTGTGGTCGTGGCCGGCAAGGCAAGCCTTCACGCATCCGTAACGATGGATCAAACTCATCACCTCATCGTAGTTCCACAAGAGTGACTCCATTGATGCTGCTTCAGGGTGCAAAGGGAGATGACAACATAGAATGACCTTCTGCTTGTTCTCGGAGGATTGTCGAAGGACATCGTCGAGCCAAAGCAATTGTTCCTTTCCGACAGCCCCATTGAACATAAGGAATCTCCTCTCGAGGCCTTCCATGCCATTCGGACTGTTCTTTTCCAAATTCGGATTCTTCGTGTCCAAAACTCGCATAGCTTCCAGTGCATTTGGATGATCCTTTGGCCACCCAATTGCGCTAATGTCGTATGCATCCAGAACGACAAATCTGTACTCTGGACACGGCGAGAAGTCATAGTATGCACGGTCAGGAGAAGCAGAGGGAATCTTTAGCAATGAGATCAGCTGGTGGCGAGGGAGATTGTAAAGGCAGTGGTTGCCTATCATATGGTAGGTTGGTCCATTGAACCTCTCAAACTCCTTGACAACTTTCTGCACGGCACTGAGCGACTCGGCCTTCGGACAATGCCCATCAACGATGTCCCCGAAGTTGATCGAAAACTGAAGCTTCATCAGATCATTCCATTGTCGCACTGCCCTTTGTAAAACCTGAATGCTTTCGCGGTAGTACCGAGGGGTGCCAAGAAATGAGTGGCCATTTGGAATATCGGCATACTGGACATCCGTTATAACCCCGAAGGAGAAAAGGGGTTGCTTGGGATGACCATTGATCAAATTACCTCCTAAAGACATTTTTGTAAGTAGTTGGTTACAAAAGATTAGAGGCAGCTCTTCAAGGACAGATCCTGGATATATGATCGTTCAAAGAAAGCGAATCGTATCAGTATCTCATCGACAAAAGGTTGTAAGTAGAACAAAATTCAAAAATATGTTACGACAGTTTAAGGTGCCAATCGATATGACTTCATAATCTGCAATAGACCTATGGATGCTAAAACTTATGTTAATAAAGGGATTAAGGCTAATAACATTCTCAAAAAGCTATAAAGATATGTCTGCATGATTCAATGAAGCCCTAAACCTCTCATAAGCCATCTGCTACCACCAAATTGCAAAAAGAAAATACTGTATTAAATCTCTTTCCATTACTTTTAGGTAGTGCTCGTTCATAAACTACATGAAATAAAAGATACTGGGCAAGTGCAATTCAATCGCTGTGCGAAAGCTAGAAATCAGCTAAAGGAATTGAATGGCGACTGAAAGTTATATGGTACTGAAATTATGAAAGCAAAGGAATATACCAAATGGAAGAGTCCTAAAAGCAATTATAATAGGAAAGCTATTGATATACCAAGGTTCAATGCAATTCATAGCAATAGGAAGAAACAAAATATAAGGTTTGCTACTACAAGTAGTACCACACCTTTGATCATGACATATTGATTGTGAGTTGAGCCCTACGAATTTCGTGAAAGTAGCATACTCCAAATTCAGGGGTGAAAAGATTTCATAGATGTTCTTGATGAAAAAAAATATGATTGAAAGATCCCGAACTAGAAAAAAAAAGTTACAATCAAAATACAATTCAGTTGTTGCGTGAGAAATTAGCTAAAGAAATTGAACATTGACAAAGTTATATGGTACTGAAATTATTAAAACAAGGGAATATACCAAATGGTAGAGTCCTAAAAGTAATTACAATAGGAAAGCTATTGATATTGGAAGGCCATTTCCAGGTTCAATGCAATTCATAGCAATAGGAAGAAGCACAATCTTTTGATTGTTCATACAAGATATAAGGTTTGCTACTACAAGTAGTACCACACCTTTGATCATGACTTATTGATTGTGTGTTGAGCCCTATGAATTTCGTGAAAGTAGCATACTCTAAATTCAGGGGTGAAAAGATTTCATAGATGTTCTTGATGAAAAAAAATATGATTGAAAGATCCCAAACTAGGAAAAAAAAGTTACAATCAAAATACAATTCAGTTGTTGCGTGAGAAATTAGCTAAAGGAATTTGAACATTGACATAAAGTTATATGGTACTGAAATTATTAAAACAAGGGAATATACCAAATGGTAGAGTCCTAAAAGTAATTATAATAGGAAAGCTATTGATATTGGAAGACCATTTCCAGTTTCCATGAAATTCAAAGCTAAAGGAAGAAGCACAATCAAGTAGTATTACACCTTAGAACATGACAAATTGATTGCTTGTCGAACCCTACGAATTGCATTAAAGTAGAATACTCCAAATTCAGGGGTGAAAAAGTTTCGTAAACGTTCTCGACGAAAAGAAAAATATGCCAAACTAAAAAAATCAAAAAAAAAAAAAACAGTTACAATTCAAAATGCTTATAACAAGATGAGTTTGCTCCATAAACACATCAAATATTGTACGAAATGAAGGATTTGGGGTTGAATCTAGTGACAAATTTTGAGAGATAGAACCTAATCTGCGAGAAGGTGTTATTATCTCCTACGAAATCAAATCCATAGCAGCAACAAGATGGTAAGATACTACAAATCATCATCTAGAAATCGTGTTACACTGAGCGAAATTAACACAGAGATCGTTCCTCTTCAAAATCAATGGCTAAATTGACGAAATGGAGCGATCGAAATCAATTTGACCCAAAAAAAAAAAAGGAACAAAAACTAAAAAGTTCCTTCACTGGAGAGATCGGAATTCAGAAAAGAGAGAGAATAGGAACCTTCTCCGGTGACCGGGCCGCAGATCGATCGGGATTGGAAGAGGCGCGACGAGGAAGGAGGGCACGACGGTAGATCGGCGAGTGGGAAGGAGACGTACAAAAGTTGGGAAAAATTGGGGACTCCTATCTCGTCATGGCGACCAACGGATCTCCCAATTCCGTGTGGAAACGTGGAGTTGGAATTTACATTTTTGTAATTTTCTTGGGATCTGAAAACGTTTTTCTTTCTGAAAAAAAGTTTTTTTTTTAAATTCGAGAATTAGAAAATTCTGATATATATATAACTGATCTCCTGCACGCTGAAGTCCTATGCGTGCATGCGCTCCCTGTCCGGCCCATGTGCATTGTCGACATCGTCGTCGCACCGTCACGCCGTCTGACCACCGTCGACCGGACGCGATCGATGCGCAACTCACGGGCGATCCGATAGGGCTTGGCTTTTGGCCGATTAGTGCCCGGAATCCGACGCAAAATGGTCGAAAATGATCAAATCACGTGGTGCAGCGGCACACCCATCGCCGTGCCGCCGCGATCGACTAATTCGATCGAATTGCGCCAATTCAATCCGGTGGCATCGAATCGGGCGCCCGATTTCGACCGCCATTCGGCCGATCGAGTATAGCGGACGAACCGGCGTCGACTGTCGGTCCGTCCGTCATCGGATTTCGACCGCGATTCGACCGGAATCTATGTCGATCGCGGCCGGCAGTGGGCGCGCCACTGCCAGCCGCGTGATTTGGTCATTTTCGACCGTTTTGTGCCGGATTTCAAGCACTAACCGACCGAAAGCCGAGCTCCGTTGGACCGCCGGTGAGTTGCGTGTCGATCGCGCCCGGTCCGTGTGCGATGATTTCTTCTCTATTCGATTTACGAGATTACAGTAACTAAGAATGTACAGTATTTCCGTATATGCGTCGTTGGAGCGATGAGCACTATAAGACACTTGACGTGAGTATCATCACGTCATTGAGCAATCAAATTCCAACCCTAAATCCATTTGTATTGCTGTTGTCGTCTCTTCGATCAGATTCCGATGGGATTGCAATTTGAATTCGACCCGATCGTGATTGCCAATGACCACAACATTGACGATCGTGATCAGGCTAGATTTCGATTGAACCATCGTCGTCGAATTTCGATCGGATCACAGCTAGAATCCAATACAATTGCGACCGACAATGACCGCGGTACTGATAGCCGCAATTCGACCACTCGACAGAGACGCCATTGGCACGAGTATCGAGCAAAATTATTATGTATTATATATTTTCTTTATATATATATATATATATATATATATACAATTCTGATAGTCTGCGCGACTGATCCCTGTGTGTCCGTGCGCGATGCGTTCCCAGTCGTTCGATCAACCGCGAGCGCGTTCCCAGCCGTCCGAGTCACACGTGTTGCCGCCGTCGTCGGCGCGTCGTCCGGCCACCGTCAGTCGCCGGACCGAACGCGATCGACACGCCACTCGCCGACGATCCAACGGGGGGAGTTTACCGGCCGGAATCCGACGCTAACCGGCCGAAAATCACCAAAGATCGCGGCCAGCAGTGGCGCGCCCACTGCCGGCCGCGATCGTGCCGGATTCCGACCGAATTTAATTCTGACTTGATCGAACTTTAATTGCGATCGAATCACAGTCAAATTCTGACTTGATTGCAATCATAATCTAACCAGATCGCATCCGCAATTAGGCGTGATGTTGCAATCGTGATCTAGTCTGATCACACACGGTCACAATCCAATCAAGATCGCAAGCCTGCTGTCAACAACGAAGACGATACCGATGGCCCGATAAATTCAGAAATTGACTATAACACATTCAGAAAAATACTATACATTCTTATTTACGGTGCAATTATACAGATCGAAGGACCAAGCACACCATCTCTGTCAACAAGAACACCCAAAAGTCATCCTTGTTAAGCCGAAGGATCCATCACGAAGAACACTTGGCATGAGTAGTCCAATAGTGAAGCATTCGAAGCGAGCAATAATAAGAGGATCAAAGTTTAAATTCCAAAATTTACCTAATTGATGAATTAAAAGAGAAAATCATCTCTCTGCAAAATTAATCAAATAAATTAAAAACCGCCGATTTTGTTCTCCATCTAACCTAGTCATCCCATCGAGGACTTGCGACCAGCCATCACTTGTTTTAAAGCCTTCTTGTTAACAAATCATAGAACATACGAAAATTTACCAAACATCACACGTGAAGCTTAAAATTATTCAAACAGTACTCCATACTTTTATATTTATTAAATAGCGCATTTAATTCTCGTTTTACCCCTCCCGTCAAACAGATCTACAGCACAGTAAAATTCTCGAACGTGATACTGAAAATTTAAATCTCAAAGACTACGCTTATATTGCAATCCCAAAGACTACCACTCGATGCGAATTTGCAATCTCAAAGACCACCGCAAGTGGTGCGAATTACCGCGATGGTGGTCTTTGAGATTATCTGTGCATTGTAGTCTTTGAAAATTAATTCGGACACTACGGTGGTAATGAGATTGTAAATTCGGCACTGTGGTCTTTGGAAAATTCAAATTCGGCCTGTGGTCTTTGAAATTCAATTGCAACTTCGGCACCGTTCGATCTGCGGTGGTGGTGTTGGGAATTGAATTCAGCGTATTTATGGTCTTGAGATTTCTGATTTGATGTAGTGGTGGTGCTCGGATTACACATCAACGTAGTGCTTGAGAATTTAAATCTACAACATGATGATGTTAGGATTTATAATTTATTGGTAGCGATTGGTGCGATTTTTAATGAAAGAGATAAAAAAAAATTAAATACAATATTTGATAAATATGAAAATATAGAACGTTGTTTGAGCATTTCTAAATTTCACGTGCGCTGTTTGATAAATCGCCGTAGAACATAACCATTAGATTCCTTTTGTGAGTTTTAAGATCAACACAAGATGCTTGTTTAATTGGAGAAAAAAGAGCACCAGTCACCCATCATTTTCGAATTATGAGCAAAAGGACCAATGTTTATGAAATGCACTATTAAGCTAAATTTCAAGAGAAACTTCTCGGAAATAAAACAACAAAAATATATCAAAATACCATTGAATGAAGATAGTCTTCACTAACAAACTGGAAATGGAAATACAAGTATTCCAGTAACGATAAAATGATGTTTATGTGATAGAAACTCTATCGATCAATCTGATGATTGATCCGACCGGAACGATGACTCGCATCGCACACTACTTACCTGTGTTTGCCAACTGGAATACTGCAAGAACAGCAGCGCGGACAGTCGTGTGTTAAATAAGTTAAGAGCAATTGTCGAGGCTGAAGAACTAGTCCATCTTGGCTTTCTCGGAAATGAATGCCAGGTATTTAGCTCTTTCCCTCTTGTATCTCTTTAGTTCTTTGATGGCGGCCAGAAGCACATGAAGAGCGACTGGAGCAAAAAAGGGCTGGCGAAAACATCGAAAAGGTGAAAAACAAATCTTTGAAACAAGTGAACCGATTAGGAAAAAAAAAAAGAGAGATTTGTGAAACATCATAGTAAGTCATAGCTTATCAGATTATGTTCTGTCGACTGATGATGCTGATTTGTTAAATTCCTTATGAAAAGGCATGACATCGATTGGTCGATATTATCACTATCTACGAAAATAAATAACTTACCATGTATATTGCAAAGTAGTGCTCGATGGAGGAGTAGCTGATCGACATGATTGATGGATGGAAAAATGCGTCTTCTGCTAAAGCCTTAGCTTGTCTAGAAGAGCCTATAACCGATAGTATATAAGAATCAAAAGCAAGAAGTTTGCGGTCGGGGTGATAATTCGTGGGAACGTACTTGCTGAAGAATCATAGATTCCAAGAGATGCATTCCTCTGTGCTAAATTTGCAGCTTCAAGCGAAAACTTCACCTGACAGAGAAGCAAGCAATCAAAAATTTTGCGGTCATTGATCGATCGTAACTAAGAAATTAATACAAAACGATGTTTAAAGTTTAGCCATCGTTTATATCAGAATATAAATTTGTTGACACTGACATGTTTGGTGATTGAGAAGGTTGAAATAAACTGAACAGCATACCTGTTTTCCGATTTCATCCATTATAATCATTCTGGGAAGGGATTGAACCTAGTATGCCAATTGTTAAAACACAATAAATCAAAGAGGAGAACAAAAGTCTTGTTTCTCGTGGCTCAAAAGGGTTGGAACAGGACTGGAACATACTAGTTTAGCAAGCGACTCGAGAGTAGTGGCACATGAATGTAGATTGAAACAAGCATGATGACGATATAGCACATCCAACTCCCTGAAATAAGTGGAAATACAAATAGATCAGCACTTCTCCCTTTGAAGCATTTCTAAAGCTGCAAAAGATACCAAATTTTACTGTCATCATCATATTCAAACTTCAAAGATCAGAACCATGAACTGTATTGATCAAACTAGCTATTTTTTAAGCACTCAGTAAGCCGCAGGTGCAAAAAGAGAGCATTACAGTTTTCAAATAGGAAAGAATCAATTGTAACCAATTATTCATATCAATATAATTGTATATCATATATTTCTACAGTCTTACCACTCAGCGAAGCCACTTTCACTGTCCAAAAATTTTGATATTCCTGTCTCGGAAGAATCGAAATAATTTGACTTGAGACCAAATAGCATCCGGAGTTGTGCAAGGAAAACTTGAAATATTTTTTGAAGTTCCTGGTCCAAGGTATGCAATTATTAAGCTTTGTAATGAACAGAAGGTACATTATGTATACAGTAGCACAAGAAATAAGTCAAAAGGAATTTTTTTATTTTTCATCAAAGATCAAAAAGAGAAATCTTCTCGTCCGGTTGGAAGGAATTGCAGCTTCCACCGAGCCGGACAATTTTATCAGCCCCAATCTAGCTGAATGCCGGAGAAAATGACCTCATTTATGGAAACATATGCATATTGATATTTGTTTTGACAAGGGAATTACACAATCACTCGAGAAGCTTAATGGCCAACAATTTTGCCTTTACACTCTGCCACACACTGTCTCCCACATGTAATTAGTTATGGTATCTTCCAGACCTACATTTATTCCAGGAAGCTGAGCCATTGAGACCCTAATCATTATGTCCTATGTTAGTTGAGCCATTCAGATGTAATCATACCTAAATTGCCAAAGCAATTAGTACAAGGTGTAATGATACAAGGGTAGAGCAAATGCCCACAACCTTACCACTACAATCAGAGAGACTATTTCAATAAACCATCGATAGAGCAGTTTGAAACCAGCATTACGTCGGATGTTAATGAATTGATATTGCTATGATCTTAAATAAGGTTTGATTTTCAATAGCTGAATAGCCATTATGTTTGTTTTGCCAGACTTTAAATTTAGAATCGGCATCAAATATAAACGATAGGTGAAAGCCTTACTTTTTGCAAGCAACCAATAGCAATTCAGAAAGTTTAATACAATACTAAAACATGAGATGAACTACCAGAAGAACTTCTACTTATGTTCACCAATTTGCACAGGTATGAGCTAAGGTTAAGAAGCATGTTTGAAATTGTACCTGAGGCGGCAAGGTATTATGAGAATCTCCAGCACAGTGAGGTGGATTCCAGATAATAACGCCTCCCCACATCTAAGTATTGCAGTAAACATCACATAAATAGGGGCAACAGGTTGCATCTAAGAGAATATAAATTAAAGTGTTGCAACTTACTGGAGATATAAAACTGTTGGTCTTGGAGATTTCTCCATTAGGAAGCTGTAAGAGAAGTGGGCATTCACTTGCAGATGGTACATAGCTAGTGACAAAAAAGAATATCACATCACTTTCCTTAGGAAATCATTTTTTAACTAATACATGCTTTGCTCTAAAAAATGATTTCTTAAAAAAAAAGTTATCAAGAAAGAGCCCAATCAAAGTTGCCTGCTGAAGAGGCAAACAAAATAATTAGGTAATTCCTTGTGGGTTAACAGGATATGCTAAAAAAAACGATCATGACCTGCTATTGCAAGTATGTGGCAAAGTCTGAACACGGTAGCATGCATGTTCCAATCAACAGCTGCACTTTTCAGCACTCACAATGCATGAACCATTTTTCCAATATGCTGAGAATATATGTTCAATAGTAGGCAAGAATTGAGAATACAAATTGGATTTAGTTGTTTAATTTGAAATTTCACAATGATGAATTAGGAGACACAAGAGGAAGAAGCAAACACTGACTAATAATTTCATAGGACTTATTATAGCATACTAACACGTGAATCCAACATGAATAAATGTAGCATAATTATTAGTCATAGTTATATTTGGCTAAGGAAGACTAATATAAAGAAAATGTTCCAAATTCTTGAAGACTTAAATATTACATGTAGTAATTGTCTGTTTCAACTAGTATGGAATATGGATGATAAATCACATGTAACCTGAGACCTGATATGTTTTCAAGATAAATTTCAAAAATAAATAGTAATAAACATGATGCTAAAAACCTTTAGTAAATATTATTTTAAAATTATTAGGGAAAGTTCATCCTAGCACAAGAAGTTACTAAAACCAACTTATAGGTTAACTAACTAGAAAAAAACAATGGATGAAAGAATGTACACCACAAATTGCAGAACTTTTGATCGTCCAGCTGCAATAATTGAAGTATCCAGATGCCACTCATTTGAATTTACCTGTCAAATGAATTTCCACAATTCAAATAAGACAACTTTAACGACATACATAGTCAAAGAAAACAGATAAGTAGAAAAGATTTTTTTGCCATATAAAGTACAACATTTGAGGAAGATCAAAAAAGAGTTAATTAGCAACAATAAAATAAGATAAAATTTATTTAAGTATAGATGATAATATAGTAGGGGATAGAGCCCAATAGTGTAGAAAGATTCATATAGTCGACCCCACCTAATGGGATAATGCTTGGTTGTTGTTGTATAAAGTACAACATTTAAAATTTAAAAGGCAACACATTGAGTATTTAGGAATTTGAGACCCTTCAAATATGCAGAAGTTGGAAGTCTTGTTAAATACTCATATCCAGATTTTTTAAAAAATAGTTTAGGTGTGCAATCAGAGATATGGTTCTTTATATAGTTTGTGACTAAACTTGAAAATTACAGAAAGGAAAATAAAATCAAAACAGTCCAGTTGCCCTTTGGATCAACATAATTTGGAAGAAGCATTAAAAAATGGTTTGTGGAAATGAATTGTCAATAAGTTACATAGACAGATCAAATAGACCAAATTAGATAAATAAAACTGTGTTCATCTCTCAGGAACTGCCACCAGTTTGTTGCAAATGCAGAATAGCCAATTGAGACAATCTTCATGGTGGCTCAATGAATGACAGTGAAAACATCAGGGATCTTTTTTAAGACAAAGTAAACTTGTGTCATCTTGTGACTCAAACTCCATAGAGGCAAGGTGAGTAACAGTGCAAAACAGTTGGAACTTTTTTTTTAAGAAAAAGTAAATTTGTGTCGCCTTGTGACTCTCCATCATGGCTAGATGACAGTAGGAAATATTGGGATCTTTATCAAGAAAAAGTAAAAGTTGCATAATCTGGCAACTACAACCATGTATCAGTTAAACCTAACTAGACTACATTTCCATTCCTCACTTCTGAGTAATCTTATAAATTGCTTTCTCTCAATCACCATAAATTGATTGCAAATAAATACCCTCATTGACTAAGGCATTTCATATTTATAGAAGAGTTTTAAACTGTTAAAATTTTCAGATATATCAAAAATATCATAAATGCAACAGATAATATAGAGTTTACAGAAACATACAAAGAAAGGAAGGTCTCTTATGCTGAAGATGTGGCTACCGGATTTCTCATCCCAGTAAGATTGTGATAATTTAGGTGTATGATACAACACCTGCAAATGATCAGTAAACCATAAAGTGAAGTTCATTGAAGACTACAAGAAAGTTTGAGTTTATATTGAAAATTTGAATTGTTGATACCTGACTTTCGATGCTTATGTTTGCTATTGGAGTTAGAACATTAACCAAAGGAGCCAACATGATGTTACTCATTTCTTTGAAATTCCTAAGTAGCATGAAAAGAGACATGAGAGTCCCAACAAACTGGAGGCAGAAGTTATAACGGACTTCTACAAGCCATATATGATTGTATAAACAGTATTTCTGAGTTATTAAAAACAAATATCAGGTAAATGTTATTAAAGTAATACATGTTACTTGATGATTCATTAATGACTGGTTGAGAAGAAAAAGAAAAAAAAAAACTAGATCAACAAGTCTGGTCATGAAAATCTCGTCAACGTTCCATCAGTCGTGGACAATTGTATTGTTTAGAGTGTGAACTCGGTCACATTTGAGACTGGTACATAATTCCAATGTACCAGCCTCTACTCTTCAGAACATTGTACTGAGGAGCATAACACTACATAAAAAGATGAATCTACTCAAAAAATGACAAGCTTCCATTAGGTGCCTCAATATAATCAACAATTAGACCATAAGATTTCAGGATTGGAAAAGAAGAATATATTTTAAGATTGCAAACCACATAACAATATATGGAATATGAATTGAAGTTATTCAGTAATGCACATATCTTCTATGTGATTCAGACTCAGGTACAAGTATCTATCGTAGGTATGGATTTGAGTGTTTGACATGACTATTTCTAAAAAGATTTTACACGTGATCAAAAGAAATACTAAGTATCCACTTAGGGAGAGAGTGTCTGGTTGTCGAGTATCCAACACAGATATGGAGGGGATTGATGAAGAGTCCAATTATCAAAGCATATTCTAATTGTTAAAAGAACTAGTTCCTACAACAATGTGTTCCCTCATAACACATACATGAGGAAAAAAAAAAGCAAATTAACTATCTCAGCCTTTTCCTTTGCTTGCTAACACCATTCCAGTGTCTCACAAAATGCTTCATCAATAAATCACATTCATTTTCTATACTCTCATGATTAAGAATCTTTGCTCCAAATTCTAGAGAGTTGAAACATCCAGACCTACCAAAAGTTCAGTTATTCAGGAAGGGCAAAGAAACGATCTAATAGGACAATGACAGGAAGGGAAGAAATGAAATTGAACAACAGAAACACAATTTTCACTTATAGTCATTTCAGAGATTGACCTTCTCACTGAAAATGGAAGCAAAATAAATGAGTAATGTATCCAAGGGTAACTGCCAGAAGCAATATACCTGAACAAGTTCATCGTTTTCACTAATCCATGGAAGCATGAGATCAGGATACTTACCAATCATAAACCCAGTCACTGGGATCAGCATTCAACAAGCTAAATGAGAGTACAGCACTGCCATCCGCACCAACAGGTACGAACTCTCCTATCCCTTTAGCCAACTCCCCTACCTTCTTACCCCCGTTCATGAAGTATTTCACGAACACCTTGCCTATGACTGAGACAATATCATTCTCGGAGATCTTCCCGACAATCCAAGCATGACGATGCTTCCCCACGACAACCTTCACTCCCAAATCATCTTCTCGCTCCACAACCACAACCGTGTAAACCATCCCACCACCGGCCTCCACGCACTCCTTGCCAGGTGCTCCCCCAAGCGCTGACTCCAGCAAGTCATCGACGGCGGAATCATCCGCACCAACACCATCCAAACTGACGGCACCGCACCTCCAAAGGCAGGAACCATCCTCGCTGCCATCGTCCCTCGCGCAGTCCTCGCCGAAATCCAAGGTGACGGAGACGGCGAAGTCCCGGCCGCAGCCGCCGCAAGTGGGGCGGTCTCCAGCGCGCCTCCTCATTTCGGCGGAGATAGCAGATCGGAGACGAGAGGCGGCGGTACGTTCCGGGACGGGACGGAGGAACACGGCATGGAAGCGGCAGGGGAGGGAGGGCGGGTCGGATTGGAGACGGAGGGAGAGGGAATTGATCGATTCGAAGGGGAGAGGAGATCTGTAGATCTCGGTGGACTTGAGGAAGAAGGGAAGACCTGAAGCAGAAGAACACGAGAAGGGTTAGCTAGACGGAGAGATCGAGAGAGATAAGGGAAGAGCGAACCTAGGAGGAAGGAGAGGAGCACGAAGAGGGTTAGGAGGAGACGCTTTCGTCCGGGCTTGGTCGGCCTCTTTTCGGAGGCCAGTTCGGCGGCGCCGGTGGGAGGAGGAGAGTCGTCGGAGATCTCAGCCATCGCAGTTTGGGTTTCGTTCAGACTGTGTGAACTGAAAAGTGCCGGAGAAATCCCAACGAGCCGGTTCGGTCTGGATTCGTTCGGTTCGTTCTCCCTTCGCATTAGGTTGAGCGGCTCCTCGGGAGGTAAATTGCGGGATGAGTCTTTGGTCCATTGACTCGGTGGTAAACATAAGGAAAAATATTTCATTCTGAGGAGTTTTAGATCCCTCATCTCGTTTCGAATCCGAACATCCTTGCCACGGTTCGTCAGAACGGATGCAGAACGTTCGGAATTGACGTTCTGGAACTAGAACGCCTTACGTCATTCCAAATTTCCGACTCAGACAATTCCACGGGGAAGACATTGACTACGGGAAAAACAAAGTTGACGAAGCTGTGAAAAAAAGGAAAAGACGACGTTACGACCGCTCTGAAACGAAATAAGAGTCGTTCCGAAACGGGAATATAGGAGTCCGCGACCGTGACCGTTCTCGTTCCGACGAATCATGATCCTCGTAAGTGTTACCTTGTACTTACCATCAAATCATCTCCGGGGGAGGGACTCGGTTCGTTCTCCCTTGTAAATGCATGGGGTAGCCTAATCATATGTATTCACAAAAGAATAAAAAGATCATATTTGCCGAGGCATGATACAACCATACAAAATAAAGAGGTATTTTATAAGAGAATATAATTTAATTATCTATTATGATATCGTTCGATGATAAATTTTATATTCCTACGGGGATGGCGCGATGATAAGATAGGGGTTGCTTGCAGAATGGGCAGAGTTCGATTCCGGATGAGAGATCTAAAATCTCCCCTGGCTTCAAATAAACCCCTCCCTGCCTTGCCACGGTGTCAAGGGACTTTGTCTCCCCCGTGATTTACCTCTCTCTCGTTAGTGCCCTAGGACGGGTGGCAGGAGATGCTAGTTGGGCAGATTTCCAACTTTTACAGATGATAAATTTAAAAAAAAATCTATTTAGACGATCCTGAAATCTTGGAATTTGTCCGATGGACGGAGTACGACTTCAATATTGAATCGTCGTTAAGGAATGACGCGATTGCGGAGTTCGAGATGAACCGTAAAAATAGCTGCGAGCGCTTTCTTGATTTATTCTTGGTGGACGGTAAATACTACTTGAGCTCTGACTTTATCCGACTTAACTATTAACGAGGCATTTCGAAGGTCCGTAGGACATGATCAATCACTCTCAAAGATTAGTCGGACCGAAAGTTCAGATACTCTGATATCAATAAAAAAAAAAAGTACAGTGCAATAGCAAAAGTGAAAATATATTTCATACGAGAACGTAATTTGACTCTCTACTGAGATAATATTCGACGATGAATTTCAAAAAAATTTATGAGGATGACCCTCTATGTAGAAGTTTATTCTACAGATGGAGTAAAACTTTGGTGTTGAACAATTTTTTAGGATGACGCGATTGTAAAGTCCAAGCTAAATCATCAAACTGGGAGCGATTCTCAGATGGTTGTTGGAGATCTGTAAGGACTTCGATCTCTTCCGATTCAACTGTCAAAGAGGCATACTCATAGAATCATGGGGCGAATTGATCACCCGAGAATTAATCGAGTCGAAAATTCGAACATTTTGATATCAATAAAAAATTATTTATGAGTTTTTTTAAAAGAAGTTAAAGTAAGAGGACATATTTAAACTTTTCGAGTGTTAATTTATTCTTAAAAAAAAATGGGACCGCTATATTTGTTCCTAAGAGAGGAAAGCAGTCATTTCAATTCTTCTAATTTATCATCTCATTTAAAATAAAATTTTATAAATTTAGAAATGAAATATCTAATAGCCCAATTAAATTTCCTGTCATAAATCTGATGGACTTGTTAATTTATTTTTAATTATTGTGATTGATAATTTTGATGGTCGAATCAAAGTTGAAATAATTTCTATACGAATTAATTTAAATATAACATACCTTTTTTTTTAAAGGTTTGAAGTATTTTAAATGATTTTTTTTATAAAAATTATTTGAAATTAGAAACTTAGGTAGTGTTTAGTTTGTAGAAAAAAAATTTATTTTTTATTTTTATTTTCTAAGAAAACAAAAAAAATAACATTTGATTGGTATTTTTCATCTTCAAAGAATTTTTTTTAAAAAGTTAAAAAACATAAAAAAAAAATATTTTTCATTTTCTGAAAAATAGAAAACCCTTTAATTTCTTAATTAACTACCAGAGAACTAAGTTTATAGGATGATTCCACGGTAAAGAGATTTTAGTGATACCTTTTCCTGTTCTATGAATTTTGAATACCGAGTCAGTATTCGAAAAAATAAAATCGGTGATTTATCAAACAGCGCACGTGAAGTTTAGAATTGTTCAAACAACGCCTTATACTTTTATATTTACCAAATAGAGCACTTAATTCCTTTTTTACCCCTCCCACCAATCAGACCTGCACCACAGTGAAAATTTCGAATATGGTGCTGAAAATTCAAATCTCAGCACCACAGTGATGCTGAAATTTTAACTTTCAACACCACTGTGGTGCTGAAATTGTAAATTTCAACACCACTGTGATGCTGAGATTTGAATTCACCGGCCACCACATCTTGTCTTGCCGGCACTACCAGCGTAGTGTTGGGAATTGAATCTCGGCATGTGGTGTTGGAATTTGTAATTCGGCACCGTGAGGGTAAAGGGAATTAAGTGTTGTATTTGATAAATATGAAAGTATGAGACATTGTTTGAACAATTCTAAATTTCACGTGCGTTGTTTGGTAAATCACCGAAATAAAATTATTGCAATGGACTAGACATGTTTAACGAGTTAATTAGATCCCAAACTAAATCAAAATTGATCAGTTAAATTTAAAATTCGAATCGATTCTGTTGGATCGTAAAAGCGTCGCCAGAAGGGGGTGAATAACGAGCATAAAATTTTTCAATTTTTCGCTCGTTCGATTAAAACTATGAGTAATGCAGCGGAAAAATAAATAAGATAAATTTATTTTTACTTGATTCATAACTCATTGGTTGCTACTCCAAGACCCCGCGATTCTTGATCGCGTTCGAAGGGGCAATCCACTATAGAGTCTCTTCCTCGTTGGATGTAAGAGACAACGATCACAAAAACGAAAGCTCGAGGATGAGGCAACAAACCTACCTCACCTCGTTACGATTAAAATCATGAATACAGTAAATAAAATAACCTAACTGCTGCCGACGAAGAAGTTGTAAGCTTGGCGTTGCGTCGGCGTTATGACGACGTTACGACGTTAGAGTTTTGTCGTTGCGGGAGTACTTTGAGAGTAAGACGGATGATCTTTGGATTTGAGTCCTCCTCTCCTTTATAGACTTGTGCCTTGGAAAAAGTATAGATTCAAATCCTCAACTTGTGGAACTTATCACGATGTGACACCTTATCTTATCGTGAAGTGGCGGAGTCAAACGTTATTCTTTTTTACCGTGTTTATTTGGTTGATTCGTCACTATCAGTCGATTGATGCCCTTCATCATCGGTCTGATGCGATAATCATCAATAGTCGCCACGATCATCGGCTGGTCACTCCCCTGCAATAAGAGGTTAATACGGAATATGATAAATATGACGGTTTATTACAGTCCAATCTCGACATAGACCTTCCACTAGAAGTCTTAGTCGGATCGTCGTCTATAATCGTCCCCATACAGAGGACACGATCTTACCATCTCTCTTCGCACTCGTGCTTACCTCTGATCCTTTATAACATGTCGTTTTGCTTACGGTCTCCACTTGGGTTCTTTGACTCCCACGAAGTTCTTCCGGTGTTGCTCGACCATCACGGTTTCCCGACTCGGAATTCTCCGAGTATCGCTGACCTTCGACTTAGCTTAACCATTTCTTGCACACTTAATTCAGTTTATGAGATAACGATATGATCTTAACTTTAGATCTTTGTTATAATTAAAATCTAAATTCGATTATCTAATATCCCTGCATAAATTCGATTAAAATCTAAATCCGAATCGATTTTGAAACCGTCCCAAACCCATTAAATAATGGATTGGGACGGTTTTTTTGTGGACGAATTGGAACCGGCCTGTTCCGGTTTGGATTCGGACCGAATCCAATTCTGAACCGGTTTCAAGTTTTTTCCGAATGTTAATTTTTTTATTCCCTTTTATAAACAATGCATAAATGTCACAGCTTCATGCTCATGCATCATCATCATCTCCATTTTCAGAAGAAAAAAAAAATGAAAGAAAAAAAAGGTTTGGCCTTCATTGATTGTCATTTAATTATAAGTGCATATTGCCGGTTTATGTTTGGAAAAATTGAAACCGAGTGCAAGAATCGTTATCAATTTCTTATTCATCCCCACGGAGATAGACGTGATGGTTATTCTACGACAGTGCTTATAGATATGGTATAGATCGATTTCGAAGGAGGTTTAAAATTATTTTTCCTAAATAAAGTTATATCTTGACCACACGTAAAAACTCATAGAATTCTTCAGAGCCGATCTTGATTTTAAAATTTAAAATTAGGCTCTGAATGAAATTTAGAAATTGAGTCCCATTTTCTATTAAAAAATTTTGAAAATTGAGCCCTTCTTATAGAAATTTTTTTTTAGACCATGAGCGATGGCCCCAAACAGTCCTCCCCAGAGTCAGCTCTGGGATCCTTCATGATTTACCTCTCTCACAATGGTCGTGGGACAGACCGATAGAGGTCGCTAGATTGACGATTCCAACCTTTTATAGTTATCAATTTCTTATTCGCTATTATTTTAATTTTTAATGATTACACTATTCAAACATTATCTATAGTACCGTATAATGAATTTCAATCATAGCTTTCAGAGTTGTCCCAATTGATAAGTACAAAGGAGTAACTCTTAAATAGATAGAGATCAATTTCCGAGAATTTCATCGCCCTGGACTATCGACTGATCTCCTCCTTTGCATTTGTCATTTGGGATCATGATTTATCTCCTCCACCGATAGAGATAATCGGAGAGGCCACTAATGTGACGGTTTCATATTTATATATCAAATTTCACAACCGATTCGAACCGGTCCAAAACCGATCCACTCACTATTGGTTTGGATAATGGATTGAATTAGTTCCAAGAGTTTTAACCTTTGAACCAAAATCGATTCGGAATCGATCCAAACTAATTCTATTCGGTTTTGAAGCCAACAAATCCAAAATCAATCGGAATCGGAATCGAATCCAAATATCCGATAAACATACCTACAATGGACAAAGATCAATTTCTGAGAACATATGTCCACATGCCGATTGGTCATCATGATTTTCTTCTTTTTCAAATGGTGCAGAGTATTATTACTATCAACTGATCTCCTTCTTTTTCGATTGAGCCGAATATTATCACTTTTTACTACAATATATAAATTTTGGATCATCTAAAACTAAATCGGGTGGAGTTGAAAGTAAACAAAATTTTAGTTCAACAAATAATAGATTGAATTAATTTAGAAATTTAATTCAGTCAATTTGAAAATTCGATTTAAAAAAAAAATAATTGTTTTGATTAAATGGGTTCGTTTTCAACTATGAATTTCAAAAATCACTTGAACCAATAAATTTTTTTTATTAAATGATAAAAGAAGTAAATCGGTTCGTTTAATTTTTTATTAAACCGATTAAATTTTTAATTAATCAATTTTTTTTATTGATTTGATTTGTTCAATTGTAAAAAGTAATCGTTTAGATTAATAAAAAAATAAATTAATTTAATTTTAATAAATTTGATTTAATTGATTCAATTTTAACTCTAACACATACTCTGAAAGAAGTAAAAATTTCTTGGAACACTCAAGTATGCAGAGTCTAACCGTTTGATTTATCTTCCTTTTCAATTAGGAGCAACAGAGAGGATCATTATTTGCTAATGTAGTGACTTTATATTTTTCCTGGGATTAAAAGATCATAAGGAGGTCTAGTCGACTCGACCTAAACAATTGGATTGAACTCGTCGACGATCTACTCTAGTGATAGTTGCGAACGGAAGAAAAACTAATCGCCAATGGTTGTAGAGGATTCCCAATGGATTCCATGAACCACCTCAATAGTTATATGCTACCATGCTCACTTCTTTGAATTCATTGGTAGCAGTAACCATGCGAATACCAATTCCACTGAGTCCGTGGAGATTCGTTTCTTTGAATTCATAGTTTGAAATCTCGTATCGTGCCATACTTGTTGATACGACAATGTACCACATAGGTACATATGAAAGGCCGACTCAAGGACTGCTCACTTTTGAGTGGTCGTTTGAGTACCAATCTCTTGCAACGACATATACGTGTACAGTTCGATACAAATCGTCCCCATAGGGGTGTCACATTCGTAAGGCAGTGTGGCAATTATGAAATGAGCACAAGTTGATCCTCGATGGGAAGTCTAGAAATCCTTCTCTGAGCTCAAAATGGCCCTCCACGGCCTTATCAATCACGTTGAAGTCAAAGACCACCCATGACTTACCTCCCTCACGATGGTCCTAAGACGAACCGATGGGAGCCGCTAAATTGGTGGTTCTAACTTTTTGTGAAACGGTTCGGTACAAATCATTGGATGGTCGGTCCAATTATCAAAAATGCTAATTTTAGACAATTTATTTATATGGTAAGAAATAGTTTATAAATATAGAGTGATGCTTTCGATGGACGAAGCTCTCATCAATATTAAATCTTATCTTATTGTACACAATCTTATCTTATTTTAATTATTTACATGACTCGAACTCATGACTTTTAAATACATTTTAAAAGTATGGAGTATGGACATATTCAAAGGCGACTAGAAGGTTCTATAGTCGAAGAGGAAGGAGTAAAGGGATTAGTGTAAGAAAACATGAGTTTAAGTCGATTTGAATGTTATTAATGATAAAGTTTTGCATAGAGCACAATGGATAAATAAGATTTATGTAGCCAAAATTAAATTGTTTAGAGAAATAAAACTTATTAAGGATGATGATACTTAACTATCAGTTAGTAGATTATATCGATAATTGATGGTCTTCATCATTATACTAGAAGACATCTAGTGTAGTAAAAGAAGTAGATATGAGAGTTATAAATGGAACCACAGAAATATCATGTATTTGAGTTCGACAAAGTAGATATGATAGTATTGTACAGGGCGATAGGGCACTTGATCTAAAACCATGCATTTTAGTTCAACAAAGTAAATGGAATCATAGAAATACCATGTATTTGAGTTCAACAAAGTAGATATGATAGTCTTGTATTGGGTGAAAGGGCATCAGATCTAAAACCATGTATTTGAGTTCAATACCATGTATTTGAGTTCGACAAAGTAGATATGATAGTCTTGTATCGGGCGAGAGGGCACTAGATCTAAAACCATGTATTTGAGTTCAACAAAGCAAATGGAATCACATAAATACCATGTATTTGAGTTCGACAAAGTATATATGATAGTCTTGTATCGAGCAAGAGAGCACTAGATATAAAACCATGTATTTGAGTTCAACAAAGTAAATGGAATCACAAAAACACCATGTATTGGAGTTCGACAAAGTAGATATGATAATCTTGTATCGAGCAAGAGAGCACTAGATATAAAACCATGTATTTGAGTTCAACAAAGTAAATGGAATCACAAAAACACCATGTATTGGAGTTCGACAAAGTAGATATGATAATCTTGTATCGAGCAAGAGAGCACTAGATATAAAACCATGTATTTGAGTTCAACAAAGTAAATGGAATCACAAAAACACCATGTATTGGAGTTCGACAAAGTAGATATGATAATCTTGTATCGAGCAAGAGAGCACTAGATATAAAACCATGTATTTGAGTTCAACAAAGTAAATGGAATCACAAAAACACCATGTATTGGAGTTCGACAAAGTAGATATGATAATCTTGTATCGAGCAAGAGAGCACTAGATCTAAAACCATGTATTTGAGTTCAACAAAGTAAATGGAATCACAAAAACACCATGTATTTGAGTTCGGCAAAGTAGATATGATAGTCTTGTATCGGGTAAGAGGAGGTCGCTAGATCTAAAACCATGTATTTGAGTTCAACAAGGTAAATGGAATCGCAAAAACACCATGTATTTGAGTTCGACAAAGTAGATATGATAGTCTTGTATCAGGCAAGAGAGCACTAGATCTAAAACCATGTATTTGAGTTCAACAAGGTAAATGGAATCACAAAAACACCATGTATTTGAGTTCGGCAAAGTAGATATGATAGTCTTGTAAGCTAAAATGAAAGAGTAAAACAATGATCTTATCGAAAGAAGATTTATTAAAGCTGAATCTAATAATGTACTGTTGAAGGATGAGGAAAAAAAGGAGCAATGAAATAAGTATTTTCATCAACTTTTTAAAAGATTGTCATAGCTCGTGCTGGAGTTTTAGTCTATGATCGAAAAGATATAGTTTCAGTATCGTATCGTGCCATATCGATAGGATATTAGTATTTTTTTAAATATACAATATATTAATTAAAAATATTATTATCAATATTTTGATGGTTATAAATACTTATTATTAGGTTAAACTAAGCACTAGATCTAAAACCATGTATTTGAGTTCAACAAAGTAAATGGAATCACAAAAACACCATGTATTGGAGTTCGACAAAGTAGATATGATAGTCTTGTATCGGGCAAGAGAGCACTAGATCTAAAACCATGTATTTGAGTTCAACAAAGTAAATGGAATCACAAAAACACCATGTATTTGAGTTCGGCAAAGTAGATATGATAGTCTTGTATCAGGTAAGAGGAGGTCACTAGATCTAAAACCATGTATTTGAGTTCAACAAGGTAAATGGAATCACAAAAACACCATGTATTTGAGTTCGACAAAGTAGATATGATAGTCTTGTATCGGGCAAGAGAGCACTAGATCTAAAACCATGTATTTGAGTTCGACAAAGTAGATATGATAGTCTTGTATCGGGTGAAAGGGCACTAGATCTAAAACCATGCATTTGAGTTCAACAGAGTAAATGGAATCACAGAAATGCCGAGCAATAGGTCATTAGCATTGCCTTTTTATAAATGTTTTCCCTTTGCACAAAGCCTTTTCAGGACCCTGGAAAAACTATTTTGGATCCCAAGTACAGAAATCATTTGTGATTTAGTCTATGGGAAGTTAAAATGCTACTCTATTCGAATAGAGTTTTCTTACCGGACCTAATCCACAAGGAAAGGTTGGCGACGAGCAATCTGTACACTTTTCTCCTCCAATCTCCTTGTCATACTACATAATCGTAGTAAACCAAGAAAAGGGTATCTGGAATGATCAGTGGCAAGCTATCTATATACTGGTAGAAGCGCTTCAAATTATCAATCTCCAAAGTCATTGTATCAGCCACGTCGCTCTTGTTCGTAAGCACCCATAGGTCTCTCGAGCGCACTCTCTTAATGCTTCCTCTACAAAAGGGGCAGGACTGAGACCTCACATTCCTGCAAAGCATAATTCACAAACTCGATTAGCAAAGATAGAAACTGAATATAGTCGATAAGTAACGCATATGTGAATCGAGAATTTACCAGTCGCGATAGCATTTCATGCACAAAGCATGGTTGCAGTTTGGCAGCACCATCTTGGTGCAAACCTCCAGACAAATGCCACATTCATCGTCGTCTCTATCCAAATCCTTATCAAAAAGTTTCTTCCATTCTTCTGCCCTTTTCCTGCCAACAATCTCCTTTGCTCGGCCTTTCTCTTTCGACAGCTCTCTCTCTGCCAAGTTACCTTCAAGCTGTTGAAGGGAAGGATATATAATACCTGCAGTAAAAATAGGTAAAACTAGGCAATTCAAGAATCCTTAAATGACGGAGTTAACGTAGAAGACCAAGTTTCTGTCCAACAAATTAATGATGGGGATCAAACTAAGGCCATGGAAGAACAGGAGCATTCCACAAAAGATTGTGGGTTCATGAGACATTTCTCTCATCGGGTTCACATCATTAACTCACACCCGAAAGAAGAACTTGAGTTCTGATTACACACCGTAAAACTCTCGAATACTCGCCCTCCTTTCGAAAGTAGATATGGTGGTCACACCATCTACATAAACCTGCAACAACACGACCGCAAGGTCACTTATTCTCTGATGCTCATGTGAGAATTTGTTAGAGGAGTACCTTGTAGACCAGTACTTGAAAAAGCCCTAAATGGCTAGTTAGGGCATAACAAGTGCAGTCCAACCACTGAATTAAGTGAAGGAAAAAGGGTGCCAAGGGGCTACAAGACAACCTCATCTGAAGGCAAGCACCACCATAAGCCCTTTGAACAGCACCTGCCCTGCAATCCCAAAATAGTCTCCTATCAAATTCACAAACTGGGAGGCAAATATCTGATACCGATCCTATGATTACTGAAACTAATTGAAAGGACTAAGGAGGAGAAACTACAAGGTGTTGGCATGGTTGATATCAGCTTCGAGGGATTTGAGGGAGCCTCTGAAGGATGGTGGCCTGGGAACCAACTGACCCTGAAACATGGCTCCAAGAATTATTGATGGCAAGAGAAGAAGAGGAGGCAAGGAAGAAGGAGAGATTAGGATCCTTTGGGCAGTTGCCTTGTGGTTTGATTAAATAGAAGAGGGAAAAATATTAAAAAAAAAAAAAAACTTCAGTGCAATAAAAGAAAGTGGACTGCAGTGGGAAGGCAGAAGGAAGAAAAGGCAGTTCCTGCCATGGAAAGCTAACAAATAAACAAAATAAAGGAAGAAACACGGTGCGGCAGTAAAAAGATAAATTTTGTTGTCGTAAAGATTTGAACTTTCAGTTTGTACTTGAAGGCCATTTATCACTCCACCAAATACCTAATGATTTAAACTTCTATATCACACAAAACTAATCTTCGCCATGGATGACAGGATCCGAGCTACTAGAATCTGTATTATATATGATTTTGTGAGAAAAAGATAAGTGGATTGGTGGGATGGCGGGACCATTTCTCCACTTTGGGGGGAGGAAATGGAATTGCGGGGGTTGTTGATTTGGGGCATTTCCATCTTCCCCCACTGCTCGCCACCAAAACCACACTAGCAAACAAAATAGTGGTCAGATCTGTTCATTTCGCCTAAAAAATCATGTCTGTTTGAATGTTTCTGGGAAAGTTTTGATCTTCCTCGATCAAACTAATGAAAGATTTGCGATCTAACGAGAATGAAAATAAAAATAAAAATGCTTGTTGTATTGAGGAAAAGCGAGAAGAGCTGACCGTTTCGTGTTCTGCTTTCGCTCGCTTTCTCTGTCTGAAAGAGACTTGTGATCGGCAATGGAGCTGGAGAAGTGGGAGGAAGCAGCAGCCTTCGATTTGCCATGTGAGGATCTTGGGCGGGGTAGCTTTTCGGCTCATCCACCATGAGCGGTCGATAGGTATGAGTCGGAATAATTCGTTGAATTCACATTCAAAAGAATCAATTGAAATCGAATCGGAATCATTTCAATTCTGATTCGGTTCGATTTCAATCAATTTCGAAATCGATTCGAAATTAATTCAGAATTTTTTCGGATCTAATTCGGAATCGATTCTTTTTTTCAATTTAAATTTGATTTCGATTACTAATTTAAAAATATAAATTTTTAGCATGTTAACAAGTCTATAATATTATTTTATAATAAAAAAATAATATTATCATCGACACGATAGATGAATTTAAAAATACAATTCAAAAAAAATAGTTCGAAATCAATTGAAATCGATCCGAAATCGTTTCAGAATCGATCCGAACCGGTCCGAATTTAAAAGTTGATGGACACCAAAAGATTTGGCTTTGAATTATTGTTGCCCAAAAAAAAAGTTTCTTTATTATCATTTTTATTTAAATAGTGCTTTAATATATTTTTTTTTTGTCTTGAAAATATTTTTATTTTTTACTATTGTAATAATCAGTCGTTATAACCTATTAAAGTATTTATTATAATATAATTGATAAAAATTATCATTTAAAGTGATTTTAATTAAATTGATGAAAATTATTTTTATATAATAATAATTTATGTGTAAAATTTTAGTCAAGTCAATTTACTTTATAATAAGATTAGAAAAAATATATTTTTGAGATGAAAAATTTAACAAAAATAATTGCGGAGAAGCCCTTTTAGTTTTCGTTATTATTTTTTTAATAATTTTTCATTTTCCTCTA
Organism: Wurfbainia villosa; assembly: GCA_025175895.1. Taxonomy (NCBI): domain Eukaryota; kingdom Viridiplantae; phylum Streptophyta; class Magnoliopsida; order Zingiberales; family Zingiberaceae; genus Wurfbainia; species Wurfbainia villosa. The sequence goes on from JAKLTH010000238.1 coordinate 6,642,754, forward strand.
AATTTTCAATGTTTTTTTTAAATGTCTTTAGAGACTCTTTAGATTGTCATTTGATTCTAATTTTCATTTTCACAGTTGAAATTGGATCTGACAAATTGGATAATGGATCGGATTCGTATCTTGACACGATCTAAACACGATCCGAAAATATTAATCCATATTCAATCCGTTTAATTTTTCGTATCAATGGGTTCAATCCGAATAAGAACCACTTAATTCCGAGTAGACACGACATGATCCGTTAGACACGAAAAAATACGTATAAAATAGATTGTAAGATACGATCCGAACCAATAGACACAAAACGATCCATAATTACACGAAAATGTAATAACTTAAACAAAATATAAAATAGATTACTAGACATTATCCAAATCAATAGACGCAAAAAAACCCATAAGTACACGATAATATAATAACTTAAACAACAGAGCTTACAAAAAATTAATAATCCACGCTATCCAATTGGGATTACAAGTGCATTACACCCTAGAATTATCGTAAAAATACAAAATGAATTTCAAAGATTGTCATTATCATTCAAACTTATAGAAATTACGTAAATGTCATTCATCTCCTTTCTTTTTCATGCCTATATTTTTTTAAGTACAAAAAAAAATAAACGGATCCAGGAGACAAGACACTAATCCGATAGGTAATTTTTACGTGTCTAATGGATAGACACAAAATAGACACGAATCTAAAAATACACGATCCAAATACGAAAAAAGCGGATCGTGTTCGTATCGTATTTTCGTGTCGTGTCCAGATTTATCAAGTATAGTTGAAATATAAGGAGATGATGCTCATTAGACTTATTAGATGAAAAAATTATATTTATTTACAAGAGTCCTTTTGAATAAATACAAAAAATAAATCCACCCAAGATTTTATGCTCGAACGACTGATATCATGGGTAATGATATATGTCTCGAATAAAGAAAGTGAAAGCTTTCGTATTCGAATCAAGAGAATTATATATTAGATAGAAAAACTAATTAGATTAAAAGAATTGGACAAATTGATATAAAAGATATGATAAGATATCAGATAAAAAATTCAATTGAATCAGAAGGATCGAATAAACTTATAGGCAATAAGTAACTATAATAACCTATTAAAGTGACTACAATAATCAGCCATTATAATCTATTTGTCTCTCGGGCCACAATGTAACGACAAGGAGGAAGGCATCTTATAGAGAATTACAGTTCAATCCTCTATTAAGACATGTTCGACGGTGAATTTCGAAAAATTTATGTGGATGACCTTGGTCGCAGGAGTTTGTCTTCGCAACGAATTCGGCATTGGACAGTTTTACAAGGACGATGCGACTGTGAAAGTCGGATCGGATCGCTAACCTGCGAATGTTTTCGGATTTATCTTGATAGTCGATAGAGACTTTGTTTAAGGGAATATGAGCTATTTAAAAGAGATCGATAAAATGATCATTTCCAGAATTAAATGGATCGAAAATTTGCTAGTAAAAAAATATAATAATATTATTTAAAGTGATTTTAATTAATTTTGGATAATTTTAATTAAATTGATAAAAAAAATATTTTGATATAATAATAATTTATGTGTAAAATTTTAGTTAAGTCAATTTACTTTATAATAATATTAGAAAACAAATATTTTTGAGATGAAAAATATACCAAGGGGCATTTTAAAACAATACATATCCTTTTTTAACAAAAATAATAGTGAATGAGCCCTTTTAGTTTTTGTTATTATTTTTTAATAATTTTTCATTGTACTGTAAATTTGCAATTATTTTTTAAATGCCATTTGATTCTAAATTTTCATTTTCATAGTTGAAATATAACGAGGGGGGTGTTCCTCTTCTACGGTTGATTTTGCTAATATTTGTTTTTTTTTGAGAATTTTGCAGCTTTTAGCTTGCACTTAAAGTTTTATTTTTTTTTCTTGATTTGACCCTTGGATTTTAAATATTGTTGACTGAATCCCTACAGCACAATCCTATTTGGGCTATGTCGGGTGGGTGTCATGCCAAGGTCGATCGAGTCAATAGGTTCGTTCGACTAGAAAAGTGTGGCTTTGGCTTGACTTGTGGATCGGATCATGTCGTGTCATGTTAGCGACTCGAATTCTCTTTGTTGACGGCACAACAAAGAACATCCTCTTAAACGACATAACATCGAAATTGAAATGTCGAACGAAGTTGATGAAGCATCGAAAATACATGAAAAATGTATAGGTTGATCTAATCTCGATATAAATTTTCAATATCATTATTATGAAAATCATTAGCATGACTTTCTTATTCGCATCGCTTTAGTCATCACGGGCGAAGATTAAATGTCAACGATGACCGCTAGGTTCATCGATATAATAAGTTGAATGTTTTAGAGATCTATTATCCTCGACAATGACCACTAGATTCGACGATATCTTCTATTCTCGAATGAATGTAGCAAACAATAACACATCATAATATCGAACGATAGTACCATTACACGATAGACTTTATAGTCGTCGACGAAGTTCAGAGTCGGTCCTTATTATTTAAAGATTATGGACGAAACTTATAAAATATGCCCTAGTAGCCCCGAAGAAAGATTATTTTTTAGCCCTTCCAAACTATAAAAACATGCAATTTTAGCCTTGATAACCCTGGTCCGGGACCGGCTATGACGGAGTTATTCTAGGTCTAGTTGGTTTGGCTAGATCAATGCGGCTCGATCGACCGAGAAACCATATAGTTGTTACATTTAGTACGAAAATTTAAACAATTGATGATCGAACCGAAAATGCAAACAAAAAACTATTAATTGGTTGCAAATATGCAATCGAAAAGAAAAAAAATAAAAAATGCAAACCCCAACATATATAATCCCTCCAACTTCTCGAAAAGGAGTTTAGATCTTAACTCTAGATCACGAACTGAATAAATCAAAGTCGATAGATATGGCGGCGATGACGACGACGACGACGATGGTAGCATCGGCGATCAATTTGGCCAATCCTTTCGAATTTCAAAGTAGTAGTTCATGTCTAAGTAGCATTTTCCGTCATCGTCGAAGAACTGAAACCAAAAACAAGAAATTAATCATCGGTCGAACAACACACGAACGAACGAAATCGAAGAAATTAGTTCACCTTCGTCTTTGCACTGTATGATCCCCTGGCAAAGTAGCCCCCCGGAGTAGTCTCTTCTTCTAGCTCATACACATAAGGCTCCTTTTGGGGGCTAAATGTTCCCAACATCACTTTGTTATTCTCGACTGGACGATAAGAATGTATACGTATAAATCTCGATCGATCGATCGATCGATCGATGATCGTCGGAACAAAAACATATAATTCAAATGCTATTTTTCGATTATTCACACAAGAACATAGGAGGCACCTTTCACTCCAGTCTTCCAAACAATGTTAGTGTATCTAAGACCGGAAACAATGTTGTTAGAGACAGTGAAAGAGAACTTGAGACGGTATCGAGAACCATCCTTGAGCGCGAATGCGAAACCTTTCGGATCGGGAACAAAAGGAATCGGCAAGACTAAGTCAGGACGATCGGGAGTCACTATGATCAACTCCTGAAACTTCACATCCGGGTCGAGTGTCTCTGAGAATACGAAAGTAGCACGACACAATTGGATAACATGCGTAACTAAAGATAATCGAGAAATTTTAAACGCATTTGTATATATAAACATCATAATTCAAGGAAGAAAAAAACATATGAAATCGTCACATTAACGATTCCACGTAGCTGTTCCTAACCATTGAAGGGAGATACATCGGAATCTCAATTGATAAGTACAAAGGAAGGAAGGAGGCCTTTGAGAGTCCAAGGCAATGAACTCTCTAGGGATCGATCCCTATTCACTACGAATATATCTCTTTGTATTTACCTACTGAGTTGACCCTAGAGATTTATATTAAGAAAGAAAATAATTGATGATCGATTACCTCCGACTTCGTTGAGATCGACACTTCCAAGGAGTTGCTCCTTCCACTTCCTCAAGCTCTCGTCGTCCTATGGACTCCACATGGATATATTATCTCATCGTCGAACTCGCAATGTAAAAAAATAATATATACATATGTGAAATTGTCGAAACACCTTATCCATCTCGAGTTGTTCCTTGAGCCCAATTTGTGGGCCGAGCAAAATAGCTCGTTTTTCATCATTGTCATCGTCGCCGCCATCGTCATCGGTGACAATCGAGGTAGAGCTCAACTTGCGAGAGATCTTGTCCTCATCGTCACTGTTGTGCTCGCTCGGGGCACTATTATCCTTCTCTTTGTCCATGAGTATCAATCGATATGGCGATTGAGGCCAATTGAGCTATTAGGAGCTCCGAAGGCAACACCAACACCCCTTGCTCTCGATCTTATGCTCTCTCGTGCCTAACAAGCGATCGACACAAGTCGAAAGGAGGGCAAGGGAGGGGATGAAGAAGAGGTCTCCGGACGGAGAGAAATACGGTGGATTCACGACGAATGGAGGAAATTTTGCGATCGAAATTATGAGGCTATCGACGAAACAAGAGCAAAAGATGGCTAAATGCAAGGAAATGGATGGTGGGAAAAAGATAGTCAAAATTCAAACTCTTATATATCCCTCCAATTTGTTTTATTGGACTAAATGATTAAAACTTAATTAACCAAAGTAATTAAACAATTCGAATTAAAAATGTTAATTGCTTACAAATCATATAACAAGTAATAATAATAATAATAATAATATTATTTAAAACTTATAATTATTTAATTCTTATCGTACAATTTGCAAACTAGCTTGGATTTAAAGTAATTGGAATATTCTTAAGATATGCAAGGGGTAATAGCTTTTCTCTTCTTTTTTTTTTATTAAAGTAAAAATATATATACGTTTATTGTTTTCGATTTTTAATTATTCTATTGTTGATTTTCAGAATTAGTAGAGTCGAATGTTTAAATACGTGCTAATTAAAAAAATAATAAAATATAAATATTTTAAAAAACTATATATGTATGATAGGAGAAGGGAATAATAGTCTGCGTGCTAATGCATATAACTTTGAAAGGACTTATCAATATTATATATAAATCATCGTGTGAAGTCAAAAGTCAAATTAGACAAAAATCAATTTTGACCTTCAACCCATAATCTAGACTCATAAGGAGTCAACCAAACTCATTGATTAAGCACATTAATAAAAACAAAAAAAAAGGTGACGTTGAAGTCTCATCCGAACCGAGTCGATTCTAGAAGAGGACTGTTGAGGCTCTCGTTCAAGATAAAAAAAAAAATATTATTAAAGAGGGAGAGCTTAATTTTTAAATTTTACAATACAAATAAAATCTAATTTTTAAATTTCGTACGCGATCCAAAATTCAAATTCTAAAATAAAGATCGATTCTTATCTGAATGAATGTTTGGATGATTGCTACGTACGGTTAAAGATGATTAATAATTGAAAGGATCATCTCGAATGACTATTTTATTTATTTCTGCACTGTCGGCCGCGATTGGGTCAGATTCCGATCGAATCGTAGTCGGAATCCGGCCGGGGAAGGACCGCCGGCCAAGGCGTCCTTCCCGCGCGGCGTCGATCCGGCCGAATCGCGGCCGGCATCGTCGCGCGCCTTCGCATGGTCGCGGAATCGCGGCGATTTGCCGGCTTCCGCGCAATCCGGCCGAGCCGAAACTCACGCCGTGAGGTGCACTTCAACGCATCCGGTCCGTGGCCGAGGTGGCCGACTGGCAGCGCGATGTGGCGGCGATGTGTCGGGCGCAAAGTTACTATACATTTCTTCGGTCGCGGATGGGCGCGCAGCAATCGGACGCGCAAGTGATCAATTTTATATATATATATATATATATATTCTAAGTTTTTACTTATCGAAGTAGGAATTGATCCTTGCGCTAGAAAGGATAATCTATCTATCAATTCGTAAGAGATTCATGTCTGAAAAAATAATTTATCGATCGACTTATGACACTGTCAATCTGATAACAACTCTGACACGGATCCAACATATCGACACGTTAAAAAAAATATAGAATCGTCACATTAATGACCCCCTCTAACTGTCTCTATCGATGAAAAAGGTCAATCATGACCCAGGTGACAAGTACAAAGGAAGAGATCCATCGATAGTCCAGAGTCATGATCTTCTCGAAAATTGAAAAGTTACCCTTTTACATTTATCAACTGAGTTAATTTTGAAAGCTAACATATAGGCACGTTAAAGAAAGCAATGAGTATGTCACCTTAATATAAATAAAAAATAAAAAATTCAGTTCTGATTTTGTATATTTAAAAAAATAAATTTGAAAATATGTTTTTATTATTTAATATTATTATTATTTTTTAATATACAGATTGGGCTTTGTTTGCGAACCATGAAGTAGTTTGAAAATATTAAGGTAAAATAATAATGGAAAATTGTAGGAACTAGTTTAAAAATAGTACAAAGCACGGGAGATAAAAAAAATGATAATAGGGAAATTACGAGGGCATTTCGAGAAAAAAGGTTTATCGTTTCAAAAGGGAATTTCTTTGTTGTATTTTCTCGATTTGGGCAGGCACCGCGAGGGTTCGTGAGGCTGCGGCGAAATTGCGATCTTCCCGTGGAAGGCGAGCATTTCTCCTCCTTCTTCTTCCTTTCCGATCCGCGCTCTTCTTCCAGCCTCTCAGATTGATCTTCTCTGTGGGCAGATCTGGCGAGGGCTGGTTGTTTGGAGGATTGCGTTCTTTTCCGACGGGATAAGCGGAGTTGGGTTGGTGGCCGTGCACTGCCGGTGAAACGACATAGCTTCTGGTGATCAAGGCCAGACCTTGTGTTGATCCGGTGGGCTAAGGTTTTTTCCCTCTATCTCTCTCTCTTTCTCTCTGTCTCTCGCTTCTTACTATTTCTTCTGCTGTTAATGTTTATGCGTTGAGGTTGCTTGGTTCTGTGATGTTTGTGTTTTACTTGGACGAAACTAAGGAAAGGAAATAAGGGAAGATAAAAAAAAATCATTTTCCTTTGATTAATTGGAATGAAATAGAGATAATGTAGGAATTCGATTCGATCCATCGTTCCGTTGGTATTATTTTGGCGAAAATGGGTAAAAGTAGAGAGAAAGGAAGTTTATGACCCCAACGAAGACATCAATCCTCGTAAATTCCAACTTTGCAATTGGCTGCATGAATTTTATTATTCAAATAATCAATTGGTATTATATCAAGTAGAACATTTGTTGGTTCTGGTGTATCCTTTATGTCATTGAGTGTAATTGATTCTCTAGAAGTTGTATCCATTACTATGTGATAAATATATTGCCTATGAACTATGAATTTATTTAATATAAAACCATTGTGCTTAAGATTTAGAAGTGATACAAGGACATGCTTTGTCTAAATAGTTTTAGATAACAGTGTCGACAATTAGCTAAATCATCATATTTTACAAGTCTACCAGTCTAAGCTCTAGTTCCTTGTATTATGTTTGGTATCTGTTAGTGCAAGTGTGATGTAAAAATGAAAAGAAAGGTTAAAACTACACAAGAAAAATCTGTGATATTATTTCAATTCTTTTGAATACTAGTTTTAGAAGGATGTTTTGTAGTTGGCATATGAGAATAATATTGCCAAGTTGTAAATGTTTGGATATATAATATATTTCAAGATAATGTTGTGATGGGTGCAGCCTACTGAGCAATTTGCCGGGACCAAGCTGGCTCAACCTCATCCAGATCCATACCTTGAATTCTTCGAGGGTCATTCACAACCCTCGCTTCCTCCTCATTCTCAATGAGTTTTTTTTTTTTTTAAACTCCTTTTATTTCCAAGATGCTATTACCTTAGTTGCCTCCTTGTTCAGTGAGGTGTCATCTATCCAATGATGCTACGACCTTTGGCGCCTCCTTGCTTGGTATGGTGTCAACTATTCAATAAGAAAGTTCCTAGTTGACAAATATATAGTATCTTCTCTTCTAGTTTTAGTTGTGGAGAAGCTCCTATTTGCCACATGAGCCAAGTTTTGCACAATAATGTGGTTACTATTTCCATTTCTTATTTTTGTTAATAGTGTGGTTGCAGAAAATTTACCTTTTTTTGGTTATAGAAACATTCACAAAGAAACTAACAATTCTTTTTTAAAATTTTGATATTGTGATGATCTTTACATATCTTTTGTTTATAGTTTCTTCCCTTGGGTTTTTATATTGCATTATCCAGCTAATATGATCGCTGTTGGAATTTCCTTTTGCAGTCCTTGCTATTTAGGGAACTGTCTAAGTAGGAGTATCACCATGGCATCAAGGCGCCATGTCCAGTACTCTCCTCTTGCTGCAGACGACGACGATAATCATGGGAAAGAAGACCTTCGCTTTGCCTACAACCCCAGGGCCTTCGATAGAGTTCCATGGAAATCAGTGTTCCTTGCACTTTTTCTCCTGGCTCTCGGAACGCTACTCCTTATTCTTTCAGTCTTCATCTTTACAGGCCATATGGAGGGTGAGCAATCCCAAGCATATGGTCTCTTGACTCTTGGTATCCTTGCATTTCTTCCGGGTACGCAACAAATATCCCCGATATCCATTTCTAGAATTTCTATAAATTTGTCTCGTCTACCCGTGCCATTTCTTTTTTTTTTTATCAAAATAGGCAAGGAAATCTTGATGCTCTCTCCTTCCATCTCTTTGACTCTACCCCCCTCTAGTACATAACATGTCCATAGGTGAAGTTGATGGATCATTCGGATTGAATCGTCTATCGCTTATGTTTATTGCAGGTTTCTATGAGACTCGGATCGCATATTACTCTTGGAGGGGTGCACCAGGGTATCGGTTTTCGGCCATTCCCAGCTAGGCATAATGTGAGATCGTAAAGCTTGGTAACGTGATGCATCATACCGATGACATTTCGATCTTGATCTCCGTCGACGATGGAGCTTGCTATGTAATTTCTGGTTGCCATTGTGATCTTACAGCGAAGAACTTTCACAATATTTGTCATACATCATATTGCACGGAATTTTTAATGTCGATAAGTGCATTTTATGACATTGTGATCTTGTTAATCGCCTAGTAGATCCATGTTTCATTATGATATTTGTCCATGTGCTCGTATAAACAATTATATTGTTTGTGTTAAATCATGTTTACTTTGGAGATTGAATGTTGTAGGATACCATTGAATAAGAGTCTCTTGATCTATTCAATTTGAATGGGTCTAAGAAAGGAGGGAGTCATTCTAATCTCCTTGTCATCCATGTACCAAATAAACACCAAGAAAGATCGAAATTTCAGTGTTGGCTAATGAGGGCTTAAGTTATCGGTCGGCAGTTCTGTTGGCCGGCCAGCCAGCCGACCAAACAGCATGTGAAACACTGTTGGATCGAAAGCGTTGTTAGTGGAGTTGTTAGTGGAGGTGAATAGCGAGCATAAAATTTTTGTCTTTTTGTTCGTTCGATTAAAACACAGAGATGTACAACGGAAAAATAAATAACACAAGTTTATTTTTATTTGGTTCACAATCCAACGGTTATTAATCTAAGACCTCATGATCTTTGACCGTGTACGAAGGGACAATCCACTATAAAATCTCTTCCTCTTTGGAGATAGGAGATAACGATCACAAAAATCGAAAACACAAGGATGAGGCAACAAGTCTACCTCACTTTGTTACGATTAAAATCACGAATACAATAACTAAATAGAAACAAATTTGTTGTTGTCGGCGAAGAAGTTGTAAGTTTGGCTTTGCGTTGGCGTTATGACGACGTTAAAGCTTTAGCGTTGTAGGAGCACTTGAGAATAAGATTGATGATTTTTGAATTGGAGTCTTCCCCTCCTTTTATAGACTTGTGTCTTGAAATAAGTCTAGATGCAGATCCTCAACTTTTGAAATTTATCACGAGGTGACACCTTATCTTATCGCGAAGTGACGACATCAAATGTTATCCTTTTTGACCTAGCGCACAAGGCTGATTCGTCACCATCATTCGACTGTCAGTCTGATCACTTCTCTGCCGTAAGAGATTAGCATGGCATATGGTAAATATGACGGTTTCTTACCGTCCGATCTCGACCTAGACCTTCCACTGGAAGTCTTAGTCGGATCGCCGCCTACGGTCGTCCTCGTACAGAGGACACGACCTTAACATCTCTCTTCGCACTCGTGCTTACCTCTGGTCCTTTATGACATGTCGCTTTGCTTCCGATATTTATCTGGGTTCTTCGACTCCCACAAAATTCTTCCGGTATCGTCCGACCACCACAGTTTTTCGATTCGGAATTCTCTGGGTGTCGTTGACCTTCGACTTAACTTAATAATTTTCTGTACACTTAATTCAACTCATGAGATAACAATATGATTTTAACTTTTAATTTTTATCATAATCAAAATCTATGTTCGATTATCTGATATCCCTGCACAAACAAACACTTCTTCGGTTTCACAAAATGCAATCTTCTTTCCCACTTTTGAGTGAGTGTCTTCCTTGTTTCAAGCAACTCTTGCAATTCCAACTGCAAGTCAAGGTGGCCGGGATTCGCAAGCGTCTTCGACGATCATGTGCGGCTGTCGATTCTCTAGCAGAGCCATCAGTTGGATCTTCGGCGAGCCGCAACTACAAACTAGGGCAAGTAAACAAATTCGACAAGGTCCACTCTCCTAGTCCTTTGCCAGTGTTTAGTTCTTACTAGACAATGAAACTCCTGCTCAGAATATACATTTGTGCCAAAGTAGGACTCTAAATAAAGAAAAACAGAATAGGGCAGCAAGAACAAACATGAGGAGAAATCCACCTAAAGGCAATGAACAAGAACAAGAACTCGATTTTCCGAAGAATTACATACAAAAACAAAGTGAGTTTCTCAGATATACAGAGCATCGGTTTCGCCTTGTTCTTTTTATCTCAAATGAAACATCAAGATACATACTACAACAAGAATGGAGACTTCGTCGGCCTTCAGAGCGACGAGTCGTGGTCCTTGTGAAGGAAAAAAAAACAGTACATTATCGGCATAGGCACCGACTCATCGACATAACGGATGGAGTTGTCATTTACAAGGAAAGGGCACCTCTCAAATGGTTAGGAAAAAGAAGAAGAAACTATCCCACCTATGCTTGAGGCGGCGCGTAATCCCTCCGATTGAATGCTTTCGTTTCCTGAAGCAATTTGTCGGGACTCGGAGAGCGAAAGACGCCTAGATTTCCCGGTGGCAGCCTCGAGAGTAACTTCTCAGGATGTAGGGCTTGATGATGAGTCAAGGAAATTTCTCGCCATTGGAATGTCAACCAGCGAGGTCGGAGAAAGACTGTATGCGTATAACTCCATGTGAGTTGCCATAGGATGGTTGAATTTGCAATGGGCTCCAAACTTGCAGATGCCATATCTAGAATAAAAAATGCACAAGGGTTCTCCCTGCGAGAACAAAAACACGATCTTATAATTAGCATGACCCTCGTCGAAAGATGCTTCGATGCCGCATCTAGTTCGCAACAAAGCATGGATTCCAATTGAGACAAAATACCAGGGACCATTACCGGCAGAGCTACCACAAAAAGGATTGTGTATGGAAGACGACTCTAAGTTCCTAGATCAAATGATGAAATGCATAACCAATTCCAAATATAAAGATCGATAGCCGTCGAACTTACAAGGCATCAAGTTTGTAAACCATGTGAGAACAATGCGGCATAAAAAAGGTAAGGTCGTGCCAATTTGTTTTCTTAGATAACGAATGCCTCGAGCATAAAAGAGAAACAGATGAGTTCAGGAGAAACTTACGGGGCGTAAAGGAAGACCTAATGGACTCAGCATACAATTAGCGGGAGGAACGATTCTCTCTCTAGGATGATGGAACTTGCAGGCGGCGCCAAATTTACAATCTCCAGTCTTCATATAAAATTGGCATTCTGGTTGATCTGCCCTTTCGGGAAACACATTGTCCCTTGCCATCGCATACTGACCGATGGGAAGAGCATTCGATCGGTAAGATGGGACTGTCCCTTGAACCCCTGCCATTGTTTCACTCTGAAGAGATGCCCCATAGAATGGTGTTGGAGTCTCGGACGATGAAACAGCTCCTAATTGTCCCTAAAGCGACAGAAAATGATCGTCATAGTAGAGCATAATCCAACATTAAAAGAGTTGTGAACGGCAAAATCATATAGTTAAAACCATAGATCAAAGAATCCATCTGGTTATTGAGGTACTATTCGATCTTGAGGTCTAGCTATAACTTATAAGCAAGAAATCAAGCACATATAAAACAAAAGTTTCCAAAAGTTCAAGGAGCAATGTTATAGAAGAAAGACATTCCACACAGACCTACTTCATTTTATATTATCGAACTATGAAAGCCGCAAGGAACATGATTACTATCGCAGAGAGAATTAAAAAACCCTATTAACATAAATTCAGTGTTTCTTGCATAGTATATCTCTCTAACAACACTAATATGATCCCAGTGTGTATGCCACGAAAAAAGGATTTTTGACAATGTATATGGTTTCCATCGAAATCTAGTATATATTGCTGATCCGGCTTACACATTGTTTACTATCAGAGGTACACATTTTTGTACATTTGTGAAGCAACATGGTTGCATCTAGGAGATGGATTTAAAGAAAAAGAAACCAAATAAATCATAAAGAAGTTCTTTCTTGCATTTTGTTTCTATACTCGAGCGTTAAATATTGAAGAGCCAACACTAAAAAAATGAAAGACAAGAAAGGTTGAATACGTTTCAGTGACTTCTATATGCACTTATAAAAGCTAAGATGATCTAACATTGTCAAATACTCAATCTTATGCAGAGAAATTCTTAAACTTCCAAGATTTTGTTCCTTTTGATCCCTATTGAATCTTAGTAAAGTTACCGATTCCAAGGATGTGAATTCTCAAAGGCAAGGAGAAGAGGGAAAGAAGAGAACTCTTGAGATTTCACTACTTTTAACCAGCAACTATCTTCTACTTGAGGCAAAAGGTGATACGCTTATCTCAGGCGTCCCTCATTGGGGATTGACCCTAAACTATCTTCTACTTGCTCGTATCCACTGGCCTTTCATTTATTTCTCTGATTCTTCTGCTTGTGTTGTGAAGTCGCTCCCTTCGTTTCTTTGTAAGAGAGGTCAATTATGAACAAGAACAATGTAGAAATGAACCGCATATAGGCGTTAATATACTAACTACGCAAATATTGTTTGTCTAATTGAATAAACAACCAGATAAACAGACTTCTGGAATGATCCACACTTTGGTCTTTATTGTGCAGTCAGTTATAAAAGGTAAGGGAAGGTGCAAAGGAGTATTCAAGATGCCGATCATAGAGAATCAAGGATGTAGCTTGCATAGGATAAAAAAAACCAGGCTATGACTGGGACTGGACTTTGTATGAAAAACCATTAGCTGAATAATAACTATGGAACATAAATAGTGTCGGACATGTACAACTTAGCCCCTATTCAATTTCAGAAAAGAAAAAAAAAAGAGGTCGTGGTTCCAAATCCTTTTAAAGAAATGGCAAGTACTAAATTTTTGCTTCTAAGGAAATTCACAGTTAACCTAAAACTACAACAACCGAGTCTCATCACAATAAGTGGGGTTGGCTATATGAATTCTTCCATGCCATAAGCTTCGCTTAACCTAAGACTAATATTCATCCACACGAGTGATTTCAGAGTAGTGTTGATCCAATTTCCAGAATGACAAGGAACTGAATGGGCTTATTTTGATGAGCATCAACAAAAGCTTTGATGTACAATAGTAAGGAAAGGAGAGGAAACAAGAATGCTCTTTTAAAAATAAAGAGGAAGGAATATCATCAGGTTAAAGAAGAGAAATAACAGACTGCTCTTCTGTGTGTGCGTGTGTTTATTTTTAGAGAACACCAAATGAGTTTGTTCTGTGGATCAGAGTGGTTGATCATCAACTATTAAGATAATCAAAAAATAAGAACAAAGGAGAAGGATTGGTGTACTCTTCATAAGAGTGAGAGGAATACATGACTCTTTCCAAGTTTGCCATGAATCTCATATATTAAACTTTTTATATACACATTAGTTGCCAGCAAACTTCTCGAGCTAGGATGAAATAAATGAATGAGACCAATAAAACAAATTACCAACTCTATAATTAAAGATCTAATCAGACACCTAACCGCAGATAATGTTATGCGCCTGATGGATCCTAATGCTCCTCGATCTTGGCTAATTGTAAATGAACTGAAATTAACCAAATATACATCCATGATGGTCTTTAAATATATCAGTTTTGCATTCTTGAATCTGTTGTGGTCATAAATTGGCTCTATGTCCACTTCAGAGTACATAAATTTGTGGACATTAATGTAGCGTCCAAGATTGCATCATTTCCAACTATACAGAAGTTCACAAGAAAATTTGAAGAAAAACAAGCAAACATAACTCTGCATTTGATATCCATATAATTCCGTGGATTGAAGCAACATTTTTCTTAATCAGAAAAATAACAGAGTTGTTCTAAGGGGCAACAATATATCAAATGATCCTACTTCTCTAATTTATGAATATTCTGTAAGGCAAAGGAGTTTGAAACAAAGTTTGACTTACCGGAAATGTATTCCAGCTAGGGACTTGAACTAAGCCTTGAGGAACAATCACTTGAGCATAGCTTGAAAGACCTTGCCATCGCGGACTAGCAACGAAAGAAGCTCTTGATAGGGGCCAGTTTGTCAAACCCCCAGGATAAGATTGCTGAGGAGAAGTAGGAGAATGTACACCAGGATAAACAGTAGAGCCATGTAGTGAAACCATTGTATTAGAAGGTTGTGGATGGTGAAATTTACAAGTGCCCCCAAATTTGCATACTCCAGTTCTCATATAATATGCACATTCTATCTCATTCTACATAATATGTAAATTCTGTGTTATTTAACAAACATCGTAGGTATACACTTGGCAAAAACTTCAAAAGAATGAGCTTAGAGATTAGCAAGTAGCAATTACAAACCGGACGAATTGGAAAGCCTAACATATTTAGTTGGCTTCTACTAGCAATGCCAGCCTTGTCTCTAGGATGATGAAACTTGCATGTAGCTCCAAATTTGCATGTACCCGTCCTAAGATAGAACTAGCAAATGCAACAGAAGGCAGTCGAAGTAAGATATTAAACCAAGAATTGGAACTCCAATACTGATAAACTGAAACTCAGTGTGTATACCATAGATTCAAATGCAGTAGTTATTAAGTTAAACCATAAAGATACTTTTGTGCACGAAAGCTTTATAAAATCTTTCAGTCGTAAATCATACATAACAGTTTACAATATAACTAGATTTTACTGGGGACTCATTTGAGAATGCCATCGGATGCAACTAAAGAAGTAGAAATATCAAATGCAGGATAAACTACTAGATGTTGAATGCAGAAATGAGGTTGATCGGAAATATTACTGGAAGATCACAGGTCTAAATTGCTTGGCAAACACAAAACTGATGCAACTGAATAAATAGAAATATGGCAAAGAATTGACATCCATGAGCTGGCAGTGTGGGGCGCTGCATTTTAAGCTCAACAAAAGATATTTTGATGCATCTTTATTTTTGAGAGAAAAATTCACACAGATGGGCCACAAGCAGACAGGACTGTCCTTTTTATAGAACAACATATAAAGAGGCATGATACCTAATCATCCATACTGACAATGTTTGAGCACAAAAAGTGTGTCAAATTGAAACTAGTTTACACAATCTATCATCCTGCAAGAGAAAAAACATCAAATTGGGGTGAAAGCTACTGCAAATATTAAAAAATAATTATTCAATATTATTTTTCAAAAATATATTACTAAATAACTTTTATGCCTCTTTCTTTCTCTCCGAGGAAACACAACCTTATTTCCCTACCAACCTTACTAAGAATCACTCCACTATCAATTTTCTTATACCAACCTTATTTCCATAGGAATCTTTTCTTTCACTCTAGGAAACACAACCTTATGGAGAGTGTCAAAGATAATAGGTTTAGTTAGTCCAACATTGTTATTTGATGTTAAGGTTTAGGCACGGGCTATATATAAATGAGATAATAATTTCATTGATGGTTTATATAAAAAAATCCTATAGATCCGCAACTACAAAGACAATTGAGAACACCCAAAATAAAAAAAAAAATGGAAATCATACATGTATGAGTAGAAAACATAACAAAGTAACATAAGAAATTTGACATCTTTATTCTCTTACTTTTTCTTGTATTATTACCTGACATTCAGGATGTCCAATCCTTTCTGGATATCCCCCTTTAATACTTGCTGTAGCAATAACCTGAAGGTTGATAGGATCTAGTCAAGACCATGATACTAATAAACTTGCATGTAGACCAAATAGTATGCAAAGACAAGTTATATTACAGAAAGCAACAAAAAAATCAACTTAACCGAGTAAATGGGAAAAAATGGCAACAGCAAGCAGCTGAGTGCCAAACCAAAAAGGCAAAACCACCATCAGCACCAAAATCTTCAATGATGTATCTGGATACTTACTACATGTCTAAGAAATTAAAAAAGAACATTTTATCTCATAATGATCATATGGTAGATAATAACCTTTTGATATACTAGACGTTGGTACTTGGAAGTTCCCACCTTATAGACATCAACAGAAATAGCGGCATCAAAGACAAAGGATCAATGGAAATAACTCTCAAAAAGTAATGCATATTTCACAGTCATGATCAGTAACATTGTGATGGTTTTATCTGTGAAGGTATTAATACAGTAACATAATTAAAAGAAATGGAAACAAAGTCCAAGTGTTTTACTTTTTTTTTTTTACTTGGAATGTTATTAGAGTGCAAAGCTAAATTTGGAAAGCAACAGGTGTAGAACTTGCTAACTTGATGTTGAGGGGATGTTCGATGCACTATATGTCTCGTGATACTTGTAAGAAGAAATGTGGTCTTAGGAGAGCTTACATTATCCTTTCACAGTTGCAAGGTGGACTCCTTAATAAAGTGTATAATGATTACAACATCAGTGCATTGATAAATTATCCATTACACATTCCAAATGCACAACTGATGTGTAATAATGTTGATGCATCGAAATAGAGCAACCCCTCAATTATAATTTTATGCAGTTAAAAACTAATAAATGAATCACACCAAATTTAAACTATTCACCATGTCATATATATGAGTCAACAGAAACAAACAAGACTTGGAAAAGGAAAAAGGTCAGCAAAATATCATTCATTCTTGAGGAAAAAAAAATTACAGCTACTAAGAGGGACAAGAAACAAACAATTTTACCATCTGTCTGTTAGGAGGATGATTGTATCTGCAAGTCATCCCGTATCTGCAAAGGCCAGTCCTAAGATAATAAGTACAGTCCGGCTCCCCTGGACGCTCAGGGTAGGGTCCCAATTCCATGGATTCAGCCCCTCTGATACTCAATTGCCACATCGCTTCTGCACTTGTAACAAATGCCTGGTTTTAGATTATGCAAAAAATGAATAAGGTAGCAGCTTATGCCTTAAGCTGAAGACAAGAATTTGAAGAATGAACAACTGTGTCAGAAAATAGAACTTCGTGAACAATTAAGATCAAATGTTCAAATGCAATCGTAATCGGAAGCGCAACTACTTCCTTTACTTAACCAGAAAAATTCTGTAACGAGAGCAAACGGGGAACAACGGCTTTGTGACAATAATTCGCCAGAGAATCAAATTGGGGGAAATGCATCGAAATTAACGAAGGAAAAATACGGAAAGGTGCTAAAGAGGAAAAACAGAAATTAATTCTTTCCAGCGCATTGTTGCTTCTCGCATAGAAAAGCCGGCAACTTCCGAATCCGATTCGTCAGACCCGGATCACCCTATTCACCGAGGCCTCAAGACGCCAATTTTAACTCCGTAATTCCCCCAAAACGAGACCTTTCCGACGAATCGGAAGAAAACACGAAAAGAAGGCACGCGATCGGGGGAGGATGGAGGATGAAACCTCAGAGATCATATGAAGGCAGTAGACTAGACAGCTGACCTTCATCCATAGAAGGGCGGCGCGATGTGGAGGGGGAGGCAGAGACCTCCGTCACAGAGACGGACGGAGTTCGGACGCCGCGCTTGTGGACCCCGGCGACGGCGGTGGCTGCGTCGTAGTCCATGGGCGGCGGCGGCCCTCAAAGGATCATGGATTCATGGGAAGGAGGGGCGGCATGGGCGAGCTCCCATTGGCGGGGAGAGAAGGGGAAGAAATGGAGAAACGGAGCGGCGAAAAGCGCGAAAGAGGAGAGACTGGAGTCCCCCGTCTCCTCGACGACCACAAAGCGTGAGGTAGAGAGAGAGAGAGAGAGAAGGGAGAATAAAATCCACCCATAGCCATCCGCTCCATCGGCCTTCCCTGGGTGCTCTCCTTCATTTTTATCGATTTTATGAAAAATAAAGTAACTATTATTTTTGTATATATACATACACTAATACATAGAGAGAAATTTTCTTCTGCGCGATACACTCTTATATGCTCGTCCGCTCTACGTTGATCCCGCGCCACAACCATCGTTGCCGTCGTGCCATTTGATCACCGTCGGCCATCGGACCGGACGCGATCGACGCGTAACTCGTCGACGATCTGATGGGGCTCGACTTCCGACCGATTAGCACTCGAAATTCGACGCTAACCGATCGGAAATGACCGAACCACGTGGCCGGTAATGGCGCGGCCACTGCTGGCCGTGATCGGATCGGATTTCGGTCGCAATTCGATCGGAATCCGACCCGATCGTTGCTGACAGTAGCACGAAGTCAACGTGGAGCGAACGGATACATAGGAATGAGTCGTGCAGGAGAAAAACTGATATCCTGCGCGCCGATTTATCCGCGCCCCGTCCGCGACTCGCGCGACCACCGTCGGTGGCGTCGTCGTCGCCGCGCCGTCCGGAGGCCGCCGGACATGGCGCGATCGACGCCCAGGTGGCCGGAGGTCCGACTCGTCTTGTAGCCGGCCGCCGGTAGCCGGAATCCGACGCACGGAAGGATCGCCGCGTGCGGAGATCCTTCCTGTCGGATTCCGGCCGAATCATGGACCGGTGGTCACGCGCCAGCGGCCGCGATTCGACCGGAATCCGCCCGATCGCGGCCGCTAGTGGCCGCACCTGCTGGCGACATGGTCGCGGATTCGACCGCGAGGAATCGGCCGACCGGTCGCCACGGGCGTCGATCGCGCCAGTCCGGGCCGGACGCTGGCCGACGCCACCGTCGATGCGTTGGTACGACGCTGACGACGATGATATATATATATATATATATATATATATATATATATATATATATATATATATATATATATATATATATATATATATATATATATATATATATAATTTTGATATCATGAATTCGTTTATGTGCGCTTTGTACTCGACAAAGAAATGCACAATAACTGTGCGCCCGACGTCGCTCGAACTCGTCGGCGGAAGATCGGATTTCGGTGACAATCCGATCGGAATTCGATGGCGATCCGATCGGAATCCGACCATAATCTGACCGACTATTGTTGAATCGGAGTTGTGTGCAGGTAAAATCGCGACGGAAGTATATATATATATATAACTCAAATCTTACCCTCGATTAATTTTAGAGGATGATTTTAACGAATAAATTAGGAGATTGACACAATTAAATTAATGGATGATCTCTACGGTTCAATCTAAATCCATCAATAAGAATTCGTCCATGAATCGATATAGAATTTTCAAGGAATAATATCCACAGAAAAAATTGAAGTGTGACAATTTCTTCTATTTTTAATCATCGCGTCACCCGCTCATATATACATACATAACATTGAGATATGATTCACACTCCTCTTAAAGTTAGAAAGATTTATGTTCGCTTGGGGTATAATGCAACGGTAAAAATAGAAAGACATCTTATAAGAGAATACAATTTGATTATCTACTGTGACATCGTTCAACGATGAATTTAAAAAAAATTCATTCGAATTGTCTTGAAACTAAAAGGTTGCCCATGGACAGAGTACGATTTCGACATTGGACCGTCGTTCAGGGATGACACGACTGCGAAGTCTGAATTGAACCTTGAAAAACTACGAGCAATTCTTTGATTTACTTTTGGTAGTCGATGGATATCACTTGGACTCCGATCTTATTTAACTCAGTTTTGATAAAGTGTCCCAAAAGTCTGTGGGATAAAACTGATCACTTTCAAGGATTAATCGGATCGAAAATTCAGATATTCTAATGTCTAAAAAAAAAGAAAGAAATATTTACATTCTTATTATTATTTGTAAGAGAAAGAAGATTTATCAACAAGGTTATTCTATTGGGAAGGAAAAATAAAAAATAAAAAAAACTAAATATATATAATTATAAAAATATTTTCACATTTTAAATTAGATATTGATTTATTTATTTTTAATATTAATATTTAATTTTATGAATACAAATTAAATGTTTTTTAGTAAAAAAAATATTTTTTATATTATCATTTAAAGTAATTATTATAATATTTTAGATAGTCGATGAGAAATTTCGACAGAGACACTTCCGTAAGAATTAAACAAAAATAAAAAAAGAAAAAAATAGAGATCGATCAGCAAATATTTTGACAAATGAGAAGTGAAATAGCTCGGGAAAAAATTGGAAAGTTTAAATTAAATAATTTTGATATTTTTATATATTTGAAAATTAACATTTTAAAAATATAAATAAAATTGAAATAATAAATATTTAAATTTATTTTCTCCTTACTCTTTAAATTAAGGAGTAAAAGAATCTTCCTCTTTATCGATAAGAAAAATTAAAAATTATCTTTTTTTTTTTTTTCCTTCCCTTTCTCTCACTCATTTCCAAACAAAATTCAAAGTTTTCTGTTATTTACATTTCTCTTTTTTTTTTCCTCAACTCCTCTCCAACATACCACGAAGGATTAACACTATCAAGTTGGGTTAGACCCATCAAGTTGACCCACTCCACCAAATAATTTAAGCAGATTGAGTTAAAATTTTATCAACCCGCTATTTTGGCGGGCCAAAACGGATCGACTTGCACGGGTTACACGTCTAGACGGGTTGGTCCGCCGTAGCACGGGTTGACCCGCAGATTAAGAAATGTCAAAAGATGGAACATATAAAAATAAAATTGTATAAGTTTTTTTTGCCAATATTTTACTATTAACAAGATAAATTTTTCACCATCAAAATCTTCTTCTATCACATATACACCACAACAAAGTATAAAAGAAGTTAAGAAGAAAGAACAAAATAATATTTTTTATACTCTAATTGTTTTATATTATCTATTTATCTTGTTACTATTATTCTAATCAATATGGGAAATAATGACATATCAAAATCAAATAATTACCCAGGCTAAAAAATCTCAATTGAATTTCTATTTGGAGGAGTAAAAATTTACATTAAAATATTATCAAGATTCGGATATTTTGAAACATTGGAAAGGAATAAAAAATATCGATACTCAACTTTGTAGGTCGATAATTGAATCTTAACTATAAGATTTTAGTTACATCAAATGCTTATTTTTTTTAATCATGGTACTTCATCTGTCTTACATATCATTGTCTCAAGCTCTCAATACCTAAGTAATTTTAGATATATTTTTTAAATTTGTGTGGCCCGCGAGTTGGGCCGCTTAATCCGTAACCCGCCTTGAGTTGGGTTGGGTTGGAAATTTCTCAACCAGTCGAGATGGCGGGTCAGCCTGCCCCTCTCTACTAAATATTGGATTTACGACGGATTGACCCGCCTCGCCATGGGTCGATCCATTTGACAGCTCTACGAAGGGCACATCGCGTGACAATATTGACCATTTAATATCACGTCAACAATTAATTATTTGTTATAAATGGAAAGAGATCTCTCGATGTAAAATCTAAAATTTTTATCCGAACTCAAAAGTCCTCTGTTATTTCTAGATAATGGGTCAAGAAGTATATCCTTTCATGTGATTTATCTTTTTCCATTATTATTGAAGGATCAACAATGAGAGAGATAAATGTAATTATCTTTTTACTATTATAAATTAAATGAATATTTTTTTATTATTATTTTAAAGAATTTCAACAATAAAAAGTTTTTTATTTTATTTTTCAAAATGATCTTGTAACTTTGTACTATGTATTATTAGCAATTATACAAATAGTTACTACAAAACTATTTAAAAGATGTTCCAATTGGCAATTGATGTAAAATTATTATATTAAAATAATCTTCACTAATTTGATTAAATTTATATGGGCATTTACCCCCTAAAATTTTAAGTCTGACTTTCTTATAAAAAGGAATTACTATGCCAAATAAAATTCTTCATAATTTACATCTTTCATTAAAATAGCCTCGCGAGAAGAGTCTAGTGGCTAGCGCATGCAGACGTTGCATCATAGGACAACGGATGAATCCTTCGCAAATGCGAATATGTCATCCCTCCATGTGCTAATTACTAGTCTCAATGGCCAAAGGTCTACCATGATTTACCCTCCCTTACGATGGTCCGAGGGCGGGCTGGTAGAGACCGCTAGGTTGACGAATTCCAACCTTTGCATCATAGAAATCGATTAAAATAATATTTAATGTTAACATTATTATGTTTTATCACATTAATTCAATTAAATTTATTATAATACTCTAATTGAGTTAAAATGAATTCCACAAAGCTAGGAGCAAGGGACATAATCCTCCGCGTGATTTATCTTTCTTCGTCATCACTGAAGAATCAAGTCATATCTAATATGATATTTTTTTTATTTGATTAAATATGGACATAATTCGTAGTCTTATTTTAAAAACTTAAATACATATTAGATTAATTCATTAGTTTAATAAATTTGAATTCAATTAAATTAATTTAGTAATCCAATGAGTTTTAAAATCGGATTATATTAACCTATTAATCTAACGAGTTTACAATATAATTATATTAATCTATTAATTTTAATTTAGACAATGTTAAACTTCGATTGTAATTCTAACATTATAGACATTATTTTTGAGATGGTTTGAGTCGAATACCCCGTCTTATAGCAGCAAAAAAAAAAAGACGATTACGCTCGCCTCTAGCGAGTTTCATCGTCGGTCCTTTGGTAATGATGAAGAGAGATAAATTACATAGGACTATATCTCTTGACCCGTTAGCTCTAAAAAATAATGGAGGACTTCTGTGCTCGGATGGAAGTTTTAGATTCCACTCTGAAATTCTCCCCTGTCTATTTATAGTAATGTCTATATTGTTCTAATCAATGAATCATCTCGAGAGGATGAATATCCGATCTTCTTTGAATGGAGTGGCACACATCGATATTTAGGCAATTTGAATGAAAAGTGGCTCTTAGTGAGTATTGCAAATGCAAAACAGAATTTGTCAAGGAGAATAAATTCGCGAGAAAACTTCAAAAGCGACTAAATTAAGATCTGGGTTATTTAATTTTTTTAGGACCTTAATTTTTGTTATCTTGAAATCCATCAATCTAGCGATCTCCATCGATCTATCCCATTATAATTGTAAGGAAGATAAATTACGGAGGGTCATATGGGCTTTGACGTGGTGGTGAAGACGCGTGAGAGTCATCTGAATCCATAAAAAGATTTTAGACTTCCTTCGGAATCGATCTTTGTTTTATCCGTAAATTCTATTATATCTTAGCTACCATGTCATCCCCGTAAGATCAACCCTAATTTTTGCTATGAACCATGAATTTGAAGTCAAAGGAAAAGTTAATAAATTATCATTCTTAATTCAAAAAAGATGAACATATACATTTTATTTTGAGTGATGCGACTCAATTTTTGGATATCTTTCATCGAATCTTCGAAAAAGATAGGATTTTTATAGCTACGACAGTAAACTTGTCAAGTTAACATACATCAGATGCCCACTGATAGTCTTCGACGAGGACTCTCCGATGATTAAGTCAGACAGATAGAAGATAGGAAAAGATGTCAGTACAAAAAGATAATAATAGCACAAGAAAAAATGTGTTTAAATCAGAGAGACAGAGAGTGAGTTTGAGAACGGCCAAAAAAAGGTACTTTTTTTCACCTAACTTTGTCTTTATATAGTTATTATGAGAAACCTCGTCTCTCCTATAATCACTCTGTTGGATTTCCGGCACTGCGGCGAGTGTGTATTCGAACATGTTTCGTAAACATGTACACAGCGAAAGAATTAAAAAATAATAAATATAATTTATTACAATACACACATCACACGCATACATAGTACAATATGTGTAGACATAATTGTAGTTTCAAATTTTACAATAAAAGGAAATTACTCTAGTACTTATACTTGACGTATCACGTGCAGTAGGAATAACATCAACCGGAGCGACTCTCGCTAGAATCGCCTCTATCTGTATCTACGTCGAGTATCGTCAGGATGACTTCACAAAGCCACAAGCTTCGTCTTCGTAAGAGTCACTAGCCTCGTGTCGAAGACGATGTGATCGAGAGAATATCACAATCCGAATCAAAATTCGGATTCGAAAATGAGTCCCTAAAACTCGCTTCTCCGGAGAGGTATTCGTCAACCGATTGACGAATCCTTCGTCCTCCACCTATGAGGATTATCGAAGATCGAATCTCCGATAAAGTAGCCCCTGTCGGAGCTCAAAACGTCATCCAAACAACATTCCGACACAAAAGAAAGAAGCTGTCCAGAAAACTGGACAACTTGGTGTAGGAGTTGCGCCGGCCCAAAAGAGGATGGATGGTTGCACCTTGGTCACCGAAGCCAAGGGAAGTCGTCGGAGGGTGGACGACAGCAGCTTGGACACCGACAACAGGGTGGTTGGCCGACGACAAGGAGGTGGCAGCAACTCCATGAAGTTGGCGACAACACAATGTTGGGCGGCAACAACAAGAGAGGAGCTAGGGTTTTTGGACGGCAACTCATGGATTATTCATTAGAGTTCTTGGAAAAACCCTTAAGTCGTGTTTTTATAGAAAACACATTCTCCTAATGGTTATTAGTTCATAACCAAAAACTGTTAACCCGCTCCAATAACTTAAGTTAAAATAAACCGAACCGAGTTGGTCTATTTTAAGTTAAAATGAATCGAACCAACTTTGGTTCATTCGTTTAAACAAACCAAACCCCTTTGGTTTATTCTCCACCAATGGATTAGAACCAAACTAATTTGGTTCATCCATCATGTTTTCACAAGACTCAGCCCATCCATGCTTCATTTGTGACTGAAATAATTTCATGCTCGCTACTTGTTTGGTCCAACCAAACCTAGTTTCTCTCGATCTGAGAATCTCATTCTCAAGCTTGTTTTAAATCCTTCGGATTACGCTCGTTATGTGTGTGACCAAATAGGTTCTCGGTTTATGTTAGTCGTCTATAATTAACCATTAATTATAGAACGATCATGAGTGACACCTAGCAGTACATCATGATCCCCAATTAATCGAAAAGATCAGCGGTTGATCCAGAACTATTTCTGAAACCCTTCAGCAGCTACAATGAATCTATTGGGTTTCCGGCACCGCGGCGTGTGTGTGTTCGATCATGTTTCGTAAACATGAGCACAGCGGAAGCAATTAAAAATAATAAATCTATATTTATTACAACACACACAACACACGCATGCATATTACAACAAGTGTAGACATAACCGTAAATTAAAATTTGCAATAAAAGAAATTTATCTACGTTATACCTTTCATATGACGTGTAGCGGGAACGGCATCAACCGGAACGATCCTCGCTAGAATCGTCTCTATCCGTATCCACGCCGAGTTCCTCGGGATGACTTCGCTAAGCCATGAGCTTCGTCTTCGTACGGGTTACTAGCCTCGTGTTGAAGACGACGTGATCGAGAGATGATCACGATCCGAATCCAAATTCGGATCCAAAACGAGTCCTCAAAACTCGCTTCTCCGGAGAGGTATTCGTCAACCGATTGACGAATCCTTCGTCCTCCACCTCAGAGGATTACCGGAGATCGAATCCCCGGTAAGTTATCCGCTGTCGGAGCTCTAACCGTCGTCCAAACGACGCTCCGACGAGAGGAGAAGAAGCTGTCCAGAAAACTGGACAGCTTGGTGGAGGAGTAGGCGCCGGCCAAAACCAAGGAAGCCAAGTGCTCACCTTTTCACCGAGGCCTAGGAAGATCACCGGAGGGTCGCCAGAGGATCACCTGCTTGGTCGCCGCAAGGAGCCGGACGCCGACAAGGGCGGCCAAGGAGCTTAGGCGGCACACCTAGGTTGGGCGGCACAACTAGGTTGGGCGGCAACTCCAACTAGGGTTTTGGATTAGGGCTTAATTATCCATTAAGCCCTCTTTTATAGAGAACTAATTCTCTTAATGATTATTGGATCATAACCATTAGGCCCGTTAACCCGCTCCATTAAGATAAGTTAAAATAAACCAAACCATGATGGTTTATTTTAAGTTAAAACGAACCGAACCAACTTTTGGTTCATTCGTTTAAAATAAACCAAACCCTTTGGTTTATTCTCCTCCATTGGATTAGAACCAAACCATTTTGGTTTATCCATTACGTCTTCATAAGACTCGGCCCATCCACGCTTCCATTGCGACTGAAACGATTTCATGCTCGCTTTATGTTTGGTCCAACCAAACCTAGTTTCTCTCGGTCTGAGAATCCCATTCTCAAGCTCGTTTTAAATCCTTTGGATTACACTCGTTGTGCGTGTGACCAAATAGGTTCTCGGTTTATGTTGGCCGCCTATAATTAACCATTAATTATAGAACGATCATGAGTGGCACCTAGTAGTACATCATGATCCCCAATTAACCGAAAAGATCAACGGTTGATCGAACTATTTAAAACCCTTGAAATCGAATGATTCGTGCCCCATTCCCTTCACTCATCTTATACCCACTTGGTTCAGGACATGGTCTATTGTGTCAGTCCCCACTAGGCTGACTACGTCACACCTAGCCCAAGTATCATTTCCTCGTCCTACGGATTCTAGTTACTCCACATGTATCGAAGAGAACCTTACTCTAAACATGTAATGCTTTGGCCAAAGACTTTAGTAACAATCCGACGAGAGGCCATGGGTATACATCTCCTCGCAAGGAGTGGTGAATCCTTTATAGGCTATTCAAACACCTTCGATCACTTCGACTTATACCCAATCATCCCGGGTCCACATCTCCTCAGAGATGTTTGCTTAAGATATCAAAGCATAAGTGTCCATGATCAAGATGACTTGAATACCGCAAGTCAAAGGAACATCGCACTTAAGCCACAGTAAGAACTTCATTGACATATCTATATATGCAGAGAACCATATGAAGTCTTACGGCTGGTCACTCCAATGAACTAGTTACCATAACTAGCATCCACGATTAACTCCGGACATCACAATGTCTCCAGCCAGTGAGAATCTGCTGCTTGGATACACTAAGGAGTATACCTCGTGCTAGTCTCGACAGAATTGATGGTGTCCAAATCCATCAATTCGTCGACTAGGGATAATTCCGATACATCACAATTACACATGTAGAGATACTCACTAGTTGTGATCCAATCACAAATTCTCTCATGCTGTGAATCGCATCGTGGACATTCAGTAAATGAGTTTAAGATCCAATCAAATACATGAAACATGTATACTCAAATAGTGAATCTTCATTTATCATATAAATGGTTCATACATAAGGCGATTGCCTTAGGACATCTCTCATATATTACTAACAGAATCGTGTCTCATTCCCTTCACGCATCTTATGCCCACTTGGTTCAGGACATTGTCTATAGTGTCAGTCCCTACTAGGTTGACTATGTCACACCTAGCCCAAGTATCATTTTCTCGCCCTACGAATTCTAGTTACTACACATGTATCCAAGAGTACCTTACTCTAAACATGTAATACTTTGGCCAAAGACTTTAGTAACAATCCGACGAGAGGTCATGAGTATATATCTCCTCGCAAGGAGTGGTGAATTCTTTATAGGTTATTCAAACACCTTCGGTCACTTCGACTTATACCTAATCATCCCGGGTCCACATCTCCTCAGAGATGCTTGCTTAAGATGTCAAAGCATAAGTCTTTATGACCAAGATGACTTGAATACCGCAAGTCAAAGGAACATCGCACTTAAGCTGCAGTAAGAACTTCATTGACATATCTATATATACAGATAACCATATGAAGTTTTACAGCTGGTCACTCCAATGAACTAGTTACCATAACTAGTATCCACGATTAACTCCAGACATCACAATGTCTCCAGCCAGTGAGAATCTGCTGCTTGGATACACCAAGGAGTATACCTCGTGCTAGTCTCGACAGAATTGATGGTGTCCAAATCCATCAATTCATCGACTAGGGATAATTCCAATACATCACAATTACACATGTATAGATACTCACTAGTTGTAATCCAATCACAAATTCTCTTATGCCGTGAATTGTATCATGGACATTTAGTAAATGAGTTTAAGATCTAATCAAATACATGAAAACATGTATACTCAAATAGTGAATCTTCATTTATCATATAAATGGTTCAAACATAAGGCGATTGCCTTAGGAAACCTCTCATATATTACTAACAAACTCTCACTTGGCCCAATGTCAATCGCTACGGTATCCAATACCATGACCCTCAAATTTACTTTGAGGTAATGTCTTAGTTAAAGGATCCGCTAAGTTCCTTTAAGTAGAAATCTACTCAATTTGTATTTCTTTCCTATTAATGATCTCTCTGATCAAATGATAGCGGCGAAACACATGTTTGGATCATTGATGAGACCACATCAAGTTCAGAGATGAACTTCTTGATCCAAACCGCTTTCTTTGCTTCTTCCGAAGCTACAATGTATTCTGCCTTAATGGCAGAATCTGCTATAGTGTCAAGCTTGAAACCTTTCCAACTTATTGTGCCTCCATTCCAGGTGAATATATACCCAGACTGAGACTTGAAATCATCCTTGTCTGTCTGAAAGCTGACATTCGTATACCCACATATCACCATATCCCCTTCTCCATATATTAGGAACACATCCTTAGTTCTTCTTAAGTACTTAAGGGTCGTCTTAACAGCCGCCCAATGATCCATTCCTGGATCAGACTGGTATCTGCTCGTGACACTCAGAGCATACGATACATCGGGCCTCGTACATAACATAACATACACGATAGATCCTATTACGGATGCATAGGGAATTTTACTCATGCAAATCCTCTCGTCTTCTGTGCGCGGACACATAGACTTCGAAAGGTGTATCCCATGCCTGATGGGTAGGAAACCTTTCTTGGATTCCGACATGCTAAACCTCTTTAGCACTTAGTCTATATATGTAGACTACAAAAGACCAAGCAACCGTTTCGATCTATCCCCATAGATCTTAATCCCGAGTATGTAGGTTGCTTCTCCCAGATCTTTCATGGAGAATATCTTAGACAACCAAATTTTAACTGACTGTAAGACAGAAACATTGTTTCCTATAAGTAATATGTCATCGACATACAATACTAGGAACACGACTGCACTCCCACTAACCTTTTTGTACACACAAGGTTCGTCCGGATTTTATGAGAAATCAAACATTTTGATTGTCTCATCAAAATGGATATTCCAGCTCCTGGATGTTTGCTTCAGTCTATATATGGACCGTCGCAGTTTGCATACCTTGGTTTTATCAACCAATGTGAAACCCTCAGACTGTATCATATACACGTCCTCGAGTAGGTTTCCATTAAAGAAAGTTGTTTTCACATACATCTGCCATATCTCATAATCATAATGAGCCGCTATGGCCAGGAGCATCCGAATGGATTTAAGCATGGCTACAGGTGAATAGGTCTCGTCATAATCAACACCTTGCTCTTGACGATACCCTTTCACCACCAATCTAGCCTTATAGGTAATCACATTACCATCCATGTCGGTTTTCTTCTTGAAAATCCACTTGCACCCTATAGGCTTAATGCCTTCAGGTGGGTCCACCAAGTTCCAAACTTGATTTTCATACATGAAATTTATTTCCGACTTCATGGCTTCAAGTCATTTGTTCCTTTCTGAACTTTTCAGAACTTCTTCATAATTGATAAGCTCCTCATCGTCAATGAGTAACAAGTCGTCGATTCACTTACGATAAATCCATATCTCTCAGGAATGTTGCGTGTCCTACCAGATCTACAAAGATGTTGTGTCTCAATAGGTCCAGCCGATGACTCATCATTATGAGTTATCGGTTGTGGTGCTTCACCAGGTATCTCATCAATGTCTATTTGAGTCTCTTGAGCCTCCTCAAGCTCAACGACACTCCCACTATTTTCTTGCAAGAGAAACTCTTTCTCTAGAAACACAGCATGCCTTGAAACAAACACCTTTTGTTCCACAGGATAATAGAATTGGTAACCCCTTGTTTCCTTAGGGTATCCAATAAATAGACATTTATCAGATTTAGCATCTAATTTGTTTGATACAGTCCGCTTCACATAAGCAGGACGACTTCATATCTTCAAGTAAGATACATGAGGTTTCTTACTATTCCATATCTCATATGGAGTAGTAGAGACTACCTTGGTTGACATTCTGTTTAGCAAGTAAACAACTGTCTGAAGTGCATAGCCCCAAAAGGATTTGGGAAGTTTCGCATGATTCATCATTGACCTGACCATGTCCAATAAGGTCCGATTACGCCTCTCAGATACACCATTATGCTGCGGTGTATATGACGGAGTCCATTGAGACAATATACCATTGTCTCTTAAATAATCTAGAAACTCTTAACTTAAGTATTCACCACCTCGATCCGATCGAAGTATTTTAATACTCTTGTCATGTTGTTTCTTTACTTCATTTCTGAATTCTTCGAACCTTTCAAAGGCTTCAAACTTGTGTTTCATCAAGAACACATACTCAAACCGTGAGTGATCATCGGCGAAGGTAATGAAGTAGCTATAGCCTCCTAGAGCTTGAATTGACATAGGTCCACATACATCAGTATGTATTAGACCTAACAACCCTTCCACCCGTTCACCTTTTCCTGTAAAAGGTAACTTAGTTATCTTGCCTTTTAAGCATGATTTGCATGTATCGTATGAATTTAATTCAAACGATTCCAGAATTCTATATCGGTGTAATTCGGATATGCGTTTCTTGCTTGCATGACCAAGACGTCAATGTCACATGTAGAAGTCTAATTGATTATCCTTTCGAGTATGCTTGTTGCTCGCTTCGATATTGAAAATGTCACTGAATACATCCAACGTATAAATATCATTGCTCAAAGTTCCTATCCCATAAAGTATGACATTCAAAGTTATATAACAACAATTGTTATTAAACATCAAATGATAACCATTTCTATTTAAGCAGGAAATAGAAACAATGTTCTTTATTAGAGAAGGAACATAATAGCAATTGTCCAGTTCTAAAACTAGTCCACTAGGGAGCTTCAGCAAATAAGTTCCGATGGTGACTGCAGCAACCTTTGCTCCATTGCCAACTCACAAATTTAACTCCCCTTTGACGAGTCTTCTTCTATTCCTTAGCCCCTGTATGTTATTACATATATGTGAGCCACACCCAGTATCCAATACCCAAGTGTTAAGGAAATAGAACGACAATCAATAACGAAGATACTTGAAGAGGATGGGGCATCGGATGTCTTCTTCTTCTTTACAGACTCAAGATAAATCTTGCAGTTTCTTTGCCAGTGGCCCTCCTTGCCACAATGATGGCAAGTGCCCTTTTGTGCTGGTTCTGTCTTCTTAGCCTTCTTGTTCTTCCCTTTCTTCTGTTCTTTTAGCTTCCTCTTAGAACCTTTCTTTGAGGAATCAACTAACATAACCGCCTTCTCCTCATGCTTTACAAAATGCTCCACAGTCTTCAGCATATTGAGGAGCTCAGGAATAGTGGATTTTAATTTGTTTATCTAGTAGTTCATCACAAATTGTAAGAAACTCTTAGACAAATAATGCAGAATTAAATCAATACTTAATTCATGATCCATCACAAATCCGAGGGTAGCTAGCCGCTCGATGTACCCATTCATCTTTAGCACAAACTGCATTACAGATGAATCTTCTTGCATCTTAGAGGTGAAGAGGAGCCTGGAGACTTTGAACCTTTCGGATCTCGCTTGCTCATCAAACAACTCATGAAGATGGAAGACTATGATATTAGCATCCATATGCTCATGCTGCTTTTACACCTCGGGTACCATCGTGGCTAGCATGATGCAACTCGTCAGTACAGAAACTGTCACATGTTTTTGATAGGCTAACAATTAGTCTGGAATTGCATCGTCCCTAGGACGGTTGGGAAGAGGCTCTTCGAGGACATACACGAGCTTTTCTATCTTGAGAATAATTCTCAAGTTTCTAAGCCAGTCCAAGAAGTTAGGCCCGGTCAATTTGTTTGAATCCAAAATAGTACGCAAATTCAAAGACGTCATGATCAATCGATTAACCTAGAAATACAAAACGAGCATATATGAGAAAGATGATTTAAAATGCATCAACATACATTCATAAATCCCATTCATTTTTCGAATTTAAAAAATCCCAAAATCACTTCGGGAGATCGTAGGTCCATCTCCGAATGGGCTGATATCCAACATAGATATGAACAACCTTAGGGAGAGTTCAACAAGTCATTCATAGCTACGATGGTAGGTATCAAATATACCGATTGCATATCATATATATGCAACTATCACAATGTGCTATCAACTAATTGAATGTTCACACATACATCGGGTTGTTAACTCATTAACAAGTATGCATCATATGCATAACACCCAACTTCACCTCCCTTCACATCGACCTTGGAGAGAGTCCAACAAGTCGATGCTCCAGGTTAAAGTCAACCCATTAATCGAGAAATAGTTTTAATATGGTTAGAGCACATTCAATCAATTAGCCCCGCTTAGAGAGAGTCCAACAACCAAAGCCAACGATTGACCTCTGACTCTTACCATATTAGTATTAAACTATTTCATGGTTTGAACATGTTCAGGTTCGAGCCGGGCTTGAAGAGAGTCCAACAACCCAAACAAGAAATAGAACTCTAGTTCTAACCATATTAATGGAAGATGTAGACTTTAATATTGAGTAAGGGTTTTATGTCTCATCCTCTTTGCATGCAAATAACTATTATCTACATGATATACATGACATACATCTACATGTCACGACACGCATGACATAATGATATGCATTTAATGCAATTACATGATATACAATTATGGCATGTATAAGATTTCCTTATATGTCATAACTATTTATAGAAATAAAATATGTTTGAGATTTAATTCTCCAAATCAAATCATGATTAAATTAGGAAATAAATTTCCAAATTTAATCACATATTTTATTTATGGAAAGTGCTAATTAAGGAAAAGTCAAATTTAATTTAGGAAACAAATTTCCTAAATTGTCAAAACTATTTATGGAAATAAAATATATTTTAGATTTGATTCCCCAAAATCAAACCATGATTAAATTAGGAAATAAATTTCCAAATCTAATCATATATTTTATTTATGAAAAAGTGTTAATTTCCATAAATACTTCTAAACTTTCTAAAAGTAGAAGATTTCTATAAATGCTTATAGACTTTCCAAAATTCATAAATACTTCTAAACTTCCAAAAGTAGAAAATTTCCATAAATACAATTATGACTATTGCAAAATAATTTTACGATTATGTCAAAATACAACCTGGACTCTGATACCACTATTGGGTTTTTGGCACCGCGGCGAGTGTGTGTTCGAACATGTTTCGTAAACATGTGCACAACGGAAGAATTAAAAAGTAATAAATCTAATTTATTACAACACACACATCACACGCATGCATAGTACAACATGTGTAGACATAATCGTAGTTTCAAATTTTATAATAAAAGGAAATTACTCTAGTTATATCTGACGTATCATGTGTAGCGGGAATGACATCAACCGGAGCGACTATTGCTAGAATCGTCTCTATCCGTATCCACGTCGA
This sequence comes from Wurfbainia villosa, assembly GCA_025175895.1. NCBI lineage: Eukaryota > Viridiplantae > Streptophyta > Magnoliopsida > Zingiberales > Zingiberaceae > Wurfbainia > Wurfbainia villosa. The sequence goes on from JAKLTH010000238.1 coordinate 6,676,665, forward strand.
GTATCGTCGGGATGGCTTCACAAAGCCACAAGCTTCGTCTTCGTAAGATTCACTAGCCTCGTGTCGAAAATGATGTGATCAAGAGAATATCACAATCCGAATCAAAATTCGGATTCGAAAATGAGTCCCTAAAACTCGCTTCTCCGGAGAGGTATTCGTCAACTGATTAACGAATCCTTCATCCTCCACCTATGAGGATTATCGAAGATCGAATCCCCGGTAAAGTAACCACTATCGGAGCTCAAAATGTCGTTCAAATGATGCTCTGACACGAAAGAAAGAAGTTGTCCAGAAAACTGGACAGCTTGGTGGAGGAGTTACGCCGGCCCAAAGGAGGATGGTCGGCTGCACCTTGGTCACCGGAGCCAAGGGAAGTCACCGGAGGATGGCCAACAGTAGCTTGGACACCTGCAACAGGGTGGTTGGCCGGCGACAAGGAGGTGGCAGCAACTCCATGAAGTTGGCGGCAACACAATGTTGGGCGGCAACAAGAGAGGAGCTAGCGTTTTTGGGCGGCAACTCATGGATTATTCATTAGGGTTCTTGGAAAAACCCTTAAGTCGTATTTTTATAGAGAACACATTCTCCTAACGATTATTGGTTCATAACCAAAATCCGTTAACCCGCTCCAATAACTTAAGTTAAAATAAACCGAACTGAGTTGGTCTATTTTAAGTTAAAACGAATCGAAGCAACTTTGGTTCATTCGTTTAAACAAACCAAACCCCTTTGGTTTATTATCTACCAATGGATTAGAACCAAACCAATTTGGTTCATCCATCATGTCTACACAAGACTCAGCCCATCCATGTTTCTTTTGCGACTGAAACAATTTCATGCTCGCTACTTGTTTGGTCCAACCAAACCTAGTTTCTCTCGATCTGAGAATCTCATTCTCAAGCTCGTTGTGCGTGTGACCAAATAGGTTCTCGGTTTATGTTGGCCGTCTATAATTAACCATTAATTATAGAACGATCATGAGTGACACCTAGTAGTACATCATGATCCCCAATTAACCGAAAAGATTAACGGTTGATCCAGAACTATTTTTGAAACCCTTCAGCAGCTACAATGAATCGTGCCCCATTCCCTTCACGCATCTTATACCCACTTGGTTCAAGATATGATCTAAAGTATCAGTCCTCACTAGGTTGACTATGTCACACCTAGCCCAAGTATCATTTTCTCGCCCTATGAATTCTAGTTATTGCACATGTATCCAAGAGTACCTTACTCTAAACATGTAATACTTTGGCCAAAGACTTTAGTAACAATTCGACGAGAGGCCATGGGTATACATCTCCTCGCAAGGAGTGGTGAATCTTTTATAGGTTATTCAAACACCTTCGGTCACTTCGACTTATACCCAATCATCCCGGGTCCACATCTCCTCAGAGATGCTTGCTTAAGATGTCAAAGCATAAGTCTTCATGACCAAGATGACTTGAATACCGCAAGTCAAAAGAGCATCGCACTTAAACTGCAGTAAGAACTTCATTGACATATCTATATATGCAGAGAACCATATGAAGTCTTACAGCTGGTCACTCCAATGAACTAGTTACCATAACTAGCATCCACGATTAACTTCGGACATCACAATGTCTCCAGCCAGTAAGAATCTGCTGTTTGGATACATCAAGGAGTATACCTCGTGCTAGTCTCGACAGAATTGATGGTGTCCAAATCCATCAATTCATCGACTAGGGATAATTCCAATACATCACAATTACACATGTATAGATACTCACTAGTTGTAATCCAATCACAAATTCTCTCATATTGTGAATCGTATCGTGGACATTCAGTAAATGAGTTTAAGATCTAATCAAATATATGAAAACATATATACTCAAATAGTGAATATTCATTTATCATATAAATGGTTCAAACATAAGACGATTGCCTTAGGACACCTCTCATATATTATTAACACACTCATGCGATGCCTTTTGACAAGTCATTAAGGGACAATCTTTGCGAATGATCTCCATGTGACAACCCATGTATGCCTCCCAAATATAATTGAAATAGGTTGTTAAGGGAGCAGGTGTAATAACTCTTGGGGGAGGAATCTCCATTGTAGTCCTTAAATATCTGACTTCGATTAGGCCTCAAGCACCTTCATGAGTGCTTGACTCCCGAGTCCTTGTGCACTCGAGTGCCTAACTTTTCGAATCCTTGTATATCCAAGTGTTTGACTTTTCGAGTTCTTGTATATTCGAGTACTTGGCTTTTTCGAGTCCTTGTGTACTCGAGTGCTTGACTTCTCAATCCCGCGGGCTGATCTCGTATCTTGTCAACTAGGTAACCTTTGAATGACCATCTGAGAATCTTCGTGTTCAATCGTCCATTCATTAGGCTCACTCCAAAAGGACTTTTTCTTTCAAGATCTAACCCATTAAACTTTTCCAGCAGCATCAGTGAGGTCTAAAACATTGATCTCTAGCTCAACTGATGTTATATTTACCTCGATAAGTAACTATTATCGTATTACGGTTGACCCGATAGGTAAAAAGATTTATTTAGCTAGGGCAAATCATTTTTGCAGTAAGAATTTGTTTAATTGACTAGAAAGGATAGAAAGGAAGGAAAGTTTAGGTAGCTTTTGATTTGTTATTTTATATTTTCATTTTATGAGAAAATAAGAAAATGTTGTTTGGTTGATATTTTTCTTGTTTGTTTTTTAGAAAATAAAGTATTATTTGATTGGAAAATAAAAAATATTTAAAAATCATTTTCTAGAAAAAGTAAAACGCAGAACATAGAAAATTTTGCTCGATTTTAATGGACTAGAAAAATGAATGAAAACCTTCCCATTGAGAAAGAAAAATAATTAATCTTGACTTTCATATCATCTATTATTTATGTAAATATTTTTTTATTAGAAAATGGTAAGAAATATAACTATTTTTCTTTCAAACTCGTATGTATGTCCATAAGTATCTTTATTATTTATCGTTTGATCTCTTAGAATTAAAAATTAGATTATAATGCGCAAGCGATCGGACAGTAGATAATAGAAGTATTTATGTGTACTCACGGATGTGTTGTGGAGGATAATATTTCTCTCTCTATATATAAATATTATCTTATATAATTTATCCGTGAGCATCTCTATTATCCATAATCCAATTACTTGCACACTACAGTCAATCCTTAAATCCTAGAAGATCGGGCAATGGATAATAGAGGTGTTCACGAATACTCACGGATGAATTGTGTAGGATAATATTAATTATATATAGAGATAGAAATGTTATCCTCCACAACTCATCCGTGAGTACACATGAACGCCTCTATATGTATTGTGCAACTGATCAGTGTGCGTCCGTATGTAACCCTATTTCAGTCGTTCGATTGCATGAAATGCACAGTATTGTCGTCTTGCACGTTATTCCTTCGATGAACATTATAGTCAAATCCTGAATCTGTCGTGATCGTCATATGTTCAGTCAGATCGCAGTCGAAATTTGACCGCTTGACAACAATGACGAGCAGAGATGGGTGCTCGTGCGTGAGTGCTTGGGGCGAAGTTACTATGCATTATTTATTACTATGATATCACGCATGAGTTGGCCAGTGTAAGGGACATAGCGTATTAATCTCATATATGAGAAATGATATGTTGCGCGATTGATCAATGCACACCCCATGCATGACTCCATCTTAATCGTCCCGTGGAATGCACAATTCTATCGTCTCGTACGTCATTGCTCTAGTGAACACTATAGCCAACTCCTGAACCCGTTGGGATCGTCGTTGCCGTCTGTCTAGTCAGATCATTGTCGGATTCGATCAGATTGAGATCGAATTATGGTCGCCAACGACAGCAACGCTGGCAACCATAATCGCGTTGGATTCTAACTGTAATCTAGTCAGAATCCGATTGTCGCCCGATCGGAGTCGGAGTCCGACGATTGGATCGCGATCGAATTGCGATCGGACATCGAGTCACCTCCTCAATCTTTCGATCACAAGAATAAAAAAATACAATTCTTGAATTCTTAGTAAAATTAAATGTGAATAAAATACTATTTTTTTATATAAAAAATCTAATTATTTTTAGATTTTTTTTTTTTTGGAAAAAAAAGGTGAAAGTGAACCCCATTCCTAGGATTACAATTTAACTCTAGTTAGGGTCCTATTATATATATATATATATATATATATATATATATATATATATATATTTATTATTTTTTTTTTCTAGTTTGGTTAGGTTAGGGTTAGAAAATTGCTACTATAAATGATGGCCAAAAGCAAAGTGGTGGAGTCGCTTCCTCTTCTCTCTCTCTCGGGGCATTTTCGTACTTGGGCGTTTGAGTTCGTATCGTTTTCTTGGGCTTCTCCCTTTCAGATTTGGGGGGGAAATCAAATTGGAGATCGCGCCGCCTCAAATCCCCGCCCATCGCCTCCGCTTCCTCCCAATCGGTAGCCTCGCCCCCCCCCGTCGCGGTCGGTCGCCGGAGGTCCTGCGGTTTAGGGTTTCGGCATTTTGTTTTCCGGCAGGTAACGTGTGCATGCGTCCCGACTCCGTGTCCGCTTTACACCTCTTTGAAATGCGGATGAGTTGAGACTTCGTTTGTGCGATTTTTTAAAAGTAAAGTGAGGATCTCTTTCAATAAATGTCTCTTTAGTAAAGTGAGTATCTTTCAATATTTTGTCCATTCTTTTGTGGGTCGGGAACTCATCGCGTTCGAGATGTTCTAGTACGCGATGCTTATTGTTCGCTGTGCATCGAGTTTGATTTGACTTTAGTTGCTGAAATCTATCAGGAAAGAGGAGCTTTGTGATCACCGGAAGAAGGTTGAAAGATGGAGTGCAATAAGGATGAAGCTATTAGGGCAAAGGTGATTTCTGAAAAGAAGTTCATGGAAAAGGATTATGTGGCTGCCAAAAAATTTGCCTTGAAGGCCCAAAATCTCTTTCCAGTTCTTGAAGGCGTGATCCAGTTGATATCGACTCTTGATGTTTATATTGCGTCTGAACATAAAGCTAATGGGGAGAGCGATTGGTATTCTATTCTTTGTGTGAGTTCTACTGCGGATGAAGATACAGTGAAGAAACAGTATAGGAAGTTGGCTCTCCTGCTTCATCCTGACAAGAATAAATCTGTTGGTGCTGAGGGTGCTTTTAAGCTAATTTCTGAGGCATGGAGTGTCTTATCTGATAAGTATAGGAGAATGCTATATGACCAAAAATTGAAGAAATTTTCCCAACCAACCAAAAATAGAACTGCTCCTTGTAATGGTAATGGGTTTCCAAAATTCTCCAAAAAAGCTGAAAAAACACACGTCAGGAATGGTAGAGCTAAAGTGGTTTCTGCAGCCACGAATCTACCTTGCAAGTCATCAACACCTGAAACATTTTGGACATTCTGCAATAAGTGCAACATGCAGTATGAATATCTCAAGCTGTACCTTAATCTTACTCTTCTTTGTCCTAATTGTCACGAACCTTTTCTAGCTAAAGAGACGAAGTCTCCTTCCAGCCGACATGTATCCTCGGAGCCAATTTCTCAGCAGAGTCAGCCAAATTCCAATCATAGTGCACCTAGCAAAAATGCCTCGGGTCAAGTGAAAAGTAACTCAACGCTTCACAATAAAGAATCTGCTGGACTCCGGAATGGAACAAATTCAGGTTCTTTCAATCACTCAGACTTCAAATGGAGCCCCTTTTGTTCTAGTACAGGAGTAGCTTGTGCTACTGCCTCATCAGCTGAACAAGGGCAAAGCATTGGTCATGAGCCTGGGAGTGATAAAAGTACAGTTCCGACACAACAGTTTCCTTCATCTGAGATAAATAGAGTGAGTGGAAATTCTGGTGATATATTAAAGTCCAGAATGGCCGATAGACCAAGCAATCCATACATGCAGTTCTATCTTTTTAATACTAAAACGATGTTGATTGAAATGACTAAGTCAGCAATAGAAGAGAAGTTAAAAGAGTGGAAGTCTGCTGCCTCTGTGAAACTTGATGCAAAAGGAAGTGCTAAGAAGAAACAAAAGTTCAGTGAAATTGGTAAAGATGAGGGAGACGTTATAATGCATGGGGATTCTACTAGTCAAAAGCAGACTCTTGAGCCTAAGAGGGAGACCATACAAAGTCTGAGTGAGAACAATTCACCTAATGCCCAATTTTCTGATCCAGATAGTGAGATTAATGAACCAGTGTCAATTGATGTTCCTGATCCAGATTTTCATGATTTTGATAATGGTCGTTCGGAGCAATCTTTTCGAGGTGATGAGATTTGGGCTACATATGATGATGAGGATGGTATGCCTCGTTACTATGCATTGGTCCAGAAAGTTATCACTTTGAATCCTTTCAAAATACGCATTAGTTTTCTGACTTCAAAGTCTAATAGTGAATTTGGCCCTTTAAATTGGGTTGCATCTGGCTTTCCAAAGAGTTGTGGTGATTTCAGAATAGGACGATATGAGGTGTATGATACCATAAATATTTTCTCACACAAGGTTAGATGGGAAAAGGGACCACGTGGTATCATAAAAATTGTCCCGAGAAAAGGTGAAACCTGGGCTCTTTACCGAAATTGGTCTCCTGAATGGAATGAACATACTCCTGATGATGTGATCTACAAGTATGATATGGTCGAAGTACTTGAAGATTATAATGAAGAACATGGTGTATCTGTTAACCCTTTGGCGAAAGTTTCTGGATTTAGAACAGTATTTAGTCCTAACACAGATCCCAAGGAAGTTAAGAGAATCCAAAAAGTAGAAATGTTTCGGTTTTCACATCAAGTACCTTCATATTTACTGACTGGTGAAGAAGCTGAGAATGCTCCGAAGGGATTCTTTGAGCTAGACCCTGCAGCAACTCCTATGGAACTACTTCAGATAATCAATGATTCTAAAACAGAAGCTGTGGCAGAAGCTGTTAAACCAACAGTTACCTAGTTATTAACTTGGTATTCTTGACATACCAGAATCATTTTGTTTCATTATGCATTTAGTCACTTAGTTTTTGATGCTGCATAATATGGAAGATTGTTAGATGACTTGGATAAAACCTTTTCTCCCTCTTTTTTTGCAGTTTGCTGTGGGAGTTCTTATCTGGCTGATCCATTTTTTTGTCTGCAAACTAAAATTTAGCTGGGTTAGAACATTCATTCAATTAAGAGATTATGCATTCTATTTGGCAAAGCATCTACTGGTGGTTCTTCCTTAATTCCTGCCTTGTTATATTGGTAAGATGATAGGAAACATCCCTTATCTGTTGAGCATTTTTATATAGCTAACTTTTGCATTAACTGTCCTTTTATTCCATTACTTTTCTTTGTATGAACTTCTGTGTTATGCCAAGTTTAGAAACCCCCCTTATTTTCCTATTCTGTTGCTTGTATGATTGTGAATGCCATGCTTGCCCATTGTTCTTGTTAAATGCATTGTGAATTAGTAGTCATACGTATTGCATTTAGGTCTACATTCGACATTAGGTTTAACATCCAAGTCGAGTTTTATATACATTATAATATTTCTCTTGTAGAAAACATTTTAGGACCAGGGTTTTCTAAAAGGTCGTCCCCTAGGGTTTTCCAATTCGATCTCGCTACCTCTACTGTGATATCTCCATCTCTGCGATCTCTCTGCCTACATCCTAGTGTGCCTTCATCCAAGTGTGCCTTTGAGTTCTCTAAAGATTCACCTGGCTCATGTGAAATTCGAGCAGCTCCAGTGGCTTCTTCCCCACATGGAAGCCTGCTATGCCGGCTTTATTGCCCATAACCCCAACACACTGCTGGGTGCTAGGATCTGCTTGTGGGAGCACAAGTTACAACTAGGAAACAAGAACCCATCATTTTGGGCCAGAAGCAAATGAGCTATTGGATTGGGAAGCCTACAAAAAGGAAAACAAAGGATGAGGGAGAGAAATGAAACGAAGGATGAGGGGAACATTGCCAGCCACACTCTATGAAAAACCTTCTAAAAATCTTAATCCTAGAAAGGGCTTTGATACCATCTAGAATTTGGGGATTGGAAGAATATTGAATTGCTTCTTATATAATTAATCAGATAATCATTACATGGGTATGCATAATCTCATGATAAACTCCTAAACTTAGAACTGTTAGTATGAGACCAAATTCATTAAACTAATTACTCTATTAATCTAATATAGGAAACCAATTCATCCTCACTTCATCAACTTATTGCTCTGGTGCCAAGGATTTAATGCCCGTGTGTCTTGTCAAAGCTTTACTTAGCATGCATATATTTTCTAGTTATGTAACAAGCTGAATATAGATACATCTATACTTTCAGCTGAAGGTATCTTAAATGTATTAGAATTATCAGTCATGCAGTGGGGTTGGCTCCCCATTAGACGTATTAGGTTTAAGGTCTAATTTGAGTTATCATATAGCATTCATATTATCTTAAAAAACAAGGAATACAATATTTCTTTTCCTCAATTTCTACATGTTATGAAAGCTACCTATTAGGACTAGGGCTTTCGTTTCTTATATAAGAGCAAGCCTTGCTATCTTTAAGTTTGTTTCCTCATTGATGATAAATTTGCTATGTTACTTTTCTTAACATTTGACTACAACCTTTGAGAAAGGTTCAGGAGTACACATATAATCTATCTTCACATCTCTTTTTTAAAACGTTCTTATATATGCCAAGATGCCTCATAGCAGTATTTAGCCAACTTTGTGTTTATTATCATAAAATTTCACACTTGCATGCGTTTGTCTAAGATACAGAATGTTTTATGGAAGTCGCTGAAGAAAATTCCGGTGGACTATTTCTACTGCCATGGAAAATTTAGCCGAATAGTTTGCGATGATGAAATCCTGGAAGTAGTGAAATGTTGGCTATTCCCAAGCAGTCAATAGTAGAATTTCATGCTGTGGCTGTGTCCAGATCTTGACATTTTCTACTTGTAGAATTTTTGACCAATTGGATAAGAAACCTTTCTCCAAATGCTGTTATGCATACTTGTTTTTTATTTGGGAAGGAACATGGATAGGGTGCCCTTTTACAAATTCCTGCACAACTAGGTTTACTATTATGGATCCACAATACTGATTAAAATGTTATGTCAATATATGATTATTAATTATCTATATATATTAAATGATAAACACTAGCGTTTTTTCTTTATGTTATTATATTAATTATTTAATTTGGTAATTATATTAATAATGTAATTATAATTTTCTGTTTGTTTATGTGATATTAATAATAATTTGATATTCACTGCTAATAATTGTATATTAATGAAATTTACTTATTCAACATATTAATTTAAGTAATAACTAGCAATTGAAATTGTTATTAATTATTGGTTATTTAGTAAATTAATATTCTTTTAACTATTTAGTTGATTAGTATTGCGATATTATGTATTAATAATTTTGTAGTGAAAGTTCTTAAAGCACTTGCGGCTATAGGCAGTTAGATGGCTGAACAAATTGTACAATGTGTTAATGGCGTCAATTTTATTATAAATTGATAATTAAGGTTATATTAATTTAATAGGACTAAAATTCAGATTCTACTAGAATTTTTTTTTTTGTTTATTTTTTTAAATGGTTATATCCTGACCCAATTCTGCCAATCCAATACGATTGATACCATGGGGTTTTTCTGTTTACTAATATCTTTCTGTATTTTAGTTCGATGTGTTAGAAAGTCTCTGCTTATTTAAACTATTGTTTTGGGTTTTTTCCACTGCGAGAATTATCTGCTTAATTAAATTATCCTTTTGCTTAAATGAAATTCGTATTTCTTCTCCTTCCTCTTTAGTTTTTGATCGTTTAAAAAAAAACTGTTTGTTTCTTTACTTGTCATAATGGGTTCTCATTTTAGGTTTTATCTTCTCTAGCAAAAATCAGTAGTTTATAATTGAAACGAACCAATACTCAATGATTTGGGATGTCGCTTCTACCTTAAATAGCAAACCTGATCAATGTTATGGAAATAAAATTAGGACTTTATCGATCATTTATGATAGTATTGTCTTTGTCACGGACAATTTATCCCATACATACTGAAGAGATTCGATGTACGGCCATCACTGTTTAATGACATCACATAATTGCTTGTCACAATGCATCTGTATGGTTAAATTTGTATGATTCCATTCTTTTCTCTCTTACTAGTTTAAGGTGATTTATATAAAGGGGATAATACATTTGTGATAACAGAACTCATCTTTTGAGTTGAAATTTGCATTTATAATAAGATTCAATTAGAAAAAAGGGCCCCTAAAATTTTAATATCTGCATATAAACTTGTCGGTGCATGTTGCATCGATGAAGGTAGGACAGTAGTGGATCGTGATATTAAAAGAATGAGATTGTTTAATAATTTTGATCCCAATTTACACTTTTCTGGTTCATCTCTGATATTTTTGGTTGGCACTGATATTTCTATGTGTATTTGCTTCTATTTATGTTACGATCTCTCTATACATATCAATGATACGATCACTTTCAATGCAATAATATTATTCCTTTGCGACGTATACTTTTAATTTTCAAACAATGAGACCTGCAAAATGCGATTCCTGGTGTGTTTTTTAGGAATTGTTTTACAACTCCTGCTCGGTCCACATTTTCCCGCATAGTTGGATTTTAGCAGATCACATAGTTTGCTAAACGTGTGTTTTACTTGTATGGAAGATACGAGGGAGAAGAAAAAAGACTCAGCGCTAATGGAGCTTCTTCATTTCTGTGCAATTTTTTTTTTTTGTTATTTCCTCTCCTGATGTGGCACGGGTTTTTCTCCTCAAGGATGTATTGTCGAGGAGGGGTTCTCTCCGACCGTAGTAGTAAAAGTTTCCTTGCTTCTTGTAAAAGTTAACATTCGTTAGACCACTGCTGGCCTACCTGACAGAGATCCTTCGATGCTTAAGTTAGAGCTTGTATGAGGAAGAAAAAACAAATAGTAGTAGTAATGAAGAGGATCAGTGTAGTAAAGAATAATAGCAAGGTATGCAGGATGTAATCTCCTCTTCTCCCTTTTATCTCCCTCTCACCCTAGAGCAAGTCGTTGCATAACCAACTGCGATGGTGACCATCCATGTGGAAAGACCACGTGGACCCCAGTGAGGGTCCTCCTTAGACCGTTAGAGAATGATTCTTTTATGGGATCACTGAAGAGTCCCTGATGGTTCTTCTTTATGATGACAAATATGACTTTATTATAACAAATTGATAAAAGAATAATTTATGAGGTCCCTACCTCTTAATAACTTGATCGTTACCTCCTTTGGAAAGAGACCCCATGGTCGTTAGTGTATTGTTCCCTTTTTCTATTATTCCCTCCATAAAGCTCGATAATTGAATATCTGTCCTAAGTGACCCTTAATCTACTAGCCGATCTGCTTTTTGAGTTGTCTTCTTTCTGATATTCTAATATGTCATTCACCTAGTTTTCCGAGTTATTTCTTCTGAGTTCCGCCTTTAATCTACTTCCTAAGCTCATCTTACTCAGCTCGGCTCAATTTATTCCCCAAGCTGATCTTCTTTAACTCAGCTCTCCTCTTGTTCTCCAAGCTGACTTACCTCAGTTCGGCTTTCAATTTATCCCCGAAACTGATTTTCTTCAACTCATCTCTCCATTTGTTCTCCGAGCTAACCTATCTCAGCTCAACTCTTCACTTGTTCTCCGAGTTGACCTACCTCAGCTCAACTCTTCACTTGTTCGCTGAGCTAACCTACCTCAACTCAACTCTTCACTTGTTCTCCAAACTGATCTTAACTTTCATTCTACACAAGCTATCCTCCTAACTCCTCCCCTTCTACACTTAACTATATTATGGTAGTATCACCTCCTTTCTTCTTCCGCTCGAGTAAAAAGATCCAAAAACTCATTGATATCGAAAAGAAATTTGCACTTTGAATCTTTACTCAACTACATCTTTCCATGTTCATTCTGATCTAGTAATTGAACAAAACCATCTCTGTTTTTATTTTTATTTTTTTGCTATTATTGTTGTATGCTAACTCTTGTTCCTTGTTATTTTAGCAGCTTGAACTGAGCTGATACACTGAAGACAAGCTTGTGGTCACTGACCAGTGCCTTCCATCTCGCGGACTTCAGGTTTTGATGGTCATCTCTCGGGTTCATTCTTTTTTGTCGACCTTTGGCGTATAGAATTTAGCAGTTTCTTCATCGCAAATACAATCCTTTTTTGGGAACCTTTGGCATATAGATTTTAGTAGTTTCTTCTTCGCAAATACCATCGGTTTATCGATAGGTTCTTCTGACATATTGTGTATAGTATGTTAGTCTCCTGAAACCTTCTGTTACCTGGCTCTTTTTGGTTATTTCTATAGCTTATATATATATATATATATATATATATATATATATATATCTGTTTGCATCTGTGGTAAACTGATTATCGTTTAAACGATGACAAATATCTAGATCAGGCTTTTACAAATGAAGAATTTCAAGTTTTGGATCTATTTATTCTACTCAATCCAGCTCTCCATTTGTATGTTATACCAAATGCAATTTCATCTGCCTACTGAAACCTTGCTAAAGTTAACATGATACAAATAGGTAGGTTTTTAATTCATGAAACTCTTTTATCAAATATTTTGGTAAAATAACGTCGTGTTCAATTTGAAACATTTATTGTTGTTTTATTAAATTTTTTGGGGATTAATTTTGTTATAAAACAAGTCATAAGCCTCCTGCCATTTGAATGGTTATAAAATATTTTAATGTGTGGAACAACACACTTAAATGGATTAGAAGGTAATTAAATTTAGGCCTCTCATTTTAATGCCCTTGTTAGTAAACAATTTTTTAATGTTAATGAAAGTCTGTGAATGAAATTCTTATATTATTATTATTTATTAATTTGTGTAAGATTTAATCATAAATTTGTTTTTGACTTGATGTATAAAAAATATAATGATCTATAAATTTTTATAATCTTATATTATCCTTAATATGTAAAAAAGAAGTATAAGCTTTATCTATTAGTTGATCTTGCTTGATAAGAAAAAAGACTCAAATTCAGATCAATTAAGATATTTTAGAAACGAGTAAAATTTAAACAAGTTCAATGAGAAAATAAACAAATTTAAACGCAATGAAAAACAAGTGGAATAAGAAGAAATAAAGAACTCATTTAATTACTCTCTCAAACACGTCACATGATAAGCCAAAAAAGAAAATTCATGCTAATGAAAATAAAAGTGAATCACAGTGATTAAGGTGAGCAATGAGTCATTAATTTTTTTTTTTTTTTTATTTACAAGTGGTATCCAAGCTTTGTCCGACTAATCTACTTGATGAACCGATTCCGTCCCACGACCTTCGAATAGTCTCTACCGACCCACAAGGGTAAATCAGGATGATGCGTCGCTAAGTCGCCGTGAGGGGTATATATGTCAATTAGGGTCCGCACTTTACACCAATCCAATTGGAAAATGGGAATCCGCCTCCGTAATCCACAAGCGAGTGGAAAACGACGAAATTTCCTCCGTAAACTACAGTTGGCAGGGATCGAACTATGGCTTGTCGTAGGGACCGTCCAAGTTCTTACCGATGTGTCGTTGTCCTGGGGGCAAAACTGTGGCGGGTAAACTTTTTAACATGACTGGCTCCACCGCCGAAGCAGCCCCTCATCAGAAACCTCCGAAGGGATTTTTGGAGGCACAGTATCACGAGTTGATAAGAGCATACCTGGGTCGGGCCCAGTATCTCAGTCAACAGGATCTATTGGTCAATTGTTGCTGAGGAGGGCTCGAACTCGGCACCTCCCGCAACATTATATCTCTACGATGTAATGAGTCATTAATCGAATTGATGGATGATGAAGAATCTCCTTTGAGAATGTATAAATCGATATATCAATTGACTCATATGGTGTGGGTCCGCATCCCACACCAATCCAGTTGGAAAATGGGAACCCACCTCCGCAATCCGTAGGCGAGTGGAAAACGGCGAAATTCCCTCCCTAAATTGCAACTGGCAGGGATCGAACCATGGCTTGTCGCAGAAACCGCCCAAGCTCTTACCGACGCGTCGTTGCCCTGGGGGCAAAATTGTGACGGGTAAACTTTTTAACATGATTGACTCTACTATCAAAGCGGCCCCTCATCAGAAATCCTCGAAGGGATTTTTGGAGGCACAGTATCACGAGTTGATAAGAGCATACCTGGGTCGAGCCCAGTATCTCAGTCAACAGGATCTATTGGTCAATTGTTGCTGAGGAGGGCTCCAATCTGGCACCTCCCACAATATTATATCTCTACGCTAGTCATTAGAGCTAAGACGCTTAGATGTAATGAGTCATTAATCGAATTAATGGATGATGATGAAGAACCTCCTTGTATAAATTGATATATATCAATTGACTCATATGATGGTAGAGAAGATATTAATAAATTAATTGATTAATAGACTTTAAGTCTATTTAATTGATTTATTTTTCATTTCGAAATTGATTTAATAAAAAAATTGATATATATATATATATATATATTTAAAAAAAAATCAAATTTCCTAATAAACTAAATCGAACTCGTCGGTTCGACGTGGTTAGATTTAACAGAATTATTTCTCCCTTGACAATGAGAGATGCGATACAATAGTAAAATTCATAGAAGGATTAGACTTTGTCCTGGCCTAGTATAAGTAGTAAATCAATTAAAAGAACAAATAAAAATATCAACATTTAAATTTTAATAAAAATTAATATTCTTAAGATCCATTTTTACATGTACATAAACTATAAACTGTGCTTTAAATTTTACAAGGTAAAACCCACAACACTTGAATTATTTAAAAAGAAAAAGAAAAAGAAAATACACCACGGCATTAACACAATCGATCACTGCACCATCTTACTTGTTTCATGTAAAAGGGAGAGACATTTTAGAATCACTACAGCATCTTACTTTGGAATCCAAAATACATGAAGTCAACGATAAACATGAAAAGTAGAGAGGTGTTTCACTGATAATTAAAAGGATGAAAGACCAACATAAGCCTACTTATTGCATGTTTCAGTCAGGAGTATCTAGCTACCAAAACATTTAAATAAAGGGCTATTGTACATTGAACTAATCAAACAACATGAAATTAACTTCTGCTGCCCTGCGGATTTATATTTGTCAAATGGTTAGGTCTACGGAGAGTCACTCCGAAGAGAGGAGAGAGCATCATCGCTCTAAAAGCTACAAATACACATATCACCCCAGGGGCTACTTTTGGTCATGTTTATCAGAATCTTCCTTTGCATCATCATCATAGTCGTCGTCGTTGTTGTTCTCAGCATCGTCTTCTCCACCTTCATCCTCCTCATCTGTCATGGTATTGATGACATCTTCAATTATGCGCTTCACTTCGGCTTTTCTATCCATCAGATTGGTGTTGAAGTGAGCTCCTGTAAAACAGTTGAATTTCGATTTAGTTCTGGATCGAAGTGTTGAATAGTAGATCTGTTAAACCCATTCTAATCATACCTAACTGCCGCAAAATGTCAGCCAAAGTTGCCTGTACCCCAAGGATTATTTCGACAATTAGAAATATCAATATGGAGGAGAAAAAAAAGAGTTAAAAAACTGAAGCAACTTACAGTGTTGAAATCTACTTCTTTTAATATCTTACTAACAACAGAATGCAATTCCTCAGTGCTGGGTTCATTTTTCTTGGCCTCACTGAGCTTGGATTTTCCTAATCTCATGGGAGAAAAGTTTAGAAAAAGGAGATGCAAATTATGACCAGATAATCAGTTGCGTTAGAAATATATCCATCATTTTCAAACATAAATCACACTCAATATTTGAAATTAGCATTATCCATAGCCCCTGTTTTAACAAGCTTATAGTTCCTCAAAGGATGCAATATTATAGCACAAATTAACTTTGGTCTAATAAAGTAGTCAGTTGGAATTCGAAAGTTAGCCGACTCCACCTAGTGAGATAAACTTTTGTTGTTGTTGTAGTTGGAATTCGAAAGTGGCACCTAGAATATCCCCATAAGCTTGTGAATTGCATTTAGATAATTATTCATCTATTGAAATAATACTTGTAAAAAAAAAGGGAATTCCAAAGAACATAACTCTTCAAGTAGGATAGAAATCTTTTGTCATCGGAAAGAGAAAACTAATAAAACAGTTATCTGAGTTTGTTCTACCTCGTTTTTTATTTGTTGTTTCCTTTGACTCTGATTTGGCATTTTTTTGCTTGCCGGTGGCTTCCTTCTTGGATGGAGGTTTCTCCTTAGTCCGGCCTTTTCTACCAACTTTTTTCCTTTTTGAGTCTGGAAGTGGTTCAGAATCACTATCATCCAAAGAATCACTTTTTTTTGCAGATGTAGAGGTACTTTTAGCGCCTTTAGCAGACTTTTTTCGTCTTGAACTTTTTTCTTTTGCGGAGACCTTCCTTTCCTGTTCATTCATCTCCTTATCTGAATCTTTTTTGCTTTCTAGGGGTGAACTTGGATCATCTTCACTAGATGCATCTAAATCGTCTTCTGGGATCTGTTTGACAGGAGTAACCTTGCTCCTCTCTTCAGACGGTGCAATGGTCTTCTTTTTTTGCTTAGCAGCAGAACTTTTATTGCTTGGAGCTGGCTCATCTTGTTCTTCCTCTTCTTCACTCTTACCATGATCACTCTCTTCTTGAGAATTCCCATCATCTTCACCGTCATGCATTTCATCCTTTGCATCACCGGAAACATTCTCTTCATTGTCACCATTCTCATCTGCAGTGGATTCTTTGTTACTCTCTCTTAGTTTCTGTACAAAAAGAGGTACAGATGAGAAATTATTCATCAAAACATGAAACCTGGATAATCAACCTGATCTAAACGAAAATGGTTGATCATACATATTGTACGATTTAATCTGCCAATCCAAAGTGCTACTGACCATTATTCTTGCTTTTAAAATTTAATGTCTCCCAAGTAATAACCATGCTGGAACACTTTCTAAAGATTGTAATCAGGCGGATGCAGTCTAGTTTGATAGAATTTAAACTGCTAAAGTTTACTTTACTGGAAATCCAAAGCACCCATTATAGGACAAGCTTCATGCCACATTTTGCATGTTCCTAAAAGACCCACATGAAGGATGGGATTGCATCAGTGTGTTTTTTTTATTGCCAAACAGCTATCAATAATTTCCAGGATAAAACAAGCTCCTGCTTGGTTTCTTCAAAACATTTTTGAGGATTTGTTACACTCTTGACGATGATAAGCAGTCACACATTTACAAGAGATAATAACAGTCTTCTTTTCGATTTGAGAAGATTAACAGTTTCTTGATGTCCAAAAGTAGTCACACTATTGATCTGAACAATAAAACAAAAGATAGTCTGATGCACAAAGCTCCCTGCCATGTAAGATCTCGGAGAAAGATCTATTGTACACAGTCTTATATTGTTTTGTAAAAGATTGTTTCTAGGACTCGAATTTGTGATCTATAGATCACAAGACAACAACTTTACCATTGCACCAAAGCTCCCTTTCTATTGATCCGAACAATCAAAGGATTAAAATGGAACCAAATTCTTCACTACTGAACAAGCAAAGAAGGCAAATATTATATGTTTGACAAAAGAGAGAAGAATAAAAACCACAAGTATCACAAAAACACCTCAAGCAATCAATTTCCGGACATGTTAAGCACTTGGAGTGAAAGAAAAGTACAGCTAGTCTTGCCTATGTTGATTGCCAGGACAAATATCACATGCAAACTAAATCCAAAAACAAATTTCTCCTTAACCCAGCCAATAGCCCAATTGCTCATATTTGTAACAAATAAATGATACTTAAAAAACAGACCTTATTACTTTTTTCTGAAGGTGTTTCTCCAGATGTTCCTTTTGATCGCCTCCCCCTCTTCCCTTTCTAGAAGTAACAACAATATTATGGATGCTAGATCTCTTAGAAATAGATATAGAATTCCAAAGGAACATTAAATCAAAATTACAAATGCTTAACCTTTTCTGTTATTATTACATCTCTAGTAATACAAGGCGACTCCAAAAATTCCATTAAATTCGATACAATTTCTTCCTGAAAAACATGAACTGAAGGTGAATTTTCTTGGAAAGCCATCATATATGGTTACTGATCGATGTAAAAAACTATTGTTAATTGTGTACCTTTTTGGTAGTGGTCTTTACGGCGTGAATATCAAGTAGATCACAGAAATCAAGCAATCTTTCCTTATTATACTTGTCGAGTTTTTCTTTCACCCTTGTTCTCTGTTTTTCCTGGACAAAACACACAATTTGAGCATGATAAGTTCAAAACAAATAGTTCACGATATTAAATATTTCCATCAGATTTTTTTTTTCATAATATGTCTCAGAAATAATACAAAGAACTTCGCTGACAGCATGTAGTCAAAGATTACCATCTAGCTCCCTGCTAACAAAGAAAAAATGGCAACAAGATATATGGTTCTAGTTCATCTCCAACTACAAAACTTGGCTGTCAAACTCAACAAGTTTTATGGTCAGAACGTAAGAAAGTCATAGTATTGCTAGACCAAAAGGATTGGAACTGGGAGAAAAAATGGAGCAAAATTATTTAATGTAAGAGATAACAAAGTATCTTTAAAAAATTTCATGCATCCTGACAGCTGTATAAGTTGGCAGTAGAAAGGAAGATAAGAAACAGTCGCTATAGCTACGACATGATATGACTAAACTAAAGGAAGAATATGTTAAATCCTGCAAGATCTATCAGCGCTATTGGAATCTGGATCGGCAATTGTCCATCCAATGTTTCTTTGGTACCGGATCGGTTTTGGTTTTGCCCTTCGTAAGATCATAAAGGGCTCGTATACATTGATGATAACCTGACTAATTAATGAAGCACTAGCATCATACTAACTGCTGCCATTGACATTTTTGTTGTGTTAGATCTAAGATCATAAAGGGCTCGTATAATTTTATATTTATTTTCATTTGTGCTCCTGCACCATGATAATAATGGAAGGACTAGAAAAGGTTACCTCATTTTGACTCCAAACGTATCCAGAGAACTGCAGGATATTTCTCTTAAGATAATGTACCTGAATGATAATCGAATTATTCCCGGAATGAAATAGCAACCATATGTATAAAAGCACAGTAACCACAGAATCTTACAGTTGATTTTCTCCCAAAGAGAAGGGTGTGAAGAGCTCGAAGATTCTCATCCGCTTTTCGTTTAGACAGCTTGAATAAAACTATAGCATGTAGCAAGGTCATTAAAAAAGCAAGAATAGTTTGCAAATGAAAAACTAAAGAAAACAAAAATCGGCTCTCCATTACAAATAAGCTTTAACAAACATCTACTGTTATCTCACAAGAATTTTCTTCTTCGTTAGATACAAGATGACTGTGATATAAACATACTTCTCCCTGTATAAAACCTTATTTTCTTGAGCTACATCCGAAAAATCCAAAAACTAATGTGTCGAATTTAATGCAATCCCAGGATTTCATCCTTGTATAGAACTTTTATCTAGGAAGTAGGCATTTGTTAAGATGGATGGACAAGAACTGCAAATAAAGTTAGATATCTTGGATCAATTGTCCAGTAAAGAGACATTTCTGAAGATATCATTGGGTGATCAAAATGAAAAAAGAGAATATGGAGTCTCTTGTTTGATTACAATGTGTCCCTAAGGCTATAATAAAAATGGAATTCATCATACTTTATTGTCAGAATATATGACAGTTGAACGAAAGGGGATAGAAAAACAACTGAGCAAAGATGAAAAATGCTAAGATGCACATGTAAACTCACTAGAAAAGAATATTTAAAAAATCACTAGAACCTGAGAGCAACAAGGTGCAACTCCAAATCTTCAACAGGTTATAAAAGAAGAGAAATTAAGTTATGATAACACGGAGGTGTTCAAAAATACTATTGAGGAATAAGCACACCTAACAAAATAGAACTTCAAAGTGATGAGGAGATTTGAATATTATAAGTGTTAGCATTTAACAATAAGTCTTTCCTAGATATTATTAGTACAAAAAAAATTGAATGATGGGATACAATCTGCATGTAGTTCGTTTATTGTTATTAAACTCAATATTTTTCACTTAATATTGTTCATAATTGATCACAAACCTTCTAAATAACCATGAAAATGTTTTTTCAGGTCGCATGATTAAATGATTGAAAAAATTGAAACTATCTAAATCCTGAAGTGGATTGATATCTGTATTGATCTCTGTTTAAAATAATTGAAAGTATCTAAACGACCCCAGTATTTCAGATCAATGTATGAAACCCAAAGCATTGGAGTGCATGCCTGCATCACTTTTTACTGAAAGGTAACAAAAACTGAATAACGTAATCACCTTGGATGGATAATCTAACGAGTGGTTGCAACATAATAGAATTCAAAATGATAAAAGATATCCCTCCAATTTGAGCAATCTACTTTATTCTATTAAGGATAACAACAAGCTATAAATCATTAGTGTCTAATATATTAGGGGATGAATGTTTCATATTCCTTGACTGTTTTAGCTGATTAGTACTATACCAACATTTTCTTATTTTCCTTGTGCCCCTCATGATAATAATCATAATTAATCCATTTCTTTTAGCTTATTATAATCGTAATCAATAAACCTTTCTCCCAATTCTTTGGAATCAATTATATGGATCTTAACCCTCCATCAAGTCCTATGAAAGGCTACGCCACTAGAAAAATTGGGATAAGATTAGTGTTCAAAGGTTTAGAGTTTAGACAAATTTTAGACTTGGCTATCAAACACTTACACAACCCTAAACCTTTTCAATCGAGCTTGAAACTGAACCACCACCAGATTCATGTATCAACTTTAAAAAACTACAATCCGGTGCACGAAGCTCCCGCCACGTGGGGTACCAGAGAAGGAATCCATTGTACGCAGCCTTACTTTACTTTTTTGCAATAGGCTGTTTCCAGGATTTGAACCCGTGACCTCTTGGTCACAAGGCAGCAACTTTACCGTTGTGCCAAGGCTCCCTTCTTATTCATGTATCAACTTTGAAATTGCAAATACCAACACAGCCTACATTCCCTCATTTGATGCTCTATTAAATATCAATAGCTACACAGAACCAACAAAAAAATTATTCTAAGTTCCCCATGCCTCCTCGTATTGTCATATCTTTCCCAACAAGTTCATGTCTACTATACTAACTCTGTGTACATAATCTAACTCCTACCACAACAAGAAAACTTATTAGTCTCAACTCCCAAACCAAACATCACTTTAAGAATAACAATATCATTTTAACCATATAGGTATTCGTTAATCAATCAATATTTGCACACATATTTACCAACCACCAAACACTATGAACTCCATTGTACTTGAGGAATAAAGGCCATAGCTACTGACTAACTCAGCTATACTTTAGGTACATGTTAATTCTTCATTTGCACTCGTGATAAATTTACAAGAACATTAATTTCCCTAGGTCATATAAAATATTCAGAGAGAAACACAAGCACTCAATGTTAATTTTTTTTTCTTCTATCGTTCAACGAGAAGTAGCTTCTTTGCTCTCTACTAAATTGACAAATAGATCTAATATATTGAATATTCATAACGGAGGGAGGAGTTTTTCTCCCACATCTTTGTCGATTTTTTGTAGCTGTCCTTTACTTTTCTTACAATCTTCCATGAACACCATACCTGTTTTAGAAAACACATTCCTCCGAGCAATTGAAAACAACAAAATGTTTCACTAGTAAAAAATATAGCAAAAAGTTCTACGTTGCAAATGATCAGAGAAGACACTTAAAGATCAACTCAATTACAATACATGAAGGGACAAAAGGGTAAGAACAAAGTGTGGAGCGAATTGGGAAGGGAAGTACCATTTGGTATGTCTTTCAGCTTCTGGCCAGAACCCTAAAATCCACAGAAAATATCAAAACATCAAGAACTAGTAAAAGAAATCGTTCAAATTGAACAGAGGAAAATCACTGGAAGGTTTCCGTTGAAGCAAGGAACTTCGGCTAACCTGCTCGAACGACGGCGTCTTCGGCACCGAGGTTTTGCGCGGAGACATCGCAGCGAATCTTTCGACCCTTTTCCGCTCCCTCGACGGCCTCTCCACCGGCGTGGCCCCTTCCCTCGCAACCGACCGGCGCTTTCTCTTCCTACTCGCCGTCCCTTCCTCCTCCCCCTCCCCGCTCTTCTCCCGGGCAATTCTTCCTCTCCCTCGCTTCCGCTTACCCGCCTTCGCCGCCTCGGCCACTCCATCGCCGCCTTCCTCCTCTACCTCCTTGCCCTCTGCGTCGCCTCCAGCCTCGTCCCGCGTGCCATCCTCCCCCTCCTGCTCGTTGACTTCTCGCCCGGCGTCGCCTGCTCCAGATCCGCCTGCCGCGTTCTTGATCTCTTCCGCTGCCACTCCAGAATCAGAATCCATGGACGAAAACCCTAACGAGACGGGACCAGCGAAACCGCGGCGAGGGTTTTTGGAGAGCGGAAACCCTCGCAGATGCAGTGTCGAAAACTCTTCCCTGTATCCTGTATCCGACCAATGATATGCCCGTCATTCGCAGGGCCCACTTTCGGATCTGCATTTCTATTCGACGGCTCAGTGTCGTGCGTCCTGGAAAGTGTTGGGATGGAAGGAGAGGAAGGGGGGGAATTGGATCTCGGGGGGCACGCTTATCGATGGAAGGGATATTCATCCAATGGATGGATTTAAAATTTCATGCGGAAATTGAGGGCGGGACGCCCAAATTTGCCCCAATTAAACGATATCGTTTGAAAATCATAGCATTTTTGACAATTTATTTATAAATATACGTAAATATCTATATTATTTATCGTCCGATCGAATAAATATTATAGTCTAATTTTTAAATCTTAAAAAATCGGATGATAGATAATAAAGATACTCACAAATAAATTATATATACGATAACATTCTTATAAAGTGATTTATGTAAATTTATAATAATATTATCGTGAATATCTATATTATTCCTCGTTCAATCTTTTAGGGTGCGTTTGATTCGGAATTATTATTGATAACCTTGGTTATCCATCCAAGGTTATCAATAAAAACTTTATTTGGTTTAGGATTTGAACGATTACCAAGTCATGATGGATGTTCGGCATGTCATGTCACGTCAGCAAAAGGGTTATGTATGAGAGAATTGAAAAAACTCCAAAAAGCTTAAGGAGTGTTTGGTTCATGGAGAAATTTTCATTTTCTGTTTTCTATTTTTTTTCCAGAAAAAAGAAAATGATTTTGTTGTATTTTTCAATTTTCTAGAAGATACTCTTTTATTTTTTGGGAAATGAAAATGGAAGCAAAAAACGATGTTTTCAGTTTTCCAGAAAAATGTTCATTTATTTTTTGGAAAACGGAATGGAAAATGTCAACCAAATGCTTTCTCGTTTTCCCAGAAAATGAAAACGGAAAATGGAAAAAATTTCGCCTACCAAACGCCATTGGTCGCCGACACCGCCACGATCGTCGATCCGTCCGCCATCGCTTGGTCGCCGGTTTGTCATCCCGCCACGACGACTCGATCGTCGTCATTGTCGATCGCCGATCGCTCCGTCGATGCCAATGTCGATCGTCGACTACCATCGATGTCAACCGTTGTCGTCGGATAATTAAATGAATAATATAGTAAAATATTAAATTAGATGATACTTTAAAACCTCCAAACAAATAAATTTTGATTGTATCATTTCGAATTGAACCAAACAATATTTGGTAATGTTTTATTCCCCATAATCTTATTACCAAAGTTATATATTATAATTTGAACCAAATGCACCCTTAGAGTTTGTCTGGAAGAAGATAAGAGAATTGTAAGTAATGGAAAGGGAAAAAAAGGAAAGGTAAGAGAAGGAGAGGGAAAGAGGATTAAAACTTACATTCTAAATTAGGGTATAAGAAATCTTTCTTTTCACGAGTAAAGGAAATTAAAATTTATCTTTTCTTATCCTCGCTTCCTCTTCTCTCATTTATTTTCCCAAATAAAGTTTAAAATTTCTTTTCTATACTTAGACTTTCCTCACTCCCATTCAAATAAAGTTAAAAATTCTCATCCCTTTATTACTTTCTCTTCCCCTTCTCTCATTCCCTCCCAAACAAATTGTTAGGATTTAAGATTTAGACTATAATACTTATCCAATCAGACGATAAATAATAGAAAAGTTCACGGATGAATTATATAGGGATCATTCCTCGGTAAATTAATTTTTAATAAATTGAATCATTTACTTAATAAATTTGATGTTGGAGTCGAGTAAGAAGTTATTTATGTTCCATCAATACGTATAAAATCGATTAAACTAAATGAACAATTTGAAGATTTATATATTTAATTGGATAATATTCATGAATAATGATCATATATATATATATATATATATATATATATAAAATTCATCTCCTTCGCGATCAATTTCTATGCGTTCGTGCGCTCCTCGTTGACCGATGTCATCGCTACCGTGCCGTATCTTGCGTCCGGCCACCGTCGTGATCGAGCCGGATCGATCACCACGCTCGTCGACGGTCCACCGGGGAGGGGGGGGTTCCGGGCCGATTAGCGGCCGAAATCCGACGCTAACCGATCGAAAATCACCAAAGATCGCGGCCGACAGTGGCGCGCCCACTGTCGGCCTCGATCGGTCCGGATTCCGGTCGAATTGCGATCAATCCGGATTCCGGTCGAATTGCGACCGGTCCGGATTCCGGTCGAATTGCGATCGGAATCCGGCACCGGACGGATCGATAGCCGACGTTGATCCGTCCGGTATAATCGGTCGACCGCCATTTGGCTGTCGGCCAGTCGAATCGCGGTCGAAATCGGTCGCCAGAATCGGGCGGTCGATTTCGACCGCGATCGGGTCGAATTCCTGTCGAATTGCGATCGGAATTCGGTGGCGGAAGGGCCGACGCCGGTCCTTCCTCCGTCGGATTCTGGCCGAATGGCGGTCGACCGATTAGACCGGACGGATCGGTGTCAGCTTTCGGTCCGTCCGGCACCGAATTCCGACCGCAATTCGGTCGGAATCCGGCCCGATCGCGGCCGACAGTGGGTGCGCCACTGCCGACCGCGATCTTTGGTGATTTTCAGTCGGTTAGCATCGGATTCCGTCCGCTAACCGGCTGGTAAACTCCCCCTGTCAGATCGCCGATGAGTGGCGCGTCGATCACGCGTCCGGCCAGCGATCGGCGATGGCCGGACGCCGGCGCTTGGCCGGCGACTGCAATCGCTGGCGTCGCCAGTGCTCGCGGTTGATCGGACGAGCAGCGGTGGCAGCGATGACAATGCGCGTGGCTCTTGATCGGACGGTGGGAAGAGGATCGATCCTCTCTATATATATATATAATTAGTAAACTATATCATAATTTTTTTTTATAAAACTTGTAAATATATAAACAAGCTCTCAAAATAAATTTATTATATGAGTTCATTAACCAACTAAATAAGCTTAAATATATAAAATTTGAAAAATTGAATTTAATTTATTTTTTATTCGACTCGATTATCAAATAAATTTGAATAATATAAAATTTAGTTCATTGTTTACCGTCCTAAATCTAATATTAAAATAAGAGTATTTATCGAGATATAAAATAAAAAATATATTTTTAACTAAAATGGTAATAAAAAGCATCATTTTTATTTTTGTGAATATTTGTGCTGACAATAATCACCTCATAGATATGCATTTGATATAAGATCACGAGGAAAAACAAATCTTGTTTCTCGGGGATAGCTTGATGGTAAACATAAGGTGACGTTTGAGAGGAAGTCCGGATTCGATTCTAGACGAGAGGTCTAAAATCCCTTCTAGGATGAAATATCCTTCCTTGTGCTTACCACCAAGTCAAGTGTCAAAGGTTCACTTGCGATTTACCTCCCTTATAATGATCGAAGGACCGATCGGTGAGGGTCGAGGCTCGATGGTGCGATAGTTAGGACAGTAAAATGACAATCATATTGTCACGGTTCGAACTTTTTTTTGTACATTGTTCTTTGAAATTATAAATTCAATTCTTACTCTTTAAAATTCCAAGTGTGATGAGATTTGGACTATTCCATTGACCATCATACTCTTCTAATTTACTCTGATAAATGATGTCTATGGAAAAAGACTGATACATCCTCACGAATACACTTTAATTTTTGTCAAGTTACAAGGTTTAATTTTGGATTAAAACACTTTGATATCAGGAATGACCTCCAATTCTTGACATCCACTTTACGAACTATTGTATCCACTTTACGAACTATTGTACCACATAAGTTTACCCTAATCCTAGCTTTTTTTATTAGCACTAGAGTTTTCGAGCTTTCGGTTCGATTAATTCATGGGAATGATCAATCCGGCCCTATGATTATATGGAGATACCTCTTCAACAGTTGAATCGGAAGAGATCGAGACTCTTGTAGATCTCTATCAATCACTTAGGTACTCAGAGAAGCGCTCACAACTTAACGGTTTAGTCCGAACTTCGCAGTCGTGTCATTCCTTAAAGACTGTCTAATGTCAAAGTCTTACTCTATCCGTTGGATAAACTCCTGCACAGCAAATCGCTCCCATACATTTTTTCGAAATTCATCGTCGAACATTTTCTCAATATAAAATTGTATTATATTTTCCTATGAAATATCTTTTCACTTTTGCCACTGCAATCTGTCCCTAGGTAATCCCACCCTTTTAGTTCTTGGTGTGGTCGAATCTATTCTCGATGACAAACTACTTTTTCAACTACAAAGTTTATAGAAAACCTCTACTCTAGATTAGAGGTGTAAATGAACCGAATCGAATCGATTTTTTTTTTTTAAATAATATTCGAGTTCGAGTTCAAATTCGAATTGACATATTCGAGCTCAATTCGAAGTTCGAAAATTTAAAAATTTTAGACTCAAATTTGATTTGAATCCAAGCTCGAGTTCGGATTCGATTCAAAATTTTCAAATATTAATTGGAACTGTTCGATCACTATTCGAAAATTGAAGCTCGATTTCATATTTGAAAATTGATACTTGATTTAATATTCAAAATTTTTTAATAAATAAAAAATTAAAGTTCGCAAACAATTCGTGAACAAACAAACAATATTAATTCGGCTCAAGTTCGATTCGAAATATATTTATACATATTCGAGTTCGGCTCGAATTCGAACCAAATATTATTCGAATGGGCTCGAAAAGTTCACGAACCGACTCGATTCATTTACACACCCCTACTCTAGTTGCAAAGTGCATATAAACTTAACATAGACGCTGCCCTAATTCCAACATTCCAGTAGAATATGCAACGAGATTTCTAACCAACACACTTTAAAAAAGCCCAAAAACATGTTTATGATGCAAGATAATATGTTCTTACTAATATTGTTCTCATTCGTTAACACTACAATTCAATCTCTTAAAACACAACTCAGTAGAGCAATATCTTCAACTACAATGGTGTCGGTAAATGTAGTAACAGAATGTACATGCTTTAAGTTTCCGATCGCAAAACGATTTACGATTATACATAAGTTCAAAGTGAGCTTGCATCAGTTGAATCTTGTATGCTCCCTAGCCAAGAAAACATGTTATTGTCGGGTCAGGGGAGGCGGTCCCGACGGCAACGGCGGTTGAACAACAAGGTTGGGGCCTTCGGGAGGTTGAAAGCTGTAGAATGGACTTGGAGCACTTAGATTGGGATGCATGCTGTACATTGGATAGTTCGGTATGGGTGGTGGAGCCGAGCCGTACGCATAAGGGACGCCTGTCATAGGCCCCGCAGCAGACTGCATGAATTGGACTGAAGCTGATGGTGATGGCGTCGCAAGTGACACTGAAGCAGATGGTGGCTCCAGGTTTGGGGATGGCGATTGTGAAGGAGGAAGCTGATGCATTGCTTCTGGATGGGAAAATGTCGGCATCGGCACTTGAAGCATAGGGTGAGGCGGAGGAGGCAGGCTGTTCTGTAACTTTAACCTCTTGCTATCAGGGGATTCTTCTTTATTTGTCGGACCAATGACGCCTTCCGAGGCCAGAGACGAGAGGACAAAGCTCAGCATTTGCGCCGAAGATGCAGATGCTGTGAGTTTTGCTGCAACTGCAGCAGCTTCTGTTTTCCGGTTCTCGTCGCTGAGAGAAGGTTTAATGTCGGCGAGGGGTTCTTCCTGAGTGCATCTGCTCAGGGAGATTTGAGCATCAACAGTAGAGCTAGCAGTCGCTTCAGGAGCAAAGCGTAATGACTCTGTCGGGTTTTGTGTGGCTAGAGGTTGTTGTTCCACATTGAGCTGCGATAAGACGTTACCCGCTTGCTTGCATCGTAATTCGGCGACCTGGAAAACATGTGACCAGCAATTCGATCAGTCGAAAAAATAAATTTAGGAGACCAACCATAACCAAACTATGATAAGCAATGAAAAAAGACTCAGTACCTCCGATCTAGGGGGGGGGGGATGCATAAATATGTAACAAACTGTTCGTCAAACAAATACATGAAGTTTCACATAGATAAATAGAGAAAATGGAATGAAAATTAGCACTCGCGATTAAGAAAACAGTTTAACCCGTATACAAGACACTAATCTCTGTAAGTAAGATAAATTTAGAAATCGACTGTATACATGTAGTAGAAAATTAGATTTAGGAGCATTTTTTCTAAACCATTATTGAACTTAAATGACCTTTATCAGTAAGATAACTGTCCTTTGTGTGGTGAAAACTGAGAAACACAAACTGTGGATGCCACAAAAAGGATGTATCTAGTGACGACTAGTCGAGACCATTGAAATTGTGTGTCGGCTTCGATACCAACTTACTTGATACTGATACTGATAAAATTCAGCTTTCTGAGCAAATTATCCATTAAGGATGGACTTTATAGGCATCATTGGTTGCCCCAAGAGTCACCAAATCTGGAAGTAGGTTGCCCTCTGACAATGTCAATCCAACAGTGTTTGTCAAATTCATTTTGCCATGCACTTGTTCGGTCGAGCCAAGGGGTTAGGGAAGAAGGATAAGGTTAAGGAATAATGAGTTAGAGTGCTCAACAAAGAGAAAGTTATGAACATGACCGACAAGGCATATGGTGGAAAACTTCAACTAATGTTACAAATCTCTCCTTGCTAATCAGCTTGATTCACATGTTTAATGCTAGGAGAGTTTGTTGAGGTTGCATTGATTCCCACAGGGGCAGGAGATAGACTAGCCGCTCAATGTCCAAACACGATTCACCAAAAAGGAGAAGGAACAAAGAGTGAATGGACACATAATTGGATTCTAATTAAAAAGGACAGCTCAGTACACGAAGCTCTCGTCATGTGGGATCCCAAAAAAAAATCTATTATATGCAGTCTTATCCTGCTTTGTAAGAGATTGTTTTCAAGATTCAAATTAGTGACCTTTAGATAACAAGACAACAACGACAAGGCTCCCCTTCAATTGGATTCTAGTTGTAAACAAAAAATTACAGTTCACCACTACTGAAGCCAGAACAAAAGTGGATGAAAAGATAAATCTCTCTGAAAGAAGAGATGGTAAAGTTTGGAAGTATTATTCCATAGTTCATGACGTCTCAAAAAAGAATAGAAGAAATTACTTACACTGATCCTGCACTAGCTCAAATACTTCAAGATCGAAACTTAAGATCACACTGCACTAGAGCATGAAGAATGGCATAATAGTGTAGAATCAGAATATCAAAGAGCCACAAAATCTTTGTTATTTAGCATTAAGAAGCTATACTTTGCAGCTACTTAAGCATGCATCGTATTGCTCGAGTTTTGGCCATTCTTAATCAATCTAGACTAAGATAATCATTTTATGTTATAATAATACTGATCGCCAACATGAGGGAGATAGAAGAAGGATCCTAGGCCCTACCTACATCCTTACAAAATGGGATCACGATACAGTGGGCTTGATGTGCTAGTTAGAAACAGGTGACAACCCGTCATAAACTGCAATAGCCTGTCAATTTGGTATTATAACTACAACTGACTTAGGAACACAAACGTAATTGTTGTAAAGGTAGCATGCTAATAAGATCTTGAGTCATATTGTACTAAAGTAGGACAACCACTAAAGTTGGGCAACCATAAGTGCAGTAATTCTGATAGTTAAACACTTTTATTTCAACCAGTGGCATGTTCCTAGAATTTAAATGTGAGTTAATAGTATTTTCAACTGCCAAATCCAATATACCACCAGCGAGATGGATGAGGCCCGCTAACTGTCTTCTGATGGATTTGAGTCTCCCCATGCATATTATGTGTGAACACCCTGTTTACATAGAAACTGTAACTTAACAATGAATCTTACTGGAGCCTCAATTGCGCCAGTGCCACATGGATCACATAGCCACCTTGATATGACTGATGAAAACAAGATATTAGGTTCGCCATGTTTCTATTCCAAACTTAAAATGGTACCTTTTCAAATTATAAACATTGTGTGTGCACTATTTGGGGGTTATAAAAACTGTCCATATTGGTCCTAAATCCGAGTGAAAAAGGTTGACCCCCAACAGATGGGAATCACGACACAACATGAATGGTTGGAGGCTTTTAACTCTTCTGAACAAACTCATCATGATGAGTATTTGAGGACTATAAATCTTCTGGAACAATTTTTTTTTCATCTACATATGAGCTGTGCCAAAATCTTATTAAACTGAAATGAATCTGGAGGATTTTTATTTTATTTTATTTTATTTTATTTTTTTGCAAATCGTATTTCTCAAACTCCCCTACTCCCTGACTATACAAAATGAGATGTTATCCAACAAAGTTGATAGAATTCTAGGACTGTAGAATTAGTACTGTGTGATAAGCAACATTCAGCTGTAAGATTATAAAAGAATAGCGATGATTTGATTCAATGCATTCAATAGGAATGGCTACTATAAAGAAAAAGAAAGAGCTCATCCAATTGAACTTGAATATATTGGAAACTAAACCCAACCAATCAACTAAAAAGATGGATCATATATATACACCATAGGAGCCATGAGGTAAGGGTAGGAGGAATCTCAGACAATGACACGTAAAAAAGGAAAAACATTGTCATATGAAGAGACAGTCAAATGACAAGCACTAGCGAGAGCAAGGCCATCCACTGCAACAAATAATCTCACAGGACTTAGAAGATATAGGATAAAATTCATGCGCTAACAAAAAAGATCATGGCATTGCATATCTCAGTCAAGGATCTCATTTGAAATATGCAAAGATCTTCGACATAGAGAATTGTAGTATTTGATTGAACAAAAGAAAGAATAGTAGGGGAACTTCTTTATATGCCTAATAATAACTACTCTCCAAAGAGTTTAAAACTGACTAGATTTTGTAAAACAAAAAAATGTAAAATTAATATATGTATAATCAGTTCAAAATTAGATCAAGAATTAGTTTATTTACTGGATTGATTATTTTTATTTTTAAAAAGTTCTATCTTTTTATTGCATCATTCTCTTTCACTAAAAAGAACTTGAGTCCCTTCAAATTGTCAACATTCTCTTTTATTGTCCCTTCTAATAAATAAAAAGAAAGGTTATCTCAACACTTTCTTATGCAGTATTTGTCTTCAAGGAGCCAAACTTAACTTCATAGTCACCTTCTCTTATCGTTTCTTCTAATGAAGGAAATATTGCTAGTTACGGTAAGGTGAAATTTCATTTATATAGCAATTGCAGCTTCAATGTCTGAAAAAGACAACTGAGGAGAGACTCCATGAGTGCAACAAGTAAAAAGGTCAACAAATAAAGATGAAGGTCCAAATGTCTTCATTGCAATACAATAAGACTCTCAATTCAGTATGAAGTGAGGAAAAAAAATCAAATCATAGTTGACAAACTTTAGATGTCAAGTACCAACAAACAGCATATTATCAATATGTCTTAATAAACTGCGATAAGCAAATCTATCACTTGACAAAATAGGATCATCAAGAAAAAGTAGGGAGTAGCACATGGAATGCTAAGATTGACTCCAATCAAGCCATTGTCATTTTAAGAGTTCAACTTTGGACTTATTTTATAGTTCTTTGAGATCAAGTGATTGATTAAATGAGGTTGTAGCCTGAACTAATGAACTGTATTTTGTGGTAATGAGGTTGGCATATCATTTTATCACACCATGGAGTCAATATCCATCCTAAGAAGGAGAACAAGCCTTGCCACATTAAAACTCTAACTCAATGATAAGGGTGAAGTCAATAGTGACAGAAGATGCATTACTTGTACACTTTCATCTACGCCTGTATATATGCGGAGTAGCAGCAACATAGATGAGAAGTAAAACAGTGTCAAAGTCATCTTCCAATTCCTTTATCAAATAGCATCATCATCCTCTCAATCTCATGGATGGATTAAACTTCAAGTTGAAGATTTTCATTATCATAATCGGCTAATGCTTAGTTGTCCACACTATTTCAATTTTGAATGGAATGAAATGGACATATTTTATACATTTTTTAACAAGTCGAGATGTATACCTACATTTCTGTTCTGGTTATTGAAAAACTAAATATGCTAACCAAATACCAATAAATACTACATTAATTTGTCTATTTCAGTGTGTAAAAATCAATTAAACACTATCTAAGAATTTTTAATTGAATATTGCAACATACAAACCTTAATTTGACAACCTTGAACCACAGAATATTGATCTATAAATAGGGATGGAAGTCAAATATTGTGTTTCTTGTGTAAGAGGGAGCTATAACTGTAGCCTCATTTGGGAAACCTTAACACGTCTTCAGACATGAATGCATGTTAGTGACATTGGAATCAAATTCAACAGTCTTGTTAATCAAACAAGAACCCGAAAAAAGTGCATCTTTGGAGCTGGAGCAACTGATGCAACGGTAAGTTAGAAAATAGAAGAAGATTACCTGGAGTTGGTGGCCAGTTTGTTCAGCCTTTAGTTCCTGAAGATCATTAATATGAAAGAAAACACAAATAAATAAAATTGGTCATGTAAATGAAGAAACTTCAGCAAACTAAAATAAGTTCATTGTACTAAAGCTGTTTAAAACGTCAGCCAGATGCACCTGCTCATTAAGTGCCTCTCTTAAATATGCGATTAGAGTTGCTCTAGACAATTCAGATGTCTTCAGTTGCTCAAGGCACTCTCCTAGAATGCCATGCTGAATTTGTAAGTTTCCAATAATTTCAGATCCATTTGCACTTCCTATTCAACAACCATTGGATTAGTCCCAAGGTGTGATGTCAAAAAACAAAATAAAATTTGACAGATAAGCTTGAGTCAAACTAACATTATTCATCACCTATTTAGCATTTAGTGAATGAAATTCCAAATATGATAAAAGGGATCACAATGCAGCTACCTGTCAGTGAGATGTAAATATGGTTTTGTCTACAAGATGGGCTACAAAAATTAGTAAGAAATTGATGCAGCGCAAGAAGAGAGTTTGATTATTTGAAGATAGGTAGCGTAGGAAACTGAAATATAGTTTAAAACCTGCTGAAGGGACTTAGGTATCACACCAAAAAAGCCTAGGCATCACACCATAGGCAAATTATATCACACAATCTGAAAAATAAAATAAAATCTCACTTTTGTATTTCATACTGCAGCAGTACAGAAAATGCACATACCTAGGTGGACTCTTAGAACATGGGAAAAGAAACATAAAAGACTCATAGGTATATACAATCAAGACGCTTGACAAAAACTTTTGATTACCTCTTTAACATCCCAAACTTTGACTTTCAAGCGTTGGAATTATTGCACTTTATTTCTCAAATAGACTCATCATTATTCAAATATGCCAAATTAAAAGTTAGGTATTAAAATTCTCATTTTTAGGCTTATAGACTTTTAAAGTAGAGAAGTTGTTGCGTTGTAATTTAAAGGTCACGGGTTCAAGTTCTAGAACCAACCTCTTGCAAAAGTAAGGTTGCGGACAATAGACACTTTTTCGGGACTCCGCATGGCAAGGGTTTCGTGCATCAGATTGTCTTTTTTTTTAATTGACTTTTAAAGGAGAATGCTACTTGTCTCAACCAGTAGCACGGGTTCAAAGTAGAAGGGAGCCTTGGCACAACGGTAAGATTACTGTCTTGTAACCAAGAGGTCACGGGTTCAAATCCTGGAAACAGCCTCTTATAAAAAAGCAAAGTAAGGCTGCGTACAATGGATTCCTTCTCCGGTACCCCACGTGACGGGAGCTTCGTGCACCGGATTGTAGTTTTTTTTTTTTTTTTAAAGGAGAATGCTACTTGTCTCAACCAGAATTTTTATGATAATCTTCAAACAATTATTGTGGTGGATCTGGAGTAGAAAAAAAAAATCCAACAATTTTACAATATGATATGATAATTTCCAAACAATTATTGTGGGGCATCCATCCTAAGATACATCAGTTTACAATGCAAAATAATTTAATTTTTATTTAGATAATATTGTTGAGTATGAGTATGCGTGTTATTTGGAGTTAGAAGCATAAAAATAATTATCTGGACGATTAGTTCTAGTTCTCAACAAATTAAGTTCATTATTTGCAAGAGTATTATTTGGTCGATATACTCACATTAGCTAAAATTTATATCTCACATATATATGGGATAGTTATAGCGTTTCCTCTCATTGTGAGATCTAATTATAGATAAATAATATAATAAAATTACATGACAAATATAATGCATGAAAATATGAAAGATGGCCAATCAATTAACATGCAAGTAAAAGAGAATGTTAATGATGGTATTTTTATTTTTTATTTTAATTATTTTATGGATGATACCATGATAACTAAACTAAATAGGAGATGATAGTATTTTGCTGAGCTTCTACGTATAATATGTGATGATACATAGAAAATTGTGAGGAAAACTAAATAAATGTGAGTAGTTTAAAATTATTGACTGAATAAGAAAAACAACTTTCAAAAAGAGGAAATGTGTTTATACTTAGATGATGAGGTTCATAGATTTTGAAGTTACCACTAGGATCGAGGTTGAAAAATGGATGAAGATGCATAATCTTGCAATTTTGCAAGATCAAGGAGATATGAAATAGGATATCAAGTTCCGATATTGAACCACCAAGTTTCAGTTCTTGTATTAATTGACATAACAACAAGATTGAATCTTCAAACCACGCCACAACAAGGACAAAATTGATGAAGCGAAGAGGATAATTACCTCATGTAGAAAAAAGTAAGATACCTCATTAATCAAAAGTTGAATATTACCTAAACATCGATGACCTTATGACCTCAATCTTAAACATACTAGGAAATAATAAAGAACACATGTTAGATTCGAACTGGGACACAATTATCCCTTAATTATTTACCGAAAGAAAAAATACGACAATCCCCAAATTAACAAACGATAAAATGAGATTTAAAATTTATTTGTAGAGGCGCCAATATTGAAATATATTCTAAGTTGTTTAATTTATTTGCACATTCACCAATGACGGATTATTCTCTAATTTATTTCTCAACTTTGTTTCCTTCTTTGCGATATTTGTTTCTTTCCAGGTTAAACAGTTTGATATTTCAAAGTAATTGATCTATGCTTTGGATATTGGAATTACACATCAGATACATCCAATTGTCAGGTTGAAAATTGACTAGTACTTTAAACCTTTGTTCAAGGAGATGAAATGGCATGAGTTATGCACATCCTACACGTATTTGAAAGTAATTGGTCTACGCTTTGGTACCAAAATTAGATAACACACACAACCAATTGTCAAATTAAAAAATTGTTAGGTCATCCTATAAGCAATCCTGCCAATTGGAATTTCTGGTTAATTTACACTTTGAGTACTATAGTCAAAGAGGATGTTGTTATAATGCTTAAGAGTGTGTCCATGTTAGTGCACTAAAAAATTTTGTACCTTGTTACTGTAGCTAATGTGCATTGCTCCTTATTGCAATATCATGCTCCTCACAAACAAAAATTTGAACTTTATTTATTTACAAATTCCCGGAGAGAAATCAAAACCTTGTGTTGATCAGTAGAACATGGACCTAGGATTGACTGAAGACCGAATTGTTTAGCAAGAAGCAATCGTGAAAAAACAAACAGACAAATAAAGCCAATTTGTTTAAACCTATAAGAGTAAAATTGATAGGTAATAAATAAGCTACTAACTGAAACAAGGTTTTTTTTTCCTAAGGTTTTAATCCATTGTTGCAGTGGCAGTCACCTATTTTATGCTACAGTATACCCAGGAATAATAGTGTAAAAAAGAGGTGCAAATGAAATTCAAGCAAATACTTATTAACAGATAAGAAAATATACCTATCTCAAAATCACTACCCAGTTCCTTTTCTACTTTATCAATGATGTTAAGAGCAGCTTGACATTTTCCAAATAAAGAATCTTCATCAGAAAGTTTATCATAGCTTGAAATAATCTTTTCTAGCATTCCACTAGGTTGCTTCTGCACAAATCAAACAGACTTATAAACACAAAAGTACTGTAGCAAATTATAATGCACAAACTTCAGAACCCACGGATAGGCTTAAACAAATACACCCCACAACTAAAGCTCCTTACCGAGTTTTGAGTAATGGCCTTTCCATTTTTATTTTTATCGTCAAGCTTCCTTCCCAGTATCTCTTCCTTGAGAATTTGTCCCCGTGAGCCAAAAACTTTACGCTCTTCCCAAATGTTAACCTAAAAAGATTACTAATTTAGAAATCAAAAATAACATTTTTCCCATTGGTCAAAAAGATAAGTGTGAACAAGTAGCATTTGCAGAATCAATGTTGCATGGTTTCAAATTTTAACATGTGTCAATAGGCAAAGGCGAAATTTTTCATTCCATCTATTGACCAACACACGAGATACTGCAATACCCCAGTATGCAAGTGGACAAATTATGTTGTTTCTCCTTCATCGCGAAATTCTTCTGTGAGCCTAAGCTTTCTTTTGCAAGGACGAACCTTCCACTTAAGCCATGAGCATCTTCCACCTTCATCACAAGCATCTTCCACGAGCCCAAGCTTGTTCGACAATAAAAATCTCTCTTAAGTTGCAAGTGTTTTCCACCTTCATTATGAGCATCTTCCACTAGCCCAAACTTCCACATGGTGACAAAACCCTCTTTACTCTTTATGTTCATCTAAACCCAAGATAATCATAGTTATCACCTTCCCACACTTATGGCTTCCCCTTTCCAAAGCTCAAAAGGGCACCCCTTATTTCCGTTATCGTTAAAAGAGCATCCTATATTGAAAAAAATATCAAAGAGCACCCCATCAATACCCTTCTTCTAGCACTTGTGTAGCAGTTTTGGTAAAAAAATTGCTACAATGTGTAACAATTTTGGCCAAGATTACTACAAATAATTTTAGTCAACCTAGTCAATATAGTAGCAATTTTAATCAAAATCAGTGTTTGAGCAATTTTGATCAAGTTGGAGCAATTTAGAATAAGTTGAAGCGATTTTGACCAATTTAAAAGAAATACTATGATATAATAATGCTTCATGTGTAGCGATTTTACTTCATGTTGCAGCAGCTTTAACCAAAACTACTACTACGACAGCGTTAGAATAAGAGTATTTTATATGAAAAATAGGATGAGGCATCCTTTTGATTTTTTTTTCAACATGGAGAGCCCTTTTGACGTTAACGAAATTAAGGGGTGCCCTTTTGATTTTTGCCTAAAGGTAAATGTACTCCAAAAGAAGAACGTCACATGCATTACTAGGTATCAAGATGTTTTAAATTTAAAGTAGGATGGTCATTTGATTCAAGGATACTTCATTTTCTTAAGAAAGTGGAATGAACTAGTTGTATATTATGCTATTCAAGAAAGTGTTGTATATTGAGAAAGTGGAATGAATTTCAAGAATGTACTTCATTTTGTTGAATAATATCATGGAGATGGCAGATGGTTGACATATAAATGATATTCATTTTCATAGTGATTATGCCAAACATCCAATCAAGTATTGCTGGAATAAGTTTAGAGGACAATCTAATGCACATACTGCTCAGCATCGCTGACTATTAATACTAGTTCAGTTGATAAGATGGGCATGACAAATATATGTGCTTCAATTTGAACAAGGTGTTAGAGATAAAGAGTTTAATTCCCATGGTGTGAGTTATTAATTTGGTATGAGAAGAAAGTCTAGTAAAGATATTCAAAAATCAGGTTGAGGCCCGGAAGGAAATATAAACAGAAATGTATAAGCCTGCACTTGAAGACTTCACGGTAAATTAGTATAATGAGAATAGTAAGAATCTGTGAGATTAAACTTTTCTTTAAATTTCATGCTTCAGAAAAGGGGGGGGGCAAACTTACTTCGAATCTGTTAACCAAAAGAGAAATTAAGTTATAAAAAAAGTAAATAAGAAAATAAAAATAATTGCACTTCCAAATGATGATAGAAAGACAAGCGAATAAGAGAAGCAATTTTATGTTACCAATCTTTGCACAGTTTTCCTTTCAATATCACCTCCATTAGCAAATACATCAGATAAAGCATCAGGAAGCACTTTCCAGAATTCATTAATGAACTCTAAACCTTTCCGCCGACTGTTCTGCAAAATATCATTGGCCAGGTACAAGAAGGAAACTCTTTGTTCCCTAGGGGAGGAATAGAATTGCCGCTCCCAGGTTTCAACAACCTGCTTAGCTTTGTTCCGATGGAAGATGCACCAATGTGATAAGGCTAATTAAAGTTAAGCATAATAGATCCAGATCAGTTTATTGCTAAAAACAACTGACATTGTTCACCAGGGCAAAACAATCAAGAGCTGGAACATTTCAGAAAGGGAGAAAGACTAAGAAGGCTCAAAAGGGAAATAGAGGATGGATAACACATAGAAAAGATAAAAATTCTAAATAAACATCTAATGTATTTCATGACATACTAATTTTGATCTAATATATCATAAGGCATTTGAGAAAGATCCCAAAAAAGGAACTCTAAAAATATAATGCATATAACATCTATAAATCCTAAAAGGTCTAAAATAAATTGAACTAGCACTTCTAAAATCCAGCATATTTCTTCCCCACAATTTATGCAGTCATGTGCACCAGTCAAAAGATGTGAAATAATTTTAGAGACAAGGATACTCTCTATACTCTGCTGTGAATTGTTAAGTTTGGCAAGCTTATCCACCAAAATCTGCCCATTGAATGAACCATTCATTGTTCCTTATCAGAAGTTCAGTATGCTGGAAAGAATAGAATAACATTAGAATACGAGATTAAGTGAAGGAGGAAAACAACATAATATCAAAAGCATACAATGCAAATCCTAAAAACGCACTAGGATTTAACAACAGAAAATTAACAAAGTGAAGAAACAATAATTGCAAAATTAAAATTTACAGTACTAGGTTCACATTATCTTATTAGAATTTACAATATTTACAAATGGTTTTTCATCATTTAACTGAAATAAAAAAGCATAAAAATGTTTTGAATAAAAATGCAAAATACACAGTAGCTAACTAAACAAGCCACAAGGACCATTCGAACCGACACGAGAATGATACAGAATTCGTTACACAGGCCCACAGCACATCATGAGCTTGAATACATTTTTAATAAATAGTAAGAAATAGGTAGGTCAAAGCAGACAGACCATAAACACATTTCAAAAGAACCTGAATGCATGTAAATATTATCAATTCACAATTAGATATTTACACAATAATTAACAGTACACATCAGAAGAAACAACATGTATTTCAAAAGGGGGAAATGTCTAATGGATTGTAAAAGTATTGATGTTCTGATCCTTATGCAACTCTGAACTACACTAAAAATCTGACTAACAGAGCATACAAATCGACATAACTTTTTTAGGACAGAGCAAATATCTACAAGTAAAAATTTGAATATACCTAAAGACTTCATATGACAATAATAGCACTAAGTTGCCACTGACTTATATTTGCAAGTGCCAATAATCAAGTACTAGTAATTGAAATCATATTGACAAACTAAATGACAAAGTAAAATGGAAACAGCAGAAACTACTTGGTGGTGATGAATTTAGTTGGAGCAACGACTAACCAATGCCTAGACCTTAGGAATTTGAAGTAAAATATATCAACTAAAGTCAAGGGTGACAACATGATAAAAGAAAACTCCGCTTCCAAGGATAAATCTCGCGAGCAGACAGGGATCCATGAACCAATCAATTTCCAAGAGCAATAGCCAACAGGAACTATTCATTTCAACGGATTGACACGCGGGAGAAAAGAAAATAGGATCATTTGAGGTCGTCTTCCCGTAAAGGCCACAACTTCAGTCAAAAAGCATCGAGTTTCCTTCTTTACTGGATAAGTAATAAACAATTCTGCGCTCCTATTGGCACACCATCTTCAGGACGATAAAGCCCTAGGGTAAAGGGGAAATGGCGTACCTAACTAGTAATTCTACCAAAGACACGCCACCGCAGACCAATTCCATGCCCGAGGAACACATTTCAAAGGCAACCAGCAGCTCGGCATTATAAAAGAAAAGAGGAAGAGAGGAAATGCGCGGAAAGGAAGGGATCGAACAAGAGAAGCCATTGAGAATCTGACCTGAAAATTCTAGGTCTGAGGCGGAGGGAGGCGAATCTAGGACTGGAATTTGCAGAACTCTCGGTGGGTTCGATCGACGCCTGGATGAGATGGTCAGGGTTTTGTTTACGTTTTTGTGGTTAGGGTTTCGGGAATGGAGTCCGACCTTTCTGTTCTTTTTCCCTCTCTTAGAATGTTTTTTCTAATTACAAATTACATTTTTCTGGAATTATTTTCTAATTTTAAGCTTTCCTTTTTTTAATAATTAAGATATCGATTAGTTTCTAAATTTTCATAGCCCTGAAAGAAAAAATATTCTACGATGCATCGTAAATTAAAAATTGAATTTTGGAAGACTACAACAGAGTCGGC
Source organism: Wurfbainia villosa (assembly GCA_025175895.1). Taxonomy (NCBI): domain Eukaryota; kingdom Viridiplantae; phylum Streptophyta; class Magnoliopsida; order Zingiberales; family Zingiberaceae; genus Wurfbainia; species Wurfbainia villosa. The sequence continues at coordinate 6,717,498 of JAKLTH010000238.1, forward strand.
ACCCTCGATGTTCTAAGCCCGGGCGTTTGATTGGAAGATGGGAATAGAAATGAGAATGGATTTGATAGTAACCGAGAATGAGAATGGGTTTTGTCATTCCAATAATATTGTTTGATTTATAAGTTGGGAATGAGAGCGATCGGCAACCGGCGATGATCGACGGCGGTCGACGACCGACTGTCGGAGGCGACCGACGACGACCGACGACCGATGGCCGGAGGCGATTGACGGCGGCCGGCGACAGGCGACGACCGACGACCAGCGGCGGCCGACGATGGCGGCGGCACGATCGGCGGCGACATCGATAATCGAGCGATGGTGAGCGACCATCGGCGGCGACGGACGACGACGAACGGGAATGAAACCCAAACCTCCCATGTGAGATGAATTTTGTTGATTCTCAATTATTTAAAATTCATTCTCAAACCCTCCTTCCTAAAACTATTAACCAAACACTTGATATGATTCTCATTTTCATTCCCTCATTCCAAATCCACCAATCAAACGTCATCTAAATCTTTTATAGATAAAAAAAATTATTTTTCATAAAATTGAATCTTTTTCTTATTCAATTATAAAAAAAAAATTCATTCGACCTCGACGGAGGCTCCAACTGCCCCTGCCTAATAGCTCTGGACTGCAATGCATCATAAATTAAAAATCGTTTTTCAAGCACCTACAATTCGAATTTCAACATATTTACAAGAATTTATTTCGAATGAAATACTCGACCTTAAAAAGTTAAATTGTTACACCATCCGCTGTGAGTATTTCTCGATTTATCCTGCGATCGATAAAATTTATTCGTAAAATCAAATCGATTGCTCTCCGAATTAGTCGGACTAAATACTTGAATATCTGATACCAATTAAAAAATATTTACTTCACTACCGTCAAAATTACTAATTAATTATAATCAAAAAGTATTTTCATATCGATAAAAAAAATGCTCAAATAATTATTAGAATAATCTCGATCAAAACTATTACAATTATAGCAGATTTAATTAAAATTATTATAACACAATGTAAAATAGTCGAACAAAATTATTCAGGTTAATTGTTATCGAAATTATCTCAATTAAAATAATTTTGACTAAAATTATTAGAACATAATAGATGAGCAATCTTTTATTTTATTTTATTTTCCCCCGAATAAAATCATTAAATTAGAATTTATGTGTCAAGATTGTAAACATAAAATAGCTTCTACAACTAATGAGAGAAATCAACCTTAGAACTCCACTTAATCTCCATATCTCAACTCACCTCCTCCATTGAAGCTTGTGACCACATCCACAGCTTCCACTGATCCAGTGTCATCGCCGAGGCGGCTGACCTTCCGATCGACTAGTTCCGTATCCGGCGAGGAATCAACAGGAACAACTGCTATGTCAATGGCATGATCAGAAAGAAACCACATTCTTTAGGAAGATAATTCGTGCAATGGATACCTGCAAATCCAAGATCATCAAGTCTAGTCATGTTCTAAAGTAGTTGGTATTAGGGTTCCACATCCAAATGAGGTACATCAGTACATCACAATGTAGAGTGTATCAATGAAGCACCAGATTAATCTAACTGTTACAATTACCACAACTCAGAGCAGTTTTGATCTGATGGGCTAAAATGCACCATGGAACAAAAATGTTCTACTTGAAGTAATTTTCACCAAATCCACCCTTCGAAAAATGCTTAATCTTAAACATTTAAGTTGATGAACCAGTCGGATAGAAGATGGAAGAGAAATATCGAAAAGATGTGCATAAATAATAAAATTCCATGGGCATTTTATGAATCTCATTCTCCCCCAACTCTCTTGCTGTGGATGGATGATATCCACAGCTAGTTACCTCATGGCATTCGCCTTGTGTTGTTGTTCTCCTAAGCCAACACACTTACCTTCCTCCCAAGTAAACTGACCTCGGAAGCGAAAGCCTGATTTACCTGAAGTATTTTGCGATTTGATCAGCAATAACACATCATAACTCCATTTGAATCTGTTTTGAACATCTATTGCTCCCCCGTGGACTTCACAAATCGACCCTTCACTCTCTTCCTCGTGTCGGCTCTTGCCTTTCTAGACTCGTATCGGATCTGTTTACCATATCTGTGCGCAATCCAAGTCATATATTGAGCTGTGAGAAACAATGCCATACATAAATAAAAATTAACGAAGTAGCGAAGATTTTCGATGCGTGCCTGCGAGTTTTCTTCTTCTCCCTGTAGCGTATCATCGCGTTGCCTCTGTTTTTGGCCGATAGCTCGCTGTCAAGCATCTTTGTTTCTTCGATCATGTCGATTCTGAACGATGGTTCTCCGAAGGGAGTTTGTTTGGCGCTGCCATGATCTTGCGATGAAGTGATCGTTACTGCAGATGCTGACGCTTTAGCTGCAGAGCAGATTGAATTCTGCTTCCATTTGGCTGCTGTGTTCTGTTGGAACAAGATAATAGAAAAGTGTTTATGGTGCATTTGGTGAAGGGAATTGAAAAAAGAAAGAACTGAAATTGGGCATGTTCAAATGGATACACTCTCTCAATCTGACTGGCTAATTTAGCCTGACTACCCAAACCAGTCGGTCCGATAGAGTCATTCAACTTGCTCAATCCACCACACCAACTCAATCGTACGACTACGACTCAACTAATCGGTTGCCTCAGTCTGACCATTCTATTCCCGAGACACAATTAGTCCATCCAGCTTGTTTGGCTTGCTCTCTTTGACAGACCAGCCTAGACTGTCTGGCCTGCCCAACACTCTTAATACGATCGATCCATTTGACTGATTGACATGTCTAGTTTGACCAACTCATTTTTGGTTCATCTGACTCAATTAATTGATGGATTCTGGATGAACATAAATGAAGATAATATAGGCTTATTTTTAACAAAGTATTAAAAAAAAAGAAGAGGAATAGACAGCAAGCTTACATTATGAGACTGTATGGGGTGGGCATTAGATGATAAGATGTCATCATTTGAAGAAGGACAACTTGGGTCGCCTATGTCGTCCAACATTTTCATAGTAGTGAATGCATTTTCCTTGAGAAGATCATCAAAACTCTTGACCATGAAACCCTCGTCGTTGGCTCCGCATGCCAATTCAAGTGCACTAGATTCCTTCTGGCCATTTGACCTTCCGAGGTTAAAATCCCATATCTGAGATTAAGCAAACAGAGTTAAAAACTTGTAAGAGGAAAAATTATAGAACAACAGATTGAGCGACAGACAAAACATTGTCGAAGAAACTTTATTATTTAAACAATTGGAGCATCATGGATGCCACTTGGAGTGACACATTTAATTTCAGAGCATAACACATTCATAAAAGATTATACTGATTGTTTCTTCATAGTCCCCATGCAGTTCAGCTTTGTAATGTACTTTCCCATATGAAAACGATAAAACTTCCAGAGTGTGGATTAACCAGTTCGAGTAACAAGTTTCCGCACTTGTGCTCCGCAATGTCATCGTAGTGTTTCATTGATAAATACTACAGAATCTTCGACAGCATTTTACTAGCTGTAAACGATGCAACTAAGAACAGACGATAATGATGTCCATCCTAAATTTGGTTTTCTCTTGTAATGGTCCAAAGAATCAGCTGTTGGACTGGCAATGAATAGACAACTTCGTCATATCCAGTCCAGTTCTAAAGTGACAGGACAAAAAGGTCAAGAACTGGTCCAGTGACCGTGCATGACCCGGCACCCTACGAAGCTAAAAAACCATTTTGGTGTAAAAACCAGTGAAAACTGAAACACCAGGCCAAAGAACCACACAACTAGCGACTGGATCATACATTCATGATTCACTTATCTTTGATTTTATTAGGTACTATTTGTGAAGTCATTGTGGTATGACTGCATCAAGACAACATGTGGTTCTCTAGAGATGTTTCAATGCTTATGCCAACACAAGTAAACTTTTGAGAATCATTTACAATTACAACGATAGATAAAAATTTGGCATTTGGTATCTAAGGACAAACTCAAGCAAGTGTTACAAAAATAAAATGTTCTAAAATCCTCATCAATCCCATAGAATCTTGAATCGAAACAAGCTCAAACTACTTTCTTTTCAGGCGAAAAGATGTATATCACAAATTTCAATTATTAGGTAAAACAATTGGGTCCTATATTTTTATACTTTTGGGATCTAAGGTTCTAAACAGTTCAAATTCAAGAAGAAGGTTAGGTTTGGTTCAACTATTCAGATCTGAGTGTAAATATCTGATAAATTTTGGGGCATTGACCTGTCGCTGATAGGAATTGACTACAAGAATCTTATCGTTTTATTGATTGAGTTCCATGCAGAAGCCATCTCATTAATAATAGTTAAACTAATTGATTTTGTTTATGTTGACTAATATCTTGAGCTGTAAAATCTACAAAGGAATCTTTGACCAGTCTATAATGACATCAGAGCCACAATGCTCAAAGGAACATTGATGCAACATTTCCATCTCCAGAAATTGCTCTCAGAATTCAGAAATTATTGTTTGAGGAAGTGTTATTTTATATGATCGAGATTAAGAATACTTATTTTGGAGGGGGAAAAGCAAATTTAATTCAAATAAAATAAAGAAAAATAAAGATAGTATTTGAATTCGAGACGGAAAAAAAATGAAGAATTAACCTGAACGGAGGGAAGGTCCGGTGGTCCGTAGTCCCACGGCAGATCTTTCTCCTCCAGGAGCCGATCGCTCCCCTTCAGCTCCGACGGTGCAAGCATGAGCAGGGAGGTGAATGGCATTGGCTGCGACTCGTGATGATCCTCGAAGTTGCTTGCAGCAGTCCGACACGGCGTGCTCGGGCTGAGAACGCCCACCGCCGCCGTAGCTAGGTCCTTCCTGGCAATCTCTATCAGCTGCTGCCACAACTGATGCATATTATGGGAGTTTCTTTGCTGCTTAACCCCCACGCCCTGGAATTTGGGGGCGCGAGGCACGTAGAGGTCCTTGAACTCCAGATCGGTTCCTGGAACTGGATCCAAAGACGACCAATCGAAGAGAAACTGATCCGGAGGCGGGTTTAGAGGTGGGGGAGGGGAAGGGACAGGATGCTTGGCGGCGAGATCGAATCCCCATAAGGCAGCGAGCTCGGGGGCAGAGGGGCATCCGGAAAACCCCTCGATCTGGACCGCAGGGTGGCGACGGCTCGCTGCGCCCCCTCCATCCCCGCCTCCTCCGCGGGACTCCCAATCGCAGTCCACGCAGAGAGCGATTCCGTTGGCGGCGCACCACGCGCCGGCGGGCATCGCCCCGCAGTTGTCGCAGATCGGAGAGCGCACGTGCTTCTGCGACAGGGCGTTCGCCACGTGCACCAGGCGGTCGCACGCAACGCAGAGCCGGGCCGAGTCCGCGCGGCAGAAAAGCACGGCCACCGCCTCGCCGCAGTACTCACACGCCGCCCGCCGCCCCGCCGCGTCGTTCGCCTCCGCCATCTCCGTACCAAGAGCCAAACCTCCAGCTCCAACAATTTCCTCCGGAAGGAAGAACCCTCGCGCCGATCGGCAGCCGTGGAGAGCCCTCGAGCACGAGAAGCCGGAGGAGGACGGAGGCGGCAGCAGCGCCCAGTTGCCGCTTTATACACGCAGCCCATCGACCGAACCGCGGAGTCACGTGCGGCTCACGCTTCGAGCAGACAGCGATGAGAAAAGAGCTGCGCGACGCAGCAGTCTGTCTCAACACAGGAAACAGATAAACGGAACCAATGGGGTCTTCGAGAGGCCCCGCGTTGTTTAACCGGATCACAAATATATATTAAAAAAAAAGATATTTTTAGGTGATCTTTAACATTAATTAATTATTTTTTAAAAAAATATGTTAAAAAAAGGTTCCCCATTATCATTTTCATTAAAAAAATTCATTTATTTTTTTTTAAATATCAGCCATACCATCTCATTATATTTTTTATTTTAAAATATTATTAAAATTATAAATCTTTTAAATGCGTAGCTATAGTTTTAATTGATTGTATTTATTTAGCATGTTATAAAAGTCATCGTATAGCTGTTATAATAAGCGTTGCAGCAAGAATAATTTCAAGGATAAAATACTATTTTAATGGTGTAAAATGGAAATCTTTCGCACGTGGACTCTCTTTCTGTAAAAGGTTGGAACTCTCAATCTAGGAGTCTCCGACCTCCCGTTCCAAGGAGGATGCGCGAAGGGGTTAATCACGGGACGATCCAATCGGAGATGTTACCCTTCTTGGGCTGAGCCTTTGATCTTTGTGGTGTGCAAGCAGAGGGTTACGCGGCGAGATAAATCCTATCTTCCCTCGAATCGATCCTCGATCTTCATCTCGCAAAGACTCTATTTTAACCAATCCACATTTCTCGTGAACAACCAAGACGTGACTCTCTTTAATCCGTCTCACGGGAGAGAGAGAGAGTAAGGGAGTCTTTAATTCGTAGAATTTTTTTTATTTTTAAAAAATAAAAAAATGTAGGAAATAATATTTTGTTAGTGTTTTTCATTTTCTTTTTTTCAAAAAATAAAGAAGTATTTTTTGAAAAATTGAAAAACAAAAGAAATCTTTTTTCTGTTTCTATTTTTATTTTTTAAAAAAAATAAAAGAGTGTTTTTTAAAAAATTAAAAAACACAAAAAATTCATTTTTTATTTTCTGAAAAAGAGAAAATGAAAATAAAAAAATAAAAAAAAATTTAAGAACCAAACGCTCCCTGAACTATGATAAATCTTTAGCTTTATAGACGTTTGACACAGTGAAGGATTAGAACTTAGTCAAAAATAGAGATTGATTTGTACTTAAAGTTATCAAATGGATCGACTCATAGTGGAGCAGATTAATCCATCGTAAATTTAATATTTTGCGGGGAGGGATGGGTTGATCTGTCATCTTGATGGATTAAGAAATCTCCATTTCAATCTAATATGGGTCGCAGATTAAACGGATCAATTGATGAGCCAACAAAATTAAAAAAAAAATAAAATTATTGAGGCGTTAAGGGGTTGAGGTGATACGACAAGGCAGATAGAATATCATGATAAAAAAATATACATTTAAAGTAACTAAAATCTTATAATTGAGATTCAATTATCGATCGACAATGTTAAATATCGATGTTTTTTATTCTTTCAATACTCTAAAATATTCATATATTGATAATATGTAAATTTAAGTTTTTGCTTTTCAAATAGAAATTTAATTGAGAATTTTCAGCACTTAGAATTGATTGACTCTGATACATCATCATTTCCCTATATTAATTGAAATAATAATGATAAAAAAATTATACTATATAAAAAAAATTATCAGATTATTTAAATTAAATATTCTTTTATTATTTTTTTAATTTCTCTTCCACCTTATCAAAGTGTGTGATAGAAAAAAATTATTATTATGAAAAATTTATCTTGTTAGTATTAAAATATTGGTAAAAAAAATTCAAATGATTTTTTTTTTACAAGTTTTATCTCCTTTTAATATTTTTCAATCCGTAGGTCAACTCAAATTCGTCACGGGTCAACCCTTCTAGACTCGTAATTCATACAGATTGATTCGTTTTGACATGTTAAAATGATGAATTAATAAAATTTAATCAAATTCATTTAAATTATTTAACGAGACGGATTAACACAACAAATCTAATCTAATTTAATGACTCTATCCGTACTCTATTATATAATATATATATTGTGTTAGTCATTCAATCGAAGACTAAAATACTATTTTAATGTTTTTTTAAATAAGAGAAAAAAATCATTCATATTGAAAAGAGTTAAGTTATATAATAAAATATTATTTTAAAAATAATTTACTTATTAAAGAAAACATTTAATCTATTTGAGAATGAGTCGAGGGTTGTGTTGCGGGTAAAAATCAAAAGCATTCTGTGTTTTTATTTTTATTATCGTTAAATGAAAATTTCTTTTTGAAAAATACTAAAAAAATATTTCATCCAATTTTTCCTCAAAATATACTCTTTAATTATGTTAAAATTATCATTATGACAGTTTTAATTAAATTTTCTCAATATTACTTAAAATATTTCTTAAAAATAAAATAAAAACTACTGTAATAAAGTAATTTTGATTAAAACTGTTATTTTTTTTACTAATTAAAAAAAAAGATAAAAAAATAAAACACCATTTTAATTTTTTTTTAAATAGAATGCCATTACAATAAATTCTTTTTTTTTATTAATAAATATAAATTCGTTAGCTCATTAATCGATTACTTTCTATCTTCTAAAATATATTAGTTGAATATCAAAATATAATATAAATAATATGGGCACCCATAGTTTGATATATACTTTACATATTATTATCTACGAGAGAATATTTAAAATCTTCAATCGATACTATCGATGTAATGCTCGGATGATTTATACTGTGTAGATATTGCACAATAGAATATGAGTCAATTTTCAATTCTGACAGAGTTTTAGTTTTTTACTGTGTTAGATGTCGATAAAGTTAAAAATCTATCATAATTTATTCTTTTTTCATTGTGAGATTGACGAGAGAGAGTCCCGAGGGACAGATTTCCCCTTTTGCACGGTAATACCGAGGTAATCAAATTTTGATGAGGAAAAAATATTTGACTACGATACATATGATTTATTATATATATAGGTGAGCAGGAATAAAGTTATTTTTAAAAAGAAAAAGATTAATGTAGACTTTATTAAAAAAAATATTTAGACATACGTATATTTTAAATATCTACTCACTCTGGTAAAAAATGACTATGTTCATCTTCAATGCTCTTCATCATCAGTCTCTTAATGATAATGAAAAAAAATAAATTACGAACGATTATGTCCCTTGATTCGTCGGCTAGAAGTAATGGAAAACTTCTCAGCCCAAATAAAGATTTTAAGATTCTATGTCAAAATTCGATCTCTCTATTTTAATAGTATTTGTGCTGTTCTAGTCAATCGATCGTCCTGAAAGGAAAATTTAAATATTTATTCACACATCATACTTTGTTAGACATGATAAAATATTAAAAATGAACATTGTATGTTTTTTTTTTTACTTATATAAAATTATTTATCTATAAAGAAAATATCGCATTATTTGCTCGATTTTTTTAATAAATATAAATTTATTAAAATGAATAATCAAAATTAAAAGTCCTTCGCATGCACAGCGTATGTTGCTCCATCTACACTTAATATCGCTATACTATAAGTCAACCAGCTCATTAAATTTCATAGAGTTTTGAGTTTGAATCCCATGTTCAAATAATGTTTCGATACAGGAGTATAATGCAAATACAATTTAAAAAATTATTACCATAATATTATTAACAATCTGTTCTAAGTTTGTAAGATGATTTATCCGGTTCGAAATTAGTGAATGAGATCGATGACTAAGAACTTTCGATCGACTGAGTATAAATCAGGTCGATCTTCAATGTGTCAATCTTGTTGGATCGACTTTCTTCTATAGAATTTTAGCAAGTCGAGTTGCAACCGAGTCTTAGGAGATCGGTCTTCATTTCAGCTTCAAGGGATTGGGCATCACCTGGGTTTCAGGAGGTCAGACATCAACGAGACCTCGGAAGATGGGTCGACACCTAGACTTCGGGAAGCGGGGCATCATTTGAATTTTGGAAGATCAGTCGACATCTAGGCTTCGAAAGGTCGAGTGTCACTTGGACTTTCGAGAGATCAGGTGTTTCTAGATCGATCTTTGATAAGTCGATTTTTTTCAAATCGATTGTCTGAACGCTAAATACTTCGGACCTGAAAGGACTTGAAAACGGAGTGAGAAAGGGGTCGAGGGGTACCTTAGCATGATCTCTTTGACGCTCAAGTAAACAAAAATGAAGAAAATGGAGAAAAATAAAACGGAGTGTTAGAAGATTACTAAATTTCATTTTTCTTCTTTCTCTTACCTTTATATATACAAGGAGAGAAAATCAAGAGGTATCACCAATGGACACACCTTAACCGTATGGAGAGGCCTACTTCCTTGAGGTTGAATCCCTTCGCATGAGAGACACACTTCTTCATGCCGAGTCCTTTCATTTGTTCGCCAATTTGAATAACTACTGAGTCGAACTTAATCTGAATGAGCCCAGGTGTGACTCAGGGATTTTGAGTTGACTCGGATTTAGTCAACCCGATTTCGAATTCGGCTTATTTTGACTTCCACCTCATCAACTTGGCTATTGATTTGACTTGGCCATGTGGCGTTGTTTATTTCGACTATATCACAGACATCCCCAACTAGTCTAGTCGAACGAGGTATAAGTCCGACTGACTAAACTTGTATAGAGATCTGCTTTGGACAATCCATAAAAGGTTGGAACCGCCAACTTAGCAGCCCTCACCGATCTGTCTCACGACCATTGTAAAAAAAAAACTACAACCCGGTGCACGAAGCTCCCACCACGCGAGGCACCGGAGAAGGAATCCATTGTACGCAGCTTTACCTTGTTTTTTTTTTTTTGCAAGAGGTTGTTTTCAGGATTTGAACCTGTGACCTCTTGGTCACAAGGCAACAACCTTACCGTTGTACCAAGGCTCACCTGTCTCACGACCATTGTGAGATAGGTAAATCACGGAGGACTCAATGAGCCTTGATGTGGTGGTCAAGACAAGTGAGGGTCATCTGAATCTATAAAAGGGCTTAATTTAGACCTCCTCAGGAATTGACCATTGTCTTATCTGTAAGCTCCGTCATATCTTAACCATCATGCCATCCCCTGCGGGACGATTTGCTTTGGACAATGAAACTTCTTTCAGTTATCGAGACCTCATTAAGTTCTTACTAATCAATGCTCTGCGTGATGTGTCAATTACAACTACCGAGGTAATCATGGAGATCATGGTTGATGTGATGGCGGAGATGTTGAGGAATGGAGATCATAGAGATCATCTCTGATACGACGACAACAATGTCAAGACAATGTGATAATTGGAGATAAATTATGATGTGACGATCAAGATTTTGAGGATCATAACTAATGATCGATCTGACAGTTATATAGGGTCCCACCTTTTTAATGAAACGACTGAGGATGACAACCTCGCCTTTATTAGGGCACGCTTATCCTGGGAGTCAATTCAAGTTTGTGCTTTCATCTTCTTTTCCAAAAACATGTCTTCTACTTTTCTATGCTTTCGGCCACTTTCGTCATCTTGTAATTCCTCCTCCCGATCGACTTCTTTTTTCAGTATGGTCCAGAGTTCTTTGTTTTGGTATGAAATCACCCCTAGTGCTTTCGATAAGGAAGACAAACAATCCCTTAGAATATCTTTTGAAATCTCTCATGACCACCGAGTGTGAATCCCTTAGTCGAAACAACGTCCACATCTTCCGATAACAGACGACTTTACAACTTTCTTTCATGGTCAGTTGGTCGGAGGTCTGCAATTTTCGATTTCTCCTTTCTTTGGTGAGCTCTCCCAATATTTTTGAATTCCTTTACAACAGTTAACTCCTAAGTCCTCTCCCAATATTTTTCATTTTTATCACATTCCATTGAGTCATGAAACCTTTCACCTTTTTTTTGTCCCAAAAAAGAAGAAAAATGAAATATTTTACTTTGTTGTGAGGCCATCGACTAAATTCTTAGGACAATATTCCACCTTGCAGAAATATTGAAAAACTCGTTACTTTTACATCCAACCTGTTCCTGCTTTTAAATGGCCCACTTCCTCACAAAAAGAACTACCACCAATGCTCGAACTGGGCAATTATGAAGAATTGATCACTTCGTTCTAGGAAATATCATATACCTTAACTGACCTCCTCCATTTTAATGTTAATTTGTTGCTCGAGGAATGCTTGTTGTATTACTTTGGATTGAGTCCAATAGAAACTGAGTTTAGTGGTTCTCTGGATAAGGAAACTAAATCTGCTTTTATTGAAGAATACGAATTAATATTTTTTTCGATAGAAGTCATGTAAAAGGGCTCCTCCAACAAACATATGAAGTGGACCCGACCTCAGATTACACCTCCCTCAGATGCTCCTAATGACGCCCCTCCAACCGAAGCAATTAAGTCGATTGAACTGCCCCTTCCATGACCTTCTCTAGTGTTCGAGGTTGTGACTTCGGATGAATCAGAAGAACAACTTCGACCTCACAAATGAGGTCGACCACAAAGGCAACTTGCCAAACCGAGCCCTTCGCGTAGCTTCCCAAGTCCAATTTCAGAGCTTCCCCTTTCGGAGACGGAACCTTCTCATATACAAGCAGAATGATCTCTCTCCTTGTGAGAGTAGACCTCTCCTTGAAAGTCGAGTACCAGTGCCTCCTCCATCCTAAGGATAACGTCCGACCATTACTTGTCGCGTCACCAACAATCACCTTCTTCCATAGCTTGTTGGCGAAGATTATGGAGACCAAGGAGGTCGAACTAAAGGAGAACTCTTGAATGGATTAATTGTGTGATGTAATGAATGTCACTGCCATCGAGTTAATTGAAATGTTATTTTGTTGTCATTATTTTTGAGGTATTAATCTTGCTTCTATTATAACAACTTTTAGTCTAGCAAAGAGAAATAACAGCTCACCTTTCTCATATGGTGAAGTCATATCAAGCCATGCATGCGAACCCGAGTTGCTGAGCACACTGCACAACTCCAAAATAAAGAGAATGAATTGGAAATCGTTCAGACAGAATCAATTGTTCATCAAGCTAGGGCCCTACAACATAAGGTTCTTCTAGTCGACCTTCAAACGAAGCTTCAAGAATAAGAGCGACTTCGGCATAGTTCAGAGGCACGAGAAGCTGAAGAAATAAAGTGTCGTGAACTTTTGATTGTCAAAGCAGAGACCTTAAAAGAAGAGATGACCAATTATAAGGTCGGAGAAGAAGATCGGTGGGTGAATAGGAAGAAAGTCTTATTGTCTTCTCATGAGTTCTATGACATACTCAGAAATAAGATAGTGAAGATGTTTAAAATTGGCTTTGAGGGAGTCATACGCTAAGTTCAAGAGGTTAGACATTTTTCAGGAGGAACCTCACTAGAATTTCTAGATTTGCAGAAGGTCCTCGACGAAATCATGGATGATGTGCTTAAAGACTAGCACTTGTATTTTATTTTGAATCTTCATGTAATTGAAAATATTTTGAAAATAAATGATATCACCTTTGTTGAAAATTGAGTGAGTTACGTGTCCTTTATCTAAGGCGTTTATTTTTGAACTACTTTGTCGATGGATGCTTCGGTCCAAGATCAGAGAAAAATATTTTATCAATGGGCGCCTTAGTCCGAGATTAGAGGGAATGTTGATGGACACCTTGGTTTGAGACCAGAGGAAAATATTTTACTGATAGACACCTCGATTCTAGATCAAAGGGAAATACTTTGCTGATGAATATCTCGATCTGAGACCAAAGAGAAATACTTTATTGATGGATGTCTCAGTCTGAGGCCAGAGGGAATGTTGATGGATGCTTCAGACTGAGACCAAAGAGAATGTTGATGGACACCTCGGTCCGAGACCAGAGAGAAATACTTTGTCGATGGACATCTCAGTCCAATACTAGAAAGAATGTAATAGAAGTTTTGAATAACAAGTAGATTTCATTGAAATTATAAAAAAAATATAGTTACGGAACTATAAGTCAAATTATATACGATATAGCCTAGGTTGTATTTAGTACGCTGTAATCTACCTTGTAATGTAATCCAGATTATATTATAAGGTTGATTACTTTGTTTGTTACCGTTTTAAAATTGTAATGTAATATAATCTGGATGTCAAAAGATACTAAAATTTTGTAATTTGGATTACAAAGCAAAACCTATGTAATCTGATTACATTCCAAATTGTAATCTGAAAAGTGTCGGATGCTCAACAATCAAAATCGATCATCGTCATCTATTGGCGCCATCGGTCGGTCGGTCGTCTGCCGACCACCGTCATCGTCGCTAACCAATTGGCCATCAATCGATCGTCCACCACCGATCGACCGGCCACGGTCGACTGGCCGCCGCTGCCGCCACCGACCAGCCGACCCCCGCCGCCACTGACAGATCAACCCCCGTCGACGCTGGTCGGTCGACCCCCGCCATCGTCGTCGTCGGTCGACCCCCGCCACCGCCGACCATCCCTCAACCCCGCCATCGTCATCGACTGCCGCTGACCCCCGACCCCCGTCGTCGGTCGACTGATCGCTCATCGTCGTCGTCGTCGATCGGTCCCTACTGTCTTTGTAATGAATATCAAACAAAAGAATGTAATTACTTTTGTAATCTAAGATTACATTAGTTTACATTATATACGAACTTGATTACATTACAAGCATAATTACATTACATCCCACTAAAAGTAGCCTAGATAAAATGCATTTCAAGGTCTTCTGAGCTCCTTTCCTTATTTATCTTGAAGGTAATAGGCTACCGAACTTAGCTTTCGACTAATCTGATAAGGTACATCCCAACTGAGGTTCCAGCTTTCCTACGTCCACGGTAGGTTATAACATTTTCCAAACAAAGTCTATAACTTGAAAAGAGTGAGGGATGACTTTCTTGTTATAAGTTTGACGTATTCGTTGTCGATAGACCATAAGTCGAGCTGCTATTTTTTTCTTTTTTCATCGACCAAATCTAATTTGGTTATCCACTTTTCAGAAATATCTTAATCATAAGAACCGACCTGAGATGGTTCTAGTCCAATTTCGATAGGGATCACTATTTTATCCCATATACTAAATGAAAAGGAGTCATCATCCCAGTGTTTTCCCGAGGAGTTATTCTATATGCTCAAAGGATGATAGATATCTCTTCAACTCAACTTCCTCCGATGTGATCAAGTTTGATTCTTAGACCTTGGACGAGTTCTTGATTGATGATTTTAACTTATCTATTGTTATGAGGATATGCAACCGAGATAATGATTTGTTGTATTTTGAAACCTTGATACCTTTCCCACAACTTTCATCTTTGAAATTGCCTCCCATTATCAAAAGTCGACTGCTCCCTTATCCGCTGTCTCACAACGGACTAATCCATATTGACAATCCAGCCAACGAATACCTTAACAGTCGACTGTCAATCCAATAGTCGACTAGCCAATCGACTATGAGACATTTTGTACTCGTGTCCACCATCACTAGTTGACTGCCCATCATTGACAGTCGACTATTGTGGACCAGTCGACTGCTCACAATTGATAGTTAACTGCCCGAACACAGGTTGAGCAGTCGAAGCTCAGTCAACTACTCGATCAGTCGACTGATATGAGTCAACTAGGCTCCCGAGTGTCAAACATTCGGCTAGTCGACTGGTCCATAACCCCAGTCGACTAGTAAACTTTAAATATAAGATTTATCTCAAATATGATCCCTCATATTTGATTGACCACCTTTAGCTTAAGCCTAAGCCTTCTAGCTACCTTCATTAACCTCACATCTCTCGGATCCCTCTAGTCCACGACTCTTCATCCTTCGCGTTAGCCTTCAGGTGCTTCCATCGGCTATGTCATACTAACCGAGTCTTTTATCAAAGTTCATTTGGACTTATACCGTTAAGACTTCATGCTTGGATTTTACGCTGCCAAAACTTCACCCTTGGACTTCCTTGTCAAGATCCATTTGGACTAATGTCGTCAAGACTCATACTTGGATTTTACGACACCAAACCTACACCCTTGGATTTTTACTTTGTCAAGTACCCATGACTTGGACTTTCAATTGTCAAGTATCCATGACTTAGGCTTTCCAATTGCCAAGACCAAACTTGGACTTTCCATACCAAGAACATGCTTAGACTTTCCTTGTCAACTCTATGTTGGACTTTCCAATTGTCAACGTTCACTTGTCAACATATACAACTATTATTTAATTAAAAATTTCTTGGAATATGGTGCGAACAACAAGGCATCAAATTTCTAAGAAATGACTAACAAGGTGAATCTTTTTCATGATAATATATATCCATACTTTCAGAATTAAAAAAAAAAATGAAGCACGTGATATAATTAGGGTGGTGTTTAGTTGGTGGGTTTGGAATGAAGAAATGAGAATGAGAATCATATAAAGTGTTTGGTTAATGGTTTTAGGAAGAAGGTTTGAGTTTCATTCTCGTTCGCCGTCGTCCATTGCTCACTCGACGGTCGTTGACCACCGTCGGTTGCCGACCGTCGTCGGTCGCCGGCCGCCACCGGTCGCTGGTCGTCGTCGGTCGTCGACCGTCGTCGGTCACCGCCAGTCATCGACCGTCGCCGATCGCCGGTCATCGACCGCCGCCAATAGTATGATAAATATTACTATAAGTGGATTAAAATTAAATTTTAATATGAAATTTAAAAATTTTATTCGGACTAAAAAATTCTCTATTATTTTTGTCCAATAAATCAAGAGATATAATTTTTTATGATTTATTTTTTTTATTATCACTGAGAGATTGATAATGAAAAATACTGAGAATGTATGAGAGATAAAGTGGGAAAAATATATCCATACTTTTATTATTTTTTTTTATAATGTCATTTTGGGATATATTAAAAGGCATCCATATTTAAAAATAGCTTTGTTATAATAACTTTGTCCCAAACTTTTTTAATATAATAAAAGTTACTAAGTAATTAAAATATGTTAAAATTATTTATTTAGATATTAATTATAATTAATATAACCTGTTATGTAATAAAAAATACAGAAAGATAATTTTAACTAAAATTGTTTTAATTATAGTAATTTTGTTTAGCTCTTTTAATTTTCTTAACATTTTGTACTTTTAAAAAATAAAGAATTCACATTCAAAATATAATATTGTTAAAAAGGATTTATTTTTGGCCCTATTATTTTAAATAGTGATTATTTTATTCTCTCGTATTATATTTTCTTTTAGAATTTTGCAAAACTAAAAATACAAAGAAAATTTATTATTTTAAAATTAATAACATCGATATATTACAAAATAATATCATATCCATTAATTGATGTAATCGGTAAAAAAGACGATTCGCAGCGCCCCGTCGTATCCATTAATATTTGACAGATATGTTGTTGTTTAAATTAATTAATGGTTTAATTTTTTATTAATCGCAATTAACTATGAAAATTATTATTATTATTTTGGATGAAATTGGCAATTAATTAGACAGATCTGTGACGTCGGCATGACGTAGCGGCGAAAAGTGCAACGGCGGCGAATGCCACGTCAGCGGTTGGACTTCTAGATATTTTTAGGCAAACATAAAGCGGGAGCTTTGGTGGGCCCCACGCACCCATTCCATTCCAAACGTCCCCCATCAAAAAGGACGCCGTGGGACCCTCACCGTTGATTGATGGAGACGGATTCGGATCACGTCGGGTGGAGGAAGATTTGGTGGTCCCCTTTTGAATTCGAATAGGGTAAAAATTAAAAAAAAAAAAAGAAATCCGGCCGAATCGCGATCGGAATCAGGGCGGGAAGGACCGTCAGCGCCGAGCGATCCTTCTCCTGCTGGATTCCGGACGCGATTCGGCCGGAATCCGGTGATTTTACGGTCGACAGTGGCTGCCAAACTGTCGGTTGCAAAATCGTCGGATTTCGATCGGAATTCGGCGTCGCTCGAGCCTCGCCGGACCGTCGACGAGGTACGCGTCGATCGCGCCAGGTCCGGCGGCCGAAGGTGCCCGGACGACGCACTGACGACAGTGACGATGGAGGTGGGTCGCCGCGTCGCGTTCGATCGCGGACGGTTCGGACACGCAACAGAAGAAAATTATATATATATATATATTCTTATGATAATTTTAATTAAACTTGATTCGACTGTTAAAATAAAGGAAAAAAATGTTTGAAAAATTAGAATGAGATACTGTTTCACCGCGAAAAATAAGAAAAAAATTTGATTTGTAATTTTTTTATCTATCAAAATAAGTCCTCAAAAAATAAGAAAAAATTTGATTTGTAAATTTTTTTTAGAAAATAAAAAAATATAGGAAATAACGTTTATTGATATTTTTTTTCTAGAAAATAAAAGAACATTTTTTGAAAAATATAAAAAAAATTATTTTCTATTTTCATATTCGTTTTCTAAAAAATAAAGGAGTATTTTTTTTTTTTTGAAAAATTAAAAAACACACAAAAAATAAATAAAAAAATTTCTAAAAACCAAACACTCTCTAATATTATCATTCCTCGAGACCGATCCATAACTATAAAAAGGAAAGTAAATTATCATCAATCTCATACATTTGATACAGTAGAGATTAGGTATGCTACCTGGATAGAAATTTTTCTATATTCATCCTTTGCATAACTCTCGATATAAGTTATAGCAAAAGATGATTATGTTTGTCTCTGATGCTCTTTATTGTCGGTTCCTAAGTGATAATGAAGAGAAATAAATCACGAAGGACTATATCCCTTAATTCGTTGATAAAAAATAATAGAGGATTTTTAAGTCCGGATATAAATTTTAGATTGTACATTGAAAATCAACTTTTGTCCATTTTAACACTATCTATACCACTGCAGTCAATGAATTTTTCCGATAATATCTTATCTCTCAATATTAGTATAAAAAGTGATTCGTTCATCCTCAATGTCCTCGTCAATCGATTCCACAATTAATATGAATAAGGTAAATCACAGAGAGAATATTGTCCAATCCATAACTAGTATAATAAGTGGACAAACACTCCAAAAATTTACAACATACTACAACCTTACTATTGTGCTAGTCATAAGCTCCTGTATACCATCTTTTAAAGAATAATGAGTTTTATTTCACTGTAAAAAATAAAGGATACAAAAAGGACGAAGAAAAATTAAAAGTTAATTTGACATGGTTCGTGTGCGACGCACATTGTGTGTTTTGTGTGCGAAGATAGAAAATGTACAATAATTTTTATCTCAATTTGTCACTGTCCATTTTTCATGCGGAGCACTTGCCCGAGCACCGCCGCTCGACATCGTCATCGAGCGGTCAAATTCCAATCACGATCCGACTAGAATCGGGGCGCAGGTCGATTGACATAGGAGTCAGATCAAATCTCGACCGAAATCCGGTCGCATTGCAACCGCCAACGCTGCGGCTGTAATAGCGATTGTTTCCAGTCGAAATTCGAACACAATCCGGTTGGGACTAGAGTTCGACCGGATCGCAGTCGGATTCTAGTCGGAAAAGACCGCGATTGCGGTCGCCAACGGTAGCAGTGTTGGCAGCCACAATGTGGCCAGATTTCGATCACAATCCGATAAAAAACGACCACGATTCGAGCATGCTTCAATCCCGATCGGATCGCGATCGGATTCTGGCTGGAAATGATCGCGATTGCAGCCGCTGGCGATCACAATCACGATCTTTTCCGCCCGCGATTGCGACTGTTAGCAACCTCAACACTAGTGGCCGCAATTCGATCAGATTTCGATCGAAATTCGACCATGGTTCGGTTGGTCGATTGGTCGTCGATGATGATGACAATCCGACGGGTTCAAGCGTTCACTATAGTGCACACTCAAGGGAAGAAGAAGATGACGAAATTACTGTGCACCTCCAATCGAATAACAGAGAATGAGTCACACATAGATCGTCGTACTCTCTCTATATATAGAGTATTTTGAGAAGGAAAAAAATAAATATAGATGAAACTGATAAGAAAAATGTAGAAATACATATAAAATTTTGAAATATCTATTTATGCTCGGTACTTCGTCAGAAATGATAAGATGTTTAAAATTAACATTGTATATATATATATATTTATTTAAAGATGAAGGAAACAAATAAATAAAATAAAATTAAACCTAAGTAAAAACAAAAGGAAAGGAGATAAAATAAAACTCAATTTGACTAACCAATTTAAATTGTTTTTTACTTATTATTATTATTATTTAAAAATTATTGAATTGGGACAATAACTTAAATAGCACAAGTCGAGCACTCAATGATTTTAATTCAAAGATATGGACAAATTTGGGCATTTATTAGGGAAAGTGACTCGTTGTTCTTATTAATCCACTTTCCATGAATAAAAAGCAATGATAATGAATCTCATATTTATTTTAATAACATAAAACTATATCCATTTAATATCTAAAAAAATTACAAATAAATGAATTTAAGCAGTAACCAATTAATTAATAAATTTGGGCATTTTTGCGAAGGCTTGAAATTTACGATGCTAGTGTTGTGCCGATGTCAGATGACGAAAGAAATGACAAATTTTATTCGTGTAGTATGAAAATCGAGATTTAAAACTATGATCACAATATATATACAAGTGAGATCTTATTTTACTAAAATCAAAACTAATTAGTAGCTTGTGGATCAATTTCCATGCACTCTTATTGATCAAATAAAAATGAATAATTATCTCAGAACTACAATGCAATGGTCAATGGTAGAATGTTCAACTCGACTCTCATATATATCTACTTTGTAAAATTTTCCTTCAAATGGAATGACAGATCAAGGACGCTACAACTGCTGAGACTGTCCACACAAACATTTCCTATTAATAAATGATCGAGCTTGAGCTCTAGATATCTGATATTAGTAAAAACAAGTAAAAAAAAAGAAAAGGATAATTCAAGTGCTCAAAAGCTATGCTAGTGATGAAGAATCATAATACAACAACAACAACAACAACAACAAAGTCTTATCCCATTAGATGGGGTCGGCTATATGAATCTTTCTACGACATTTGACTCTATCCCCTACTATATCATCATCTATATTTAAATAAATTTTATTTTGTTTTATTGTTGTTAACCAAGTCTTTTTTGATCTTCCTCTTCCTCGTTTGATGTGTATATTTGACATCGTTTCACATCGCATAACTGGAGCATTTATTGGGCGTCTAAGTACATGTCCGTACCATCTTAAATGTGTCTCTCGGACCTTTCCTTCAATAGATGCAACACCAACTTTTTATCTAATGCTCTCATTTCTTATTCTGTCTATCCTCGTATGTCCGCACATCCACCTTAATATCCTCATCTCTGCAACTCTCATCTTTTGTTCATATGCTCGAGTCGTAGCTCAACATTCAACTCCATATAACATAGCAGGTCTAATCGCCGTTTTGTAGAACTTCCCTTTAAGTTTTAGAGGCACTTTACGATCACATAAAATACCCGATGCTTTTCTCCATTTCAACCATTCTGCTTGTATTCTATGTAAGACATCTCTCTCAATCCCTCAATCATCTTGCAAAAATGATCCTAAATATTTAAAACTCTCAATTCCAGACAACTCATCATCTCCTATCTTAACACTTGTTTCATTACGTCTAATATTGCTAAATTTAAATTCCATATATTCTGTCTTTACTCTACTAAGTTTAAAACCTTTCACTTCTAGTGTTTCCCACCAAGATTCTAGTTTAACATTTACTCTTATACGTGTCTCATCTACTAAAACAATATAATCTGCAAACAACATGCACCACGGTAATGTGTCTTGAATGTATCCAGTGAATTCGTACATGATTAGTGTAAAAAGATAGGGACTTAAGGATCATAAAGCTGATCCTTGATGTAACCCTATTTTTATTGGAAATGCTTTAGTTAATCCACCCGAAGTCTTCACTCTGGTCGTTACTTCCTTATACATATCCTTAATTAGTTCAATATATGTTACACTAACACCTCTTTTTTCTAAAATTCTCCATATTATTTCTCTTGGAACTCTATCATACGTTTTTTCTAAATCAATGAATACCATGTGTAGATACTGCTTTTGCTCTCTATACTTTTCAATTAGTTGTCCGAGAAGATGTATAACTTCTATTGTCGACCTTCCTGACATGAATCCAAATTGATTTTCGAGAACCATAGTCTCCTTCCTTAATCTTTTTTCTATTACTCTTTCTCAAAGTTTCATGGTATGACTCATTAATTTAATACCCCTATAGTTTTCACAAGTTTGTATGTCTCCCTTATTCTTATATAAAAGAATTAGGATACTTACCCTCCATTGATCATACATCCTTTTTATTTTGAATATCATGTTAAATAATTTTGTAAGTCATTCAATACCTTATTTCCCTAGACACTTCCATACCTCTATCGGAATATCATTTGGTCCAACGACTTTTCCATTTTGCATTCCATTTAAAGCTTGTTCTACTTCTGAAATTTGAATCCTACGATAAAAATTTAAATTTCTATACTCATTTGACCTACTTAAATTACCTAAATTAAGTTGGTCTCCTAAACCTTCATTAAAAAGTTGATGAAAATATCTCTTCCATCGCTCTTTTATTTCTTCATCATTTACTAGTACCCCTATTGCATTCATCTTTAATACATCTTATTTGATTAAAATCTTTTGTCTTCGTCTCTCTCACTTTAGCTATTTTATAAATGTATCTTTCCCCTTCTTTTGTATCTAATTTTCGATATAACTGTTCAAAAGTTTTAGTCTTAGCTTCATTCACTGCTTTCTTAGCTTCTTTCTTGGCTATTGTATACTTTTTCAAATTTTTCTCATTTTTATAAATATTTAATTTCTTATATGCTATTCGTTTTTCCTTGACTTTCTCTTGCACTTTTTCATTCCACCACTAAGATTCTTTACCTGGTGGTGCATGTCCCTTTGACTCGCCGAGTACACTCTTGGTTACTATTTTTAATTTTGATACCATCATAATAGAAAAAAATAATAACAAATATTGTTTGCTCATTTGTTTTTTGAGATTAAAAAATAAAATATAATGTATTTTACAAGTAAAAAAAAAAAGGTCATCTTTTTCACAGCCTCATATCTCACTCATTCAATATCTCACTCATTCAGTTGCCGGTTCATTTGACATCAAATTTTCCTTCAAATAGAATGACAAATCAAGAATGTTGTAACTACTGAGACTGTCCACATAAACATTTCCTATCAATTATATCCTGATGATCGATGGAAAACTTCCGTCAAAGAAAGTCGATCATCTCCAAAATTAATGGAGCTTGAGGTCTAGATATCTGATGTTAGTAAAAACAAGAAAAAAAAGAAGAAGGGATAATTCAAGTGCTCAAAAGCTACAAGAGTGATGAAGAATCAAAATAGAAAAAATTAATAACAAATATTCTTTGCTCATTTGTTTTTTGGGGTTAAAAAATAAAATATTATGTATTTTACAAGTAAACAAAAAAAAAGGTCATCTTTTTTCACAGCCTCATATCTCACTCATTCAGTTGCCGGTTCATTTGGCAACATAGAAGAGAAAAGTCTCTCTAGGAGGGAAGAAAAAACACATGAATATCCATTAAGAACATCAATAATCTTCAGCTGGTGATGGGTTGTAGGATGTAGGACCAGGCCCTGTGGTAAGGAAGCTCAGTGTCATCACTACATCGGTCATTAACGGTCGAACAGTCGATTCTTCTTGAAGGCACATTGCAGCAACCGCAACGAGTTGATTCAGTTCCTTCAGATTGAAATCTCCGTCGAGAAGCGGATCGATCAGCTCGGGGTATCGTTTTTGGTCCCGGAACATCGGCATAGCCTGCAACAACAAGTGAAATCTTAGCATTCATAGGCCCCGACCGACCGACCGACGGACGGACGACATAAGCTCAATAGATACATACCCAAGAGACTAGATTTTGTTCTTGTGTTGGCTTAGTGGTGTCCATCACTCTTCTCCCTGTGATTAGTTCCAGAATAAGTACTCCGAAACTGTACACATCCGACTTGACGGTTAGTTGACCTGAACTCGAATATTCGGGTGCACTGTAACCGTACGAACCCATCAGCTCGCCCATTTGGCCTAATCTTGCAAGCCCGAAATCAGAAAGTCTCGGGGTGAAATCCTCATCGAGCAGAATGTTGGACGACTTGAGATCTCGATAGATAACCGGAGGTTTCGCTTTTTCGTGCAAGTATTCCAGACCCTGTGCAGTGCCATAAGCTATTTGTATCCTAGCGTGCCAGCTGAGTGGTTTTCGATCAGATGGAAGATCTGCTCGACGAAGAAACAACACAATCACTGATCGTTGAGGGTATCGTATGTTAAAAGAACAAACATATATAAGAAGTTTCTATGTTTACCTAGCAAATGGTTTTCTAGCGAGCCCAAGGGGACAAACTCGTAGACTAAAAGACGTTGATCGCCGTCGGCACAATATCCAATCAAGTTGGTGAGATTCTGATGATGAAGAAGACACAACTTTTGGACTTCAACCAGGAAGTCTTTGTTTAAAGCATTCCTGTCCAGTTGCTTAATAGCCACAGTCTGATGAAAATGTACAAGTTAGAAATCAATATCGACAATTCTAATGATTTAAACATTTTACCTGCCCGGAGCTCTCTAGGGAACCTTTGTAGACTCGACCAAACCCTCCTTCGCCCAAGAGACAATCAGGACGGAAATTCTTCGTAGCTGTGGCTAGCTCGCGAAACGTGAATGTCTTCGCAGCATTACTGCCATTGCCAGCATCATTTGCTTCATTTGAGTTAGTGGGATTTTCTGCAGTGTCAAATGTTAGTTAAGTTGGTTGTCGGATGATAAGATAAGCCATCGGTGTAAACCCTATTCACATGATATTGTAAGCGACTAGAGAATTATTATCCTCTCGAGTTAGCTATACTAGACTTATGCTGCATAAGTAATAGGTATCGCAATTGAATCTCTAAGCGCCAAGTCTAAAATAGCATTCGTAAAATCTAACATAGAAACAAGAAGGTTGAAATAGCTAAGAGAGGGTTTGTAGGAGAAACAAAGTGAAAGTTTTACAACTCGCAAACAATACGTTTGAATGATTGAATCCAAGCAAACGATAAAAATAAGGAAAAACACATTGAGATGATCGAAGTGTATTTAAACAAGACTAACAATCCTAATTCAATCAAATGCAATGAAGCTGATAAAAAAAGGCATGGATACTACATAGAATTCAATCATGCGATCCGAGGCGGACCCAAACATGATTTGTTATAGAATTCAAAGTCGCAATGAGATTGAGGACGAAGCAATAGTAAGTACACGTGTTCATCTTGGAGTCTTCAACTATAACACTGTGAATAGAAGCACATAGCAAAGCAAAGCCTAATGCTCCTACAATCCCCATCATATGAAATGGGTTGAGCTACTAATTATGAAGCCTTCGGAAAAAAGAGGATGAATGAAAACTCAATTGCTATTCAAGAACTTAGGAAAAGGAATCCAACCAAATCGACCAGTGAATACATCAAAAGTATGGGAATAAAAATGTGATTGCATCATAAGATAGCAAAAGAAGAGATCGATCAATTTTTCATGCGCATAAATCAAAACAGTGCCCTGATTATCGTTTTTATCGAATGGGCACCTCTTGCCTGTAAAATGCCAAAACAACACTCAATTTCTCATCTTGAAAATATCTTATTCCGACACTATTGTAGCAACTACTTTGTAGCTGCTACAACATGTTCAGATAAACCAGTTAAAGTTGATCAAAAATACTATACACAATGCAGTTTTATATAAAAAGGAAATTCTTTATAAACTTGTTCAAAGTTGCTTAGAATTGATCGAAATTGTTTAAACTTAATCAAAGTCGCTTCAACATAGCCAAAATCACTTTAAAATTGTCGTAGATCAAGGGAACCTTTTTGTTTTTTTGCCCATTTTTCATCTAAATTACGTGCATAAAAGAAATGCTAATGCCAGATACTAAACAGGAAAAAAAAAAAAAACTCACCAGGTGCACCATCCCCAGCCGCTGCTTCAGCTGGGTCGTTGTTGGAGTCAGATTGGAAACAAGGTAAGCAACTCATGATTCAGAAAACCGCTCGGATTTCTCTTCGATCGCACCACAAATCACATAGGAAACAGCCACACCGGCATTCCGTCAAACAGGTGGCATGCCCCAGGCGAGCATCCAGATTCGCATCCAAAGCTCCAAACTTTCCGACCACCAGAGCAAATCGCAGGCTCGAAGAGGATTGAAAGAGGAGAATAAAAACAAAAATTAGATTTTATTGGAAGGAACGAGGAGGAGGTGGTGGAGGAGGAACCGTGGCGGAGAAGGGAGCAGCGGCGATCTTAAACAAACTCTCCGATCAACCCCAAAGGCTTCCAAGTTTCAATCTTTCCGACCGAGGAATCGAAACAAGATCTGGGCGAAGAGATTGCAGCCCTCGTTTTGCGTAGGATGATTGAAAATTATAAATTTCGATGGAAGCGCCGAGGAGGGGGAGGAACCGGCGGAGGGGCCAGGATCCCTGGTTTGGGGAGGGAGCGGCGGTTCCGTCCGGAGCCTCAAAGGAAGAGCGGACGTGGGCGGAGGAGAGGGACATATTTGAAGGGCCTCGCGAGAGCCAGACGCGGGTGCGAACTCGCGGAGAAGAAGGAGAGCTGGCGACCCCCGGTAGATGCGGTTTTGGGTCGCCGTTGAAAGACAATAAGCATAAAACCCCCCGGACTCTCCAATTATTCAAAAAGATTCTCTTTCAATTCATTATTCCAAAATACACCCCTCTTCGATCCTCTACCACTAACTAATGTACTCAAAATAGCCTCACTGTTTTTGTAATTAGATCTAAATTTGCGTTGGATTTGTTAAAGTTCATCATTCCTAATAATCGAATGATCCACATCTTTGTATGATCGTTTTAGTAATTCTATTTTTCTTTGGATTGTTTTTAGCTGTTATTTTATTTATTTATTTATACTACTTTTTCTTTGCCATTAAAAAAAGAAAAAGAGAGAGTCTTGAGCATTTGTAACTTTCTTTTAATATTTAGTGTTTGTTTTTCTTAATATTAACATATTCTTTAATTTTTGTTTTATCTAAATGATTACAAGGGAATTTGTTAAAAGAAATAGAAAACTTGTGAGTATTTTAGGATTAATGAAACATTGAGGGTATTTTAAGAAAATATAATAAATATTAGGAAAAATCTTCGGGGGTGTTTGGTTAGTAGAATTTTTTTTATTTTTAGTTTTTAACTTTTGAAAAAATAAAAAAAGAAAGAAGCGTTTTATGAAAAATTAGAAAATAAAAAAATTATTTTCTGTTTTCATTTTTATTTTCTAAAAAATAAAAAAATATTTTTTATAAAATTTAAAAATATTTTTTATTCTCTAAAATTTTTTTTTTCTAAAAAATAAAAAAGTATTTTTTAAAAAATTTAAAAATATTTTTTATTCTCTAAAAAAATTAAAAATGAAAAATGAAAAATTTTCTACGGCGAGAGTGCACTTTTTTTAATAAAAAAAATTAAATAACGTACTATTATGGTTTTTTAAATAAAAATTTATTTATAACTACTATAACATTATAATAATTATGATTTAGCTACTAATATTTTAATAATTATTTGTTACTTTTAACTTATATTGATTAAAATAATTTTAATTAAATTTAAGCAATTTTAATAAAATTTATATAAAAATATTTTTAATATAATAATACGTTATATTTTTAATCTGCTATTTTGATGTTTTGTTAAAAAAAAAAATCCTAAAATAATAATAATGAATTTTCCTTTGGTAGGAAAATGAAAAGGCACTCTTCATTATTTATATCTAAAATTATTAAAATAGTAAATTTAATTAAAATATCTAAAATAACACTTTACCCATAATTTAATATTTAATATTTTCTTTTGTGCTTCAATTTGACTTGAGAAGTAGGTTTTATCCCTTTGTTTAAATTTAATATGAAATGCATGGTAAACAAGAAATCTATAAGAGCTAAATTGTGTGATTGAATTTTGATCATAATCCAGTTGAAATTTGATCGTGATTTAATTGAACTTCGACTCTTATTGAATTGTGATTGAATTGCAGTCGAAAACTGATCCAATTGCAGTCGTGATGCATCGTAGCCACAATTAAATTGGATTTCAACCGTAATTTAGTCAGAATTTAATCAGGATCTAGTTGTATTCCAACTTCTGATCGGATCACAATTGGATTCCAGTCAGATCATGGTCGGAATCTCGATCCAATCACGATCACAAAGTCGAGATGTATCATGGTTATGATTCGATCGGATTCCAATTACAATCTGATCAGAATTTGATCGCAATCCAACGATGCCAACGTCCATCGTGGATCACGCGATGACTATATTGCTCATGGTGAAAGAAGCGTCGAAGAATTGACAAGGAACAATACTATACATTCCCTATCGTGCACCTCGACACATGGAAATAATCGCACAACGTATCAAAATACTATTTAAACTTATTATATAGATATCATAGATATTAAATTAACCCTGTGGGAAGGATTTAGTAGCTAGTACATGCTGACGTTGTACAATGGGATGGGTAAATCCCTCGCAAATATAAGAATATTATTTTTCCATGCGTTGATTATTAGTTTCAATTACCACCTTTATGATGGTCTGAAGACGGACAATTAGATCGACAGATTTCGATCTTTTGCACCGTTATAGATGTTAAACTATAGATAAGATGTTGTTTTAATAAATTTTAATAAAAGGGGTTATTTAGAAAAAAAAAAGGGCCTCTTCCTGATTTTCTGCTAAATAATTACCCGCCATCGAAAGTCCAGTTTACGTTCTTCAGGTATTCATTTTAAAATGGGGATCTGATTTCAGTCACATGTGACGCACATGCTTGGGAAGGTCGGTCGCCGGAGTACGATCCATCGGCCGCGTTTTCGCCGTTTGTTGTAGCCGCCGGTCCACCGTCGCCGGCGAGTAACAGATGGCCCTTGTGCTATTCTTCTACCGCCGGCAAGTAACAGGGACTCCCATAGGCGCCTCCGTTCCCCTCCTTTCCAAAGAGCTGCAGCCTGCAGCCGCAACGCCAGGTTATTCCGGTTAGGATCCTGGATCTCTAAGTCCCTTTATCTTGGATTCGATCTGTGGATTTAGCTCCTTGATTTTGTTTCGATGTTCCCTTTTTCACGTTCTCAGCAGATCGATGAAATCACCACCGTTTTCGAGAGGAATGAGGCCGTATATCCCCTGCTGGAGCGCGTTGGGGCCCTCGAGATCGTAGGACTGCTCCTCCATCCCGTTTTATTGTTCTTATTTATTTGGAATATTCAATCTGATTCATATTCTTTCTATGTCGATTGTTGCAGGCGCGACCGCTTCTGAACTCGCCGCCTCCAACGGAACCCGGCTTATCAGATATTCTTGTTAGGAAACCTTCCTCATCGTCCTCGGTATACGGTGACCTTGCTTCTTTCCTCCATTAAGAGTGGATATAGTTTTCCATCACAATAGTTGATTTGTTTCACTGTCGGAGAAAGATTACTGCTTTGATTACATTGTGTCGTTGCACTTCGAGGATTGCCGAACGCCCCCCCAACAAGTTTTTGAACAAGAGATATTGTTTATCATTTAATTTACATTTTCTAAAATTGTTGAGACATTGTAAATTGTGTAGCTGTATTGTATTTAGATATGAGTAATTTTAATCTCTCTCAGTCAATTTTCTCCATTGTTATTGCTGGATGCTTAGCTGATCTCTTCATATCACGTACTTGAATCCGATGGTTCTGTCAGAGATTTTTTCTATGTTCCACGAGTGGCAGGAAGAAAAAGCTAGTAAAATCAGTAAGAAGCAGGTATTATTCTGTTTATTCTAACTTCTTTAATTATTAAATTGTGTTCGTGCTACTTATTCGATAATTTATCTAGTCCTTCATCGTACTATACTACCATTTCATCCAGACTCATGGAAACTACTATTGATTCAATCTGATAAATGGATAGTAAATGCATTGTTGAGCTAATATAACTTTCTATATGAACAAGATATTACTTTTTTTTTTTTCAATCAACTTCAATGGATTATGGAGAAGTACTGAAGTATAGAGGTTGCTTCATCTGTAAATTGTGATAGACCAATTTGTTGTGTGAGAAAACAAAGTATGGTAGTTGATATGAGGTCTGTGGATCTCAATACCAGATGTTTCTGAAGGGCATTCACTCGCGGTGGTTGTCATTGTCTCTTATGATAGAGAAGTCTAGCATTTGAAAATATTTCCCCTTTCTAATTGTTAATATCCCCTTCTCATATAAGTTACAAATATATAGCAATTTGTTGATTTTGTTTTAGTGTGATACTTATACTTTTACTATGATTGATAGATTATATCGGAGGTTGCAGCAACTAGAGCAAGTTGCAATGTATTAATGTAGCAATTTGTTGAAATTTTTTTTTAGTTGGATACTAATATCTCCTTGTCATATACATCACAGTTATGTTTCTATATTAGATATAGATAATTGTAGCTAGAGCATGTAGTGCTATTGCAATATACTAACATAGCAATTTTGTCTAAAAATATTTTTTAATGTGATACTTATACTTTTACTATGACAAATAGACATCACTCTGTAGTATATATCTCAGAAGAATTATTATGTTTCAGGTGTAAAAAAGGCAACAAGAAAATGGAAGCACATTTGATCATGCAAGTGAATACCTGACCTGTACAAAATTCTGTAATAGTGCAGCCATATAGTTGAACATTAATTTGGTTATTGGGAATTCTAAATAGAATATGTTGAATGGAAGCATATTTAAGGAAATTTTTGTTTTTTCAGATGCATTGTTAGTATGACCCGGGCTGTGGCTTACCTTTGGCAGAGTGAACAAGAAGTTCCAGGATAGACATCCTTATATACAGATCCAATAACATCAGATTGCTATTTTGAGGTATTGCTCATCTGAGACAAATTTGCCCTGGCTCACAGTGCCAACTATCTTATTGGACTGATTCAAATGAAATTTCAGTTATTATTCACACGGGAGTATTCTTGGTTTAGTTTGTTGTCCTTCATTATTGGTAAAATGTATTTTGTTCCATGTTCTTTTACCAAATTTAATGTGTTACCAACAGCCAGTTTTGTTCCTCTTGGATGAGTTGTACTTTTTGTGAGCATATTAGATTCATAAAGTATAAGTTTTTCTTCTAAGTCACAACCCGTCGTTTCAAGAAGATATATGTTTGGAGAGAATGGCTTCTTCCAGTGAACTGACCCATATTCATTCCATTTTCAACTACTAACTTCGTCTAGTAGCTATAAAGCTGGAGGATAAACTGATCCATATTCATTCCAATGAAGATCTTGCCAAATTTTGCTTTGTATAGCTGATTACTTTTAAACATTGAATTTGTTGTGGGTAAAATTACCATGATCTTAGTGAACTCTTGGAATGTGAAATGTGTTAACCATGAGTAACTGCCTGTGTAAATAGGGTTGTGTCCTGTGTGTTTAATATGTGGTGAATCGGAAAATGACCCATGTCTGATTGAGCTATGTAGGAGATCGTTGGAATGCTAGAGGGGGGGGGGGGGGTGAATAGCGTCGTGCTATACGTCGATGGAAATCGTTCGCGTTCGCTTGCCTATGATTGTTAGTATGCAGCGGAATATAGAAATGATACAACAATCACAATAAACAAACACGAACACAAGAATATAACGTGGTTCGGAACCGAACGGTTCCTACTCCACGGATCGAGCTCTAAAGAGCTCTAGTGATGCACACGCAACCACTAATCATAAATAACTCATTCTCGGAACAATCCGGAGGTGGAGAAACCTCGTACAATGATTACAAAAGCAATACACGAAAATACAAGCAAAATACAAAGAAATGTAAAGAACACTTTATAAAATTAGGGTTTGAGCGCTTTGCTTGTTGGTTGCTTGGATGAGGTTGAAGGGCCCTGAAATGCACCTGCAAATCGCCCCAAGAAAGCTCCCAAATAACCAATGTCGGAATCTCCATGAACAGCTCCCTTTTAACTGATCGGTGGATTTTCGCTTCGATCATTGCCATAAGTCACGATCGGTGATGTCGCACTGTGAGACAACGACTAATCCACTGAAAAGTTTCAACGAACTCTCACGGTCATTGTACATTAGCGATCATTGCGGTACGTCCGTAGTCAGCCCGGTCGACTACGGGCATTCTGCTCGTGACTAAATGATCGCCACATGGCGGTCATCATCGGTGTCGGCTAGAGCCTTTTCAACCCCTAACGGGAGAACTCTAGTCGGCTCGGGCGATCAGCCCGATGGAACCGATCGGTCACACTTCAAACGAGATTTTAGCCTAAGTATGGTTCCTTGCTAGACCACCCTTAGCCTGAACTCAAGCCTTAGCCACCTTCATCCACGCCTCCGGATCCCCAAGTCATCCGTGGCTGTTCATTCATTGCTAGCCTCCGGTGCTTAATTGGCTATATGCTACTAACGGTGTCTACACCTGGCCACTGGACTTAGCCAAGACTCGCAACTTTACGCCGCCATTAGACTTATCTCGCCAAGACTCGCTTGGACTTTCTGGCCGCTCAATCCCTTGGACTTCTCAAATGCGAGACTGGACTTCGCCAACACCCATGCTGGACTTTCCTTGCCAACCCGTATTGGACTTTCCATGCAAGACCACGCTGTCTTTTCCAACCCGTGTTGGACTTTCCATCGCAGACCCTACGCGATTTTTCCAAATGCAGTGTCCCGACTTTCCGGACGTACCAGAGACTTGGACTTTCCCGATAACCACGTGGTCAACCCTAGTCGACCGTGAAGTCTCCCTCGAGTCAAACTCGAGTCCGGTCAATCGTGACCGGCGATTCTCCAATCTCCCGTATTAAGCATTAATGTACATCGATGTCGACTCACTCACGAACATACTACAAACATGAAACATCACTCGAGTCAAACTCAGTGCGGTGTCGTGACTGGCGATTGCACCAATCTCCCCTTTGATGTTTGTAACAAGGTTAGGCCCTAACTCAAATTCCCTTACCAATTTCCCAAATTGATAATTTTACCTTCTCCCCCTTTTTGAAATACATCAAAAAGGTTATCTCTCCAAGGAGGTCAATGTCTCATGTCCCAATGAGATCTTACAATCTCCCCCTTGGTCCAAAAATACCTAGGATGCCTACCATCTTCCTAGTGATAAGTCCCATATCACTCAAGATAGACAATCCTATTCACTCTCAATTTCCAAATTTGATATCAAAAACCCATCAATTTTTCCAATTGATGACATTCTCCCCATAACTTCTCCCCTTCAAGAAGAGAAAAACACATCCATCATCCCATGATGGATACCTCCCCCTAAAGGCTTGCTCCCCCTTGACATTGCACCAACAATGTCCTTGGGAAGTCCCTAAGCCAATAGGAACTCTAAACCATAAAAAATAAGGTTCAAAATTCAAACTTGAACATTCCACACCTTAAATTTGATACATCGACCTAACACCTCTCCTAATCCAAATCCAATGGATTTTCCCCCTTTATAATGCTTCCCAAAGCATATCCTAGGGTTAGAAGTGATTAGGGACCTTAACCACAGCTGAACACGGGCTAAACAAACTTGTTTTTCCCGAAATCAGCCTGGCAGTCGATTACTTACAGTTATTAGTTCGCCCATCATTGATCATCGTAGTGGCGGTCGATAAATCTCGAATTTATTTCTCGAATCGAGTTTTGAAAAATCATAAGTAATTCTACGTATATCGAAAAATCGTGAAAATTCATACGTATATTACTTACGACTAATACAATTGGTGAAAAATATTTTACCCATAAAATATCGAAATTGATACAAAGTTCAAAAATGAAGAAAAACTTCAAAGTTTTAGCTTACTTTGTATCAACTTCATCAATGGTGATTGCTATCAAAAGATAGACTTCACCAAGATTTTTCAAAATGATTTTAAAACATTTTCAAAACCTTATCTTGGATCATATTCCTTGGGCTCAATGTACATGACTTGTACACAAGCTTTCCCAATGATCCACCTTTAAATCAAGATGAGTTTTAGTTCATCTAGATGCAAAAACTATGCACCTTGAACTCAACTCATATCCTAACACCTCACATGTATCTAGGGTGTATAAATACACATACATGTCAATGTGATGTGAGATGTGAGTTTTGTTCTCCCTATTCTAGGGTTTCATGCATTTTCTAAGGCAACTCTACTTGATTCCCTTATAAATAGGTATAAATGAGACTCCAAGTCATGCCAAAATCCTTAACTCAATTTTAATCAATTTAGATGCATGAATGATTATTACATTAAAGATGGTATAAATAAACACATGCTCATAATCATGATGTCATGACATAAGATATAAATCTAAGCATACATGACATTAACCTTAAACCTAAGCATAATCATGTCATATAAATGATAGAAATAAGCATGATGTCATGACATGACAAATAAGATATAAAGGTATATAATACCTAAATTTCAATATTAGTTGCTATTTGATGTAATTAGGTTTATTTTGCCATATTACTATTAATCTCTCATGTGTGCCAAAAACCCAAAATGACACACAAACCTCTAAACCTAAATTGTGTCAATTTAATTGATTTTTTAATCTTCTTAAATGATATTGGCACATCCTAAAATCTTTTAGGATTTAACATCAAATATATTTCCAAGGTATCCATAATCTTGAAAATAACCTAGAATGCCACCTTTACCATGGTTGAGTTAACTATCCATCCAATCAAGGTTGACACATCCTAAGCCCATCTAGCGTGAATCAATCACGCTCTTAGGAACCCAAAACTTATTTGAGCTCCTAGGGTTAATTAGGTATTCCTTAGGGATAACCTCTCTAGATACCTTCCTAATGACCATACATTGGGTTTCCGATCATGGCGTGTGTGTTCGATCGTGTTTAAATACATGGTGAAATAAAATAATAAATACTCCTATTTATTACAACACACACAACACACGCATGCATATTACAACAAGTGTAGACATAACCGTAAATTTAAATTTGCAATAAAAGGAAATTTATCTACGTTATACCTTTCGTATGACGTGTAGCGGGAACGACATCAACCGGAACGATTCTCGCTAGAATCGTCTCTATCCGTATCCACGCCGAGTTCCTCGGGATGACTTCGCTAAGCCACGAGCTTCGTCTTCGTACGGGTTACTAGCCTCGTGTTGAAGACGACGTGATCGAGAGATGATCACGATTCGAATCCAAATTCGGATCCAAAACGAGTCCTCAAAACTCGCTTCTCCGGAGAGGTATTCGTCAACCGATTGACGAATCTTTCGTCCTCCACCTCAGAGGATTACCGGAGATCGAATCCCCGGTAAGTTATCCGCTGTCGGAGCTCTAACCGTCGTCCAAACGACGCTCCGACGAGAGGAGAAGAAGCTGTCCAGAAAACTGGACAGCTTGGTGGAGGAGTAGGCGCCGGCCAAAACAAGGAAGCCAAGTGCTCACCTTTTCACCGAGGCTTAGGAAGATCACCGGAGGGTCGCCGGAGGGTTCACCAGCTGAAGCTTGGGCGACGACGGTTGCAGACAAGTGGCGGCAACCTAGGGTTGGCGAGCAACTCAATGGGCGTGACTCAAAGGCTAGGGGTTTTGGATTAGGGCTTAATTATCCATTAAACCCTCTTTTATAGAGAACTAATTCTCTTAATGGTTATTGGATCATAACCATTAGGCCCGTTAACCCGCTCCATTAAGATAAGTTAAAATAAACCAAACCATGATGGTTTATGTTAAGTTAAAACGAACCGAACCAACTTTTGGTTCATTCGTTTAAAATAAACCAAACCCTTTGGTTTATTCTCATCCATTGGATTAGAACCAAACCATTTTGGTTCATCCATTACGTCTTCATAAGACGCGGCCCATCCAGCGTTTCCATTCACGATTAAGCATTTCATACTTTATATTTGGTCCAACCAAATCTAGTTTCTCTTTGCGAGAATCCCACTCTCGGCTCGTTTAAATCCTTTGGATTACGCTCGTTGTGCGTGTGACCAAATAGGTTCTCGGTTTATGTTGGCCGTCTATAATTAACCATTAATTATAGAACGATCATGAGTGGCACCTAGTAGTACATCATGATCCCCAATTAACCGAAAAGATCAACGGTTGATCTAGAACTATTTCTGAAACCCTTCAGTAGCTCGAATGATTCGTGCCCCATTCCCTTCACTCATCTTATACCCACCCATTGGGCCTATAGTGTCGATCCCACTAAGTGACTCGCTTTCAGTATCATTTCCTCGTCTACGGATTCTAGTTACTGCACATGTATCGAAGAGTACCTTACTCTAAACATGTAATGCTTTGGCCAAAGACTTTAGTAACAATCCGACGAGAGGCCATGGGTATACATCTCCTCGCAAGGAGTGGTGAATCCTTTATAGGCTATTCTAACACCGATCACTCGACTTATACGTCATCGGGTCCGTCTCAGATGTTTCTTAGATGTCAGCATAAGTCTCCGTGATCAGATGACTTGAATACCCAGTCGAACCTCGCGAAGCCCGCGTAGAACCGTTCGTATCTATATGCAGAACCTAAGTCTTACTGGTCGCTCGATGAACTAGTTACGTAACTGGCGTCCACGATTAACTCCGACATCACTATGTCTCACGGTGAGAATCGCTTGGATACACCGAGTATACCTAATTGCGGTCGGCGAATTGATGGTGTCCAAATCCATCAATTCATCGACTATAATTCCGTACATCGCAATTACACGTGTAGAGATACTCACTAGTTGTGATCCAATCACAAATTCTCTCGCGTGAATCGTATCGTACATTCGATAAATGAGTTTAAGATCCAATCAAATACATAAAACGATACTCGAATAGTGAATCTTCATTTATCGTATAAATGGTTCATACATAAGCGATTGCCTTAGGGCATCTCTCGTATATTACTAACGGACTCCCTTGCCAATCGCTACGGTATCAATACCGTAAGCTCGACATGACCCTCAAACTTATTTTGAGGTAATGCCTTAGTCGAGGATCATTAAGTTCCTTTCGATTGAATTTTCTCGATTGTATTTCGTTCCCTCATGATCTCTCGATAAGATGATAAGCGAACACGTGTTTGGATCGGCATGAGATATGGCTCTTTCGCTGTCACGGTGCTCCGTTGTTATCAGAGAACCGGTATTGCTTCAATGATGGTAGGAATCACAAAGTTGAGCGAACTTTTGATCGACCGCTTCCTTTGCGCCAAGCGATGTATTCTGCCTCTGGTAGAATCGCTCGATCTCTTGTTTGGAACTTTTCCGATCTTTGCGCCCATTCAGGTGACGTATCGGTGAGACTGAATCATCCTGCATCGGAACATCCGTATACCGCGTATCGCATGTCCCTTCTCCCGTATATTAGACACATCCTTGGTTCTTCACTTAAGGATCGTGTCGCCTGATGATCCATTCTGATCGGATGGTATCGCTCGTGACACTCGAGCGTCGATACATCGGGCCTCGTCGTAACATGCATACGTGATAGATCCCTTGCGGATCATAATCTTACTTCAAATCCTCTCGTCTTTGCGCGGACACATAGACTTGAAGGTGTACCATTACTGGGTAGAAACCTTTCTTGGATTCCGCTAAACCTCTTTGCTCGATACCGTATCGAAGACAAGCCGTTTGATCTATCTCTATGATCTTAATCCAGGATGTAGGTTGCTTCTCCCGTCTTCATGGAAATGTCTTGGATAACCAAACCCTTCAGTAAGATTGAACATCGTTTCCTATAAGTAGTATGTCATCGACGCATACAATCTGTTGCCTCCTAACCTTAGCACAAGGTTCGTCGGATTTTGTGACTTTTTGGTGTCTCGTGCGGATATTCCGACTCTGATGCTGATCCGTAAATGGACCGCCGATTCGTACCTTGGTTTTATCGGCAATGTGAAACCTCGGTGTATCGTATACACGTCCTCGGCGAGTTTCCATTAAGGAAAGTGTTTTCGTCATTTGCTATCTCATGTCATAATGGTATGGCTGGAGCGTCGAATGGATTTAAGCGTATCTGAATAGGTTCGTCATAATCAACACCTTGTTTTTGGATATCCTTCGCCAATCTAGCCTTATAGGTAATCACATTACCATCCGTATCGATTTTCTTCTTGAAAACCACTTGCACATGGCTTTATCCGCGGTGGGTTGACGAGTTTCAAACTTGGTTTTCACGAATCCATTTCGACTTCGTGGCACAAGCCACTTATCCCTTACGAACTGTACTTCATGCGGCTCCTGTCGTGATGTAACACATCGTTCGATTAACTTATCCTCTCAGAATATTGTGTTCTACCATATCTGAAGATGTGTGGTGTTCTGATAGTCACATTGCTCGTCACTATGAGTTGTCATTTGTGCTTCACGGTATCTCGTTAATGTATTTGAGTCTCGAGCCTCCTCGTTCGACACTCCCATTTTTTTGAGAAACTCTTTCTCTAGAAACAAGTGCCCAAACACTTTTGTTGGATGATAGAATTGGTAACCCCTTGTTTCCTTAGTATCTAACAAATGACATTTATTGACTTAGCATCCAATTTATACGTCGATCCAGCCTAAGCGGAGAATGACCCCATATCTTCAAGTAAGATACGAGGTTTCTTACCATTCCATATCTATGGAGTAGTTGACTACCTTGTAGGCATTCATTTAGTAAGCGTATCAAATCGTAGGAAAGGACTTGGGAAGAGTTCGTGATTAAACATTGACGACCCGTATCAATAGTCGATTCGCCTCTCGGATACACCATTATCTTTGTGGTGTATAGATCTAATATATGCGTTGTCTCTTAGATAATCAAGAAACTCTTGACTTAAGTATTCACCACCTCGATCCTCGAAGTATTTTAATACTCTTGTCATGTTGTTTCTCTTTTTAATTCTTTGAACCTTTGAAGGCTTGGACTTGTGTTTCATCAAGAACATATACCCAAACCGTAGTGATCATTGAAGGTAAAATTTATAGCCTCCAATGCTTGATAGGTCACATGATGTATTGATCTAGTAACTCTCCCACTCGTTCACCCCAAAGAAAGGTAACTTAGTCGTCTTGCCTTTTAAGCGTGATTCGCATGTATCGTATGAATCTAATTCAAGCGATTCAATTCCACATCGGTGTAATTGACATGCGTTTCGCTTATATGGCGAGCAATGCACGTATAGAGTCTATTTGATTATCCTTCGAGCGCGTGTTGCTCGCGATATTGAAAAATCAGGATCGTCAGCGTATAAATGTCATTACTCGAGTTCAGTTCCATAAATCGCCCATTTAAAGTTATATAACAATTGTTACTAAGCGTGAATGAAAACCATTCTATTTAACAGAAATAAACAATGTTCTTTATTGAGAAGGAACATAATAGCAATTGTCGGTTCTAAGACTAGTCCACTAGGAGCTTGTGAATAAGTTCGATGCGTACAATACCTTTACTCCATTCGCTTGAATTTGACTCTCCTCGAGTCTTCTTATTCCTTAGCCCACTGTATGCATTACATATATGTGAGCTACGCGATCCAATACTCAAGTGTCGAAATAGAATGAATCAATAACGAAGATAGAAGATGGGCACGATGCCTTCTTCTTCATGGACTCAAGATAAATCTTGCTTTCTTCGGTGGCCTTCCTTGCCACATGATGCGAGTGCCCTTTTCATTCTTCTTTGCCTTTTTGTTCTTTCCTTTCTTCATTCTTTTGCCTTCCTCTTAGAACCTTTCTTTGAGGAATCAACTATGACCGCCTTCTCCTCATGCTTAAGGCTCGGTCTTCGATATTGAGAGCTCGAATGGTGGATTCAATTTGTTCATCCGATAGTTAAATCATGCGAAACTCTTGGCAAACAATGCAATTAAGTCACTTAACTCATGATCCATCACAAAACCGAGTAGCTAGCCTCGATGTGCGTTCGTCTTTAGCCGCTACGGATGAACCTTCTTGCATCTTCGTGGTGAAGAGGAGCCTGAGACCTCGAACCTTCCGGATCGCTTGCTCATCGAACAACTCGCAAGATGGAAGACCGTATTAGATCCATACGCCGCGCCTCGTACCATCGCCCTGATGATCAACTCGCGAATCGCGCGTAACATAGACTGACATTTGATGCAGTTACTCGTCCTTAGAGCCCAGTCGAAGAGGCTCTTGAGGACATATGCAAGCTTTTCCGCCAGAACAATTCTCGTGTTTTAAGCCATCCGAAGTTAGGCCCGATCGGTTTGTTCGAATCCAAAATAGTGCCTTATTAAAGGCGTGATCAATTTATTGACCTAGAAATACAAGAGCGTATATGAAAGATGATTTTAAAATCAATATACATTTATAAATCCCATTCATTTTTTGAATTTCAAAACCCCAAAATCACTTCGGGAGATCGTAGGTCCATCTCCGAATGGGCTGATATCCATCATAGATATGAACAACCTTGGAGAGAGTCCAACAAGCCATTCATAACTATGACGGTAGGTATCTATATCGCGATTCATACTATCACCTCAATCTAATTGAATGTTCACATACATCGGGTTGTTAACACATTAGTATCGTCGTATCATGCTGACTTCACCTCCCTTTACATCGACCTTGGAGAGAGTCCAACAAGCCGATGCTCCAGGTTAAAGCCAACCCATTAATCGGGAAATAGTTTTAATATGGTTAGAGCGCATTCAACCAATTAGCCCAGCTTGGAGAGAGTCCAACAACCAAAGCTAACGATTGACCTCTGACTCTTACCATATTAGTATTAAACTATTCCATGGTTTGAGCTGTTGAGTTGAGCCGGGCTTGGAGAGAGTCCAACAACCCAAACAAGAAACGGAACTCTGGTTCTAACCATATTAATGGAAGGTGTAGGCTTTAATATTGTTTAAGGGTTTTATGTCTCATCCTCTTTGCATGCAAATAACTATCTACGTACGTACATGCATACATACGTATCACGACGCGCGTACGTAATGTTATCTAATGCTTCATGACGTACAATTATATGTATATAATTTCCTTATATGTCATAACTATTTATGGAAATAAAATATGTTTAAGATTTGATTCTCCAAATCAAATCATAATTAAATTAGGAAACAAATTTCCAAATCTAATCACATATTTTATTCATGGAATTATTTGATTAAGGAAAATCTATTTAGAAAACCAATTTCCTAAATCATTAAAACTACTTATGGAAATAAAATATTTTAAGATTTGATTTCCCAAATCAAATCATGATTAAATTAGGAAACAAATTTCCAAATCTAATCAAATATTTTATTTATGGAAAATATCGATTTCCATAAATACTTCCAACTTTCCAAAAGTGGAAGATTTCCATAAATACTTCTAGACTTTCCAAAATTGAAAAATTTCCATAAATAATTCTAAATTTCCAAAATTAGAAAATTTCCAGAAATACATTATGACTATCGCAAAACCATTTTTACGATTATGTCGAAACACAACACAGGCTCGATACATCTGTTGGGTTTTAGATCATGGCGGCGTGTGTGTGTTCGATCGTGTTTAAATACGTGACACGTGAAGCAATAAAATAATAAATACTCCTATTTATTACAACACACACAACACACGCATGCTATTACAACAAGTGTAGACATAACCGTAAATTAAAATTTGCAATAAAAGGAAATTAAACTACGTTATACCTTCCGTATGACGTGTGCGAACGGCAATCAACCGGAACGATTCGCTCGCTAGAATCGTCTCTATCCGTATCCACGCCGAGTTCCTCGGGATGACTAAGCCACGAGCCTTCGTCTTCGTGCGGGTTACTAGCCTCGTGTTGAAGACGCGGCGTGATCGAGAGATGATCACGATCCGAATCCAAATTCGGATCCAAAACGAGTCCTCAAACTCGCTTCTCGGAGAGGTATTCATCAACGATTGGACGAATCCTTCGTCCTCCACTCAGAGGATTAGGAGATCGAATCGGTAAGTTATCCGCCTGTCGGACTCTAACCGTCCGCCCAAACGACGGCGAGGAGAAGAAGCTGTCCGTAAAAGCTGGACAGCTTGGTGGAGTAGCAGCGCCGGCCAAAACAAGGAAGCCAGTGCTCACCTTTTCACCGAGGCTGGGAAGATCACCGGAGGGTCGCTCGGAGGGTTCATCTGAAGCTTGGGCGCCGACAAGGAGATGGCCAGTGCACAACAAGTGGGCGCTAGGGTTGGCCGCAACTCTTAGGGCTTAATTATCCATTAAGCCCTCTTTTATAGAGAACTAATTCTCTTAATGGTTATTGGATTATAACCATTAGGCCCGTTAACCCGCTCCATTAAGATAAGTTAAAATAAACCAAACCATGATGGTTTATTTTAAGTTAAAACGAACCGAACCAACTTTTGGTTCATTCGTTTAAAATAAACCAAACCCCTTTGGTTTATTCTCATCCATTGGATTAGAACCAAACCATTTTGGTTCATCCATTACGTCTTCATAAGACGCGGCCCATCCACGTTTCCATTGCGATTGAAACGATTTCATGCTCGCTTTATGTTTGGTCCAACCAAATCTAGTTTCTCTCGGTCTGAGAATCCCACTCTCAAGCTCGTTTTAAATCCTTTGGATTACGCTCGTTGTGCGTGTGACCAAATAGGTTCTCGGTTTATGTTGGCCGTCTATAATTAACCATTAATTAAAGAACGATCATGAGTGGCACCTAGTAGTACATTATGATCCCCAATTAACCGAAAAGATCAACGGTTGATCCAGAACTATTTCTGAAACCCTTCAGTAGCTCGAATGATTCGTGCCCCATTCCCTTCACTCATCTTATACCCACTTGGTTCAGGACATGGTCTATAGTGTCGATCCCGTTAGTGACTACGCGCTCAATCTCGTTTCCCGTCTACGGATTCTAGTTACTCGCGTGTATCGAAGAGTACCTTACTCTAAACATGTAATGCTTTGGCCAAAGACTTTAGTAACAATCCGACGAGAGGCCATGGGTATACATCTCCTCGCAAGGAGTGGTGAATCCTTTATAGGCTATTCAAACACCTTCGATCACTTCGACTTATACCCAATCATCCCGTGTCCACATCTCCTTAGAGATGTTTGCTTAAGATGTCAAAGCATAAGTCTCCATGATCAAGATGACTTGAATCTGTAGTCGAAAGGAACCTCGCACTTAAGCGCGTGGAACCGTTTCTTCATCATATATCTATATATGCAGAGAACCATATGAAGTCTTACGGCTGATCACTCCAATGAACTAGTCACCATAACTAGCATCCACGATTAACTCCGGACATCATTATGTCTCCAGCCAGTGAGAATCAGCTGCTTGGATACACCAAGGAGTATACCTCGTGCTAGTCTCGACAGAATTGATGGTGTCCAAATCCATCAATTCATCGACTAGGGATAATTCCGATACATCACAATTACACATGTAGAGATACTCACTGGTTGTGATCCAATCACAAATTCTCTCATGCTGTGAATCGTATCGTGGACATTCAGTAAATGAGTTTAAGATCCAATCAAATACATAAAACATGTATACTCAAATAGTGAATCTTCATTTATCATATAAATGGTTCATACATAAGGCGATTGCCTTAAGACATCTCTCATATATTACTAACACCTTCTAGGCTTGTTAGCCTTGGTCATTGTGGTCTTACCTAGGTTAACCTTAGAGATTTCCTCCCTAATAACCCTCTTAGTGGTCATCCTAGGTTTCCTTGAAACCCTAGCCACTAGACACAAACCTTGGTTACTCTTAGGGATAATTTCCCTAGTAACCTTGGTCTTCCTAGACCTAGTTTGTGTTCCATAATCAAATGAAACACTATGATAAGCCACCTTAGGCTTAAGTTTGTGACGCAAACCTTGCTTGTCATCGGTTGACTTTTGACTCTTAGGTCCTAGGTGTTGACTTTGACTTTTGGACTTAGACTTTTGATCATTTGACCATTTAAATTGATTTTGCATAATTTTAAGGGTCTTCTCAAGTTTTTCAAGCCTTGGTCCTCTAATTCTAATTGTCCAATTTTAGAATTTTGATTTGGTCTTTGGGCATTGTCTTTTCTAGGCATATGCCTAGTCCATTTGGGATTAAGATCTAAATGCTCTTGTACCTTTCTAATGGTCTCCCTAGGTAGAATTTGTCTAGAATTGTTTGACCTAGGGTTGTCCTTAGGTAAAATATTTCTAGGGACATTAGTCCCAAATTTTTTCTTATTTCTAAGGTGGACATTTTTAGCTCCTAAGCAATATTCTCTATTTCTAGCATGCTCTTTTTGATAAATAGCAAGATTGCTAAAATTATTTCTAGCATGCTTTTTACTATAATTTAAGAAACGAGCATTGTTTAAATATACCTTAGGGTTTGTCCTAGAGGCTCTCCCTACTTGTGATGCTCTATCTTGTTCCTTCTTCTTCCCCCTTGGGCATTGACTCCGGTAATGTCCCGGTAACCGACATTTGAAGCAAATCACTTGCTCCTTCCCATTTTGCGTTGAGGGACCGACATCTTTGACTTTTGGTGCCGGTTGAGCTTTTCTTACTCTCTTTGGGCACTTGCTCTTTGGGCACTTTTGGGCCGGAATTGGATTTTGAGCTTCTTCATTTTGACCGGATGTTGAAGCTTCTTCTTGGTGTTGCTCCGGTTCCGGTGTGGATGGTCTCTCCTCCCCCTCAATCTTTGAAATGAAGGCTTCTTCCACCGATTCGGAAATTGATTCCCTATTAACTTCCGAATCCTCAAGCTCTTTAGATGACGATGTAATTGCTTGAGCTTGAGAGGGTGAGCACTCCTCTTCTTCTTGAATTGATGATGGATTTTCATGGAGCTTTGCCACTTGGCCCCACAACTCCTTAGCATCCATATAGTCCCCTACCATACACACAATATCGTTAGGGACCAAATCAAAAATAAATTTTACTACTTTCATGTTTTTCTCGAAGGCTTGAATTTGATCTTCACTCCATCTATTCTTTTTGAGGAATCCACCTTTTGGTCCTCTTGGATACTCAAATCCTTCCATTAATAGGGACTATTCCTCAAGGTCTCTCATCATCAAAAAATCTTCAATTCTTTTCTTCCAAGAATTGAAGTCTTCTCGTCCGTATAGGGTGTAGGGCACCGGTGTGTTGATGTCCCAACCTAATTGTTCTTGGACTTCCATCTTCACCCTCTAGCGTGCTCCTTTAGTTATTAAACTTCAAGAGCGGCCTCGCTCTGATACCACTTGT
The DNA here is from genome assembly GCA_025175895.1 of Wurfbainia villosa. Taxonomy (NCBI): domain Eukaryota; kingdom Viridiplantae; phylum Streptophyta; class Magnoliopsida; order Zingiberales; family Zingiberaceae; genus Wurfbainia; species Wurfbainia villosa. The sequence continues at coordinate 6,762,333 of JAKLTH010000238.1, forward strand.
AGGAGATCGTTGGAACGCTAGAGAGGGGGGGGGGGTGAATAGCGTCGTGCTATATGTCGATGGAAATCGTTCGCGTTCACTTGCCTATGATTGTTAGTACGCAGTGGAATATAGAAATGATACAACAATCACAATAAACAAACACGAACACAAGAATATAACGTGGTTCGGAACCGAACGGTTCCTACTCCACGGATCGAGCTCTAAAGAGCTCTAGTGATGCACACGCAACCACTAATCATAAATAACTCATTCTCGGAACAATCCGGAGGTGGAGAAACCTCGTACAATGATTACAAAAGCAATACACTAAAATACAAGCAAAATACAAAGAAATGTAAAGAACACTTTACAAAATTAGGGTTTGAGCGCTTTGCTTGTTGGTTGCTTGGATGAGGTTGAAGGACCCTGAAATGCACCTGCAAATCGCCTTCAAATCGCCCCAAGAAAGCTCCCAAAGAACCAATGCCGGAATCTCCATGAACAACTCCTTTAACTCGATCAGTCGATTTCCGCGATCACCGATCGCTATAAGTCACCAATGATCGATGTCATCACACTTGTGAGACAACGACTAATCCACGCTGAAAAGTTTAACGGAACTCTCACCGCCGATCACAACATCGGCGGCCGATCGCTCCGTATGACCGCCTATGGCTACGAGCATTCTCGGTCGTGACTAAACCGAATGATCACATCGATTAGTCGATCGCCAGAGCCTTTTCAAACTCTAAACGATCAATAAACTCTAGTCGACTCCTGATCACGCCTACGACACCAGTTGACTAGCACACCTCAAACATGAGGTTTTAGCCCAAGTATGGTTCCCCCATACTTGCTAGACCACCCTTAGTCTAGACCTAAGCCTTCTAGCCACCTCCATCAGCCTCACGCCTCTCGGATCCCTCCAAGTCATCCATGACTTGTTCATCCATTGCACTAGCCTCCAGGTACTTCCATCGGCTTTGTCATGCTAACGGTGTCTACATCGCCAAGACACATTGTACTTACACCGTCAAGACTCCGCTTGGACTTTACGCCGCCAACCATTGGACTTATGCTGCCAAGACTCCCGCTTGGACTTTACGCTGCCAATATCAATCCCCTTGGACTTCTCAAATGGCAAGACTCAAGCTTGGACTTTCCTTTGCCAACCCATGTTGGACTTTCCATGCCAACACCCATGCTTGGACTTTCCCTTGCCAACCCATGTTGGACTTTCCATGCCAAGACCCATGCTTGGTCTTTTCTTTGCCAACCCATGTTGGACTTTCCATGCCAAGTACCAAAGACTTGGACTTTCCCAATAACCACATGGTCAATCCTAGTCAACCATCAAAGTCTCCCTCGAGTCAAACTCGAGTCTGGTCAATCATGACCCGGATCGATTGCTCCAACAATCTCCCAAACATATTAACCGACATTAATGTCAAACATCAATGTCCAACTCACTTTGTCAAACATACTATGTCAAACATCAAAACATCACTCGAGTCAAACTCGAGTCTGATCAATCGTGACCTGAGCCGATTGCACCAACAAGCTAGTGAGTCTAAGAAGTGGATAGGCTGGATCTACCTGGAGACTCCAACCATGTAATTTTTAATGGGCACTTACTCTCAGGCCTATGAAAGGGGGCTAGGCGCAATGTTGTTGGGGGAGTGACTGGCGAAATGCTACAGTACCTTAAGAGATTCAGGGTGTGCCTAAATGATAAATTTTCATTGATACTCTTTTTGACTCACTTCTAATCCATTCACTCCATCGTCACCTCCTCAGCCTAAGAAGTTTGTCCTTCATCTTGCTTGGAGGCAGTTACTAAGATTTCTCCAAAGCGACTCGTTCAGAATTTCATCCACTTTGATATATCCAGTCCCACATCAGCCGAGCTCCTTGTAGCTCAACTGAGTTAACTCAAACATGATTCTCAGTCCAATTGAAATTCTTTCAGTTCAGTCTATTCCAGCAAACTTTACCTGATCAAGGTCTTAGCTAATTGAAACTGTTGGCAGAATTTTTTTTTTTTGTCTGTTGTAATTTGTCTATGATAGAACAAATCACGGAAAAGCTAATTCTAGTGTCCCTTTTGTTATCTATTTTGGTATTTTCAATTTGAAACAATTGACGACAATAATGAGGTACCATTTAGTGCATTGAGTAATAGTTGCCTCCTATAATTTTCTTTGATTACCATAATATCTCCTATTACAAACCCTATATGTTTCTTTGATTACCATGATTTTTCTTATTGTTCGATTTTTTGGCACTATGTAATGGCTAAAAATAGAGCTACTGCATGGTCTAATGCTGCAACTAGTATAATGACACAAACATACCCTTGCAAATGATAATGATTAAAGTTAGTACATAATGGAATATATTTTTTGAGTTTGATTATCCAATGTTGCAGAAGAGTTTGAGAACAAGATTGATACTGCCAAAGCTTTGGCAATTAAGCTTCTCGAGCAATTTAATTATTCAGTTTCTGCCATGAGATCAACTGCTAATAGTCTGGCTGAAGGTTACTTTCTCCACTTTCTAGTATCTCATTGAGATTTTTTTTTGATAGAATTAGATTCCAACGTTTAATGTTTTTCCATTTTCACAGTTGTGGAAAAATGGTCACTGTTGCCATCTGATTACATAATTTTTGCCCTTTGAAGCGACTAAATGATATATTCTTTTGACATTTTGGTCAACATGGTAGTGAATCAATTACAGGTAGATGTTGGTGAACTCAAAGGCAGGCTTACAGAGGTGATAAGCAATTGCGATGCACTATGCAGGAGAATTGTAGCAGAAGGGCCAGAGACCCAGAGTCATTCAGATCTTCTCTCAGTTCATTCTCCACCAATAACTCAGAAACGCAAACTGATTATTCCTCAAGCAAGAGTTCTCAAATAAGTGAGTTCTTTTTTTTTTTTTAAAACTAGCACTAGGTAACTAATTCTAGGGATGATCGGTCCGGTTCTACGGATCTCTGACGGGGCGCTAAATAATTTCTAAGCGAGATATGCTTCATTGACCATCAGGGTAAATCAGGAAAGTGTTCGCAATTCAATAGTTAAGTCCGGCGATGCGGTCGCACCATCCCTATAAGATAGATCCGACGCCGAAGATGTAGTTTGCCCGAGAAGGCCATCTCCTGATCCACACTCGGTTTAGGGTTATCTGTCCAAGTTTTTTTTTGAAATTTAGAGCCAACCTTATCCCAACAGAGGATTGAATCACACTAATATTTGAGATACCACTCTGCTTCACTGTAGCACTGTACCCCTGAGGACTTGAAACCTTCTTAATCTTATAACACATTCGTTGAACTAGTTTGATATTATTGTAGGCATAACGAATTTCACCCCTTGTATCATAGACATTGTCATTGTAACACATAAATTTATGCAGTCATCTATATTTATAACTTTGGATTGACCATTGCAAAGACTAATATATAAATATCTGACTTCCTCAGTTTTGCATTTGAAGAATGCATCGTCAGTTGTGATATAATTTTACTCAACTCTACCATATTCTTCAGTTATCGATCATCAAAATTAGGTCAAGTGTATTGCATTCTTTGCTATTTGGTTAAGTTTATTGTCAAGATACACAAATTTCATCGAAGTGCAGAGGTACCTGCTGCTCCTGCAAATCAGTTTACAAAGTTTGTTTCAAAAATATCAATGGTATATATCTTTATTTGTTTTCAGCTATATATTTCATTTCCCAGTATTTCCACATGGTCGCAGGATGTGGTTGAGATGTGAAAGATCCAAATGTCAAGCCCGCTTCCGGTTACATAGTCAACAAAGGACATCCATCTAACGCGTGATGACTTGTTACATGGAGTTTAGTTGAAAAAGCTGATTATAGATTGGCAGTACGATAACTAAGTTGTTGACGATAATTTTGTTGATTTTGCATGGTGCAGGAGGATGAGCCAGAAAGGAAAAAATGGATTTCTTAGTGCCCTTGACGAACAATCTGAGTCACAGCAAAAAGATTCTTTTGCAGCAGCCATAGCATAAAATTCATTTGGTCTGGTTTCTTATCTTTTCATGGACATGATATCCTTCACATATTCTTATGCCAGGAGATATATAGCTTGGTAGATAAACTCGGTTTTGCGAGTTCTGGTCAGATGCTGCCATGGACAATTTGAATTGCGTAGGATATCCGTTTAAAAGAGGACCGAAGATGAACAAGGTAAGAAACAGTATTGATTCTTGTGTCACTTGGATATTTATCTATCTTATGAAACTTGATCGTAGCCAAAAGAGAGGTATTCTTGTCTTAAGAGGATGAATAATACAGTACACCATTTAAGAACTTTAGATCAAATTGTTGGTTCATGTAGTGCAGATCATATGAGCATTGTGGGAAGTGATGTTTCCACTTGTGTTTCTCAGAAAGTGTCTCACTTTTGTCTCTTATTCAGTTTATCAATCTAGCTCATATCAAGTGTAGATATATCTGAAATTAAACAAACATCAAGCTGTTAATAGGTTTAGATTGGTGTTATTGTGCTTCATAGTTACTTTCTATTGCTCAAATAACAGTTCGCCCAAGGTTTATGACCATTCACATCCATAGCATTACCTCGGCATCAAGTTACCATCATATCAACACAAATATCGGATTTTCTCGATAAGCTTAGATAATCACAAATGCAGTTTTAGGAGTTAAAGGTCTCTAGGCGCGATTAGCGGAAGAAGCTAATCCTTGGTTTAAGGTTCTTGCATTCGTCGCATCAGCACAAGTTGCTGATGATAAAGTGCTAGTCTGATTTACACATGAACAAAGATTCATGAATCAACAGTGATCATGGCTTACTGTCTCATAATTTGGATGTGAATTGGAAGCACAAAACTCACTTTTTTCCCCTTCTTATTTCTAATGCCATTTCAGCTTATAAACACAACATACAGTGAGATTCATAACTTGAATAGGGAATATTTACCCATTTTGATGAACTTCAATGCATTCAGCTATAACGATGCATATGTATATGAATGTACTGAATCAACAGACGGTCTATCGGATAGATTGTTGGTTCTCTATCTAATTGTTTTTCCCTTTCATATGTTTGTTCAACAGCTAAACCTTTCAGGTTAGTAATCTCCAACACAGTTCAAGCCTGCACATGATGTTTTGATACTGAGCTTTCTGCAGTGAAGCAACTAGATGACTCTATTCATCCTCGTCGATCAGTGGCTCAAGCCTCCACTCTTCGCCATAGTAGGAGTTGGGAAGTCCAAGCCAGAACTTGAAAGCCTCGGCCGCCCTCTTCCTCCCTCTCCTCCGGTCCTGCCTCGCCTGCGATGCGTGCTTGCTCGTAAACATCCTCGAGTGCATCTCCACATAGATCCTCTTGTACTTGGTCTTGTTTGGCGAGATGCCATTCTCCTCCATGCAAGCTACAATCTCCAGTGCCTTCTTGAAGAAGGCCGCCCTGACACAAACATCAGCCAGAGCATCGAGCAGTCCTTCATCGGGCCGAAGTGGCGGCGGCGAGGCACACCTCTCCTTCACTTCATTCCACAGCAGCAGGGCCTCCCCTGGCTTTCTTGCCAGTGCTATCCCATTGGCAAGGCTTCCATAGGTTGCTATATCAGGTTGAAAACCATTTTGCCTCATCTTCTCCACAATTTTCTTACCTTCTTCTAACAATCCCAGTCTGCAATATCCTTCAGTTAACATGTTATAGGCCACCCTGTCCACCTTCACCCTCGGGTCCTTCTCCATCTCGTCGAACACCTTGTGAGCAAGCTTCGGCTGGCCGGACAGAGCAAAAGCTTTCATCAGAGTGGTGTAGCTGACCTTCGACGGGGCGATCCCCCGCTCGCGCATCTCGTTGAAGAAGGCCAAAGCTCCGGCACTGTCGTCGACGAGTATGCACCCGTCGATCAAGATGTTGTAGGAGACGACGTTGGGCTCGATCCCCGCTTGCTCTGAGATCTCGCGAATGAGCTCCTTTGCCTTGTCGAGCTGCAGCTGCTGGCAGTAGCCTTTGAGGAGCACATTGTAGGTGACTCGGTTAGCAGGCACTCCTGCCCGCGCCATCTCCGCGAGAACGCCCCGCGCGCGGTCCATTTCGCCGGCTTTGATGAGCGCGGTGATGACGGTGGTGTAGGTGACATGGTCGGGATGGCTCGCAGGGTCTTCTTCCTGCTGCATTGCTCGGATCATGCGCAGTACGTCCTCCACTCGGCCTTCTTTCATGTATCCCTTCATCAATGTCGTGTACATTCTGGTGTCGGGCTTGTAGGTCTTTGGCAGCAGCGGCTGGTCGCCTTCTTCCACAGTCGAATGGTGATACATCACTAGCTTCTCGAGCAGGGCGTCAGCTTCCTCGTCGCGTTGCCCGATCGAGGAGCCGCGTTCTGGTGTCTGCGTGAGGATGGAGCAGAGGTCTCGCCGGCCGTCCCTCATTGCTTGTACTAACTTTTCGGCGGTTTCCAGGTCGTCGAAGCCCACGTAGGCGGCGACGAGGGAGTGCAGGGTGGTGATGCAGGGGACGAGGCTGGCGGCGATGATGCGCCGGAGAGCGAAGACGAGAAGGTCCTTGCGGCCCGCCCTGGCGCACATCTTGATGAGGACGTTGTGAGTGAGCACGTCGGGGTCGACTTGGTACTGCGGCATTTCGTCGAACAGGTGAGCGAACCTGCGGACGTCGCCCAGGTTGGCGCAGGCGTTGAGGGCGGCGTTAAAGGCGGCAGTGTCGGGGCGGGCGTCTGCGGCGGCGATGTCGGGGACGCGGCGCAGGCGGCGGAGGACCGAGTCGAAAAGGCGGAGAGCCTCGGCGGGGCCATCCTCGGAGGCGGAGAGGCGGCTGACGACAGCGCTCCAGGCTTTGACATGGGGGAGGTATCCGGAGCGGAGCATGGTGCGGAGGAGGGCAAGGGCGTAGGCGGTGGAGCCTGACCGGGCGGCGGAGACGGTGAGGAGGCCGAGGGAGTTGGCGTCGAGGCAGTGGAGCTTGCCCTCATCGCGTAGGCGGCGGACGAGCCCGCGGGCGCGGGCGAGTGCGGCGGGAGTGTTCTGATACGAGAGCTGGGCGAGGAGGCGGCTGAGGCAGGTGGGGCCGGGGAGGACGGGGCTGCTGGCATACACCTGGTATGCCTCCTCGGTCTTACGCCGACGGAGGAGGGAGAGCAGCGCGGCGTCTTGGAAGGAGCTACCGGCGACGGGCAGGGAAGAGGAGGAGGAGCCGGCGGCTGCGAGGTGGGTTCGTATCTTGGGAGCCGGAATCTGAACCGGGTCTAATTGCTTTGCCGACGGTCTGGACCTGAAAGGCGGAGGAACTGGAGAAGCGGCGTGCCGCAACATTCTCCAAAGCTGCAACTTTTGAGACGGCGAGCCAGTTGAGCGGAGAGGATAACGGGAGAAGGATTTTCAATTTGCCCCCCTAATCTTTAACAAATGCCAAATTACGTCCCATACAAGGGATTTCCAAATCGATGAATAAATTCGAGTGATAAATGAAAGACATCTATGATTTGATCGTAAATTACGATGAATTTATAAGATTTTTTTTAAATAAAATGATAAATTAAAAAAATTAAGATTATTCACACGGGCACTTTCTGATTTATTTTTCTCCTTTCGATGTGGGACAATGGTAGTAGATCATTATATTGTTTGAGAGTTTATTTTCACAAAAAGAGTGTAATTTCAATATTGAATAGTTTTATAAGGACGATGAGTTATAGAAGTTGGATTTCATAATTAGATCACAAGTGCTTTTGAAATTTATTCTCGACGGTGAGTAAAAATTTCGTAAGAGATTCATATGAATATGTAAGTTATTTTCGAAATTAATGGAGTCGAAAGTTATAAAATATGATCCTAACAAAAAAAAAAAAACTTCAGGGTCTGGTATGGGAGAGTAACAATTTTAGCTAAATTGTGATCGACAGATTTGGTTGGAGGGTGTGAATTTGGGTTGCATGGTAACAGGGTTGACTACGTTGAGGGAACGGGGTCCTTTCCTTCCTCTATATTTGGTGGCGATGGCTGATTACCTCGGAATGAAAATAATTAGAGAGATTCTCCTTTGGATATTCTCTATCGACGGTTTCTTTTGGATGACTTCTGATCATCCGATCTGTTTGAATCTGCGTTAGGGCCGTTGGTCGAAGCTATGAATTGCGTGGTCATCGAGTTCTTTTTCTTTTTGAAGTAAAATTTTCATGGATAGAGAATTTTTGATGGTGCAAGTTGACATATGGTGCAAGTTCACTCTTTTGCTCGATAGTTGATATCATTCAATTTCCCCCTTGATGCTCGCTAGATTTGCTATCTATTGCATATTCAACCATTTCATGTCTAGAATATGTAGTGTCGTTATGTCTAGTTATTCTTGCGAGAATGGGCAGAGTTCGATTTGACGATGAGAGTCTAAAATCTCTCCGACTTCAAATGGATCCTCCTGCTTTGTCATCGTGTCGATGACTTTGTTCTCGTGATTTACCTCTCTCTACAAGGCTCGACGGATGAGAGCTTAGTTGAAGCATTCTCAACTTTACTGATTATGTCGATTATGTCCACTTGTATTTATCTCCATCGGATGACATGATGGTTAAGACACGGGGTCCTTGTAGAAGTGACATGAGTCGATTTCGGAGAAGATTTAAAGTTCTTTGCTGAATTTAGATGATCCTCACGTGTCTTGGTCATCACATTAAGACCCATATGACCCTCTGTGATTTATCTCTTTCACAATGACCATGAGATAGACTGGTGAGGACCGCTAGATTGATGGTTCCAACTTTTTACAATTATATCCACTTGTACTTAGAGTAGATGGACACCACGGTCTAGATTCCTAATACTATATTTGGATGGAGTGAGTATCGATTCCGGTTCGGTTTTTGATCGGTTTGATTCGTCGTCGACGTTGGGCCGGTTGTCTGTTCGGTTCCAAAGTTTTAACTTTGGAACCAATTCAATCCGAATCGATTCTGAAATGGTTCCGGACCGATTCTGAAATAGTTTCGGATCATCTTCCTTGAACTTGAGCTTCCAAATTCGTCTAATGTGCTGGTGATCCTATTTTTTTTCTATCACAAAATAATTTTGTAGATATGTTAACATGCTAAGAATTTCGACCTTTAAATTAGCAATTAAAACCAAATTCAAATCGGAATCAGAATCAGTTTCGAAATCGATTGGTCCGGTTCGGTTTCAAAATCAGTTCATTTAAATTGGATCCGATTCTGAATTTAACGAATTAATTATGATTCAATTATGAATCGAATCAATCGGTTAAACATGTCTAAATGAGAGGAGATTTATTAAAGGAAGGAAAAGGTACGGAGAGGGGAAGAGAGGTGCAAGAAAATATTTATTTTCATGAATAAAAAAAGATTAAAATTTATACTAGCCTCTCATTCTTTTATTTCTTTCCAAATAAGATTTGAATTTACCTTTTCTTTATTTATCTTTTTCTCATCTCCTCCCAAATAAATTGTAAAAGACTTAGTTTGGGGCAATTATCATCAATTGTCGGACATATGAGATTCTTTGTGTGCCAATTGAGATTAGAGGTTAAGGATGTGTTTTGTATATCGTAATCTGCCTTGTAATATAATCTAGATTACATTATAAGGTAGATTCTTTTATTTATTACTGTCTTAAAATTGTAATATAATATAATTTGGATTACAAAAGACACTAAAGTTTTGTAATATGGATTACAAAGCAAAACTTATGTAATCCAGATTTATATTACAAGCTTAAATCTCATTTGCATGCAATAAATTACATTTGCATGCATGCAAATGTGATTTATTGCATGCAAATGAGATTTAGACTGCGTTTGGTGACCGACGACGGTGGATCGGCGATCGACGGCGGTCGACCGGCGATCGACGATCGACGACGGTCAGCCGTCGACGATCGGCGGGTGATCGGTCGACGATCGACAGTGGGCGGCCGTCGATGATCGGATGGTGACCGACTGACGATCGAAAGTCAGTCGTCGGTCGATCGTCGGCCGACCAGTCGATCGTCGGTTAGCTACCGTCGTCATCGTCGTCGTTGTCTACGTCATCGCCGTCGATCCATTCCTATCGTCTTTGTAATGGACACTAAATAAAGAATGTAATGACCTTTGTAATCTAAGATTACATACAATTTCTATCCAAACATAGTAATGTAATCAAGATTACATTACATTCCATTACAACTTATATTACATTAAAACTTGGATTACATTACGTCCTATCAAACGCAGCCTAAGTGTTGTTCTTTGGCTACAATAGTTTATACGTTCGACTTGTTCTTCTGCAAATGATACGATCATCAAATATGATTCTTCAAGTTTTACACCTTTATTTCTTTGCATTTTCTCATTGAAGGTGATGATTCAGACCTAGGCTAGATTGGCTCCATGGCATTTACACCTTCATTTCTTTGCATTTTCTCATTAAATTTGACATTATTAGATTGGTGCTAGAGTCCTATCAACATTGGTCCAATCGAAAAATAGAGGGTTGATCTGCCACTTTGTAAACTTAGCAAGTTTTGAAAGATTCTAAGGTAGATAGCTCGATCGACTCCTAAAGTTGATCATCAATTGTCATAATGTCTGTAAAAGATTGGAATCGTCAATCTAGTAGACCCAATCGGTCTATCCTACGATCATTATGAGAGAGATAAATCACAGAGGGTCTTATGGGTCTTGACATGGTGGTCAAGACACGTGGGGTCATCTGAATTCAGGAAAAAACTTTAGACCTCCTCTGGAATCGATGTGTGCCACTTCTGTAAGTACCGTCATGTCTTAACCACCACGTTATCCCTGTGGAGACATCAATTGTCATAATGTCGAATTTAAAACCAAGAATGCAATAGAGCCTCACAAAGACTCCTCGCATCCTTTTCACTCTAAATGAAATTGATTATCTCATTTTACGAAGTGTTATTCAAAGTAAAGTATTTTCACCAATCCGACGAGGCAATTCGTAAGCCCTCGGCACAACTTAGACATTTCCTTTTATGAAATGTTGTTCAAAGTGAAGTATTTTCACCTGTCCGATCGAGGCAGTTTGTAAGCCCTCGATTCAGCTTGGGCATTCTCTTTACGAAGTGGTATTCGAAATGAAGTATTTTCACTCACTTTGTCGAGGTAGTTCATAAGTCCTCGGCCTGGCTCGGGCATCTCTTTATGAAGTATTGATCGAAGTGAAGTATTTTCACCAGTCCGATCAAGATAGTTCATAAGTCCTCATTTAGATCAAGATTCTCTTTGTTTGAAGTATTGTTATGAGGCGAAATCTCTAGAGTGCGGAAGATATGAGAAGTGTTGTCGTTCAACTGAGATAGTTCGTAAGTCTTTAGTCTAAATAAGTGGGGCATATATGAGAGAGGACCCGTTGACGTCAGACTTCTTCGAATTGTTTGACTTAGATTTATTTGAATCAACTAACTATTTCGGGGGTGAAGGTAGCTAATGATACTGGTAAAAAAGGGGTTCTCGACTAAGTACTTTGGACTTGAAGAATATGTTGGGATGTATACTGAAAAGTTTATCTTTTGTATGAACATCTTTATTTTTGAAATAAGAATCATATGATCATTATTTGCATATTTATGGTTATGCATATTGTCTAATACATTACATTGTAGATAACATGGTGTGTAGTGTCACACGGGAGATCATGTTATTAGTTCCTTGTAGAGTATAAGTAGAGACTCACAACCGAGATAGTTTTGGACAAATCATTGGTATGATTATAGTGTGATTTGGTATTGGTTTGTCTTGACCATAAAATTATACTAGTACACTTTGTGTGTATTGAGCATGACCGACTTAGAGGTGATTCAATTTATTGCTGACCACATAATTGAATCAGACTTCGGATATTATGATGTACATGCTCTTAATCCCGATATAATAACGGGCACATGTACTTAGTATTTATTTCTTTGATTTACCAATGAGCGAGATTTATAGATTAAATCGATAGACTCGGTAAGTTGAGAAATGATATTATTTACATGGTGTGTCGTTGATTATAGGAGAAAACCGTGTCCTATATATTAGGATAATGATGCCCCATTGAGGAGCTCATAAGGTTCATCATGTAAACCCTGCAGGTGGACTTGGTCCGACATGATGATAAGGTCGAGTGGTACTACTCATAGAGTTAGATATTGATTAATTAATTGTCAGTAAATTTATTAATTGACGGACATTCGAGATCTTAAACACGGGGAGACATTTGTACAATTAATATATGGAGCCCATATTTAATTATGGGGGTTGGTGAGGTAGATCAATGATAATCCTCTAGTGGAATGGATTATCATTAATGGATCGGACTTTTGTGGGCTTGATCCATTGGGTGGCCAAGATCCAACTCCTCCTCATGGTCCATATTGTAGCCTATTAAAATCCTCATGAAGCCTAGATCCGATGGTGAAAAATGGAACTCTAGATCCGACGGCAGAGATTAAATCTCTAGATCTGACGGTGGAGATTAAATCTCTAGATCCGACGGTGGAGATTAAATTCCTAGATTCGACGGTTGAGATTAAATCTCTAGATCCGACGGTTGAGATTAAATCTCTAGATCCGACGGTGGAGATTAAAAGGAGACTTAAGCCTAACTCTATAAATAAGGCTTAAGGGGTGGGCGACAAGGATAACTCAAGGAGATTAGGGTTTTGGCTTGGGCGGCTAGGGTTTGGGAATTAGCTTGGGCGACAACAAGTTGGGAGATTAGGGTTTGTTTCCTTCTCTTCCTAAGGAGTTTCCGGCGCCCAACTTCTTCCTCTCTACTTTGGTCGGCGCCCATCCCTCTTCCTATATTCCTCTCTTGGCCGGAGCACCCTTTCCTTCTCTCCTTTGGCCGCCGACATCCCTTCCTTCAAGGTTGGTCGGCACTCCTCTTCCTCTCCTTGGCCGGCGGCAAGGATCAAGCTTGGAGCTTGGTGGTCGGTTCTAGATAGGAGAAGGAGTTTTGTTTTATTCTTCCTTTTATTCGGAGCGAGCAAGAAAAGAAAGATCGTGATCTAGGAGGCTTCAACTCTTGGAAGATCGTTGCCCACTCAACGTCCAAGAGGAGGATAGGACATACGATAGAAGACCTTGAGGTAAACAAGAGGTATAATTCTTGTTTTGCTTTCCTTTTGTTTCTTTGTACATTGTATGTGGCTAATTTACTTGGACCCCGAAGACAAACACAAAAATCGGCGATTCGTACATCGTCTATTCCGCGGCTAATCGAAGAAAAGAGGTAGGTTGCTTGAACAACAAGTTTGTTCAAGTGATCACTCTAATCGAATAGCACGACGATGGAACGGTTGCTTGGGTAATCCCTATTTGTCAAGGATAATTTTTAATCCGGAGACGTAGATGGCATCGCCGTGCACAAGCGATCGAGTTAAAGTGGGAAGCGAAGTTTCTCCCTTCAGAATATGGACGGCAAAGGAAAGGAATGATGCCCGTGGGACCTAGGAGGAGCTCGAAGGAGTCGAGAGCTAGGGCACTCGATAGTCGAGAGATTGACCACTCATAGGTCAGGAGCAGAGGAGTTGGGAGCTCGATCGCTTGGGAGTCGAAGGCTCGACCACTCAGGGGTCATGAGTAGAGGAGTCGGGAGCTTGATCACTCGGAAGTAAGGAGTAGAGGAGTCTAAGCTCGACCACTTAGGAGTCCGGAATATGAGAAATAGAGAACTCATGATTCAGAAGCATGAGGAGTCTAAATTTGGTGATCACTGAGGGGATTTTTCTCAACAGTTATCACATGATAACTCCAAAACATATGACATATTATGAGGAGATTCTCTATAATGATTGTCCGTTAATAATCCATCAAAGGATACCATAGGAAAATAATTTCAGTTGACAAGGAGGTACTATATAAAGGTAGATTGAGGTGAAGAAAAATCTCTGACTATATTTTTGTTGTACTAGCTATACTTCTTGCATCTTAATTACCTCGGTAAACTCTGCGAGATGTCGAGATCTAAATTCATTGACTGTCTCTGATGTTGGCAATTTGGCCTGAGAGGAATTGAAGCATAAGTTCCCTGTTAATGCAGTAGACGACTAGTATTTTCGTCGAACCTAAAGTACTGAATATTCAAGGTTAGAATTCAATCATAATGCAGAAGGATCTTGTTTACCTGTGCAAGAACAACAGCTGCTAATTGGAGACTTGCATGGTTCCAATTACTCGTCGCCGACAATTGTCGTCGATCGTCGATTGCAACTGTCGTCGGTCATTGATCGTCAGTTGTCAGTCGCCAACCGTCAATCGCCACCCACCGTCTGTCACCACCCACCACTCGTCACTCCCCGTCGGTTGTCGCTTATCGCTTGTTACCCGTCGATCGTCATCATCACCCGCCATCGCCTTCGTTGTTGTCTGATGTCATCGACGATCGCAAGTTGTCGTCCTTGATACCGATATCAATACCACTATTTTTCAGAGTAAATAAAATTTTAGAGTTGAACCAAAGATAATATAGTAAAATATTAAATTAGATTATAAACTAAATTTTTTAAATAAATAAATTTTTATTATATAATTTAGGATTGAACCAACAAAATTATTTGATATGGTATTATTATTATTTTTTATATTAAAATAAATGTAAGCATGATTATTCATTTTCTATTGATTATGTATCTCTACGACTGCATTTGATACGTTGTAATCTGTCTTGTAATGTAATCCAGATTACATTACAAGATTGATTGTTTTGTTTGTTACCGTTTTAAAGTTGTAATATAATGCAATCTGGATTAAAAAAATACTAAAATTTTGTAATCTGAATTACAAAGCAAAACCTATGTAATCCGATTACATTCCAAATCGCGCCATCACCGCCACGGTCGCTTGTTGTCGTTGTCATCATCGTCGCCTCGCCGATCATTACCGCCGCGCTGCCCACGCCTCCGGCCGCCATCGCCGCCGCAGAATCGAATCCGATCGACCGATCGATTACCGTCGTCGATCGATTCTTACCGTCTTTATAATGGATATCAAATAAAAAAAATATAATTATTTTATAATATAAAATTACATATAATTTTTATTCAAACACAGCAATATAATTAAGATTATATTATATTTCATTATAATCTTTTGATTACATTACAATTTTAATTACGTTATATTATGTATTTTTTTGTTCGACGGATAAAAATGATTTAATTAAATAATCCTCGAAGTGATTGTCGTTGGAGACCGATCCCTTCCTGCTCACCGGAGTCGCCTCTCTGCGATGCGGCGCAAGCTTTTGCTTTTCTCTTTCTCAAGGAAAACCCTACTTCGCCACTCGCGAACCCTAGTCGCTCCTCCTGCTGCCTTTCCGGCGGGCGGCTGTTCTGTATCCAGACGTTCGAGAGGTTTCCCTTTCTTTGGCGATCTTCGGTTTGGGTTACGCCGAGGTGATTGCTCGCCAAGGTACTTTTCGGCCGTGCCTTCCCAATCTCGCTTCTTCCAAGACGAGAAGCAGGGCTACGCCCCTTCGAGATATTCCGAAGACGCGAAGAAGGGGCGATTAGTCCCCGTGAATGCCTATTTTCTATCTACCAGGTCGCTTTGGCTATGCTGTAACTGCTGTTGGCTCTCAGCTTCTTGCTTTCGGTGATTTTCGATAGATTGATCGGTTTATTGATCCAAATTTCAGCATCGATTTGAAAAGCTTGCGGGCGCACAATGTGTTCAACGTCATTTCTCCGGCTTCCCGTGTCAGTGACTGTGTTATTCTTAGATTCTATGACGATAACTTCAAGCTCGAGAATGATCCTCAGGTAAATTTTGTTTGGTTATCAAACTTTAAAAAAATCATGTATTTATGCTATATTCCTCGCATTTGATAGTGTTTTTGGCCTTCTTTACTCGATGCATTTTCTTGTCCGCTGTTAAAACCGCTAACAGATGATACATGAAACTCTTATAGTTCATTATCTTAACAAACAATGGTCGGACAGATAGATTTAATTTGTTTATACTTGCCAGATGTTGCTCCTTGATGATTTCTATTATTTACATAATTTACCTCAAAATATGTTGTCAAACAAAGAATGTCTCATGCTGTTATTTTACAACAAAACTTCAATCAACCTTTGTTGAGTTTGTTATTCGAGAAAGATGAGAGAAGGTTGGGGTGGACCCTAAAAAAATTGGTTGAAATATGTTTTCCGAAAGTGATCGTCCCCAAAACATTGCCAACCTTCAATAGGGGTATTCACATGTTAACATACATTCATTTAAAAATTTCTTTAACTTCATAAACTTATGATTGTTGTATTATCAAATCTAATAACGAGATATGGTAGTATCTAGTTGGGACACGACACGATCTGGAAGTTGCACTCTGGGAATTTTTACAGAATCAGTCTTTTTGAAGTCCATGACTCTGTTGCATGCTTGCAGCCACCCCCAAAATGCTGTTTGTTGCATTGGTATTATCTACCCGAAACTACTTTTATACACAATTAAATCTTATTTATACATAATACCATAAACATTCCTATGCTCAGGTACTTCCTGAGACATATAAAGCTTTCATGTTACTGCCATATAATTAGAACTAATAATTAAATCATTACTGATGTATAATTGTCTCTCTGGCGGTCAAGTAGCTTCCAATAAAAAAGAAACACTGACTATCCATGCTTTCATTGGTGGGGAACAACGTCTTTTTCTTAAATTATTAGTAGCAATTACTGTGGCGTCTAACATGGATTATGTTTGGGCAATTGTCATTCAAAAATTTTATTTTCATACACGAGTTCTATCCTTGTATAGCTCCTTGGGCTTCAGTGAATGATATTGTTAACAAGATCTTCTGCAATCAGACTTCTCATGTGGAATTAATGATCTTGTTTAATACCGACATATCATTCTTTTTTTTCATCCTTTTGTTTTTAGCTTTTGCGCTCTTAAAAGTTACCTTCTAATGTTGTTTGCCACCTCTTTATTTCAGGTTATCGAGTTTGATTTCTCGAATGAAAGTAATTGCCACTATGTGGTGGTTTTTCAATATGGCTCTGTTGTATTGTTTAATGTTTCTGAACAAAAAGTTGATGGCTACCTGAAGATTGTCGAAAACCATGCATTAATTACGTTGCCTGAGAGGGCAAAAGATGGTATGCATGCCAGGATCTTTGCTATTTTTTCCAAACTGATCTTGTTGTATATGAACAATTGTTAATTAAATACAGATTTTAACCATCGACATCTAGTTAATGACTAAATTTCTAAGCAGATCATAGACATTGATAAGCAATCACTGAAACCATAAATGAGTGAGCACAAATTACTGCATCTGGCCATTAACATGAACATTGGGACTCGATTCTGCAATTGCATCTTTAGTGCTTTCTTCCCCTCAAGTTATATGTATTGTATCGACACATGGTTCTCATTCTTAGACCAAGAGTCATTTTTTATGAAACCTAAGGGCTATATTTTGTGTATGCTATTGTTCATGCCATACCCATGTTTTTTCGTATAAAGACACAGGTATATTGTACCATGTCTACTAATCAAGCATAGCATTATATTGTACCATGCGATACTAACTGAGTGATTTCATTGGGTATGATTATAGATTATTCAGTAGTTGAAATTCCAACTCTGAAGGCGTGGATGGAAGGTGGTCTCGATCACATTATGCTTAAAAGTTTGAGCATCGATGGCATCCTCACCATCGCTAGCGTTCTTGGCCAAAGCATTGCCTTAGATTACTTTATTCGGCAGGTACGTCAGCTACATATGGATCTGCCAAATTCTCTTTAAGTTTTATGAAGAACTGATATCGACCTTTGCTTGGTCAGGTTGATGGAATGGTCGAACTGTTTAGCAACATTAATCATGAAATGGAGAAAACAGGTTATTTTAGGTTGAAGAACAAAATGCTTCTGCAATTAGTTGGAAAAGCAAATTCTGTTCTGGAGGCAGTTATTCTGAAACTGAAGCTTTTTGACAGGTAAAATTTACCTTCAAAGTTATTATTTCGACAAATTTAGAAGTCATTATGTAGAATAGCCAATCGAAAAGCAATATTGTTATTAGAAATTTTATAGTTCAGCCTCAAGGTTTGTCGAAAACACAGTTCTACTTGTGCTTCTTGATCATGTGGTTTCTCCAGGCCGGAGATTGCATGGAAGAATGCTAATTACGCGCAGATATGGGAGTACCTTCGCGATGATTTTGAGTTGACGAGTAGATTCGGCAGTCTCCATTTTAAGTTGGAGTTCGTCGAGGTACGACTCGATTCCCTTTTTTTTTTTTTTTCATTCTCATGGTGGTTTGTTTTGGTCTGCTCTGATCTCTCTATCGGTTTGCAGCGCAACATTTCGTTCTTCAGGAACATCCTGCAGAATAGGAAAATGCATTTCCTGGACTCTCTCATTGTTACTTTACTCATCGTGGAGATCTTCATGTCGATATATCGCAATGGAACGTAAACTTTTTGGCATCATTGATATGAACTTGTTCTAGGAAAACATCTTCGATTTTGATAGTTGGATTTATGTAAAACCAATTTCTTGAGTTTGATGGAGTCCAGATTTTTGTTGTAAATTAAGGGTTCAGATATTGACATTTCTTTTTGTATAATTGATGTTCGATTTTATCAGTTAAATTAATTTTTTAAATTCAAAATCAAATCGAATTAATCGAAAAAATTAATACATTTAAAAATAAAAATAGAATTTCTGAATAAATCAAATCAAAATTTTGATTTCGATCGATTTGGTCGATTTGATTGAATTTTTGTACATCCCTACTCATAGGATATCGCATGTCATTCGAAGGGATGAGTTTTTTTTTTTTTTTTAATTAGTGTCCAATTTTTGGTCTGACTAATCTTAGGATATGTCGATCCTGTCGGTAACTGCTCAAATAGCTTTATCATCCGTCGGTATCGACGAGAGAGTAAATCGCAGAGAACAAAAATCTCTCTACACGCGACAAGATAGAGAGGTCCATCTGAAATCAGAATGGATTTTAGGCCCCTTATCCGACATTTAATCCTGCTCATTCTACAAGCAATACTCTGTCTTACCATGTCCCCGTGGAGACCTAGGATGTGTCGATCTCGATACTATCCATCAGAATAAATCAAGAGTATAGAATTCAAATTTCCTCTTTGGGGATTCACATTCGAAATTTCAAGAAGCAAAAATTCAATTCAAAATTCTACCGTTGCAAATCCCTCGAGAGTTTTCTTATTTTTATTATCATAAAAGTATGTTATTTTAAGAAGATACAAAAACACTTACAACGAGATTTATCTACCGTGGACTTAATTAATTCCTAAAGAATTCATCGTTTTCAGCCATAATTTTCTTCTTTTATACTTGTCAATTGAGATCTTGATTTACTTTCTTTAACGACAAAAAGAAGTTAACGCGACGATTCACATTTATAAGAACAAAGAGCTCTTTCTATAATAATGGAAACTAAGCGTGCCTTTTAGAAAATTGATTCGATCCTAATATCAAAGTTAAAAAAAAGAAGAAACTTTGTCGATTACTTTACATTTTGCTCCAACAATTAGGAGAAATCAACAAATTGCTATATTTCAAAATTTTAGGTGCTAATTGATACTTCTTACATTCTCCCTTTATAGCTCAAGAGCCCCGGGCCCTCGTCGCGTTGTTCTCTAGTTCTGTGCCGAAACCACCAGTCGTTGCTCGCTCGCTCTATCGCCATCGATGGATCGGCTCCAGCTTCTCCTCTTAGGTTTTCCCATCCTCCTCTTCTTCTCCGACGTTGTCAATCTCTTCTCCGCCCCGCCTCCGCCGCCTCCTCACAAACACCCACCCTCGCGCCTCCACCACCATCATCACCATCACCATCGACACCCGCCTCACGCCCATCACCAGATCCCCGATTTCCCCACCGACTCTCAGGTAAATCTTCCCATCACTTCTTACCTTTTTGATTCAGAACCTAAATAATCGTGTGCGTTGACTGATTGATCTGCGTTTTGCTTCATATATGCAGAATCCCCAGATTGGCGAGCTTGGTTATGGTCCTAGGGTTGACCTGAAGTTCTGCGCTTCCTGTTCTTACAAGTAATGATCCTTATTGGTTGAATTGTGCTCTCCGATATATATAATTACCATTATTAATCAGAAAACCAGACTGGGTATCAGTTTTTTTTTTACGGTTTCAAAAAGTGAAAAATGTTGCGCATTGCTAGACGTACATGCCATATTCTTGGTTGCAAAAGTTCAGGACATTGTATGTAAGAGCTTTCGTGATAATAGCTTCACTAGTTGTTGGCGCTTGATGTCAATCAAAAGCGTTAAGTGATCGAGCAGAACTTTTGGCTGCACGTGTTATATGCACTTCTCTGAGCCAACTCAGAAATATTTCACAAAAGATATAACAATACCTTGCTTGCTTGAAATCTTCTCTTTAATATGTATATCCTTGCTTACTTTGCTTATGTAGAATGCAAATTTTCTTTTATGTGCTTAAACTAACGTTCTAGGTGTAACAAAACTTTGCTTCTTGTTACTTATTTTCAATTAAAGGATTTCCACTGGCAAGCTATTTTTTAAGTGTAAGAGATGATGTATTCATTGTATCATCATTTAAGCCACAGTAGAATTTGAAATTTTCATTTGCGATAAATACATTATATACACAATTTTCTGTTGTAGGGGTACTGCAATGACGATGAAGAAGATGCTGGAAAGTTCTTTTCCTGGGATTGACGTGGTATTATCAAATTACCCACCAGCTTTCCCAAAGCGTGTGCTAAGCAAAGTTGTTCCTGTTCTTCAAATAGGAGTTGTTGCAGTTATAACAGCTGGTGATCATATATTCCCTAGATTAGGCATGGTTCCACCGCCATGGTACTACACTTTGCGTGCCAATAGATTTGGTTCCATGGCGTCAGTATGGCTACTTGGCAATTTCTTGCAATCTTCTCTTCAGAGTTCTGGTGCATTTGAAGTTTATTGTGATGGGGCATTGGTAAGAAAATGTTTCACATGCCTTGTTTTGACCAATTAAGTTGCCTTAATTTCTTCATTACTGCATCTTTGTGTGTGTGTATTTGACACTCAAGTCAATTCATGACTAATCTCTTATTATATCCATTTACATCTTATTGTTATGTTGTTTGATTTTTTTTTGGATAAAACTTGGGCCTATGCAATGTAGAGAATTGTTTTTGGTCCCCTCTCCAAACTAGGGATGGCTATGGAGTAGGACAAGGCGGAAGCAGTGTGGCTTATGGGTGAGATAATATCATATAATATAAAATATATTTTATCTATGAAATAAAAAAGTAGCCTGTTGAACGAAGCTCCACCAATGCAAGGTTCTAGGGAAAGGTCTATTATACGTAGTCTTCTCCTACATTGCAAGAGGCTATCTCTGCAATTTGAATCCGCGACTAGCTGACTACCATGTCATATAACAATTTTACCGTTACGTTAAGACTCTCTTTTATATGAAATATATAATTAAATTTAAGTAGGTAAATAGGATAGTGTAGGGTAGGACATAAAAATTCTCTCCCATATGTGCCCCAACTTGCATATGTGGGCTAGATTTTTGATCTTGTTCTTGCCTTATTTTTGTTTCGAGGTGGGGTAGGATGACCCTAGTCTGGTTGGGTCGGACAAGTCTTGGTTGGTGCAAGTTGACTGATGCATAATAACTTGTCATCCCTCCTCTAGATTTCACATTCTTTAATCTAAGTGCATTGGTCAGTTATTTTTTTTCTCCATTTAACATTATTATTGTGAATCCCCGGGACTCCACATAGCGGGAGCTTTGTGCACTGGACTGTCCTTTTTAACATTATTGTGAAATGAATCTTCCTTAGGTATTGATTGCATTTTCTAACATATCTATGTGCCCATAAAACCTAGATTAAACATGTTCATAGAAGTAGATCAGCACCCAAAAAAGTATGCACAGACAATCAGCTTTTTGTTTGAGTTCATAATAATGTTACAGTTCACAATTTCTTGAAAACTCATAAGAGCACACACATTTGTGGGTGAAATTAGTCCAAAACAAATATAAAATGCATTTTTATGTATACTTTGCGCCAACTACGAATTTTGTTCCTAACTATGTGAGGTTTGTTAATCTTGCCTATTAGGCCTAGATTATGCATATTCCTAAAATTAGTATGATCGCATTTAATGATTTTAAGCACTCTTGTTTGGACATTTTTTACTTAAATCAGTAGTTCTAATTAATCCATCTTCCCCAACAAACCTAATCTTCCTTTGTCTTGAACGTGTCCATACTAACCTATTTGCTTAGATTTAATCGTTAATTAGGAACCGCTTAAATTGCTTACAAGTAGGAGCTTTTATTTATTTGTTCAAGTAATCATAGGCATCATTTAAACATTCTCATCTAATAATTTTACTTGTTAAACTGCAATGTGATCAATTTGGTTTAGAAGTTACTCTTTTACCTTTATTTTTGGAGAATTGTCTTGATATTTATGACTTATTTGCCTTTCTAGTTACTTGCCTACTTGTGATAATTGCCATTGCTAGAAAAGCATGTTATTTCAGGAGCTTGAATTTGCCTTGTTTTTACATGCTGTCAGATTTCGTTAAGTTGTTTTTTTTTCTAACTTATATTTTATTTTGATTGTTGATCTCTTTGTTTCATCGATTGATTCCTAAAAGGGTTTTATACATTTTTCGGTGTTAAAACAGAAGCATTAGTTTGAATTTTATTTTTAGGGATGAGGCTAGAAAAAATAGTTTAAAACTGGAACAACAATAACAACAACAAAGTCTTATTCCACTAGGTGGGATCGACTATATGGATCCTTCTACGCAATTG
The DNA here is from genome assembly GCA_025175895.1 of Wurfbainia villosa. Taxonomy (NCBI): domain Eukaryota; kingdom Viridiplantae; phylum Streptophyta; class Magnoliopsida; order Zingiberales; family Zingiberaceae; genus Wurfbainia; species Wurfbainia villosa. Next base: position 6,785,137 of record JAKLTH010000238.1, read on the forward strand.
GACTTTACATCTATTATATCATTATCTATATTTAAATAAATTTTATCTTGTTTTATTGTTGTTAATCAAGTCTTTTTTAGTCTTCCTCTTTCTCGTTTAATGTGTATATTTGTCATCGTTTCACATCGTCTAACTGGAGCATTTATTGGTCGTCTAAGTACATGTTCGTATCACCTTAAACGTATCTCTCGGAGCTTTCCTTCAATAGATGAACACCGACTTTTTCTCTAATTTTCTCATTTCTTATTCTGTCCATCCTCATATGTTCGCGCATCTATCTTAACATCTCTATATCTGCAACTCTCATCTTTTGCTCATGTGCTCGAATCGTAGTCTAATATTCAGTACCATATAACATAACATGTCTAATCGTCGTTTTGTAGAACTTCCTTTTAAATTTTAGAGACAATTTACGATCACATAAAACACCCGACGTTTTTCTCCATTTCAATATCTTGCTTATATTCTACGTAGGACTGGAAGAGAAAAAAAAAAGATAGTCTTGAGAGAAATCATTTATTTGAACTGCTTACTATCCTCCTTTCTCAGTGAATGGATTGAATTCCGAGTTAAACCTCTACAGACTAGGAACCACTTCCAAGCCTTCAAATCCATTTCCAGTAATTGCGAGACCACAAGCTAAGCTATTGAGCATGATTTTAATGCACAGATCCTCCATTTTTTCATAGAACAATTCATGAATCTATTTATCACTTCGATTCTGTATGTATGCTTTTGGAGCCAACAAACATGACCTTTTTAACCTTGCAGGTCTTCTCGAAACTGCAAGAGCAGAGATTCCCCAGCGAGTACGAGCTGAGGGACTTAATTGCCAAGAGACTACCTGATTCATCATTAGGAAGCGACTTAATGGCCAAGAGACTACCTGATTCATCATTAGGAAGCGACACCGGAAGAGTTGTACTGTAATGATTCTCGCATACGACGACCGCCTGCTCGAGAAGGGCCAGAACTCACCGTGTAATGTGGATGTAACATGAATTCTCGACTTCAAAGATCTATCACGCTGCTGCATAATGTTAGTTTCTTGCACTTTTTACTACTCTGGAATAATTGTTTAGAAAATGCATCATCTTCCATGTTTACAAGTGATTAAGGTTTAGGTTAAAACCTCTGGACTGCATCAAACCTGGCCAATCTACTGGAGAGGGGCTAAATCAGGTCTAGTCTGGTCTAACCTCATGCTGTGTTATTTTTCTGTTATTAGTCTACCTTATGCAGTGTTATTTTCCTGTTATTAACATACCCCTTCTACTTTTAGACATCTCTTATTGTTTTTGCTCTTAGTTTGCTTGCTTACAATTTTTTAGAAAAAGTTATGTAGTTAGGGCAGTAAACGAATTAAACGTTTATGAACAAATTTGGTATTCGGCTCGATAAGAATTCATTTATGTTCGTTCAATTTGCAACTTAGTCAATTAATGAACAAGTTTGAACAACTTGATAAATTAAATAAATAAACTTAACACATATATGTTCGGCTTGTTAATATTCGTGTATAGAATTCATAAACAATATTTATGAATAGTATTCATGAACAAATTCATTTAAAAATTATTTATAAATTTATTTATACTTATTTATAAATAAGAATTAAAATATTAAAAATTTAAAATAAACAAATAAGTCTCTAAAAAAAATCAAGCTAAGTTTGAATAAATTTTTTAATAGTTTGATTAATTTTAGACTTAGCTTGATTATCTTATCAAATAAATCTGAACACTCTAAAATTTGATTTGGCTCGGCTCGTTTATAGCTCAAGTATTGTCGTCGTTATCATCAATTGCGTTTAAGTTGTGTTTATCTTAACTACTTGCGATATGATAATACAAATTAAATGTTATCTCTCATGGTTTGTACCAAATGACATATGATGGTCCACTGTATATTGAGTCCTGGAACAGGGATGTAAAAGCAAGGGCAACGGGTCAATTCCTCGTAAAAGTGAGGTTTCATGCCTTCATACGTTAACTACTAGTCTCAAAGGGCTAAAGGTTCACCGTGATTTACCTCTTTTACGATGGCCCGAGGGCGGATTGATAGGGGCCGCTAAGTTGACGGTTCCAATTTTTTATACAAACTGAAACAGAGATGTAAAAGTAGATCAGCAGTTCTTGTTTAGTTTTAAAAACAAACTAAACAATAGAATTGTTATGGGCAAAATTGTTATGTGATTCGGAAGTCACTCATTCTAATTTTAAAAACAGTCTCTTATAAAATAAGAATAAAATTATATACAATAGATATTTTGCAGGGCGGGAGTTTGGGTGTATCACTCTTTTTCTTAGTTGATATTCTTGAGTTAACTCATTTTATTTAGTTTTCACATCTTGATCAGTTCATGGTAACACACAGGGGTCAGCAAAAATTCAATTAAATTGAATAAATCGATCGAACCGAGCTTTTTAATTCGGTTTATCCAAAAATTTGATTTTTTTAATATCAATTTATTCGATTCAATTTTGATTTCGAAACAAAAACGATCAATTATACCAATTAAATTAAATTGAAATCTGTCGATTCATTTATCATATCAATTAATTAATGAAAATCAAGTGACCGTTTTGAATTTTACGATTTTCATCGTCATCAATCGATTGATATTTTAGATTGATTATTTCGAACTCCACGATCTTTATCGTCACATTAAAAGATAGATTATTTGAGATAATTGACCAGGCAACGAGAATTCAATTATGCAGGCGAACTCATTTGTGATGTTGGTCCATTTTGTTTGAATTTGTTCGTGTTTTTCAAATTTTATTTTAACAATAATAAATTTTTATGAAATCAAATCAATTAAAATTAATCAAATCGAAAACTTAACTACAGTACAATAGTAAAATATCACATTTAAATCTCAAACATTCCATTTTTGTCTTTAAATGAAATAATAAATTTTAAAAAAATTGAGACTATTCATACAAACATTTCTCAATTTACTACTAAAATGACGATTTTTTTTTTAAAGATATATGATGTCGATAAAAAAAATATATAAGGGGCACGTGTCATCAACAACAAAAATCAACAGAGGGATCACTACTGAGGCCAAGGGCATAGATAAAAGAGGCTCACGGCATAACAACGTGGGCCAGAGAGCCATGAATAAATAAATCTAATTTTTTTAAACAAATAAATTTTTTAACAAAATTGAATAAATCTAACTAATAAAAAATCAATTAATTAAATTCAACAAATTAAATTTTTTATTATTAATCGATTAATATTTTTATATTAATCGATTAATTATAATTAATCAACTAATATAAAATATCAATCAATTGATAATGATATAAATCATAAAACTCGAGATAATTAATCAACCAATTTACATAAAAAAAAAAAATTTCGAATAAATAGAATCGAAAATTTTAATTCGATTCGATCGATTTATTAAGTTGAACTGAATTTTTGCCCACCTCGGGCCATGGTCATGGACAATGAGAGAGGGATGGACAGGCATACAAAATAAATATAGAACATCTACGAGGATTAAAATTCGAATACCAATAAAAATGAATAGTCTACCTATTATATATATATATTTTTTTTAAAAAAAAATTGCAAATCTAAAAATGAAAATGAAAACATAACTTCCTATTATATATTTAAGCATAATGTATGTAGTTCATGAAAAAGAAGCAAGATTAGACTTGAAAAAACTCTAGTGATCAAAATTCTACAAAATCTGAAAGGAAAAAAAAAACCAAAAACAAGACAAAATTACATAAATAAATGTACAGAGAAAAATACTTATGGGGGCGGGGGACTTGCTGGCTCTGAAAAATCTTCCAGTCATGTGAATAGGGACAAATCTTAAATATGCATATTGTATGAATTGCCATTTTACTTATCCTGACTTCTGTATATAATACCCCTTCGTTTCTTCTGCGACATTTGCCCACACGTTCGCCATCTTTTCCGCATTGATGACCTGAATGTCACGACGATATCCCACTTGTTAGTAACAAAAATTTAGAACGAAAGATCAGACATGCCAATTGAAACAATCAGATAGGATGGGCAGATTGGGCCAGTCGAGCAGTCGGGTATGTCGATCAGGTTGACTAGGCCAATCAAACCGATCAAGCAATGCGACTCGAACAAACTAAGCCAGCTGGTCAAGTAGAGATGTCAAACATTTCTAAAAAAAAAGAAAATATAGTACCGTCGTATCATATTAACGGTTTCCTCCGACTGTCTCTATTAATAAAGGAGATAAATCGAATAAATACAAACAGAACCATCTCAGTGTACCTAATATCCCAAAGGACCAATCCTCATTTGAGAAAAAATCTACAAATACATCGTAGCTGGGATTGACCTAGGGGTGTCTGGACTTCAGCATGGACGTCTTTTCCGCTACACTATAGTCTGGAGGCTGTCAAACATTCCTATCAGGCTTAACAGGCAAACGGTCAACTGGTGTAGGATTGGCCAAATGTGTTGATTAGGCCGAAAGGACCCGTCAACTAATCAAGCAAGCAGGCTGAACAAATCAAACAAGCTGGCGAGACAAGTTTGTTAGAACAATCGAAGTTCCACGTTGAAAAAATATAGAAAATATCACGAACTTATAAGATGAAAAAAATATCTCCATTGACATGAGACCTTTGAATATAGTTCAAAAATAAAAATAAAAAAGCATAGGTCTAAAATAGATAATATTATATCACTGTGAAAATATGAATTTTATTTGAACCAACAAAGTTGAGCTAGAAAAGCAAGAGTGTGCAGGCAGATTACTCGTACCAGATTGAGTATATCGTGTGAGCTAGATGAGTCAACATTGATCTCAGAGGATATTTTATCATTGTGAAAATTATTCCTTAGTATTCCTTGTAAAATTCCTATAAAGTGATCGTAAGAATATTCGTACCAGATAATTATCGCAATGCAAAGGAACAAATATAGGGCTGTCGTGTCTTTATCTCACTAATAAACAACACACTTCTATAGTGAAAAGAATATGGTTATCGTAAGAAAAGGAGTTGTTCTATAGTTTTTTTTTTTTTTTGTGTGGAGCATACCTGATTACTGACAAATCCTTTAAGCATCGATAGAAAATCCTCATGTCTCTCCCTGTCCAGTCTCTCGAGTTCACTCCTGTTGTTTTCCTGCATTAGAAGTTCAGGTAGCAGTTAGGTCAATTCCAGTGAGGCTCTGAAAGGTCAGATTGAATACAATCTAAGGTCAGATTAAAAATAGTCCAGTGCATAAAGTTCTCGCCATGCAGAATTTCGAAAAGAATTTATTGTACGCAGTCTTACTCTGTTTCGCAAGAAACTATTTTTAAGACTCAAATTCATAATCTTTGGATTACAAGACAACAACTTTCCCGTTGTACGAAGGATCCCTTCTAATGAGTTCTAAAGAAGAAAAGAATACTGATTTCTCTTAATCAGAGCATCCTACAGGACTATTGCATCCACAACAACACTATTTAAAACTTATGTATAAATCTAAAGCAGAGTAGGCATTTCCTAGGTCAATTTTCACAATCGAGTTTGATCATAAAAATGAAAGAGAAGATCCATAAAGCCGATCTTAATAGTCGGGCACATAGCTTATTTGATTTGTCGGAAGTTTGGTTTGAAAAATAATGGGGCATACCAATGAATTAAAGCCATGTTATGTGCATAGATATCTTGAGTCGAGTACAAGCAAGGACTGAAATCGATGCAACTTGGAATCCCTAACTTAGGGAGGAGATCTTATGGGGCCTAGTTATCAAATATTCGAGATTCTGGATTTTATCAAATCGAACATTAAAACATAAAGATTTACATCAAGTATTCTAAACATGCTATTCATTATCTGAAACAATTTTCACAAACAAACCAACAGTTGAAGTCCACAAGGAAGAACAAGTAAGAAGAGTGAAGACGCATGAAGCAGAGAAAAGATCATAAGATTAGCCATCAATAAGGGAAAAAAATAGCTAAAAAAGAATGAATTTGCATAGAAGAACAGACTCATAAAATTGAATAAATAGAAAAACCAAATGCAAGAATAGATGAGGTCTTGAAGAACTAGAGAAATGATAACATGAAGTGCACAAAATAATTCCTTACGCTTCTGAAACTGCAATTCTAAGTTCCTCACAAATGACTGTTAATTTGGGCGAGATGTGACCAGCCAACAACTTAATCCTTCACCTATTTAATTTGCTATAAGTGATAGGCTCTAGCTAAAAAGAGCATATGAGAACTCATTCGTTCAATCGAGAAAGTAAATTTAAACAGAGTTTTGCAGATAAATTGGGAGGGGCCCAAGTTCTTTCCTTCCTGAAATTGTTAGTATAAACCAACATGAATATTTAAATAAGCAAAATAGTTTGGTGAAGAATTATCTAGACTTTTATGAGTTCATGTGACACTAACCAAGGAATATGAGGAATAACAAGAAAGAATCAGACTTGATCTTTCATAAGAGTTCCATAAACAAATCGATTTTCCGTGCATGGTAATAAAATATCCAAAATAGAATTGCTGATCTATGCATTTTCCCCTCAAAATATTTAATCAAGATTGATCCAAGAATGTTGTTGCATGCTTGGAGTTGCCATTTATACCCTAAATTTTGGGAGGGATCATCGGATTCACCACAATCTCCCAACCTACAAGTGGGTGGAACAAGAGATAGGCTTTCAGTCGTCACTAAGTCTAGGTTGGTCTCCAGGTAGTCTATTCTGAGTGTTCCTGCTGCCAAAGGGCTTTCATAGATTTCATATATCAACCAAACCAGTCGAACCTAATCGTCTGCCTTCCACTCTGCTCCAGTCCACTCCCAAACCTTTTGTTGCCCAAGCTTCCTCGCTGCCGAATAAAGTTCTTCTGTGTTGGTTAATAATATTACCCATATAACAACAAACCAGGATGTTTCAAATAGCATGGTGCAGCCACATGGACATTCCTTAAGGTGAGACAAAACATGCATTTGGGAGCTCAATGAATTGGGGCACAGCACATGTTGTCCCACATTTACCTTATTATTTTCATATTGATCTCTCTTCTCTGCACCAAATTTTTCCTGCAATGCATGAAAACAAACTTGCTGCCTGGCAGGTGAAAACATGATCATTTGCTATGTTTGACTTGTTCAGAGGCAATAGGAAGACATTTCAAAACTGTAGGGATTAGAGAAAAATGAAGCATGCCATGGTGCATCGTTCAGAAAGGTAGATAAGTGGGTGAGAAATTCAATTCTTCAATAAATTTGGTTCATAATGATTTGCTGGTAACTGAATTAATGAAGTTTCAAAGAGAAATGAACAAAAATGTCTTAAGGCCCAGCTGACACCAAGAAAACGAAGTTGGCAGGACTTATACACAATCTGTAACTAAAATGAGCAGATTGTGTCTATTTGACACATTTTGGTAGCATTATCAAAAAATTAAAGCGCATGAATTCATGTGATTGCAATATAAAAACATCAGATCAAAATATGGGAATTGTTATCTAAAATTGATGTAATCTGATTAGATTGGAGATAAAATGACCAAAACAATTAGCAAGCCATGACATTAGTGGCAACTTGTGAATCTTCACGACTTAAGAAGTTATATGAGTGCCCTTAGCATCTGAATTCTGAACAATATCAAAAAAGAAGAGCAATCCAAAATATGTAACAAAATCACTGACAGTACCAAAGTTTAAATATGGCTATTATTAATAATATTAGTATATGCAGTGTAGTATGATTAGAATTGAACCACATGGTAGTCATATTCAAACACCAAGAAACTATAAAAATCATAGAGTTAAGTCACACATCATTATGACTTGAGATTATAGGACTGCAAGTGTTATCTGAATTATGATGTTCTGTACTGATTCTTGATTAGGTTTCATGCTATGTTAGAATATAATACAAATTGCAGCCGAGGAAAAAAAAATCACATCTATAACAAGCAATCCAACAATCTACTTCGTGTAATAACTCTGTAAATGCTCTAATCCACTATTGCAGTCTCAAAAGCTGCTAAGCAGTTCATTGTTCAGTATTTACCTTTATACTCTCATACTCTTTAATGGCACAAACTTTAGCATCTTCTGTGATTCTTATTGTTTCTTTCAGCTCATCTATCCTTTGAAGTTTAGACGTGTCCCCTGATCGTATTGAAGATGCTTCCAGTTTCTCTCTCCTTGCATGCAAGGAAGATAAATCGGTGGTAAGTGTTTGGACTGTCAAAAGCGCAGTAGAACGATCTGAGAATGCACCATGAACAGCTAGCATCAATCCCAGATATTCATGAAGAATATCCTGTGAAAATCATGAACAGGTACTTGAGAGTGTAAACAATAAGAGAATCCACTTAAAAAAATGACATTGTTATATCAGTGTATAAGGACTAGAACCAGATGTTTGACAGTGTGTCCAATAGATTCTCGGTAGAATCTACTCGTTCTCAGAGCAGCAGTTGAAAACTGTTTGATTTCAGCAGCTCTTCGTCTCTGTGATAGATAAGTGGCATTTTCTGTTTCAAATTTAGCAAGCTTCACAACTGTCAACCCCAGCTGGCCCAATGTGTCTCCAATATCCAGCTGTGCTTTGACAAGGACCTCAGCCTGCAGAAGGAAAAGAAAGAAAAAATATAATAAGCGAATCTTGCATATTACTAAAAGAATCTGCAAAATGGTCACATGCATGCTACACATCAAATACCAGGCAGCAAGACATAAATAGTTCTCATGTTTCGAATCAAACTAACGAAACATCTCAAGATGAAAATGGAGGAGCATTGGTAAAGGACTTTAAGATTTCTTTTAAGGTAATTTAAACCTGCATCTCCAAAGCAATTTATGTGAGCTAAATAGGGATAATTAAGTTAGGTTAGATCAAGCTATTTCACAATTAAAAGTAAATTCTAAAACCCAACCCAAGAATCAAACTTAAAATGAAATTTAGTTTCAAGTTGATTATACTTGTTCAACCAAGTTCCTGAATTTTGTATTTAAATGCATATGGAAAACAAAGTAAAGAATATTTTTCACAAAAATTCGTTAAACAATTTAAAATAATTCCCCCAACTCAATATTCTGCAACAAAATAAGTTTGGGTTGGAAAGTAAATAGTCCCACCGTAAGCAATCATTATACTTTCCTTGTAATCTAAATCACCCTTTGAAATTCAACATTACATGAGCAAGGAAGAACCCATGAGGTTACTTCACAAAGAATATCAAATCCTCCCCCACCCCCATGAGCTTATATTGACTTCTAAATAAAGGAACGTAAACCTGAATTTTCACAAAGATAGAAGTTTTAGAATTAGGACAAAATTGAATTATTGTTTGCTTCTGTTGTTAATGAAGATGTGTTTTTTATTTGATCGCACTTGCAAAATTAAAGGCTGCAGTCCTTTATTGTTCATTGATGCCCTTAAACTTAGAACACTGAATTACCAAGAGATTCAAATTAAGCTTTTATCTCTGATAAATTTGCAACTTGTCCTAAAATAGCAAGCTAGTGCTTTGATCACCAATTCGATAGTAGATAGTATAATCAGTTGCCCACCTCTACCTAGTTTTCCTCAAATTCTATACTTGATAGCAGATAATCAATTTGTCATCTAATCAAGTTAGATTTGAAAAATTATCTAAAAAATTGAGTACCCATAGGAGCACAGAGAAACAAAATTTACTCAAACAAAACATACCTGCCTGGAAGAAGATGTGAGCTGCAGTTCTAAATCTTGCACCTTCACTTTCCTATCCAGGAACTCCTTGTCCTCCTCTACCACCAAGGGCTTTGCGCCTCCCCAGTCATTTGTTACCGACTGCTTGAACTCTCTGAATATTTTCATGAAATCCCTTCCCCCCTTTGCCGGTTGGCCAGTGCTTTGCGTCACCACCCCTGCACTCCCTCCTGCCTCGCCAAAGACATGATTCGGCGGCATCCCCATTCCTCCTGATCTTGATGCCGCCTCTGTACTCACAGGTAAAGGCGAATTGCCAGGCAACCTAAGAAATATCCTGAACTCGTTGCTCCTCCCAATCACTGGATGGGCAGCCAGTCGATTGAGGTACTTCTCGATGGCAGAGCGGCGCTGCTCAACGAATTCGTGCTTCTGCATTACCTGTCCCTCGACCACACCCTTGTCGGGCCGCTGAGGGATGAAGTATCCCCGGTAAGCCTCAGCGAGGCGGTCAGCAAGAGCAACGACATCCTTGAACCGCCTGCGGACGCGAAGCTCGGAATGGCCACCGACGATCCGGGTGGTGATGAGGTAGGAGACGAAGGATCCGGAGCCAGGGACGATAGAGGATCCGGCCTCCTGCTCCTTCTGGGGGTCGGAGACAGAGATCTTGAAGCACTCGGAGGCCAAGGATCGGCCAGCTCGAGAGGGCGCATCGTGGACGCTCGGAATGGGGGGAGAATCTGAAGCGTCGTCAACACCGTCCTCGCTGGGGTCGAATAGGGAAAAGGCGGAGTCGGGTTGGAGGGCGACGCGAGGAGTGGAAGCGAGCGGCGGCGAATCGGGGGCCGTAGGAGGGTGGAGAAGAGGATCGCCTCCGTTGACTTCAGCGGGGACGGACGAAAGGAGGCCTTCGCCGTCGCCGTCGCCGTCGCCGTCACCGGCGATGGTTAGGGCTTCCATTTTTGCAGTCTCTACTTATTTGTGGTCTTCTTCCGTTATATTAACCGCGGACAGGACGGCGACGTGGCGGCTTCCGCTACGGCTAGCGGATGCGGAGGAGGAGCAATCGGATGCGGGTTGCGGATGTAAGCGGGTAAGAAAGAGTTGGATACTGTGTCAACTACGCAGGTGGTTGGTACGTATTATTCATTAAAGATAACTAAATAAAACTTTTAAGTTATGAATTCTGATACTCTTTCTATGCGATACTCGTTCAAGTCGTTCGATTATACAGTAAATTAAAATATATAATATTTTTTTCGAGTGCTAGCTAATCTTTAAATTCGTCGGATCATCAACATCATCTTCACCGTCGATAGCAGACTCATAGTCGTGCACAATCAAGTTAGATCGTGATTGAAATTGGATTAGATTATGACTGCGTACTCGATTGCGACCGCGATTAGATAGAATTCCGATCGCAATCAGATTGGAATCTAATCCGATTGCAACCGCTAATATTATGATCATGATCCGACAAGATTGAATATCGATTGAATCATGATCAAAATTTAACTCGATCACGATCGCCATCATCTGCGATGTTGACAAACACAATCGATCGAAACACAATCAAAATTTAACTGCTCAATGACAATACTGAGTGACTGAGTACTTGAACCGAAGATGGATGCTAAATTATTATACGTTATGCTCGTTTAAGTACAGATACATATATTTATCACCCAATATATCAAATTTCTTGACTTATATCCAACTTTTAAAACATCTCATATCATATCAAATTTATCATTTTAAAAAAATTAAGCCTAAAATTTAATACGCAGAGGTTAAATTATTTTATTTTTATAATAAACAAATAAAATAACACTGTAGATACACAGAGGAAGGATAATTAGACCTCAGAACAAAATTGAGGTAGGTGACGTCTTATTGTTAGTTCCACGGCTAAATAAAAAAAAATAAATCATAAAAAATATTTTTTAAAAAAATAAAAAACACTTCAAAAAAATACTTTTATCATTTTCAAAAATTGAGAAGGATAATTAGACTTGATAGACAGCGAAAGGATAAAATTAATGTAACTGACACCTGACATCTAATTTTTCTTGGATAATTAAACCTTACTAAAATTTTTCATCTATCACTATAATAAATTCAAAAACAGTGACAGCAAACGGCTCAATAATTTTGTATTCTGCTAATAAAAAACCTTTATTCTGATTTTAGTCAACCAAGGACTTTATTTAAAATTGCATCTCCAATACGATAATTTATCAAACGGCGTTTCTGAAATTTAGAATTATCCAAAAAACACTTCATACCTTCATATTTATCAAATAATATATTTAATTTCCTTTTTATTCTTCAAAAATAATGCACTTAATTTTCGAACATGATGCTAAGAATTCAAATCCCAACACCACTGTGGTACTGAAATTTAAATTTCCAACACCACGATAATTGTACTGAAATTGCTTCACCACTATGGTACTGAAAATTTAAATTCCAACACCATAGTGATGCTGAGATTTGAATCCACAATGGTATTGGGATTGCAAATTCTAACACTACAATGGTGGTCTTGAATTGCATGCACGTGAAAAATTCAAAATTCAAGACTCATTGTGGTATTGATTTACAAATTCCAACATCATAAGAATCTTTGAAATTGCAAATTCTAACACAGTGGTCTGAAATTAAATCCAACACCAACCGCTTTGGACATTCAAATTCGACCACTAAGATGCTGAAATTTATAATTTCAACACTAATGATGTAGATTTTTTTTACGAGAGGAGTAAAAAAAAAATTAAATGCATTATTTAGTAAATATAAAAATATGAGATACTTTTTGGACAATTTTCAACTTTAGAAATGTTGTTCGGTAAATCGCCGATGCAACTTTATATCAAAGCTGTTTCTTCAAAACGATGTCATTCAGATATCAAATTACAAATACAACATTATTTTAATAATTAAAGATACTTTTTTTTACAAAGTATGTGCATAGATGAATCAAAATTGCAGTCGTTTATCTTCTCTTAATGTCATCCTCACTTGAACATTAACTATTGCTTACACTTGGGTTAGGGATATTTAATAATACATAATGCTACAACAAGCCAAAGCTTGATCTGGATCAATCTCTAACTCGAAAACAAGCAAAAGTGTTCATCTCAGAAATGAGGATCGGCATATGCGTTCGACATACAACAAACAATTATAGTACCACACAGATCATAAGCAACTGATTTACATAAGCAAGTAGACAGTTCTACCTCGAATAACAGTTCAGAAATTTAAGACTTCTTCAGGATCAAGAGAATGAGGTGAAATCTTCGTGGCGCGCGATGTAGACCTCTTCGAACTCATTGTCATCTGCTAAAAGGTATTCGAGATTTTGACGACTTGCAAATGTAACTCTAGTGTTTATGATTGATCATGTATGTATAGAACTGAAGTGCTAGATTACAAATAAAACCGAATTAGGAAAGCACAATGGATACTACTAGTAAAAATGGATTTATGTTATCGCATAGGCAGATGCCTCCATCGAGCGAGCGAGCGAACCTATCGTATTTTGCAACTTTTTCGGGTGCAATTGTTCAACAAAGGAAGAATGTCCTTCCAACAAACAATCACAAGGCGATATGAGTGATTTCTCCTTCAGTGTGCAATCGAAGAAGCATTTCTTTCACATGTAATCATGTGCCGAAAGGATTTACCATAGTTGCAGAAAAGAAAATGAGATAGGAACATAATGGTAGAGCTAAAATTTTCATTCTAACAACAAGCTATATGTTTTAACTATTGGGGATTGGCTAGACGGATATTATCCCATTGATTTTCATTCAGAAAACATGAATGTTTCATAAACACTTTACCATCTTTACATAATGATCATAATTAGATCAATGTAAAAAGTAAGCAAAGAAGAATATGAAGAGTTTCAAAATTCAGAGAAATGACATACCTGTTTTTCTAAGGGTCAGAGCCACAACAGCGTCATTTTCAACCTGCAAAGGAATAAACGAGAAAATTGTGGCTTAAAATTGTGTTTTTTTCCTCATTATGCTTGATGGAGAAGTGAGGCTATTTCTAAACGCCAGTCAAATGTATTAATTACCCTTTGCTCTGCCAATGTCTTTGAATCTTCCAATATGGTATTGCTTGTCAATAAAGCTAGCCGTTGATTATCTGTAGGTTGATCGACCAAGCTTTGCAGTTTCTGCTTTATATCGAAGGCTGTGTCTGTTGGATCACATTGCACAAAGTATGTTGTCTTGTGGCGCTTAACCCTAATATACATTGCCTGAAGCCAATAAAATATTGAATTGACATCGATGTAAATCACAAAGATATTTTGAATCTGCTTGTTGACAGATAACCATCTCAAATAATTCTGTTTGGAAACTGAACCAATATGCTCATATATAATTCATTAAGGAATTTTTATGTCGAACTTCAGAGTTGTTTCATTAACTCTCTTTCTAGCCAAAGCAAAATGATCCTATAAAAACTCTTACGACATCATAGACAATTCTTTACTGAATTGACTAGATTGGAGAATAATTTACTGTCCAAGTATGTTGTCTTGTGGAGCTTAACCCTAATATACATTGCCTGAAGCCAATAAAATATTGAATTGACATCAATGTAAATCACAAAGATATTTTGAATCTGCTTGTTGACAGATAACCATCTCAAATAATTCTGTTTGGAAACTGAACTAATATGCTCATATAATTCATTAAGGAATTTTTACGTCGTACTTCAGAGTTGTTTCATTAACTCTCTTTCTAGCCAAAGCGAAATGATCCTATAAAAGCTCTTATGACATCATAGACAATTCTTTACTGAATTGACTAGATTGGAGAATAATTTACTGTCCATGAACCTCATCATGTGGTGCACCAAGAAGAATCTAGGAGCCGTGATGGAACAACAAATAATTATTTAGACGTTTATTATAATTCAAAAGTTTTACTATAAATCAGAAAATTCAACTATAGCTTAAGTCCCATTTGTCAGCTAATGACATTTTCATTTATCAAACTAGAGACACAACCGTAATTATCTAACAATAATAGTCAAAAACTCAACATTTCTCCTGGCATTAGCCCAAAAAAAAACCAAGACTAAAAGGTGGAAGATTATATGATCCTAAAAATCTAGTCCAAGTCGTGCAAAGATCATCTTTATGATATAAGGAGTAGAAAAAATGTCAGGATTGGAAATCTTCAAGCATAAATTTATTATCTACCAGCCAAGTGAACAACAATGGTCATTAATCATACTTCTAAGGAATGAAAATGGATTATATTAGGGTCATCGAGTGTTTGCTCCAGATGTAATCCAGGGAACTGATTTACTATCCAATCACTTGGACACCCTTCCTGCCTTTATTTTCCATTCTTTCTTTTCTTTTTCTTGTTTTTCCTTCTAAAACGCAATATTAGCTAGGTTTCACGATGAATGTAGGTCATAATGAACTTGGAGGTTGTCTTGGTGGGAAAACTATAGCAGAATTCTTATAGCAAACAAGGAAGCATGCTCAAAGATCAGGGTAACCAAATACTGAACAAGAAAATGGCCTCGAAAGCAATCATGATGATAGCATCAGATGAAAAGATGATCAAGGAGAGGATGCGACGATAATGGATGACATACCAAAACGATCCACGCAAACGTGGGCTAGAAAAGAAGAAAGCAAACAAGAGGAGGAAGAACCTCGACGATTGAAGGATCAAAGCCTTCAATTGATCGGATAGATACGGAGGGTGGCTGGCGAAGTTTCCGGCAGTTGGCGAAGCGGAAGCGGGACGGCCGGGCGAAGCAATAGAGGTCTGTGGGAGAGCTACGGGCAAACGGCGAAGTTGTAGTTTGGGGCTTCTTTCTACAACCGTGTGATTATGATCAAGGGGCGGCTATGGAAGATATAGGGAAACGTAGCGTTTGGTCTGTGATTTTATTTTTTATTTTCTTAAAAAATAAAAAAAAATGTAGAAAATAATATTTGATTGACGTTTTATTCGTTTTTCAAAAAATATTGGAGTATTTTTTAAAAAGCTGAAAAAAAAAATCATTTTTCATTTTCTTAAAAATGGAAAACATGCTCCAAATTATATTTTTTATTAGGCAGATATAGATTTGTTATTTATCGACGTTATTAATCTGTTGGGACGGTCCGTTGATTAGAACAACGTAGATATTGAAGTGGATAGAAGTCCCGCGACCCCCCGTAGGAAGGGGCTAATGGCTAGCGCATGTAGAAAGTTATACAAATGGACAACGGGTCAATCCCTTGCAAATGCGAGTTCCGTCCCTCCATGCGCTAGTTACTAGTCTTAAGGGTCAACGGCCCACCGTGATTTACCTCCCTTACGATGGGCGGTTCCAACCTTTGCAGAAAGTTGTACAAATGGATAGAGATCCTACGGGAAAGAGCTAGTGGCTAGCGCATGCAGAATGTTGTACAAATGGGCAACAAGTCAATCCCTCGTAAAAGCGAGGTTCCATCCCTCCATGCACTGGTTACTAATCTCAAAGGGCCAAAGATTCACCGTGATTTACCTCCCTTACGATGGCCCAGGGCGGGCCGATAAGAGTCGCTAGGTTGACAGTTCCAACCTTTTATACAAATGAATAGAGATCGAATCTTGACATAGGATCTAAAATCATCATTCGAACTCAAAAGCCCTTTATTATTTTTGACCAACGGATTAAGAGACAATCTCCTATGAGAGACGCTGGGATGAACATAATTATATTTTGGTACAATTTATTTATTGGCATTATCCTATTATAAAATAATATTGATAGAAAACTAAAATGATGTGTCACCCATGGCGACCAACTTTGAGTAGTTGCTCGCACTCTTATGTCAATTTGTCTTTTTTTTTAGCACCACTAATTCTGAAACAATCGACTCGACCTATGAATCTCTGATAATATACTAAATAATTTTTAGACGAGATATACTCCATCGACCCTTCAAAGCATATCAAAGAAGTATTCACGGCTTAATAGCTAAGTCTGGTGATACGATCACGCTATCCATATAAAACATATCTGAAATTGAAGATGTACTCCGTCCGAGAAATTAAACTCTTAATCTGCATCCAACTCAAAGCCGCTTATCTAAATTTTTTTAAAATTTAAAATCGAATTTGTCCCAACGGAGACAAACTCTATTAGCTTGTGAATATTATAATAATTATAATTATAGTTATAATTGTTACATTATTCTTTTTAATTAATATCGAATATTTAAATCTTCTACCCACTCAATTTAATCTTATAAAATTTTTCGCACTCAATTGTGATTGGCTAGGGTTCCTCTCGAAAAGGGGCTCAAAGGCTATAAAAGGAGGTCCAAACCTAGGGTTTCATATCAATTCTAAGTGCTCAAA
The DNA here is from genome assembly GCA_025175895.1 of Wurfbainia villosa. NCBI lineage: Eukaryota > Viridiplantae > Streptophyta > Magnoliopsida > Zingiberales > Zingiberaceae > Wurfbainia > Wurfbainia villosa. The sequence goes on from JAKLTH010000238.1 coordinate 6,802,180, forward strand.
AGCCTCCGCAATGCTGCGACTCTCCGACAACTCTACGACAACTGAAGATTTATCATTTCATTTACAAAAAAAAAAAAACTACGCATGCACCACAACTGAAGATTTATTGAAGATACTAAAAGACTATATGATCGCCCTACCATTGCACCATAATTTAACAGCGTAATTTTGATATAATAATACTCATTTTAATCAAGTTAAAATAATTTTATTATTATTATAATTACGATAATAAAAATTGAAATCATTTTGATTAGATTTAAATAATTTTTTAGAATATTTTGATATACCATTGTTTTATATCAGTAATTTTACTAAATTAAATCATAGAAAAATTGTATTTGATATTACACCATTAGAATAAGAATATTTTTGAGATAAAAGATACAATGAAATGTTACTTTGATCATTAAAAAAAAACTATCATTTCAACTAAAAGAATAATAAAGGACGCTCTTTAATTTTTTTACCTCCTCCAAACAAAACATAAAAATAAAACCATCACATTAATACCTCTCTCCGACTACTCCTATTGATAGAAGAGATAAATCAAGAATCTAAATAGCAAATACAAAAAAGAAAATCGATCAATAGCTCAAAATTATAATCTCTTCGAAAATTGATCCTCGTTCATTTAATAGTTACGTCTTTACACTTACTAACTAGACTAGTCGGCTTAGTACCTCCGCCAAACGGTTCCCTTTAATGTGGTTTTTGGGCCATTAATAATCCAAGTATGTTGCAGTCAAGAATCAGTGTGAAACACATTGATTCCTCATCTGATTAATATGCCATTGAACTAGTTTTGTCACATCTTCATGTACCTTTGTCTCAATCAGCAATAGATAAATAAATGAGAATAAGAAAAATATTCTGATTTAAACTCTGCTAACAAGTGAAAATCTATCAATCTTAGGGTACAAACTCACCAAAATACTCTGGGAGTAATCAGTTTCATTTAGATTAACTTAAAACACAGTGCTATTCCATGAAATAAATGGATAGAATAAACTATAGAAAATTTAACACAAGGAAGACGGTACAGATGGTGAATTGGAGATGGTATATTGAAACATACTCCTCTCAATGTTATTATTTATATATTACATGAAACACAATTTCCATGGCAGATGGTTAAAGCATAGAATAGGGGAGCTTATGGAGTGAACTGAGGCTGGGAAAAGGGAGAGGTAAACCTTTGTATTTAACTGCTAGTAAAAGAAAGCTATCAAAACTGGGACTGCTGCACGACGATAATTTTGGATGGAAGGAAATGAAAAACAAACTGAAGTGTTTTCACCAGACGTCCCTTAGATACCGTCCGTCCATTTGCAGGCTCTTAACCATGCTTTCAGTCTTTGAGCTATCAAGAGATCCCTGAGAGAAAGATGAGAAGGATTCAGGCGATTCTAGTGTTTATCTTGAGAGATAATACCAAAGCGAGAATGTTTCAGAATGTGAAAGCTGAAACCAAAAGAGTTGAGATTTGAGATGCTAAAATCTCTAGCATCAGAAACAATGTAATGGTAGAATCCCTAGTTTCATCTCGTTTTTGACGTGGATCAGATTAGATTCAGAAAATGAATACTTGGATGATGAGGCTATGGAAAGTAGTGCCTACCTGTCCCTGAACAATGTTGTGAAGAGATCTGTGAACATCTCTAGCCATGCCCTTAGCATCACCACAGACGTAAATATAGCCGCCCTGAGTGATGATACTCCAGATGTCGGAAGCCTGAAATAAATGAATTTAAAATGATTACTGATAGAGACACGTTTAAGATAGTACGGACATGCATTTAGACGATCAATAAATGCTCCAGTTAGGCGATATGAAACGATGACAAATATACACATCAAATGAGGAAGAGAATGACCAAAAAAGACTTGGTTAGCAACAATAAAATAAGATAAAATTTATTTAAGTATAGATGATGATATAGTAGGGGATAGAACTCAATGACATAGAAGGATTCATATAGTCGATCTCATCTAGTGAGATAAGACTTGATTGTTATTGTTGTTGTACTGAGAGAGAGAGGAAAATGCAAGAGATGATAATAAAAAGTGCACGAAGCAAGTAAACAAGAGCGGCATGAACTGTGTAAACCTTTTCAGCCATCTTATGCTGGACATATTCCTTTGAAGGACCCTCACGGGAGAATGCAACAATAAGTTCAGATAGTGCACCAGTTTCAACAAAGTTGTTCAGTTCATCCTCGTAGATGTAATCCTGAAAAAACAGACTCTCGATCATGTAAGAATGCATCGATACGGACTAATGGCTATGAGGATTTGATTCACTTCGATGGGTCTGTCTGTTTACCATCTTACGGTTCCTGCATCCAAAGAAGAGAAGAGAATGGCCAAGTTGAATTCCCGTTTCCTTGAGGGCCAGTCTTTCCTGAAAATTAACAAATATAAGCATTGTCAGAATTATAAATAGCTGAATATGTTTTATTTGCAAAACATAAAAAGGTAGAAGTAAAAATAAAACCTGCAAGAACCCCCTGAATGGTGCCAACCCTGTCCCAGGGCCAATCATAATGATTGGAATAGAAGGGTCTGTAGGAAGCTTGAAGTTTGATTGTCTAACAAAGATCGGAGCCCAGCTGCATTCTCGAGTCTCTTCCATTGGCACAGAGTGCTGTCAATAAGTAGTTATGTTTCAATATGAAAAGACACTGCCCGAAGGTGGACAAGCTAAGTCGACTATAAATTAAATAAACATCAAGATCAGATTAGCATGCTCTTTGGTGACAGGAAGCTTGGTGGTTTGGGCATCATCAAGTGATTTGGAGAAATTTATAAGCCACATTGAAAAAAACAAAAAAAAAAAACACAGGGTCTCTGCCAATGGGACAAGTTATACAATTTTTGCAATTGTCTGTCAGAATTGAACTTCTGTTACTAAGTAACACTCAAAGACAAACTGTCGATAAGTTCTTGTGGGATACTGAATAAAATAGAAACGATGAAACCAGAAAATACAACAAACAATTTGTTCTTTAACAAGTAGGTGAAGCGGTTAAAGAAACAAGACTTTACAAGAACAGGAAATAGTCAAAGATCCTTAATAGGTTAAGTTGCAGCAAATAAGCAATGTTTCTCAAGGAATCCGGAATATAATTTGCTTAACTCCAAATGAGCAATCAGTCTCTCTTTTCATATTAATATGCCAATAGTATGATACAAACACAAAGATACACCAAATTTTGAAAAATACATGTGTATAATAGTAATTCATATGAAGATCGAACATATATTTTTGCTTTAATGTCGCAACAAGAAAAATTCCTGTGTTTAGATGTAGTCACTGTTAATAAATAAACATGGAAAAATTATTATAAAGGAACAGTACGTCAAGATTTAATGGAGAATAATGTAGCTTTTCGGTGAAAGGAGGCTATAGCTTAATTCCATTTATCATGGTTTACATTTGCCAAAAGATCTAAGGATATATACATCTCATCCAAAACCCTAAACCCTAAACCCTAAACCCTAAACCCAAGAGTATTGTTTAAGCATTTGATTAACGAAAATAGAATATAAACTTAGCAATAATGAATTGAAGAAAGGGCCAATATTCGAAGAAAAACATGCTTTAAGTATCTTTTCTTGCACATACTCGATATGGTTGAGGAAATTGCAACAGTATTTTTACTGAAGCATCATTTACCTATATTTCTAGTACAAACTTGCTTTTTTTCATAATTTAGATCTTAGAGATAGCTAACTCATTAAGGGAGTTTGAAAGCTTCCATGTAATGTAGGAAAAGTACCTTCATCCAAGTTGAACAGACTCCTTTATGAACCCTTCCTGTTGGTGTTTTCTCATACACTAATGCACATGTCACATGAATTCTAGTTGGTGTCATCCTACAAAAACCCAAACTATTTGTAAGTTAAAATTTCAAACGAGGAAATTGATCCAGCCAACAGTTAGGTACCTTGGAGATGATGATATTGAATAATATCTTGGCTGCAAGCGTGGAGCTATTGCAGCAAAGAAAACTCCCAGTGGAGGTTTCGCTGAAGGGAATTCAGTCATAATTTCAAGAAGACTCCTCTGACTAGCCACGATCCATTGAGAATACTCATCCTTCACAATAAATACCATGAAACTCAAGTAAAAGCTGAAAATGGTTAAGCTACAAAACTACTCATTGCATTTCCTGTGAATTCCAATTGGTTCCTCACAATTATTTTTTTCCAATAGGTTTCGTGTAGTAAATTCATTCAACCAATGTTTGAACCAAATTCCAGCTTAATATCCATTCATTTGTCTGTTGAAGATGATGTTAATGTATTACAAGACTTGGTAACCTACAACGCATGCTGAGGGAAGTTCAATCAAGTTTGATGCGAACCTAAATTACTTAGTCATAAACAAGGTATTTTAAAAAAAAAACTTTTTTATCTTTTTATAATCTAAATAATACATGCAAGTAGGGACACTGCCCAAGCAGAATAAAATGACTAAATTATCTTAGCTGTCTGGCAAACAACAACAATTAACTATATGAATTTTATTCCACCATTGCACTCTGTGCAAATCTTTCAATTGAGACCTTTTAAGTCAATTTTACTATATTAAATGAGATTTTTCTTTGATCTCCTGCTAGGTCTAACAACACCAAATCTAATTGATTTAACTTGTTTAATCATACTAGTATTATTTTAACATGCCTAGATGATAATAACCTATATTATCCCATTTTGTCAATCTTGTAACATATAATTAATTTTTGTGAATAGTGTTTTTCCTGAAGGGGAGTCTTAGCGCAACGGTAAAATTGTTGTTTTGTGACCTAGAAGTCATGGGTTTGAATCATGAAAACAGTCTCCTGCAAAGCAGGATAAGGTCGCGTACAATAAATCATTCCCCGAGACCCCGCACAACGGGAGCTTCGTACATCGGACTATCCTTTTAGTGTTTTTCCTTTTTTTCATGTCTTTTCTAGCAACTACACACATCAATATTAGCATCTTCATCATTGTTTAATAATAGATTGAACTCATTGAAGGTAATTCTTGTCCACCATTATTTTTATACATCTTAATTATTCTCTTGCTTCTGTTGAAACTATATTTTATATATTTAATTGTAATTCTATTTAAATTACCATATTAATGGTATTATAAAAAATAATAATATCCTAGCCAAATAATAGATCAAAGATACAATAACTCTTAATTGTAGGATTTTCTTTCCCAACTATTTTCCCACATCTTCACATAGTGTGTAAATAAAATTTCATATTGAAGTTCCACTCAAAACTTTAGCTAAGTTCTCTTGAAGCTTCAATTTTTATTCAAATTACACTGCAACACTAGCAAAATAAACAAATAACATTCGCCAAAGGGATCTTGATCAATGACAATTAAATTCATCTCATACAATTGAAATCTTAACATGATCCTCAAGTAAATCCACAACAACCACCACCACCACCACCAAGCCTTATCCCACTAGGTGGGTCAGCAAATAGGTGGACTGGGAATATGTCAATAAATGTCATATAAATCCATATGCATAGAAAATTCATTTGGTACTCTCAATATATATATATAGTTTTGGCGCAACGGTAAAGTTGTTGTCTTGTGACCTAGAGGTCATGGATTCGAATCCTTAAAACAACCTCTTGCAAAGCAAGGTAAGACTGCGTACAATAGATCCTTCTCCGGAACCCCGCATGGCGGGAGTTTCATGTACCAGACTGCCCTTTTATATATATATATATATATATACTCTGCTAGTTATCTTATTAAATAAATAATATGTTGATTTTGGGCATATAACCAAATTAACTTTTATAAATGTATGTTTACTCTCTTATGCTTCACTCAATCACCTTTTCACAAAGTTCCATGAATCTATCAGCTATTACAAAACTTGAGCATGTAGGAAATAGGTTTATCAATGCTTTTAAATTCTCGACAGAATCATATGTCAAGACAAGGCAAATTGCACAATCACGTCAGATATTCATCTCCAAGAAAGAGTAGGTAATGATAGGAATTAGTTCAAAGCAATATTAGTCAATTGGGAAGACTTTTATTTATAAAGACTCAATTTTTACAAATTGAAGAGTTTTTTCATATATTTTCTGAAATGGATGACCCTGTATGAATTCCAAGGAAAAACAAACCTTTCCAACAGGAGATGCCAAAAATCTAAGACGATCTGCTTCATTGGGGTCCGATGCATACTTAGCTAATGCATGTAAAGCACTCTGAGTAATGAACATAAAACACCACTTGAAATTAGTATGAAGTACGACTTAAAAGTTCACACGTGACTTGAGTCAATAAATTTTCACCTTTTTGGGTGAATTGAGAAGATCAGCATATTGTATAAGTGCAGTCCGCAAGGTGCATGGAGATGGAAAAGGAGCTGGCAAAGAGATACCAGTAAGTGGTGTACCATCCTCTTTGTCAGCATGGATGGAGAAATAAGTATCTAATGGATAGCCTAACAATCTTTCTGCCACCTCCACAGTCTCTATGGAATTTTCTGAAAATACACCTACATGATCTCCAGTTTCATACCTGCTCCATCAGCGTAAATTTTGTGATTAGAAAAGAAAATTCAAGCCGGGATGTCTCAAATATAAATGGAACCATGATAACCAATATAGTTCAACGATACACAAAAACCAGGCCAAAAATTGAACATTTAATCAGCTGTGAGTGTTTCAGCCAATAATGGAAAAATAATAATTTTGATGAAATGTATAGCAAAATACCAACTATCATTCTGTTGGATTTGGAAAGTCTAAATGCTAGTGCAATAGAAGTAAAAGAATCAAATTTTACTTTATAGATATAGCTAAGATTTTAGTCTCTTTAGAGCAAGACTGACCTCTACATTAAACTAAAATAATGAGACGCTATATGATGACCAGACAAAAATGAAGAGACACCCCAAAATTTAAATGCCTTAGTCAACTCAAAGAACACAGGTGAAAAGAAAATGGAAGACAATTTTCCTTTTTGTCACAAAACTAATTTCTTCGCAGGCACAATATCTCAAAGCAATCTTTTGCTGAAAACAGTAGCATTTTAGTAGAAGAGTTCTTTACACATAATAGATAATTATACATTTATAAAAATAATGGTACATGGTGGAAATTAGCATCTCTTTTGGAACATAAATCTGGATATACCTTGCCAAAACAGCAAATATAACTGAGACCAAGCATACTAGAAGATCAAGAACTTAAGATAGAGAAGACATACGTAAGACTGGTGCCAGCAATTTCAAACTCAATGTGGATGCAAGACCGATCTGAAGCTGGGGTATGAAGCTCTCGGCGCACAGCCACATTAGCTCTTAAATGTTGAAAAGATGCAAAAGTCAACTTTGATTTTAATCACAATTTGAAGTAGAAAACAGCAGGTCAATAAAGATAAAGTTACCTGCATGGATGCTGAATATCATGAATGGCATGACCATTTGCAAAAATCCAACTCTTCTCCAGGTGAGCAACATCTTCATGGTTGATAAAAACAACCCGATATTCAGGAATAACAGCAACATATGGAGTAGTTGCACCAGAAGCATCATCATCACCTCGAAGCAACTGATCTAACTCTGGCCACAGAAGCTCTTTCCTAAAGTTACACGAGTCATCGTGAACAAGAAGACATGACCCAAACCACAATCCCAGCGCAAGGAACTTTTAGGCAGCAAATAATCATGAATCGCTTAAACATGTGGTTGGTATACTATGTACCATGAATTAAAGTCATCCTCAATAGACTGATCATCATCTCCAAGACCCACAGAAATAAGACGCTTTGCACCTGATTATATTAGCATCCAAGTAAGTTTACAACACATTCTATTAATTTATGAAAAAATCTGAAAGCTATAAAAAGATCATCATGAAAAGAATAAGATGAAAAAAATTTAGTTTTGTCTAAAAAAACAAAAAAACCTATGGGTAATATTGTCTGAGGATAAGTACAGACAAAATGAACAAAATGATGCTAAGATAAGAATTTGTGTATGAACAAACTAGAATAAAAGCAAAACCAAGTCTAGCAGCTGCATGGGATTGGCTACACAGATAGTATCGTTCAATTATATGTAACAGCTCCATATACCTATATAAGGCCGTAAAGTGCTAATTTAAAATTGTTTTTGCTTGCTTCATGCTAATCCTACAACTATACATGAAAGAAGTGGACGCCAACATGATCCACTGTAAAGAACCTATTAAGACCCAGTCAGTCGCTCATAGACCATTGGATAGAATATATGATTCAAAAGATGTGGCTCATTGATATAATTGAACCATGTAGCAGTTAACAGTAGATCAATAAAGAAAAGCCATATCTACCAGCTATCAAGAAACTAGAATTTCTCAGTCGATCTACTGTTATTAGAAACAAAGAAACAATTGTTATAGTAAGACAGCTTTAAATGATAACAAAACATCAATCATTTAGTAAACAAGATACAGAGAAAACATAATAAAACTGTGAACCCGCCCATCGGTGTGTAGAATAGCAAACATCTCCACAGTTATGCATGAACCAGATATGAGAATTGAAGTGATGGCCATCATAATACTCATATAGATTATAACTGCAAGGCATGCATATTTGCTTCGAAGCCACTATTAAGCCATATGGTTCTATGACCACAAATGGAAAGTTGAAGCAATGGCAACCAGAATACTAGTAGGCAGCAAAAACAATATGGCCATAATTTTAGCATCCACATTTCCTAATCTGAGCACATGCAGTGTATAAATTGAATAATGTACGCAAATGAAGAACCATAAGTTATTGAGATAAAAAAAAAATTACAGTACAAAAGGAGAACAGATGAAAAAGGCAGATTGCAAGATGCAAAGATCAGCTAATTTAGGGGGGGAAATACCCTGATCAGCAAGGATCTCATCCACAGCTTTGGCAACCTTTTGTCAGGTATTATGACGGGAAAAAAAAAAGGGGTGTGTCAGTTCAGAATTAACATGCTGCAATCAAACAGCTTTAACTGTATACAAATAATAATAAATTTTTTTTAAATACCTTGTTGAAATGCTCATACTGCCTGTTGCCCAAGCCAAAAACAGCGTATTGAAAATTATTGAGCCACTTCCCCTTCTCTTTACCCTATCAATCGGTCAACCATCAAGCACAACATCAGACATTACCAGCCAGAAGATGATCTAAAGAATTGGTTTTCTCTACTTAAATTAAGTTGCGACCTCTGTAAACCATTTGTAGAAGCGAGCAGCATTATCAGTAGGTTCCCCATCTCCATACCTGTAGTTTTCAAACAGAACATGGTCAAAGAACATCCAGGAAAGGAGCACATCGTAGTGTAGAGCGTACGTACGTAGCTAAGAAAAATAATGAAAAATTCTCTTTCTTCATCTTCTCTTCATAATCATCGTCATCGATGGCATAATCATCCTGGCAGACATCCCAGTACTCAAATCATGCCATTAATTCAAAAACCCCCCTTCGTTATTTAAATATAGCAAGGATAATCTTACGAGATCGACGACTTTAAAGGTCGCTTTCGCATAACGCGCCTTGGCTTCCTCCGCAAGCGCCTATCTCATAAACAAACAAAAGAACAAGACAAGAGGGTTAAAGGAGATGCGAAATTCCCAAAGATTCCCATGAACCAAAAACAAACCTAACCTTGGCGAACCCCTCAGCAGTGCCGGTCTGCGTGCCGAAGAAGACGACGACCTTCTTCTTCCCGTCGTCCTCCGCGTCCGCGTCCGCATCCGCATCCGCGTCGCGGTCCGTCTTCACTGACAAGTGCTTCGGCGGCTCAACCTTGCCTCCCGGGCTCCGCCAGACGAAGAAGAAGCCAAGGAGAAGCACGACCGAGGTGGCGAGGGCGACGCCAATCCAGGCCTCCGTCGGCGATCCGTCGGCCCCGAGGAGGAAGGAGCAGAGGAGATCGAATGGCGACAGCTTCGCCGGCGCCGATTCCATAGTCGTCCTCGTCGTCGTCGCCCTACAGATCCTGCGAAGTAGCTGGGGGAAAGGGGTGGGATTTTAACCAGGCTCCCCTTCACCAACTCTTCGCGCTTGCGATCACCTACCACCGCCGGTAGCCTTTGCTTAAAAGGAGTGGGTAAAATTCAAAACCCACCCCTAAATATTAAAATGGAAAATATATATATATTAAAAACGCTTCCCATCTTTGTTTGTATTGTCAAAATTAAACAGACATGCTTAAATATGATTTGGAATTAAATCGAAAATAATCCAATAAATTCAAAATCGAAATCGATTCAAATGAATCGGGTTTGAAATCGAATCAAAACCATTCTGATTTCAGTTCGATTCGATTCGGTTCTAATCGATTCGGAATCGATTCTAATTTCAATTTGGATCTTATTCTGATTGCTAATTTAAATGTGAAAATTCTTAACATGTTAATATGTCTATAAGATTATTTTGCAATAGACAAAAAGAATAAGATCACCAGCACGTTAGATGAATTTGGAAACTCAAATTTGAGAAAGATAGTCCGAAATCATTTCAGAATTGGTCCATAATCGTTTCGGAACCAGTTCGGATTGAATTAGTTCCAAAGTTAAAACTTTGAAATCGGAACCGGTTCGGACTGCTTCCAATGTCGACAAATCCGAAATCAGTCAAAACCGAACTAGAATTGGAACCGAGGAACCGATAAACATGCCTAGTCAAAATCATCCCTTTCTTCTATTCATATGTACTATTCTAACTATTGCAACTGCAAAAAATTAAAACCGTCAATTTAACGGTCTCCATCGGTCTGTTTCACGACTATTGTGAGAAAGATAAATCACAAATGATCCTCTATAGATCTTGATATGATAGACAAAATACGTAAAAATTATCTAAATCTCAAAAAAAAATTTAAATTTCTTTCAAAATCGATCCACATCACTTTTACAAATATCATGCACCACATCATCTCCATGAAAAATTTTACAAAGAATATATAATATGAGAACATGAGATGGAATACTATTTTAATAATAAATGATAAATAAAAAGGAGTTTTCAATAATTCATTTAAAATATTATAATAGCTGCTAGTTGTTAGTTGTTTATGATAATTTTAATTTTATAAAGTGATTTTAATTAAATTTAAATAACTATTTTTAAAAAATATATATATATATATATAGTAAATTTTGAATAATTAGAAGCGTTCTTTTAATTTATTACCTAAAAGGTGGCTACCGCGTCGACAGGGAACCGTGTTCCGATGACGTGGCCAGATTCTCAGACAAAAAATGGAAACGACGAAACAGCGTTTTCAAAAAAATAATAATAAAGAAAGAAAGAAAGAAGGAAGGAAACCGGTTCGAAGACTTCCTTGTTTGGAACTTATTTAGTGCATATGAGTCGACATTAAACCGATTTGAACCCAGTTTGATAATTGTGAGCCGATCTGAAAAAGGGGGGGAAAACAAAAAAAAAGAAAAAAAAAACCTTTTTGGTATCCAAAAATAGTCCCTAAATGCAGTACCACGTTTAAAAGTTTCTAATTTATTTTTTTAGCAATTTCTTAAAAACAAGGTCCCAAATAGATTATTGCCTTCTATCTTCTACAGTTCAGAAGAAGCATTCTCTGTCCCACGGAAAAGATCTAATGGTTAATGCATATAAATATTGTATCATAGAATAATGAGTCAATTCCTTATAAATACGAGGATGTCATCTCTCCATGCACTAATTATTAATCTTAAGGGTTAAAGATTTATCGTGATTTACCTCATTTACGATGGTCCGAAGGGGTTGGTAGGAACCACTAGGTTGACGGATTCCAACCTTTGTATCATAGAAGAAGCATTCCCTAGCTTACATGAGCACGGTCATCGATAAAATGGAATGACATTTCACATATTAATACGGTTCGATTTTTTATTAGGATAAATTTGATTTTGAATTTTAAAAAAAATTGGACAGACGATCCTCAACTGAGTATAAATCGGAAGTTTATTTTCTCGGACGAAATATATCTTCAACGTTGAAACTGTCTTACAGGGATGACACAATTACATTGTTGGACTTAGTCATTGAGTCGCGAATATTTTCCTGATTTACTCTGATGATTAGTTGAACATATTTCGTCTAGAAGTTATTTAGTGTTCCGTCGGAGATCCGTAGAGTAGGACTGATCATCCTTAAAATTATTAGATCGAAAATCTGAATATCCAGTGCTAGTAAAAAAATATTCCCGATATAAATAAATAAAAATAAAGAGAAATTTATTTATAGCAAAAAGTAATTACATTCGCCCAGTGTCTTTCGTCGTCGATCCCTTGGTGATGGTGAAGAAAGATAAATCACGGAAGACTATGTCCCTTGATTTAATAGTCAGAAACAACATAAGACTTTTGAATCCAGATGAAGATTTTAAATTTCGATCTCTGTTCATACGTAATAATATTTATAATGTTTTAACAATCAGATTGTTACGAGCGAATTTCATGGCCATACAACTTAAAATTATTATTATTATTTTTTTTTTTGTATTTATGACTAAGATAAGCACTGGGATTAACAAAGAGAATTTTATAAAAGAGAGTCGAAAAGAGAGAGTGGACCTTGAGTTCTTGTTCTCGTAGTTGCCGTGAGCTCGCGTTTGGGTGGTTGCTGCGGTCTATGAGCTGGTTGTTGGATTGAAGATAGCGCAACATGATGGCGAATTGAGAAAGGACGGTGGGAAGCCCCGGGGCGACGGTCCGTCGGTAAGAACTTATGATCATTATGATAACTATAGTTCGATCCCCTCATCGTAATTTGCGAGGAGATTTCGCTGCTTTTCATTCGCTCGGCCATGGAGAGGCGGTTCGCTATCAACTCCAAGTTAGTATGGGGTGATTCAATCAGCAGACACACCTTTCACGAACTGACGGCGTCATCATCCCGATTTATCGCGCCGGAGACTCTTCGAGGCCGTAAGAGACCGGCACCAAGTGGATTAGTGCTCAATATCACTTGTTAATCCAAAAAAAAAAAAAAAAAGAAAGGACAGTGGGAATCTATTTTTGACTGCTAACCATCTGACATCTAATTTATTCCTCTCCATGTATAGGACAACGATAGAAAACATTAATGTGACGATTCCACATTTTGAGAAAGGACAGTGAAAATCCACACGTACTCAAATTGAGGCCATGCACTTACGATTAGAGCGATCAAGTTGGATTAGATCCGTTGGATTGATTCGTCCCGTTAAATAATTAAAACGGATTGAATTAAAATTTTATTAATCTGTTATTTTAGCGGACCTAAATGAATCAATCCGTACAAGTTATGGGTCTAGAGGAGTTGACCCATGAGTTGAAAAATGTAAGATAAAATTCATGAAAATTTTTTTTACTAATATTCTAATATTAGCAAGTTAATAATCACAATATTGAAGTTAGAGAAAATAAAAATATATATTTGATTTAAATAATTTAATAAATTTTGTTAGTATATTTTAATTAGTTTATAATTATTTTATCATTACTATTTTAATTAATATAAGAAATAATAATATATCAGAGTCAAAAAATGGAAAAATCTCAATTAGATATTTATTTGGGATGAACCAAATTTTGAATTTGCATATTATTAAAATTTGGATATTTTAGAATGTTAAAAGAATAAAAAACATTGATATTTAACATTGTCGATCAATAATTGAATCTCAATTACAAATTTTCCATTGCCTTCGATGTATATTTTTTTATCATGGTATTCTATCCTCCTCGTCAGTTATCACCTCAAGTCCTCAACTTCTCAATAATTTTGAATTTTATTTTTATTTTTCTGGCTCGTGGATTGATCCATCTAATCCGCAATTCACTTTGGGTTGGAGATTTCTTAATCCATCAGGATGATGGGTCGATCCGCTCCTCCCCACTCTTCCCCCTTAAATATTAAATTTATGACGGATTGATTCTCTCCATCATGATCAATTCATTTAGCAGTTTTAACTGTGATACAATGATAGAATATTTGTATAATTTTTTTTTAATTTGATTTTAAATTACGACGGTTGTAGAAATTATTTTTTCTATTGGATGATAAACCTTGAAATCTTGAAAATCATCCATTATAAATACTCTCTGATGGAATTTTTTTTTATAGAATCGAATCAATCCTCAATTTTAAAGATTTGAACATTTAGTATTAACTAAAAACTAATAATAAAATAATAAAATTAAGTCAAAAATTCAAAAGAATAAGTAAAACGATTAGAATTCTAATTTTATTAAATATGAATATTTTAAGAGCCGATTTCTAAATTTGTATATAAATTATACTTCAGATTTTTCTTTTTAAAAAAAAAAAGAAGATGATACCGTAGATTTTCAATTTGGATTTGAGTAACAAAATACAGGGACAAATTTCTCTATGTAACTCAATAGATCATAACTCATGATACAAATCTCTTTGGGGATGACGTGATGATTAAAGTACGACGATGTTTATAGAAGAAATATGGATTAATTTCGAAAGAGATCTAAATTTATTTTTTTTAATTCAGATAACTTTCACGTGTCTTTACTATCATATCAAGGTCCATAAAATTCTCCGTAATTTATCTCCCTCATAATAACCGTAGGATAGATCAGTGAAGACTATTAAGTTAACGGTTCCAATCTTTTATAGGAATAAATTATATTGGAACAATATTTCTATACCATTTGACTCCTATAAAATTCAAATTCAATAATAAGAATTTGAGATATGTCTCTATAAATTAATTTATTATTTAAGGATCTAATGATTTCGATTTAAGACCGGAGAATTTAGAAATATATTTATTTATTAACTCATAAAAATTTAATTATAATATTTTTAATTAACACTAATTGAAATAACTCAAATTATATACCAAGGCATAATCAAATTCGAATTAACAAAATATCGAATTGAATGGTAGTCGGAGTTTATTACTTACTTTTGTACTTACTATTTTTTCAATTGTTTTTTAATTGAGAGAAAGATAATATTAAAAATTCCCTTATTCATTCTGCGAAATATTATCCTTTTAAGTATCCATTGATCGTTTTTGTATATGGAATGATAAATTTGAAAAAAAAAATAAAAAAAAAATATACAATGCGAAGAGAAGCAGGAGAAATGGCTGATACTACCTGAAGGATTCCTCTTTGATAGGTAGGTATTATTTTTTAGGACAAATTTAGATGGCTAATGCAGCCGTATTAAAGTTTGAAAGGGTAAGGGGTTGATTTTTGAAGGTGACGACCAGACTACCGATGACTTCGTATTTCTGCGCTAGCCACCTGAGATCTGATTTATCCCCCTCCATACGTAGGGACAGCGGTGGGGGCCGCTAATGTGGCAGTTCTACTTTTTTTTTTTTGATAGGTAGGTATTGCAATGAGAGTGGCTATCCATACCCAATCAAACATTTTATACATTTTAATTTTTATAAAAATTTCAAAATACTTTTTTCCCTTTCATTTCCTACTTTCTCTGCACCCGAGCATCACGATCCTGAGCACCCGCTGTCGTTCGACAACGTCTTCGAGCGATTAGATTCCGACCGTGATCCGATCAGAATCTGACCGTGATCCAGTCGACGTCGAAATTCAATTGGATTGCCATCGGATTCCGGCTGAATTGTGGTCGAAATTCGCCCCATTGTAGCCGTCGGCACTGCGACCTCTAGCGGCCACAATCGCAGTCAATTCTCATCGGAATCCGATCGTAGTTTGATCGACGTCGGAGTTTGGCCGGACCGTAATCGGATTCCGATCGATTTGCAGTCGGAATCCGTCACGATTGTGGCCGCTAGTGCTGCGAGCGCTAGCGGCCGCAATCGCGGTGGATTTGGACTGTATTCCGATCGAAATTCGATCGTGATTCGACCGACGCTGACCAGATCGCGATTGGAATCCAACCGTTTGACGGCGATACCGAGCAATAGCGGATGCCCAAGAGCAGGTGTTTGGGATGACGGTGGTCCGAGCGTGGAAAAAGTGGAAAGCAAAAAATGAAAAATGACATTTTAGGATTTTTATAAAATTGAAACGTGCATAGTATTTGATGAGACGTGGATAGTCGTTTGATATTCTTATGATCGATTTAATAGGCATTTGTTTTTACGGTTCATCTTTTGGATTGGGTTCATCTCTCTAGTAACAGGATGAACCATTTTTTATTTAAGTATAAATATGGCTCAAT
Source organism: Wurfbainia villosa (assembly GCA_025175895.1). Taxonomy (NCBI): domain Eukaryota; kingdom Viridiplantae; phylum Streptophyta; class Magnoliopsida; order Zingiberales; family Zingiberaceae; genus Wurfbainia; species Wurfbainia villosa. The sequence goes on from JAKLTH010000238.1 coordinate 6,818,362, forward strand.
CGCGAATTAGCCAATTCATTATGCTAAATCACTTGAGATATGGTGAGTTGATTGTTGAGCATCGACTGCTCAAGTGGTGAGCACTGATGAGCATTGAGGATTTGAGTGTTGAAGAGTCGAGAATCGAGAATTGAAGAGTCGAGTGTCAAATTGCCCAAGTGTCCAACACTAAGGACTTGAATGTCTAATTGTCCAAGTCTATGTCAACTGTCTGAGTGCTAGTCATCGAGGACCTGAGTTCCGAATTGTCTAAGTGTCAAGTGTTGAAGCTACTAAATGCTCAAACACCGAAAACCCTAGTGCTAAGCGTCCAAGCACCGAAGGTATGAGTGTCGAATATCTGAATTATCAAGTTGTTAAGTCGTCTAAGCACTCAACTACTAAGGGCTCGGGAACCCAAGCTTGAATGCATGAGCATTGAGGACCCCAAAAGATTTGGGAGCTTGAGGTCGAGTACTCGATCACCTAAGTACTCAAGAGTCGAATATTCTCGAGTGGGAACACCCAAAAGTTGAGGACTCGGAAACTCGAACTCGAGTGTTCGAATGCCTAAGCACTCAGGAGCCTGAGTATCTAGAATTTAAGTGCCTGAGTATTGAGTTCAAGTGTCTGATTATTATAGTGTTGCCTTATATGAGATAGAGTCGTCTCAAATTTTATTCTATCTTAGATAAGGTTGGCTCAGTGATATCCTCCCCTTTCTTAGAAAGGTCAACTTGATTATCTCCCCCGACTCATTAGGTTTTACTGGTGACATCTTTACATCTTATTCGGTTGTATTTATTTAATTTTAAAACATAATTAGTGTCTTTTCCCCTTCAACTCTGTAAGCAACCTACCTCTTCAACTCAGTAAATTTGCCAGTGTGGCCTATCAACCCAACTACTCAAGACCATTTTTTGACATCTTACTAACCTAAATACTTTAATCAAGTTTCGAACACTATAATTCCTTGACTTAACTAGAAGAAGGGGGGACTCACAAGTCCAAGGCCTTCTTATAAAAATTCTCACGTACTCGAGCTTGGGCTCTTAAGTTTTTAGTTCTTTGGCACTCTAATAATTGAGTGCTTGGACTCTGACTCTTGAATTCTAGTTTATCAATTAGATAAGATAATAGACAAGTATTAGCATAAAGGGTGTCTCTACTAGGACACAACAATTACAATCATTATAAAATGCTAGTGTAAGTTTACACAAGAGAGCCCCCTTTGTGAAATTCAATTTTTAAATTTCACAGAGAAATTAGCCTTATAGTACAAAGAATCATAAGAATCCTATGGAATAGTTGAATCATAGACATGTCTGTCACTCACTTCATAATCCATCTCCCTAAGCGCATTGATATCCATAGAAAATGGTCTCTGACGGAGACTGAAAGGAATCTTGTGCTTGCATCTGACTGATGAATGATGCAATTTGATCTAGTTGGATTTGCAAATTTTATATCCTTTCTTGTTGCGACAGATGACTACCGCTTATTTGCTGCTGATGTTGTTGTAGCAATGTTGCTAGTTGCAAGAGCATTTCCCATATCTGTTCTGTATTGTTGAGTTTGTTGGATCGAAAGTGTCGCTAGAGGGGGGGGTGAATAGCGATACGGTGTCGTTAAAAAAAACTTTTGCAATAAGTAAAAAGCAAGTAGAGAGTGCACAGCGGAAATATAAAGTAGACAAGATATTTTTACGTGGTTCACAATCTTTCGATTGCTAATCCACGGCCCTAGTGATCCTTGATCACGTACGGAGGGCAATTCACTAAAACCACTCCTCTTCGTTGGAAGTAGGAGCAACGATTACAAAAAGAAATCAAGGCAAAGGGACACTCCCCCTTTCCTTGTTACGATTAAAGCACAAAGACAATTTAAAGAAGTAGAACTTAAATAAATATACCGACAACTCTTATAAGTAGAAGATGTAGCTTTCGTTGTCGGCGGCACTTCGTCGTAGCAAATGTGAGTAGTAGTAGCGGCGTTACGACGGCGTGTTGAGAGCTCTTTAATTCTTGTCATTTGCTTGGCTTGAACATGTCTATTTATGGATATTGATCTATGAATTTAGACATAGGTAGTGTCCAAGGTGAGGTTCTTATCCCCCAAGACTTGTTCATCCACATCCTTTGCGCCAACTCAAGGATGAGGTGTTTCATCCAACCACCTTGTGCCACCTCCAACCTCCTCAGGCGCCAACTCAAGGATGAGGTGTTTCATCCAACCACCTTGTGCCACCTCCAACCTCCTTGGCGCCAACTTGAGGATGAGGTGTTTCATCCAACCACCTTGTGCCACCTCCAACCTCCTTGGCGTGACTTGTTGGAGCCATTCAGCAATGCCACATCATGGAGCCAACCATCTTGTGCCAACTCACCTTATTTTGGGCGTCCACCACAAGGAAGCTTGGTGATGGTTTGGATGTCCACCTTGATGCCACATCACCCTTTGTACCAAAACACGAGTCAAGTCAAATTCACCCCCTTGAAATTCGAGCTCTTCTCGAATTTGGAACTTGACTAGCGTTATTTGTAGTCAAAGGGTTTTGGGCTATGATACAAGTTAGCTTAAAATATAAATCGATGGTTCTAACCATCAGATCTCGACCTAGACCTTCCATTGGAGGTATTGGGTGGGATCTCGCAACGACCTTGCCGGCTTTCCACGAGCTTACCTTGTAGCCTCGCTTAGGTCTTCACCAGTACCTCGGCTTCCTCAGAAGTCCCTCTGGCGTTGCCCGACCACCTCGGTTCCCACCGTGTCGCATGGAACCTTCCCGCTCAACTTTAGCATTTACGCACATAATTGAGCTCGTAAGATAACAAATATACCCTTAACTATTGAGCCTTTTGCCATAATCAAAATACGGTTCGACTTTGGTGCCCCTTGCACCAACAATCTCCCCCTTTTGATTCATGGCAAACCGACACAAAAGTTAAGGAAAAATTAAGCATAACGATGGCTAATGATTAAGCATGAATGAGCTAGCATAAAGATTAAATATGAATGAGCTAGCATAATGATTAAGCATGAATGAGCTAGCATAAAGATTAAGCATGAGTGAGAAATATTATTGTTTCAAGTTCTCCCCTTTGAGGTAACCTCCCCCTTGACCGAAGGTGAGTTCTTGAAAAATAATTTTTACTCCCCCTTAATAGTTGCTTAAGTAAACGGAATTACTTAATATAAAAGGTAATAATTTTGTTTACTTTCTTCCTCTTTAATTTTGGTTAATTTTGGTTACTTTTGTGACTTTCTCCCCCTTTTGCCTTAACTCAAAAAGTTTGTAAATATATTTTAGGGTTTGTAAGTCCAAGCAAGTTCCCAATATGATTTCTAAGGTAAGACTTAGGCTAATTTCATAAAAAGAAGCAAAAATAGAGTACATATATAGAAAAATTTAAATCCTACTCTATTACGCACATACCTAACTTTTAATGTTGTTAAAGATTAAGCTAAAGTCTTGGAGAGTGTGCTTCATCCACAGGAGCTGAGAGACACACTCACCCATCGCAACGTATTCGGCTTCGGTGGTAGATAAGGCAACGCAATCTTGCTCTTGCACCAACTCACTAGACTCGGCGAGATTTGACAACAACCACTCGTGCTCTTTCTATCGAGTTTACTACCGCGTAGTCGGTCAGAGTGGCCGATTAGATTAAACTCGGTAGATCTAGGGTACCAAATACCTACGTTTAGCGTGCCCTTTAGATATCTAAGGATACGCTTGACTAGGGTTAGGTGAGACTCCTTGGCACAGTTTGTAACCTTGCACATACTTACCGAATAAAATGTCTGCCTCGGCTCGCGGTTAAGTATAGGAGACTTCCTATTGCGCTCTATAGTATTTTAGGTCAACGGGTTTTCCTTCTACATCTTCGTTTATATTAACATTAGTTGCTATAGGTGCATTAATTATTTTAGCATCTTGCATTCCAAATCGATTTATTAAGAAATACCCACCTTGTTCCAATAATTGATTTTTCTTTAGGTGGTGGTACTAATTCCCAGACTTCATTTCTAGTGAATTGAGCTAGCTCTTCTTGCATAGCAATAATCCAGTCGGGATCAAGAAGTGCTTGTTCAATAGTTTTGGGTTCGATTTTGGAAATTAACGAGATTTGACTAAGGTTTCGATATGAAGCTCTAGTTCGAACCCCTAAATTTGGATCACCTATAACTTGATTGATAGGATGACTTGGGTGAGTTCTAGTTTGACTTGGGTTAGAGTCATCTATCACTTGGTCGATAGGATGACTTGGGTTAGGACGAGATTCAAGTTCAAGATCAGAGTCGGGTTCGCTATAAGTTGATTTGCTAGTTGGTTTTGTTAAGGATTGAACGGGTTCGTGTCCTTCGTCGAAAACTATATTAATGGTTTCTTCGACTCTTATGTGTAGGATCAATGGAATTACTAAAGGGTTGTTTGTAAGTTTTTAAACCTAAATCATCTCACCAATATCTACATGATCAAAACATGTTATTCCTATGTGTTATTGTGAGATGACTTTCAATTTTACTTGATTAATTTTAATGAATTTAAATTAACCAACATTAGGTTAGATTCGGATTTAGTCTAAGCTCATCAAGTAATCTTTTCAAGAGATTAGCTTCCAGGTCGTGGCGAGGCACAGAGGCCTTCTTTGATCGGAACAACGACCACTTCCTTAGACAAAGCTAATTTCAAGAAATTGATAACTCGACTTACTTGAGACTACATCTTGGTCTAACTAGTTATTTTTGAAAAGAGGCTCCCCGAGGCTCAATCTTTTCGTAGGATTTTAGTTGATTTATTTTTGAAAAGAGGCTCCCCGAGGCTCAATCTTTTAGAATGATTTTAGTTGTTTATGAGTCCTATCTAAACATTCTAAAAATAAAGGAAAAACTAAGCATGCACTTTCTAAGACTTAACAAAAATACATTTTGTATTGGCTCCCCCTGGACCATTGAATCGAGTGGGTCTATTCACATAGTGAATTTGGTCCTTGGGAACCCAATACATGTTAGATCCTAAAGTTGAAATCAAAGTGGTCTTAGGGACCCATGCTTGGACATTTTTCTTATGTTGGTTTACTATAGACATATATGACTTATTGGTTGTATTTGAGTTAAACCCGAGTCCGGCCTTGTTGTACACGGCCCTTTGTGATCCAAGTAAGAGGTCAAGTCCCTTGGATCCCAAAGTGAACCTTTCAACGTGTTCCTAAGGTCTTGACTTGTGTTTTCAAAAGCGAGTTCTCAACTTCAAGCTTTTCAACTTGAGTTGAGTCCTCCTCTTGAATACGAGTAGTCGAAGAGGTTAGGGAGCCCGCCTGTTTGAGGAGGTTAACCTCCTCAATTAGGGTCTCGACCTTGGACTCGGACTTAGCTAGTTTCTTATTTAAAAATTTAATTGCACCATACAAAGTATTAAGTAACGACCGACTTACCCTTAATGATTCTTTTGAACCTGGATACGGATCCGTGGCTTGTCTTGAATGGAAGCTCATCGCCGGATTCGGACTCGGACTCTTCTTGATTTGAGTCGTGCTCGTCGCCTTGGCCATTAGAGCTTGGATATCGTCTTCTTCCTCCGAGGGTGGCTTGCTTGGGGCTTCTTCTTCTTGGAACTCGCAACTAACGCAATACTCTTCTCTACCGACCACGTTAGTTTGCTCATGTAATTCAAGTTCAAAACAATTGTCTAACCTAATTTTAGAAAGGTCCTTGGAGACCTTGTAGGCATCGACCATGGATGCCACAAGGTGGTCCTAGGAAACGAGTTAAGAGAATACCTGATAAGGTCGCGATCCTCGACCTTTTGTCCGATGGCATGGAGTTGGTTGACGATGTCTTGGATACGAGCATGTAGTTGAGTTGCGGTCTCGTTTTCCTGCATTTTCAAGTTATACAATTTATTTAAAAGTAAATCTCTTTTACATACCTTCGTGTCGTCGGTGCCTTCGTGTAGTTCCACTAGCTTGGTCCATAAGTCCTTTGCACTAATGAAGGGGCCGACGCGGTTGAACTCTTCCTTGGACAACCCACATTGCAAGATTTGAGTTGCCTTGGCATCGGCTTCTACTTGTTTTTTCATGGAATTTGACCATTGATTGTAACCCAAAGATTCACCATCTTCATTAATAGGAAGTGTGAAACCGGTTTGGATTACGATCCACATCTCGATTTGGGTTTTAAGAAAGCATTCCATCCGACCCTTCCAATAACGAAAGTCATTACCGTTGTAAAACGGGGGTTGGGCGGTGCTAAACCCTTCGAGATGGGCCATTTAAAAACAAGAAGAAGAACGACGAAAAGAATCTTGCAAAACACACACGGAAAGAATATTCCAAGACTTTCGTCTTGGATTAGTAATCTTGAGAAGTAAAAAGATATATAAAATGTAACTTGCAAAAATAAATAAACAATCAAATGCGAATGTCGTTGAAGTTCCGGAGGACAACCTTACTCGGGATCTAACCCGAAGGACAACCTTATCCGGATCCTAAAGCCTCTAATGCAATTCTATATGTAGGAGAAGATAAGCAAGTGAAATAATTATACGAAAACAGAAATAAATAAATAAAAAATCTGTGAAAAAAAGAAAAACAAAGCTAGATTGGTGGTTTCACCGAATCTTAGCGCCCCCGGCTCTGATACCAATGGTTGGATCGAAAGTGTCGCTAGAGGGGGGGGGGTGAATAGCGATACGGTGTCGTTAAAAAACTTTTGCAATAAGTAAAAAGCAAGTAGAGAGTGCACAGCGGAAATATAAAGTAGACAAGATATTTTTACGTGGTTCACAATCTTTCGATTGCTAATCCACGGCCCTAGTGATCCTTGATCACGTACGGAGGGCAATTCACTAAAACCACTCCTCTTCGTTGGAAGTAGGAGCAACGATTACAAAAAGAAATCAAGGCAAAGGGACACTCCCCCTTTCCTTGTTACGATTAAAGCACAAAGACAATTTAAAGAAGTAGAACTTAAATAAATATACCGACAACTCTTATAAGTAGAAGATGTAGCTTTCGTTGTCGGCGGCACTTCGTCGTAGCAAATGTGAGTAGTAGTAGCGGCGTTACGACGGCGTGTTGAGAGCTCTTTAATTCTTGTCATTTGCTTGGCTTGAACATGTCTATTTATGGATATTGATCTATGAATTTAGACATAGGTAGTGTCCAAGGTGAGGTTCTTATCCCCCAAGACTTGTTCATCCACATCCTTTGCGCCAACTCAAGGATGAGGTGTTTCATCCAACCACCTTGTGCCACCTCCAACCTCCTTGTGCGCCAACTCAAGGATGAGGTGTTTCATCCAACCACCTTGTGCCACCTCCAACCTCCTTGGGCGCCAACTTGAGGATGAGGTGTTTCATCCAACCACCTTGTGCCACCTCCAACCTCCTTGGGCGCCAACTTGTTGGAGCCATTCAACTTGTGCCACATCATGGGAGCCAACCATCTTGTGCCAACTCACCTTATTTTGGGCGTCCACCACAAGGAAGCTTGGTGATGGTTTGGATGTCCACCTTGATGTCACATCACCCTTTGTACCAAAACACGAGTCAAGTCCAAATTCACCCCCTTGAAATTCGAGCTCTTCTCGAGGCTGGAACTTGACTAGCAGTTGACTGTAGTCAAAGGGTTTTGGACTGCAGTATAAGTTAGCTTAAAATATAAAGTACGATGGTTCTAACCATCTGATCTCGACCTAGACCTTCCATTGGAGGTATTGGGTCGGATCTACGCTTAACGACCTTGCTTCGCTTTCACACGAGCTTACCTTGTAGCCTCGCTTCCGGTCTTCACCCGAGTACCTCGGCTTCCTCCGAAGTCCCTCTGGCGTTGCCCGACCACCTCGGTTCCCACCGGGTGTCGCAGACCTTCCGCTCAACTTTAGCATTTCTGCACACTTAATTGAGCTCGTAAGATAACAAATATACCCTTAACTATTGAGCCTTTTGCCATAATCAAAATACCGGTTCGACTTTGGTGCCCACTGCACCAACAGAGTTGAGATTGAGGAATATTTGTCGGGATCTTGGGATCCAATTTTAAAATCAGGATCGCTTTGCTCCCTATATAAAGGTAATGATACCAATGCCAAAAAGGAATATTATTTTTTTTACTATTTTATCCGCTTTACTCTATTTTTCTTTTTGGATCTAACTTAAACATCAAAGGAATCTCATCAAGTAACTACCGATGATCCCTTTGACCCGTGTTATTCCTCGTAGAGTTGATCACGTTATAGGAAGAAAACTTTGTAAATTATTATATTAAATAACAATAATATATTAAATTCTGAAATATATAAAAACTCAATAAAATTTTTAATAAATAAATTTGAATGAGTTTGATAAAAAATTAAAAAAAATAAAATGAATTTAACAATTTATTTAATTGTGTATACAAATTTTCTATAATATCCAAAATGTAATCCAATTTTGATATTTATCAAAACACATATATGTTTTTAATTATGCTCATTGCATCATCATTTAATTGTAATACAATTTTGATATTATACTAAGTGGTCCCCATTAAGTGTAATGATATTGGTTTTAAGTGATTTTAAGGTCTTTAAGGCTATCATAAGTTTTGATTAAAATTTATTGATAATTTTATAATGTTCTTGACATGGTCTAAATAAGGGGAGCCTTAGAAACTATTTTGTAGTATTAGCGAGTAAGTATAATACGCTTACACCTTTCAAGAAACCTATATTAAATTGTCTTAAGGATGTTAAAATTTTAAAAATCAACATCTCTCAATTTAGATGGTAGAATTCAAATTCGAAAATATGATTATACTTATGAGGCTTCCAAGAATGTAATGGTCATGGTTTCAAGTGATTTTAAAGATTCAAAGGACATTAAATAATTTGGCTAGAATTGGCTAATGCCTCTACATTAATGTTTACAATTTCAAAATTTTGATATAGTCTAAATTAGGAGAGTCCTAGAAACTATTTGGTAGTGTTGGTGAATAAGTATAACAAGTTTAGGCTTTTTTTATGAGTTTGTGTCAAATTTGTTAGTACCTATAAGATCAACATATCTCCATAATGGTATGATATTGTCCACTTTGAGCCCAAACCCTCATGATTTTATTTTTGAATTTTACCTAAAAAGGTCTCATACCAATGAAGATATCTTTTCATCTTATAAGCACGTGATTTTTTTCATGTCTTATCAATGTGGGACTTTGATTGCATTCTCAATACTCCAACAACCCCCCCTCAAACGAAGGGTCATATTGACCCCCCTCCCCCTCGAGCTTATCCGTCCTCGAAGGACATCCTCTGCTTGATGTCCGATCTCAACCCACCAGGACTTCCTGTCAACTGTCTAGTCCTCTTAACCCAGCTAGACTTCCTGCCAATTGTCCAGCCCTTCTAGCCCAATTGGACTTCCTGTCAGTTGTTCGATCCTCCCGACCCAATTGGACTTCCTGCCTAGTGTCTGGTTCTCTTGATCCGGACATGGGAGCTCAACTTCCTTCGTTCGAGGTTCATGGCTTGACATGGACCATGACTCTTATACCAATCGTTAGTACCTATAAGATCCATATATCTCCACAATGGTATGATATTGTCCACTTTGGGCCTAAGCCCTCATAGTTTTATTTTTGAGTTTTACCCAAAAGACTTCATACCAATGGAGATATCTTTTCATTTTATAAGCACATGATCTTTTCCATGTCTTACCAATGTGGGACTTTGATTGTATTCTCAATACTCCAACAAAATTATCTCAAGATTAAGAGAATTTATAGTGCTGAATTTAGATTGTAAAATTCAAGTCTGAGTGTATAATTATACTCCGTAGACTTTTAGGAGTATAATAATCATTGTTTTGAATCAAATTTGAAGTCATTGAGATTATTAGTGAATTTTGATCAAAACTTATTGATGATCATACAATACTTAAAATTTCAAAATCTGATTTGAATTAGGGGAGTCATAAAAATTCTTTAGTGATGTTGGTATATAAATATAATATATCTATACCCTTTAATGAGCTTATGTCAAATCGTCTTAAAGTTATAAAAAGTCTAAAATCTCACGACTCTCAATCTAAACGGTAGAATTCACGCCTGAGATCATGGTTACACTCAATAGGCTTTCAAGAATATAATGATTTTAATTTAAAATAATTTTGAGGTCTCTAAAGTCATCGACGAGTTTTGACCATGATAAATATTATCGCGTTGTCTTTTGCAAGTTATATTTTAAATCCCTTGTGTCTATCTCACAAACGAACCGATCAATCCATTTAATAGAGAGGAATGAATCAATCTATCATTTCAACGGATTGAAAAATCTTAAATCCAATTCAACTCAAGACGAATTATAGATTAGACGGATAAGTCTATGAACCATAAAAAAAATCTTTAAAATTATTGAGACGTTAAAGACTTGAGGCGACGATTGACAAGGTGAATGGTGTACAATGATAAGAAAGTAAACATTTGAAATAACTAAATTTTATAATTGAGATTTAATTACCGACCGACAAAGTTAGATGCCGATGATATTTTTGATTCTTTCAATATTCCAAAATATCTAAATCTCGATAATATATAAATTTAAAGTTTGACTCCTTCAAATAGAACTCCAATTGAGATTTTTAAGCATTTGTAATTATTTGACTATGTTATGCCATCATTTCATATATTAATTTGAAATAGTAATGATAAGATAATATAAACCAATTAGAGTATACAAGAAAAAAAAAATATTTGAGTATTTACACCAAAGATTCTTTTATTCTTTTCCCTAACTTCTTCTATACTTTATGGAGATGTATTTGTGATAGAAGATTGTGATTGTGAAGAATTTGTCTTATTAGTATTAGAATCGGAGTCAAAAAGCTGATACAATTTTACTTTGATAAGATCCATCTTTTTTTTGATATTTTTCAATCCATGGGTCAGCTCGAGCCCACCACGGGTCGAGCTGTCTAGATCTACAATCTGCACAGGTTGATCTAATTATGTCTATCAAAATGATAGATTGATAAAATTTTAATCCAATCCATTTAAATTATTTGACGGTACGGATCAATCAAACGAGTCCAATCTAATTTGATGACAAAATGTAAGAAAAATTTAAGGAGAAAAAACAAAAAATTGTTTGATGTAGATACGTATGCCAACATCTTTAGCCCTGACTTATAGTGCAACAGAAAAGGTATTCATGTTGAAGCCCAACTATCTCTGGATCGATCCTCAATTATGATATATTTATGAATTTTTCTCCAAATAAAAATCGGTCCTTTTAAATGCTTGATATGTTGAAATGTCTCCATTTGTACTTGTCTGATTTATCCCCTTCATCAATAAGAGCAATTGAAGGAGACCATTAATAGGACGGTTCCATATTTTTTTTAATACAAATCTATGTTATTCAACCTTTTCTTTGGAGTATAGCTCATGTTTATCTGTTATCATCATCATCATTATCGAGACAAGTCGAACTAAGTTTTGTGTTTTAAAATTATTTTATAAAGTAATCGAGTGAAAGCCAAGTTCTTCACCAATGATTTTGAAATGATGCTATTGAATTTTAGTGGTGTCAACACAAAGTAATTGTGACTTGGACAATATATTTCTCTTGATTTATCTCTTTCAGATTGATTGTAGGACTGACTAACGAAGATGCTGAAGACGAGCGAATCATATTTCTTTTTACTAAAAGTAGTATAATTCTCTGAGGCCAACACAAGTTTAATAAAGTCATCGAGTAAGTTTTTAGAGGTTATCAAACTCTTCATTTGAGTTTGTTTATTTTTTAAAAAGTTTTTACAATTTAAACTTATTTTTAAATCGATTAATGACTTTGATATAGTAAGCTTTATTGTTCATTTTATTTTTTTAATCTATAGATCTATTCATAAATTTTATTACTATGAACATAATTCATAAATTTTATTTGCAGATATTATCCACCAATATTAAACTTTGTGAATGTTACAAGAATATAAATAATTTTTTTATGAAATTCAACACTAAACTTTTCCATAAATATTTAATTTATTTATCGCTTGTTACATAAGAGAAATATTCATGGATGAATAATAAAGATAACATAGAAATGTTGCATATATCACGAAGCTCTTATTCATGGGCTCGGTTCGGTTCACCCGAGTCAAATCGGTCCGTGGCACGTTGGAAAGCTGGCGGTTCAAAATTCAAATCGCATCTCGAAGCGAAAGCACGAATCTCGAAGCACGTTGCTGGTATAAGTCAACGGCGATCCCTCTTATCTCATCGGCGAAGACACCGATCGAGTGAGAGATGGCGTCGAGCGGCATGAAGAATTTCTATCGCCAGAAGAAGAAAGGAGGCGTCGCCAAGCCCTCCTCCAAACGGAGCATCGCCGGGAAGTCCCCCGCCGTCGCCCTCTCCCTCGCAGATACCGTCCCATCGCCGTCTCACGGTACTCCCTTATCTTTCCATTGTCTTTTCCCCGTTTCTCATCGTCACCGCCCTCTCTCAACCCTAAATCGGCGACAGGTTCTGATGCGGAGCGCGATAAGGCAACCCTGGACACCGGGATCGGCCAGGAGGAGGACGAGAAGCTGCGGCAGTTCGATTTGGACATGAGGTACGGCCCCTGTATCGGGCTCAGCCGGACGGATCGATGGGAGCGGGCGGCCGTCATGGGGCTGAATCCACCCGCCGAAGTGGAGGCCATCCTGTTGAAATCGTCGGCCGCCGCCGCCGGATGCCTCTGGAATGGCCGAGTCTAAACTTATCACGTAAGTAAAAAAACTCCCTTTTTGTGTGTATGGAAAAGGCATTTCGGCGATGCAGATCGCAGTCTCTGTCTGTTTTGGCGTCGACTCCTCGTCTCTTGTCTTTGCTGCTGTCGCTATGTTTCTTATGTGTAAGCTTGGTCGAATCGAAGTTTCTCCGCTCGAGAACATTGCCGATCTCGTGTTGATTTCGTCTCGTTATCTACGATTCTGTGCAATCTTCACTCTCATCTCGATTGTTTTTATTCAAATCGTAAACTTGAATCTAACCTCACTACATCTTTGATTCGGTTTGATAGATAAATTGGTTGGTGTAGTTAAAGCTGATTGAATGGCAGAAATTGTAGTTCGATTTCAAAAGCGTCCTGTCCATCTCATGTCAAGTATCGAATGGTTAGATCGCAACTGGATTAAAGGACTTGCGAAGAAAAGAATAAATTGCACGATAGGTAAAATAATCTCTTGACATTTATTTGTGGATCAAGTTCTCATTTTGTGTCGAATGCGAAGTGTTCATTTAAGGGCTGAGTAACGAGATATCTAAATTCCAATGTTTTTGGAGCCAATATCAAAGTAGTTAAGAGGAGCTACTTATGGATGAATATTGTGATTTTTCTCTCTCTCTATTTTTTTATCGGTGATAATTATGTTAAATTGTGTTATAATACCCCCAAAAGATTGAGATCGTCAATCTAACGATTTTTATCGGTCTGTCTCATGGTCATTGTGAGAGAGGAAAATTATGAATGACTCTATATGTCTTGACGTGGTAGTCAAGACACGTGGAGTCATCTGAATTCAGGAAAAAGTTGTAGTATCCTTCGAAATCGATCCATATTTTATCCGTAAGTATCGTTATGTTTTAACCATCATGTCATCTCCGTGGGGATAAATTGTGTTATAATACGTCTCATGACATCATATGATACCTATTGCAAAGGTGACAATGCTATTTCTGCAAAAGTTGGGAATCTGCCCAACTAATAACTCTCTACCATCCATCCTAGGGCACTGGCGAGAGGGAGGTAAATTACGAGGGATAAAGTCCCTTGACATGGTGACAAGGCAGGGAGGGATCCATCTGAAGCCAGGGGGATTTTAGATCCCTCATCCAGAATCGAATCCTGTCTATTCTATAAGCAACACCTTGCTTTACCATCGCACCATTCCCGTGGGGACGACAATGCTATTTCAAGTCCATAGGAAATGGTGTATTGGGACAATGTGACAGTTGTAGAATGAGTACGAATCGATTTCGGATGAAGATCTAAAATCTCTTCCTAAGTTCAGATGATCTTTCATTTTTGATCAACGTGTTAAAGTTCAAAGAGCTCTCGTGATTTATCTATTTTACAATGATCATGAAATAGATCGATAAAAATTGCTCAGTAGCAGTATAATATTTCAAGCGTTGCAAATCTGTATGTGTTAATCATTGGATTTTATCTGTGGGGGACCTCAAATGATAATACGACCATGATTTTTTTTTTTTTCAGGAATTTCAAAATATTTTTTTTTTAAAATTCGGACTAAAATATCTCTAATCTAATTATATATATTTATAATAAAAATTATATTTTTCCATTTGACATGGGTCGAGTCTCTACCATCTAAGTCGACGGAGGGTGCAAATCAAAATTTGACCATGATATATGGGCGCAATTGTTTAGGATGAATATTAGAAAAAAAAATTTAAAAAAAGAGATGGGTTTTTATTTTTAAAACAAATATCAAAATAACACTTCGTTATAGTTTAAAATATTTTAAATAATTGTAACCTACACTGAATTTAAAATAATTTTAACTAAATTGAATATTTTTTAATTAAATGTAGTAATTATTAATAAAAATTATTTTGATAAAACTAATATTTTTATATATGATAATTTTAAATATAGATAGATTTTATTCTTTGAGAAAAGGGGAGGTAAATCATAAGTGCGAAAAAAAAAATTTATTTTTCATTTTTATTTTTTTAAGAAAATAAAAAAATATAGAAAATGAGATTTGATTGTCGTACCTTCATTTTTCAAAATCATAAGGGCCGTTTTTTTTCGTTTTTTATTTTCATTTTTTGTAAAAATAAGAAAATACATTTGATTTGTATTTTCTATTTTTATTTTTCAAAAAATAAAAAAGTATTTTTTGGAAAATTGAAAAATGAGAAATAATCATTTTTTGTTTTCATTTTCGTTTTTTAAAAAATAAAAAAACGTTTTTTGAAAAATTAAAAAATAAAAAAAAATCATTTCTTATTTTTTTGAAAAAAGAGAGAATAAAAATAGAAAACAGAAAATTCTCTACGAATCAAATAGTCTTTAAGCATTTTCTAAAAATTGAAAAATACAGAGAAAGTTATTTTTTATTTTCTGAAAAAAAAGAAAATACATTGCAAACCAAACACTAGAAAGTGTACTTCGAAAAATTTTAAAGTATTTAAAAATTGATCTTTATTTATTTTTAATAATTCTCCCGATTAGAAATAATTTTACTCTAATAATTATAGTGGCCGGTGCAACAAAATAGATATATTTTTAAAATATTTTTTTTTTTTTTTCTTCTAAACTTTACTTGGATAATAATTTTTTAATAAGCTAAAATATTTATTTTTCTATGCAACGCGGGGGCATTGCATTAGCGTGAGTGCGTGACTTTGCGTCAAATCGATCGACGACCCCATCCACACTACATACGAAACAAGCAATCCTGTCCGTCAAATCTAGGGTTTTCGAACGAACCATTGAACACCCACTCAGATGCCCTAGGCCTTTCTCCTATATATATCTATGTAATCGGCAGAAGCGCATCTGTTGCAGTCCCGCAGCCGTCTCAGAGCAGGTTTTTCTAGGTTTCTTGCGATTTTCCCTTCATTTTCAGGATCTTCTGTTTATCGTTACACAATATTTTCATGTCCTGCGTTTTTCTTGGAGTTGGTCTGGTCTATTCTCCTTTGGTTACTGCGTTAGATCTTAATCTCTGGAACATGTTATGTATACTTTGCATTTGGTCCTATGGCACATGTTTTCCTTTTGTTTTGGGTGCTAAAAATTTATTTTTGAATCGAACCTACAGCGAAAGGTGTATTTTTTTTTTTGTAATTGTTTGTATCTGTTTGAGATCTTCGTTTGGATTTCGGTGCTTGTCCATTGTGAACGCTTCTTATTCATTTGCAATCATGTTTGTTAATTTGTGTGTAGTGTTTTCAATCTGTTGATCCAGTTCTGTCTCAGTTTCAGGTGGTGAGCCATGGTGAAGCATAACAACGTTGTTCCAAATAGCCATTTTAGGAAGCACTGGCAGAATTACGTGAGGACATGGTTCAATCAGCCAGCGCGGAAGACTAGGCGCCGCCTTGGTGAGCCACCACTCTTGTACTCGTATTTCTTTTCTTACTAAAATCTTTTAGAAGAAGATTTTTAGATTTTAGCTACAACATTCATGCGTTCTTTCATTTTAATTGGTAATCTTAAATGATCTTTCATTTTTGGTTTGTTTCCATTTATCTTATCAATAACATAACTCTTCATTGCAGCTCGGCAGAAGAAGGCTGCAAAGATTTTCCCTCGTCCAACCTCCGGTCCCCTTCGGCCTGTTGTTCAATGTCCAACACTTAAATACAATATGAAATCTAGAGCTGGGAGAGGTTTTACTTTAGAGGAACTGAAGGTGCTTGATCATTAATTTAACTTTGTTTAATATTATTTTTTTTTTCAAGTTGTATTTAACTATAATTTTTTACTTCTGATGTTTTCAAGAATCTACAGCTCAATAAATTCACTGTCAGATGCTTTTTTTAAAGCTTTGAACTCTAGTTGTTTACTAGATCAACTCAGTTGCATTTTTGGCATGTAGAACAAGTACATTTTTCAGCTAATAAATAGACTTCAGGCAAATGGAGCTTATTGGACATGCTAGAGTAAACTTAAATGATTTATTTTAGACTTTAAAAACTTATTGATATGTATATATTATTTTTGAATCATGTAAAATTTAACCAACATATTAATATTGATGAGTGAATGGGATAATACTGGTTTCATATGGGCAAGGTACATTTGATTGAGCATTCTATCCTCTTGAGGCCCTCAAATCAATGACATTTTAAGTTCATTGATCGATTTGAAATTTGTCCTGATATCACTTGAACCAATTTAACTATGCATTTAGTGTCCATTAACCCTTCTGTTGTGCAAATTTTTTATTCTACTAATCTTTGCATGAGCATTCATCTTGATACTATCCTCTTGAGGGCCTCAAATCAATGACATTGTAAGTTAATTGATCGATTTAAAATTTGTCCCGTTATCACTTGAACTAATTTAACTATGCATTTAGTGTCCATTAATCCTTCTGTTGTGCAACTTTTTTATTCTACTAATCTTTGCATGAAAGTGCATCCTAAGCCATTGATATTTCTTGAACATTTTTTCCCAAGTTTTTGTTTCTTTGAAAAGTCATCACTTATTACTTTCCATCTTAACCACTACCTTGTATTTTGCTGCTTGTACGACCACTTCCAAGTGAATTTTGCAAGAAATTTTGCAAGTGAATTGTGGTCCCTTCTTGAAGTTTAAATAGAAACCTGCATTCTTCTCATTTATCATCCTAAATATGTGTCTAGTTACACCTAACAGTGTAAACATTTGCTGTGTTTTCTTCTTATTATACACTGTCTTTTGAGCTCATATGATGCACCGCATCTATATGAGATCTTTTTCTTTTATTTGTTCAAGTCGCTAAATTGTTCCCTTCAATCTATATGTCTTTTGTCTTGATTGCTATAACAAGCACCAGTTAGCATCAGAATGGTCAGTCTTTTTAAATGTATGAAGTCTTTGCATTATTGCAATAGAAAATAGAAGAAAGTTAATGGAAAACAACATGCTAAACCTTTTTTCCTGCTGCCGAGTTCTGCATCATTTTGAAGAAATATGATTGCATCTGTATCAGTATTCTCGGGTCACGACTTCAAGTCTGAAATTTTCAAAAGTATTTAGAAGTTTGTCAGTGTTTGAACTTGAGATTACCATAGTCATTGGCTGAGAGCATATCAAGTCGCGTGTATTTTTATGGCCTTTGAATATAATTGTTTCGTTGCTCGGAATTTGATAAAGCATCAAGTATGTTAAGTGTTTTCAGAGCCTTCATATAAAATTCACAGCATCTGTAGCATGTCCTAAACTGTTGATACAACATTCGATCTACATTAATATTTGCAATGGACAGAGATTTTGTTGCACTGAAAATTGATATGCCGCTGCATCAGAGATTCCCAGTTTTTATAATTTCCTTTTAAGTGTGAATACCACTGTGCCCACATCATCTGTATCTCCTCTATTGTTGCAGGCTGCTGGCATTCCTAAGAAGCTTGCACCGACAATTGGCATCTCGGTGGATCATCGTCGCAAAAACCGATCCCTGGAAGGCCTCCAAGCTAATGTGCAAAGGTTGAAAACCTACAAGGCCAAGCTTGTTATCTTCCCCAGGCGCGCTCACAAATTCAAGGTAAGTTTTGACTCCATTTCTCTTCTCAATTTTTTTTTTCTCGCATAACCTTAACATTCTTTGTGCGTTGTTTCGCGTAGAATGGTGACTCCACTGCAGAGGAACTTGCAACTGCAACTCAAGTCCAGGGCCCATACCTTCCCATAGTTCGCAACAAGCCTTGTTCAGTCGAGCTCGTGAAGGTCACCGACGATATGAAATCATTCACTGCTTATGCCAAGCTTCGTGTCGAGCGGATGAACAAGCGGCAGATCGGTGCGCGATTGAAGAAGGCCGCCGAGGCAGAAAAAGAAGAGAAGAAATAAGATGCCTATCATGGTTTTTGAAGTATCAGTTCATGGGTTTGGTTGTATTTGTTTCTGAATGGATATGGTTCATTCTCTATTTAGAAGCTGACTGACTGTTGATGTTTGGCTTGTCTATTTTTGTTCTGCACTTTGAAGAAAATTATTATGCCAGAAGAAATCTAATTTTAAAACTTTCTCAATTTAGATTTAAATCTAAATTTAAATTTATTATTATTTTTGTCTTGTGTTGGTTTGTTGGTAAGACTTAATATGAAATGGAAATAATGCTTTATTTTAGTGAGACATTATTGTGTGTATTAATTATTTTATGTGTGAATTTAAAGATTTTGAAGAATGGTTCCAAGGATTATTCTCATTGTACAATTATGAATAGCTTATCCATTGGCCATGAGCTTATTGTCGGCTTGGTTTGTGAACCAGTCGACTTAGCCACTTCCACCTAATCAAGATCTCTTCTAGTGGTTCGAACGTTTGGCCATGAGTTTAGAGTTGGTTTTAGGGATGATAATTTTTGTCGGATCTGATAAATTTTTTCATATATTCAAATGGAAGAGAATTTTATTTCTATTGTATTAGAATAAAGGTTTGATATGCTGTAAGACTGATCAGTATGTGTCCTTGTGTGATTCGATTTTAATGTTCCCACGGGGATGGTGCGATGGTAAGACAGACGGTTGTTTGCAGAATAGGTAGGGGTTGATTTCGGCTTCAGATGACCCTCCCTCTGTCTTGTCACCGTGTTAAGGGACCTCGTCCTCCCGCGATTTATCTCCCTCTCGCCGTAGCCCTGGGACGAGTGACAGGGGGTTGCTAGTTGGATAGATTCCCAACTTTTTTTATAGAGTGATTTGATTTTAATTGTTCGATCGCATGCAGCAATTGAGAATAGTCTTTTTTTTCTTCATGATTTCTGATCAAATCTCAGTATCAATTGTTATCCACGAATTCAGTCAGGGGTTTGTGTCGTCTGATCATGGTCCAATTTTAATTGGAATTCAGTTGAATCGTGACAGCGACACATATCGACGTTGTGACTGGAATTCGATTGGATTCTATGGAATTCGATTGAAATGCGATTGGATCAAATGGGAGGGAGTAGGAGTATTTTCATTGAAAGCACGAGTTTTTCAAGGGACGACCGTAAGCGAGGGCTCTCTCGCGTGTAAGTGTGAGAGAGACGACACCATTTTAGTGGAGGGATCAACCAGAAGGAGCTCCTCATTTCATATTGAAATTCTTCTATGGGCATGAAAAGAATAATGAATCATTTGTTCGCTCCACTGAATATGTAATAAAACACTCGTTCGGGTGTCACCACTTCTCATAGTCACTTCTCGTTCACTCCAACTACTTTAGCTCTTCGTCCTATCAATTCCTCGACAAAGCTTTTGATTCTTTATCTGCATCGCTTGCACACTCCTCTTATCTGTGGCTGCTCGATGGATACCGAGTGACAACATGGATGGTTGGGCGCAGATGATTGGACGGAGTTATTATGCATTTTTTATTACTGTGCACGTCGCACACAAGCATGCAAGAATTCATCGTCTAATGTATCATATATATAACTCAGTCTATATATATATAGTCATGTTCAGCTGCGCGTCGGGTCAATGTGTGACCCTGCGCACGCAGCTATGGTGAACAGTGATTTCACTGTTCACCATCGCACGATGAACAATAAAATCACTATTCATCGAAGCTGCACGCGCAGGGTCACGCATTGACCCGACACACAACTGAAAGGTTTTGTATATATATATATATATTAAATATTTATAATTTTATTGAAATAATTCAGATTTGGAAAAAAAAATAATTGTATATGATAATAAAATATTTAAATAGGATATAAATATTTAATTTTTTAGGGATAAAGATGAGAATTATTGTAAAATGATGAATATGTCATCTGGTCTTATCGGTTGGTTCTATAATCATTGTAAGAGGTAAATTATGAATGATATTTTGCCAAATTGAGAGCTAATGTGATAGGAGTGTAGTGATCTCGAAAAACTTTACAGTCTCCAAGAATTAATTCTTACTCATTATCGCAATTCTATTACCACATTAATCATCCGATTCCTTCCATAGGGATAAAAATAAAGATGAGAATAAATATAATGAATAGACATTGAATAGAATGTTGGGGATCGTTAGAAGGCTAGAGGGGGGTGAATAACCTCTCTTGAATTCTACAAACAAAGTTAGCGGAAGCAAAGACAAAAACTAAAGAAAACAAGAGATATAAACACAAGCGCTAACAAGAATGATTTTACGTGGTTCGAAGATTAAACTCCTACTCCACAACAATCTTTAAGGTGGATCAACCCAAGTGAATCTCCACTAAGAAAGCTTTCTTTACATAATACTTCTATTCTTACAAAAGATGAATATGAAGATTAGAGAAGAGGAGAACTAAAAGCACTTAGAAAGCTTAAGAAAACGTGGGGAACTTGAGAGTAAGTTTGGAAGATAAGCACTAGCTTTTTCAAGCACTCCATGGGCTCTTTTTATAGAGAAGAGGTTGATTTTCCGTTGAGCCTCGATCAACCGACTAATGTACAACATCAATCGATTGCTGCTGTAGTCGACACAATCCAACGGCTTCTGACAAGTCGGATTCGCGATCATCACTATCCAACGGGACTCTGATCAGTCGACTGATTGAGTAACCAGTCGAGTGCTCAAAGCGATCACTCGACTGGAGAACCTTCTGTGTCGACGTCCACTTATAGCAATCGACTCGGGTATACGATCGATGGTGAATCATTGATCAGGCCCAGTAACTTAGCCAACTTCGCCGAGTGATCGAGCAATTGGGACGAATCACCAGTCGACTGATACACTTTAAGTATAATTAAATCATACTTGAATTAACCCCTAGATATATATTTAACCTTCTAGCTCTTCCTTCAGCCTTGCGCCTCCAGGATCCCTCCGAGTTCGCGACTCCTTCATCCTTGCGCTTGCTTCCAAGAGTTTCCCTCGGTTTCGTCATGTCTTGGGTTCCTCTTTTGCCAAAGGACCACTTGGACTTTACGCTGCCAAGACTATATGCTTGGACTTACGCTGCCAAGACCTTGCCTTTAGTCTTCCTTTGCAAAGGTCCGCTTGGACTTTACGCCACCAAGATCTTTCCTTGGACTTCTCTTGCCAAGATCACACTTGGACTTTCCTTCACCAAGTCTTCATACTTGGATTTCCCTGTCACTTAATGCATTCTCAATTAAATCACAATTAATGTCTAACTACAAATGATTATCCAAACATCAAAAGACATAAATGCTTGGGGCATTGTTGCACCAACAATCTCCCTATTTTTGATGTTTGACAATTATTTAAGTTAGGTCTTGAAATATGCTCAGAAATAAACATTAAACATCATATATCAATATGAATTCTAACTTATATTTCCCTTTTCCCCCTTTGACATACATAAAAAAGAGAAGGTCTAAAAGAAATTAAGTTATGCATGAGTAAAGTTTAGGTATGTCTTGAACTAAGGTATAAGATAGAAATAAGGCCCCCCCTTAATCCAAGACATGTTTCATGATGTGTAAACAACATGTTGAGCAAAGCATAATATGAAAACATGTCCTAACTTTGCACCAACAATAAACATGATATAGACTTAGGGAATGAAAGGTTAATGTATCATAGAACTCCCCCTAAATCAATGCATCAAACAATCCTATACCCTCTTAATAACTTGGATTATTATACCATAGGGTTAGGACATTTAGGATTACACTTACGACGATAGAACATGACTAAACTGTAGAAATATAGTGTGACAGTTGACTGATTACTGAAGCAGTCAACTAACAATCCTGAAATGCCAATTTTAGCCTTTTCAATCCAACTTCAGAAATGCACCAAAAATTTAAGAAACATCGAAAAATCACGAAATTTTATAGACTATCAAGGAAAAATAATTTGAAAAATATATATTTTCCAGATTTCGAAAATGATACAATCTTGAGAACTAGCAAAAGCTTTGATGAATTTTCAATACTTTGTGTCACTTTTGCTTGTCAAGTGAAAACTGTTTTTCAAAATATAATAAACATAGTTTAAAATATATTTTGTTTGACATTTCCAATCATGTTCTTAGAACTATATGCACATCAATTGTATATAAGTCTTCCAAATGATTGGTCCAATGAAGGATTAATGTTTCTAGATAACATTTTGGTTCATAGTAATGCATCATAACAAGCATGATGAACCAAACGCATCTTCCTAACATCTCACATATTGTCTAAGTGGCTTAATAAAAAAATCATGGTTTCTTAGGTATTTTGTAAGATGCTTAGAGGTATAGTCCTAGATTTTCTATAGAATCATGCAAACTTAGACCTCTATTCTACTAAGCACATTCTAAGTTCTCTCCTAAGTGATGAATAATCCGCTTCGGGGAGAGCCTCGGTGAATATGTCGGTTAGATTGAACTTGGATTTTATGTAATTGAGTTCAATGTCCTCCTTTGCCACATGATCTCTAATGAAGTGATGCTTCACTTCAGTGTGCTTAATCCTAGAGTGATGTACCGAATTTTTAGTCAAATTTATGGTACTCACATTATCATAATAAACTTTGACATTGGAGTAGTGTAGCTCATAGTTCTCTAGAGTGTGTCTCATCCAAAGTAATTGAGCCACACAATCACCCATAGCCACATATTCGGCTTCGGTAGTGGACAAAGCAACACAAGGTTGCTTTCTACTACTCTAACTAACTATGGAGGATCCAAGAAATTGACATCCACCACTAGTACTCTTCTTATCCAACTTGCAACCTGCATAGTCGGAATTGGTGTACTCAACCAAATCAAAAGATTTTGTCTTAGGGTGCCAAGGTCCTACATTTAGTGTGCCATTGATATATCTTAAAATTCTCTTAACGACTACTAAATGAGACTCTTTGGCACAAGATTGGTATCTTGCACACATACCTACCGCAAATAAAATATCGGGTCTACTAGCGGTTAGGTATAGAAGGCTACCAATCATGCTTCTATAAAGTTTTGGGTCAATTATTTTACCTTCTTGATCATTATCTATTTTTGTGTTGGTTGTCATAGGAGTTGAAACTACCTTAGCATTTTCCAAACCAAATTTCTTGATTATTTCTTTGACATATTTGGTTTGGTATACATAAATTCCTTCATTTATTTGCTTGACTTGTAAACCTAGGAAGAAATTTAGTTCTCCAACTAAACTTATTTCAAACTCATTCTCCATATTTTTGATGAAATCTTGAAGGAGTCCATCATTTGTTGACCCAAAAATAATGTCATCTACATTTACTTGGGCCACAAAGATATCCTTAAACTTTGATTTAATAAAGAGAATTTGATCTACTTGACCCCTTCTAAACCCCTTAGAAACTAAGAAAGATGATAATCTTTCATACCAAGCCTAGGGAGCTTGTTTTAACCCGTGTAAAGCTTTTCTAAGTTTGTATACATGGTTTGGATAATCTATATTTTCAAACCCGGGAGGTTGTTCTACATATACCTCTTCCTTAATTAACTCATTTAGGAATGCCGATTTTACATCCATTTGATGGAGTTTAAAACCCATGTAAGAGGCATATCCTAATAGGATTCTAATGGATTCTAACCTAGCAATCGGGGCATAAGTGTCATCATAATCAAGTCCTTCAACTTGATTGAAGCCCCTTGCAACTAACGTTGCCTTATTCCTAGTTATATTACCTTGATCATCTAATTTGTTCCTAAAGACTCTTCTTTGTAGTAATAATGGTGCTATCATTGAGTCTAGGAACTAGCTCTCATACTTGACTCCTTTTAAATTGAGTCAATTCATCTTGCATTGCTAATATCCAATCTGGATCAAGTAATGCATCATTGAATGATTTGGGTTCAATTTGGGAGATAAGAGCTATTTGACTAGAGGGAGTTCTATGGAAGGACCTAGTTCTAACACCTTGAGATAATTCTCCTACAACTTGGTCAAGAGGATGATTTTGATTAATCCTTAATTTTCTAGGAGATATATTAAATTAATTTTGATCTTGGTTATCCTCAATTCTCCTTTCATCATCGGAACCTCCTCTTACTCCCCCTTGATTGTTACTCACTAATCCTCCCCCTTGATCATTACCCCCTAAGGTCAAGTCTTGAAATTTTTGGGTAATATCTTGATTTTTGTCATTTATATCATTATCAATGGAGGATTTCCTAGGATAGGTGTTAGAGGTCTCATCAAATTGAACATTTGAAGACTCCTCAACTATTTGGATCTTTTTGTTGTAGACCATATACTCTCTACAAGTGGATGAGTATTCAACTAGGATTCCCTCATCCGCTTTAGACTCAAATGTTCCTAACTTGTCCTTGGTATTAAAGATATAAGCTTTGCATCCAAAGACTTTAAAGTAGTGAATTGTTGAAATTGTGTCATTCTATAATTCAAATAGAGTTTTACCTAAAAACTTATGAATTTGGACTCTATTTTGGATATAACTTCGCGGTATTAATCGCTTCCACCCATAAGTAGCTAGGTAATGAATATGCATTAAGCATAGTCCTAGCTGCTTCTTGTAGGACATGATTTCTCTTTTCCACCACCTCATTTTGTTAGGGTGTTCTAGAACAAGAGAATTCATGCTTGTACCCTTGTTCTAAGCAAAATTTAGAGAAATTAGAATTCTCAAATTCTCTACCATGATCACTACGGATCCGATTGATTTTGAGATTTCTTTCATTCTTTATTCTTTTGCTAAAACCTATGATTAATTTTAGGATATTGTTCTTATATTTTATAAAATACACTTAAGTATATCTAGAAAAATCATCTACTATAACTAAGCAATATTTACTTCTTGACTTGCATCACACATCTTGGCTTAGCAGTCGACTGCTGAGGTATAGCAGTTGATTGTTGGGGTATAGCAGTGGACGCCCACTTATAGCAGTCGACTATCAAACCTTAGCAGTCGAATGTTGGCCACAAAACTTAGCCAACTTCAGTCGAGTGACTGAGCAATTGACTGGGACGAATCACCAGTTGACTGATACACTTCAAGTATGATTAAAACATACTTGAATTAACCCCCTAGACCTAGACTTAACCTTCTAGCTCTTCCTTCAGCCTTGCGCCTTCAAGATCCCTCCGAGTCCGCGACTCTTTCATCCTTGCGCTTGCTTCCAAGAGCTTCCCTCGGTTTCGTCATGACTTGGGTTCCTCTTTTGCCAAAGGATCGCTTGGACTTTACGCCGCTAAGACTATATGTTTGGACTTACGCTGTCAAGACCTTGCCTTTGGTCTTCCTTTGCCAAGGTCCGCTTGGACTTTACGCCGCCAAGACTACATGCTTGGACTTACGTCGCCAGGATCTTTCCTTGGACTTCTCTTGCCAAGATCACACTTAGACTTTCCTTTATCAAGTCTTCATACTTGGATTTCCTCGTCACTTAACACATTCTCAATAAAATCACAATTAATGCCTAACTACAAATGTTTATCCAAACATTAAAAGACATAAATGCTTCGGACATTGTTGCACCAACATAAAAGATATGAAATCCGACTCAATTTCAACAATATTCAGCTTAGCCACCAACTCATGGTCTCTGAGTCTATTATTAAGATAAACTAAAGGTTGATAATGCCATTTCTTTTTTTGTCTTTTTTCCTTCTCTATTTCACATCAGATTTAGTCTTAGGGTTATCCCAATTGGTAAGTACAAAAAGATAACTTTTAAGTGGATAGGAGTAAATTCTCAAAGATTTCATCATCCTAAACTATCGATCGATCCCCTCCTTTGCATGCACTTATCACATGAAATTCTGATTTACCTTCCCTATCGATAGGGACAATCGGAGAGGACCGCTAATACGATGGTAGATTTTTTTTTATCCTTCAATTTTTTTTTCTTTTCTATTTCACTTGGAATTCGATCTCTTTATTATCCCTCTTAAAGTAAATTTTGCATAACTGAAAATTGAAAAGTGACGAGAAAGAAATTAATTTTATAAAATCCTGAGTAAATTAAAATTCAGTTAAATTATCAATCATTTTTAAATACATATATTATTATTATTATTTATTTTGGTATAAAAAAAAACAGTTTATTTTTATTATCATTGAAAGAGCGTTTCATTTAAAAAGAACAAAAAAAGAAAAGAAAAGCGTGTCCTATATCATAAAAATACTCTTATTCTTGTTATTGGAACAACTCCAGCAAAAACCATTTCAACATATTTAAAATTATTAAGTAATCATTGTCAAAACTATTTTAATATCAATAAATTCTATTGAATTTTAAATAAAAAATTACTATAATGCAGAATATTTTTTATCAGAATTTAATAAAAAAACAAAACAATCTATTAAAATTACTCAAAGCGAAGCTCTACGTTGGTCAAAATTGTTATAATCACATTCGATAAATAAATTTTTTAAGATTTAAAATGGGGTGCATTTTCTATTATGATAATGAAAAAAAAAGGACCAAGAACATTGAAATTTTTTAATTAAAAAATCCACATTGAGTTAGTTTAAGGAGCTATTTTTTATCGTTCCCACGAGGATGGCGCGATGGTAAAACAGGGTAATCGCTTTGGAAATGAACTGAGATCGATTCCGGATGAGGGGTCTAAAATTCTCTCTGGCGTCAGATGACCCCCCTCTGTCTTGCCACTGTGTCCATGGACAAAGTCTTCCTCGTGATTTACCCTCTCTCTCGCCGCAGCCCTGGGACGGATGACAAGGGGTTGCTAGTTGGGCAGATTCCCAATTTTTTAGAAGGAGCTATTTTTTATTGTCCCGGAGCTATGGTGTGTGACGGTAAAGAGGCTTTACAACCATTCAGACATCTAGAGTTCGATTTCTTGTGTACCACATAGATTTACTTTTGTGGTCGATGAGAGCTTCCGTGAAGTCGAGTTGTTGATATTCGGGATTTAATTAGATCGAATATCTGAATACCTGAATTATAAAAAAAAAACACTACTTTTTAGTTGCAATTTGAAGCTTAATGCTACCAATGCTCAACTAATTGATACCTAACCAAAAAAAAAACATTCTAATTCTTCAATATAATAATAACCCCCAAAAGTCATCAAAGATGCAACATAAATATTATTATTATCATTATTAATTGATTTATTATACATATATTTAAAAAAAAGAGAGTAAGTTTACGTGTTATGCAAATATTTTACAAAATATCTAACGACTATTTTTGACTTAAAATCTAGTCATCAAATAACTAAACACACTTTGATTAGGATGGTCATATATAATCATCGTAGGGCAATTGGTCAAGTTGCTTTCCTCCATGGGAATAGTCAAGTTCCTCTCCAAATTTGCCTTGTAAAGCACACAATTACCTTTTGACTTTTAATTAACTCAAACGATTAAGTGGCAAATCACAAACCTAATCCTCAGCTACACTCACCTTCCTTTCTCCCCAATTTTTGTTCCAATTGCTAGATTTTGTTTTTCCTCTTTTAGTATTTTCCATGCGCATATGAACACACGTGGCTTCTATATAAAAAGCCACGTGTATATATATATATATATATATATATAAACATGAAGTATTAATTTATTAATAATCACGTGATTAGTTAGATAATTAGAGCTTCGTGCAAATAACAAAATATGTATTTGTTCAACACAAATATTGATCGTTATGTTCATGAATAAGTCTCCATCGGAATGACATGATAACCAAGGCACGACGGAGCTTGAGAATAAGATAATGATCAATTCCAGAAGAGATTTAATTTTTTTTTTCTGAATTCAGATGGTCCCCATATATCTGGACCACCACGTCAAGGTTCATAGGACATTTCGTAATTTATCTCCCTCATAATGACTGTGGGATAAGCCGTTGGAGACCGCTAAATTGATGGATTTTAACCTTTGCGGATTATGTTCATGAATAATATTCACAAATATACCTTGTAAATTATGATTGTCAATAAAATTATAATTAGACTTATAAATAAATACTTCATTGGCTAATAAATTAAGCTCTTACAAAATTCAAGAAATAAGCTAACTAAAAATAAAAAGACTTTCATAATTATTTATATCTATATCAAAAGGACAATTTAACTCCTTTAATTACCTTGTATCTATATCAAAAGACACGAAATTGTATTTTAAATATTAAACTTAAATAACAATTTTAATAACTTAATTAATTTCTAGTTAAACTAATTAATTTAACTCATTTACCTTGTAAATAATACAAAATCATGCATGCATACTTATATGCTAATTACTTATCCCTATCTTATCCATGGAGGCTTACTTATCGCCCTTCAGGTGAATTAGACGTGTTCGAGTGATTAGACTATGTTTGATAGAACGTAATATTTAAATAAAAATTATATGTAATTTTGAATTACAACTGTTTGATATGTATTATAAGAATGATAGAAATTGAACGGCGACAATGGCGGCGCCGAGCGATCAGTCGATCGACTGGTCGATGACGGTGGTGACCAGTCGGTCGATCGATTGGTCGGTCGGCGACGATGATGGCGGCGGTAACGATCGATCGATCGGTGGCAATGACAACGATGATCGAAACGATTGTTGAGCGTCAAATGACTTAATATTACAGTTTGAAATGTAATCAGATTATATAGATTTTATTTCGTAATTTAAATTATAAAATTTTAATATATTTTATAATCAAGGTTACATTATATTATAAAATTTAAAATGATAATAAAATAAAATAATCAATCTTATAATATTTACGAGGAGACAAATTAGTTAGTCTATAAATTAGAATTCATTTAGAATTTTTTGTATAGGGGCCAATATTTACAATTTAGTCCAATCATAAAACATAGATATCTGAATTATAAATAAAAATCTAATTAATCAAATAATTAGCAATAATCACTGTTCGTGTTAATTGTTATCCATGTTTCAAGTCAACACTGATCAAAACCGCTATAAAATCCCACCACCAGCTCCACAACCGATTTCCTCATCCTCTTTCCTCTTCCATCTCTCCCTCGATTAATCTCGCTTAATTAGCATCCTTATTGTCAGGTTAATCTCGATTTGCCGCCATTTTTTCTTAATTAATTATAGCGAAATGATGGATTAATTAAGGCATGTCGATCAGTTAGTTGCAGGGAAGGCGATGGTGAGATCGCCGGTGAGGGAGGAGGCGGCAGCCTCAGGAGTAAAGAAGGGGCCGTGGACGCCGGAGGAGGACCAGAAGCTGACCGAGTACGTGGAGAAGCACGGCCGAGGAAGCTGGCAGCGGATCCCCAAGCTCGCCGGCCTCAACCGCTGCGGCAAGAGCTGCCGGCTCCGCTGGACCAACTACCTCCGGCCGGACATCAAGCGCGGCAAGTTCACCGACGAGGAGGAGCAGCTCATCATCCGCCTCCATTCCCTCCTTGGAAACAAGTAGTTCGTCGATTTTTGAACCCAAAAAAAAAAAAATCGATTTTTGATCGCCGGAATCGTCGTCCGATTTATAGATGCTCGATCGATTTTCAGGTGGTCGTCGATCGCGACGAAGCTGCCGGGAAGGACCGACAACGAGATCAAGAACTACTGGAACACGCACCTGAGGAAGAAGCTCCTGCGGATGGGCATCGATCCGGTGACTCACCGGCCGGCGCCGGCGAACCTCAGCCTGCTCTCCAGCTTGCTCTCCCCCGGCGCCGCTCACTTGGACGGCGCTCTCAATCTCCAGGCAGACGTAGCTCACCTCCTCAACCTGCAGCTGCTGCAGAGCATCCTCCAGCTCCTCGCGAGCAGCAGCGCCAACGCCACCGCCACCGCCACCGCCGCCGCTCCAAACGCGAACTTGCTCGATCTGCAGAGCTCATTTCCACTCGGAAGCAGCAACCACAGCATGAACAGGTTTTCGATGGACGAGGAAGCAGTCAGCATGGAGATCAGCAGCACAAGCTCTTTTCCGGCCCCGGCGACGGCAGCGGCTGCGCCGCCGACGAATTCTTGCACCGATGCAGCTCGTGATGCCTGGGAAGACTGTGATTTCTGGAAAGACATAATAGAGTAAGATTATACTCCTGTTTATTTTATTTATTTATTTTGTTTTCCTTCATGATGATTAATTAGAAGTAAACGCAGACTCAAGAACCCTAATTTTTCTTATCTGCAGTCAAATGGCATGGTCAGATGAACCCTAGAAAAAAAGAAGGAAAAAACACACACACACACAGATAGCAGAAAAATTCATGAATTGGCGAAGGCATTGTGCATGATTATATTAATATTGTAGACAAAAAAACATTTCTGAACATTAATTTTTATTTTATTTTTTATGCTCAAGCTTCTTTTGTAAACACTGTTGATGTAAGCAATTGAATAAATATATAGTGATCTTTTTTTTTTTTTGCAAAAGATGAAAATAGCGTTCTTAATTATCTATTTCATTAAAATAGAATATTTCTTTTAAAAATTATCAAAATAACACTCTATCCATAATTTAATAATTAAAATACACTCTTTTTTTCTCTCATATTTAAATAACTTTAATCAATATTGCTCCACTTAATTATAATTTTGATCAATATACTCCATCTTGAATGTATCGTACTATTCTAAAGACACAAACAGCAGCTTTAATAAAATTGTATCATTTTGGAGCAAATTTAATTAATGTTATAACACTCTAGAGTAATTTTTTATATGAATGTGGTTCGATTATCTATCGAGACAAATTTGATTTTGAATTTCGAAAAAAAATTAGACAAATGATTCTGGGTCAGATGTGGATCGGAAATTTACTTTCTCAGGCGGAGTATATATATTTTTGATGTCGGATCTATTTTACAGGGACAATACGATTGCATCGCTGAATTTAACTGCTGAGTCACGAACACTTCTCTGATATCCATTTGATGATATATATGTGGAGCATATATCTCACTCAGAGGTTATTTTTTATCTCGTCAATAAATAATAAGATCGAATTGGTCATTTTCAAAATTAACCAAATGAGAATCTGAATATCCCGTTGTAGCCAAAATAATAATAATAATTTTAATTACAATTGTATTATCTCAAAGCAACTTTGTAAAGCTAAGGTTTTGTTGTAAATGCAAATGAAATATTACCGAAGTCATATTACTTTGGAGTAAGTTTATACCAAAATGGTACCACATTGAAACAACTAAATAAAATATGGAACTCCGGCCTCCCATTGCTACCTTTATTAGTAAGCCCAAATTAAAAAAAAACAAAAGATGATCGATAATTCAAAGTCATGATTTTTTTAAATATTGATTTTTATGTAAAAAAGTTGGAATTCGTCAATCTAACGGTTCCTATTAGTTCGTTCCCGGACTATCATAAGGGAGGTAAATCACGGTAGATTTTTGATTCTTGAGACTAGTAACTAGCACATGGAGGGACAACACCCTCGCATTTAATTCGTGAGGAATTGATCCGTTATCCTCTGATATAACGTCTGTATGCGTTAACCACTAGACTTTTTCCGCAGCTAATCAATATTTTTTTTAAATATTGATTCATGCTCTTTATAGATTAGTTCCGAAGGCTCGCGTTGAAACAACTTTAAGTTTTGACTAAAATTGCACCGCATCCGAACAGCTTTCATCAAAGTTACTCTAAAATAACATAATTTTGGTCAAACTGCTTCAATAAAAAAATTTAAAAAAAAGAGAGCATCCATTTAATAATAATATGAACGAAACATAACCTAGTTTTTAGTTTTAAAGATATATATATATATGATCTATATAAAGAATATATGGATCACACAAAAAAAAGGAAGTAGTTGGAGTAGCAGCTGAATTCTTAATTATCAAAATGCTAAGAAGGGTAGCAGTTAGTTGGACCTGAAAACTGTACCTTACGTGAAGGAAACAACAAGAAGGAAGTTAAAAAGACACACCGATTTTTTTTTTTTTTTTTTAAATATAAGATCTTTTGACTTATCGATTAATAATAAAAAATAAAAAGAAAAAGAAAAAAAAACTTATTCATCCCTACCGTTGCCTCTATCATAAAAAATAATTTATCGAGATCTCAATTTGACAAGTGTAAAAAAAGAGAATGATCGATAGTCCAAAATAATAAATTCTTCGAAAATTGATTTCTATCCACTGTGAAAAAATTTCTTTATATTTACTAACTAGATTAGTCAGGGAGACCAATTAAAACGGTCTTAAAAAAAATGTCACATTAGTAACCCCTACAACTGCTCCTATTGGAGAAAGAGAAAATCAAGAATTTAAGTGGCAAAATGCAAAGGAGGGGATCGATCGATAGTACAGAATCATGATTTCTTCGGGAATTAACTTTTGTTCACTTAAAAATTATCTCTTTATATTTACCAACTAGGCTAGCCCTTATGGTTTAATTAAAACGGTCTTAAGTCTTCACGTCTGGATGTCATTTCTAATTAAGTAAATTATGTGTTAAACAAGAATTCACTGCTTCACACTTTTTTTTTGGGCATCGGAGTATCCGAACCTTCGATCCAACTAATTAATTCCTAGAAGTGACCGATCTTGCTCCACGGACTTTCAGAATATCTCGCCAACAGCTGAGACGGATAAGATTGGAATCCAAGTGGTATCTATCGGCCACAAAAATAAATCAAGGAAGTGTTCGTAACTTTTTCACGGTTCAACTCCGATTTCACAGTCGCGTTATTCCTGAACGACGATCCAATGTCGAAGTCGTACTCCGTTCACCGAACAAACTATTAATTGGACTCCAGAATCGTCCGAATAATTTTTTTTTTAAATTTGCCGTTGAATAATATCATAAGTAGAGAATCGAATTATATTTTTTTGTGAGATATTTTTTCATTTTCACCGTTGCACCGTGTCACAGAGGGCATCAATTGCTTCACACTTGAATGTAGCTTGCCTTGCCTCACAAGGGAAATACAAATCGAATAGAATACGGGGGCAGAGTAGCTAAACCATGCACCTGTAAGAAACAAACATCCACCTAACAACGGAAAAATAGGGAGGGTTTCAAAACCTAAACCAACATACATAAAAACTTCTGCAACTGGTTCGCCGCCTTTTTGGTGCTCGTAGAATGTCACTTTTGATGTCGACGGAGAGAAAGCACAAATTGCGAATCGGGTGAAGAACTCGGGAGAATTGAACAGAAACATGATAGTTTTTTTTTTATTTTTAGAAAAACATTACGATATAAATCATCTGTGAGTTGAAATGCTGTAGCTGTTTAAGTTGCATTTGATAGGTCGTAATTTGTCAGATTACATTATAAAGTTATTTATTTTATTTGTTATCGTTTTAAAATTTCAATATAATGTAATCTGAATTATAAAAGTCATTAAAGTTTTATAATCTGTATTACAAGAGAAAATCTATGTAATCCGATTACATTATAAGTCATAATCTGAAAAGTATTGGATGCTCAACAATCGAAATTGATCGTTACCGTCCGTTGTCGCTATCGATCGACGGTCAGCCACTAATCGCCGGCCATCGACCGGACGACCACCGCGATGGGCCATTCGGTCGATCGTGCCGATTGTCGATCGTAATACCACCGTCGTTGTTGTTGTCGTCGTCGATCGATTCCTACCGTCTTTGTAATGGACATCAAATAAAAGATTGTAATTACCTTTGTAATCTAAGATTACATACATTTTTTATCCAAACATAATAATGTAATCAAGATTACATTGTATTCTATTACAATTTAGATTACATTACGTCCTTTAGGCGTAACTTTAGTGATGTCGACTTTAGGCGTAAATTTTAATGACATATGTTTAGACCCAGAGCCTGTCTTAATTTTCAAATTGAATCTTAAGCTCCGTGCCAAATTAAAAAATTAGATCTATTTTTAGACTTGCAAAATATTTAAAAAACTTTGAATCATGACCGAGGACTCCAACAGCCCTGTTCCAGGGG
Organism: Wurfbainia villosa; assembly: GCA_025175895.1. NCBI lineage: Eukaryota > Viridiplantae > Streptophyta > Magnoliopsida > Zingiberales > Zingiberaceae > Wurfbainia > Wurfbainia villosa. Next base: position 6,852,813 of record JAKLTH010000238.1, read on the forward strand.
ACTCTGCTTAGGCCCAATAAAATTTAGAGTCCAATATTTTTAATATTTTATTTAAAATTTACTGTTATTTTTTTGTATCTATCATTATTCTTAATTTGATTCGGGATTATTCTCATCTGGATTATCCAGATAAAATTATTCATAAAAATCTTATTTAATTTAGGATTTGAACGATCAAGTCATGATGAATATCTGATACATCATGTCACGTCGGCAAAAGAGTTATGCATGAGAGAATTGAAAAACCTTCAAGAATTTTGATTTTTTCTTGATTTTGTTGGTTATGATTTTTTTTCCAAAAATACCCTCTGATTTTTATCATTTAGGAAAAAACTATTCTTATCAATTTATCAATTTATCAAATAACAATTTAGTCGGTTGCCGATAGACCACCGTCGATCACCGATCGGTCGTGGTCGTCGGTCACTGGTCAGCTACCGTTGTCAATCACCGTTGTCGGTCGATCGTCGTCGTCCGTCGCTGTCAACTGTCTATGTCGCCATCAATCGTTGCCATCGTCGGTCGATCGTCACTAGTTGACCGTCGTCGTCGGTCAGTCGTCACCGCCGTTGGTCGTTGGCCGCCGATCGATCGTCGATCGATCGATCGTGGTCGCTGTCGCCGATCGACGCTCGTCGATGGTCGCTTGCCGTGCCGTCCGCCATCGCGCTTCGAAGCGATCATCAATCGATCGACGGTCGACCGACGATCAACCGGTGATCGACTGACGACCGATCGACGACCGATCGACCCCCGTCAAACCATCGAATGAATAATATAGTAAAATATTAAATTAGATGATACTTTAAAACCTTCAAATAAATAAGTTTTGATTGCATTACTTCGGATTGAACCAAATAATATTTGATAATGTTTCATTCCGTATAACTTTGATAATATAATTACTTAATAATCACATTACTAAAATTATATATTATAACTCGAATCAAACACACTCTCAATAGAATTTCACCGCACAATATTGACTTATCCTATTTGACTAATGCCTTAATACACAATTAATAACCCCATGATCATTGGTCACCCATCCAATAAAACCATAATAAATTTAATCTTAAACATACCCAATTGATCTTGCTCAAAGAGAAACCGATCTTCGCCTTCGCAACGACGATGCAATCTCAATCCTACAAATAACAGAAATCACAGAGCTGTGAAATAAGAAGGTCTCCCTCTTGAACCCTAGCTTGATTAATGAAACATCAAAATTCTAGATCAAGAATACTCACTGAGATGCAAGGCCATCAGCTCGACAATCGCAACAGAGCAACAAACAAAGAAGAAGAGATCAGATCGGTTTCGAGATGGTGATGACCCAAATCGAAAACACTGCTGATCAGGAAGATCATCGGACGGAGCTCGCAAATCGTTAGTTGATGACAACGATGGAGAAGAGAGCGATGACATTGGTTCGCATTGATCGACCGTGGTGCACAAGCAGAAGCATCGGCAACCGAAGCGGTGGACCAGCGAGAGGGAAGCAACGTCGACGAGGGCAAGCTTGCAGCGATCTAAGGGCGGCTCCAATGGTGAAGAAAACAACGAGTTATCAAACAGTGAAGTTTGGAATTGTCCAAAAAACGCTCCATACTTTTATATTTATCAAATAACGTATTTAATTCTCATTTTATCTCTCCCGTCAAATAGACATGTACCACTGTAGTGCTGAAATTTAAATTACTAACATCACACACTATAAAAAAACTGTTTTTTTGCGACGAACTTTGGCAACGAATTATTTTCATTGCAAATCTGCAACAAAAATAGCGACGAATTTTATGTTACGTCGCAAATTTGTAACGAATTTTCCAACGGACAAAAATTTGTTGAAAAAATTAAAAAATTTCCAACATTCAAATTTTGTTATAAATTAAATCGCGATTTAAAAATAACTTGTCAATTTATTTAAAATAAATTCGTCGCAAAAGTCTGCAACGAATTCAAAATTCATTGCAGAAATTTGCGACGAATTTAATTTATTTTCGTAGAAATTATGACTAAAATTATTTTCGTCAGCAAATATTTATGCGACTAATTTTTTTCGTCTTATTAAAAAAATAGAAATCAAGTTCTCGTGAACGAGTTTATTTTTAAATATTTTGCAACGAATTCGTGGATTCGTTGCTATTTTGCAACGAATCCGAGAATTCGTTGTTGATTTTGCAACGAATCCGAAGATTCGTTGCAAACTCTTATTTTTAGAAAAAAAAAATTAAAAATTCGTCGAACCTGATTAAGTGACTTAGAGAGTTCGAAATTAGATGAAACAAGTTTTATGTGTTCGTCTAGTTCCCTTGATTATATATATATTTTTAAAAATAAATTTTACCGAAAATATTGCGATATGTGATTTTTTTAACGTGAATTAGATTTCTTAGACAGACCGATATTCGAAAATTCGCGGATTAAAACATTTTTGACGATTATATAATGAGGAGAACTAGACGAACATATTAGCACTGATTTCATCTCATTCGGAGATTTGTAAGTTAGTTAACGAGTTTCGAGTATTTTATTTAATTTAAAATAAAAAATTATTTGCAACGAATCTGTGCTAATTTTGCAACGAATTGGATTCGTTGAAAACTTTTAATTTTATAAAAAAATTTTAAAAAATTCATTTAATGATTTTAAAGTTTTTAAATTTTTTTCAAAAATGATTTGCAACGTTCAAAAATGATTTTAAATTTTATTTTTTTTAATTTAAAAAATTGTTACGAATCCAGGATTCGTTGCAATTTTTTAAATCTAAAAATAAATATTAAAAAAATCAGTTAACGTTTTCAAATGTTTAAATTTTTTTTTTTAAATTTGCAACGAATCTTTGGATTCGTTGCAAATTTGCAACGAATCTAAAGATTCGTTGCAAATTTTTTTTAACTTACCCGAAACCTTAATTCCCGATGCCCTAATTCCGCCGTTTCTTCCTCGCGTCGCGCCCAAACACGATCCGCCGCTCTTCCCTTCGGCGTCGCGCTGCCCGTCCGACGAACCGGCCCGCCGTCCGCACTGAGCCGGCGGCCAAGACCGAGCCCCGGCCGCCGAGCCCAGCCGATGCACAGCCGGAGCGGTAGCCACGGTCGTCGCAAAGGTTCGCCATTGCTCCGAGTCCGTCGCCGCCATGCCGCCCGGCCCGTGGCCGCCGCCACCCTCGTCCGTCGTGCCCCAGTGCTCCGGTGGCCGCCAGCCCCACCCGGACAGGCTCACGAGCCACGGCGAGCTCGCTGCCAGCCTGGCGCCATGAGCCTCGCCGCCGCCCTCGTCGGTCGCGTGCCCCAATGGGCCGGGCCACCTCACTCCGGCCTACTCGCTCGCCCGGCCGCGCTCGCCTCCGCGGCCGATGCCGCCGCGAGCCCTCGCCGCCATTGTCCGGCAGCCGCCGGCCGCCTCCTTACCGGCCAGCCGCTTGCGCCTGCCTCGGTGTCTTTTTATAAATCAATGTTATTTTTTATATTGAAATTTATAATATTATTAATTTTCTGTGTTAATCTAGAGTGGTATTAGAGTGGTATGGTATAGGTTGCGCCCGATCCATTCTATTCAAAATCATACTGGGACTCCATGATATTACCATAATCTTGCAGATTTTTTAGTTTATTGAGTTTGTTAATCCTTCAGTTTTTTAATTTTTGATTAGTACTTTTTATTTTGCTTTAAACAGGAATGATCGATGAAGTCAATCCTTATGACGGTTGAAAATGCACATCATTGTAAGTCTTTGCATATTTATTTTCGTGTTAGTATATAGTTTTTTTTTAATGTATGATACTTTTTATTTGTTTCTTTTCTAATGCAGGTAGAAGAATGTCGGCGATTGCTTACCAGATTCTCTTTTCTTTTTTCTTTCGCATGTGTTGAGATCTTTTGTGTGGACATTGTTATTTGGATATCAGAACTATGTTGATGTTTGAAATGTTGTAGGATATAACTTTTTATTTGGAATGTTGTATTGTTCTTAACTTATTATGTTATTTTGTATTTATTTGGATATGAAATATTTTTGGATATTATTGAATATTATTTTGTTGTATTAAATGTGTGTGTGTTTTGTTTGTATTGAATGTATTTATTTGTATATTAGAACTTATTGTGTTTTGTTTTGTGTGTGTGAAAATTTGTATATACGATAAAATATCGAAACGGATGAAATCTGTTAAAAAAAATTTTATTTAGCTACAAATTTAGCGACAAAAATACAAATTCGTTACTAAATTCTGAGAATTCTGCGATGAATTTTATTTTCGTCGCAAATTAACGACGAATTTAGCAACGAAACCAATCTGCGACAAATTCTGCAATGAATTTTGCAACGAAATTTGCGACGAAAATTTAATTCGTCGCAAATTTTTACAATGAAAAAAGAATTCATCGCAAAATATGGTTTTTTGCGACGAATTCAGCGACGAAATTTGCGACGAATTTGTATCAGTCGCAAATTTACCAACGAAATCATTATTTCGTTGCGAATTTTCTGCGATGAATTTATTTTTTGTCGTAAAGTTTTGCGACGAATTTTTTATTTCGTCGCGAAAATTAGCAACGAAAAAATTTATTCGTCGCAAAAATTTGCGACGAAAATTGCGACGAATTTTTGAATTCTTCGTAACTTCTGCAACAAAATTAGCGACGAAAATTTAAATTCGTCCCTAATTTTCGTCGCTAAAATTTGTCGCAAAAATTTGTCGCTATTTTTGTCGCAAAAATTTGTCGCTAATATTTGCGACGCTTTATCTACAACGAAAATATTTTTGTCGCTAAATTCGTCGCTAATTTATTTTGCAACGATTTTTTTTTTAAATTCGTCGCTAAATTCGTCGCTAATGACTATTTTTTTGTAGTGACAGTGATAGTGTAATCCGAGCACCATCATTGTAGTGCTAGAATTTACAATTCCAGCACCACTGTGGTGCTGAGATTTGAATTTCCAGCACCACAGTGATGGTGCTGGAAATTCAACAGTGGTGATGCTGAGATTGCAATACAACTGTGGTATTGAGATTTGAATTTTCAGCACCACGTTAGGAAATTTTACTGTATTGTAGATCTATTTGGCGGGAGGAGTAAAATGAAAATTAAGCGTGTTATTTGGTAAATATGAAAGTATGTGACGTTTTTTGGACAATTCTAAACTTCAGCTGCGCTGTTTGATAAATTACCGTGAAAAAAAAAAGATTGCGGTGACGACAATAGTAGCTCCAGCTCATGGTGAGATTTATGATGCAAGATGATCCATGGCGACGAGAGAGAGAGAGGGAAGACGACGATCGGGATCGAGAGAGTAATGACGATCACATCGCCATGTATAAGTTTTATGAAACACCTGTGAGATGAGTATTAACTCATGGCAGAATACCTTATGAGAACATGAAAATTGAAGTCAAATTTATCATAGGTCCAAATCAACAAAATTTATTATTGAAATCTACCTGATCAAAAATTTTCAATTATATCATTCTTTTATCTCATAGTTATTCGGATTTCAATCAAAATATCTTATAAAGTCCTAAAAGATAGGCTCTCGCACCAGGGACACAGTATAATGATAAAAGCGAAGAGATATTCTACAGAAGAATACAGTGTAATCCTTTGCTGCGATATCGTTCGACGATAAATTTAAAAAAATTCATTCAAGTGATTCTGGGTAGAAGTTTGCCCAGTGGGATGAAGTACGATTTTGATATTGGACCGTCGTTCAAGGATGACGTGATTGTGGAGTCCAAATTGAATTGTAAAAAAACTGTAAACACTTCTTTGATTTTATCCTTAATGGCCAGTGGAGGTCACTCGGACTCCGACTTTATTCGACTCAGCTATTGGCGAGACGTTCCAAAGGTCCGTAGGACAGGGTCAATCAGTCACAAGGATTAATCGGATCGAAGGTTCGAATATCATGATATAAAAAAATAAAAAAGAGGCTCTCTTTTTTAACATTTTAATTAGGTATCCTATTATAATTTATAGATATACTTAATTATTTTTTAAAAATATCTTTCAAAAATCTTTGTGTCAATGCTACGTATCTTTTTCGATGTTTTCTTTTTTTATTCTGTAAAAGTTGGAACTATTAATCTAACGACTCTCACTGATCTATTTCACGACAATTATAAAGGAGGTAAATCATAAAAAGATCTTATGAATCTTAACGTGATGGACAAAACACATAGAGATTATTTAAATTCAGAAAAAAAATTTATACCTTCTCTGAAATAGATAAATATCATTTTTGTCTTACCTACTATGTCATTCATGTGAAAATAATTTCTTTTTTTATTAACACTTTGTTGGTTGTTCCTCCGTCGTTAAAAATGCCCTTGATAATCTTTTTTCCTCTTTTTTTTTTTCTTCTTCCATGAAAATATGAATTAGAGATTTTTTTATACAAACATTGCAAAGTAAAATACTATTTTTTTAATATCAAATTATTTTTTATAATAAAATTTGATACTTATTGATTGTTCCTCAATGTTTAAATAATTTATTTATTTATTTTTTAAATCCAGCAAAATCGATCTCAAGTTCAAAAAGAGTGAGAATTTTTTTTTTAAACACCATTGAAGGTCTAAATTTTTTTCGCTTAGAACCCTATTTGAGGTCTGAGACAGCCTGCAGTTTAGTTAAAACTGTTACATGCTATAAACTATCGACTTCCATAATTCACCGTTTAAAGTCTTCATAATTCGCATATGTGCTATCTTTTATAATGTATGTAAAACATTGTTAAGCATCATAATTGTTCCTAATCTCGCAGGTAATCTGGTTTAAGAGGCTATAAATCTCGGCCGTCCGCGGATGCGATCGATCCCCACAGACGAACACGTGTACATTGCCTCTCCCTCCTATCCAGCTGCACCCGGGCCTTTTCCTCAGCCCCATCCGCCACGCTTCGTCCTCCTCCTGTGTTTCGATCCCACCGTACACGTGGCTGGGAGATTTGTCGACCGCAGGATTTAGTGGGTCCGGCCACAGAAGCCTCCTCGTGGCTCTCTCACCGACGGCCTTCTCGCTCGCGATGAAGCACGTGCCCAGCAACGTCCCCCACGCCTCCGCCGACGGCGCCGCTGCGGCGAGCCGCTCCGCCGCATCGAACCGCCCGGCACGGACCAGCATTCCCACCACGCACGCCAGGTGCTCCGGCCCCGCCGGGATCCCTCGCTCCGCCATGAACCGCAGCACCTCCTCCGCCCGGTCCACCATCCCCGCGTGGTCGCATGCCGTCAGGGCCCCCAGGCACGTGACCGCGTCCGGCTCCGCTTCCCGTCGCATCGCCTCGAATAGCCGCAGTGCCTCCGCCGCCCGCCCATGGTGCCCCAGCCCCACCACTATCGCGTTCCACGACACCACGTCGCGCTTCCCCGGCGGGTCCTCGAAAGCTCGCCGCGCGCCCTCCATGTCGCCGCTCTTGGCGTACATCGAGACGAGGGAGTTGCGGAGCACCGGGTCGACTACCGGATTCGCCTTCGCTACCAGCCCGTGTACCTGCTCGCCGATCTCCAGGCGAGCCACCGATCCAACGGCTCCCAGCAGCGCGGCGAGCGCGTAGTCCCCCGGAGCGAACCCGTCGGCGCGCGATTCCGTCAGACCCGCAAATGCCTCCTCCATCCGCTCGTTGCGGACGAGCCCCGAGATCAGGGCGGTCCACGCGGTGGAGTCGCGCTCTGGCATTCTGTCGAACAGCCTCCGTGCCTCCTCCACTTCCCCGGCGTTGAAGTACGCCGAGATCACCGTCGTCCACGTCACCATCATCGTGATCCACGACATCCGTCTGGTATCGACGGCGATTTCGTCGAACAGGCGCCGGACTTCTTCCAGTCGCCCGATCCGAGCGTACCCCTCGATCATCGAGTTCCAGCAGACGGCGTCGCGAGCGTCAGAACCGCCGTCGAACAGATGGCGAGCCCAATCCATGTACCCGAACCGAGAGTACATATGGATCAAGCCCTTCGTCAACCTCCCGTCGCCGAAGTCCTCCTCGTCCGTCCCCTGCACCAGCAAGTGCGCGTGAACCTGTTTCCCTAGGCGGGGGAAACCCAGCCCGGAGCAGGCGTAGATCAACGAGAGCATTGTCTCCTCGTTGGGCTTCACGCCGTCCGCCGTCCCCTTCATCTCTAAGAACAGCGCCACCGCCTCGTGGTGGAACCCATTCCACGCGAATCCTCCGATCATCGCCGTCCAGCACACCACATTGCGCTCGGGAATCATCCCCCGGAACAGATCGTACGCCTCCCAGACGTCCCCCGCTCGGCCGTACCCGGATATCACCGACGTCCACGACACCACGTTGGCGGAACCATGCTCCACCATCTCCTCGAATAGGCTTCTGGCTTCCGGCATGCGCCCCATCTCGGCGTATCCGGCGAGTAGCGCGTTTCCGGAGGCGGCGTTTCGGTGGGGCATTTCGTCGAACAGCTTGCGGGCGCTCGCGAGGTCCCCGGTCCGGACTAAAGCGGAGAGCATGGCGTTGTAGGATATCACGTTTCGTTCTGGCATGGCGGAGAAGAGCGCCCGGGCTTCTCCAATCCGCCCGTCGCGGGCGAGCGCGCAGAGGGCGGAGGTGTAGGAGACAACGTTGCGGGACGGCATCCGGTAGAAGACTTCGAGGGCGGCGGCGGCAGATCCGGCCTGTAGGTGAGCGGAGATAAGGGCGTTCCATGTGACGACGTTGCGGTGGGGCATGATGTCGAAGAGAGCGACGGCCTCGGTGAGGAAGCCGGCGCGGGCGAAGCGGGATATGGCGGCGGTCCAGCGGACGACGGCGGAGGGATCGTTGGCGGATCTGTCGAGGATACAACGGGCTGCGCAGAGGTCGCGGCGGCGCAGGCATTGTAGGAGGGGGAGGTCGCCGGAAAGGGCGGCAGCGAACGGCCGGAAACGGCATGGGGGCATCAAACTCTTCACAGCAGAAAATAGAGACGACGCGCCAGCTTATAATTCCTTTTTTCCCCTTTTACAAAAATGAGGCGACTAAAGATTTTTTTTTTATTTGGATGAAATTTTATAAATTGTAATGAAGATTTAAACAAGTTAATAAATATTACATCGGAAAATAAATTAAACTATTGCCAAATTTAATATTCACAATTTTTAAAATATTTTTAATGTGTTATTATTATTATTATTATTTTTAACAATATCACATATCTAAGTTTTCGATCTAATTAATTCTAAGATGATCGGTCCGCCCTTGTTGATATTTGATGAGATATTAAATAATTCTTAGATGAGATATATTTTATTGACTATTAGAATAAATTAGGAAAATATTCAAAGTCATTTGTTTATGTTTTTTTAAAATTTAGTCTCAAATTTGTCCCAATAATAATCGAATCACTTAGATGTCATCCCATTTTATGTATCTTTAAATTTGAGTTTTGAAAGGATCCAAACTATTTATAGTTTAAATTTAGATAATGATTGATAAAAAATTTCAATAGATCGAAGCCATTCAATTTAGATATAGTCGATTTTGAAATGATAAAAATTAAATAACTTCGAGTGAAACAGTAAAAATGAAATCTTTTAATCATGAAAATTTTTACTTTTATAAAATTTGAGTCTTATTTTTTTTAAATTAAATTTTGGATCCCAGCAACTCTCGCAGGCTGGCTGTGACTTTAGAAATAGTTAAATAAAAAATTTAAATATTTAAATTAAAAAAAAAATAGATAAAACATTTGAAGAATTATCAGAATATTATGGTTCAAATCTTCAAATCTCCAAACACGCCTAATCAATTATTTCTTTAACGGGCCTTTTACGTAGCGAATTGGGCCACGTAAATCCTAACAGAACATCAGAACGTGAATCTCAAAGCGATCATACGACATCTGAACCGTTCATACTGCCGGTTCGTTAAAGACCCGCGAAGCCGGATTACTCGAACCGCCATATTTGACCGGGTCAAATGTGTCCGATCGACGTTTGGATTCGCACCAGACGGTCCCAAAGTCCCACGTGGACGGTGGATTCAAGGCTTTGGACTCGTCCGCATGCGACCACGATGCGATCGAGAAGGGGCCTATAAATAAGGCAACATCCCCTCCGTCTTAGGTCTCTTCCGAACTCGCTTTTTTCTCGCTCTCAGGGGAAAGGAAAGGCGAAACCCTAGCGCAAGAGGCCGCCGGGAGCTACTGTATACTAAGGCCCTCCGCTCCCTTTTCCGATCCGTCCGCATCTCTTTACCTTGTTCCTGGATCGGTTGGGTTTGGCGGAAGGTTCAACTTTCTGCGGCGGTACTTGAGCAGCAGAATGGTGTCGGACGCGAGCAAGAGGAAGGCGGCGGCCAAGAAGGCTGCAGCGGCCGCGAAGAGGGGAGGGAAGTCTGCCACAGCGTCGTCAAAGGTGTCCGAGGTGGCCAACGGGGTTGCAAAGGTTGCCGATGGAGTCGGGGCGCTCCAGATCTCGGATCGCACGTGCACTGGAGTGCTTGCTTCGCATCCACAATCTAGAGATATCCATGTAACTTATTTTCTTCCTCGTTCCCTTTTGGTTATATTTGTTAAGATTAGATTTAGTTGAAGGCGATAAACAAACGTTAGCTTTGACGATTGAACTTGGTAAATTGAAAATAAGGTTTGTTCGTTTTTGAGAAACTAGGCTAATGTTTGATTTCGTAGTAACGTTGGATGGCTGATTTTGCATAAGGCGGATTGATTTCTCATACGAGTTGTTCGTCGCAATTTCTTGGGTCATCCGATTTATTTGTGAATTTTAAGCCATTTTTTTGTTAAGACAACTTTGATCAGTATTTTTATTGCTCAGGGATTCTGTTTCCCTGTATGTCGAACATTACATCATCTTTATGCATCCAGTGTATTGAGGAATCATTTTATTTTGTGAATTTATATGGGTTCTTATTTGGCCGTCATGATTTCGATGCTTGTAGTTTCATTTCTTCTGAATTGCAGTATATTTTTACACGACATTGATCCTTTTTTTTATTCCACATTTGACTTTCAATCTGAACAAAAATTGGTTTGAAAGGGAATATGATGAGTTTAAGTTTCTGTTTGAAATTCGTCACTACTTTTCACTGGAACATAGGAAATTACTTTTAAATTGGAAATTGCTTTTAGGATCAAAGAGAGAAACATTCTTTATTTAATATGTTGATTTTTTGGATTATCGATTATGTCCAGATGATTCCTGGGTTTCGTTTATGAAGTTTCTTCAGAAGATGCTAAAGCACATGTCTTAAAGAACATATTTCATTTTACATTTGATTTTTAGAATCAGAAGTGTCTGTGGCAGTCCTTTAAAGAATATCCTTTTGTTTTTATTCCTTTTTCATGGTTATTTCTACCAAGTAAGTGAGAGCTTCTGCTTAAAGCTACATGGTATCTGCTTTTTAATGATCGTTTCTTATACATTAGTTGTTTTATTACTTGAGTAGATGTGAATTATGACCCCAAACTGACCGATACAATATCTAGGGGCTGAGAAACATGATAATATTTTTTTCCCAGTTGTAAATCATTTTGTAAAACATGTGATATTTCTTTTTCACTCATATCCAGTAATATTATTCTGACAACATTATTATGACTCCTCCAGATTGAATCCTTGTCATTAACCTTTCATGGGCATGATCTGATTGTGGATTCTGACTTGGAACTCAACTACGGAAGGTATTCTTTGGCAATATTTTATTTTGTGATTGGAAAATCAATTTTGAATATTTTATTTTCTTTTTTTATCTAATCTAATTGCATCTATAGGCGCTATGGTTTTTTAGGACTGAATGGTTGTGGGAAGTCGACTCTTCTTGCAGCTATTGGATGCAGAGAGCTCCCTATTCCTGAGCATATGGATATATACCACCTTAGCCGGGAAATTGAAGCTTCTGACATGTCCTCATTGGAGGCTGTCATTTGCTGTGATGAAGAAAGATTGAGATTGGAGAAAGAAGTTGAACTACTTGCTGCTGAGGTTTGTTTTGTGGAACAACTATCATATCATGTGAATATTAGCACCTAGTTTATTGTCAAGCTCAATAAGTTCATTCTAAATATTACATGATGGCTGATGTTGACTCCCTGCAGGATGGTGGTGGAGGAGAAGCTTTGGATCGCATCTATGAGCGATTGGAAGCTCTTGATGCATCGACTGCTGAAAAGCGTGCTGCTGAGATTTTGTATGGTCTTGGATTTAATAGACAAATGCAAGCAAAGAAAACCAAAGATTTCTCTGGTGGCTGGCGCATGCGGATTGCATTAGCTAGGGCACTCTTTATGAATCCAACAATACTTTTGCTCGACGAACCGACAAATCATCTTGGTAGAGTATCGACATCATATTCTTTTGCATCATAGACATCAACTTTTATTCATGGTTTTGATACAAATTTTTTAAACATGGATCAACTGTTAGGTTCTATTTTAAGAATTTAAACATGGTCTTAATCATGCATTTCTGTGAAGTTCTGAATCTATATATCTTGATTTTAAGTTCAAGTTAGGGTGTTAATTATGCTGATGAAATTATGATGAAGAAAATAGTTTTTATCTAACTTGAACGATCAACTTAAATGGTAAAAAATTGCATAAAATGAGGAATGCTTTATTCCTAACCATCAAATATAATTCTCATTTCTTACCTATTTCTTATGTACTTTTTTCCCTTTTCAACTACAATCTATTTGTAGAATAACCTAAGCCATATAAATTATCTTGACAGAATAGCCTTCTTTTGTTCATTTAAGTACATATCCTTCCAAATCGAGTGTTTATGTAACAATTTAGTGTTCAATGAGTTATTTTGCAGCTTCATTCTTTCTGTTGCCTGCTACTTAAATAGGTTTGCTTGTTCTTGTTTTCCTCTGCAGACCTGGAAGCGTGTGTTTGGTTGGAAGAGACTCTAAAGAAGTTCGATCGAATCCTAGTTGTGGTGTCGCATTCTCAGGATTTTCTTAATGGAGTCTGTACCAACATCATACACATGCAGAACAAGAAGCTTAAGCTGTACACCGGTAACTACGACCAGTATGTCCAAACTCGCTCCGAGCTGGAAGAAAATCAGATGAAGCAGTACAAATGGGAGCAGGATCAAATTGCATCCATGAAAGAGTACATAGCTCGTTTTGGACATGGTTCCGCCAAGCTGGCTCGCCAAGCTCAGAGCAAGGAGAAAACCCTCGCTAAGATGGAGCGCGGCGGACTCACAGAGAGAGTGGTGAAGGACAGGGTGTTGGTCTTTCGCTTCACGGATGTCGGCAAACTCCCCCCACCTGTCCTACAGTTTGTCGGCGTGACTTTCGGCTACACTCCAGAGACCCTCATCTACAAGAACCTTGATTTTGGTGTGGATCTAGATTCAAGAATTGCTCTGGTAGGACCTAACGGTGCCGGCAAGAGCACATTGCTGAAGTTAATGACTGGGGATCTCATTCCTTCAGATGGAATGGTGCGACGGCACAACCATCTCCGGATCGCACAGTTTCATCAACATCTAGCTGAAAAACTCGATCTAGATGTGTCGGCGCTCCAGTACATGATCAGGGAGTACCCAGGCAATGAGGAAGAGCGGATGAGGGCTGCTATAGGGAAGTTTGGACTGTCTGGAAAAGCGCAGGTGATGCCCATGAAAAACTTGTCGGATGGTCAGAGGAGCAGGGTGATCTTTGCCTGGCTGGCCTGGAGGCAACCGCATCTGCTGCTCCTCGACGAACCCACGAATCACCTGGATATCGAGACTATCGATTCGCTCGCAGAGGCTCTGAACGAGTGGGACGGGGGCCTGGTTCTGGTGAGTCATGATTTCAGATTGATCAACCAAGTGGCCGAGGAGATCTGGGTCTGCGAGAATCAAGCGGCCACCAGGTGGGAGGGCGACATCATGGACTTCAAGGAGCACCTGAAGAGCAAGACCGAGTTCAACTGATACAGCAAGGGGAAAAAAACAACAGAGTATTATTATCTTTCGAGTCTATGATTTATTCAGAGATTATCCTACGATTATCTTAATTATTTTTCACTGTCATGTATAACTCGAGTTTGCTTAGCGCTGAATGAACCATCTAGCCATTCTCTGATATTTAAACTAGCCTGGACGTTATGTTATGTTGTATTATTGCAGAACCAAACAAGAATATTAAGGTATTATATTTTTCCAATTGAATAATAATTCCAAATCCTATGTGTAGTTTTTTTAATTGACATTAGATGTTCATGTCTTAGGTCCGTGATTAATTCGGTTTTACAAAAAAATTTCATCTGTTGTTAAGAAAAATTGAAAAGCATCATTTCAAAATTTACCATTTATAAATATCTATTTTGATATTTTGAGTCTATTTTCTATGCATTCGAGCTAATACAGTAATAAAAAATACATAATAATAAATTCGATTGTAATGTTGCGACAGTGATGGTGTGCAATTGCAATTGACTATTTCGATGGATTTAGGAATGAATTATAGCGTGTGTGGCGAAAATATTATGTATTTTTCATTACTATACAATCATACGAATCAGACGGTTGAGAAAGCATCGTGCATGCATTGCGAAGGAATCATCGTCCAGTATAGCAAAACTTTATTTTTTTTAGTTGCTACTAGGTATCCGGGCCTAAGATCTAATTAATTTCGAAGGTCATTGATTCGATCCTATGGAAATTTTTCATCGGTCACTTGGATAAATCGGAAAGAACGAGTAGCAGGCAGTCCACCAGTCCAGTGCTTTTTAGCGTGCACCCTATTTGGAGGATAAATATCATAAATTTATCGTAACTGAGGCTCGAAACGTGAATGTCTGATTTAACATTGATGAAGTCAACTGAGCCATGCCCAATGACAACAAAACTCTATATTTGTAGTAAAAAGCGATTACGTTCGCCATAGCACCCCTCACTATCGATCCTTCAGTGATGGTAAAGGAAGATAAATCACAGGGGCTATGCCCTTCGACTCGATGACTAGAAATAATAGAGAATTTCTGAGTTCGAATGAGGATTCTAGATTTCACATCGAGATTTGATTCTTGTTAAATGCATGTGATATTTACTTTGTTTAGGAACCTTTCAAAATTCTATTTGCACAAGGTTGGAACTGCCAATCTAGCAATTCTCACTGGTATGTTCTAAATCACGGAGGACCTTATGAACTTTGACATGGTGATCAAAATACGTGGAGATTATCTGAATCTAAAAAGAACTTTAGACTTCTCCAAAATCAATCAACATTCAATCTACAAATAACATCCTGCCTCAGCAAAACTCTATGAATATAGAGCGGGGAGCAAAAATCCTATTTACAGTTGAAACATGGACATCGAGTATCTCCGAGGAGATTAAATAGAACTCTTGTTCTAGTAGAAAGCACGTGCACTGCACGAGCGAGGAATAGAGGCGATCGCCTTTAAATACGCTTCTCCGGCTTCGGGAGCACCGACACCATTTCGATCCCTCCCTCCTTGCTCTTCGCCTGCGAAATCCTCCTCGGCGTCTTCTCGATCGACGCCATCTCTACCTCTGATATCCAGCGATCGATAGCGGCCTCTCCGGATCTTCTGGAAGCATCCCTCTGCGGCCTTGAATACCTCCTCTTCCATCTGATTGATCGCCTTCCCGATCGCCTCCGCCGTCGCCCTTCATCGGATCGCTCATCGCCTTCGCGGAGCATGGCTGGCGAGTGGCGGCAGTTCCCGAAGTAGCTCGGCGGGAGTGGGGGATGCAACCGCCCTCTGCACTCCGCCAAGAGCAGCAGGTACGCTGTCTTCCTCGTAGAGTAGGGTCTCGCATGGGTTCTCAACAAGCACGCGCAGGCCACCACGAAGGTGGAGACGCAGGCTACGTCGCCGGATCTTGCGGCGGCGATACGTTTGAGCCGCTTGATCTGTCCGTGCCCGATCGCGAACTTGGTGATCACCAGATCCGGAGGCAGATCGGGCGATGGAGCTGGCGCGGAAGATTGCAGGGCTTGCATCTCGGTTAGGGTTCTGGATCGATCAGCCGCGGGGAGTTCGGAGACTTGTTCGAGTCTCCCTCGATCGCAGCGCCGGGCCATGACTTCAGGAAGCGTATAGAATCGTCGCAGGCCACAAGGTGAATGGCGACGCCTAGTGGAACGCCATCATTTGGGAACACCGTGACCTGCGACGGCATTAGTGGGATCGAGCCGTCGTAGGCGAGAGGCCACCGAGCGATGAGCGAGTACAGTTCCCTAAAGGCCCTCGGGTGGTCTCCGGAGACCCAGTCTAAATCTCGGAGCTCTCTGCGACGGCTAGCGTCACGGAGTCGCCGGGGAACTAGTGGTTCTGAAACTCGGCGTCGTCACAAGGATGGTGACGCTGGCGAAGAGGGGTAGAAGAGGAGGATGGCGGTGGAGAGTGTGAAGCTGAGGTGGTGGAAGAGGAAGTGGGAGCTGGATGGGGTCGAGGTAGCGGTAGAAGAAGAGGCGCTCGACGAGGCGGGTGGGGAGTCGGACAATGTCGAAGTAGGTGAGGGCGAGGGTGGCGGCCGGGGCGGAGTCCGGCGGCGGAGAGACTTGGAAGCAGTGCAGCAGAGTGATTGTCGACGGGGACGAGGTCGGCTCGATGGAGGGGAGGTACCTGCGTCGCATTGTCGCAGGTATGTCTCCCATAAGCTCCTTTGACTTGGGAATATTCTCACTTTGACTTTAGTGTTCCATCTAGGTAAATATATTAGGGTTCATATCGATAGATCATATAGATTCTTATGTTTTGTTTATAGTAGGAATAAGCTTCTAACTTCCAAGGGCTATATGTATTTGCGGAGTTTTCTTGAGATCGATTTTTTAAGACGTTCAAATTTGTTGGGACAACTCGTACTCGTATCCATTCGATTTATCTTCCTCGTTATTTTCTATATGAGATTTTGTAATTAATTCTTAGTAGATGTGAAATATCTCATTGTATTACTAATCTCTTCCTTACAAAGAGATTACTGAGTCAAGATGAAATTCTTCGTGATTTATCATTTTTCATAGAATCGAAAAAACAAACGTGATACATTTATAGAAGGAATAAGTCTTCACTCTTCAGGGTAGGTAATATAGTTCAGGGATTTGTTCAATTCGCCTAGGTCTATTGATCTCACTCGTCAAATTGCAAAATCTAAACTCTTTTTGCTCGAATCACCGGCCTAGCTAGCATGTGCCATTAGTTAATCATCTAATAGATCAATCCACTTGCCTTAATTGGTTCATTTAGTTTGCTTGATTTTTCTAGTTGGTTCAACCTAGTCCAATTGTCTACTTGGTGGACTAAGTGGGCTCAACAACTTGAATTGTGTGGGTTAGTTAGATCATGCAACCATGGTCGCTGATTTAACTTATTTATTAAATGAACTACTACTGTCTCACTTAGGTATGCTTATCAATTTTTTGGTGATCGATTCTGATGTCCGACATCGGAACCGGTCCAAAATCGATTCTGATTTTGAAATTTTAACTTTGGAATCAATTCAATCCGCCACTTGAATCGGTAGCGGATGGATCAATTTCGGATCGATTCCAAATCAATTCTGGACTGATTCTAAAATGATTCTGAACTGATTTCAAAATTTGACACGGATGTATATGATGTTTGAATAGCGTGATGCGAATATGAAAATATATTTAGAATATTTTACATCTTCTTCTGAACTTGAGCTTTTAAATTCATCTATTGCATCAACGATTCTATTAACATTGTAAATATGTTAGCACGTTAAGAGTTTCCATTTTTAAATTAGTAAATGGAACCGATTCCAAATCGGAATTGGAATCGAATCCGATCTCGAGCCAGATATGAAATCGATCGGAACTGAATCGGAACTTGAACCGATTGGTTCTGATTCATAAAAAAAATTGCTCCTAACTCATTACTTAATGGGTTTGGAGTGGTTCCAAAAATGGTTCATCTCAATCGATTTCGGATTTAAAGGATTGATTCCGGAATCAATTCGTTAGCATGCCTAGTCTCACTAGAAGAGATTTTATAATTAGCAAATGTATTTATCATCTATTACTATAATTTCTTATAAATCAAATGTAATAATAAAAAGGTTTATTTATTCCATTTCATTAATCACCATTTTGTATTAATTTTATTTCTTAAAGTTATTGTATTCCATATAATCTATTTGATTAGCATAAGAATGATGATTAAAGAATCATTCATTCTTTGAGAGTTGGTATTCTATAATTTATCCTTTGTTTTAAACAAGATATAGAAATGCCTATTATTTGGAAATTTATTGAGAATAAAACAACTATTCTTATTTAAAAAATAAGCTATTTTGCTAGAAGATCTTAGTGGACCAAAAGAACCACTTTAAATCAAAAGATTATATTATGAGCTCCTTGAGAATCAGATCGACAACTCAATGGTCGAAATGTCTCATTTAAATTTTTGAGATACAAATTTAAGTCTTTGAAGACATTTTTCATCTTATTTAAACCCAAAAATAATTTTACCAGGTGACTCACTCTCATGATCTATAAACATTTTTTATGTATCTAAAATGGACGAGTTTCGACATTTAAAAATTCAAAAAAAGGATAAAGAGATTAACTTCACTCACCATATGAGAAAAAAAAGAGAGCGGTTCATATGACATATGTTGTATGGTATCTAAAGAACTCTCCATAACATGGCTCGATTAGAACCTACATTGAGTTTTTGACTTGTTCCGTCTTAGGACAAAAGGTGAGGTAAATTATGAAGGTTTTTTTTATCCAATTAAGAATTAATACGATGAAAAAAATAAACATCTCGAAAAATTTACACTATGTAGCTTGTACTTACGTATACCTCATTGATTTGGTCAACATGGCTATAGTGATCACAGCGATCATATGCTTGTTGCTTGATGCAACCACTAATGGGCTATAACAAGACGATGTAAATAGGAAAGATATAAGTGAGCCTCTACTCGTCTTGTAGATATTATGCTGAGATAGATGTTAAAAAAATATATAATATCTCTACCTTAACGATGACCGTCCTATGTTTTTAAGAAGGAGATAAATCAGAAACTCATATTGATAAATGCATAAACAAGGAACGCATTAAGTGGGAATTGAATTTTAGACCTTTATGGTCCATTTCCATAGACTTACCAACTGAATCAAGTTCTATAGAACTACAATAGATGTTTAAGAATATACATAAAATTGAAACGTCTAAACATTTAAAGACATCATTTATTTAGAGGTGAATAATTGATTAATGATCGTCACCAAATCGATTAAATTGAAATTGAATAAATTAATTTTTTTTGAACAAATCAAATTGATTAAAATTTTCAATGAAAATTGAACAAATCGAATCGATAAAAATTTAATTAATTAAATTGAAAATCGAATCGATCAAATTTTTTATATCAATTGAATAATATTTCATATCAATCGATTGATAAATATCAATCGAATGATAATGGTGAAAGAGATAAGACAAAATAGCAATTTGGAACAATCAATCGATTGACCTATCAATCGATTTGATTTATGGACTCTAATTTGATTTAATCAATAATTTTCATATCGAAATTGAATTGAATAAATAAAAAAATCAATATTAAAAAAAAAAATTTTTTTGAATAAATCGAATCGAACTTTTCAATCCAATCGATTTATTTAGTTTAATCATATTTTTTTGCTCGCTAACCTAAGTGACCCGGCTCTGGGGTTATATTCATGCCTCCAATATCCAAAGTTGGTCACTGTGCATCACTAAAAATATGTTAAATTGCAATCTCAACTCATCAATTCGAAAAGTCGAGCATATGACACACCATAGTTGAAGCATATACATCCTTTTGGTCGCGAGTTCCACAGAAAAATCTTAGTCTACCACAGGAAGGTAACTTAATTTCTTCCTCGCGATCCAAAAAATCATTGTCATTTTGGATACTATATATATATATATATATTTTCAAATGCAATCAATTGTTCTTTTTCCTAATTGTCAGTCTGATCTATTTGTAGGTTTCATCTGTCTCCTATTATACACGGACAGCCCACCTCAAATGCTGAAGACTGAAGCCATCAATAGTCATTACGTAAGCTCTACATCACTAATATACTAATTAAACAACTAAGGATCATCTTTTATATAAACAGGAAGTTAGGTTAACTAATGTTAGAAAATTTGTCTGAGAAATATTATAAGACACCATGTCTGTCCACGACTCCTCGATAACAATAACAACAATCAAATTTTATTTCATTAGGTGGGCGACTATATGGATCCTTCTATGTCATTAGACTTCATCCCCTATTATATCATCATCTATACTTAAATAAATTTTATTTTATTTTATTATTGCTAATTAAGTCTTTTTTGATCTTCCTCTTCCTCGTTTAATATGTATATTTGTAATTATTTCACATCGTCTAATGGAAATATTTATTGATCGTTTAAGTATATGTCTGTATCACCTTAAACGTATCTCTCGAAATTTTTCTTCAATAGATGTAAATTTTCTCTTTAATGATTTCATTGCTTATTCTGTTCGTTCTTGTATGTTCGTACATCCACCTTAACATCATCATCTTTGTAACTCTCATTTTTTGCTCATGTGCTCGAGTCGTAGTCTAATATTCAATGTCATATAACATAGCAGGTATAACCGTCGTTTCGTAGAACTTTTCTTTAAATTTTTAGAGGTACTTTACGATCACATAAAATACCCAATGTTTTCCTCTATTTTAATCATCCTACTGATATTTTATGTAAGATATCTTTCTCAATCCCTCTATTATTTTGCAAAAATAATCCTAAATATTTAAACTTTCAGTTCCAGATAACTCGTCATCTCCTATCTTAATACTTATCTCATTACGTTTAATATTGTTTGTTAGAATATTGTAGATATGATTAGGGATAATTGTTATCCCTAAATATCATTAGGAATAATTATTTCTTAGGATAGAGTTTTGATTTATTCCTAGGATAGGGTTTGATTTATTCTTTTGAATAAGCCCTAATCTTGTCTATAAATAGGGCTTCTTTCATGTAAGTTATGTATCTCTAAGTTACGAAATAACATGGTATCAGAGCCATTAGGTTTTCCATCTTCGTAATTTTTTTTTTCCGCTGTGCTCGCTCGCGTTCTTCTCCGAGCGCGCAGTCTTTCCTGTCGCGATATCTTTCCCCGCGACGGCAGTTTCGCGAGCAGCCGCACGCTTCTTCTGGCTGCGCGCTTCCTCACGCCAGCGCTCGCGTACCGGGTCCGCGCCTCGCCGTCTACTTTCGCGCGCCAGCCTCTCGTGCGCAGATCACAGGCGCCAGCGAACCGACGCCAGCCTCGTGCAGCCCCGAGCCTTCCCCCTCCGCCCTCCGGTGAGCACTCATCTGCTCGTTTCTTCTCCCTCGCGGACAGAAGAAACGCCGCGCTCGCCGTCGTCCGCGACATCCTTCAAGCGTCGCCTCCGCGTCGAGCGTGTCCAGCGCCTCCAACACGTTGAGCGCGTCCGCGCCTCCAGCACGTCCGCGACAGCGCGCCGGTTTTCCTCGCCTCCAAAGTGCTCGCTGACATCGTCGAGTCCTCCGCCTCCCGCCTCGACGACGTCTTGGGTCGCCTCCGCCTCCCGCTTGCTCCTCCGCTTCTCCTCGGCTTGAGCCTGCCGCTGCCTCCGAAGCACCGCGAACCCCGCCTCCCCTCTATCGACGCCACCTCGACCTGCTGCAGCATCTCCTTCCTCCGGTACAATCTTCTGAATCTGATATTCCCATTGCACTTCGCAAAAGTATACGTTCAACTCTTAATCTTTCTCCTCATTATGTGTCTTTGAGTTATCATCGCCTTTCTTCTTCCTATTATTCTTGTCTTTCCTCCTTGTCGTCTGTTTCTCTTCCGAAAACTGCAGGAGATGCATTTGCCCATCCAGGATGGAAACAGGCTATGCTGGACGAAATAAGTGCCTTACGGAGCTGTGGGACTTGGGACCTCGTCCCTCTACCACCAGGAAAATCAGTTGTTGGCTGTCGATGGGTATATACGGTGAAGGTTGGTCCAGACGGAACGGTTGAAAGACTTAAGGCTCGTCTTGTTGCTAAAGGCTATACTCAGATCTTTGGATTGGATTATGGGGATACTTTTTCCCCTGTTGCTAAAATGTCTTCGATACGTCTATTCATGTCCATTGCTGCGATTCAACACTGGCCTCTTTATCAGTTAGACATCAAGAATGCGTTCTTACATGGTTACATGCTAGAAGAAGTCTACATTGAGCAACCTCCTTGTTTTGATGCTCGAAGTCTTCCTGGTCTTGTATCGCGAAAATCTTTATATGGTCTCAGCGATCATAGAGCATGGTTCGATAGATTGATATTGTAATTCAACGATTCGGCATGACTCGGGCGAGGTGACCATTCTCTTTTATCGCCACTCATCTCTGGTTGTATCTATCTAGTGGTTTATGTTGATGATATTGTCATCGATCATCTTGGGATTTTTCGGTGAAACAACATCTTTTCAAACATTTCGGACAAAAAGATCTCGAACTCAAATATTTCTTGGGGATAAGTAACACGAAATGGGATCATTATATCCCAAAGGAAATATGCAATGGATATTCTAGAAGAAACAGGAATGTTAAACTCAAAGACAGTTGACAACCCTATGGATCCTAATGTTAAGCTCCTGCCAAATCAGGGGGAGCCTCTACCAGATCCCGAACGATACAGGCGATTAGTAGGGAGACTAAGCTACCTTACTGTTACTCGTCCAGATATCTCATTTGTCGTAAGTGTAGTAAGTCAGTTTCTCAACTCTCCGTGTAAAGAACATTGGGATGCTGTGATTCGCATTGTTCGATATATCAAAGGCGCTCCAGGAAAAGGTCTTTTGTTCGAAAACAAAGGACATACTCGAGTTATAGGGTATTCTGATGCAGATTGGGTAGGATCTCCAATTGATAGGAGATCCACCTCTGGTTTTTGTATATTTGTCGGAGGTAACCTTGTTTCTTGGAAAAGCAAAAAGCAGAATGTTGTGGCGAGATCCAGTGCGGAGGCAGAATATCGAGCTATGGCCATAGTCAGCCAAGAGCTTATATGGCTCAAACAATTGCTTCGGGAGCTCAGGTTTGGAGATGTTACACAAATGTCACTCATATGTGATAACCAGGCCGCCATGCATATCGCGTCAAATCCAGTTTTTCATGAGAGGACAAAGCATATTGAAGTCGACTGTCACTTTGTCAGAGAGAAAGTCATATCTGGAGAAATATCTACTAGTTTTGTTAACTCGCATGATCAACTAGCAGATATGTTTACTAAGTCTCTGAGAGGTCCCCGAATTGACTACATATGTAACAAGGTGGGTGCATCTAATTTATATGCTCCCGCTTGAGGGGGAGTGTTAGAATATTATAGATATGATTAGGGATAATTGTTACCCCTAAATATCATTATGAATAATTATTTCTTAGGATAGAGTTTTGATTTATTCCTAGGATAGGGTTTGATTTATTCTTTTGAATAAGCCCTAATCTTGTCTATAAATAGGGCTTCTTTCATGTAAGTTATGAATCTCTAAGTTACGAAATAACATTGTTAAATTTAAATTCCATATATTTTGTCTTTACTTTATCAAGTCTAAAATCTTTTACTTTTAGTATTTTTTGTAAAATTCTAATTTAGTATTTACCCATTCACGTGTCTTATCTATCAAAATAATATCATCCACGGCTCCTAAACATTAAAAAAAACAAAAAAAGAAGAAGAAATATTAACTAATCATTTCTTAGTAGAATTTGTCGAAGGCGGCTAGTTTAATTGGCGATACAAATCTAACAAACAATCCTACCAAGTCAGTTTACTCTTATTTTTGAAACAGTGGTTGTTACACAGTGTTTAAGTAGGGCATTGATTATGCTATACGAGGGGGAAAAAAAAATACTTGGAGGTCATTTTGGCTTGTTGGAATAGCATATATACATGTTAAAGATCTAAATTGGAATTCTGATTGGTTCCACCTTAAACGTCCATATAGAGCTCCTGTTCTTTGTTTTATTTTATCGGGAAAAATGATTATATAATCAATGGACAATGAAATGAGAGAGCAAAGTGGTTGAGAGGAAGAAGACAAAAATTAAACCCTAGAATCAGGCGATGAGGTTTTGTATCTTGTTGGCCAACATGTGAATGTGAATGTATAAAAGACAACGAAATTTGGTGACCTCTCTGTAAATTAATCTCTAATTAATTAAGTCGCTTGTTCTGTATTGCAACTAGTCCTGATTAAAGTTTATGTGAGCTTATAAACATTAAGGGAGCTTTGTCATTCTAGAAACAAGCATTGTTTTCGAAGTTTTATGACTTTTTGTTAGTATGGATTAGTGCAATGCAAAGGGTGTAAAGAAAATGAGAAAAATTTTATATAAATAAATAAATTATCACATGTGCATTTTTTTATTTCTATATTCTCTCTCTCTAGATCTTGACTCTCATTTATCCATACCTTAAATAAATGATTATTAGCTCTCGAACTAATCCTAGTTGGTAAATGCAAAGGACTAATTCTTAAATAGATAAGGATCAATTTCTAAAAAGATCACGATTTTGTGTTATCGATTAATCCTCTTCTTTGCACTTGTCATCTAAGTTCTTGATTTATCTCTCCCACTAATAGAGAAAGTCAGATAGGATCGCTAGTAGGACGGTTCTATATTTTTTTTTTTCCTAAATAGATGGTTATTGACATTTTGCAAGCTAATACAATATTGGCACAAGTGTTTACCTTTGGCACTCATGTTGCCACTCTTTCTTGGGTTACACACCCAAAATTGACTTGCTTAGCAACAATCTTAACTCGTTTTACAATGTTATCAATCGATATCTCTTTGATAAGAGATATCGATGAAATGTCAAACATCGTCAACTATTAACTTCCTATGAAACTATGTTCAACGGAGGTGGGAAATTTGGACAAAAGTTCATAATGGTTACGAGATTAGACAAATAAATTAGTTTGAGCAGTCATGCCAAGTAGAAAATCCATGGTAGGACAGATCAATCCATTTTAGACTCAACATTTAATAGGGAAGGACAAGTTGGCCTGCCATCACTGCGAGTTAAAAAATTTCCAATCAAGTCAAAGCTGATTGTGAATTAGGCGGACCAATCTACGGACCATAAAAAAAATCTCTAGAATTATTCCATCATTTTCTCTAAAAATACTCTCTTGAAACGTCACTTGCACATAATCTAAGTAATTTTATTTAGAAGAAACAAGAGTTAGATACACTATTTTTTTTATTAGTTAAGTATGATAAATTAAATTAAGTTAACTTAAAACAAATTATAATTATTTTATGAGAGAGAAGAATTTTTAACTTTCTCAATCTACGAGCAATCCATATTCGCCATGGGCATATCAGTCTTGACTCGTAATTCATACAAATTGTTCTGTTTAAGTCTTTAAATAATGGATTGATAAAATTTCAATTCAACTCTCTTATATTATTTGGCAGGGTGAATCAACTCGACAGATCGAATCCAAATTGACAGTTCTAATGTGAAGTGCTTGTGAAACATTTACAAATATAACACCATATAAGTTTTCTAAACTCGAGCATTGTTTCTAGAGTTGGGCATTTGATCGAAAAGATTGAGAGGAGACACCTTGAAGTGGAGTAGAGAGACTTCTCGACTCGGTACGACTCTTACTTGGGTCATCTTGACAATAATCGAATGTCATCCCCAAAGTTAAGACTCTTTTTACAATTGATTTCTTTAATTGGAATTTACTTCTTCTTTTTTTTTAATCTCCTAAACCACATTGTTCTATGTAATGACTCACTCAAAATCAATTGTTTATTTTCATCTATGTCGACTCGCATCTCAACGAGCCTAATACCAAACTCAATACGAAGTCTTAGGTGGATCCGACTCATGCCAACCTTTACCAACAAGTACAAAAAAACCCTAAAAAATGATTCTTTAATACAATGACGATGATAACTTAGAGCACCTACTCCTAATGATGCAAACCTTACACCTAAATAATTATGCAACCCAAATTAAAATGCCAAGGCTTTTGTTTGATTCCTTTGTCTATCTTATACTTCCTCTAGGCCATGTCTCCCTTCTCCCCAACCCTCTTCCCACCCCCACTTCCTCTGGTTTCTCCCAGTTTGAGGGCCCCTAATCCTACATGGCCTCCCTTTGGAGCAAGGAAAAGGCAACCCTAATTTACTTTCCCTGTGCAACCCGTCAGTGTGATTATAAAGAAAAATATCTTTTTTTGTTTGTTAAAAAGAGTACGATTTCTTTTTTTTTCTCCTAAAAAGAAGAATCAATTTGCCATTTGATGATAAAGCTCAAGTTCTATTCAGTGAGGCTCTGGGAATGCACAGGGAGGAGTGGATGGAAACTTACTTGGGACTCGGAAAAGCTGCATTGGTGAACTCTGCAGGGCAATCAATTCAACACTTTGATGGGATCGCATTGCATGCTCCATTTGGAGTTTGGTATCTGTCCTGTCATTGCGAAATGGTTCATGAACCCTAATGCGGCTCTGTCAATGAGCTGAAAGAAAAGCAGAAAACTTTTATTTGGCAGAAGAATGTTGATCTTTCAAGGTTCATGTCATCAGTTGCTACACTAAGGTACTGCCATCGGGCTCAAGTCACATGATTCATGCATCAATGGTTTAAAAAAAAAAAAAATTCAAAAATCATTCCTAACTATCAGAATCACCAAGCCAAGACAGTATTAAAAGATGACTTCTTGTATTTCTCAATCGAAACTACTCTAATTTTAGCAACACAACCACAGAATAAGTGTTATAATATATATAAATAAATAATTTAATTCAGTAAAAAAAAACTATACATACAACACTGTTATATAAATATTTTTTTACCAACTTGATTTATACTACTTAAATTTAATTAACTGCTCCAATAATTTTATAACAAGCTTTGACCATGTTAAAACGATTTTAATTAATTTAAATAATTTTAACTAAATTGATAAAAAAAATTATATGTGTTCTATGTCGACAAATTCAATTAAAAAAAATAATTTACTATAACATATTGTAGCTACTAACATTGAAATTGAAATAAGAGTATTTTAATTTTAAAAAAAGTATTTTTTTTTACAGTCCTAATAATTAGGGGGTCTTTTTAATTTTTTGCCCATTGCAAGAGGTGTGTCATGGATGTTGGAATGCAACTTTACAAGCTGACAAGAAAAGTGTGGGGGCAATTTCCATGCTCTTTAACCTTTAAAAATAAAACTAGGCATCTCCAAA
This sequence comes from Wurfbainia villosa, assembly GCA_025175895.1. Classification (NCBI taxonomy): domain Eukaryota; kingdom Viridiplantae; phylum Streptophyta; class Magnoliopsida; order Zingiberales; family Zingiberaceae; genus Wurfbainia; species Wurfbainia villosa. Next base: position 6,880,032 of record JAKLTH010000238.1, read on the forward strand.
GTTAACGCCCTATCTTTTTCAAGTGCTTTCTCTGTGCCCCCTCCTACTTGTGTCACACCCACAATAATAATCCATGCAACTCTTATTATATTGGACATATGCCTTTGCCATCACTCGAAAGAAGCAGCTTTGGCATGCCTCCACATTTAGTCAAGTGGCAAACAAAATGGTGATCACCAGAACAGTGGCAAACACAAAACCATGGCTTCCAGGGAGAAATATGCCATGAAAACCGGCGCCGGCACGGGCATGTAGACCCAGCCGTAAACATTGAGTCTGCCCTTCTATTGGTTCATGACTCCAAGTGAAAAAAAAAAAAATACAGATATGACCTTAGTTTTCAGTATTGTGGTATATTTAGGGTTTGAGTTACCATTGACCTATTTGTTTGTGAGTTGTGAGTGCCTTTTATGAATCAGGAAGAACATAACCACTCTTTAGTATGATAAAAATATTTCACCAACTCTTGATGTCTCAATCCTTCAACAGGAAGTAGGATCAATTTGGAGTTTACTGAAACAGGCCATGAAATGATAGGATAACATTGTGATTGGCCTTATGCCTTGGCAGACACTAAATTGATTGAAAGCAATCAATCAGCATAAGCACACCATCCTATTCAGCATGGAGAACAAAGGCTCTTTTGAGTTTTTGGCCTTTTCTTGATTGAATTCTAAGTGAGTATTATAATCGATTCGAAACATGCTTTACAATCATAGAAGACAGGTCTTAACTCACCAGAAGGAAGAATTCCGAAGCGAACTGTGCTGGGTTGAGTCGCTGTGAGCTTCTTTGTCCTCAAAGAATGGAATCTGAAAAAAGTATGGAATTGTAGATGAAATGAGATGGCCTAATGCAGGCCATTAAGGAGACCAATGCGAATAAATTATTCGACATTCTAGTGTTTAAAAGGAGATGATGATTCACCACATAGGCTAAGACCAAGGAATAGGACAGGAAAGATCGAAAGCTTCCGAACCCGAAGATGACAGGCTTTGGCTCTCCTTGCGGCGCGTGCAAATTTTTGAGGAGGAAGTGCATGAGAGGGTGTGTCTTTGCTCCATACTTCTGCCATGAACAGAGTGCTGCTCATTTTGCAGCTATTCACAAGGTCTTCGGAGCGAGCAATGCCTCGAAGCTCCTCATGCACCTCCCGGTCGCAGACAGGTCGGAAGCTGCACTAACCATCTCCTACGAGGCTCAAGCTAGGATTCAAGATCCCATTTATGGCTGCGTCGCACACATCTTTGCGCTGCAACAACAAGTGAGTACCAATTAGAACATACAATTCTCAAACATTCAGTAGTGTAGCACAAGAAACTCTGTTAGGTAGTACAGTTGAGCAAAGTGGCAATGCATGAATGCAGTTGCACATGTACTCTTCCGTTATTTTTAGGATCAAGCATTTAGCAACACCAATATATTAAGTCCTATGAAACATCGAAATGACATCATTTCTTATCGACATCGATCTTTTTTCTTTCCTGCTTTTGTAATAAAGATTCAAGATTGTTGGTTCTAATAATGTCTTTCCTTGTTTTGCAGGTAGTGACACTAGAAGCACAATTAGCTTCCTTAAAGGCTCAACTTGCTCAAGGTTTAGCCAGTGGATACTCGTTGACTTCCCGACTTGACAATGAGAAATTGAATCAGAAGCAACCACCTTACCAACCAGGACAGGCCTTCAATCTGAATGGAGAAGGGAGGGTGACCCAGCCTTTAGTTTCAGGTGCTTATGCACATCAAGAAATGATGTTGTACTTCGACGATGACGGAGTAGTCAAGTCAAACTCTTTCCCATCTACTCAGCATTATGACCAACTTTCATACATGGACAGTGATCAGACCTCCTTCACTGAAGATGACTCATCGTGTGCCATGGCCTCATTTGACATAGAGGCAAATGCAAGGAGATTGTCATATCTCGAAATGGAGGACCTCCAGTCAGTAGCATTTGGCCATCTTAATTGTGCGTGAGAGGCCAACTCATGAAGCATCATCTTCAGTTTTGATTCATCAAATTTGAGTCATGCCACAAGCTCATGGAACACGGAAGAAGCTTTTCTTGGTCCTACTGCTATCCAATACTCGACGAGGCTTGCCAATGTACAATAGCAGTGTAGCTAGACAGAAATAAGACACATGAGTTTTTTTCAAGCTCACTGCCTTCATAATGGAGAATGGTAGTAGTGCTAAGATTGGCAAATTAGGATAAACATCAGATTCGACACCTTACCTAGGAATCTTGATGAGCAAGGTTTTTATATGGTTGGAGTTTGGAAAAAAGGTGCTCAAGATTTCAATTAGCTACTAAAGTAGTAGATGCTATTGAGTATCCACTTTAACAAATAAATAACCTACTAGCTATTACCTATTAGTTAAATACTCATGCAGGTTGTAAGATCCCAACAAGTTCTAACTTCAAGGATAATGCCAAAGGCAAATATCCTCATTTCTGAAGTAATCTCCTCTTGCAGCAAAATAAGGTTATCCAAGAGTAAAACTCCAGGATAAATTAAGGGATAAAATTGCTGGAGCGATATCTAAGACTACAGGTACGAATCGTTTTCTGATGTAATTTTGAGTAGAAGACCTAAAGTAAGGTGGATCTAGAAACATTAGCATGGAACTATAATAAGAAATCAAGTATTTTGTTTGTAACCATAAAAGAAATCAAACTTGACATGCATCTTAAGGTTCAAAATCTCGAACTATGACAGAATTTTGGACTCTAATTGGAACAATATTGTTTCAGTACCTAATTGACATTTCGACATGTGATGCCGTGGAGAATTGAATGGAAAATGAGAAAGTAGATGAAAAAGAAGAATAAGAAGAAAAATGAATCTATATTCCTAACTTTCATATGGAATGGTACAATTTTAACATTATATTGCAAAACAAAGGCTTAAAAAAATAACAAACAAGGGATGCAAATGTTAGTATGACACAATATTCATTAATATGATTGACACAACATATGATAAATTGTCTATACCAAGTAGTTTTGATTTCGGTAACTTATTGCAATGAAATGTTTTGACCATACCATCTGACATGATATAAAATTTTAAACTATGATTGCATTATAATATTTTAGATTTATCTCCCTTTCAATAAAGCCAAGTGGATGGATAACCAATGAAAGAACATAATCCTTCTTGATGAGCAAAATGCATTGCTCAATTTAACTAGCGCAAAGTATATGGCTAATCGGATCATTCCTTTGATTCCTATTTTCCTCCATCTCCTCCATTCATCTCAAGTTGTCACAAAGTAGAAGAGTATTGGCCTAGTCTTGGGTCGAAATATAAGCACCACAATCGATGTTGTACTAATCAACAAAAATGCAAAAAAGTAATAATAATAATAATAATAATAATACAAAGGGAGGTAAAGCTACATTATCATAAAGCAAAGTTTTAGTTCATAAGTTATTAGGGTTGTCGCTTTTTTGATGGACACTCCTAAGTTATCTAAAAGCTTTAATCTAGCAGAAGTTGCAGGCTTAGTTAGTTATTTGACTGGAAAAGAGGGGTATCCACATTCCTTATTTCAAATTAGTTATTAGCTCGATGTAGGAGTAGTAGTGGCAAAATATGGAACGACCCATTTATATGGCACAACTCCATCTGCAAAGTTGCAAATTTTATGTTCGAGTAAATGCGCCTTAAACTAGTCTTGTTTGGAATTCATAATTTGATCCGTGATAATGTGTTTGATAGTTAGTATATAGACTATAATTGAATGATGGAATTGACACTACCTAGCCTCTTGATTTGCCCATCCTATCTAGTCCATAGTTTGAAATTTCATACTCTACCTAATGAAATAGTCGAAATATATCATTTAGAAATTATCGAAACTCAATCCTGCTTGGCATCAAAGTTTAAAATCTCAAGCCACATTATAATCTCGTTCTTTAGCTAGAACTATATTGATTTAGTATCATATCAATGCTCCAATGCATGATGTCAGTGAACGATTACAAATTGAAAGAAAAAAGAAATGAAACGAAGGAAGGATACATTATTTGTACAAAATGGTATCGAAATGATGCGTTTTAACCATTTCGTCTAACATGGTATAAAATTTAAAATCATACTTGGCACCAATAATGTTTTTTACTATACTTCATCTCCTCCTTTCTCCCTCCTTCAACCTTCAATCCATTATTAGCACGGGGCTCAAAATTTTTTTAAAATGTTATTAGGGCCCAATATTTAAATTGCATAGTGAAAATAGGGTCCAATTTTTAAATTTCGCTCAGGGCCTTGGATCTAATTTCTAAATCAGGACTGGCTCTGTTTGTTTAGCACTATGCATTGTGCACGATATTATTAGCACTATGCATTGAAATATTGGCTTTTTACCAAGTCAAAAATCGAAACTCTAGTACGACTCAAAGACAAACTCTAGTACAACTCAAAGATTTTGAACCTTGATTTAGTCTGCTTACAACGTAACTCATTTGACCCACTCAATTCATCTGCATCATTGGATTTGTTGTACCCATTCGATCAAATATGAAGTGCTCTAATGCAACATAACTAGTGCATGGATGACTCAACTCATATAAACAATAAACAAATATAAGATTAAAAAAAGTGAAATTAAACTAATCTAATTAAAGATTAATTTACCAAAACAAGATAAATAATTTATTATTTAGTACACTAATTAAAGATGGAGTTCATCTTCTACATATGCAATAGATTTCATAGTTTACTTTCTGACAAGGAAAAAGGCCTATTACAAGCTGAGATTAGCATTTGGCAAGTTAGTGAAGAAAGCAAGTACCTCTAATTACTTAAGAAGAAGTTCAAGACAAATATATATTTTATAATTCAGAAGAAAAAAAAAATGTTTCGAGCGATACTTTAGTAAATCCAACAACGAACTTTTTAATATGTGAAAGGCTAATTGCGTCAAAGAAGTGTATCACAATATAAAATTATACGAAATAATAAAAATTAATTATATCTTCTAAAACTTACCTTGAGATTAACTAAATTTTAATAAAGTTAATAAATAACTTGATGATGAAATACAAAATTGATCATATGATGTAACATCAAAATCAAATCAAAATGCACATAAAAAGTTGGGGGAAAACTCACAGGACACTAGAGAATCCCATCTCAAAAGAGAGAAAAATTAGCATGCAAAATTTGATTGCGCGAAAGTGATTGCGAAATCCTTCTAAGAATTCAATCTAAACAAAGTAGCAATTTATAAAAGGGCGCACTCAATTTTCCTAATAAAAAAACCTCCATCCACTTATCGATTACAGTCTTTGGCTATGAAATTAGCACCAAACCGATCGATATTAAAATTAATTTAAAACATTTAACGGAAAAGATAGCTTTATATCTAGATTTAACCATTCAACTTATGCTCTACCGAACTTCTACTACAATCCTATATCAAAAAAAATTACCAACTTAAGATTTCCTTTCAAATATCTATTCTCCTAAAGCACATATCTTCCCAAAATAAACTCTTAAAAATTTAACAACGTCTAGAAACTAATCTCATGCTTGTTTTATTTAACGCGATAGATAAGTTAATTCGTGTAATTATGTTATGTTACTTTAGGATTTTGTATTGAGTCAGTCGTGTTAAAGCCTGGAAGAGGGGAATCAAAGGGAGGCGTCATCTGGTGTAGGGAAAAAAGGGCAAGTTCTGGAACTTCAGTAAAGTAATTTACTTGGACCGGATCTTTGGATCTGTTCTGGGCCGGCCATGACTACCCGCGTTCATACCGCGTCCTAGGAAACGGAACCGACCAGAATATTCGCTTATCTCTCTCTCTCTCTCTCTTTTTATCACCTTCTAATTACGCCACCGCCACCAGTGGGAAGGCCTGCTTCTTATTTTTCTCAAAAGACCCAATTAGCCTTCCTTTTTTTCTTAATTCCTGATTATCCTTCCATTATTACCCTCACTGTAGTAATTATTTATTTTTTAAAAACATGTGGCATTTCTGTGATTTTCTTGCTGGTCGGTGGCAATCTCCAATCTCTCCCGTATAAATTTACTTTCCTTCCTCTCCTCCTTTCCGGTCTTCTCCTCTTCTCTTCCGTCCTTCCACACAACTCTAGATCTGTGACCATGGGATCACGCTATGAGGTCGAGCTCACCGTCGCCTCCGGCCGCGATCTGAAGAACGTCAACTGGCGCAACGGCGATCTCCGTCCTTACGTCGTCGCCTGGATCGATCCCGCCGGCAAGTGTTCCACCCGCGTCGCCACCGCCGGCGACGAGGATGATCCGATCTGGGACGAGAAGCTCACTCTGCCGCTGCCCTCGGGGGTTCCTCTCGAGGACGCCTCGCTCTACCTGGACGTGGTCCATGCGGGCGGCGGCGAGGGCGTTAAGCCGCTGGTCGGATCCGCCCGCCTCCGACTCGCTGAGGTCCTCGACGAGGTCGGCATCGGAGCCAAGCTGACGAAGAAGCTGAAGCTGAAGCGCCCATCTGGCCGCCCCCATGGCAAGCTCGAGGTGACGGTGGCGGTCAAGGAGCCGGCCCGCTACTACGACCCCTACGCCGCGCCGCCGCCCAGGGAGTACTCGCGCTCCGGCCCCGGGTACGGATACACGGCTCCTCCCTACGGTGCCTCCGCGCCGCCTCCTCCATACGGCGCCTCCGCGCCCTACGCCCAACCACCTACCGGGTACCCATACGGCGCTCCACCGGTGGCGGCAGGAGGGTACGGCGCTCCACCGGTGGCGGCGGGAGGGTACGGCGCTCCTGCGGGGGGATACGGCTACGGGGCTCCGCCGGTGGGCTACGGGCAGGACCAGCAGAAGAGCAAGTCCAAGATGGGGATGGGGACGGGGCTGGCGGTGGGGGCGGCGGCGGGGCTGCTGGGGGGACTGGCGATCGCCGAGGGGGTGGACTACGTCGAGGACAAGATCGCCGACGATGTCGCGGACAAGGTGGAGGACGACCTCGCCGACGACGATTATTACGGGGGCGACGACTTCTAACTCCTCTCTTCTGCTTGACTCGCGGCAAAATAAACCAAAACTTTGTTTTTTTTTTCCTTGTCTCTGGTGGTGTTCTCGCATACTATTGCAGTGCACTCAATGTGGCAGTTTTATTTATCAAAATAAAAATTAAATACTAAATCCAAATATTTTAAGAGACTGAGACAATAAACTATATTTAGTCAGATTAAGAAGATTAAACAGCTCACCTAATGACTTCTTTGTGCCAAAGCTACGAGTAGAATGAGCTCAAAATGTCCAAGCTCAAGTTCAGCAGTTGAGAGTCCTGATGAGGGTAATCAAGCTGAAAGAAGAGCAACAAAAAAAACTACAAATCCAATAGCAAAAGTAAGAAACTAACCCCATCTGAGCATTTGAAGTCGAAACCTTTTTTTTACCTCTCCAGCAGGGTTAGAGAAAGGATGGACTCTGAGTTGCAAGGGAGACCCAACACTGGCATGATGCAGAGAACAAAAATTTCTGTTAAGCTTCTGTTTCCAGTTACTCTATCGGCATTGAGCGCGACGACGATTCCCAGCATACCTGAAAGAAACTCTGCTAGTTTGGTTCGACTCCACGTGTTCATTTTGGGTTTAAATGACAATGAGTTGAGTGGAGCCATCGAGAGGTCTCTTTTCTAGCCATTCGACATCATGTTCGTAATTTGGGTTTACATGACTGTCATCTCGAGCAACAACACCATTATCATTGAGTCTTAGCTCATAAATACACCCAATCTGTAACATTGGGGTTGACAAGCACATCATCCGATGGAACTGCCACCTCTTTTTGGAGGCTATGATGGTCCTTACCATTAGATTCTGCAACAAAATTGGAAGAATTTGCTTGCCATCTCTCCCGATCTTCATCCTGGAATTGGTTCAAAGGAAAGCACCGAATTTCAATTATGAAGCATATTGTTAGGGTGGTAAATCAGATTCTTTTAGAAAAGACATTGATCGAGAATTGATTGTTAAGTTAATCGATCATAAGCATAAGTTGTCCTCGCAGAGATGATGTGATAGCTAAAATACGATGGTGCTTTTGGATATAGCGTGAGTCGATTTCAAAAGAGGTCTAAATTTTTTTTTTTAAATTCAAATAACTCTCATGTATCTTGGTTATCACGTCAAAATCCATAAGATTCTCTGTGATTTATCTCTCTTATAATGATCGTGGAACGGACCGATAGGAATTATTAGATTGACGGTTTCAACCTTTTGCAATGTTACGAAGTAAAACCGTGATCTCGTATGTTACTCAGAATTTTCCTGTTAGGTTAAGCAGTTTGCACAAGGAGAAAAAAAAACAAACTAAATCTTGAAGCAACTTCACCTAATTTGCTGTCTTTCTGTTCTAAAATAGGTTTCAATTTTACCACTGTTAAATTTTTACAAACAGGATTTCCAACGACAATATCTTAGAAGAGATACATCGAGGATCAAGGATGAAGTATTTCTAATAAATTGAAGCATCGACAATATCTAAATTTCTATTTTTTTTATATTAATTATGGACAAATTCACTGAACACATAAAAAATACAGTACTATAATATATGTTGTTTGTAGACGATATTATTTTGATAGATGAGATACGTAAAGAAGTAAATACTAAATTAGAATTTTGACGGAAAATACTAAAAGTGAAAAGTTTTAGACTTAACAGAGTAAAGACATAATATATAGAATTTATGTTTAGTAATATTAGACGTAATGAGATAAGTATTAAGATAGGAGATGATGAATTATCTGGAACAGAGAGCTTTAAGTATTTAGGATCATTTTTGCAAGATAATGGAGGGATTGAGAGAGATATCTTACATAAAATATAAGTAGGATGGTTGAAATGGAAGAGAACAATGGTTAGATCTGCTATGTTATATGGTGTTGAATGTTGGGCTACAACTCGAGCACATGAACAAAAGATAAGAGTTGCAAAAATAAAGGTTAAAGTGGATGTGTGATCATATAAGGATTGACAGAATAAGAAATAAGAGTATTAGAGAGAAAGTTATAGTTGCATCTATTAAGGGAAAACTCTGAGAGACATATTTAATATGGTACAAGCATTTCCTTAGACAACCAATAAATATTCCAGTTAGGCGATGCGAAATGATGACAAATATACACATCAAATGAGGAAGAAGATAAAAAAAGACTTGGTTAGCAGCAATAAAATAAGATAAAATTTATTTAAGTATAGATGGTGATATAGTATGGAATATAATCCAATGACATAGAAGGATCCATATAGTCGATCTCATCTAGTGGGATAAAATTTAGTTGTCGTTGTCGTCGTCTTAGAAGAGATAAAAGAGGATATTGATATAATAATAATAAATTTGGTTATTCTAATCAGTTTGTAATTAACTAGTCTGAAGATGCAACACTATCTTAGGTTCCTAATGGAATGGGATTAAAGAACAATAGAAGCTAAGAGAAAATAGAAAATATCGGATTGTGTTGATCTTTGGGCAAGTTATTGTAGAAAATTTTGGCAAGGCAAGTTAGACCCACAATTCGTCGGAACGGACTTAGAACGTTTAGAACGGACGTTCTGGAATTAGAACGCATTACGCCGTTCTAAATTTCTAGCCCAGATCCTTCCACGGCGAAGACATTGCCTAAGAGGAAAAAATGAATTGACGAAGGCTACGGAAAAAAGGAAAAGACGGCGTTACGGCCGCTCTGAAACGAAATAAGAGTCATTTCGGAACGGGAATGCAGGAGTCCGCGATCACGACCGTTACCGTTCCAATGAACCATGGTTAGACCAATCCACAAACATATGAACAACTATTGCACAGACTGTGATATAGCATGACTAGCTGCAATCTGATAACAGTAAAGTAACTCAGAAGTTACAGGAAGATCTATGTAAAATGCATTCAATGCCTGTCACACCATAATTTAGCCTCACATGAGGTCGATTAACAAAGAAGCTTATAAGCTCGGTTGTGGACTAATAAAGAAGTTTTATATACTTAGATTAAGCTTAAGGGTTGAGCTTCCCAAGTTGGTGTAGCCAACATCAGGCCTCACATGTCACCTATTAGAATGATTCAGAGCTATGAATTAGACGACAAACTTTACGCAAGAAGATTGAAGCACCTTAATTCAGTCTCACATGGTGAACTGTGGGCTGATCAAGAAGTTTTATAAGCTTAGATGAGTGGACTTGCTATCAACTTGAACTGTGTTTTAGGCTAGCAGGTTATGACAGCACCAAACAATAATGTTAGTCGATCAAAGCATAGGCGAATTTCATTATACGATGACTAGTAACAATGCATCCAAAATGTTTTGCTAGATACTATATTATCAATACAAATTCTAATGAATTGTCATAGAATAGCATATGCAAGCTCCAGCAGTCGAATGCTAGTCGAGACTGCGAGGCGAAAGCAGAATCGATATGCAAACTTCAAATCGAAGTTAAGCCCAAGAGAGTGGTGAACAATGAATTCCGAGGACATAGAGAACAATCACCTGAAAGACGTTGCCGAATTGCAAATGGTGTTGTTCCCTGATCCCGATTGCGCTCATCTTCCCCGCCATCTGGCATCAGAACCAAGTTGCTTTCGCTTCCATCTCTTCCTCTAGATCCTGCATGCCACAAGCGCTTCATCAGTTGTTTGACAATGAAAAGATCTGAAATCGACAATGGCGAAAAAACGAGATGCTGATGCCCGTGATCCCCAATTGAAATACAAGTGAAATACCTGTCTGGGCAATCACGCCTCATCCATTTCGACTAGGCGGCCGACGGTACGGATGGGGTGGATGGTCCTTCCCGGTGGTCTTTCATTTCTAGAAACCATCTGATGCGGCGCGGATGGCAGAAGAAGTATCAATCCAGATGGGGGATGCGGATCTGGTGCCGCAGAGCAGGTCCAATGGCGATTGCGCCCAAGAGGAGAGACTGACTGCGGCCTTGCGCTCAGAGGTAGACCGCGAGCTCCTAGTCGGCGGCGTGGAAGAGAAATCCCAAGGGCGAGTAAGAACGCGCTGTGACTGCAACGGGAAGCGGTTGAAGCGGCGATGGCTTGGCAGCTGCCCTCGATCGAGCTTTTTGTATTATTTTTTTGGTCCGCAGGGTTTTTTTGAATTGGACATTTTATCAAAGTGCGTCGGTTCATACTTTCATAATTTTCAAAAAAAAAAAAAACATATTTCTTTCTCAAAAATATCTTTTTCATTAAAAAAAATATAAAAAAAATCAACCGCAAGTCACCCCTAGTCGCGACGGCTACCAAGCTACGACCACCGCGATTTTTTATTTTTTTTTAATGAGAAAAGAATTTTGAAAAAAATAAAATATAATGCACCTTTGAAAAATACAAAAACTTAAATATGCCTTGTATATTTCCTCGACGACGAGGTCAAGTTCCATTTTTGCCCCTCTTGACCTTATGCTCCCGAGTTGCAACTCCCGTAACGTCATTGGCCATTGACTCAATTTAATTGCTTTTAAAAATATAAAACATAAACACATATTTAAAAAAATATCTAAAAAATTGTCGACCAAACAACAATCCAATGGCAGCTCTATGATAAGTGCAAGTTCAAGATAATGCTCCTTTAGAGACGTCTAATCCAACTTAGATTGAATCACAACTGAGATGTATTTCAATTTTAGTTACAAATGCAATCAAGCCAGTTTGAACAGTTACAAAGAAGCCCGCTATAGAAAAGCCAAAAGAGGTTAATGGAGAAAACCCAACGGAAACACGGTCGGAGAAGATACATCTAGACCTCATTACCTGCAAGGAGACTATGTACCTGAAGGATAAGAAAACATCAGCAGTTAAAGAAGCAAGCAAGCTGGAGATACATCAAAATCAGAAGCAGGGTAGTGAAGTTCCTAGAAGTGTGAGTTCTGAAGCAGAACCTGTGTTTCTAGCTAGAACAAAGATATGTTATAAACAACACTTAATTCCTGATTGTTTAATCAGACTATTAATGTATCACAGTTGTTCATGTAAAGAGACATCAAAATGTTCTCTTTATTGCCTGTCGGGTGCGATGTTGAAGATCTCCAGTACTAAATCTGCCAGCCAAACATTACTAGTGTGCTTCACTGTGTATCTAAGGAAAAATTATATTCACAGACGCTTCTGATTCTGACATGGCTATAGGTGACAAAAGCTCCTCCCTTGGCTTTACATAAAATATAAGTAAAATGGAGAATCAGCTCACCCCTGGCTGTATCATTGGCATAAAAGGCCAACTTTTCCGATGCTCAGATGTTGCATCGACGACCTTCTCGTTGGCCCACCAATCAGAACCGACATTTGGTGCTTCTGAAACCCCCTCTGAATTGTCAAATTTGAATTCTTTAGCCAGGGGGAGATTGGGAGAAGATTGCACTTTCTCAGGCAAGTCATGGTAGGTGCCATCAATGCCAATTCTCCTATAGTTATCTGCTTCACTAATTGGTAGAGCCCCATCAGTTCTTGCAGAAAAGGTTCCAGAAGTCCCTTCACTAGAGATTGCTACCTTCTTTTCTAAACAGCGAGTTAACTCTTCAGCAATCAAATCAAATGAAACTCTATGATCCATCGTGTGTTCATTGTTCTTAGTCATAACAGTAGATTCCGCTGCTGATATATGACCATCCAAAAGTGATCCACCATTTCGAGTGTGTCTAGGTATAAGCTTCCTTGCAGCAACCACTTCAGTACTCAAGACTTTTGGTGGTTCACCAATAGGGAATGATTGGAAAGAGATGCCAGTAGAGTGGTGATTAGGATCAGGGAAAGGCGAAGAAGGACCAGAACATGCTGAACTCGGTGATATAAGGCGACCTATTGGGCTTCCAGGGTAAAGTTGATAGGTTGGGAACTCATAGGCCTCAGTTTTCTTGCAGTTTGCATCAAACGAAGATGTCAACAACTTGGCAAATGGTACCTCAGGCGAAGAAGGGGTTGTCAGGTGCAAAGGTTCTGGTGGAGGTGTAAAGGAAGCTGTGGAAGGTTCAGTCGTGAAGGTAGAAAAGACAGGGGGTGACACCAATTGTGTCTCATTTGCGTAAGGCCCAATGGCAAAGATGGAAGTCGGACCACTTGGAGAGTAGGTTCTTGTTGAGAGCACAGAGAGGGAGATAGGAGTTGCAGGTGATTGCATGGCAGAGGGAGTTCCTGATGGGAGAAAAGAAGCTGGAGAAGAAGGTGGTGCAATAAATGGAAGCCTCACTTCAGATGGATGATTTGGGTTCTCAATTGCAGGGGCATCTGACCGAGGAAATGCAGGTTCAGGGGCAAGGACAGCATGACTGATGCGCTTCTCGTTTCTATGTGATCCAAAACACCAATACACATTGAGCCAGGCAGTCCATCTTCTTCTCTGGAATTGAAAGGGAAAAAAAAAACAGAAATCAGGAGTGAATGTAGAGATACTATGAACCACTATTAGCAAACACCATGAAACTCATGAATTTTGCATGCAAATAACAAACAGAACCCACTTGTAGTGTGTAGGTATAATCATCTTTTACTGTGAAGAAACCACTAAAGTACCAATTAAAGAGATCAATACAGCTATAGATTTACAAAGAAGAAGAAAATGACACTAAACATTGTTAGACTATAAAGGAGAATATCATTCTGAAATCCTGTGAAGGAAATTTTACTGTGATAAACAAAATAGTTAACATAGTTTTTGACACAGATAATGCATGAACTTTGGGTTGCCAGTTGAGTGCTTCAGTAGGAGGTTCCCTCTTTCATTGCTTAAAGAATGTAGGTTGTGTAATCCTTGTACAAATGGTGTCCAAGTAATTTACTTGAGGAATTCCCATGGTGGAGAATAGGGATAGCAATGGGGACCCGACAAGGTGATAACTGGGAATCGATGGATATCAAGCCTTTTTAATTTGAGTTTAGGTACCTGATTATATTTAATAGATTTGGGTCAAGTTTGAGCTTGCTTAAAATTGCGAATAACTGTATATTTTATTCATTTAAGTTGGATAATAAAAAAACCAAATAATAATGTCAATTGTCAGCCGATAATCAAATATTAGTTGCTCTTTAAGCTCAAACAATAATTATTGAACTAGTAGGAAACTGAACAGCATATCTCAGTAAGCGTGTCAAGCAACAAGGTTTACTCCGCATAAACTTCATCGCATTTACAGAAATCATAAATTATTTGACCTAAAATACTAATACTCCTTTATTAGTGGTAAAACATTGTGCCGAGTTAGCTTAATTGTTACAGAGCAAGATAATTAAAAGAATATTAAATTGCACTGCTAAAGAGGTATATTTCATGTCTACTCTTTTCAGAAATCCTTGAAATAATTGCCCACTGCATGTCAAACCTACAAACCAATAGGAAAATGAGAACTAAACTGCTTTATTTGGAATGACCCTTGATAACACTAGAAGTAAGCAAATAGAACAACTGCAACTAAGAGGGTTTGACTGAACTTAAGATAGGAAACAGATGTTTAAATAGGTTACATAAAACTGTCAGTCTAATTTATGTTTGTCCAGAGAAATAGCTTGTTGTTTGACAGAATTGATTGAAGCTGAAGCTGCAACTAGAAAAGAAGGAAAAAAAAACACATGATAGTCAAGTAGGTGGGAGCAAAAAAATATTTTATATTAGGCCTGGAATAAATAACAACAATCAACTTTTTTTCCCCTATCTATTTCGTCTTTAATGTTGTGATCTGGACTATTTCTTTAAAGTTCACATGATTTCAAAATCTGAATTAGAATTGCAATATGATTGCTCCATTACTAATCAAACATAATAGCCACGATTTCAAAATTTGAATTAGAATTGCAATATGATTGCTCCATTACTAATCAAACATAATAGCCCTAACTAGGTATTCAGAAAGTATATCACCACTGCAATCACATACTCTGGTTAAGATTTAAAAATAATAAACATTTAAATTTTACTGCTTAGCAGCCACTAATCATTATTAATTTAATTACAATTTCTAATATCTATGCATGTGTCCTGGCTCAGTAAATCCAACACCTCAAGAAATAATATATCCAAATCCTTGGGAATATAATGCAACCCATAATCATTGAGAATATTTTGACTATGCCATGAAGTTGATCTGATGAACTAAAATGACATATCAGACAGCATCATGTCCAACATATCTATTTCAAGCTCCCAGCATGCTTATTGCGACTTAAGAATGCTTATGACTCTACCTGCTTGTTACCAAAGTAGTCTAATTTGTTTTAAAAAACATCTCTGTCAAGCTTCAAAATCCAGGTTTATCCAACCTTAAACAAGTTAAAACCATATATCATGTTCCATGGAAACTAATCTAATAAGAAAAAGGAGGAAGTTCTTTTAAGGTTTACTACTATATATGTTATTTAACTATATATCATCCAAGTCAAGTTAATCCTAAATATTTGGAGGTCAGATGCATGGATTAGTTATAAAACTATCTAAAGTTATGCCACTGGTGATGGTCAAATCAACTAACTCATTTTTCTATTACATTACCTAAAGTTTTATTTGGTCTGCCTCTATCTTTTGCATCCTCAACTCTCATCTAATTGTAGAATTTATTGGTCACCTTTGAACATTTTCATATCATATCAATCTATTTTCTTCATTATCGTCCACTGGAGATACTAATTGCTTTTGAGTAATAATATTCTTTTATGTTATGTTTTAGATAACTTGAAACATCTATTTTGCCACTTCTGACTTCAGACTGCTTTCTTCATTTTATCATCCACCGGAGATACTAATTGTCAGGACCAATAAATATTTTATTTATCTTTCTAATAACCTCAAGCATCCATTTCCACTTTCATCTTCAGACTACTTTTCGTCATTTAATCATCAACCAGACGTACAAATTGCATAGAGCTATAATATTATTTATTTATTTTAATAACCTCAAAAATCCGTTTCTAGATAATATTTTGGAACCAATTGTTTCTTGACAGTCCAATACTAAATGCGAACAAAGTATAACAAGTAATACCATAATCATATTAAATTTTCTTTTATAGTCTAGGAGGCACATGATGATCCAAGACATCCTCATCAAGCGCTCACTCTTTGGCTCCAGTTTAGCTATTGCGAAAGAAACAAATAAGCCCAATTCAGGTACTCAAAACAAATATTGAACTCATAATTTGAGTAAAAAAGACGGATGTAACACGCAGAGAGAAAGAATATGCAAAGATCAACTAGGGTTCACTTTGTTCCGAACTGCTAGGTAGTTCCTAAAGCTTCAAAACAGTACTAACTAAACACCCACAAGAAATTCACAGAGTTCAAATAAAACCTTCACGCGATTGCTTTGTAGCTCGCCTGATTTGAGTCCTTAACTAATTAAGAAAACATAAAATTAAACAGTATAAATTCAAAAAACTCATGGCAACAGAACCATTGGCCAGATCTCATGTGTGCCTTAGGAAATACATAAAAAGTCAAAACTACTGTAAACCATTACAGATCTAAGTTTTAACTCAAGGAGGCTAAAAAAGAAACCCAACATCAATAACCATATCAAATTCATAGAACGAAATAGGGAGAAAATAGCAAAGAGAACGCAGAAACCAACCGGAACGGTCACTTGCTGGACACGGCTCTCAGCAGCGCCAATCGCCGCCGCCGCCGCATTCACAGTCTCCACGCTATTATTGACGCCCCTCATCTCCTCCTCTTCCTAAATCCGGAATAAAGGAGACGCCCCGCTGAAACAAAAATTCCCCTAATCGCGGACCGATTTCTGCAGGAACAACTCAAATCCCGTCGAAGAGCGACGATTCACGACCGCATGGGGGCAATTCTCCAACGGGAATCGATGAAACTCCAAGATAAACGAGTCGGATCTCGCCACCAGAGAAGATCGGAGAGGGAGGGAGGAAAAAACGACGGCGTGGTGGAGAAAGAGGGCAGGAGAGAAGTGAAGCATTCGAAGGCGAATGGCATTAAACTACACGGCAAAAGCTTCAAGGCGAGAAGTCAAACACGCCATCAAACGTCGTCCTCAAGTGTGAGAAAATTACCAGTTTACCTGCAAGGCTCATTGCCCCATAAAAAGTGAATCCTCACCGTCGGAATGCCAGAATCGTCAAATGAAGGAGGAGATCAAGGGTGTTTCGGGACTTTCATAGGCACTCGTCCCGGCTCCCTCGATGCCTCAATCGTTATAATTAATATTTTTCTAGTGGCCGTGTTCAGCGTCGTAGCTCGCGCCGCTCGTGCGCGCAGGGAGTGGGACCCGCTATGGGGACCACCGAACTGATTGGACGACAGTAGGGTGGAGTGAGCTGGTGAGTGAACAGGCACACGCGGATAGGAGTACGTAATTAGTGACTAATCTCGGTGTTAACCACGAATAAGCCACGCTAAACTTCGTATTTTCTTAAAACTATTTAGTAAAGTAACCGAGTGAACTTAAAATTTAAGATGTTAAAATGGTTATTCAAGTCTTATTTGATTGTTTAAGTTTATTTGAAGTTTGTTCATTTACACGAGTTTTTTTAATTCTTTAAACAAATTAATATTTTTAATTATTTTTTTCACATGAGTTTATTTATTTCTTTACAAATATATTTTATAATTTTAATAAAAAAAATTGATGAATATGATTACAATTCATGAATATTATCCTATATAATAAGATGATACGGTCCTTCGAGACCAAGTTATTCAGACTTTACAATATTATTCAGACTTGTTCGAAAAAATAATCAAGCTGAGTCAAGTCAAGTTTAAAATTAATCAAGTTATTAAAAATTTTGTTCAAGTTTGTTTTGATTGAGCTTGAATTAAGTTTGACTTATTTATCGAATATCAAGCTTTTAATCAAGTTCGATTCAAGCTTAGCTTGATTCAATTTTTTTAAAGTATTTTAATATTTTTTTTATAAATGAGTATAAATAAGTTCATAAATAATTTTTAAATAAATTTATTCATGAATACGATTAGTAAATATTAATAAATCGAATACATATGTGTTCAAGTTTGTTTATTTAATTTATCAAGTTGTTTAAGCTTGTTTATTAATTGATTTTTATGCATATTGAACGAACATAAACGAACTCTTATCGAGCCAAACATCAAGTTTGTTCATGAATGCTTGGTTAGTTTACAGTTCTAGCTGTTACAGATGGACAAAGATTGAATCTCGATGTGAAATCTAAAACTTTTATCAGGATTCAAAAGTCTTTCATCGTGTCTGATCAATAAGTCAAGAGGATATAATCCTATGATTTATCTTTTTTTCATCATTATCGAAGGACTAACGGTGAGGGATGCTGAGAGCGAACGTAGTCACTTTTGCTGCTACAGTTACACGTATTTTTTAGAATGAAAAATAAAATAGGTCACGTATCTACATTTAAATATAGTGATAATATACTTGATCAAACAAACATTTAACTTAAATGAAATTAATGTAGAATCGATGAGCTAAGTAGGGGAAGGGGTAAGTTAATTAAGTAAATCATTAGCACAAATTTTATAGGCATAATTATGTAAATTACCTAGATAGAGACAAGATTGATATTAATTAATTGCTTCATAATCAAGTCAATACTAAGTCAACTTGCCTCGGATATTGTAGAGGAAGACTAAACTCAAAATGTAAAGGCATATTTTTATCATTAGTTTTATCTTAAAGTTATATATGTTGACCAAGCGAGTGAAGATGCATTGAACATGAGTTTTTAATTATTTTCATCAAAATTGATGTCTAAAGTCGCCAAAGATTCATAAAAAAAAAAATCATCATCATTTTTTATTTTAAAAATATATTTTATTCTAGTCTATTATAAATTATTCACACACAATATATTAAATAAATAAAATGAATAATTTCTTAATGAATTTTATTTTAAAAAAATATTATTTTAATATCAAAATTATTTAAATTTGATGAAAATCACATCCAAATTACTTCAACTCTATAATTATAATAACTATTTTCGTAACTTATAAAGTTTAAGTGGTATCAATTAGAATTTAAATTTTAAATAAAAAATATATATTTAAAATTGACTCTTGAATATATATATATAATTTCATTCCTTCTCCAGTTCTCCCCACGCTTTCGCTTTAAAATCTCCCTCGTCTTCCTCTCTCCCCCTCCTCTTTCGCCCCTCCAATGTCGGCAACTTCTTCTCGCTCCCCTGGATGCTGATCCCGCTCATTCACGCTTGCTCGATTTCTGATCTCCGTCCGCCATGGCCTCCGACGCCATCCCCGCCCGCCTGTTATACCGCCACCTCGATAAAGCGGAGGTCGAGCTTGCTCATCTCGGCACTGATCTGGGCCCCCGAAACAACGGATCTGGGGTACCCCCCGCTGCAGAAGGTGCCTTGAGCCCCAAGAAGGGAAGTAGCTTGAAGACGCTGATCCTTAGCTGTATGGTCGCCGCCGGGGTTCAGTTCGGATGGGCTTTGCAGCTGTCACTGCTGACGCCCTACATCCAGGTACGACCCATTAACTTGGATCGGATAACACACCGAATTGGGATGGTTCATTAACAACTTTTAAAACTTTAGGTGCCTTTTTTGCTCTAGAGATGTATTTTAGTGTGTTTAAACGGTGATACTTCCTCATGGATTTGAGTGTCCTATATGATTGGATTGATACGAACAGACATTCTTATAGTTGGAAAGATGCAACTAGCACTATAATCTGATGTCTGAATGATTGTGCGCTTTCATTTATACTCGGGCGATTCTATTTGGATGAATGGTTGTTTTATGGGTGTAGCTCATGAAAATAATGCCTCGGCTTGATATCTAAAGTGGTGCATATTTTAATATAATAAACAGAGTGATGAAAAGTAACCTCAAGAGAAATTTTCTGAGACTAGGGAATAAAATAACTGGAAGTTGAAAATGGAGTTGCTGTTATTTTTGTTATTGCTTCTAAACTTACTGGGACATATATATACAATTTTTGTTTCATAATGCCTTGACTTGGAACATTGATCACGTAAAAGTAATTGTGTAGATAGCATGCACATTTAATTAGCAAAGTTGCAACAAAATGGATCCAAAATTTTACTACATAACCATATAATGCAATTAGTGCATAAGTATACAAGTTTTTTAGTTCAGCTGAGCAAGTTCAGTCATTTACAGTCTTGCTGAAGTTCCAAAAGAAGAATGCTTTATAGTTTTAAAATATTATAGGTTAAGGAATTTATTGAACTAGCCCATTAAGTTTAACAAATTTTAAGTACCAAAGGAGTGAAAGACTGATGGATGATATAAAGGATGACGGAAGCATGAATATCTGATCTTTTGTTGCTAGTGTCTATTCAACCATTTTGGTTAAAAGAAGGACAAAAACAAAGCATTGGGACAATAGTTAATGACCCTTCAGTAGTCTTTTCTTCCTGGCAGGGTTCGATAACTTGGCATAGTTTGATACTGGAGCAATTATTTTTCAAATGGAGTTATTACTACTGTTAAAGTCAAAACTTGCTACAGTTGTTCCTTTGCAGTTTCTCTCATCTGATGTCAACTCCCAAGCTCAAAGCATACTTTAGTATTAACATGATTTTTCAGTTGTCATTGAATTATTAAGCTCAGATCACACTTAAGTATTAACATGATCTTTCAGTTTTTATTCTTATAATTTACTCTCCATTTTGGTTTCTTGCTTGAATTATCTCAGAATCTTCTAATGGTAACAACCTTTTCTCTTTTACAGACACTAGGGATAGAACATGCCTTCTCTTCATTCATTTGGCTTTGTGGACCTATCACAGGCTTCATTGTGAGTACTCTCAATTTTTCTAGTGATGGCTTTGTCTGAATACAAAATTTGTATATGTTATTGCTGATCTAATTTAGTCAACTTTATCTCCATCTGATTGCTTCTTCTATGAATGTCCTAGTGGGAATTTACCAACAGCCATTTGTTTTGGAAACATTTGAATACGCTTATTTTATGCATGGCAAAACTATTCTAGTCCATTGACATGAGTTGTTTAATTAACTCAACCTATGTTCATGTTTCTATCAACATCTTTTCATATATCATACAGATTTTTTGAGAAGTCAAAAGATATGTCTTTTGCTTTGTATGTTTAATAAATTGGTCTATTTTATCATATGTATATTTTTTAGGTGTTAATGGTCTCGTCGATTTTCCTGTGGCAAAACAATATCTTTCCATCATTTGATGATTATACTGAATATTTCTGAATTTTCTTTTCCCGACTCTTTCATTTTGTTCAAGTGCTTAGTTTCCACCTTCAAACTCATGGATAGAATATTTGTGTGGACTTTCCTTTCTTACTTTCTAGAGACCTATTGCTCTATTCCACTCTATTCCTGATTGCAACAGGTTCTTTTCTTTCTGATCACATCATCAAGGTGTATTTGAGCTGTTTTGCCAATATAACTCTTCTTTCCTCCGTAAGATGACTTTTCATGCATGTACTTACTGTTCTCTAAAGGCAGTCATTACAAGTATGACATGCCTTCAAAACTGCTTAACTATTATAACACTAGTTGTATAAAAAACCAACTATTGATGTTTCACATAATAAATTGAGAACTCATCAGCAAAAGTGGAGGTAAAACCCTACCCCTTTTGATCATTAGCTTATAAACTTTTGCCCATGGATAATTCTTGAGCTATATGCTTAAAGATTATGGGTCATGTGCAATTGGCCTGATTGACATGGTACCTAGATTAATGAGCTAATAAATTCGTGGTTTGTGGCTTTCCTGACCCGCCTAATCTTCATTCTTTTGTTGAACTATGTAGATGCCCATGCTGACCTTGAGTGCTGCCTACATGTTCTCAACTGTATGCAAACTAGTATATCTGATCTGATATAATCTGGTATTATGGATGTTGTAGACTCCTTGTTCTATCGGAGCGGTAAACCATCTGATGTATGACCCACCCACATTTGTTAGGAAATTATAAATCTTTCTCGATGTAGTCATAGATATAATATTTGCCAAATTATTTAAAATTTCATTTGATTAGGATCTTGCTCACTTTGTGTTTTTGTTCATTTCTTTTGTTCTCACTTCTGGTAGTGCTTAGGAGGACATTCAACTCCTAAAACACATTACCTGATGTAATACCATGCATAAGTTTAACTTTTTAACTTCTCCCATGCACGATAAGCTCTTTTATGTGGGAAATTTTTAGTAAAAATTGATCTTTGTGTTTTTATTCCTCATTCTACACAAGGTAATAATTTTCTTTTACGAAAGTGTATTGCCAATTTTCTTCCTGAACTATATAAATCTCATCTTGCAGATTCATTTTCATGATTTCATTTATCTTTTTTGCTGCCGACCTCACCTAATGGGATAAGAATTGGTTGTTGTGGTCGTCGTTGTATTTATCCTTTTTGCTACAGCCTATTGGCAATGCTTTTCTCATCTACTATGAAAATGTGAATGATTTCTCTAGAGTTTTTGAAAATCATTATAAGCTTTTGCTGATTTACTGTGACAATGTTTTTAAGTCAGGATTTTCTTTCTATATATAATTTTTATCTCATATCGAAAGCTTTTTTTCTCAGTTTTGATTACTTTATATATGCTAGTACTGTAACAATGATTTTTTTAATTCTTAGCAATTGGTATTGTGTTTTAAAATCTGTGATTTTTAGAGCCTATTGATTTTCTTCCTTTGTAGTTGCTTTGTTCGTAGCTTTAGTCAATCTCATTGTAGAGGAATATGATTTTTTTTTTCATGTTTATTTGAAGCAACTATTTGTGCCCAATCCATTTAGGAGATTCTTGGATGAGTTCTAAGGTAATGCTTTAGCTTTCAATGTTTATTTTTATGACCTTACTGGTTTGCATTTCTTGTAGAGTTAAATTTTAGAACTGAAACAAACTATTCCACACTCCATCATTGTATGGTCTTACTTCCCTACTATTTGGACCGGGTGATAGTTTTCCTAGAATGTCTCAGTAAAGTAAAGTGACCAATTTATATATTTATATTACTTTGGCTTATGTATGTCAGCAAGAACAAATGGATTATATTAGGATGCACTCCCAATCCAACACGTAAATTAAACCCAGGATATCTTTATTAAATTACTGAGCTTAAGATTTAGGAAAAAGATTGTACATTTATATCCTTGACAAAATTCTTCAAATTTTGGTATAAGCATAAACTACCATCATGCTGGGAATATTTTATGGACCAGATGACTAGTTACATTGGTTTAAATAGAAACCTTATAGTTTCAATCTGAAGTATACCTCTTTTAATTCCTGGATCCAGGTTCAACCTTGTGTCGGGATTTGGAGTGATAAATGCTACTCAAAATATGGAAGGAGGCGACCATTCATTTTTCTTGGCTGCCTCATGATTTGTTTTGCTGTAAGACACTATCACTTATTGTTTATATAAGTTACTGTACTTGATCATCAGGCTTTTCCTTTTATATACCCAGGTTACCTTGATTGGGTTTTCAGCGGATATTGGTTTCTTTCTTGGCGATACTGATGAACATTGCAGGCAAGTAACATCCATAATGAAGTTGCATGCTCCATATTATAATCTAAATCTTTTCAAAATTGCAGTACTTTTAAGGGTCCACGACCGCTAGCAACTGCTGTTTTTGTGATTGGTTTTTGGTTGCTGGATCTGGCTAACAACACAGTGCAAGTATGAAAGTTCTTCTATGCCTCTGTTTATGCATTTGCATCAAATGCTTATTCTAATAGATACAATCATTGGGATGCTATTGCCAGATATTTCTGTAGGTTGAGTTTTCATATGGAAGTAAAGAAGTAAATAAATACAATAACAACAACAATTAAGTCTTATCCTACTAGGTGGGGTCGGCTATATGGATCCTTCTATACCAAGTAAAAAATAAACTTTAGAAAAACAAAGGAGGTTGTATTTGAGTACATTGAAAAAATAAACTGCAAATCAATAAATTATGCATTATCAAGCGCAAACACAGATCCCTAGTTAGTTTAAATGTTGAGTTGGTACTAAGTCAATAGTTGAGTTACATGACTCAATGTAGTATTTGGTATGGCATAGCATCAATAAGTTGACAAACAAATAGTAGCATCGTGACAGACATATAACTGAAATATTTGACATACTAATGCTATAAGACTAGATTTCTAGTCAGTTTAAATGTTGAGTTGGTATTAACTATTAAGTCAATAATTGAGCTACATGATTCAATATACTTGTATTTACTACTGCATAGCATCAATGAGTTTACAATAAATAAATGTTAGCACTGTAAAAGACATTACTGTCAATCTACTGCATAGTAAAACTAGAAGTCTTTGGCCAAAGACAACACATCACTTCCTTTTCACCCTTAGCAGTAGAAACCTAGTTTGCGATTATATTGTACTAAATTGTATGAACTTTTTTGATACCATTTATTGAATGGCTTTTAGGGTCCGGCTCGTGCACTTCTGGCAGACCTTTCAGGTTAATATTTATTTCTTCTACTAGCTGACTGATTAGCATTACTGTCTATTTCATTTAATGATGAGAACATCAATTGAACAAAGTGCCATGTTTTGCAATAGGTCCTGATCAGTGTAATTCTGCAAATTCAATATTCTGCTCTTGGATGGCTTTTGGCAATGTACTAGGCTTTGCATCTGGTGCAAGTGGCCTTTGGCACAAGTATGCTTGTCAAATTCTGTACTTATGAATTTCTGTCTGTATTTGCTTTTGTTGTGGTTGAAGATATGGTTAAACTGAATATTGCTACATAGATGGACATGTATATGCACATTTATACATAAATATTTACCTGCTCTTGGAGATAATGGTTCACCCCTGTATTTGTTGTTCTTGTGTATGAACAGAAATATCTGCAACCTCTTTACAAATCTATTTCTTTACCATGCCGTGAGGAAGCTCTATGTTTTAGTTATTTCTTCGGTTGGTTTTGATTTTATTAATGTGATGAAATCTTTGATCAAGAGAAAATTCATATGTCCTCAACTGTACCATTTCTATTTTTTCTCTTTCTCTCCAATCAAATTTGAGGGAAGTTTAGGGTTTAGGGCAAACCCAACACCGTGTATCTTAACTACATTCTCCTTCATGATAATCCAGGTGGTTTCCTTTTTTGACAACGAAAGCTTGCTGCGAAGTTTGTGGGAATCTGAAGGCAGCTTTTCTTGTTGCTATGGTGAGTTTATAATATATATGCGTATGTAGATACACTAAACATTGATCTTATGACTTGTTCACAATTTTAGAAGACTTGTAAATTGCATGCTCTCTTTTATGCAATATTGTTGCTGATAGTACAAAAAGGAATAAGCCAATGACTTTAGTCAGTATAATTTTGTTCCTTCCATTTGATCCACACTATTATTGGCATTGAATGAAGCAAACAAAGGGCTGGTTCTTCTTCAATTTCTATAAAGGGGTTAACCATTGAATCATGCTATCTATAATTGAATTAGGACTCAACAATTTTTAGGAGTTATCACAGCCCTGATGGGCTTACAGAGAAACATCACCATCATAATTTGTGTGATTTTGTTCTCACTATATTTTTTACTAGATGATTAGTACGACAAACTACTTTTCACTTTAAATTAAAACAAGTAATTCTCAAATGATGGTATCAGCAAGTTGTATTGCCACCTGCCAAGTATATACAGCAGTTTAACAGGGCTTTGGTAAATTTTTTACCTTGCTATCCAATAGCTCTATTATGGTACAGAGTGAATCCTTCCATTTGGGCTGTGTTTTATGTTTTCATTATTTGAACAATTAGTTGGTAATGTATTGCTTAAGGTTGTTTTTAAAAGCTATTTGTATTCTTTTTATCATCTTTGCCACTGATTTTATTTCCCAGAGTGTTTCTTTTTACTCATCAGCTGATTGTGCCATCCCAGTCAAACTTAAGCTGAATTTTTGATTTTTTTTGTTTTATTGTTGTCGACCAAATTGTAAATACTTCGACAATCTATTGTTCATCTTTTACTCTCAACACTATCACACACTCTTTTTTTGCTTTAGTTTTTTACTTGTGAAATGGCAAATCTATGACGATTTCTATTGACTTCAAATTTTGCAGGTTTTCCTTCTGCTTTGCATGTCTGTGACTTTATATTTTGCCAAAGAAATTCCCCTGGAACCAAAAACTATGCTATATTTGTCTGACTCCTCGCCTCTATTGAAAGAGCCTGAACAATACCTAGGCCAATTTGGAGGAGATGAAACAAAGAAGGTCGATAGTGGCACTTTGCATGTTAATAAGATGGGCAGCAGAGTTGGAATGGCCAATTCTTTGGATCTCGAGCACCACAAAAATAGGGACAAAAGTGAAGCCTTCAATGATGGGCCTGCTGCAGTATTGGTTGACATTCTAACAAGCCTGAGGTATTTGCCACCAGGAATGCATTCCGTGCTTCTTGTTATGAGTCTTTCTTGGGTAATGACATCAGAAGTTGACATTCATCAATACCAATTTTATTTTAGGCTTGCATATATGATCTATCCCCCATGACTGATCTGCCTAATTTTACAATACTTGTAGCTCTCATGGTTCCCCTTTTTCCTTTTTGACACTGACTGGATGGGACGAGAGGTTTACCATGGGAATCCAATGGGGGACATTACTGAACGAACTGATTATCAAACTGGTGTCAGAGAAGGTGCAGTTGGTTTGCTATTGAATTCAGTAAGATCTCACAAGCAATATATTTTAGCCTTTTTTATCCAAATATATTCTTCTCTCAAATGAAGTATAACCTACTAAACCTGTAGCTTTATGTTTGGCACATCCTAGTGAAGCTGCATGTTTTTTTTTTTGTTTATGAATGCAACAACGTTCCAGTCAGAGCAGGTGCATGCCTTGCCATCGATATATCGTCATCTAAGTTCACTACAGGTCTAATTCCACATGGGGCTTTTGAATGATGTTGATAAATTCATTAGTCATGATTTTCTGACATAATTATGTTTATTCCTTTGCTATAAATTTTCCTCTTTAAGCTTAAGAAACTTTTTAAAACATTTTAATTTCGGTTGAAATGTTGTTTTAAAATATAAATCGTCTGCTTGTTAGCTAATGATGATGGCTTGACATGTAATGGTAGTTTATACCGTCTTATAAAAATTAATGGTTACTTTAGTTCATAGGCATAGCCATTCTATTCCCTATGCATTTTCATGGATAAAGCATTAATTCCAATGTTTGATTGCAAAAATGAATCTAAAATACTAATCTCTTTGGAATTGTAATTCCCTATTCAGAAGGTATAACTTCTTTTTTTTTACTATTTCATTCTTTAAAAGATAACTATTCTTCTCTTTTCAACCTTGATGTGTGTGTATATATATGTATATATATAATGAATGAGTAAAGCAGGTCAATCGAGTTCGTTGTACCGGCTGGGCTAGGCAAACAAAGCAAGGCAAGTAGTTTGAATGGGGCAAATCTCCAAACTAGTTGAGTCGAATATTGAGATCCATCAAGGTTGGGCCTATTAAATCGAATAAGCAGATGGACCAATCGAGGTGGGTAGATTCAGATGCACTAGGTCAGTGGTCCAGTTAAGTTGTCGACTAAGGTGAAATTAGCGAGTTAGTGTCAATGAGGTTTGTTAGCTATGATGACATGTTGTCCTGGAGTAGATAAACCATGCAGGCTAGACGAACCAAGCAAAATATTTGAAGAGATTTTTATCATTGTGATAACTATGGATTATTCATTTCTTATGATATTACAAATAAAACATAAGATCTCTTTATATTTTGATGACTTACTTTTTTGTTAAGCTTTTAATTTCAACAGATTGTTCTGGGAGTTACTTCATTCTTTGTCGATCCCATGTGCCGCAAAATGGGTGCGAAATTAGTGTGGGCAATGAGCAATTTTGCAGTGTTCATCTGTATGGCTGCCACTACAATCCTAAGTTTGGTGTCTACTAACGAGGACAACATTGCAAGCCAACATGTTCTTGGAGGCAACAATACAGTTAAAGCAGCTGCATTGGTTATTTTCTCTGTTCTTGGTTTCCCTCTAGCTGTAAGTACAAATACACAGCGGCATAATTTGGATGCTCCCATAAAATGCATAATTATACATGTATTTTTTGTACAATGTTACGCGACAGATTGCATACAGTGTGCCCTTCTCTATGACAGCTGAGTTGACTGCTGGCACTGGTGGAGGACAAGGTTTGTTTGCACAATTTGGCTCTGTACATGTCCAGTTATTGCACTTTAAACTTATGTGATAAATTTCTTTATTCAGGACTGGCTACTGGGGTTTTGAATCTTGCAATTGTCGTTCCTCAGGTTAGTTTCCCATATTCATCTTTGAAATGCTTATGAACAAGAATACATTTGACATTCGATCCTAGAGTTAGTTCTCTTTCCTACCAAGAGAAGAAAAAAACCAGAAAAAGAAAGAGGATAGGAAAAAAGAAATTCATAAAAGGGAAAAAGGTTAGGAAAGTATCTCCCTAGTTTTAGTTTCCTTCGAGGATAGGATTTTCTTTCCATGTTTCCCTAGATGGAGAGAAAGGTTTGAGCTCCATTGCACTCGAACAGTTTTCCTTTTTTTTTTTGGGTCCAAACCGGGCAAAAACTGATCTGGGTCAATCTGGGAAAAAATCTCAACCTTTCCTTCCTTTTCCACAAAAACAAAAAAAAAAGGAAAAATGCGACTAGATAGATTCTTCTGTCACTTATTATGCCCTGTGTTTCCTTCGTCTACAGTGAACACAATCCAGACATTCTAGTAGACGCCATCTACTAATTCTCTAATGGATCCATAGCTTCTATGCACTTTATTCTTTACTTTTTGTACTTTAAAATAATTCAAGGAAAAGCAATTGCATTCACTAGATAGCTTCACCTTTTCGAGTGATTAAAAGATTTTATATGGAGTGAAAAGAAGACTAAAGTAAATATTAGCCAATCTAATAACAAATATTTAATTAATTTGAACGTTATCAATGATATTGTAAAGTATAGAGTTTACTTCGCCTTCGCGGAAAAGATCAGAAATTTAACGTCTGGATGTTGTATCATTAGACAACATGATTAATTTCCATGCAATCGCGAATGTATGCGTCTCCATGCGCTAGTTATTAGTCTCAAGAATCAAAGGTCTATTGTGATTTATTTCCCTTACGATGATTCGGGAGCAGACTGATAGGGGTTAGGTTGACGAATTTCAACATTTGTTTTGTATCATAGAGTTTACTATAGAATAAGATTGGTATATGCGATTCCAAATGGAAAAGTTAACTTACGTTGTCTGTCGATGATAATGAACTTTGCCTTTTACTAATGGGACTTTACTACAGATGATTGTGGCAATTGGTGCGGGACCTTGGGACGCTCTCTTTGGAGGAGGCAATGTTCCCGCATTCGCCCTAGCTTCCATCTTCTCCTTCGCAGGTGGCATTCTTGCAGCCCTAAAATTACCGAAACCTTCAAGTTCTCATACTTCCGTTGGTTTTCATGGGTTTGGTTAATTTAGACTTCTAAAGGTAGAGCCCCTCATCCCATTCACATTAATTCGTTCAATTTTTTTTTAAAAGCTTCTATAGATTTAATCAATTATATGAGGAATTAAAATTCTTCCAAATGGAATACTGACGGAATCAAGATGACTTTGCATATAATTATGGGACTTTTTTAATTTCTTCGAGAACTCTTAAAGGTGCTAAAGACTTTTTTTGTATTCACAGTGATAGCAATTCTAAATAACACATTGCAGCTGCCCCTTTTTCCTCTTTCATTTCGATTCCACGTGTACAAAGACAACCACAATAATTTAACAGTTTATCAAGGTTATTTTAATTTATAAGTTACACTGTTAAAATTAATAAGAAATATATATATATATATATATATATATATATATATTAAAATTACAAATGGTTTTAGTGGACCCAGTTTGAGCTTTGAGATCGATCACCCCCTTGACACTCCATTTCTTCTTTGATTCATTGCATGATATAGTTTACATGGGTACCTCTTTTTTTATTTTGTTTTTATTATTTTACTTTTCTATCGTGATGTTACCATTTGTATAGAAGAGACGCTTTCATATATTGTCATCAATTAATTAAAGTATTAAGAGCAGGCGTAGAGAATGTCTACGATTACAAAGATTTTAAGATCACAATTTGGAAGATTGCCACTGTCACAGGAGAAAGTGACTGATACCGGTGCTAAGGAGCAAAATCAATGGCCCATAAGTTTATCTTATACTATTTACTCGTAATAATTCATACTGCATTATATTAATTGTGTTGCAAATAATCGTACAATATTAATCAAACAAATATTTGGAATCTGAAGCCATCTTGATGTTTCCTTAATTGAAAGGGTACTCTGTCTAAATATTGAACTGGAAGGAGAAAAGAGATGAAATAATAATAATAATTTTTCATTTATATAATTTTATAGTATCTTGTATGAAGATAAATTATAATAAAAATTAATAATACTATCTCAATTTTAATATGTCAAGAGATATCGAAGAAAATGATAGTGTCCATCAAATTATGAATCAAACATCAAAATATTGATAATTATAAATTATTAATATTTTTAAATAAATTATCTAATGGTGCATCCATTTTTATTTTTGGAACTTGTATCACAAATTAGTGTTATTTAATACTATAATCCGGCACGAAATTTTCATTTTGTGGGATACTAGAGAAGAAATTCATTGCACGCAATCTTATTTTGTTTTTTTTGCAAAAAATTATTTTCAGAATTTGAATCTGTGATCTCTTGATTACAAGATAAAAATCTTATCATTGTGCTAAGTTCCCTTCTAAATTAGTGATATTTAATCATGTCAAATATTGATAGCTATGTGCGTATGTTTTTAGCAGCAATCAAAAAGTCAAGATCTAATAAAAAAAATCAATTTTTTCTTTCCAGATTTTAGATAGAAGTTCTACAGATGTAAAAAAAAACTTGTTTTTTTTTCAGATAATGTTTTAGAATGTTACATAAAACTAAGAAAATTAACAGACCCAAATTGAATGGGTAATTACTTAATGCATAATACATAATAATATGTAATTATTATCTTATATAATAGCAAAAAAAAAATTAATATCACAGTTACAAGTAGTGCAGCTAAAGAAAACAACCAAACTGCAATTCGATCAAATAGAGGAAAAATGATATCAAATCCACAGGAGAAACGCATAAGCCATGAATAGGACAAGTAATAAAACATCTTTATTCAAAATAATATCAGCAAACTGAAGGCAAACTCCATGTTTTTGCCTATCTAATGACTGGCTGAAAACACATTCCTGGTTTTAGATCTTATTACAACAACAATGAATCGTTGACGACGAACAATTTAACAAAAAAATGGAGCTCTGTTTCTAGTGTTCAGCTCCTAATGTAATAGGATCGTCGACGATTTGCATGGGTTGAACATTGAAACTAACATAACATAGCATGAGATAACAAACTGGGAAAGGCATAGATAAGCACGCCCAATCTCATCGACTTACCAATCACTTAACTATGCAGATCTTTACGACAGAGGCAATGCCAATACGATGGATTGCAATAACAGAATCACCTGCTTTGCAGAGTTGCCTCTCCACCGCCGACTTGAGTGCCGCCTGAAGGATCACCTCAGTCGATTCGGAATCAGTGGCCTTGGCGGAACCCTCTGCCAACAGGGGAACTAAACCTCTGTAAACAAGGCTTTGCCTTGCAGGTGACTCATCGCTGACAGCCCAGTCGAATGAGTCTGTGGTCAGCACTGGGACCACGACGGATAGGATTGGTACTCGAGGTCGATATTTAGCCACCAACTTGGCTGTTGTCCCACCTCGGGTCAAGACCACAATCAATGTGGCCTTGGCCTTGCTTGCAGTTTGGACAGCTGATGATGCCAGACTCTCCAGCGGGCTCATGGGAAGAGGAGTAGATCGTATCATCTCCTTGAAAATGGCCTCGTAATCGAGAGACGACTCAGCCTCAATGCATATACGTCGCATGATCTTCACCGCCATCTCTGGGTAGGCACCGGCCGCACTTTCACCGCTTAGCATGACGCAGTCTGTTCCATCTAGAACAGCATTTGCTACATCTGTAGCCTCGGCACGGGTTGGGCGAGGGGACTTGATCATTGACTCTAGCATTTGGGTAGCAGTAACGACAGGCTTGCCGATGAGATTGCATTTGTAGATCATCATCTTTTGCGCAAGGAAAATTTTCTCAACAGGAATCTCCATTCCAAGATCACCTCGAGCAACCATGAAAGAATCTGTCTCCTTCAAGATCTCGTCGAAATTTATAACACCCTCCTGGTTCTCAACCTATATATTACAGAGACAACTAGTGAGAGAAAGCGTAAAATTGCTAGTTTCTTCACCAACATAGTTAGGAAAATAAATTGAAATAGTGCTCTTGAACTTCTAGTTTCAAATGAGTAAACAAGGCTCGAATACAAAGATGCAAATCAAAGCAATCAATAAGTCGAACAATTCCACTAATTGGAGTGATTTTTTTATACAAATTATAACTTTCTTCTGTACTAAACTACTACCGGAAAAGGAAATTAAACTGTAATTGCAGATGAGAAAAAAATAACCTTTGACATCAGCGTTATTTTCTTTGCATGTGGCCCAAGGAACTGCCGAACGGTAACGAGATCTGATCCCTTGCGAACAAACGATACTGCAATCATATCAATGTTGTTTGGAACACCCCAGTCCATAATGTCTTCCTTATCTTTCTCTGTAAGTGTTGGGAGATCAACCACAACACCTGGAAGATTGACATTCTTCCTCTCGCCGAGGGTTGCTGTGTTCTGACAGAGACATCTCACAGTTCCGGCCTCTGGGTCACACGATAAGACATTCAAGGTTATGGTACCATCAGAGCACAATATTATGTTCCCAGGTTTCAAATCAATAGGAAGCTTTTTGTAACTCATAGAGATCATGTTCTCGTCCCCCTTGATGGTGTAATCAGTAGTGATTGTAATTTCTTGACCCTCAGTGAGTTTGATAGGTTTGCTATCTTTCAAGAAGCCAGTGCGAATCTCAGGGCCCTATGTCAACACGATAAAGGTCAGAAATGCAAATAAACTTGATAATCTAATTAAATGATGCACGCAATCAAAAGGACAGTTTCAAGTTTCTGCAAAATAGCATGATCCAACTTGACATGTATAACACATGGAAATAAACTGGAAAAAAAATGATAATACATGCCTCAGTCAAACTGAGAAAAACAAAAATAAGTAGTGAGTAATGAAACAAACAACAGTAGTTTCACAAGATCAACAATAGAAAATGGATGATCCGTGTATACTATAGTAAAAAACTGTCAACTAAAGGACTCAAAGATAGGCTCATAGCACATCGAATGAAAAGGGCGATTCCGAGTGCTCAAGAAACAAAGAAAATCTGCACTGAGCAACAGGAATGTTTAGCAGTTTGTCTGCCCTCTTTGGTTTGCTCTTGTTTTCCATTTTGTTGCGATATCACCAACCAAGAGGTGAATTGATCTCTAATTGCCTGAGGAAAATACTGTAGTAACCGTACGGACCAACATTCCAGGACTTTGCTAACTTGGCATGGTAGGAATCTTGTTTTTTGAAACGAGAAGGGGTCTTTAGGAATTTACCTAACTGCTCGTTTTTGTGATCATGTGGCCATTAATCTAGTGAAATCAAATAAGCTAATGAAGGCAAACTCACCAAGTTGCACCCAAACCTTCATATGACCAGGCCAACTTCCCTGCTCAGATGAGTATAATAGTACAATTAGCAAGAAAGGGGAAAAGGCGAAAAGGCGAGAACATATCTGTCGAAACCAAATAAGCTCGATTTGTTCTAAATCTCTACCGACGAAACATCCAAAAGAGGATAAAGCTTTTCTGCAAGGTAATCAAGCAGCTAAAAGAACAAATTTGCAGCAAACAGTCGTCGGATCAAGACCGGACCTTGGTGTCGAGCATGATGGCGCACAAGATCTGGGTGTTATGCATGGCGATCCGGAGGTTGTCGAGGGTCTCCTGGTGGTACTCGTGCGTCCCGTGCGAGAAGTTGAACCTGGCAACGTTCATGCCGGCTTTCAGCAGCTTCTCCAGCATCGGCACCGACCTCGACGCCGGCCCCAGCGTGCACACTATCTTCGTCTTCGGCACCCGCCCATCGTCCGGCAGATCCTTCAAGATCCCCTCGATGTCGATGTTCGCCATCAATCCTAAACCAATCGCGCGCGGACAAAGCAAGAAAAAGTAAACTAAATCGTTTGCTAAAACAAACCAAATATCCAGCTAAAGAAGGAGACGTTTTCGATCGCGGAAGTAAGATCATTCAAACATCTGTATCTTTTAAGAGATTCAAAGACAGCAGACGTAGAAACCCTACCGAATCTTCTTCCTCTTCTTCAACGGAGATCGATCGAGCTGAAGGTAACTTCGATTCTCCGGCGGTGACTTGGGGGAGGGGAAAAGTGCGCGCGATTAAAAAAAAGGCCTCTAGCGTGATGCCACGAAGGTAACGAGATTCGACGACGGGCAACGACGCAGTAGAGTTCGAAACGGCGTTTGATTGACCAATGGAGTGTAGCACATGGACCGAGAATGACCGTCCGATGTGCAAGGTGGCGGCGATGGATCGTTGATTTATCACGATATTTTAAGAAAACAGTGAAGTGGTGGGCGGGCACCAACGGAGCCGTCATCGTTAATACACGTGCATGATTAATTTAATTAATAATGTTTTTTTGGGCCAATAGTGATTAGACTCTTATTTTGGAGAGGAAGGATTGCAAGAAAATTTTTATTTTATTTATTTTTGACAATTCAGTTATTAAGTTTTGTTCGGATTCTAGATGACTAATCTTCTTCCAATTTATTTACCAACCAAATAAATCAAAAATATAATTTATATATATTTAGAAATGAAATCTATTCTTCTACAATTTAAGATATATAAACATAGATAAGATATTAAGGTCTTTTTAGGATTAATATGAATCTTGTCTTATTCTTACGTCAAATCTCAGTGATTAATATATAAAAAGATGAGGATCGTTAGATTGGTGGATTCTAGCGCGAAATAAGAAATCTTTATTATTATTATTTTAAATTGGTTTATTATTATTGTAAAAGATGAATCCATCACCCCCTAACTTGATAAATCTGGGCATGCAGACCACGAAATCGATCCATTTTTTTTGTATTTGGATCTATTTTTAATCGTTCTATCCATTGGATACGATAAAAATTTTATATATTATTCTTGTCTTTTAGATCCATTAGATCCGTTAGACCCGTTTATTTTTTTTTATTTAAAAAATTTAGACATGAAAAATAAAGGAGATAAATGATATTTGTATAATCTCTACCGGTTTGAATGATAGCAGATTTTTTAATTTATATTTTATGATAATTAAATATATTTTATTCGTACATATAAAATTGGATTATGGATTAGAGAGATTCTGCATTTGGTATCGTAGAATTTTTTATTTTATTTTCATTCTTCGTTTTACAAAAAAAGAAAGTTTTGATTTTAATAATTCTTAAGGAAAATGAAACACGATTATTTTTTTATTTTTATTAATAGGAAAATGGAAATATATATTTTATGATCAAACATTTTTACAATTTTATTGGATGTGAAAAGGATCTTAATATAAGTTCATTTGCTAAAGTTATTATATTATTGTGTACTTCGTAGGTTTTTTCATGTCTATTGATTTGGATCATATCTAGTAATGTATTTTATACTTTGTTTAAGTTATTATATTTTTATATAATTATAGATTGTTTCATGTCTATTGGTTCAGATCGTGTCTTGTAATTCATTTTACATGTATTTTTTCGTATCTAATGGATCGTGTCGTGTCTATCTGAAATTAAATAATTCGTATTCAAATTGAATCTATTGATACGAAAATTTAAACGGATTAAATATAAATTAATATTTTTGAATCGTGTGTCACAATACGAATCCATTCTATTATCTATTTTGTTGATCATAGTAAAAAAGATAAATTACGAAGGATACAATCGAGAGTTAATGCGGATGGATTCATAATCCACCTGCTTTTTTATTGATTGCATTATCTTAAAATTTTTTAGAAATTAAAATGGCAACTATTTATATCAATAAGTTTTATTCACTGGAATAAGATGAAATATAATTTATCAAAACAATCCAACGAGTAATTATTTATTTGAAAAATAAAAACACAGATGCTGAACACGAAGAAAGATTTAAAAAAAAAAACAAATAACGTCTAATAAAATTTTGACTATGAAATATAAAATATAAAAAATACTTATAAAATAATAGAACATTCAAGATGAACATTATAGTTTTTTTGTCCTTGATATAAAACTATTTAACTATAAAAAAAAATTGTTCGACCATTATTTCATGAGAATCTACAGCCAGAAAAATTTAAATAAAATAAAATAAAAGGAATTAAGTGAGATTTTTAATCACGTCGTGTCTGAAGATTTCCCATCGTGCATGGTCGTTCACCGGCGGGGATGCCGCAACGTACGTCGCCGACGCCAGCATTCATCGATCTCTGTTTCTCGAGGAGGCGGCCGTCCGCCGCGAGCAGGTCGATGACCCGGCGGTGGAATCTTCGACGAAGCCGCCGCCGAGCTCCGCAGTGTACCTCTGCCTCGCGGCGTCGACCATCACCTCCTGGACGTCCAGCGCGCACAGGAAGCCCCGGTACCGGTCCCTGAATTCCTGGATGGCTGCGTCAGTCGCAGCCGTTCGCTCGCCGCCGGACTTCGCCTTCGCCTCCACCACCGCCGCCATCGCCGCGAGGAAGTCGGCGTATGCTCTCCGCGCTTCCTCCATGGACAAAGACAGCAGCGATCACGACTCCTAAACTGGTATATATAAACTTCTCGATCAAAAAGAAATCAAGTTTAAAAAAAATAATGATCCGTAATTTTCGGCTAAACTGGCGCATAAAAGGCAATTTAAAGAAGAAGAAGAAAAAAATGACGATTAATTAAATTCTGAATAAATAGGGGCAGTAATAAATAACATTTGGCCATTTATTAATTTTATACTTCCTCTCCTATGTCAGGTTTGCAAATTTATTTTATTTTAATAATTAAGAATTGAATATAAGCTGGTAAATTTGTAGGGATGAAAATTTTAATTTTTTGACATTCAACATCTAAAGTTAATGTCAAAAAGCGTAGCGTTGTTTGATTATCAATCGCGTACTAATTCCTTAAATCAAATATTTAATGATGAGAGAGAATTTTCATGCATCCGAGCCATCTTTGGAAATTAACCATAGCCGATAGTCGAGTTCAAATCACCTTTTTTATCGATTTCTAATTTATATCGATGATTTCTAAAATATTCGTGAATCACAATAAAACCAATATAATATCATAAATTTTCACAATACTGAGGAGGATCTACTCAAACTCGATGGACTTGAATTGGATCGAAAAGAGGTGAATAAGACCATCGATGAGTTTTGGCAATTTGATGGAGAGAATCAATTTGAAATCTTGGCATAGAAAGATCTTAGTTTTAATCCTGACAACATGAATTTTTGATATGTCGAGGAAACTTAGTTTTAATCCTCCTATCTCCTAATTTTAACTTGTGTCGAAAAAAAATGGTATTGGAAGTTAAGAAATCGGTGGAAGATAGTGGTAGTGATCTTTGGAATCATGATTCCCATTATGGTCTTTGAAAATTTCAATTCGATTACGCGATGTCTTGAAATTGTGAATTCCAACCATGATGGTGTCGGGATCTGCAACACCGCGTGGTCTTTGAATTCAATCCCACCAGCGGTGTCTTTGAAACCAGTCCATTCGACGGTTGTCTTTGGAATTGTAAATCTCGGCCAGCGGTGGTCTTTGGAATTGTAAATCCACGCGATGGTGTTCAATCACACCACTTTAGGTCTTTGGAAATTTCAATCGGCACACGGTATGCTGAAAAATTCGGCACGGTTGTCTTTGGAATTATCAATAAATTATTTAATATCTCATTAAAAACCTATGAATAAAATAAACATCCTCAAAATTAATTAAGTTGAAATTTTAAATAAAAAAAAAAGCTCCATGTGGAGCTAAAAGTCATAATCATATAAACTTTACAAAAACAATAAAAAAATAATTAAAGGACAATTTTTATTTCTTAAAAAAACATTTTTTAATTGAAATAGTCCTGATTATTCTCCTTTTTTTTATGCCTATGTCAACTGCTGAATTATTTAAATATAATTAAAACAGAAATAAATTAAAATTATTGTATAGTTACAGCGTTAGGCTATAATATTAATGTTCAATATAATATAGATCGAAAATAAATATTTATATATAATAAATATTTATGTTTTTATGCGAATTTCCACAAGGAGCAAATTCGATTTCTACATTAATAGACTATTTAATATTCATATCGAATCATATTTTTTTATCGTATTTTTCAAAAGTTTTTTTTATGATTCTAATAAAAAAAAGTGTTCTATAATTTTTATAAAAAATTAAATATCAAAGAAGCTATATATTTTTAATTTATCATAAAATAATCTAATAAAATTTAAACCCCTTGCAATTCCTACTCATTACCTTTCTATGGAAAGAAATACAAAGATTAAGCAGTGGTCGAAATAATTTGATATTTTAATTTATCGTAAAATAATCGATAAAATTAATTTTGAAATGCATGTAGTCTTTGGGATTGGAATTTCGGCCTGTTTGTGGTCTTTGAAATTGAATGTGTGGTGTCGGGATCCTACGCGCCACGTAGTCTTTGGTAATTCTAATCCCAAAGACGCGGTGGTATTTGAAATTGATTACGTGTGGTCTTGGTGTAATTCGCGGTGGTGTTAATCCCACTAGTGTCAATTCAATCGACACGCAGCGGTGGTGAAATTCAAATTCTGGTGGTCTTTGGAATTCTCAAAATTAATAAAGATAATTTTATCAGATTATTTTATGATAAATTAAAAATATCAAATTATTTCCAGCACCACTCTGCTAATCTTTGTATTTCTTTCCGCCGTAAAGGTAATGAGTAGGAATTGCAAGGGGTTTAAATTTTATCAAATTATTTTATGATAAATTAAAAATATATAGCTTCTTTGATATTTAATTTTTTATAAAAATTATAGAACACTTTTTTTTATTAGAATCATAAAAAAACTTTTGAAAAATACGATAAAAAAATATGATTCGATATGGATATTAAAAAGTCCATTAATGTAGAAATCGAATTTGCTCCTTGTGGAAATTCGCATAAAAACATAAATATTTATTATATATAAATATTTATTTTCGATCTATATTATGTTGAACATTAATATTATAGTCTAACGCTGTAACTATACAATAATTTTAATTCATTTCTGCTTTAATTATATTTAAATAATTCAGCAGTTGACATAGGCATAAAAAAAAAGAGAATAATCAAGACTATTTCAATTAAAAAATATTTTTTTAAGAAATAAAAATTGTCCTTTAATTATTTTTTTATTGTTTTTGTAAAGTTTATATGATTATGACTTTTAGCTCCACATGGAGCTTTTTTTTTTTATTTAAAATTTCAACTTAATTAATTTCGAGGATGATTATTTTATTCATAGGTTTTTAATGAGATATTAAATAATTTATTGATAATTCGACCCAGCGTGGTGCCGAATTAAATTTCGACACATTTGTGTCTGGGATTGAATTTCGGCACCACATGATGGTGGTCTTTGATTTTTGTGGTCTTGAGATTTACAATTCGGCACACCATCAGAATTCTGATTCGGCCGTGGTGGAATTTTTCGGCACCGTGGTCCGAATTAAACCAGTGCTTTGTAGTGTGATTGAAATTCCCGACACCGCGGTGGTGTTGCGGATCCCGACATCAGTTGTTGAAATTGAAATTCGCAATTTGAGTCTTCGAAATGAAATTTCGGCCTGCGTGTCGAATTGCAAATTCGACACAACCACTATTTTCCACCGGTTTCTTAACTTCCAATACCATTTTTTTTTTCGACACAAGATAAAATTGGGAGATAGGAGAATTAAAACTAAGTTTCCTCGACATATCAAAAATTCATGTTGTAAGATCTTTCATGTCGAAGATTTGAAATTTGGACTCTAAGTCCGTGATGGTTTGGTTAAAACCTTGATATCACCTTCTTTTCGATCGATCCAGTCCAATTGAATTTGAGTAGATCCTCTGTCAGAGTAAAAATTTACGATATTGAGGTTTTATTAGGTATTCACAAGAATATTTTAGAAATCAGCGATATAAATTAGAAATCGATAAAAAAAGATTGATTTGGTGTTTAGATGGTTGAATTTCGATTATTTCGGATCGTAAAAATCTCTCTATCATTAAATGCAGTCATTTGGCGAGTAAAGAGAGGTTGCGATTCTAAATCAAACCATCTACGCTTTTGGATTTCGAACTTTAGAAGCTGTGTTTGGTAAATTGCCGAATTTTTTTTTTTTTTGCGAAAGTAAAAGAAAAAAAAAATATTAAAAATAATTTATTTCGATGTCAACAATGTAATTGATTATTCAGATAAAATATGAATATAATTTAATGAGATTCGTTCGAATTCGAAAATTTTTATATTCAATTATTTGATCGAGTTTAAAAAATTCTTTCGTATTCTTTTGTCATTCGAATCGGATTCTCTATCGGTATCGAACTCGATGTCAGCCCCAGCATACATACGTATTCGACACTCGTCCATTGTCCAATAGGTCTTTCGAGATTCCCAGAACTGTCTTTGGGAAGAGCTATTGGGATTTTCGTCTGGAGTTCAAAATTTTTTAATATTAAATATGATTTAAATTTTAAATTTTACAATGATTCAATTTTCAAATTTGATTTCAGACTTAAGTATTCAATTTTAAAATGAGAAATTTCAAATTTCATTTCAGACTTAAGTATTCAATTTTAAAATGAGAATCGGCTCTGAAATCCAATTAATACGCATGGATGATTAATTTAATTAATGATGTTTTTTAGGCGCAAGAGAAAGAATTTATTTATTTATTCTTGATAATTTAAATGCACGATTTTCATCTAAATTTTAGTGATAAATAACTTTCTCTTTGTTGTTCTATCAAGAAGTGATTTACTATCGCCCCCAAGGTAACGACCCATCGGTAAGAGCTCGGATGATTCCTGCGGTAAGTTATGGTTCGATCCTCTCATTGCGATTTATGAAGGAAATTTGTCATTTTCCACCGACTTGCGGAGTTGCGGAGAGTTCCCATTTTTCCCAGGTTGGTGTAGGATCTGAACTCTAATTGGCGTACATATCGCTCGCGGTGATTTGGCGGTCGTCGTCTGATTTACTCTTGTGGGCGATGGACTTCGAGCCGTAGAGACGAGGGCAGTTGCAAGTAGAATTAGTCGAAGCGTCTACTTGTAAATAAAAAAAAAAATTGATTTACTACCGTATCATATCCATAGAAAATTATACTTTTTTTTTAATCATCCAAATATTTGATATGATTAATTAATTTAAAGTGAACGGATTGATTCTATAGAAATTTCTCATATGTCATCGAGATAAATTTGAATAGTACAGACAAGACAAATGGATGATTCAATAATACAAATAGTTTAGACTCTCGGAGATTTAAATATGAAAAATTCTAAGAAATGATCCCTAATATAAAGTTTAGAGTTCACATGTTTGTCCCCGCGGGGACGATGTGATGGTAAAACAGAATGTTGTTTGTAAAATAAGTAGAATTCGATACCGGATGAGGGGTTTAAAATCTCCTCTGGTTTCAGATGGATCTCTCTCTGTCTTACTCTTACCACTGTGTTAAATAATTTTATCCTTCTATGATTTATTTTCTTTTTTATCAGTGTTTTGGGGGACGAATGACAGAGCTATTAATTGAATAGATTTCCAATTTTAAGGGAGTTCCCACGTTTAATAAGCAAGATAAGGAACAAAGAAAGTAAAAATGTGACCTGCCCATTTTGCATTATCTTCAAAATTTTAAGAATAAAATGCCATTTTTTTATATATCAATTACTTTTATTCTCTGGAATAAGATGGATCAAAACAATGCGACAAGCAATTATTTATTTGGAAAAGACAAATGACAGCCACCAAACGAACGTCGTCTAGCAAATTTTTTTGATAAGAACGAAATTAAGAATAAACCCTAATTATTTTATGATTTATCATATATAAATGTATAAAAAGCAGATAATTAAAATCTACATAAATTTTTTATCTATTTTTTTTATTAGCACTCATCGCTTTCGACATATGACTAATCCCGTTTGATTCCTAGATCTCCGATAGAATATTAAATAATCCTTAAACGAGATATTC
Source organism: Wurfbainia villosa (assembly GCA_025175895.1). NCBI lineage: Eukaryota > Viridiplantae > Streptophyta > Magnoliopsida > Zingiberales > Zingiberaceae > Wurfbainia > Wurfbainia villosa. The sequence goes on from JAKLTH010000238.1 coordinate 6,922,308, forward strand.
TATCGATTATTAGGATAAATTAAAAAAGTATTCGTAATTCAACAACTGTAAAATAGATACGATGTCGAAGATATATTTCGTTCGAGAAGATAAACTTCCGATATGTATCCGATTTATTTGAAATTCAAAGTCAAATTTATTATGATAAAGAATCAAATCGTATTAATATGTAAAATACCATCCTATTTTACTACTGCATAGTATTTCTAGAAGCAATCAATTGCTCTGCCATTAAGCTATGATTCCGTTTCTTTGGTTTATTTTTATTATTGACATTAGAATATTCGAATCTTCAGTCTGATTAATTTTTAAGAATAACCAATCTTATCCTACGGATCATTGGGACGCTTCTCGTCAATAGTCGAGACAGATAAGGTCGGATCTCAAGTGGACTTTATCTACCATCAAGGGTATATTAAGAAAGTACTCGTAGTTTTTTTTACGATTTAATTTGGACTCCGTAATCGTGTCATCTCTGAATGATGGATTAACGCCGAAGTCGTACTCCGTTTACTGAATAAACTCTTGGATTCTAGGACTATCCGAATATTTTTTTTTAAATTCGACGGCCGATGATATTGTAATAGAAGATTGAATTGTATTTTTCTGTAGAATGTTTCTTCATTTATACTGTTGCACCATATTTTTGTCTCTGGGTCATTTTTTTTGTCTTTCAATCAGACTAAAGATGAACGCAAATATGAACAATAAAATAATTGTTCATAGATTTATGTGTGCACAAATGCATAGTTGATTGGCGCACAGCAGATCGAGAACCCCTCTCTCTGTATATAGCAATGTGATCTGTTGCGCACCGGGTCACTATGTGTTTGTGCATGTACATGATCATGATCGTGAACAATACAATTACTGTTCAGTCACATAGTTGACCGGTATATATATATATATAGAAAAAAGTTACGCTACGTATCTTACCCTGCGCCCGTCTTGCGCCGCTCGTTACCGCTGAGTTAGCGCTTTGTCGTCGTCGTCCTTGCCGTCGGCCACCGCCGCCGCCGTCGGGCCGGACGATCGGCCGCGCCACTCACCGACGGTATGGCGGAGGGAGTTCACCGGTCGGTTAGCGGCCGGAATCCGGCGCTAATCGATCGGAAATCAACAAAGATCGCGGCCGGCCGCGATGCGCCATCGCCGGCGATCGGCCGGATTCCGACCGGAATCCGAGCAGATGGATCGCGACGCCGTCCGTCCGGCCTAATCGGCCGTCGCCATTCGGCCGCCGGCGCGCGATCGGCCGGATCCGGTGAATTAATGGCCGACGGCGGAAGAGGCCGTCAGTCTGCCGGCCTCCGGCCGATCGCTTGGCAAAATCAGCCGCCGGTCGCGGCCGATTGGCCATGATCAGCGGCCGGGCCGAATGCCGGCCGGTTGATTGCGCCGACGGACGGATCGCGTCTCGTCCGTCGGCGTCGGATTCGGCCGGCCGGCGTGGCGCCAGCGCCGCCGGCCGCGATCTTGGTGATTTCCGTCGGTTAGCGTCGGATTCGGCCGCTAACCGGTAACTCTCCCACGGACCGCCGCGAGTGACGCGTCCGTCCGGCGGACGAGACGATGAGATGGCGGCGGCGGCGGCAGGACGCTGAAGTCGTCGAGGCGCCGCGTAAGGATTTATCGCGCAGCATATCATTTTCGTATATATATATATATATATATATATATATAATTTTGACACGGAATTAACCCATTTATGATAGGAGTTGAAGTGATTCGCCGTCAATCGTCTACTGCTTTTTAATTTATTTAAATAGTTAAAAATTTTATAGAATCGAATCTATCAATAATCAGAAATGATACGTGCTAATTTAAAAAACAAATAAGGTGAATAATCTCTTTTTTACTATTATAAAAATATTTATTTATAAAAAAAAATCGCTCAGCCATTGTTTCATGAAAACCTACGGTCAGAATTTAAAAAATAAAATAAAAGGAATTGATTGCGATCTTAATCACGTCGTGTCTGAAGATTTCCCATCGGGGTCGTACGTTCACCGCCGGGGGCGGCGCCACTCGGCGATATCTGTTGCTGGAGGAGGCGGTCGTCCGCGGCGAACAGGTCGATGGTCCTTGCCGCCCGATCAAGAGCCGATGGCATCCTCCCGGCGGTGGGCGGCGTCATCGACGAACCCGCCGCCTAGCTCCGCAGTGTACCTCTGCTTTCGCGGCGTCGACCATCGCCTCTGGAGCGTCCAGAGCGCACAGGAATCCCCGGTACCGGTCCCTGAACTCCTGGATGGCCGCGTCCGTCGACCGTCGCAGCCGTGCGCTCGCCGCCGGACTTCGACTTCGCCTCCACCACCGCCGCGACGAAGTCGGCGTATGCTCTCCGCGCTTCTTCCATCCCTTTCTCCATGGACAAATTAAAGACAGCGGCGATAACGACTCCTAAACTGGTATATTTAATCTTCTCGATCAAAAATAAATCAAGTTTTAAAAAATAATGATCCGTAACTTCGGCTAAACTGGCGCATACAAGGCAATTTAAAGAAGAAAAAAAAATGACAATTAATTAAATTCTGATTAAATAGGGGCAGTGATAAATAACATTTCGCCATTTTTCGAAGTTAATATTGCAGAAATACCCTTCTAACAAGTATTAATTTTATACTTCCTCTGCTCTATCAGGTTTGCAAATTGCAATTTTATTTTATTTTAATAATTAAGAATCTAAGAGAAGTTTGGTCTAGCAGTATTTTTTAAGCACAACAAATTCAGCAAAGCATTCATGGTCGGCCTTTTCGACTGGCTGAGTTCGAGTCAAATTTATCTTTGGTATGTCGAGCAGGACAAATCAACTTTCTTTGAAGTTTTACTAGGTCAGAAGTACACGTGACTTCGAAGGTCCGGTCCAAGAGTTGGTCACATATCACCCTTTACAAGATCGTCATCCCCTAGCTAGATTAATATATTGGAGAGATGTATTATTAGTTGCGGTGTATATACTTAATAAAGTGCTTTTAAAGTCAGTTCCATCTATCCCACATGAACGTTAGATCGATAGAAAATTAGATTTGAAAAATCTGAAATCCTGGGGGTTAGATGTCTATGTTCATAATAGTTCTTACAAGTATAGAAAATTATGACCTAGAGGTAATAAATATATTTTTATAAGGTATTATGAGATCTTTAAAAGTTATGTTTTCATAGGTGAGCAACAAGATGAAACCATCTTTGAATTGGATTCGAGAGATGTTATTTTTCTCGAAACTGAGTTCCCAGCTAGAGGTGAAGTTGATAAGATAGTTCCTCTATTTGAGGAGGATGAGTCATTAACAAAAAGATAGGTGTCAGGTGGGATATCTCATACCTGAACCTAGTCAACTGAGTAAGAGTAATTTACCTGGTTACGGGATGACTTCTCAACAATCTAACTTACAAAAAAAAAAGTGTTCGTAAGATCAAACCTAAGAAGAGGTTTGTATTGAGAATGAGACAATGATGACACTCCCAATTAACGATGATGAACCGCAATCTATTGAGGAAGCATTAGGATATCGACGATTTACCAAATAATACACGTAAAATTTAGAATTTCTCAAACAACATCCCATACTTTCATATTTATCAAAGGGTGCACCTCCTTCGTTTTTTACCCCTCCCATTAAATGTGTATTTAATATTCAGATATTGTATGTATCCGAACTACAATTAAAAATCCGGAACCATCCAAACGTGGTGCTGGGAATTCAAATCTCATGACCACTGTGTTCCTGAGAATATAATTTCCAACACCACTTTTTTTTATCTCATTTCTAATTTATATTGGCCTGATTTCTGAAATATTATTGTGAATATCTAATAAAACCTTGAATATAAGAAATTTTGGCCACGAATACACAGAGGGATACTACTCAAACTCAATGGACTTGGATTGGATCGAAGAAGAGGTGAATAAGGCCATCGGATTTTGACCGAAACCCATTGATGGACCTAGAGGAGTCTAAATTCCGAAATCTTGGCATAGACTGAAAGATCTTATAACATGAATTTTTTATATATCGAGGAAACTTAGTTCTAATCCTCCTACCTCCCAATTTTGACGGTGTGTCAAAAAAAAGATGGTGCTGGAAATTAAATCCCAACACCACAGTGGAATTATAACATCACTGTGGTACTGAAAATTACAATCTTAGCACTATAGTGGTGTTGGGATTGCAAATTCTAGCACCACAGTGAGTGTTGAAACCAGCACCACCATTGCGGTGCTGAGAATTGCAATTCCCAACACTACCAACTGTGGTGTTGGGATTGCAATTCCCAACTAGTGGGTGTAGGGACCAGCACCACAGTGGTGGTGCTGAGATTTATAATTCCATTGTGGTGTTGAGATTTAATTCTCAACACCATCTTTTTTTTCGACACACCGTCAAAATTGGGAGGCAAGAGGATTAGAACTAAGTTTTTTCGACATATCAAAAATTCATGTTGTAAGATCTTTCAATTTGTTAAGATTTCGAAATTTAGACTCTTCTAGGTCCATCAATGAGTTTCGGTCAAAATCCATTGATGGTCTTATTCACCTCTTCTTCGATCCAATCCAAGTCCATTGAGTTTGGATAGTACCCCTCTATGTATCCGTGGCTAAAATTTTTGATATTCAAGATTTTATTAGGTATTCACAGTAATATTTCAGAAATCAGGCCGATATAAATTAGAAATCAGATTAAAAAAAAGTGGTGCTGGGAATCATATTCTCAGGAACATAGTGGTCATGGGATTTGAATTTCCAACACCACGTTTGGATGATTCGGGATTTTCAATTGTGGTTCGGATGCATGCAGTATCTGAGCATTAAATACACATTTAGTGGAACTAGGGGTTAAAAAGGAATGAGGTGCGTTCTTTGGTAAATATAAAAGTATGGGGCGTTGTTTGGGCAATTATAAACTTCATGTGCGTTGTTTGGTAAATCACCATTGGGATACAGAATTAGAGAAAAGTGGAAAGCACCAATGGTTGAAGAGATGAAGTTGATGATTCAGAATCAAGTTTGGGATTTAGTCGATCTTTCTCCTGGACGAAGGGCTATTGGGAATATGTAGATTCTCAAAATAAAGAGGAAAGTTGATGACCCGATTAACCGATACAAAGCTAGTTTGATTGCCAAAGGATTTACTCAATTGGAAGGTATTGACTTTGAAGAGACATTTTCTCTCGTAATGAAGTTTGTGTCAATCTGAGTTATTTTGGCTTTTGTGACACATTATGATTTGGAATTACATTAGATGGATGAAAAAATGACTTTACTTAATGGTGAGCTTGACGAGGAAATTTATATGGTTCAGCCAGAAGGTTTCATTGCTGAATGTCAAGAGGAAAAAGTATATAGACTTAAAAAGTCTATATATGTGCTAAAACAAGTGTCAAGATAATGAAATATAAGATTTAACGAAGTTATTTTATCTTATGGTTTTGAGAAGATTAATGAGGATCATTGTGTTTTCCTGAAAATAAAAAAAGAAAAAAAATGTCATTTTATTATTATATGTTGATGATATATTGATAGTAAGAAATAATATAGGATTTGTGATTGAAGTCAAAGAGTGACTTTCATCACAGTTTAATATAATAGATATAAGAGAAGTTGAATACATCTTAGGAGTAAAGATCGTGAGAGATTATTCTAAAAGATTTTTGGATCCATCTCAAGAGTCTTATATAAGTAAGATATTATAACATTTCAACATATTTGATTGCAACAATGAACATACACCTATTGTGAAAAGTACTGTTATGTGCAAGAGTATGAGTTCCAAAATTCCTAAGGAATAGCTGAGATGAATAAAAAATAATATGTCAGTGTTATTGGTAGTTTGATGCACACTATGTTGTGTACTCATTTCGATATCAGCTATATTGTTTGCTTAGTTAGTCGGTTCTAGTCAAATCTAGGACCGAGATACTGGAAGATGGCGAAAAGAATATTCAGATACCTGAAAGCGACAACAGGTTATTATATCTGTTTTCAAGGATCAAACATGAGTCTGAAGAGCTATTCAGATGCAGATTGGGCTGGAGACTTAGATGATAGAAAATCCACATCAAGCTGTGCGTTCTTATTGAATGGTGGTGTCATCTCTTAGAACAGCAAGGAATAGACTTGTGTGACCTTGTCAATAATGGAACCTGAATATGTGGTATATTCAGCAGTTGTGCTGGAAACAATCTGGTTAAGGAGGTTCCCGAAGTATCTGAAGATTGTTGAAAACAGTAGGAGTATAGTGATTATCTGTAAAATACCAGGAAAAAAAAAATATAAAAAAAAAATACTGGTTTAGGAGGAAATTACCGCATAAAATTTTTCAAGAATTTTTTTAGGAATTTTCCTGGATTTAGATGGAATTTCTATGAACTTATGGGGAAAGATTTAATAGGCTTTTATAAAGCATGTTTAGATTATCTATAATTGAGGGATTAATGGGTTTAGTTAACTCTAGGTTTAAATAGCTAAACCTAGGTTTTAATTTCTCTTATTTCCCCAATTCTACCCGACGCAGCTTCCCATCCGCGATTCCCCTTCTTCTTATTTCTCCACGGTGCGATTTCCTTCTCAGATCGCATCTTCTTCTCGCCCTTGCTGCTGCTTCTCGCGACCATCTTCTCTTCCGAGACGCAAGTGGCTGAACGGCCTTTTCCTTCCTTGTGGAAAGCGGCAACGACCCGCCTTGACGGTGCCACGGATGCGTCGGCGGTGAAGGGCACCTGGCGAGTCTGCGTCGTGAGAGGTTCGATTGAGGTGTTTCTCCACCATCTACGTCGGAGCTAGAGGTTCTGCGTGTGGCCAGGAAAATTCTGAAGCGGCTACTCTATTGTCTGTGAAGCCGCATGACCTCTGCAAGCTAGGTAAGAGTTCGATTATTGGTTTCTTCATGAGATCTATTGCGATCGTGTATGCCCTTCAAAGCTCTGTTCTTGCGATGGTTGATCGATTCTAGGTGAGGTACGATTATCGCTTGTGATCGGATCGAGTCTTCTGTTTGTCTTCATTAGTGGTTGTCTTGACCTTCTCCATAGGAAGCTTAGATCATGGTGTGGGAAAGGGGGCAACAGCAGAGCCGATGAACAGATTCGCCGGTAAAGTGAAATTTCGATATAATCTCTGTTTTTCCCTTTTTATTCTGTTCATGACTGTAAGGGCTGTAAATAGTTGTGAGTCGGAGTTATGATCAGTGTTTGGAGGTTACTGTCGAGGGAGTCGGTTGTGGAGTTCTCGACCCGTAGTGGGCTGCGAGTTGGGGGTATCGGCTGTCGATGAAATTCCTAGGGCGGGTGGGCTTGATTGGTTGATTTGGGTTGATTCTGGAGTTATTCGGTTGATCGGTATGATATTTGGAGGATTAGGAATTAATTGGGTTATGAAGGAAATCGATTAATTATTCGATTTGTCGTTGAATTGCTTTTTGTGCGTAACTATAGTTATGCTGTATGCAGGTTTCGGTCACGAGGCAGGTTCACGGTCGTGACGATCTGGTTCTTTTTGCGGATATTTTATCAGGCGGGTATTTTGACTTGTCTTTTTGATATAATCATGTTGATATGCTAGATAGTTATAGCTTGCAATAGTTTTCATGTTTATCTACCTTGCATGTTATTATGCCTATTTGACACATGCATTTGATCAGTTTATAGTTATACTTTCCCTGTTTTACTTGGATCATGTATATGTACCTTTTTATTGTGCATATTATTCGGATACGTATGTTAGTTGGTATTACATGCTTTAGTGTCATGCACCATCTTGCATGATTGTATGCTGGCTGGACGGGGTTCCATTATTGTTGAGCCCGCAGCCAGTTACATGGCCTGCACACACTGCCACTCATGGGTTAGTGGTACATCAGGAGGGTGTGTGCAGTTGCTCTGTCAGGCTCCGCTGGTCCGCTCATGGGTAGCGACGAGGCAGCGTGGTAGCGGGCAGGGATCCCTCCTCTGGTCTATGACATCGGGAGATGAGAGCTTAGCTCCCCCACTCTGTTTGGGGCAGGAGGATAGGTGTACTCCGACAGCATCCTGTCCACTCGGTCACTCAGGAGCAGTGATGGCAGAGTGCACAGTTGTCATAGCCCTACCCACTCGGCTTCACCATAGCGTGTGAGGCTGCTGACTGGCGTCAGGGGTGACCATGTCATTTGCACGACATGCATTTTTGCACGGATTACATTTGTATTGTGTTTGCTGCATTATTGTATTGATGCCTTGGATGTTGCATATGATTGCCATGCATCTGAGTTCATATTCATATATGATGATGACTTTATCTCTTATAGTAGGGCACATGCTCCTATATCAGGGTAGGAGATTCAGGTGAGTACAGTTCTTTTGCATTTATTTCTTGCTTACCATATATATGAGACTGTACTGACATGATTAGTATTGTTAGCTATATCTTTCTATTCATATCGATAAATATCCGCTAAGTTCTTTGAACTTACCCCGTGGTTTTATATTTATTTCAGGATGATGCTATCAGGAGAGTCCAGCTGCCAATCCCCCTCGTCGAAATGAATAGGTTTTATTGGCTATTGGTTTTGGATTTTGTATAGAGGATATGTATAGGTCCTGATGTTGTGGTTATGTACTTATGAAAATTTAGGAATAATTGTGGTGTCCTTATGGACTATTCAATTAGTTTGGTTGTATGTTCCTGCTCAGATGGCAGAAGGGGTAAGTCTAGATGTTATAGACTTCATTTATTTACTATGATGGTCGGCCTGAGGCCTTATGATCTGCGTGTGTAGATGTTTTTGTTCCGGTCGTGTTGACCGATGTATAGTGGCCGTGTAGGCTTTGTATAAAAATTGATATTGTCACCCGTACAGGGGAGATGCTATCGGATTTTTGTCTGGCGGAGACTCCCTCGGGGCGTGACATTATCTATTGTGACAGTCAAGCTGCTATGATTTTTTCCAAGGATCCTAAATATCACAACAAGGGCAAATATATAGCTATAAAGTATTACTTTTTGAGGGATATTGTTGCTAAGAAGAATGTGATTCTTGAGCATATCCCTACACGTGCTATGCTTGCAGATCCTTTTACTAAGTCAATGACTAGAGAGTCATTCAATGAGCATATAAAGTGTATGAGACTTTGGAGAATATAACAATCAGATATGGTGATTTGATTGTATGAAATGTCATAATCTATTCAGTGTATGTAAAAGGTTACATTTTGGTGATAAGATCTCGGTGAGCATGTTGACAGGTAGTGATTGGTCATTTCACATGGATAATCATCTCTATTTGTTATGTATGAATAAAGATAAGACTGGTGCTTATAGGATAGCTTGTGAAGCTATATGTATATATGAACATACTATCAAGATGAGATTATTTGAAAATTGATGATCGAAGTAAATGCATCCACCATTTACTATACCTGTTTGGAGCCAGATTAGAATTCATATGTCGAATTCAGAATTAGGCATTGGGAATGTCTAGATCGAAATATGTACGATGTTGATTTGAGAAAAAACATGCGCTCTTTATCGGTAAAGAAGATAACATTGTAGCATGAGATTCACACTACATGTGTTAAAGCAACAATAAGGGTAGTAGGAGAATGAATCATTGCTTCTCTACTATGTGAGCCCTTTAAGATTATATATATTGATCTCAACATTTGTTTTAAGTGACTATTTAGCTGTCTACTTAAGTTTTAATCATGGTCTGCTACTTTAGCATGTAAACATATGACTATGGATGATTCACTATGGAACATGAATAGGAAAATATCTGTTTTAAATGAATGGATTCGAACTAAAAAGGAAGATTAAATAAATTTATATCTTTTGATTTTATTCATAGGTCGACTATAGAAATGATTGTAAATATTAAGAATATAAAACATGTTCTTGACATGATGATCATTATGAGAGATTAGAAATATTCATATTGATATAAATAAAGATTATTTAATCAGGATAAATAGCAAGACATGGATGTATCCAAGTAAATGATTATGTACCACTAAGAGAACGATTGTGTACCACCTAGAGAACGATTGTGTACCACCTAGAGAAAGATTATGTGCCACATGGAGAATGGATATATATCATTCAGATAATGATTATGTACCATTTGGTGAGTGACTAAGTTAGGTATAACAACTTTTTTTATCATTGATAGTTCTATGAACAACTATGTGAGATGCAATAACTTTCTTAGTAATGAATACTCAAAGTGTTTGCTGTCGCACGAATCATTTTTTAAGTATAAATTAATTGTTCTATTAGTCTTCGTGATTATCTGGTTTTTGTGACTATTAATCTATGTTCTTTTAGTCTTTGTGATTATGAACTCCGATTCTATTTAGTCTACGTGACTAAATACCTCTTATTTGGTCTATGTGACCATTTGTCTTTATGGTATTCACTTAGATGAGTGGAAGATGTAGACAGTTCTCATAACTGTGCATGCAGTTATTGTAACTGCACACCTTGCACGTATGACAACGTGTGCACGCAGGACTCAGGGAGCTGTGCACTGCCATACACCCCTATAAAGGGGGTATCGTCCAAGATGAGAGGGGGTAGAGGTTGTTGGCAAGAATATTGTCAGATTGTCGGAGAGAAGAGTGATCGGAGAGTCTTGAGAACGCCAAGGTGTGAATCGGATCTTGGTTCATGAAATAATAGGGATCTTCCAATTTTACGAATCATGATCATTTTTCAGACGACAAGTTGAGATCAAAGGATCATCACCAACAACTCAGAAATTGACGGAATACTAAACTCGTTGTAAATTTTATATTTATAATTTTTAAATTCATGCAAAGGTTACATGGCACTTACAAATATAATGGATCAAAGAAATCCAACAAGCATTTTTATTTATTTGGAAAAAACAAATGGCAACCACCAAACGAAGGTCATCTAACAAAATTCTTGACAAGAACGAAATTAAGAATAAACTCTAATTATCTTATGATTTATCATATATAAATGTATATAAATTTTTTTGTGATAATTTAAGTATTCAGATGAACACAGAAAAATGTATAGTTGGCACATTCATGATGGGAGTTGAAGTACACAATTTCTTCTTTTACTGTTATAAAAATATTTATCCATAAAAATTTTGTTCAGCCATTATTTCATGAGAATCTACAGCCAGAAAAATGTAAAAAAAATAATAAAAATAAATAAAAGGAATTAATTGCGATCTTTAATCACGTCGTGTCTGAAGACTTTCCATCGGGGTCGTTCACCGGCGCGGACGCCGCCACGTCGCCGGCGCCGTCACTCGGCGATCTCTGTTGCTGGAGGAGGCGGCCGCCGTCCGCCGCAAAAAGGTCGATGGCCCGCGCCGTCCGCTCAAGTGCCGGCGGCATCTTTCCGGCGGCGGCCTCATCGACGAAGCCGCTGCCGAGCTCCGCAGTGAACCTCTGCCTTGCCGCCTCGACCATCGCCTCCGGCGCGTCGAGCGCGCACAGGAAGCCCCGGTACCGGTCCCCGAACTCCTGGACCGCCGCGTCAGTCGCGGCCGTGCGCTCGCCGCCGGCCGCCGCCTTCGCCTCGAACATCGCCGTCATCGCCGCCACGAAGTCGTCGTACGCCCGCCGCGCTTCCTCCATCGCTTTCTCCATGGACAAAGACAGCAGCGATTACGATTCCTAAACTGGTATATATATAATCTTCTCGAACAAAAGGAAATCAAGAAAAATACAGAAAAAAATCCAGTAAATGGAAAAAAAAAAAAGGATCCGTAATTTTCGGCTAAACTGGTGGATGCATTTGCAAGGCAATTTAAAGAAAAAAATGGCATTTAATTAAATTTTAAATACAATAGGGGTAGATAATAAATAACATTTTGCCGTTTTTGAAATTAGTATTGCAGAAATACCCTTCTGACAAGTATTTTATAGTCTGTTGCGCGCCTCTGCTCTCAATCGTTGGATTGAACGCGATTGAAAAATGTACAGTATATTATTCTTTCTTGCTCGAAGTTCGAAATCGTTAACGGACGATCAGATTCTGATCGCGATCCAATTTCAATCGAATCGCGACCGAAAATGATCGCGATTGTGGCTGCCAGTGGTCGGGACATTGGTGGCCACAATGCAGCCGGATTCTAGCTGCGACTCGGGCTGATTTCAACCACGGTCAAGTCGACACCGGATTCCGACAAGATGACGGTCAGATTTCGACCGAATCGCAGTTGGAATCCGACCATCGATTGGAATCCGATGCCGGCCTGACCGCGGTCGGATTTCGATCGAGTCACGACCGAAATCTGATCGTCCACCGATGATTCCATGCTACAGTGCTCGACCGAGAAGAATTTCGTTGTGCGATGTTATTGTACATTTTTCATTTTTTTACATGAGGGCACAACATATCGTACCCTATTGTTCAAAATTACTCAACATTATTGTATTTTTTTTATAAAATTAATGTAACAATATTGGACTAAGAGCTAGAGTCGACAGTCGGTCGACGTAGTGGCAGCCAACCGTCATAAACTTAATATTTAGCGAAGAGGCGGGCCGACCATCTCTCTCGGAGTTGAGAAATTTCAACCCAACCCAACCCAAGAGTTCACAGGTTAAGTGCCAACCCGGAGTACACAATTTAAAAAATATATTTAAAATTACTAAGGTGTTGAGGACTTGAGGTAATAATTTGTAAGACGGATAAAGTACCATGATTAAAAAAAAAATATTTGAAGTAACTAAAATCTTATAATTGAGATTCAATTATCGACTTACAAAATTGAGTACCGATGTTTTTGATTCTTTTCCAATGTTCTAAAATATTTAAATTTTGATAATATATAAATATAATTTTTTCTCTTTCAAATAGAGATTCAATTGAGATTTTTTAGCTTGGGCAATTATTTGATTTTGATATGTTATTATTTTCTATATTGATTAGAATAGTAGTGACAAGATAATAAAAAATAATTAGAGTATAAAAAATATTCTTTTGTTCTTTACTCTTAACTTCTTTTATACTTTGTTGAGGTGTATGTGTGATAGAAGATGATTGTAATGGTGAAAAACTTATCTTTTGACATTTCTCAACCCGCGGGCCAACCCGTCCGACGGCGGGCCAACCCGTCTAGACCCGCAACCCGCGCGGGTCGCTCCGTTTAGACCCGTCAAAATGGCGGGTTGATAAAAGTTCAACCCAACCCGCTTAAATTATTTGGCGGGGTGGGCCAACCCGGCGGGCCTAACCCAACTTGACAGCTCTACTAAGAGCATCTACAATCCATCCTATTATAATATCCTCTATCTCACTAAAAATTATGGGATCCATTGTTATATATTCATTATAATAATATATCTCTTTCATCCACATTCCTTAACATTAACACTGAATTCTACGATCCATTCAATTATCTTAAAATTATATCATATTAAATACATATATTTTAAAAATATTTAAAATTATTATTTTTAATAATAATTTTACTTTTTAAAAATAATTAATCATTTTATTCCGTTGGCCCATCTCACGTTCTCTTGAATGTCTTTAATACGGAAGGGGGTGTTATGACTTTGAACTATCGATCGATCATGACTTTGAACTATCGATCGATCTCCTTATTTGTACTTACTACATGAGTTCCTGATTTATCTTCTCCATCGATAGAGACAGTCGGAGGGAATCATTAATATGACAATTCTACATTTTAAAAGTCACGATCTCATGAGCTACATCAACACGACCTGAAAGAACGAGTTAAGTCACACTAGACTCTATAAGTGAGGGGATTGAGGCTTAGGTTATACTCGGCCCCAATCAACTCTCCTAGGAGTTTTAAATATGATTTTACAATTAATAGTTAACACGACCCATTACATATTATTCTAGCCTAAACCAACCGAGCTAGTCACAATCATCCCATTCTTAATTAGATGTGATCACCAATGTATCAGATTTAACCTCATCCCTTCTGTCCAAAATACATATTGCGACTTTACAATTAACAGTTGGTACGATCGGTTACAGACTAAGCTAGCCCGAGTTTATCGCGGTAACAAATCGAATCGACCGAACTAGATATATATATAGTTGGTTCATTCTGAGATATGGATATAGAAGTGGTACTCAAAAGGGCGACCATACTCTACTTTTAACTCGAAGCTCTCCTACTAATTTCAAATACGGCTATACAATTAATAATTGTTTGATCTAATAATAAAAGAATTATATCTACCAATTCTTTTAGCAATGCCCTTTCTATCTATCCTAAATAGAATAGGATCTCATATGTTTAATTGTGAAAAAATATTTTTATAATTAAAATCCATGATCGCTGGATCACACGGTCAAAGCCCTCTTGACAATCCTATACGTCCATATATATGAATGATTAAGTTGGTAGAAGAGGTCATTGATGCACCTGTTCTATATTTATGGAAGGAAGGTGACTAAATGATGAATATGAATCGAATTTCGAATTTTCATTCGGATTTAAAAGTCATTCGTTGTTTTTGACCATCGAGTCAAGGAATATAATTCTTCCGTGATTTACTTCTCTTCATCATCACTGAGGACCCGACGATGAAAAACACTGGAGTGAATATAATCGTCTTATTTTTTTTATTAACACTAGGATATTCGAATCTTCGATCCGATTAATTCCTGGGAGTGACTTATCCTATTCCACGGATCTTCAGGATGTCTCACCAACAACTGAGTCGGATCATCGGAGCCCAAGTAATGTCTACCATCGACCATCAAAGGTAAATCATAAAAGTCTTTATAGCTTTTTCACGGTTTAATCTGGACTCCGTAGTCACGTCATCTCTAAATGACGATCTAATACTAAAATTATACTCCATCCACCGGATAAATTCCTGAATTCCAAAGTTATCTGAATAGATTTTTTCTAAATTCATCATCGAATAACATCACAGTAAAAAATCGAACTGTATTCTTCCAAAGAATACTTTTTTATTTTTTACTATTACATTGTGGCCATGGAATATAATCGCCTTACGTTGCTACGGAGTGAAAGGAAGGTGCCATGAAGTGTCAAATGAAGTCAAAGATGACCAGCCACACTAAATATTCCCATAGGATTCCCAGAAGGAGGTCCCCAAGCTCTGGTCCAACCAGGCAAAGCTTGTTCAGTCCTCCAGCATACCAAATCTCCTTTGATTTCCCCAACAAATCTTCCAACTGGCCTTTGTCCCTCCCCCCTCAGTCTTCATTCGCCAACAAGAAGATTTTTTTTTTTTTTTTTTTTTGATAATTGAGGTGTTTTATCCGAAGTGCTCGCTCGAAGAGATGAATCGGAATGGCATTGGATTGAAATGCTTGCTCGAAGCATATTTACATCTGAAAGGACGAAGTGAGATCCATGGAAGATGATGAAGATCTCCATGATCACAGTTCCTTGCTCATGAAAAGAAGAAACAAAAGAATTCGTTTCTAAACGAGGGCAAAGCTGAAGAAAATTGTGTCAACAGGAGACTCATCTTTCGTCCTCCTCTGCCATCTGCACCTGCTATCTGATCCAGCTGAACAAGCGAGATACATCAGATGGCCTCACAGGCTTCAGCAAGAAATCTTCGGCTCCTTCTTCCAAACATCTGCAAAAAACATCGTCGAATCAGAAAAAAAAGAAAAGAAGATGATCTTTTTTTATTGAACTAGTAGATTTTTTTGGATACCTGTTGATTCGATTGGGAACATTCTCAGATGACATTATTACCACGGGGATTTCTCTCAGCTTGGAGGATTCCTGTCACAGGATTAAGTTTTTTAGGGTTCGGCATTCGAAATCGCAAGAAACGGTTGTTCTCACCTTGACTCTCTTGAGCAGCTCGTATCCCGTCATTTCTGGCATCCAGTAATCAGTAATGATCATGTTCACGTTTGGTTCCTGCTGCAACAGTGGGAGAGGAAAATCCCCAATTTTTCCAATCAGAATCCCATCCCATCTAACGATCGATCGATCGAACGGAAATGACATGGAAATAAATCGACTCTCACCATTCCCAATAGCTCCAGCGCTTTCTTCCCGCTGTCCACAGCCGTGACTGCGATGGGGAAGCGGAAGGAGGAAGCCCTAATTAGCGGAGGAAGAAGGAAAAGGCGGCGAGTTTATGAAGGATCGGTCGTCTCCTACCTCTGTACTTGGAGCTCCGGAGAAGCCCCGCGATGATCGCCCGGTCGACCGAGCTGTCGTCCACCGCCAGCACATGGATCGCCGCCGGCTCCCTTGCGACCCCAACTCCGGCTCCGAAGCCTGTCACTCCTCTCGCCGGCGACGACATTGCAGCTCTCCGATCGACAAGAAATAGATCGATCTCGCATTTCCGCCCTCCGAATCGCGAGGTATTTAAAGAGGGGGACGAATAAAGAGCAGGGAATCGCGACCAAAATCCTCGCCCGCGTACAAAAACGCAGCCAATAACTAACTTCACCCTCAATGATTACCCACGTGACCCCACCTCCTCTCTCCACCACAGAATCGCCAGCTTGCAAACTGTGGGTCCTACATTTTTTTCCCCCAGTGCCCCACACGGCGTGAGTCGTGAGAGTGTCTGCCCCATTTATATGTCAGGAGCGATATTGTGGCGTGACGGGTGTATCGTGGGATGTAACGGGCGATACGGAGGAAGATCGCGTAGCCGTGATTTTGTTTTATTTTTTTACAAAAAATAAATGACAGTTGACTTTTATTTTAATTTTGTATAGGAAATAAATCTCATTTTCAATTTGGTCAATTTAAATTTCTTACCGTTGGAAGACAAAAAAGAGGCCGAATATTCTTGTGTAGATCATAAAGTAATGGGCGCAATGGTCGATTCCCAAATTGTTGGATGAAAATATATCATGTCCTTTCTCGTATTAGCTAGATTTCGTATTGCGGTTATAGATCATCTGTAATTTTCCTCTTCTCACAATATTATGGGATCGACTGTGAGAAATTACTAGATTGACAATTTCAATCTTTTACAGAAAAGAGAGAAGGAACTTGACATTTATTAGTTGATAAAGCGAAGTGGGCCAAGAGATTTGGTCCGATTCATTTTAGAAATAGTTTTCATTTTTTTATAATTCAGATGTTCAAATCTTTGGTCCAATTATTTCTAGATATGATCGTAAGGTCAAAGAAGCGATCACCTCAAGTATATTTTTAGAGTAGTCCAAATCACTTTTAAAGAGGATCAAAAATTAATATAAGAGACTTAAAAATTAATTTATCAGTGTATTTTTTAAAATTCAATTCAGGTCCCTAAAATTTTAGGTATTATTCTGTTTTTAGAGATGTATCAATTCTGTCCTACGAATATTGACTATCAATAAATTAAGAGAATATGATGGAATGAGAGAGTGACTCATAATTCAACCCAAATCCCTTCAATAAATGCTCACACTTACAAGTTCAAGGAGGAAGTTCAATTTGAAATTTTAAAAAGTAATATCTAAGAGAGGAATCGTTCTAAGGGCGTCCACAATTCACTCACACTATAATACCCTTTATCTCATTAAAAAATATAGGGTCTATTGCCACGTACTCATTATAATAACATATCTTTTTCATTCACATTCCTTTTAACATTAACTCTCATTATTTATGGGTTCTACAGTCCATTCAATTATCTTTAAATTATATCATATTAAATAAATAGAGAAAATATTTAGAGAGTAGAAATGAAGAGTATACTGAGTTTGAATGAAAATATGTATACACATTAATATGTATTTATAATTGATGAAATTTTAAATTAGCAGTTAATTAGTCGTTAAAACGGACCATTTTATTTAATTTTTAATTTTAAAATTGTTATTATTGCCGGCTCGGATCTATAATGGCAAATGGAAAGCATATCATTCATTTACGAATTATTAAAATATCTTCCATAATTTAACATTTAAAATACTCATTTGTGCTGCGTCTTACAAACAACTCTAACTGTAATTGTACTACTTTAAAATAACAACTTTGACAAGTCTGCATTATCTTAGAAAGTAAAATTGTATCATTTGGAATAATTTTAAATAAATTTAAGTGGCATTTGATTAGAGTGTGGGAATAAAAAGGAAATGAATTTGATATTAGATTGGAAGGAGAATGAGTTTAATCATTTTAATAATATTGTTTACTTTATAAATTGAGAATGGAGGTAGAGGCAGTGCCAATATCGTTGTCGATAGGCTACATCAGCAGTCGACGACATCGACACGGGGGGCATTGCTCGTCGACGATTGACGGGCGACATCGATGGCCGATGAACAATGGCCACAGGCAATTGACGGGCGACCACCAGCGATTGACAAGCGACGACCGACGGACGATGACAACACCGACGAGCGACGAGCGACAGGCTACGAGACGACAAGTGGCAGAAGGTCGACGAACGACGACCGATTGGCGACGAGCGATGGACGGTGGCCGACCGACGATAGGTGGGCGGTGGGCGGTGGGTGGTGGACGGTGGGCGTTGGGCAATGGGGCGGCGGACGGTGAGCATGCAACGGGCAATTGACAACTGACAATGGTCGACGACGGATGACAACAGACAACGACAACAACAAATCGATGGGAATGAAACTCAAAATCTTATCCTTGAGATGAGTTTTGTTCAATTTTATATAATTAAAAATGATTCCATAATCTTATATCCAAATTTATTAAATAAACACTCTATATTATTCTTATTTCCATTCTTATTCTTTCGTTCCAAACCCATCAACCAAACACGAATCCCCTAGAGTAATTTGGATCAAAGCCGCATTGACCAAAATAAGCTATGTAAAAGTGGAATACAAAGAGATATTTTAAGAGCCCTCGGACTAGCCCAGTTAGTAAGTGCAAATGAACAACTCTTAAGTGGCAGGGATTAATTTCCAGAGAGGTTATGACTCTAGGCTATCGACGGATCCTCTCCTTTGCACTTGTCATCTAAGTCTTAATTTATCTTCTCCACCAGTAGAGACAATCGAAAGGGACCGCCAATGTGACGGTTTTTTTTATTTTTTATAAAAAGATATTTTAGGCATCAAATTACATGTTTTAAAGCGAGGTATTTTATTAGTGATATTTAGAGAAGTCTTTTGATTTTCTATCATTTAATAAAAATATAATAGGGACGCTCCTTATTTTTATTTTTGTTAAAGGGCATCTAATTTTGAAAAAAAAATCCTTTTTTTTATTCTAACGTTATAACTGTTATATATAGAACAAAAATATTTTAATTTCCTCAAAGTTGCTACACATGAAACGTTATACTACTCTATAATTGCTACAGTATTATTGGAATAAAAGTATTTTCGAAATAAAAAATATAATGAGGTGCTATTTTAACAGCAATAAAAATAAGATTCCCTCTTTTAATTTTTTTTGGCCAAATATAATTTATTTTAAATTTAAAAAATTTAAAATCACTTAAAATTATTATCGATTTCCTTTAGGACGACAAATATATTATATGATCGAATATGATTTTTTAGTTGACAAATGAAAAAAAATGTCAACCACATTGTTCTTAGCAACTCCACAAAGCATAAAAGTCAAAATTTAAAGGGAAAAAACTTAAGAAAACAAGGAGGATTAGTTATAAAAACACATCTTAGGAACCGTCCTTTATTTAAATAAAAGTAAGAAAAAAAAAATTGCAAACTTAATCCTCACGGAGTTGACTTTTTTTTTGAAGCATCAGCTTCCGTTTCACTGTCTAATTAAAAGTCTAAGATAATTAGTTAGAGTAACGCAGATATCAAAGTCGTCCTTCATATTTTAGGATCTTGGACGAAATAAAAAAAATGAATTCTTTTATAAATAAAAAAAATATTTTTCCATAAAAATGAGTTTATTTTCTATAATTTTAAAAAATCTTCATTGGTCTTGGACGGAGGCCAACCGCCCCTGTCAAGATCGACTCGCAGATGTTATTAGAACGATGTAAATCGATTTTCAACATGGAGTTTAAAATTTTCATCTAGATTCAAAAGTTCTTTGTTATTTCGATCAACGGATTAAGGACATACTTTTCGTGATTTATCTCTTTTCATCATCATCGACGAACCGATAATGAAAAACGTAAAGAGCAAATGTAATAATCTTTTACTGCTAGAATTATAAAAGTTAAGATGAGATATATGTTATTATTATTATCATCTTAAGATAGAAAAAATTTTAAGAGGAGAGGTTACATATAATGTCATTGATTCAACTTTATTTGAAGTTTTAGGGATGATAGTTTAATTCGTTTCATGTAATTAGTTTACATAGAGGGAAAGTGTGTTGCATATATTGTCGTTCCTACGAGAATGACGTAGTGATTAAGATAAAACGATACTTATAGAAGTGTCATGATAGATTCCGGAGGAAATCTAAAGTTCTTTTCTAAATTCAAATGATCCTCACGTATTTCGATCACCACATCAAAATCTATAGAGTCCTCCTTGATTTATCTTTTTCATAATAGTCATAAGATAGACCGATGAAAATCGTTAGATTGACGGCTCCAATCTTTTACAAAGATTGTTGTATATATTGTCTTTTTTTAGAGGATTGATTATGCAAAAATGGAAAATGAGTCCTATAAGTAAAAGATTACGGATCTTTTTTTTTTTCTTTTTCATTTACCAGAATTTTTCTGTATTTTTTCTTGATTTATTTTTGATCGAGAAGATTATATATACCAGTTTAGGAGTAGTGATGGCTGCTGTCTTTGTCCATGGAGAAAGGGATGGAGGAAGCGCGGAGAGCATACGCCGACTTCATCGCGGCAATGGCGGCGGTGGTGGAGGCGAAGGCGAAGTCCGGCGGCGAGATCACGGCTGCGACGGACGCGGCCATCCAGGAGTTCGAGGACCGGTACCGGGGCTTCCTGTGCGTGCTGGACGCTCCGGAGGCGATGGTCGATGCCGCCAGGCAGAGGTACACTGCGGAGCTCGGCGGCGGCTTCGTAGAAGACGCCACCGCCGGGAGCATGCCACCGGCTCTTGATCGGGCGGCGCGGGCCATCGACCTGCTCGCGGCGGACGGCCCGCCTCCTCCAGAAACAGAGATCGCCGAGTGCCGGAGTCGGCGACGTGGCGGCGTTATCGCCGGTACGACGACGATGGGAAATCTTCAGACAGGACGTGATTAAAAATCACAATTAATTAATTTTATTTATTTTTTAAACTTTTCTGTCTGTAGATTCTCATAAAATGATGGTCGAACAATTTTTTTTATAGTTAAATAGTTTTATATCAAGGGAAAAAAAACAATAATGTTCATCTTAATGTTCTGTTATTTTATACGTATATTTTTATATATATTTTATATTTAATAGTCATAATTTTATTAGACGTCATTTGTTTTTTATCGGACTGATTTGGCGATTATCGTCAGTGTCTCACTGTCTCTCTTCGTGTGTTCACCGTCTCACTTATAAAGATTGGAATCCATTCATCTAGGATTCTATGATTATTATAAGAGAGATAAATTAAAAAATTTTATATGCTCTACGATGATAAAATACATTGATGTGGGTCCGGGAAAAAATCCGTTCGCTCCCCGCTTTCAGCGATGATGAAGCGATGGAGGTCTCGGAATATTCTCCCGGCAACGATCAGTAAAGAATAAGAAAATGAAGTAGACGAAACGCGAAAACCCGACACCAGCAATCGAGATTCAGACACGAGATGTAACGTGGTTCGGAATAAGGATTCCTACTCCACGGGGGTGAGGTTTCTCACCAGATGCGGTGCCTAAGCACTTTCACTATGAAGATCCTCCTTTACAAAAAGCAAGTTTCTGAAGGTGGAGGAGAAAGGACCTCTTACAATGATGTTACAAGATGAGGAAAATACAAGAGACTTAACAAACAGCAGATCTCCGTCCTCCTTCTCCGGCGAGATCGTTCTTCCTTTCCTCTCGTCTCCTCCTCTCTCTTGCTGGATGCGAATGATTGCGGATCGATCTCCTCTCCTTTCCTTCCTTGCTCTCCTCCTTTTTATCTTCCCCTTTCTTCATCGCAACGTCCTGGATTATCTCCATCGTACACGTGGCCACCTCCTCCTCCTGGAGAATAATTTTGTTACAAATATGAGGAACGAGGACTCCCCCGAATATTGCGTGGGGCCCCCCAAGCCGTTGCATAGCACCTTTCCCTTTACTTTTCAGGCAACGAGGTTAAACTGTTTCCCTCACCCCTCTGCTTTGGGTGAAGTCAACTTAGGCCCCTATACCATAGGTGACCTAGCCTTAGGGTTTCTCCTCAAAGCAGAACCAATTCTCCTTTTCTGTACTCAAACTTCTTTCGCGTCGATTAGGTAGAGTTGACCCTTCCTCCATCTCATTGGATTGGGGAATTGGCTAGTTGAACCATTTCCTATTCCTCTGTTAGTGAAGTGCCTTCCGCCTCTTTTCCATCTACGTCCCTTGCTTCTAGCATTCGCTGTCGCGATGGCTCGCTACTTGTCCGTCGCGTGACCTCTGGTACTTGCGCCGTGTCAATTATTTCGATAGCTCTGCGCAGTGTCAATGCCGTCTAACTCTGCCCGTGTCGGTAAGGCCGTCTAACTCTCGCCCGTGTCGAATGACTTCGATAACTCTGCCCGATTTCTCCTTTTCCCTTTGTTTGAACAGTGTTTTGGAGCAGGTCACGGGTCACTGCTAACTCTTCTATTGGGAATTAGGTAGAAAAGAACCGAGTAGTATCATTAGTCAACCAGAAAAATAGTCGGGTTATAAGCTTGACTTTCCAAATGTGCGTAAAGTTTATACCCTATTCTTCATTCCTCCGTTCGAATCCACCTTTTCCTTTATAACTCCTTTGTGTGCCCTCGAGGCGGCCCGATGGGCCCATGGGCTCCGCTTCTCCTTCTCTCTCCGTGAAATTGAATCGTCACGGGAAACCCTATATAAACCTCCGCCTTCTCCTCTTAGGTATCATTTAGCGTGCCTAACAATCCAGTCTGTTCTTCTTCTTCCGCGATTTTCACCGGCGGTGTTTCGGCGATTCAGTCCTCCCCTTCTCATGCGATTCTCCCTTTCCCCCGAGTAAGTGCTCTGCTTAGTTTAACACCCATGGCTCCTAGGACCACCCTTCCACCTGCCTGGTACGAACACACCGTAACTCAGTTAGATTGCAACCATTACTTCTTTAACATTAAGAACGACTACATAGCCCCCTCTATAAAATGCTGCTTCACAACTAAAATACATCGACCTCACAACCCTCCTCCTGGCTTGACCTGCTTTTTCTCCGAACAATTTCTTAACGGCCTATCCCTGCCGGTACCCTCGGTCTATTTGGACCTTCTAGACTTCTATGGACTACCCCTGAACCAATTCACCCCCAACTCCTTCCGAATTCTATCGGGGGCCCACATAGTGTTCCAACATTTGAACCTCCCTTTGACCCCAGAACTATTCCATTGTTTCTTCCAATTAAAGTCTTCTAAGGCAGACCTCTTCTATTTGTCTAGTCGTTCAGACTGCCAATTTCTGGTGAACTTGCCTACTTCCCACAAGGGCTGGGAAGTACTATACTTCTTTGTACAACTTCATGAGTCTTTACCTTATTCTGATACTTGGAAGGTAGACCTTCCTGAATTACCTTCCTTCCGGGACATGAGGACCAAATGTCCTTTCCCGGAGGTGTATAGAGTTTTAGGAGAGCTACACTACTGTTCGAACTAGCTGCTAGAGACTCCCCTCTTGCGTCATTTTGGATTGTCTCCTCTACCTCTGACGACTTCGGTTGCTGTAGGTAGGGTGCTATTTAACTGGCAATAGGACTTCATTTCTGCGTTATTCATCTTTCCTGACAACATACCTTGCAGATAACCTGATGCAGAAGGCTTTGGTAGAAGGGGAGGCGATTGAGGCCGAGAAGAAGAAGAAAACCTCGACCAAAAGAGGTAAATCAACCGCAGTTCCATCATCTCCTTGTAAAAAGCTACGGCTTATCAAGAAAGGAGCCTCGAGTTCCTCGGCTCTTCCTCCCTCATCTTCGGACCAGTTAGAGTCTCGTTCCCTAGCCATCTATGAACCAAGGAGAGGAGGCAATACTTCCCCTGCCCCTTCTTCATCCCCTCAAGGAGAGGATTTCCCCTCCCATTTTTTACATTCTTCCCCGTCTGCCCAGAATTCGCCCCCATCCTCTCCTACAGAACTTCCCCCCGCTCCCAAACCTTCCGACCCGAGAGCGGCTCCTGTTCCCCTTCGTTGTATCGGACCTTCCGCCTCTGCTGAAGGGGAAGACCCCTCTATTCCCGTTCCTCCGAGGGCCACATTAGGATCCTTGCTGAAAATTCGGCATCCTTCGGAGGTGAAGTTCTTCAATCAATCGGGCGTACAGGCCCCTTGTGAACAAGTAGGCAAACTACTGGCGGAGGTATCTATTGTTTCTTCGTTTCTTCTTCACCCTGCCTATTTTCATATACTGGCGTGTACTAATAGCTTGTTCTTCTTCAGGCCGCCACCCAATATAGTAGTATGATAACCCATCTGGCCCGATTCCAATCAACTGTGGAAACTCGCCACTTCGCCGCGTTGTCTCAACAAAAAAAGCTCGTCCAGCAACTGAGCGAGCAAGAGGCGAAAGAAAAGGATATGAGGGGCCAATGCGAAGACGCAATGATGCAAGTGGCTCTGCTTCAGAGTGAGAAAGAAGAGCTGCAGCGGAAGAATGAGGAATTGGAGCAGCGGATTTTCCTCCAGTCTAGTGAGCTGCAACAGATAGATGAATTGGCGCGGGAACTGAGGGAGTATAAAGGGCACCTGGGAGATGCCATGATTGACTCTGCAAAATCCTCAACCACCATCCTACAGGCTTAGGAGCGCTCAGGCTCCAATTGGGCGTCGCTTGGGAGGCCACCAGAAATCTTATGCAGAGAAATGCGGAGTTCTCTTCCACGGTGGCGACTCTTCCTCAAACCTTGTCCACAATGGCTCAGTAGCAAGCCCTTCTTCATCAAGACTATCAAGAAGCTCTTTCGGCTCTGGGTCAACAGGCCATACAGGCGGCCACCGAGAAAGATGCTCGGCGATCGAATCAAGGTCGAGCCCAACTAACCCAAAGGTCAAAATCAAATGAAGGAGCGGAAGGCGACTCTCAAGAGCAGATCGTCAAGAAGGGAGTAGACTTGTTCATATTAGGTTTCGAGGGGTCGTGGCTCAAAACGCCGAACAAGGATATCCGCCTCTGGCGCGAACACTAGCTACTTAGATCCTGACGGCGTTGGCTAATTGTTCCCGAACGATTTGAATGTAACCTCGATCATCTTTCGTAATAACTTTTCTTTATCGTTAAGAGCCGACTTTTATCAATATGTACATCCATTACGGTCCTTGCGGTTCCCTAACGAGTCGGGTTTCGACCAATTTTGAGCTTCCCTTGTCATTTCTTTACCTGCACCACATAACGCCATCGCTGGGCCTGGTTCGGGGGCTCTCTTACGGATTTTGCCTACTAGTATCCACATCCGCCCGATTTTGGTTGGACGTCACTTTAAATGGCCTTTTGCTTGATTTTCCCTATCCTTCCTCCCGCCGGAAAAGATGCCCTCTTCGTCTTCTCCCCTTCCCGAACTTTTCGCCATTCTCCTTCCATTATAAATCCTTCGTCCCCCTTGTCTTCGTCCTGTTATCTTACCATCATGGCTTCAGCAGGGCATCCCATTGAAATTTCTTCGGAATCAGAATCTTTTGAAATACAGGACTGGGTCTCTGAGGATGATGCAGATTCGGAGACCCGATCCAACCGCCACTTGATCTTCCATCCCTACCTTTTTCGCCTTAGGTCCCAACTCCCACCCCTCCGGGAGATCCTTCCGCGCTCCTTTCCCTCCTTCCAAGCAGGTGTGGAATCCTCCCTTCACGTGGGAGTATACGGTGGGAGATCCTCATGCGGCCGCTGATCTTCCCCCACTTCCGCCAGCATTGGCTTTCGTGCCAGTTCCTTCAGCGAGGATTCATCCTTCCTCTTTTGATGAAGGTCCACCAGTTCTTCCTCCACCTCAAGGCGAGCGTTTCCGAGTCATATTGGCTCCTTCTCCCCCCAAAGAGACATCTCCCGTCTCATCTGTCAAGAGTAATCGGGGAAAGTCTGTATAAATCAAGCCAATGTAATTATTTCAAATATATTAATGAAACAAAGAAGGAAAACGATATCTGCTTTTGTCTTTTTTCTGTAGAAGTAAGGTTTCTGTTTTCAGAAGGATGGTACCCGGATCCGAACACACACTTTTACTCAGTTCTGGGGATTGGGACCCTCTTAATTCTGATTTGTCTTCCGTCGACCTTCCCACTACAGCCTCCACGTTTCCCTTTCTTTCGGCATTTATGGTCCCTACCTCTTCTACCAATAAATGCATTCCTCCTTCGCTATAAAAATCCACCGACCTTTACGATAGCTTCCACCATTCTCCTTTTCCTTTGCTTGTCATGGATGAATATCGAACAGGCGCAGCAATTCCTCGCCTTCTAAAGGATAAATGAACGATCACGGTACATAGTCGTCTTGGAGGAACAAGTGAAGTATTTATGAATACAGAGGAAACCTCCCAACAATCGTTCCCTGCGCCAACAACTGATCGGGTCCCAAAAAGAACTGTCCAAGCAAATCTTCTTGAAGCAGTCTTATCTTCAACAGCTACTGCGCCAACCCCGACCGCGCAAAGAAACTCCATCCGTTCCGCCTAACAAAGAATTGTAATACCCTAGATGTATTAGGGTTTCTCTTGTTGTTTCTCCTTGTAGATGGCTGGGAGTATGTAGTTCTCCCGTATCATCGAACTTCCCTAGTTTATCTCCTTCCTCCAGGACCTTCTGAGTTGTACTACTCTTTACTCCTTTTGTATTTACATGTAATTTGGGGCATATTTCGGCTCTCCCGTCTTTTCAATCTATTTGGGTATATAGACCCTTAGGCGAGCTACTGCTATTGCACAAGAATACAACCATATAAAGTTGATTAATACAAGCAACTGAGACATAGAACAAATAATAACCGAGGAATTTCGGTTCTTCCGTTCCACCACAACACGGGGATAACTTCCTCTCTGCGGGGATAGCACTTTATATATAATATAAGTAGTAACCGATGTATTTCGGTTCTTCCATTCCACCACCACACGGGGATGTTCTTCCGCTCTGCGGGGATAGCACTTTATATATAACATAAGTAGTAACCGAGGAGTCTCGGTTCTTCCGTTCCACCATCACACGGGGATGTTCTTCCACTCTGCGGGGATAGCACTTTATATATAACATAAGTAGTAACCGAGGAGTCTCGGTTCTTCCATTCCACCACCACGAGAGGATGTTCTTCCGCTCTGCGGGGATAGCATTTCATATATAGAGTAAATAGTAACCGAGGAGTCTCGGTTCTTCCGTTCCACCACCACACGGGGATAAACTTCCGCTCTGCGGGGATAGCATTTTGCATATAAAGTAAGTAGTAACCGAGGAATCTCGGTTCTTCCGTTCCCCCACCACACGGGGATAAACTTCCGCTCTGCGGGGATAGCATTTCATATATAGAGTAAATAGTTGTTAAATACTAGAAATTTTAAAATATAAATTTAATGGCCAAAAATTTAGAGAAATAATCTTGGAAACTTTTCGGAATTTTTAGGGAATTTTAGGAATTTTTCCAGAATTTTTCTAGATTTAAACGGATTCCGTACGAGACTTTTACGGGGATAAAATAAATAGATTTTAGAGGGGTCTATTTAAAGGGGAAAAAAATACACGATAGAAAACCTAAAAAATTCTATTTCCTTTTTCCTTCTTTCTGCCCCTTTCCTTATTGCGGTGTGACCCACCGCGCCGTCTGACCACTTCGCGGCGTCCTGCCTTGCCCGGTGACTCCCCTCTTCTCTCTTTCATCGCAGCACCCACAGCCAGCGCCCGGCGCCCGCGCCCGGCCGTTGCCTCTTCCGCCGTCGGCGACGCCTTTCCTCGGCCGACGGCCGTCGCGCGACCCTTGTTTGCGTTCCGCGAGCCGCCGCCGCCGCGACCAGCGAGCTCGCCGACCGTCCGCCGCCTTCCGGTGCAGAGCGCCGCTTCGAGCCCCACGCGCCGACGCCGCAGTGCCCTGCTCTCGCGATTTCTTCCTCATTGTATGGTTCGTCGTGCGTCTACACAGTTGAGCAGGCGGGGTTCTGCCGAGCGGATAGTCTTGGCGGCTAGGCGTGATTGCAGCTGTTTGACCGGAGGTTGTGATCTTTGCCATTGGGCGCCAGAGCAAGGGGTCTCGAGCAGTGAATCGAGGAATTGGGACAAAGGAAAGTGGCTGCTGGTGGAGTCCAACGACTGGTAAGCTTGTTCGATTATCTGTCTTTTAGCAGTAATTACTAGATTATGTGGTTTCTAATGTAGAATTGGGATTTTGTGAGTTGAGGTTGGTCGATTGTCTGCATTGTGAGGGTAAGATCTGGTGGGGTGAGTAAAGAAGACCTGGGCGAGTTGTGTAAGGGTTGTGATTTTGATATTGTTAGAGCCCTAGATTGGGTGTATCGAGGTGTTCTATTTGAGTGGTTTTGGTCGACTGTGTAAGGGTTGAATAAATTAGTGAAATTGGAAGTTTATTTGGGTTATAAAGGAAATCGATTAAGTATTCGATTCGTTGTTGAATTGCTTTTTGGTGCTTAACTATAGTTATGCTATATGCAGGTTTCGATTACGAGGCAGGTCCACGGTCGTGACGGTTTCGTTGTTTTCACGATCATTATAGCAGGCGGGTACTTTGACTTATCTTTTAGATATAGTCAAGTTGATATGTTAGTTAGGATAGCATGCAATATTTTTCATGTTTATATGCCTAGTATGCTTTTGGTGCCTACTTGATACATGCATTGTGATAGGATTTGATTATATCTCCCTGTTTGACTTGGATCATAGTATTTGGATTATGGATATGTACATATTGATTGTACATATTATTCGGATAAGTATTTTGAGTAGGATTTACATGCTTTAGTATCATGCACCATCTTGCATGATTGCATGCTGGCTGGACGGGGTTCCATTATTGTTGAGCCATGACGAGTTACATAACTGCACACACCGCCACTCATGGGTTAGTGGTACATCAGAGGTATGTCGGTTGCTCTTCAGCTCATTGGACCGCTCATGGGTAGCGACGAGGCAGCGTGGTAGCGGCAGGATCCCTCCTCCGTCTATGACAGGGAGATGAGAGCTTAGCTCCCCACTATGTTTGGGCGGCAGGAGGATAGGTGTACTCGAGCAAAGATCCTGTCCACTCGGTCACTCAGGAGCAGTGATGGCAGAGTGCACAGTTGTCATAGCCCTACCCACTCGGCTTCACCATCGCGTGTGAGGCGGCTGACTGGCGTCAGGGGTGACCATGTCATTTGCACGACATGCATTTTGCACGGATTGCATTTGTATTGTGTTTGCTGCATTATTGTATTGATGCCTTGGATGTTGCATATGATTGACATGCATACAGGATTTATATTCTTCTATGGTGATGACTTTATCTCTTATAGTAGGGCACATGCTCCTATATCAGGGTAGGAGACTCAGGTGAGTACAGTCCTTTTGCATTTATTTCTTGCTTACCATATATATGAGACTGTACTGGCATGATTAGTATTGTTAGCTATTTCTTACTATTCATATCGACTAGTATCCGCTAAGTTCTTTGAACTTACCCCGTGGTTTTATTTTTATTTCGGGATGAAGTCGTCCGAGAGTCCAGCCATATCCCCCTCGAGTAACAGATTTATTAGTTGTTTGAGTTATGGAATTGGATTTATGTACTGTGGATTTTTGGGGTCCTTGTGACCATTGGTGGATTTTATTTTGATTGGTTTGGTTGGTATTCCCGCTAGAAGGGTAAGTCTAGTTAGTGTAGACTTATGTTTACCTAGATTTGTTGGCCTGAGGCCTTATTATTATCTGCGTGTGATGTGGTATGATTCCGGTCGTGTTGACCGATGTATAGTGGCCGTGTAGGCCTTGTATAAAAATTGGTATTGTCACCCGTACAGGGGAGATGCTGCCGGATTTTCGTCTGGCGGAGACTCCCTCGGGGCGTGACAATTTATTTGGTATCAGAGCATAGGTTTCCGAGTTCCTTAGGGTCTTTGGGTTTATGGAGTTCGCCAAGTTTGGTAGGTTAACTGGGTATTTTCGGAGTTGTACGGATTTCCGACGATTTTTATGTTTCGGAAATTCGAGGTATTATTGACGAGGTCAATATGGGGATTTAAGCGCAATGACGGGACATCTCGATGACTAATGTAAATACATTCTAGAAAATTTTCTAGATTTAGTACATATTTGTATTGGTTATATTTGGTTATGCGGTGATATCATGTTTTATCTAGTATTGTTTTAACATGATATCTGTTGGACTGTTAGATTTTTGGTTGCTGGTTTATAGATAGCATTTGGTTATTAATTGCTATTACTGTTATACGTAGCTAGTTATCATTGTGATATAAATGATAAGATATTTACCTCTTAGGATTTGACTAGTATTAGGATTATTAGACTAGTTGAATAATATGACTAAGATGGATAAATTCGTAGAAGACAGGAGGACATGATTACATTGCTTACATAGTTTAGGGTATATATAGGCATCTGATGTTTTATTTAGTATTGCCGTGACTTTGATCTGGCATGACCCTTTAGTTATACCCTAATTAATTTCAGCCATTGATTCCCATTAGTAGGACTATGCTGTCGTTTATAAGACAGCTTGTTTTATGTTTATATAATTCTGTGTTTTTGCGGTGGATACCATGATTAAGACTAGTAGAAATAGAATAACTTAGATGAAGTTATTCTATAGGAGCGGATCTCAGGAATGAAACAACATTAGTGGAACCCTAGGTGTAATAAACCGGATGTGCATATTGGTATATGTTTAGCTATTTACTGTTTCAGTGATATGGTGATCGGACTAGTAGAGTTCGTATGATTAGGATGCAATTAATCCTTACTATATCTCCCAATCATGGTTGAGATGACCTATTGTAAGGTTATATTTTTGTGTTATTCGTTCGGAGTTGGTGATAATCGGATTCGTATGACGCATGTAGCTAGATAGCTACTTTACATCTTAAGTACCCACGAGATTTGTTCGTGGTAGCATGTTGTAGCATGCATGATTGCATTGGTAGAATGGTATAATTTAGGCTTAACCCTCTTGAAGGGCTTGATAGTAGATTTGTGGCCTTTATTGGCTTTGATAGGCGTTTCCTGTTAGTTGGGACGAAACCCTATGATTAATCGTCTCGACGCGATTATTAGTGGACTTATGATTTTGATCGACCTTGATACCGATCATGTTAGAAGGGTTGGAATGCTAGATTTAATCATCTCGACTGATTTGTTTATAAGTTGATGATCTTTATCGTATTTGATAAACATTTCGTATTAGAGGTGTTGAAACCCTCGCCTGACCGCCTCAATGAGTTTAATTATAGATCGATGATCTTTGTCGACGTCAATGGTCATTTTATACTGGATGTATTGGATAACCCGAGGTTTAACAACCTAGGATGATCGACTGCTCACGCGACCTATTGGTGACAGTATGCTAATGCTGCCGCAATCGATAATTAGAAATTTATATAAATCCTGTCTATCCACGAGTCTCATTCGTGGTAGCATATAGTTGCGCGTAGACCGTGCTAATGATTGTCGGCCCATGGGTTGCGTTCGAGGTAGCTCATAGATAGTTTCCTTTTTGTGCGAGAGCTACGAGACTTTATCGTGGTATCTGGATGTGCACTGCTTGTTGCAGTGGTTGTGTATGTTGCAGGTATATTTATTATACTGCTGATTAGGTTAGTTGCAGACTGATATTGGTATTCTGAGGGTTGGGTTACTCTAGCTTGTTCCCTGTGACTTCCATTATGTGCATTATGATTATGCACTATTGTCTATACATCCACAGAGTGGTTGTACACACCCCCTCCTCACATATACTCTAGGTTAATTGATGGAGGACGTGTCCTGTTGACCTACCTTTGTGTCGCTCAGAGAGTTTCCTTGCCGTGCTTGTCTCCCTGCATCGTCGGGATGCCGCTTTGTTTACTTTATCGGTGTTGCATTTTGATTATGCACTTTGGATTTTGTCACAATTGGATTTGGGATCGTAAAACTATTTTACTTTGATTGATATATATGTTTAGTCGTGCATGCATGCAGTTATTAAAATATTGGTATTTCTATATATTTCGAGGTTTTTACCATATTTGGTCCAGGTATTTCTGGATATTGTCACTAAGGGGCTCCTCCATCATTTGGATGACGGATATGCCCCCAGGACGTGACAATTTTATTGGTTTGTGGTTTTGGTTTGTGGGTTTTGGTGTATCGAGGATTTTCTTTTCCTTGGATTTTTGGGAGTTCTCGGGTTTTGGGACCAAGCAAGCTGAAGGATATCTCTGAGCTATAGGAAAAGTATTGTCGTTAGGGGTTACTGTACTTCAGTGGTTAGGAAAAGTATTGACTTAGGGAAATTGCCCCTACTCATGGTCGTGGACGAGTTCGATGACGTATTGACCTTGCGGAACCAAACGATGATTTCAGAAGTACGGACTCTTTAGAGGTGCCGACTGATGTCGAATTTGAAAGCTAGGGATTTGGCCTGCTAGTCACCAATTGGAGGATAAGGAGTAAACCCTCGGAGAGTATCAGTCCCAACTATTAGTGATTTGGTTATGGATAATGCGTGTATATCTACACTGGTCAATACGATGAAATATCGTTTTACCTTATTATAGGAGGTGTTGGATGGGATATTTATCTGTCCCAGAATTTCTTCCAGAGAAGATCCGGAACTCTTTGTTAAAAGAAAGATGGACCTTTGAGGTTATGCATCGATTATCGATGATAGAATGCGGTAGTTGTAGAAGGAAATGAAATTCCTTCATTATGGATAGAGGATCTATTTAGATCAGCTATAGGACACCTGTGTATACTCTAGGATTGATTTGTGATTGGTATGTTGATATTGTAGTGACAGGGTGTCATACAATTATCAAAGTCGTAGGGATGATTGATATATCATCAGCCTAGAGTAAAGAGGATGCAGGTGTGTAGCGATGACAATCTCATACTTGGTATGAATTGCATGAGGTTTGGTTATTTTGTTAGACTTATGATGACTTAGTCGTCCAGGGATTTGGGAAATCGTGTATTCTGGACACGATTGGATCATTTGTGATGGTGGTAGTTGGAGTTGAGCACTCGGCCACCGTAGATGATGATTTTTTTTTTGTATTGATTTGATTATTACCATAGATATGGATAGGATGTTCTAGTGGTACGATACGATACATTGTGGGTGATGGAATTTATTTGGTCTAAAGCTTGTGAAATTAGTTTCACAAATGCATAATGATTGACTTTACATCCGTGTTGTTTGATCATTCTCGGGTGGAAGGGTATTGTATCGGATGCAATGTTTGAAGAATGGGCGTTTCGATTTAGTTGATCGAGCGTATCCGTGTTTACGTCAAATGAGGAACTACGAGATGGGTTGTCATATATTTATGAGCGTGGACTTGTGATTATTATATGGTTTAGAAAAGGTGAGGAGCAGAAATGCTCATGGAGTTTTGGCTAGCTACTGGATAGCTACTATAGAGTAGCTGGAACACGAATGGTTGTAACAAGGAAGTTTGGTTGTGATAGTCTCCCATGTACTTACAGAGTGTGTGGTGGAGTGGATTTTGGACGGTAGATGGACTACCATCTCTGACTTCGAGGAGGATAATGGTTTGAGTTGCATTAGTTTAAGGAACAGATGCTTCAGGAAATTCCGATTCCGGAATGGAATTGGAAGCATATTATTATGGATTGTGAGGTGGGTTTGCCTAGGTCACATCAAGGCCATGATGCGATTTGGGTAGTCGTTGACCGACTAACCAAATCCGCGCACTTCTTAGCGATTCGGAAGACCGACTCTTTGGATCGTTTGATAGAGTTATATTGTCGGGATATCATCAGATTTCATGGTGTTCCTTTGAGATAAAGATCTTCGGTTCACGTCTCGGTTCTGGCAGAGTCTGCAGTAGGCGTTAGGCACACAGTTTCGTTTTAGTATTGTATTCCATCCGCAGGCAGATGGACAGTCTGAGCGGGCCATTTAGACACTAGAGGACTTGCTAAGGTCCTGTGTAATGGATTTCGGGGGCAACTGGGAGGACCAGTTGCTAGGATCCATAGAGCTCAGTATGAGATAGGGTTGGTCCGTACTATCAGACGCAGGATGACAGAGGCGCAGGATCGTCAGAAGAGTTATACGGATCGGAGACGGAGACCTCTGGAGTTCTCTATTGGTGATCATGTATTCCTGCGAGTTTCACCCACGAAAGGGGTGAAGAGGATTTGACCTCCGTGATAAGTTAGCTCTAAGGTACATTGGTCCGTTGAGATTTTTGGAAAGGATCGGAGCAGTCGCTTACCGTCTAGGGCTACCACCGTTTTTGGCTGGTATCCAGGATGTGTTTCATGTGTTCATGCTGAGGAAGTATGTGTCAGATTCTACACATATTCTGTCAGATGTATCAGGTTTCATTCAACCTGATGCTACTTACGAAGAGGTTCCGGTACGGATTTTTGGATCATAAAGAACGACAATTGCGGAACAAGACTATGTGACTTGTCAAGGTCGGGTGGAGTCACCACACCGATGAGGAGGCTACTGGGGAGCTTGAGGAAAAGATTCAAGCTCAATACCCCCCACCTGTTTACTGAATGTGCGTGAGATATATTTTCAATACTTGTGGTACCTCTTACTCATTATGCATTTGAGTAGGAAATTTGGGGACCAAATTTTTATTAGTGTGGGAGAATGTTAAATACTAGAAATTTTAAAATATAAATTTAATGGCCAAAAATTTAGAGAAATAATCTTGGAAACTTTTCGGAATTTTTAGGGAATTTTAGGAATTTTTCCAGAATTTTTCTAGATTTAAACGGATTCCGTACGAGACTTTTACGGGGATAAAATAAATAGATTTTAGAGGGGTCTATTTAAAGGGGAAAAAAATACACGATAGAAAACCTAAAAAATTCTATTTCCTTTTTCTTTTTATTTTTTTCCGCGCGACTCCCTTCCTTCCTAGCTCACGGCGCTTTCTTTCCTTGCGGCCCTTTGCGTGACCACCGCCGCGTCGAGCCACTTCACGCCGGCCCTCTCGCCGCCGGTGACTCCCCTCTTCTCTCTTTCATCGCGGCAGCCCGACGCCGCCGCGCCAGCGCTCGCCGCCGTGCCTCTTCCCTTTATGACGCCTTTCTCGAGCCGACGCTCGGCCCAGTCCCGCACGGCCCTTGTTTGCGTTCGCGAGCACCGCCCGACGCGACGCGAGCTCGCCGTCCACCGCCGCCTTCCCGGTGCCCAGGCCGCTGCCGCTCGCCCGAGCCCCACGCGCCGACGCCGCAGTGCCCTGCTCTCGCGATTTCTTCCTCATTGTATGGTTCGTCGGCGGCGTCTACACGTTGAGGGGGCGGGGTTCTGCCGAGCGATGGTGTCTTGTGGCGGCGGCTAGGCGGCTGCGTGGTTTGACCGGAGGTTGTGATCTTTTCCATTGGGCGCCAGAGCAAGGGGTCGGCTGAATCGAGGAATGGGACAAAGGAAAGTGGTCGGCCGTGAGTCCAACGACTGGTAAGCTTGTTCGATTATCTGTCTTTTAGCAGTAATTACTAGATTATGTGGTTTCTAATGTAGAATTGGGATTTTGTGAGTTGAGGTTGGTCGATTGTGCCGACTGTGAGGGTAAGATGCCGACTGGGGTGAGTAAAGAAGACCTGGGCGAGTTGTGTAAGGGTTGTGATTTTGATATTGTTAGAGCCCTAGATTGGGTGTATCGAGGTGTTCTATTTGAGTGGTTTTGGTCGACTGTGTAAGGGTTGAATAAATTAGTGAAATTGGAAGTTTATTTGGGTTATAAAGGAAATCGATTAAGTATTCGATTCGTTGTTGAATTGCTTTTTGGTGCTTAACTATAGTTATGCTATATGCAGGTTTCGATTACGAGGCAGGTCCACGGTCGTGACGGTTTCGTTGTTTTCACGATCATTATAGCAGGCGGGTACTTTGACTTATCTTTTAGATATAGTCAAGTTGATATGTTAGTTAGGATAGCATGCAATATTTTTCATGTTTATATGCCTAGTATGCTTTGGTGCCTACTTGATACATGCATTGTGATAGGATTTGATTATATCTCCCTGTTTGACTTGGATCATAGTATTTGGATTATGGATATGTACATATTGATTGTACATATTATTCGGATAGGTATTTTGAGTAGGATTTACATGCTTTAGTATCATGCACCATCTTGCATGATTGCATGCTGGCTGGACGGGGTTCCATTATTGTTGAGCTCGCAGCCAGTTACATGGCCTGCACACCCTGCCACTCATGGGTTAGTGGTACATCAGGAGGGTGTGTGCAGTTGCTCTGTCGAGCTCCATTGGACCGCTCATGGGTAGCGGCGAGGCGTGGTAGCGGGCGAGGATCCCTCCTCCGCCCATGACAGGAGATGAGAGCTTAGCTCCCCACTATGTTTAGGCGGCAGGAGGATAGGTGTACTCGGCAAGATCCTCGTCCACTCTGGCCACCAGAGCGATGATGGCGAGTGCACGATTGTCATAGCCCTACCCACTCGGCTTCACCATCAGCGAGGCGGTGATAGCGTCGGGGTGACCATGTCATTTGACGACATGCATTTTGCAGGATTGCATTTGTATTGTTTCTTTGCATTATTGTATTGATGCCTTGGATGTTGCATATGATTGACATGCATACAGGATTTATATTCTTCTATGGTGATGACTTTATCTCTTATAGTAGGGCACATGCTCCTATATCAGGGTAGGAGACTCAGGTGAGTACAGTCCTTTTGCATTTATTTCTTGCTTACCATATATATGAGACTGTACTGGCATGATTAGTATTGTTAGCTATTTCTTACTATTCATATCGACTAGTATCCGCTAAGTTCTTTGAACTTACCCCGTGGTTTTATTTTTATTTCAGGATGAAGCTGTCCGGAGAGTCCAGTTGCCATATCCCCCCCTCGTAGTAACAGTTTATTAGTTGTTTGAGTTATGGAATTGGATTTATGTACTCGTGGATTTTTTGGGGTCCTTGTGGACCATTGGTCGGATTTTATTTTGATTGGTTTGGTTGGTATTCCTGCCCAGACGGCAGAAGGGGTAAGTCTAGTTAGTGTAGACTTATGTTTACCTAGATTTGTTGGCCTGAGGCCTTATTATTATCTGCGTGTGATGTGGTATGATTCCGGTCGTGTTGACCGATGTATAGTGGCCGTGTAGGCCTTGTATAAAAATTGGTATTGTCACCCGTACAGGGGAGATGCTGCCGGATTTTCGCTCAAGTGAGACTCCTCGGCGTGACAATTTATTCGCATCGAGCATAGGTTTCCGAGTTCCTTAGGGTCTTTGGGTTTATGGAGTTCGCCAAGTTTGGTAGGTTAACTGGGTATTTTCGGAGTTGTACGGATTTCCGACGATTTTTATGTTTCGGAAATTCGAGGTATTATTGACGAGGTCAATATGGGGGATTTGGCGGCAACAGGACATCTCCAGACAGCTAACAGGTAAATACATTCTAGAAAATTTTCTAGATTTAGTACATATTTGTATTGGTTATATTTGGTTATGCGGTGATATCATGTTTTATCTAGTATTGTTTTAACATGATATCTGTTGGACTGTTAGATTTTTGGTTGCTGGTTTATAGATAGCATTTGGTTATTAATTGCTATTACTGTTATACGTAGCTAGTTATCATTGTGATATAAATGATAAGATATTTACCTCTTAGGATTTGACTAGTATTAGGATTATTAGACTAGTTGAATAATATGACTAAGATGGATAAATTCGTAGAAGACAGGAGGACATGATTACATTGCTTACATAGTTTAGGGTATATATAGGCATCTGATGTTTTATTTAGTATTGCCGTGACTTTGATCTGGCATGACCCTTTAGTTATACCTAATTAATTTCACCATTGATTCCCATTAGTAGGACTATCTGTCGCTTTATAAGACGACCTTGTTTTATGTTTATATAATTTGTGTTTTGCGGTGGATACCATGATTAAGACTAGTAGAAATAGAATAACTTAGATGAAGTTATTCTATAGGAGCGGATCTCAGGAATGAAACAACATTAGTGGAACCCTAGGTGTTGGAACCCTAGGTGTAATAAACCGGATGTGCATATTGGTATATGTTTAGCTATTTACTGTTTCAGTGATATGGTGATCGGACTAGTAGAGTTCGTATGATTAGGATGCAATTAATCCTTACTATATCTCCCAATCATGGTTGAGATGACCTATTGTAAGGTTATATTTTTGTGTTATTCGTTCGGAGTTGGTGATAATCGGATTCGTATGACGCATGTAGCTAGATAGCTACTTTACATCTTAAGTACCCACGAGATTTGTTCGTGGTAGCATGTTGTAGCATGCATGATTGCATTGGTAGAATGGTATAATTTAGGCTTAACCCTCTTGAAGGGCTTGATAGTAGATTTGTGGCCTTTATTGGCTTTGATAGGCGTTTCCTGTTAGTTGGGACGAAACCCTATGATTAATCGTCTCGACGCGATTATTAGTGGACTTATGATTTTGATCGACCTTGATACCGATCATGTTAGAAGGGTTGGAATGCTAGATTTAATCATCTCGACTGATTTGTTTATAAGTTGATGATCTTTATCGTATTTGATAAACATTTCGTATTAGAGGTGTTGAAACCCTCGCCTGACCGCCTCAATGAGTTTAATTATAGATCGATGATCTTTGTCGACGTCAATGGTCATTTTATACTGGATGTATTGGATAACCCGAGGTTTAACAACCTAGGATGATCGACTGCTCACGCGACCTATTGGTGATAGTATGCTAATGCCTGCAGTCGATAATTAGATATTTATATACAGCCTGTCTATCCACGAGTCTCATTCGTGGTAGCATATAGTTGCGCGTAGACCGTGCTAATGATTGTCGGCCCATGGGTTACGTTCGAGGTAGCTCATAGATAGTTTCCTTTTTGTGCGAGAGCTACGAGACTTTATCGTGGTATCTGGATGTGCACTGCTTGTTGCAGTGGTTGTGTATGTTGCAGGTATATTTATTATACTGCTGATTAGGTTAGTTGCAGACTGATATTGGTATTCTGAGGGTTGGGTTACTCTAGCTTGTTCCCTGTGACTTCCATTATGTGCATTATGATTATGCACTATTGTCTATACATCCACAGAGTGGTTGTACACACCCCCTCCTCACATATACTCTAGGTTAATTGATGGAGGACGTGTCCTGTTGACCTACCTTTGTGTCGCTCAGAGAGTTTCCTTGCCGTGCTTGTCTCCCTGCATCGTCGGGATGCTGCTTTGTTTACTTTATCGGTGTTGCATTTTGATTATGCACTTTGGATTTTGTCACAATTGGATTTGGGATCGTAAAACTATTTTACTTTGATTGATATATATGTTTAGTCGTGCATGCATGCAGTTATTAAAATATTGGTATTTCTATATATTTCGAGGTTTTTACCAGATCTGGTCCAGGTATTTCTGGATATTGTCACTAAGGGGCTCCTCCATCATTTGGATGTGGATGCCCCTGTGACGTGACAATTTTATTGGTTTGTGGTTTTGTCAGGGTTTTGGTGTATCGAGGATTTTCTTTTCCTTGGATTTTTGGGAGTTCTCGGGTTTTGGGACCAAGCAAGCTGAAGGATATCTCTGAGCTATAGGAAAAGTATTGTCGTTAGGGGTTACTGTACTTCAGTGGTTAGGAAAAGTATTGACTTAGGGAAATTGCCCCTACTCATGGTCGTGGACGAGTTCGATGACGTATTGACCTTGCGGAACCTAACGATGATTTCAGAAGTACGGACTCTTTAGAGGTGCCGACTGATGTCGAATTTGAAAGCTAGGGATTTGGCCTGCTAGTCACCAATTGGAGGATAAGGAGTAAACCCTCGGAGAGTATCAGTCCCAACTATTAGTGATTTGGTTATGGATAATGCGTGTATATCTACACTGGTCAATACGATGAAATATCGTTTTACCTTATTATAGAGTAAAGATGGGATATTTATTCATCTCCAAAGATTTCTTCTGTAGAAGATCCTAACTCTTGTTAAAAGAAAGATGGACCTTTGAGGTTATGCATCGATTATCGATGATAGAATGCGGTAGTTGTAGAAGGAAATGAAATTCCTTCATTATGGATAGAGGATCTATTTAGATCAGCTATAGGACACCTGTGTATACTCTAGGATTGATTTGTGATTGGTATGTTGATATTGTAGTGACAGGGTGTCATACAATTATCATTGTCGCTGGATGATTTTTATATCATCACCAGAGTAAAGAGAATACATGTGTGTAGGGATGACAATTTCATACTTGGTATGAATTGTTTGAGCTTTGATTATCTTATTAGACTTATCGACTTAGTCGTGTGGATTTGGGAAATCGTGTATTCGACACGATTGGATCATTTGTGATGGTGGTAGTTGGAGTTGAGCACTCGCCACCGTAGATGATGATTTTTTTTGGTATTGATTTGATTATTACCATAGATATGGATATGATGTTCTAGTGGTACTATACCGCTGACTGGTGATGGAATTTATTTGGTCTAAAGCTTGTGAAATTAGTTTCACAGCTCAGACAATGATTGACTTTTACACCCGTGTTGTTTGATCATTCTCGGGTGGAAGGAAGGGTATTGTATGCGGATGCAATGTTTCGTAGAATGGAGCGTTTCTGATTTAGTTGATCGAGACGTATCCCGTGTTTACGTCAAATGAGGAACTACGAGATGGGTTGTCATATATTTATGACGTGGACTTCGCAGTTACTATATTGTTTAGAAGAGGTGAGGAGCAGAAATGCTCATGGAGTTTTGGCATCGGATAGCTACTATAGAGTAGCCGAACACGAATGGTTGTAATAAGGAAGTTTGGTCACGATAGCCTTCCACGCACT
The DNA here is from genome assembly GCA_025175895.1 of Wurfbainia villosa. Lineage (NCBI taxonomy): Eukaryota > Viridiplantae > Streptophyta > Magnoliopsida > Zingiberales > Zingiberaceae > Wurfbainia > Wurfbainia villosa. Next base: position 6,963,272 of record JAKLTH010000238.1, read on the forward strand.
TAGAGTGTGTGGTGGAGTGGATTTTGGACGGTAGATGGACTACTGTCTCTGACTCCGAGGAGGATAATGGTTTCTGAAGTTGCATTAGTTTAAGGAACAGATGCTTCAGGAAATTCTGATTCCGGAATGGAATTGGAAGCATATTATTATGGATTGTGAGGTGGGTTTGCCTAGGTCACATCAAGGCCATGATGCGATTTGGGTAGTCGTTGACCGACTAACCAAATCCGCGCACTTCTTAGCGATTCGGAAGACCGACTCTTTGGATCGCTTGATAGAGTTATATTGTCGGAGATATCACATGATTTCATGGTGTTCCTTTGAGATAAAGATCTTGGTTCACGCCTCTCGGTTTTCGCAGAGTCCGCAGGCGTTAGGCACACAGTTTCGTTTGAGTATTGTATTCCATCCGCGGACAGATGGACAGTCTGAGCGGGCCATTTACACACTAGAGGACTTGCTAAGGTCCTGTGTAATGGAATTCGGGGGCAACTGGGAGGACCAGTTGCTAGGATCCATAGAGCTGATGATGAGATAGGGTTGGTCCGCGTACTATCGACGCAGGATGACAGACAGGCGCAGGATCGCCGAAGAGTTATACGGATCGGAGACGGAGACCTCGGAGTTCTCTATTGGTGATCATGTATTCTGCGAGTTTCACCCACGAAAGGGGTGAAGAGGATTTGACCTCCGTGATAAGTTAGCTCTAAGGTACATTGGTCCGCTTGAGATTTTGGAAAGGATCGAGCACCGCCTAGGGCTACCACCGTTTTTGGTCGGTATCCGTGATGTGTTTCATGTGTTCATGCCGAGGAAGTATGTGTCGATTCTACACATATATCGGATGTATCGTAGTTTCATTCAACTCGATGCTACTTACGAAGAGGTTCCAGCACGGATTTTGGATCATAAGAACGCAGACAATTGAACAAGACTATGTGACTTGTCAAGGTCGGGTGGAGTCACCACACCGATGAGGAGGCTCTTGGGAGCTTGAGGAAAAGATTCAAGCTCAATACCCCCACTTCTAATGTGCGTGAGATATATTTTCAATACTTGTGGTACCTCTTACTCATTATGCATTTGAGTAGGAAATTTGGGGACCAAATTTTTATTAGTGGGAGAATGTTAAATACTAGAAATTTTAAAATATAAATTTAATGGCCAAAAATTTAGAGAAATAATCTTGGAAACTTTTCGAATTTTAGGGAATTTTAGAATTTTTCGAATTTTTCTAGATTTAAAGCGAGACTTTCTGGGATAAAATAAATAGATTTTAGAGGGTCTATTTAAAGGGAAAAAATACACGATAGAAAACCTAAAATTCTATTTCCTTTTCTTTTATTTTTTTTTCCTTCCTTCCTTCTTTCTTCTTTCCTACTGCGAGCCACTTCTCCTCCCGGTGACTTCTCTTTCTCTTTCATCGCGGCATGACGCCTACGCCGACGTTCGGCGCCGTTGCCTTCTTCCTTCGTCGGACGCTTTCCTCGAGCCGACGCCGCCCACCATGCAGCCCTTGTTTGCGTTCCGCGGCATCGCCCGCCGGCGACGCTCGCCAGCCCACCGCCTTCGGTGCCCAGTTCCGCCGCTGCTGAGCCCCACGCGCCGACGCTGGCAGCACCTGCCTCGCGATTTCTTCCTCATTGTATGGTTCGTGGCCGCCTACACAGTTGAGCGGCGGGGGTTCGCGAGAGCGATGGTGGCGGCGGCGCTAGCAGCTCAGCGGGTTTGACCGGAGGTTGTGATCTTTGCCATTGGGCGCCAGAGCAAGGGGTCTCGAGCAGTGAATCGAGGAATTGGGACAAAGGAAAGTGGCTGCTGGTGGAGTCCAACGACTGGTAAGCTTGTTCGATTATCTGTCTTTTAGCAGTAATTACTAGATTATGTGGTTTCTAATGTAGAATTGGGATTTTGTGAGTTGAGGTTGGTCGATTGTGCCGACTGTGAGGGTAAGATGCCGACTGGGGTGAGTAAAGAAGACTGGGCGAGTTGTGTAAGGGTTGTGATTTTGATATTGTTAGAGCCCTAGATTGGGTGTATCGAGGTGTTCTATTTGAGTGGTTTTGTCATCGTAAGGGTTGAATAAATTAGTGAAATTGGAAGTTTATTTGGGTTATAAAGGAAATCGATTAAGTATTCGATTCGTTGTTGAATTGCTTTTTGGTGCTTAACTATAGTTATGCTATATGCAGGTTTCGATTACGAGGCAGGTCCACGGTCGTGACGGTTTCGTTGTTTTCACGATCATTATAGCAGGCGGGTACTTTGACTTATCTTTTAGATATAGTCAAGTTGATATGTTAGTTAGGATAGCATGCAATATTTTTCATGTTTATATGCCTAGTATGCTTTTGGTGCCTACTTGATACATGCATTGTGATAGGATTTGATTATATCTCCCTGTTTGACTTGGATCATAGTATTTGGATTATGGATATGTACATATTGATTGTACATATTATTCGGATAGGTATTTTGAGTAGGATTTACATGCTTTAGTATCATGCACCATCTTGCATGATTGCATGCTGGCTGGACGGGGTTCCATTATTGTTGAGCCCGCAGCCAGTTACATGGCCTGCACACCCTGCCACTCATGGGTTAGTGGTACATCAGGAGGGTGTGTGCAGTTGCTCTGTCAGTTCCTGACCGCCATGGGTAGCGCAAGAGGCGCGTGGTAGGTGCGCGTGGATCCTCTCCGTCTATGACACCGGGAGATGAGAGCTTAGCTCCCCCACTATGTTTGGGGCAGGAGGATAGGTGTACTCGACAAAGATCCCGTCCCACTCTGGCCACCAGAGCAAATGATGGCAGAGTGCATGGGGCTTGTCATAGCCCTACCCACTCGGCCACCATCACATGGAGGCGGCCGATCAAGGCCAGGGGTGACCATGTCATTTGCACGACATGCATTTTGCACGGATTGCATTTGTATTGTGTTTGCTGCATTATTGTATTGATGCCTTGGATGTTGCATATGATTGACATGCATACAGGATTTATATTCTTCTATGGTGATGACTTTATCTCTTATAGTAGGGCACATGCTCCTATATCAGGGTAGGAGACTCAGGTGAGTACAGTCCTTTTGCATTTATTTCTTGCTTACCATATATATGAGACTGTACTGGCATGATTAGTATTGTTAGCTATTTCTTACTATTCATATCGACTAGTATCCGCTAAGTTCTTTGAACTTACCCCGTGGTTTTATTTTTATTTCAGGATGAAGCTGTCCGGAGAGTCCAGTTGCCATATCCCCCCCTCGTAGTAACAGTTTATTAGTTGTTTGAGTTATGGAATTGGATTTATGTACTCGTGGATTTTTTGGGGTCCTTGTGGACCATTGGTCGGATTTTATTTTGATTGGTTTGGTTGGTATTCCTGCCCAGACGGCAGAAGGGGTAAGTCTAGTTAGTGTAGACTTATGTTTACCTAGATTTGTTGGCCTGAGGCCTTATTATTATCTGCGTGTGATGTGGTATGATTCCGGTCGTGTTGACCGATGTATAGTGGCCGTGTAGGCCTTGTATAAAAATTGGTATTGTCACCCGTACAGGGGAGATGCTGCCGGATTTTCGTCTGGCGGAGACTCCCTCGGGGCGTGACAATTTATTTGGTATCAGAGCATAGGTTTCCGAGTTCCTTAGGGTCTTTGGGTTTATGGAGTTCGCCAAGTTTGGTAGGTTAACTGGGTATTTTCGGAGTTGTACGGATTTCCGACGATTTTTATGTTTCGGAAATTCGAGGTATTATTGACGAGGTCAATATGGGGGATTTGGCGGCAACAGGACATCTCCAGACAGCTAACAGGTAAATACATTCTAGAAAATTTTCTAGATTTAGTACATATTTGTATTGGTTATATTTGGTTATGCGGTGATATCATGTTTTATCTAGTATTGTTTTAACATGATATCTCATTGATTAGATTTTTGGTTCTTGGTTTATAGATAGCATTTGGTTATTAATTGCTATTATCTTGTATATTTAGCTAGTTATCATTGTGATATAAATGATAAGATATTTACCTCTTAGGATTTGACTAGTATTAGGATTATTAGACTAGTTGAATAATATGACTAAGATGGATAAATTCGTAGAAGGCGAGGAGGACATGATTACATTGCTTACATAGTTTAGGTATATATAGGCATCCGATGTTTTATTTAGTATTGTGACTTTGATCCGCATGACCCTTTAGTTATACCTAATTAATTTCAGCCATTTGATTCCCATTAGTAGGACTATGTCGTTTATAAGACTTGTTTTATGTTTATATAATTACGTGTTTTTGCGGTGGATACCATGATTAAGACTAGTAGAGAATAGAATAACTTAGATAAGGTTATTCTATAGGAGCATCTTAGGAATGAAACAACATTAGTAGAACCCTAGGTGTTGGAACCCTAGGTGTAATAAACCTGGATGTGCATATTGGTATATGTTTAGCTATTTCATTTTGATGATATGGTGATCGGACTAGTAGAGTTCGTATGATTAGGATGCAATTAATCCTTACTATATCTCCCAATCATGGTTGAGATGACCTACTGTAAGGTTATATTTTTGTGTTATTCGTTCAGAGTTGGTGATAATCGGATTCGTATGACGCCTGTAGCTAGATAGCTACTTTACATCTTAAGTACCCACAGATTTGTTCGCGGTAGCATGTTGTAGCATGCATGATTGCAGGTAGAATGGTATAATTTAGGCTTAACCCTCTTGAAGGGCTTGATAGTAGATTTGTGGCCTTTATTGGCTTTGATAGGCGCTTTCTGTTAGTTGGGACGAAACCCTATGATTAATCGCCTCGACGCGATTATTAGTGGACTTATGATTTTGATCGACCTTGATACCGATCATGTTAGAAGGGTTGGAATGCTAGATTTAATCATCTCGATCGATTTGTTTATAAGTTGATGATCTTTATCGATTTGATAAACATTTCGTATTAGAGGTGTTGAAACCTCGCTCGACCGCCTTCAATGAGTTTAATTATAGATCGATGATCTTTGTCGACGCCAATGGTCATTTTATATCGGATGTATTGATAACCCGAGGTTTAACAACAGATGATCGATCTCACGCGACCTATTGGTGATGGTATGCTAATGCCTCGCAATGATAATTAGATATTTATATACAACTGCCTATCCACGAGTCTCATTCGTGGTAGCATATAGTTGCGCGTAGACCGTGCTAATGATTGTCGGCCCATGGGTTGCGTTCGAGGTAGCTCATAGATAGTTTCCTTTTTGTGCGAGAGCTACGAGACTTTATCGTGGTATTCGGATGTGCACCGCTTGTTGCAGTGGTTGTGTATGTTGCAGGTATATTTATTATACTGCTGATTAGGTTAGTTGCAGACTGATATTGGTACTCTGAGGGTTGGGTTACTCTAGCTTGTTTCCTGTGACTTCCATTATGTGCATTATGATTATGCACTATTGTCTATACATCCACAGAGTGGTTGTACTCACCCCCTCCTCACATATACTCTAGGTTAATTGATGGAGGACGTGTTATGTTGACCTACCTTTGTGTCGCTCAGAGAGTTCCTTGACGTGCTTGTCTCCCTTCATCGTCGGGATGCCGCTTTGTTTACTTTATCGGTGTTGCATTTTGATTATGCACTTTGGATTTTGTCGCAATTGGATTTGGGGTCATAAAACTATTTTACTTTGATTGATATATGTTTAGTCGTGCATGCATGCAGTTATTAAAATATTGATGTTTCTATATATTTCGAAGTTTTTACCAGATCTGGTCTAGGTATTTCTGGATATTGTCACTAAGGGGCTCCTCCATCATTTGGATGACGGATATGCCCCCAGGACGTGACAATTTTATTGGTTTGCGGTTTTGGTTTGTGGGTTTTGGTGTATCGAGGATTTTCTTTTCCTTGGAGTTTTGGGAGTTCTCGGGTTTTGGGAGACCAAGCAAGTCAAGGATATCTCTGAGCTATAGGAAAAGTATTGTCTTTAGTGGTTACTGTACTTTAGTGGTTAGGAAAAGTATTGACTTAGTGAAATTGCCCCTACTCATGGTCATGGATGAGTTCGATGACGTATTGACCTTGAGGAATCTAATGATGATTTTAGAAGTACGGACTCTTTAGAGGTGCCATCGATGTCGAATTAAAGCTAGGAATATTTGGCCGCTAGTCACCATTTGGAAGGATAAGGAGTAAACCCTCGAGAATATCACCCCAACTATTAGTGATTTGGTTATGGATAAGCGCGGTATATCTACACGTCAATACGATGAAATATCGCTTTACCTTACCTTATAGGAGGTGTTGGATGGGATATTTATCTGTCCCAGAATTTCTTCCAGAGAAGATCCGGAACTCTTTGTTAAAAGAAAGATGGACCTTTGAGGTTATGCATCGATTATCGATGATAGAATGCGGTAGTTGTAGAAGGAAATGAAATTCCTTCATTATGGATAGAGGATCTATTTAGATCCTATAGGACACTGTATACTCTAGGATTGATTTGTGATTGGTATGTTGATATTGTAGTGACAGGGTGTCATACAATTATCAAAGTCGTAGGGATGATTGATATATCATCAGCCTAGAGTAAAGAGGATGCAGGTGTGTAGCGATGACAATCTCATACTTGGTATGAATTGCATGAGGTTTGGTTATTTTGTTAGACTTATGATGACTTAGTCGTCCAGGGATTTGGGAAATCGTGTATTCTGGACACGATTGGATCATTTGTGATGGTGGTAGTTGGAGTTGAGCACTCGGCCACCGTAGATGATGATTTTTCCGGTATTGATATGATTATTTCCATAGATATGGATAGGATGTTCTAGTGGTACTATACATCACGATCCGGTGATGGAATTTATTTGGTCTAAAGCTTGTGAAATTAGTTTCACAGCTCAGACAATGATTGACTTTTACATCCGTGTTGTTTGATCATTCTCGGGTGGAAGGGTATTGTATGCGGATGCAATGTTTCAGAGAATGGAGCGTTTCTGATTTAGTTGATCGAGACGTATCCCGTGTTTACGTCAAATGAGGAACTACGAGATGGGTTGTCATATATTTATGACGTGGACTTCGCAGTTATTATATGGTTTAGAAAAGGTGAGGAGCAGAAATGCTCATGGAGTTTTGGCTAGCTACTGGATAGCTACTATAGAGTAGCTGGAACACGAATGGTTGTAACAAGGAAGTTTGGTTGTGATAGTCTCCCATGTACTTACAGAGTGTGTGGTGGAGTGGATTTTGGACGGTAGATGGACTACCATCTCTGACTTCGAGGAGGATAATGGTTTTCGGAGTTGCATTAGTTTAAGGAACAGATGCTTCAGGAAATTCCGATTCCGGAATGGAATTGGAAGCATATTATTATGGATTGTGAGGTGGGTTTGCCTAGGTCACATCAAGGCCATGATGCGATTTGGGTAGTCGTTGACCGACTAACCAAATCCGCGCACTTCTTAGCGATTCGGAAGACCGACTCTTTGGATCGTTTGATAGAGTTATATTGTCGGGATATCATCAGATTTCATGGTGTTCCTTTGAGATAAAGATCTTCGGTTCACGTCTCGGTTCTGGCAGAGTCTGCAGTAGGCGTTAGGCACACAGTTTCGTTTTAGTATTGTATTCCATCCGCAGACAGATGGACAGTCTGAGCGGGCCATTTAGACACTAGAGGACTTGCTAAGGTCCTGTGTAATGGATTTCGGGGGCAACTGGGAGGACCAGTTGCTAGGATCCATAGAGCTCAGTATGAGATAGGGTTGGTCCGTACTATCAGACGCAGGATGACAGAGGCGCAGGATCGTCAGAAGAGTTATACGGATCGGAGACGGAGACCTCTGGAGTTCTCTATTGGTGATCATGTATTCCTGCGAGTTTCACCCACGAAAGGGGTGAAGAGGATTTGACCTCCGTGATAAGTTAGCTCTAATGTACATTGGTCCTTGAGATTTTTGGAAAGGATCGAGCCGCTACTCATCTAGGGCTACCACCGTTTTTGGCTGGTATCCAGGATGTGTTTCATGTGTTCATGCTGAGGAAGTATGTGTCAGATTCTACACATATTCTGTCAGATGTATCAGGTTTCATTCAACCTGATGCTACTTACGAAGAGGTTCCGGTACGGATTTTTGGATCATAAAGAACGACAATTGCGGAACAAGACTATGTGACTTGTCAAGGTCGGGTGGAGTCACCACACCGATGAGAGGAGGCTACCGGGAGCTTGAGGAAAAGATTCAAGCTCAATACCCCCACTGTTTCTTAGATTTAATGCGTGAGATATATTTTCAATACTTGTGGTACCTCGTACTCATTATGCATTTGAGTAGGAAATTTGGGGACCAAATTTTTATTAGTGTGGGAGAATGTTAAATACTAAAAATTTTAAAATATAAATTTAATGGCCAAAAATTTAGAGAAATAATCTTGGAAACTTTTCGGAATTTTTAGGGAATTTTAGGAATTTTTCCAGAATTTTTCTAGATTTAAACGGATTCCGTACGAGACTTTTACGGGGATAAAATAAATAGATTTTAGAGGGTCTATTTAAAGGGAAAAAATACGATAGAAAACCTAAAAATTCTATTTCCTTTTTCTTTTATTTTCCCCTCGTCCTTCCTTGGCTTTCTTTTTCCTTAGCCACTTCAGCCGGCGTCCTCGCCGCCACGGTGACTTCTTCTCTCTTTCATCCGCCGCGCACGCCCGTGCGGCCGTTGCCTCTTCCCCGGCGACGCCTTTCCTCGAGCCGCGCCGTCCACGCTGACCCTTGTTTGCGTTCCGCGAGCATCGCCGCCCGGCGGCGAGCTCGCGTCCACCGCCGCCTTCCGGTGCCCGGCCTTTCGCTCGCCCGGCCGCAAGCGCCGCGGTGCCACTGCCTCTCGCGATTTCTTCCTCATTGTATGGTTCGTCGGCGGCGTCTACACAGTTCAGCGGGTTCTCCGGAGCGAGATGTCGTGGCCCGGCTGCTGATTGCAGCTGGTTTGGCCGGAGGTTGTGATCTTTGCCATTGGGCGCGAGCAAGGGGTCTCGGCGGTGAATCGAGGAATTGGGACAAAGGAAAGTGGTTCCGGTGGAGTCCAACGGTAGTAAGCTTGTTCGATTATCATCTTTTAGCAGAATTACTAGATTATGTGGTTTCTAATGTAGAATTGGGATTTTGTGAGTTGAGGTTGGTCGATTGTCTTGATTGTGAGGAGGTAAGATGCATTGGGGTGAGTAAAGAAGACACAGGCGAGTTGTGTAAGGGTTGTGATTTTGATATTGTTAGAGCCCTAGATTGGGTGTATCGAGGTGTTCTATTTGAGTGGTTTGGTTATTGTGTAAGGGTTGAATAAATTAGTGAAATTGGAAGTTTATTTGGGTTATAAAGGAAATCGATTAAGTATTCGATTCGTTGTTGAATTGCTTTTTGGTGCTTAACTATAGTTATGCTATATGCAGGTTTCGATTACGAGGCAGTCCATGTCGTCGTTTCGTTGTTTTCACGATCATTATAGCGGTAACTTTGACTTATCTTTTAGATATAGTCAAGTTGATATGTTAGTTAGGATAGCATGCAATATTTTTCATGTTTATATGCCTAGTATGCTTTTGGTGCCTACTTGATACATGCATTGTGATAGGATTTGATTATATCTCCCTGTTTGACTTGGATCATAGTATTTGGATTATGGATATGTACATATTGATTGTACATATTATTCGGATAGGTATTTTGAGTAGGATTTACATGCTTTAGTATCATGCACCATCTTGCATGATTGCATAGACGGGTTCCATTATTGTTGAGCCCGCAGCCTTACATGGCTGCACACTCGCCACTCATGGGTTAGTGGTACATCGTGAGGGTGTGTGCGATTGCTCTGTCAGCTCCGACCGCCATGGTAGCGACGAGGCGCGTGGTAGCGGCGAGGATCCCTCCTCTACAGTCATATGACAGGGAGATGAGAGCTTAGCTCTCCCACTATGTTTGGGGCAGGAGGATAGGTGTACTCCGACAGCATCCTGTCCACTCGGTCACTCAGGAGCAGTGATGGCAGAGTGCACAGTTGTCATAGCCCTACCCACTCGGCTTCACCATCGCGTGTGAGGCGGCTGACTGGCGTCAGGGGTGACCATGTCATTTGCACGACATGCATTTTGCACGGATTGCATTTGTATTGTGTTTGCTGCATTATTGTATTGATGCCTTGGATGTTGCATATGATTGACATGCATACAGGATTTATATTCTTCTATGGTGATGACTTTATCTCTTATAGTAGGGCACATGCTCCTATATCGTAGGAGACTCGTGAGTACAATCTGATCCTTTTGTATTTATTTCTTGCTTACCATATATAAGAGACTGTACTGACATGATTAGTATTGTTAGCTATTTCTTACTATTCATATCGACTAGTATCCGCTAAGTTCTTTGAACTTACCCCGTGGTTTTATTTTTATTTCAGGATGAAGCTGTCAGGAGAGTCCAGTTGCCATATCCCCCCCCTCGTAGTGACCGTTTATTAGTTGTATGAGTTATGGAATTGGATTTTTTGTCCTTGTGGACCATTGGTCGGATTTTATTTTGATTGGTTTGGTTGGTATTCCTGCCCAGACGGCAGAAGGGGTAAGTCTAGTTAGTGTAGACTTATGTTTACCTAGATTTGTTGGCCTGAGGCCTTATTATTATCTGCGTGTGATGTGGTATGATTCCGGTCGTGTTGACCGATGTATAGTGGCCGTGTAGGCCTTGTATAAAAATTGGTATTGTCACCCGTACAGGATCTTTGCCGGATTTTCGTCTGCGTGAGACTCCTCGGGCGTGACAATTTATTTGCATATCGAGCATAGGTTTAGGAGTTCCTTAGGGTCTTTGGGTTTATGGAGTTCGCCAAGTTTGGTAGGTTAACGGGTATTTTGAGTTATGCAGGATTCGGCGATTTTTATGTTTCGGAAATTCGAGGTATTATTGACGAGGTCAATATGGGGGATTTGGCGACAACAGGACATCTCCAGACAGCTAACAGGTAAATACATTCTAGAAAATTTTCTAGATTTAGTACATATTTGTATTGGTTATATTTGGTTATGCGGTGATATCATGTTTTATCTAGTATTGTTTTAACATGATATCTGTTGGACTGTTAGATTTTTGGTTGCTGGTTTATAGATAGCATTTGGTTATTAATTGCTATTACTGTTATACGTAGCTAGTTATCATTGTGATATAAATGATAAGATATTTACCTCTTAGGATTTGACTAGTATTAGGATTATTAGACTAGTTGAATAATATGACTAAGATGGATAAATTCGTAGAAGACAGGAGGACATGATTACATTGCTTACATAGTTTAGGGTATATATAGGCATCTGATGTTTTATTTAGTATTGCCGTGACTTTGATCCGCATGACCCTTTAGTTATACCTAATTAATTTCAGCCATTGATTCCCATTAGTAGGACTATGCTGTCGTTTATAAGACAGCTTGTTTTATGTTTATATAATTCTGTGTTTTTGCGGTGGATACCATGATTAAGACTAGTAGAAATAGAATAACTTAGATGAAGTTATTCTATAGGAGCGGATCTCAGGAATGAAACAACATTAGTGGAACCCTAGGTGTTGGAACCCTAGGTGTAATAAACCGGATGTGCATATTGGTATATGTTTAGCTATTTCTTTGTTTGATGATATGGTGATCGGACTAGTAGAGTTCGTATGATTAGGATGCAATTAATCCTTACTATATCTCCCAATCATGGTTGAGATGACCTATTGTAAGGTTATATTTTTGTGTTATTCGTTCGGAGTTGGTGATAATCGGATTCGTATGACGCATGTAGCTAGATAGCTACTTTACATCTTAAGTACCCACGAGATTTGTTCGTGGTAGCATGTTGTAGCATGCATGATTGCATTGGTAGAATGGTATAATTTAGGCTTAACCCTCTTGAAGGGCTTGATAGTAGATTTGTGGCCTTTATTGGCTTTGATAGGCGTTTCCTGTTAGTTGGGACGAAACCCTATGATTAATCGTCTCGACGCGATTATTAGTGGACTTATGATTTTGATCGACCTTGATACCGATCATGTTAGAAGGGTTGGAATGCTAGATTTAATCATCTCGACTGATTTGTTTATAAGTTGATGATCTTTATCGTATTTGATAAACATTTCGTATTAGAGGTGTTGAAACCCTCGCCTGACCGCCTCAATGAGTTTAATTATAGATCGATGATCTTTGTCGACGTCAATGGTCATTTTATACTGGATGTATTGGATAACCCGAGGTTTAACAACCTAGGATGATCGACTGCTCACGCGACCTATTGGTGACAGTATGCTAATGCCTGCAGTCGATAATTAGATATTTATATACTGCTCATCCACGAGTCTCATTCGGTAGCATATAGTTCGCGTAGACGTGCTAATGATTGTCGGCCCATGGGTTACGCTCGAGGTAGCTCATAGATAGTTTCCTTTTGTGCGAGAGCTACGAGACTTTATCGTGGTATTCGGATGTGCACGCTTGCTTGCTGCTGGTTGTGTATGTTGCAGGTATATTTATTATACTGCTGATTAGGTTAGTTGCAGACTGATATTGGTATTCTGAGGGTTGGGTTACTCTAGCTTGTTCCCTGTGACTTCCATTATGTGCATTATGATTATGCACTATTGTCTATACATCCACAGAGTGGTTGTACACACCCCCTCCTCACATATACTCTAGGTTAATTGATGGAGGACGTGTCCTGTTGACCTACCTTTGTGTCGCTCAGAGAGTTTCCTTGCCGTGCTTGTCTCCCTGCATCGTCGGGATGCCGCTTTGTTTACTTTATCGGTGTTGCATTTTGATTATGCACTTTGGATTTTGTCACAATTGGATTTGGGATCGTAAAACTATTTTACTTTGATTGATATATATGTTTAGTCGTGCATGCATGCAGTTATTAAAATATTGGTATTTCTATATATTTCGAGGTTTTTACCATATTTGGTCCAGGTATTTCTGGATATTGTCACTAAGGGGCTCCTCCATCATTTGGATGACGGATATGCCCCCAGGACGTGACAATTTTATTGGTTTGTGGTTTTGGTTTGTGGGTTTTGGTGTATCGAGGATTTTCTTTTCCTTGGATTTTTGGGAGTTCTCGGGTTTTGGGACCAAGCAAGCTGAAGGATATCTCTGAGCTATAGGAAAAGTATTGTCGTTAGGGGTTACTGTACTTCAGTGGTTAGGAAAAGTATTGACTTAGGGAAATTGCCCCTACTCATGGTCGTGGACGAGTTCGATGACGTATTGACCTTGGAACCAAACGATGATTTCAGAAGTACGGACTCTTTAGAGGTGCCGACTGATGTCGAATTTGAAAGCTAGGGATTTGGCCTGCTAGTCACCAATTGGAGGATAAGGAGTAAACCCTCGGAGAGTATCAGTCCCAACTATTAGTGATTTGGTTATGGATAATGCGTGTATATCTACACTGGTCAATACGATGAAATATCGTTTTACCTTATTATAGGAGGTGTTGGATGGGATATTTATCTGTCCCAGAATTTCTTCCAGAGAAGATCCGGAACTCTTTGTTAAAAGAAAGATGGACCTTTGAGGTTATGCATCGATTATCGATGATAGAATGCGGTAGTTGTAGAAGGAAATGAAATTCCTTCATTATGGATAGAGGATCTATTTAGATCAGCTATAGGACACCTGTGTATACTCTAGGATTGATTTGTGATTGGTATGTTGATATTGTAGTGACAGGGTGTCATACAATTATCAAAGTCGTAGGGATGATTGATATATCATCAGCCTAGAGTAAAGAGGATGCAGGTGTGTAGCGATGACAATCTCATACTTGGTATGAATTGCATGAGGTTTGGTTATTTTGTTAGACTTATGATGACTTAGTCGTCCAGGGATTTGGGAAATCGTGTATTCTGGACACGATTGGATCATTTGTGATGGTGGTAGTTGGAGTTGAGCACTCGGCCACCGTAGATGATGATTTTTTTTTTGTATTGATTTGATTATTACCATAGATATGGATAGGATGTTCTAGTGGTACGATACCGCTGACTGGTGATGGAATTTATTTGGTCTAAAGCTTGTGAAATTAGTTTCACAGCTCAGACAATGATTGACTTTTACATCCGTGTTGTTTGATCATTCTCGGGTGGAAGGGTATTGTATGCGGATGCAATGTTTCAGAGAATGGAGCGTTTCTGATTTAGTTGATCGAGACGTATCCCGTGTTTACGTCAAATGAGGAACTACGAGATGGGTTGTCATATATTTATGACGTGGACTTCGCAGTTATTATATGGTTTAGAAAAGGTGAGGAGCAGAAATGCTCATGGAGTTTTGGCTAGCTACTGGATAGCTACTATAGAGTAGCTGGAACACGAATGGTTGTAACAAGGAAGTTTGGTTGTGATAGTCTCCCATGTACTTACAGAGTGTGTGGTGGAGTGGATTTTGGACGGTAGATGGACTACCATCTCTGACTTCGAGGAGGATAATGGTTTTCGGAGTTGCATTAGTTTAAGGAACAGATGCTTCAGGAAATTCCGATTCCGGAATGGAATTGGAAGCATATTATTATGGATTGTGAGGTGGGTTTGCCTAGGTCACATCAAGGCCGTAATCTGCGATTTGGGTAGTCGTTGACCGACTAACCAAATCCGCGCACTTCTTAGCGATTCGGAAGACCGACTCTTTGGATCGTTTGATAGAGTTATATTGTCGGGATATCATCAGATTTCATGGTGTTCCTTTGAGATAAAGATCTTCGGTTCACGTCTCGGTTCTGGCAGAGTCTGCAGTAGGCGTTAGGCACACAGTTTCGTTTTAGTATTGTATTCCATCCGCAGGCAGATGGACAGTCTGAGCGGGCCATTTAGACACTAGAGGACTTGCTAAGGTCCTGTGTAATGGATTTCGGGGGCAACTGGGAGGACCAGTTGCTAGGATCCATAGAGCTCAGTATGAGATAGGGTTGGTCCGTACTATCAGACGCAGGATGACAGAGGCGCAGGATCGTCAGAAGAGTTATACGGATCGGAGACGGAGACCTCTGGAGTTCTCTATTGGTGATCATGTATTCCTGCGAGTTTCACCCACGAAAGGGGTGAAGAGGATTTGACCTCCGTGATAAGTTAGCTCTAAGGTACATTGGTCCGTTGAGATTTTTGGAAAGGATCGGAGCAGTCGCTTACCGTCTAGGGCTACCACCGTTTTTGGCTGGTATCCAGGATGTGTTTCATGTGTTCATGCTGAGGAAGTATGTGTCAGATTCTACACATATTCTGTCAGATGTATCAGGTTTCATTCAACCTGATGCTACTTACGAAGAGGTTCCGGTACGGATTTTTGGATCATAAAGAACGACAATTGCGGAACAAGACTATGTGACTTGTCAAGGTCGGGTGGAGTCACCACACCGATGAGGAGGCTACTGGGGAGCTTGAGGAAAAGATTCAAGCTCAATACCCCCCACCTGTTTACTGAATGTGCGTGAGATATATTTTCAATACTTGTGGTACCTCTTACTCATTATGCATTTGAGTAGGAAATTTGGGGACCAAATTTTTATTAGTGTGGGAGAATGTTAAATACTAGAAATTTTAAAATATAAATTTAATGGCCAAAAATTTAGAGAAATAATCTTGGAAACTTTTCGGAATTTTTAGGGAATTTTAGGAATTTTTCCAGAATTTTTCTAGATTTAAACGGATTCCGTACGAGACTTTTACGGGGATAAAATAAATAGATTTTAGAGGGGTCTATTTAAAGGGGAAAAAAATACACGATAGAAAACCTAAAAAATTCTATTTCCTTTTTCTTTTTATTTTTTCCCCGCCGCGCCGCGACCTCGTCCTTCCTTCGGCAGTTTCTTCCGCCGGCGCCCCTTTCCTTGTTGCGACGGACCGCCGTCTGAGCCACTTGCGGCATCCTGCCACGGTGACTCCTCTTCTCTCTTTCATCGTGGCGACGCCGCGCGCCGGCGCCCAGCGCCCGGCCGTGCCTCTTCCCTTCGTCGGCGGCGCCTTTCCTCGAGCCGACGCTGGCGCGCCCTTGTTTGCGTTCCGCGAGCTGCCGCCGCGACGCGACGCGAGCTCGCCGTCCACCGCCTTCCGGTGCCCAGCCGCTGCTCTCCGAGCCCCACGCGCCGACGCCGCAGTGCCCTGCTCTCGCGATTTCTTCCTCATTGTATGGTTCGTCCGTCTACACCGTTGAGCGGGGTCGGGGGTTCTGGAGCGAGATGGTCTTGCGGCGGCTGGGCAGCAATTCTGTGGTTTGACCGGAGGTTGTGATCTTTGCCATTGGGCGCCAGAGCAAGGGGTCTCGAGCAGTGAATCGAGGAATTGGGACAAAGGAAAGTGGCTGCTGGTGGAGTCCAACGACTGGTAAGCTTGTTCGATTATCTGTCTTTTAGCAGTAATTACTAGATTATGTGGTTTCTAATGTAGAATTGGGATTTTGTGAGTTGAGGTTGGTCGATTGTGCCGACTGTGAGGGTAAGATGACCGGGTGAGTAAAGAAGACACAGGCGAGTTGTGTAAGGGTTGTGATTTTGATATTGTTAGAGCCCTAGATTGGGTGTATCGAGGTGTTCTATTTGAGTGGTTTTGGTCGACTGTGTAAGGGTTGAATAAATTAGTGAAATTGGAAGTTTATTTGGGTTATAAAGGAAATCGATTAAGTATTCGATTCGTTGTTGAATTGCTTTTTGGTGCTTAACTATAGTTATGCTATATGCAGGTTTCGATTACCAGCGGGTCCGCGTCGTGACGGTTTCGTTGTTTTCACGATCATTATAGCAGGCGGGTACTTTGACTTATCTTTTAGATATAGTCAAGTTGATATGTTAGTTAGGATAGCATGCAATATTTTTCATGTTTATATGCCTAGTATGCTTTTGGTGCCTACTTGATACATGCATTGTGATAGGATTTGATTATATCTCCCTGTTTGACTTGGATCATAGTATTTGGATTATGGATATGTACATATTGATTGTACATATTATTCGGATAGGTATTTTGAGTAGGATTTACATGCTTTAGTATCATGCACCATCTTGCATGATTGCAACGGGTTCCATTATTGTGAGCCCGCAGCGATTACATGGCTCGCACACCCGCCACTCATGGGTTAGTGGTACATCGGAGGTGTGTGCTTGCTCTGTCAGCTCCATTGGACCGCTCATGGGTAGCGACAGGCGTGGTAGCGGCGAGATCCTCCTCTGGTCTATGACACCGGGAGATGAGAGCTTAGCTCTCCCACTATGTTTGGGGCAGGAGGATAGGTGTACTCCGACAGCATCCTGTCCACTCGGTCACTCAGGAGCAGTGATGGCAGAGTGCACAGTTGTCATAGCCCTACCCACTCGGCTTCACCATTGCGTGTGAGGCGGCTGACTGGCGTCAG
This sequence comes from Wurfbainia villosa, assembly GCA_025175895.1. Classification (NCBI taxonomy): domain Eukaryota; kingdom Viridiplantae; phylum Streptophyta; class Magnoliopsida; order Zingiberales; family Zingiberaceae; genus Wurfbainia; species Wurfbainia villosa. The sequence goes on from JAKLTH010000238.1 coordinate 6,980,699, forward strand.
GGGTGACCATGTCATTTGCACTACATGCATTTTACGGATTGCATTTGTATTGTGTTCTTTGCATTATTGTATTGATGCCTTGGATGTTGCATATGATTGACATGCATCTGAGATTTATATTCTTCTATGGTGATGACTTTATCTCTTATAGTAGGGCACATGCTCCTATATCAGGGTAGGAGACTCAGGTGAGTACAGTCCTTTTGCATTTATTTCTTGCTTACCATATATATGAGATCATCGCATGATTAGTATTGTTAGCTATTTCTTACTATTCATATCGACTAGTATCCACTAAGTTCTTTGAACTTACCCCGTGGTTTTATTTTTATTTCAGGATGAAGCTGTCAGGAGAGTCCAGTTGTCATATTCCCCCCCCCTCGTAGTGACAGTTTATTAGTTGTTTGAGTTATGGAATTGGATTTATGTACTCGTGGATTTTTGGGGTTCTTGTGGACCATTGGTCGGAATTTATTTTGATTGGTTTGGTTGGTATTCCCGCCTGCGGCGGAAGGGTAAGTCTAGTTAGTGTAGACTTATGTTTACCTAGATTTGTTGGCCCGAGGCCTTATTATTATCTGCGTGTGATGTGGTATGATTGTGTGTTGATGTATAGTGGCCGTGTAGGCCTTGTATAAAATTGGTATTGTCACCCGTGCAGGAGACGCCGATTTTCGTCTCATGGAGACTCCTCGGCGTGACAATTTATTTGTATCGAGCATAGGTTTGAGTTCCTTAGTGGTCTTTGGGTTTTTGGAGTTCGCCAAGTTTGACAGGTTAACTGGGTATTTTTGGAGTTGTACTGGATTCAGCATTTTTATGTTTGAAATTGAGGTATTATCGATGAGGAGGTCAATATGGGGATTTTGACAACAGGACATCTCCGCATACTAATGGTAAATACATTCTAGAAAATTTTCTAGATTTAGTACATATTTGTATTGGTTATATTTGGTTATGCGGTGATATCATGTTTTATCTAGTACTGTTTTAACATGATATCTGTTGGACTGTTAGATTTTTGGTTGCTGGTTTATAGATAGCATTTGGTTATTAATTACTATTACTGTTATACGTAGCCTGGATCACTTGGTTACCAGGATTCATAAACTTTAGTACTTAGCCTGGAGGTCTAGAGTTCGGATCCTGGGGAAGGCAAAAACCCACTTCCAGGGGTGGGAAGTCCAGGTGAGTAACGACGGGCAGGCGGTGCGTCGACGATAAAGTCGCCGAATTCCGCCAATAGGGTCGGTCGTTACATTAAAGGCGCTTTTTATTGTAAGTATTTATTCGACGCCGCCTGCGATGACTGTTGTCGGCGAGCGTCGCTGTTGGCGTCGTTACTCACGGACTTGGAAGTGGTTTGCCTTCAGATTCGAACCTCGACCTCAAGTACTAAAGTTTATGAATCCTGGAGACCAAGTGATCACTTGGTTACCAGGATTCATAAACTTTAGTACTTATCCCGGAGTGCAGAGTTGAATCTCGGGAAGGCAAAACCCACTTCGGGGTGGGAAGTCCAGTGAGTAACGACGGCCAACAGGCGGCGTTAGTTGACGAATAAAGTCGCGAATTCCGCCAGGCACGATCGTCCACCATAGAAGTCGTCGAATTCGCCAATAGGGGCGGTCGTTACAATAAAAAGGCGCTTTTGTTGTAACTGGGCCTGTTGGCGAATTCGGCGATGTCAACGACCGTCGCGCCATGGCGATCGCGACTATTGATCGACGACCGTCGCCTGTTCCGTCGTTACGATTTCACCCACAGTGAGTTTTGCCTTCCCAGATTGAACTCTAGATTCTCAGTCATAAAGTTTATGAATCCTGGTAACCAAGTGATCAAGGATCACTTGGTTACCAGGATTCATAAACTTTAGTACTTAGCCTGGAGGTCTAGAGTTCGAATCCTGGGGAAGGCACAAACCCACTTCCAGGGGTGGGAAGTCCAGGTGAGTAACGACAGGCCACTCGTCGCCCGATAAAGTCGTAATTCCAGCAGGCGACGATGCGTTGACCAATAGGGTCGTCAATTCCGCCAACGAGGGCCGACAATAGTAACTAATGTAGGAGTCTCAGTTCTTAGTTCCACCACCACGGGGATAAACTTCGCTCTGCGAGGATAGCATTTATATATATAGTAAATAGTAAGAGTCTCGGTTCTTCCGTTCCACCACCACACGGGGATAAACTTCCGCTCTGTGAGATAGCATTTATATAGAGTAAATAGTAGCAGGAGTCTCGGTTCTTGGATTCCACCACCACGGGGATAAACTTGCTCTGCGAGATAGCATTTCATATATAGAGTAAATAAGTAGCAGGAGTCTCGGTTCTTCCGTTCCACCACCACACGAGGATGTTCTTCCGCTCTGCGGGGATAGCACTTTATATATAACATAAGTAGTAACCGAGGAATCTCGGTTCTTCCGTTCCACCACCACACGGGGATAAACTTCCGCTCTGCGGGGATAGCATTTCATATATAGAGTAAATAGTAATCGAGGAGTCTCGGTTCTTCCGTTCCACCACCACATGGGGATGTTCTTCCGCTCTGCGGGGATAACACTTTATATATAACATAAGTAGTAATCGAGGAATCTCGGTTCTTCCATTCCACCACCACACGGGGATAAACTTCCGCTCTGCGGGGATAGCATTTCATATATAATGGGCTATTTAGGAAAAATAAATCCTTCTTTCCTTTCACTCTGGCCGAAGCCCATTCATTCAAGCCCATTCTTCCTCCTTTTATAGGGGACCCTTTCGCCTTCGTTTCTTCTGCTACCTTCATCCCCTCGTCTTTTGGTTTCCTTCTTCTTCACTCGTTTGCTCCTCCGTCGTCAAATTTCGTTTCTTCTATCTTTCCTTCCCGGTTCCTCGTCTTTCGTTATTTTCAGATATCCGAGATGCATTCCACCTTCTTCCAGGAAATAGCGGGCCGCTACACATCGAATCATGGCTTCTTCTTCTTCTTCACCTCCTTCGATCACCACCATACAGGAATCACCTCGTCGTTCTCCCTCTCCTCCTTCGGTGACTTTCGCTACCCCCATCCCGAAGGAAACCGGGGTCATCAGTCCCTCTTCACTTCCTCCTACCTGTACAAGCCCTAACTTTCCCCCTTTGCCTCCTTACATCAGCGATATTCGAAATCGCCCTCTTCTTCCCGACACAGGAGGCATCCGGAAGGAGATGCCCTCATGCCCGGCCGGTAGAGGTTATACCACCCATCTTCTCTTTCCCGACCGTTATTCCTCTCTCAACCCATGGCGATTGGACCTTCCTTCACCGCCAGCTTCCCCCTTTGTTTATCGCCTGAAGAGTCCTTCCCTTCCTGTGGACCCTAACCAGGGTCCTTCTACTTCTAAAATCCTCATTGAAGGCTTCCCCGACCCAGTGCTCATCATCTCATCTTCTCTAGAACCCTCCTCCGATCAGCCTCCTTCCATTTTTCCTTCCGACTTCACCTCCCAGACAAACGTGATGCCCATTCTCCCCGCATCTCCGGATATGCCATCCTTGACCACCACTTCCATGGGCCTTTTGAATGAGACTCCTCCCTCTCTCCGTTCTCCACCAATGAATACCGCCTCCATTCTCCCCTTTGCGGGTGAAATTCACCCTTCGACGTCATCCGTCCCATCTTCTTCCCTTTCTCCCAGGAGTCTTCGGATCCTGAACTTAGAGGAGATGACTCCTCGTATGGAAGGCCTGCGTCATGCTTTGGACCTGGTACGTTTTCTTAGTCAATTTCCTTATCTTTGTTTAACTGACCCATTTCTTTTCTCCTCAACCGGTATGTAGGCCCTGACCAATCATCAAGAATTGGGTTGCTCCCTTCATCAATACCGAACCCAAGCTCAAGAATGGGAGCGACAGCAACGGGAAGACTTGGCGAATGCTCAGAGCCGAGAACAACTTCTATCACAACAATTGCGCTTGTGCCAGGAGCAATTAAGCGAAGCTTCGCCCGAAATTCAAAAGATGCTGACATTATCACAGTATTAAAGGAACAACCATGTCCGGGGGCGGGGCCACTTGTCCCTCAGCAGGAAATCCCATCAAGTTCTCTTGACACGGAATCATCCTCAGCTCAAGAGCTATTGCGTCTTCAAGGGCAGGTAGCAGAGCTCCTCAAGGGGAAGCAACAGGACACGGACACCATCGCTCGCCTTCAAGTTCAATACCAACGAGCACAGGATAAGATAGGGGACCTCCGCACCCGCTTGTGTAAGGAGGTACAAGAAAACTCCTCCCTTATAAATTTCCGGGCGCATGCTCATGCCCGTCTACGCAGGCAAGAGACTTCCCTTCAGAGGATGAACACTGAACTCGTCCGGACCAGATCTTATTCCGAAGCGGTGGAAGGATTTGGCCTCTATCGCCGGAATATGGTGGAGATAGCGCATCTTGTCTGTGCGAGACCAAAGTTCTCGAGCCGATGATGTTTCCACTCTGGCTGACGCAATTATGGAGGTGTCACGGCGCTATGTGGACGTGCGTCGAAATCTTCGCGAACAACAAGAAAAGTGCGAGAGGCAGCATCGAGAACGAAGCCCTGACCGCCCGAACCGCCAGGAGCGACTCGTTATTTTAATGCGCGCCACTTATCAGGACGGATTTAATGACGCAGTTAGACAATATGCCGCCCAGGGATTGCCTCCTCCAACTTATCCTTCATTTTCTTTAAATTGGGAGGCTGGATTCAAACGTTATCCTCCTGAACGATTTAAGCTGTAATACAATATCTCATTTTGAAACGGGGATTTCCTTTCTGTTTTTCTGTTTCTCCTTCAATACTCATTGGTAATACCGTATTGCCCTTGTAAATAACCCCTTAATGAAATTTAGAGAGCACTTGGTATTCAATTAATATAATCAATTCAATAAACACCCCCTCTGAGTTTCATAATCTCTCCTTTTCTATTTCATATTTCTCATACAGTGTGAAAGAGCTTCAAATGAAGGGCGTTCCAAGGTCGTGGAAGCTCTTTGCCTTGGTCGTCTTCGAGATAATATGTCACTCGCTACGCGTATCTCAGAGGGTCCTCCCGATTGGGAGCCAACTTTCCAGATCTCCAGGATTGACCTTACGCAAAACCCAATCTCCTTCTTGAAATCTCCGAGGCACCACTTTCTTATTAAAGGCTCATTGAACTCTGCTTGTAAAATTCGCTCGCCTGCCATCTCCGCCTTTCCTCCACGGATCTAATTCGGTGCTTGGAAAAGTTGGTTCCGATCCGCTCAGTATGCTTTTACCCGAGCGCTATCCAACAACACTTCGACCGGAATAACGACCTCGCCCCATATACCAAACTAAAGGAGTCTCTCCGTCATCGCCTCTTAGGTGTGGTTCGATAGGCCCACAGACGCCTTTGGTAGCTCTTCCACCCGCTTTCCCCTCTGAGCACCCAACTTGGTCTTTAATCCTTGAATGAGGATCCTGTTAGTTACCTCCACTTGTCCATTCGCTTGAGGGTGAGCTACCGAAGTGAAAGCTTGCTGAATGTTGAGACTTTGGCACCATTCTTGAATCTTTTTCCCTTGGAACTGTCGCCCATTATCACTGACTATTTTCCGAGGGATACCATACCGACAAATGATATTTCTCCATAAGAATCAGATACGGCATTCTCCGTAATTTTGGCTAAGGGCTCGGCCTCCACCTATTTGGAAAAATAATCCACAGCGACCAATAAAAACCTCTTCTGTAAAGGCGCCGTTGGCATCGGACCCACTATATCCATTCCCCATTGGTCAAAAGGACAGGAAGAGACTACAGCTTTCATTAACTCCTACCGGTCGCCGTAATCTGCAGTTATGTTTTTGACAAGCGATGCAACTTTGCACTATACGAGCCGCATCTCGTTGAAGAGTAGGCCAAAAGTATCCGACCAACAAGGTCTTTCTTGCTAAAGCTCTCCTCCTAAGTGATTCCGCAGCATCCTTCATGGATCTCCCGGAGTACCCATTCCGCATCCCCATTTCCTAGGCATTTTAACAAGGGTCGCCCGAAAGAGGTCTTGTACAGGTCTTCATTTAAGAGGATGAATCGTTTGGCTCGGTGTATTAAAGTAGATGCTACAATTTTCCCTTCAGGAATCTTCCTGTGCCGTAAATAAGCTATGATATCGGTTCTCCAATCAAGAATTAGGCTTGATTCGGGTGCGTCTCCCTCTATGTTGCATATTGCTAAGGAAGTGTGAATTCTCGCCTGGATCGTCTCTGATGATTTTATTCCTCCCACAACGCTAGCCATCCGAGCCAATTCATCTGCCTTCTCATTGTGCTCCCGCGGGATTTGCTTCAAGAGGACTTGATGAAATTGAGCTTTTTCTTTCTCAAAAGCTTTCAAGTACTTGTGCAGCCTTTCCTCCCGAACCGCAAAAGAACCTTGAAGTTGGGATATTACCAACTGGGAATCCGAGTGGATCACAATGGAAGAAGCCCCTACCACTTAGCACCGCAATCCCGCTCGGATAGCTTCATATTCCGCTTCATTATTAGATGCCCGATATTCCAGGCGAATGGCTAATCGAGTTTCTTCACCCTCCGGGGTAATTAATAGAACACCAACACCACTGCCTGTAGATCCTGAGGAGCCATCTACGAATATATTCCATGCCTTTGATTCCCTCTCCTTCATAGCTGAACCTTCTTCCGAACCACAAGGTACCTCGGCCAGGAAATCAGCGAGTGCCTGGGCCTTGATGACCGTGCGAGGTTGGTAGTGTATATCATACTCGCTTAGCTCTACCACCCATTTGGCTAACCTTCCCGAGAAATTTGGCTTAGTGACGACCTTGCCCAATTCGCTGTGTGTTAAAACGGTGATAGGATGAGCCAAAAAGTATGGCCTCAGTTTGCGGGCGGTTAGCACTAGGATATATGCCAGCTTCTCTAACTCAGATAACTAAATTCCGCCTTGAATATGGTGGTATAGTAAATAGGTCGGTGAGAACCTTCTTGTTTGAATACCGAACTAACGGCTCCTTCTGAGACGACCAGATACATCCATAGTGGTTCTCCCTGTATTGGTTTAGCCAGTAACGGGAGTCCGGCCAGATATCTCTTCAACTCCTGGAAAGCTTGTTCACATTGATCGTCCCACTGAAATTTAGTAGCTTTGCGCAAGATCTTGAAGAAAGGTAGCCCTTTGTCCGCCGATCTGGCTATGAACCGGGATAAAGAAACAATCCTGCCCACCAACTTCTGTGTCTCTTGCAGATTAGTAGGCGATTTCATGTTGCATAAGGCATTCACCTTCTCGGGGTTGGCTTGCAACCCTTTCTCAGTCACAATGTACCCCAAGAACTTGCCACTTTTTACCCCGAACAAGCATTTGTTAGGGTTTAGCTTCATATTAAATCGCCTTAACGTAGCGAAGGTTTCATTCAAGTCCTTGACTAAATCCCGAGTGACCTTCGACTTGACCAGGATGTCATCCACGTAGACCTCCACATTCTTCCCTTTCTGTTCTGCAAAAATTTTGTCCATGTAGCCCCGGCGTTCTTCAATCCGAACGGCATGATCACATAGGCATATAATCCCCCTGCAGTCACAAAGCTAACCCTATTTCGATCCTCTTCGGCCAAAGGTATTTGATGATATCCCTGATATGCATCCATTAGGGAAACCACTTCATATCCTACAGTAGAATCCACCAATTGATCAATACGAGGCAAGGGGTAGCAGTCTTTAGGGCATGCTTTATTCAAATCACGGAAATCGATACACATCCTCCATTGCCCAGAAGGCTTGGGGACCAAGACTACATTAGAAACCCATTCGGGAAACTGGATTTCCTTTACATGGCCCGCTAGTAGCTTATCCACCTCTTCACTATGATCTTGTCTTTCTCGGGTCCAAAATGTCGCCTCTTTTGGACGGGTCGGGCTCCTCTAATGATGTTGAGGTGGTGTTCCGCTACTTGAGGATGGATACCCGTGAGATCATGCACATCTCTTGCAAAGATGTCCTCATTCTCCTTTAAGCAGGCCACCAGCTCTCCTTTGATATCCAACTGTTGTGCTATCCGTGTGGCCTTTCCCGAGTAATCTCCACCAGTTCTCCTCCTCTATCTTATCTGGGGGAAATTCCTCCAGACGCACGTCAGTAGCGATGCGACTTTGTCTTTTAGGTCTTGATTCGGCCTTCTTTGATCGTCCCAACCATTTGCACATAGCAGACTCCGGAGGCCTTCGTTTCTCCACGAACTTCTCCCACCAATTGTCCCATGAAAATTTCACTGGTGGTACAGGGAAGCCACGGCCTAAAAAAGGGTGAGGACAGGGCGCCCAAGAATAGCGTTATAAGTGGATGGAGCATCCACGATAAGGAAAGGGATTATACTAGTTTTTTGGCGGGGCTTTTCACCCAGAGTTAAAGGCAATGAAATCTGCCCCGTCGGGTGGACCATGTGCCCTGTGAATCCAAAAAGGGGAGTGGACACATCTTCTAGGGCATTTCCAGTTGCATCTGCTCAAGGCCTCTGGAAGAGGATGTTGACAGCTCCCGAATCAACTAGCACCGGGCAACTTCAATTAGCCAGGATATACGGATAACCAAGGCGTCTCAGATGAGGCCCCTGCGGATCTTACGGCCCGAGCAAGCAGGCGGCGCGCTTATGCGATGCAGTCGATGGATGGCGATGGCCAAACTCTCCATAAGACAGGCGTATGACTTCCGTGCCCGGTTAGAGTCCCCGTCAGTAGGCCCTCCGGCTATCACATGGATAACTCCCCGAGGGGGGAGGTCATCTGAAGTGGAGGAAGGGCCCTCACCTGATGGACCTTCTTGAGAGACCACCTCTCGGGACGACATTTGGGGGAAAGTGACCGAGGTTGTTGATTATCTGACCGGACGGCGACATTAGTTGAGGGGCCTCGCCGTGCGTCCCTCGGCTTGATACCTCAATTGCGGATATGCAACATGGAAGCGATCTAGTTCTTCTTGTAGCTTGAAACATCGATTGCTCTTGTGACCGTACTGCTGTATGATATTGGCAAAGAGCGGGGTGAGGATTTGGCGGGATCCCTCTATGTCCCAGTGCGTTATGCGCAGACCACTGTTGATCGTAGAACTCCATTTCACGTTCTTTCCAAGTCCTCACGGGAGGAAGCACTTGGCGCCATGATTTGCAATGGCGGGCGGCGAACTCCACTGTAGCATTGGTCGAGGCCTCGGGCCTCGTCTTGAAAAAGGTCTTGTATACTCCGTAGAGCTTGAGGCAATGGGGCAAGCCCTTTCGATTGGGGATTGCGGCGGTTCGCTCGGCTCTCATCACCTTTAATCCTTCTTCTTGGCGGATGACTCTGCCGCGGCTCGGTGGCTCTTCATAGCTATCCGTAGGTCTCGGAAGGAACTAAGGAAGGGTCCTCCTTGACCCGTCTTTGAATGGCACCTCGGAAGGATTGGATCGGTGCGGGATTCCCCTAGCCCGAGGTGAATCGATGGATATACCTAAGGGATTACGAAGGTCCACTGGGTGATATGCATTAACATAGGCGTCTTGCTTATCGCCTTACGGTGACAAATTCTCATTGAACATTCTCTGGAAGTCGGTGAAGCAGTGATAGATTCCGAGGCGAGTAGTGAACCACTTTTGCCGAACCAATCGGGGTGGTCGGAAGACTCAACACTTGAGGCGTCGATGCGATGAAGCGAGGTCGCTCCATCGAATTGTGATATGTGCTCTTCCGGATCCGTCGAACCATCGTACTTACAGATCTGAGGATTTCGGAAGTAGGATGGAGGGAGCTCCGAAAGAATGTCCATCGTGAAGGGACTAGGCTCGTAGAATTCCGGAGGTCTGGTGGATTGACTTTCACCCTGTTCCTCCGTAGCGTTTGGGTGAAGGGCATAGTATTCAGGGTGTTCTTCCCCAGTCCGCCTCGGGCAACACATCACCATGGCGGTACATGCGAGAGGGAGGAGGCATTTACGGGAGGATCTCTGGAAGAAGGTTCCTCGGAGTGCGGATCTCCTATCAGTCCTTCTCCTTTCTCTAGCGAGGGCTTACTGATAGCATCATCCATTAAGGCCTTTAGTTGCGATGGTAGAAGGGTGATGGGGCGCTCCTCCGCCGCGAGATATCGGTTGTTGCATTTCTTGGGTTGCATCTCAAGCGTCCGCTCAAATGTTCCGAGGCGCGCCAGCGATGTGGGTCCGGGGAAAAATCCGTTGCTCCGTTTTAGGCGATGAAGCGATGAGGAGGTCTCGGAATATTCTCCCCGCGTGTCGATAAAGAATAAGAAAATGAAGTAGGACGAAAGCGAAAACCCGACACAAAGAATTGAGATTCGAGACGAGATGTAACGTGGTTCGGAATAAGAATTCCTACTCCACGGGGGTGAGGTTTCTCACCAGATGCGGTGCCTAAGCACTTTCACTATGAAGATCCTCCTTTACAGAAAGCAAGTTTCTGAAGGTGGAGGAGAAAGGACCTCTTACAATGATGTTACAAGATGAGGAAAATACAAGAGACTTAACAAACAGCAGATCTCCGTCCTCCTTCTCCGGCGAGATCGTTCTTCCTTTCCTCTCGTCTCCTCCTCTCTCTTGCTGGATGCGAATGATTGCGGATCGATCTCCTCTCCTTTCCTTCCTTGCTCTCCTCCTTTTTATCTTCCCCTTTCTTCATCGCAACGTCCTGGATTATCTCCATCGTACACGTGACCACCTCCTCCTCCTGGAGAATAATTCTGTTACAAATATGAGGAACGAGGACTCCCCCGAATATTACGTGGGGCCCCCCAAGCCGTTGCATAGCACCTTTCCCTTTACTTTTCAGGCAACGAGGTTAAACTGTTTCCCTCACCCCTCTGCTTTGGGTGAAGTCAACTTAGGCCCCTATACCATAGGTGACCTAGCCTTAGGGTTTCTCCTCAAACCGAACCAATTCTCCTTTTTCCCGTACCAAACTTCTTTCGCGTCGATTAGGTTGAGTTGACCCTTCCTCCATCTCATTGGCTTCGGGAATTGCCTAGTTGAACCAGTTCCTATTCCTCTGTTAGCGAAGTGCCTTCCGCCTCTTTTCCATCTGCGTCCCTTGCTTCTAGCATTCGCCTGTGCCGATGACTCTCGCTACTTGTCCGTGCCGATGACCTCTGGTACTTGCGCCCGTGTCGATTATTTCCGATAGCTCTCGCCCGTGTCAATGGCTTCGTCTAACTCTCGCCCGTGTCAATGGCTTCGTCTAACTCTCGCCCGTGTCAATGGCTTCGTCTAACTCTCGCCCGTGCCAATGACTTCTGATAACTCTCGCCCGAACTGTTTCTCCTTTTCCCCTTTGGCTGAACCAGGTGTTTTGGAACGGGTCACGGGTCACCTGCTAACTCTTCTATTGGGAATTAAGTAGAAAAAAGACCAGTAGTATCATACATAAAAGTCATCTAAATCTAAAAAAAACTCTAGACCTCATCGAAAATCAATCCTTATTTTATTTGTAAACTTCGTCGTATCTTCGCTAACAAATTCACCATCTCACCCTTTATACATCGTGGGATCAATTTTGAGAAACATTATATTAATACTCATCAAAGTAGGTCTTAAATAAGGACAAAGACAATCGGAGTCAATCGGTCTCAAAAATTATCATTTAGAATATTATATGTTGACCTAATTTTTATTAAAAAATAAATTTTATATATATAAAAAAAATCTAATTTTTATTATTTCGTCTATGACCTCTAAATATTAAGGATCACAATCTATTTTTTTAAAAATAAATAATTACTTATTTGATTGCTTTGATAAATTATATTTCATCTTATTCCAGAGAATAAAAGTTAGATATAAAAAATTGACATTTAAATTCTCAAAATTTTTAAGATAATGCAATCAATAAAATCGCAGATGGAGTGTGAATCCATTCTTTCACGTGTGGTATAATAATAAAGCTTTTTAAAAAATTAATAAAAAGGATATATATATATATATATACATATATATATATATATATATATATATATAGGAACGATTTCTATTGTATAATCGGATGAGCATTATAATTTAATTATTGAATTAAAATTGGACAATGGATAATAAAAGTATTCATGCGTGTTCAAGAATGAATTATGTAGCATAATATATATTTCTGATTTCTATATGTTATGCTATACAATTCATCCGTGAGTACCTTAATTATCTACTATTCGATCTTCTAGGGTTCAAGATTTAAGCTATAGTATTCATCCGATGAGACGGTGGATAATAGAGATGCTCATAGATGAATTAAGTAGATCATTCTCCCCCCTCCCCCCCTCTCTCTCTCTCTCTATATATATAATGTTGTCCAACTTGTGTGCGATAACGGAGAATAGGGAATGCACAATAACTTCATCGTCTCCCTAGTAATCACAACAATGGAAAATGCATAGTATTTTCCACCCATCGGAACTCCCCACCGACCTCGCCGCTCAGCATTGTCAGCGAGCGATCAGATTCCGATTGCGGGACGATCAACAATGGAGTCCAGTCATATCGCGGCCAGATTCCAACCAGATCACAGTTGAATTTCGACCAAATTGCGATTGAATTCCGACTGAATCGCTATCGAATTTCGATTAGATCACGATCAGATTTTGACTAGATTGAAGTCGGATTCCGACCGAATCGCGATCGAATTTCGGGTAAATTACGACCGGAATCATCCACGATTATGGTTGCTAATGACCGCAATTAGCGATCGCAAATCGATCAAATTCTGACTGTGATCTGACTGACACCGGAGTCCAATTGGATTGCGACCGGAATTGATTGCGATTGTGGCTACCAACAATTGCGGCGCTGGCGACCACAATTAGATTGGATTTTGGTCGGAATCCGACGACGATTTAGTCGGTCAAACAACAACGGTGACAACCCCGACAGGTTCATGGATTGAACTATAATGCTCATCGAAGAAGAATGTCGCGAGCAAGAGTATTGTGCATTTTCTATTTACTATACATGTAATATATCGAGAAAAAAAAAATTAAATAAAAATTAATATAATATAATATAATAATATAATTTAAAAACGAGATAAATAAAATAAAGTTATTTTATTAAATAAAAATTAGTTATTTATTAGTATTTTAGTGGATAAATTCGGAATAAGTTTTTATCAGATTGGACTAAGTCTAATTGACTTTATGCAATAATAAAGTTGATTGTTTCAAAAGCGAAATTTAGTTATTAAATATTTATTAGAAATTTTGGGATAAAATTTAATTAGATTTGGTTTAGTCTAATTATTTTATCCAAAATATTGATTAAGTCAATTAATCTAAGATTATATTAACTAAAGCATAAGTTAGGATTTTAATTAAAGTCTAGATTTGGAATTAGGGATTTAATCCCTCTTTTTTGCGCGTTCGTCGCATCACCGCATCACCGCATCGTAGCAGCCTCCACGCCCCGCCCACGTCGATGCGTCGTCGCTGCTCCCGCTTCGCCGCCATCGTATGCACCTTCGCCAGCGTCCCACGTGCACACACCGCGTGCCCACCTCTGCTGTCGTCGCTGTGAGCGTCGGTCGCCTTTCGGCTAGCCACCGCCACCGCCACTGCCACCGCCACTGCGACCTTCCCCTACCCCACACCGCGGAAGATTTCGATCGTGTGTCGCTCTCTGCCGCTGTCGTCGCGTTGCCAGCTGACGGTGTTGTCTTTGGTGTTGTCGGCCTCACCTCCGGACGGTGTCGACCTCGTAGGATGATTGCCGACGGAGTCGCGACAGTTGCGCGATTATCAATCTGCGACAACCGCATCGCCACTGCGCTCATTCCACTCCGTAACCGTTGACGTAGCCACTTCTGACGCTGCCAAGAACCTCACTGTCGACTCCCGCTCAGCTGTGACCGAAAAGCCGATGATCGTCGGTTGAAACCGAGGAAGGGGAAGGTTCAGCTTTAGTGGATCAATTAAGGGAGTGAATTGGTAAAAGATATAGGATGTTGTTCGTTTGATTTAGGTTGATCAGATTTAATTGATTTATTTGCTATGATTAATTGATCAAAGTTTTGATCAATTGATTTGATTGGGCTAGGAAAAAAATTTGAATGGATATCTTTGGGTTAATTAAGGTGGGAAAAGATTAATTAAAATATTGACAATTAAATTAGATAACTGATAGCTGAGTTAACGATGGTTTAATTAAAGCAGGGTTGGTAGCAAAAGCACATTCTCGGATTTAGAGATAGTTAAGATGCTCTGCTATTAGAGGTGGGTGGATTTTTGACCTTTTTAGAATTTAGTGTATGGTTATATTGGTTACATTGTTTACTTAGGTTATCTTATAGTTACACTTTACTTTTTTACTAGAATTGCTTTGATACTATATTTGCTGGACCCTTGGATCTAGGTTGCTTGCTCATCATTAGCATTGATATTATTGTTATACATGTCTATTTGTTGCTGAGATATAAATTAATAGATATTGTTGGTAGATGCTTACCTATTATTTGTTGGATTAGTATTATGATTGAACTAGTGAAATAACATATTTAAGATGAGATTAATCGTTAGAGGATATATAACTTTTCTTCTATCTCAGCTGCCAGCTATGTCTCCCATTCATGGTTGAGGGGGTCTGCAGTAGAAGATTTATAACTTTTTTCCTATCTCGGCTGCCAGCTATATCTTCCATTCGTGGCTGAGAGGGTCTACAGTAGAGGATTTATAACTTTTCTCCTATCTCGACTGCTAACTATGTCTCCCATTCATGGTTGAGAGGGTTTGCAGTAGAGGTTCTCTACTTTTGAACTATGGTTGCATTTATATACCTGTGGTTGATCATGTCTCTCATTCATGGTTGAAAGAATCTACCATGGAGTTATACTCTCGGACTACTCGTTCGGAGTTAGTGATAGTTGGATTCGTGTATCATCTATAGCTAGATAGTTACCTTACATTTTGACTGCCCACGAAACCTGATCGTGGTAGCATGTTGTTGCGTGTAGTCCATAGTTAGATAGATATATACTCTATCTGTCCACGAGACCCGGTCGTGGTAGCATGTCATTGCCCACAGACATTGAGTCTTTTATTGTCTGTCTACCCACGAGTCTCATTCGTGGTAGCATGTGGTTGCACGTAGACAGTGCTCTGTATATTGCCTATCTGTCCACGAGTCCCGGTCATGATAGCATGTCGTTGCTCACAGATAGTGCTATTTGTATTATCTCGAGAGCGACGAGGCTTTGTCGTGGTATTTTGATGTGTGCTGCTTGTAGATTACATTTGGTTGTATATGTTGCAAGTATATTTGTTATACTGCTGACTAAGTTAGTTACAGACTGATATTTGTACTATGAGGTTTGGGTTACTCTAGTTTGTTTTCTTTGATTTCCATTATGTCCATTATGATTATGTACTATTTTCTATCCACCCACTGAGTAGTTGTACTCACCCTCCTTTTCTCTTATCCTCTAGGTTAACTGATAGAGGACGTATCTAGTTGGCTTACCTTCGCGTCGCTCAAAGAGTCGCTTGTCGTGCTGGTCCCACTGCATCGTCGAGATGCTGATTTGTTTTTCTTTATTGTTGTCGCATTTTGTTTACATATTTGGATTTTGTCGCAATTGGATTTAGTGTCATAAAACTATTTTACTTTTAATTGATATATATATATATATATATATTAGCCGTGTATGCATGTAGTCAATAAAATAATTATATTTCTATATTATTTCAAAGTTTTTACTTGATTTGGTTCCAACGATGTATTTCAGAATATTATCATTAAGGGGCTCATCCATCATTTGGATGACGAATATGCCCCCAAGGCATAACAATGCAATCCTGTGAATTGAATGGAGATCGGACAGGACAGCTCACAGCGCATCGCGCATGGATGCACAACGATGTTGGCCAACATAGTAGTATACTACACACACACACAACGATGTTGGCCAACATAGTAGTATACTACACACACACACACACCACACACACACACACACACACACACACGTGAATTTGGTGACACACGGTGCGTGACTCGTGCACGACTAGGAAATGTACAATAACTCCTCGTCGCGTTGCTCCTTTCGATCGGATTCCGATCGCGATCCGGTCAGAATCTGGCTGTGATCAGACTAGAGTCAGAGTCAACTGGATCGTGGTCGGAATCCAATCGAATTGCGATCATTGGCGACCACAATCAACTTTGATCGTATCGCGATAGGAATCACAGCCGAATCACAGTCGGAATTCGGCATGATTGCAGTTGCCAGCTGCCGCGACATTGGCGGCAATAATTTAGCTTGATTCTGGTCGGAATCTGGCTGCAATCTGATCGAGCTTCGACTTTGATCGGGGTGTGGTCGGATTCTAATCGAAATTTAACCCGATCAGGGTGTGGTCGGATTCTAATCGAAATTTAACCCTATCGGGGTCATGGCACCGATATACGTTGTGACCGTGATTGGGTGCAATTCGGTTGGATTCCAATCGGAATCTAGCCGCGATCGGACGACACAGGTGCCTGACTTGGTTCAGGGATTGAGTATAGTGCGGATGATGGTCAACGACAAAGGATTTAGTCGGAGATCGCAATGAAGATCTCGGGAGAGAAACACTGTGTATTCTTTGTTACTATGCATTCTGCGCTATCGGACGACTATGATCAAGTTGCACACGAGCATACATTGATTTGTTGTGCAACATATCAAAACTCTCTTTCTAGAATGATCTCATGACCACTTATTTTTTTGCGCGCTACCCATTTCCTGCGTGCTCATGATTGAAAATGAGGAATGCACCATAACTCTGCATTTGTTCTTCCCCTGTGCGCATTGCGCACCTCGACATCACCCATCAACCTTCGAATTTTGCTAGAATTTGGCTGCAACACTATTTGAATCCAACGTGATTGCGACAACCAACGCTCAGCTGCTAGCGGCCGCAATTCATTCGGATTCCAATCGTGATCTAGTTGGAATTTGATCGCAGTCCGATCGAACTTGACTCCGGTCAAATTCCGATCGAATTGGGATCGTAATCCTATCCGATCATGACAACCTATCACGGTGGATAATGGAGGTGTGTCATCCAAGCACCCTGCCAGTGAGCACCTCCATTATCCACCATCCGTGTGCAACTCCATCTCTATTGTTCGATCGTCAATTTATATAATAATGAGGAATGCACAGTGCTTGTGTCGAGCACACTATAGCCTATCCCTGAACCCGTTGGGATCGCCGGTGTCAACCACATCGTCACTGGCAGCAAGCCCACAACTGCGACCAAACCTTAGCTGCGCACTATTAGGCCGAATTTCGATTGTGATTCGGTTGAAATCCAACCATGGTCCGGTCGCTCGGCAGCGATGCAGAGCAGCACGAGTACAAGGAGTCGGGCGGAGTTTCTATGCATTCTTCGTTACTTGGCTCACTCATGCACATGCACGTAGATTCAGTTGACAAGTATCTGTGTGCGTCGTGATGCATCTCGAGGTCACGATTGCGATCCAGACAGAATTCGATTGTAATTTGACGGTCAAATTCCGACTTTAATCGGATCACGATCGAGTTCCAATTGGATTGTAATAGTAATTCGATTGGATTATGACCATAATCTTATTGGAATTTGACTGTGATTCGATGGTGCCAATGTCTATTGGGGTTCAAGCGGTGGCTATTGAGCTCACAACGATCAACGACGAAGGAATTGGAGAAGAATCGATGAGAAGCGATACTGTGCATTCTCCATCGCACATGCGGCATGTAGAAACGGTCGCACAACATATCAAAACATATATGTCCATATATAAAGAAATGATATATTGCATGACTGATCAGTGTGCAATTCCAACTCAATCGTTCGATCACATGAAATGTACACTAACTAAGAATGCACTGTGTTGTTATCCTAGACATCGTTGCTCCGGTGATCACTATAGCCAACGCCTGAACCTATCGAGGTCGATGTCGTTGTCTGTTCGATCGACCGAACTACGATCGAATTCTAACCCAATTGTTATCGGAATTCGACTATGATCTAGTTGGACTTCGACTCCGACCGAAATCCAATCGCTCGGCAGTGATATCGAGTGACGAGAGTGAGTTCAGACGGAGTTACTATATATTTTTCATTAATGTGCTTGATCGATCGCGCATAGACGTGCATGAAACACACAACATATCACACTCACTATATATATATATATATATATATATATATATATATATATATATATATATATATATATATATATATATAATTCATGGGGTGAGCCATCTTCCCTTCGCCAACTCCTAACTGTTAGATACAATCCAATTTGGATTGGTCGAGTTGGGTTATAGAAACTCGATTTGATTGTCACCTTTGTATCTAAGATGAAGTATAAATTAACAGATACCTACGGGAGGATCTTGTGGCTAGTGCGACAGCAGAATTGTACTAATAAATAAGGGTCAATCCCCAAAGATTGTAAGCTTTTCGAGATGTCTGTGCTCCTATCGTGTTAGTTTTGAGTTGGACAATACTTTTCATAATTTATATCTTTCATATTGACTATAGGATTGACGGAGGCATTGAGACGAACGAATCACCTTTTATAAATTAACTAATATTTAATATTTTTAGAATATTACATCTCAAGTTAATTAAGTCATTGACCCAAACAAATCCCATTTGACATAGCTAGAGTCAATTCAAAATTGGGTCATCCTTTATATATATAATACAACAATCATAATTAAATCTTATCACATTAAATAAGATCGACTAAAGAGATCTTTTTTTATCATTGAATTTTATCTCATATTATATTATCATTTATATTTAAATAAAATTTATTTTATTTTTATCATTGCTCATAAAATTTTATTTGATTTTTCCCTTTATTTAATTGAAATAATTACTGATTATTCAAATACCTTAGCAACAACATCAACAACAATAATTAGAGACGAATCTAAAAATTAAAATTGGGCTGAACTATAATTGAATTGTTGTTTGTACAATATCTATCAGGTCTAATCTAAAGTCCAATATCTATAAAATTTTTAAAAAAATAGGGTGGGCTATAGCCTAGGATAGCTCTCATATAAATCGATCGATGATAATACTAATCAAGTTTTATTTTACTAGATGTGATCAGTTATATGAATCTTTTTATATTATTGGATTCTATTCTTTACTATATTATTATTTATTGTTAAATAAGTTTTATTTTATTGTATCATTTTAAATTAATCTTTATATATTAATATAGTACCAACATGCTTCCACTGATTTTATCCAATGATTAGGTAACATCCACTTTGATGACAAGTTTCCAAATCTTGAATACTACCAATATTGTTGGCATGCCATGAACAAGTATTATTTCCTCTTGTGAGTGAGATATGAATGAAATGAGACAGAACTAGCGTGTTTTATTTTCTTTCATCATATCATGAAATCAATCATGGATACGGTGCAATGATAAAAATAAAAAGATATCCCATAGAAAAATACAGTTCGATCATCTACTGCGACATCATTCGACGATAAATTTTAAAAAAATTCATTCGGATGATCATAAACCTAGGAGTTTATCCAGTAGACGGAGTATGACTTCGATTTGGATTGTCATTCAGGAATGAGACAATTGTGGAGTTCGAGTTGGACCGTAAAAATTACGAGTGTTTTTCTGATTTATTTTTGATGGTTAATGGAGACCACTTGGACTTCGACCTTATTTGGCTCAATTGTTAACGAGGCATCCCGAAGATGTATGGAATAAGGTATCACTTCGAATATCTGGATGTCAATAAAAAAAATGAGATCAATCATATTTTGTTCATCTCCATAGACTTTTACAAGTGTAAAACAATAATTCCTTTCTTTTCTTGTTCACCATTTTTCAGAGAAGGAAACAAATACACTATAAATTTGGATTTTTTTTCTTGACAATAAATAAAAGATTAAATAGGTTAAAGCAAATAATTTAGCGCGGATTGAAATATTATGCAGTGCTGCTCTCAGCGAACAGCAAGATATGGAATTAAGAGATGAGATCGCGAATGAACATGGAACAGATATCTGAATGTTCTCTTGGATTAGCGAGGAACTGTTAAAAAGACATTATAGAATAACTTTTTTTATTTCCAAGTCAAATAGATTTTTCTTTTTAATTTCCGAATAAAAGTTTTTGTCCCCACTCCATTAGAATTACTGAGGCCTGTTCCTGATATCATCAGAGGACTTGCAGCAAATGAGCAAAGGCAGATCTTAAACTTTCAGCAAAGAAAAATCATCATTTACTGAATGACAAAGTGAAGAAAAATGCCCTTGCAATAGATTAGATATGTTCATAATTATAGTGGTGGATAAAATAGTTTAGCATTTAGCAATATTGAATAAGAAAGAGCTCCCGCGGGTGCGGCGTGTTGATAAGTCAGTAGAAAAACTTATACAATGGACAAGGATCGATTTTGAAAGCGGTCTAAAATTTTATTCTTGACTCAGATGACCACTAACTATCTTACCAATTGTGTTCAGGACATTGTCCTCCCATGATTTACTCCATCTCAATTCTTGAGGAATTAAAATGAGGAGATTGCTAGATTGACAATTCTAATCTTTTTGCACAATACTGAATAAGAAAGAGACCACTCTGCTATCTGCTGGCTTTGAAACCTGTTGATTTCCTCAATTTGGTTTTTGTTTGGTTAAGATATAATCATTGTTATGAATTGCTATTGGGATCATGGAAGCATCTTGATAGCGCTAAGACAACTAAGAGAGGAGGCTGATAACTCATTTGATGTAGTTATCAGCCATTTGCCAAGCATCTTGATAGCACTAAGATGCTATGAGAGGAGCCTTTTTCTTATATCTTGAAATTCTCTCTAGTTGGTTTCATATTCTTTGTGAAGATTTACATTAATTTGTCTAATTTTCATTTAAAAATAGTTAAATCTCATGGAATGTGCTGGTCCAATGAAATTTTCATAATGATATGATATTGTCCACTTTGGATATAAGTCCTTATAGATTATGTTGGTGCAATCGGCTAAGGTTGACTAAAGTTGAGTTGGGATCAAGTTGGATTTCGATGTTTGACAATATGACTAAAGGTAAAGGATAGTATGAGGAATATTATTGGTGCAATCAATCTCAGGATAAAACTGGCCAAGCTTGAGTGAGACTCGAGTTGAGTTTTGATATATGGATGACAATATGACTATGGGATGGTATGAGATATTCGTAGTCATATGAAGTTTAACGTGAAGTCAAATAAGTCAAGGTTGACTAGATACTTGATGAGTGAGGAAATCCAAGTGGATCAAGGAGGATCGGACATTTGGTAATGAAAAGTCCAATAGGGAATTGTAATTGTGAAGTCCAGGTGGGTTAAGATTGATCGGACACTTGATATGAAGAGGAAAAGTCCAAGCAAATCAAGGAGGACCGAATACTTGGTATCGGAAAAGTCCAAGCAAGTCTATGAGAACTGGATGTTTGGTGTCGGAAAAATCCTTACAAGTCTGGAGACTTGATACAAGGCAAGGAAAGTCGAAACAGGTCAAGGAGGATTGGATGTTTGGTAAAGGGAAGTCTTGGTAGGTCAAGAGTGATTGTATGACTAGGCAAGTGAAGTCCTGACAGGTCAAGGGTGACCGTGCTTAGCAGGTGAAGTTCCGATAGATCAGGGTGGTTGTGCTTGGTAAGTGAAGATTCGACCGACCAAGTGACCGTGCTTGGCAAGTGAAGTTCTAGTATGTCATGATTGACCTTATGCTAGGCAAGGGAAGTTTAAACAGGTCAAGGATGATCGAATGCTAGACGAGAAAAGTCTTAGTATGTTAAGGTCAATTGGATACCAGATAGAGTGAGAGTTAGCTTCAAAATAAGACTAACAGCGGAGGTATCAGTCGACTAGAGTTGTTCACCAGTCAACTGTCATGTGATAGTCGGTACTTCGACAACCGTGGTGAGAAATGCCCATGTTGGGGACTCGGGTGGTTGGGCGATGGGAAGAAACAATGCTTGGGCATTGCATGGGCGATGGGAAGTCCGTCTCAAGCAGTGCTTGGGCGCACGCTAAGGAATGGAAGTCCCGAACGATGCTCGGGAAGTCCCGAGCGGGGCTCGGAACTCAGTGCTCAGACTTGGGAAGTCAAGCGGTGCTCAACGCTCAGACTTGGGAAGCCGAGTAGTGTTCGGGATGAGGAACGCGGAGTCAATAATCGCAACTGAGAAAGGAGCTCACGATTGTTGTGCTCGGGCGACTGAGGTGCTAGAGAAAATGAGAAACAATGTTCCTGACGAATCAGTCGGCTGTTGTATTGAGGCAGTCAATTGACTACGACGACAAGTGAATAGAAAGAGCTAGAATCAACTAGACAATTCGTAATGTTGGAAAAGTAGTCGACTGATGACTATGAACAGTCAATTGATCATTTGAAATCCGACATGGATCAAGCCATTGTGAGACAACAGTTGAGTGATCAGTCAACTGAGGGCAAGACTAGTCGATTGGTTGACAGAGATCAGCCGATGCAAAGCTTATAAAAGGAGGACTTCAAGAAGATTTGAAGTGTCAGTTCTTAGAGACTTAGAAAGGGATTTGCTACTGCATTTCAGACCTTCCAAGCTATTCCGAAGCAACCAAACAATGATCAAGCTTGTAATCATTGTGTAAAGTATTTTCATTTGTGTTTTGCCTCATACTCTTTGTATTTGCACTTGATTGTTTGTGTTGTTAAGAAATAGATTGTAAGAGGTTTTTCTACCTTTGGAAAGTTTCCGAAAAGGAGAAAAGATAGTGAAACTATCGTAGGAACTAGGCTATGGAGTAGGAATCGGAGATTCCGAACTATAAAAAATTCAGATGTTGTGCTTGTGTTTTTATTTATCTTTATGTTGTATGTTCCACTGCATTGACGTCTTGTAGACAAGCTAAACACGAGAACAAAATCGGCGATCAAGTTAGAATCGCTATTCACCCTCCTCTCTAGCGACGTCAAAATCCTAACACTTCACTTAAAAGACTTCATATCAATGAAGATTCTTTTCATCTTATAACCCGATGATTTTTTCTATATATTTTCAATGTGAAATTTTGATTATACTTTCAACCGAAATGATTGTTAGATTTTTCATTATTTAATTAATTATACATGGACTTGCTATCTAATAAAGAACCTAATAAAGTGATTAATTAAATTATGAATTTTTAAAATATTAAATAGATAATATAAACCTCACTTATATATATGTAGAATCCTAGTGTGGTGTATATCTTTTATGATGAGCCAATGATATGTATTATTGTATTTCTAGGATTATACTACATTGGGCAAGATATACATTCGGTGTTTTTTTTTCTCTCTTCTAATCGAGGAATAAATGATTTTCTCTATAATTTTGAAAGACCTAAAAACTCATGTTTTTCGGACTTATATATTCAGGAACGCTTTTAGTTAAGTATAACTTAATGATTTAACATGAATTGTTGATCTTTCCATATCATGATAATCTTTATCATCTTAATTTTGTCGAAAAAACAATACAATAGATAGAATGTTGTTGCATGGACACGGTGCAACGGTAAAGATAAAGAGGCATTCTATAGGAAAATATAGTTCGACCCTATGTTGCGATATTGTTTAACGACGAATTTAGAAAAAATCCATTCGGATGGCTCTGGACCCAGGAGTTTGTCCGGTGGATGGAGTATGACTTCGACGTTGGACCGTCGTTTAGAGATGATGTGACTGCAACGTTCGGACTGAACCGTGAAAAAGTTGTGAGTGCTTCCCTGATTTATCTTTGGTGATCGATAGAGGCTACTTGAATTTCAATCTTATCCGGCTCAGCTATTGGTGAGGCGTCCCGAAGATCCATAGGACAGAATCGATTACTCGCAAAGATTAGTTGGACCGAAGGTTCAGATATCTTGGTGCCAATAAAAATAGATAGAATGTATAGATATATTTTCTTTTAAAAAAGGAGGTAGTCGAGCAAGTGGAAGTTATACCATAAACCTCTTTGCCCCCTTTGGTGTGGCACGTTGATAAGTCATACGGTCAAATTTGCACAATGGACAAGGATCGATTCCGAAGACAGATCTAAAATTCTACCCCGGACTCAGATGATCGCCTTGTGCTTTGCCAATCGTGTCTATGGGCACTTCCCTCCTATGATTTACTCTTCCGAATTCTATGGGGTCGGGACGGAGGCTGCTAAATTGATAATTCTAATATTTTGCACAATAAATCTCTTTCTCGTATTGACCTTCTCTACCTTTGTATACAATTTAGCTTCTTTTCGATGAAAAATTAGCCAAATGAACTCCAAACTCCACACAAAAGTTGTTCATAGAGATCTTATCTCATTATTTCCATACGAGAGGAGATGACTTTGATTTCCAAAAGTTGAGAATCTGCCCAACTAGCAATCCCTTATCACCCGTCCCAGGGTTGCGGCGAGAGGGAGGGTAAATCACGGGGGAGACTATGTCCCTGGATACGATGGCAAGACAGAGGGGGAGTCATCTGACGCCAGGGGAGATTTTAGACCCCTCATCCGGAATCGATCCCAGCCCGTTTCCAAAGCGACCACCCTGCCTTACCATCGCGCCATCCCCGTGGGGACAAGATGACTTTGATTTCGATCGATGGATTGATAGACATCAATATCAAATCAAATTAAATTATCATCCCTAATTAAAAAAAAACTCACAAGTATGATAGATCATATAACATTAAAAATGACCAATTTGGTTAGTTGAACAATATGATATAGATCATATAACACAAAAGTCTTATGATGATAAAATAAGAATTAATTATCTTAACGACCAATATAATAATTGAGCAAGCAATTATATTTTAAGTGGATAAAACATCATACGATTACATATATGAGTTAGTTGAACAATGGACAATGACTAGAACTCTTCATTAACATGAGTATAGTACGAGTCGATTTTAATTTAAGTCATCTCCATTTTAACTCTTTAATTATTTATGAGTACAATCTTTGATGAGATCTTAATGTACAATAGTCGTCGATACTTACAAAGTTATATAGTTTTTTCCTCTATAAACAATAGATAGAATGAATTAAAAAAAAATGAATAAGTATAGAGATAAGATTGCATTACTTGCAGAATTTTATTATTAGCTTTAATTAATTATTGATGTTTATCTCAATGATTAACTTAGTCCATCTATTTATATCCATTGATATAATTAAACTCTTAAGTTTGTAACTACATGAACTAAAATAATATCTAATGAGCAAATTGACATGAAAGTTAAAATTTCTTTTAAGCTGCATTATGTCATTGTTTAATATTTAAATGGAAAATTAACGTCATTGTTCTAATTGTTTAAAGCCTATATATATCTACGTACTCCTGTGCATTAGCTTTTCTCCATACCAAAACTCGTGATCCCTTTCCTCTCCCATCTACCAACAATGGCAATGGTCTTGAATTTCTTTGTCTCAAGATTCATCACAGTCACAGCGAATATGGTGGAGACAGAGACCTTTAAGGTGCTCGGCGTCGACAAGGAGATCCGAACCCTTCAAAAAAAGTTGAAGACAATTAATGGCTATCTCCACCAGGCAGAGCAAAAGAGGCACGGGAACAATGAAATTGACATATGGGCGAGGAAGTTGAAGGACGTCATGTATGATGCTGATCATGATGTTATTGATCTCTGTATGATCGAAGGAGGAAAGTTATTGAAAGCTCGAGCCTCATCGAGTTCATCGACTGTAAGCAACCCTTGCAGCTATCTCTTTTCATGCTTTCAGTGCCTTAAATATCGCCATGATATTGCCAACCAAATTATAGCACTGAATAGTAAGTTAGAAGATTTGAAAAACGATACTGTTATAAAAAGTAACTTGGATCAAGCAACCAAAGAACCAGTTGAATATGTTAGTAGAGTGATTACGCATGAGACATCTCACCTACAAGTTGAAGGAGATATTGTAGGAGCACAAATAGAAAATGCTACTGAAATACTAGTTAGTTTGATGCTCGAGAATAACCCAAAGAAATGTCGTGTTTTCGGAGTTGTGGGAACGGGGGGAATCGGAAAGAGCACCTTAGCGAGCAAAATATTTGAGGATGAACTGATCAAAGATAATTTTCCAAATAGAATATGGTTGTATGTTTCTAGAAATTACACATAGTCTGATTTACTGAAAAAGCTCATTAGTTCTGGGGAAGGAAGCGAAACTAAAGGAGAAAACCTCGAAGGGAAAAGTAAAGCAGAATTAGAAAATAAACTTGTGTTCTCATACGGAGTACTTTCATTGTGTTAGATGAAGTATGGAATTCATCTGTGTGGACAGATTTCTTGAGAAAACCTATAATGAAAAGTGCAACGAGTTGCACTGTCTTAGTTACTTCCAGAAAAGAAAAGATCGTCATGTTAATGAAGCCAGCATATATACACCCAGTCGAAAAAATGGATGAAGAAAGTGGTTGGACTTTGCTTAAACATTTAGTATTTTAAGGCGAAGGAGATGAAGATGAAATATCAAGTTTTGCAGAAATAGGAATTAAACTCGTCAACAAATGCGATGGTTTGCCTCTTGCGATTAAAGCTATTGCAGGAGTTCTATACCGACAAAACAAAGCAAAATGGGAAGAAGTTCTTGCAAGTGATGCATGGAACATGGACCAGATCGAGGAAGAACTAAGGCCTTTATATTTGAGCTATGAAGACCTACCATCTAAATTCAAACAGTGTTTTCTCTATTGTTCTTTGTACACTCAAAAAAATTTGTATTATAAGGAAATTGTTCAGTTTTGGATCGCGGAAGGTCTTATTATAGATGAACAAGATAAGTCGAGGAGGGATCTTCCAATTGAAAAGCAAAGTACAATGGAAGACATTGGGGAGGAGATTTACAGGGAGCTACTTTGTAGGAATCTCTTGGAAGCTGATGCAGATTTGGATATGTCCAAGGATTACTTCTCTATGCACGATCACTTTCGGTCTCTCAGCGCACATTTAATGAGCGAAGAAGGGATTTTATATCGACATGGTAGAGAATTCAAAGTAGATGATGAAGTGAAAATTCGGAGGCTGTCGGTTTCTTACATGGGGCCTAAGCTGGAGTTACCAGAACATATTATAAGACAAGCTTGTTTGAGAACTCTAATTCTCATGGACTCCTCCAAAACCACGACGATCGAAGATAGTGTACTGCAAGCATTACCATGTTTGCGAGTCACAAAAACATCAATTGAAAAGATTCCAGATTGCATTGGAGATCTACTGCATTTAAGATATCTAGATCTCGATGGAACGAATATTCGCGAGATTCCAATGGCCATTGGGAACCTTGTAAACCTTCAGACTCTGAATATCTCAGTGTGCAAATTCTTAGAAAGACTTCCTGAGTCCATCACCAAGTTGCATAATCTAAGATGCCTTGAGATGAGGGGTTGCCCGCTGCTCACTTATGTGCCTAAGGGAATTGGAAAACTGGAAAACTTCTATAATTTTCAGGGGTTTATAGTTAGGCAGGATGACTCAGACTCTGAAGAAGGTTGTGGTCTAGAAGATCTGAAAAATCTCTCCAAGTTGAGAGTCATAAGCATTTATAGGCTTGAAAGGGCAGAAAGAGGAGCCTCTGCACTTGCAAACAAGCCTTTTCTCAAGCAGCTTACACTGGCATGGATTCAACCACATGAGAAGGAGGAAGATGATAATGGCGGAGGCGACGATTCTAAAGCCAATAAAGAAGCTGATAGTGAAAATGAGGAGGAGGGTGAGGAAAAAGAAAAAGGATGGAGCGAGGAGCAAATCAGTAAAGCTGAGAGGATATGCAATGAAATGTCTCAGCCTTCATCAACCATATTCGACCTTCTTTTTCAGTGTTATCCCGGCCGACAGTTGCCGAGCTGGATGATATCTTCTTCCTTGGCTGAATCTTTCCCAAACTTGACGTACTTGAATCTTTCCCTCCCTTGGGCACACTGCCTCAGCTCAAGTACCTCAATATTGAAAGTGCAAGAGCCATAACGACCATTGGGCCTCAATTTCTCGGATCGAGAAGCTCTGCATTTCCCAAACTCGAAGTGCTCCAATTCGAAGACATGCCTCAATGGGAGGAGTGGACATTCAACGGAGTAGGAACACCGCTGGCTGCAGCGAAGTTGTTTCCGAGTCTCAGTGAATGCATTCTTGCCGACTGCCCAAAGCTGAGAGCTCTTCCTGAGGGACTCCATCGAGCCTCCAACCTCAAGCTACTGTGCTTGCGCCAGATGCATGAGCTAGGCGAGGCCCACGACCTCCCTGTGTGTCACAAGCTCGAGGTCTCAAATGACAGTGGATTGAAGAAGATATCCAACCTCTCGTCAGTAAGAAATCTTGTGGTAATTGAATGCGACAATTTGGAGTGCGTGGAGAATCTCGGCAAGTTGCAGCATATGGTGGTGTTGTGTTCAGTGGAAATGGAGCAGCTCCCGCAGTGGTTGCCAGGCTTGATAGAGCAGCATAACAGCGATGAAAGCACTCACAGGAGCTTGAAGAAGTTCGAGATGCACTGCAATCTGCGACTGCTGAAGAGCTGTCTCAAGGGCTATGAGAATTGGAACATCATCGAGCAAATTCCCGATGTCAACATCCGAACATTTTCCGGCAAAGAGTACATCCGATACACCAAGGATCCCTAAATGTACGATCCACATGTTGCTTCTGATTGAGCAAGGTGATTCATCTATCTTCAAAGCCCTCCTTCCCATGCAAGTACCTTTCAGTTCTTTCAATCGCCTTTCTTTTTGCAGGACGGTGCCGGTGATTTTTTTTTTTTTTTTATTTACAAAGGGTATTTGGGCAATTGACATCAACTAGTCTCCTTGACTGACCGACTATGTCCCATGGTCTTCAACTAGAATCTCCATCGATCAGCAAAGGTAAATCAGGAGGATGCATCATCGGCACCTGTACTCCGATCTGATCTACCAACGTGGGCCCACTGCATCCGATTAGCACAGTCGACTGTCACGTCCCAAGCGAAAATATCCAACAGAATGCACCCTGGAAGAATCGAACTGTGATATCAACATTGAAAAAAAAATGTGATTACCGGTGCGTCACATCTCCGGGGCACTTTGTGTTTTCTTGGATTGTATTGGTGAAGATGTAATTCGCTTCCTTCTGCATTTGATGGTCTAGTGGCATTTGTTTATCCTTTGGAGTTGAACTGGCAGTATCAAATGGCTTATTTTCCCATGCAGCAGGATGGCAATTCTAATCTCCACGGGAATGGCGCAGTGGAAAGGCACGGTGAATTTGACAGATAAGATAAAAATCGATTTCGAAAGAAGTTTAAATTTTTTTTTGAATTTAGATGATATTTACGTATCTTGATCACTATGTCAAAATCCATAGAATTCTCTGTGATTTACTTCCCTCACAATGATCATGAAATAAATCGATGAAAATTATTAGATTGACGGATTTGAATCTTTGCAAAGGATGGCAATTTTACAATTTTCATTTCTTCTGAATTGGGGAAGGTGGTTCCTGGTTATCATGATCATCTCTATTTCTGTACCTTGAAAATAGTTTCTCTGTTGCATGATTCCTGAGAACAAATTATTCATGCTCTTCGCTTATGTTTCTTTTTAGTTACTCTTAATTATAGTTGAATCAGAGCCCAAATGAAAAATGTAACCTCATCAAATAACACCAAAGTACAAATTCATTTTCAGACTTTAGCTGCATGACAAAAACAGCAAGCCAAATTTCAAGCTGCGCAAGACTGTTCACGTCGATTTCAGTGCTTTCTCTAGATTCCTAAATAGCAGATCGTTACTTCAGTGCACTAGCTGAGGTCTACATGTGCGAAGAAGTTCCAAAGTGCGAGATTCAGAACTACTAAGTAGTTGATCCATCCAGGCAATGGAGGATGACAGTGAAGGTGCCAGTTGTTGGCAATCTTCCAGATTTTCATTACAAACTCTCCTCAAAACTTGCTAAAGACAATTCCGAACTTAATTAGTGAGCTTCTCTGCGAAGAAATCATGCAGCTTCAGATCGATGCTGTCGACATAACTGCACGAAATCAGCTCAATACTAAGAGAAATCATGCATTGGCTTTTGATAACAAGTGAAGGAAGACTGTTTCGGTTCTTAGGGTAAAAGATGATGTGTTCATTTCAAGTGTCTTTTATCGTCGATTCTACAACTAGATGAAGGAAGGTAAATCATGAGAGACATTTTTTACATCAAAAAATTAGCACGGCAGAAGATAGACACTTCGAAAAGCTTTGTAGCTTTCGGGAATTAATTCTTGCTCCCTTGGATATTTTTATCGTCTGTGCTAATTACTTGATCCTTGGGATATATAGTTTTGATATCCTGGGCATCGATCCGTGCGCTATTTGTGCGTGATGCATTCTCCACTGCTGATCCATCGCAATTGTACAGTGAATGGAAAATGCACAGTGCTTCCGTCTGCGACTTCCTTCTCTGGTGAGCGCTATAGCCCAACCCCTGAACCTGTTTGAATCGCCATTGCCGTCCGTGCGATTGGATCTCGATCGGATTTCGACTGGATTGTGGTTGGATGCCAGTTCTGATTGGATTAAAATCAGAATCCGGCCGAATTGTTGTAGCTAGCGTCGCTGGTGACAGTAATCGCAGTAGATTCCGACCACAATTCAATTGAAATCTGACCGCGATATGACTGAATTCCGATACTGACCAGACTGCGGTCAGATTTAGGTCGGACCGCAGTCGAAATCCGACCGAATTATTGCTGCCAGTGCCACGAACACTAGAGGTCGCAATCGCGGTCGATTCCGATCACAATCCAGTTGGACTCTGATGCTGGCAGGATCGGGGTAGGATTTCGGTCGGATTATGACCGAAATTCAATAGAAATTGCGGCCACTAGGGCTGCGGCCGCGGGCGGCCACAATCACGACCACTTTCGACCGAAATCGTGATCCATCTGGCTGCAATCTGGCCTCAGCC
The DNA here is from genome assembly GCA_025175895.1 of Wurfbainia villosa. Taxonomy (NCBI): domain Eukaryota; kingdom Viridiplantae; phylum Streptophyta; class Magnoliopsida; order Zingiberales; family Zingiberaceae; genus Wurfbainia; species Wurfbainia villosa. The sequence goes on from JAKLTH010000238.1 coordinate 7,011,629, forward strand.
CGGCTAGATTCCAACGCCGATGGGATCACGAACGGATTCCAACTAGATCACGGAAGGAATTCGGTTGCCGGCGTCGATGCCAAGTGAGCGCGAGCGCGAGAGCGAGAAATCGAAAGGTAATTATCGCTGTCTTTGTTCGAGTGCGTAAGGTAGGAAACAAACACTATATATATATATATATATATATATATATATATATATATATATATATATATATATATATATATATATATATATATATATATATATATATATATATATATATATATATATATATATATATATATATGATGAAAATCAATGTGTATTTTTTATTTATTGTGTGTCGCGGACGGATGCATAGAAAAGAGGCGCTTAGTATATATGATGAAAAGGTAAATATATATCATCAAAGGAAATACACAACCATGCAATAGTCAAGACTACATTCTCATGTCATGTCTGACTCAGATCTGAGATATAGCCTATCATGTCGTACATATGCTCTCAGGAGTACCATCGCTCTCATGTATACCATCTTACTCAAGTTCCCCTAAGAAATGCATTGGTAGAGAACTCATCTCCAACTTATGTCATGTAAGATTTGATGTTGACTAAGCTGTGTCATCCATGTCGTGTGTACCACCTCATGTGGGCAAGCTCGCCGTGTCAAAGTGTATCGACGATAGCTTTGTATGTGATCAAATCATCCTCCAACCATGTCTCCAGCACCAATTAGACGAAGGCCGAAAGATGTGGAAATTCATCCATGTCTGCTAAGATATGCCACATCTCTAGCTTGTACTCCCTTTGAGTAAGTGGTCAACTATCAATGAATTTACAGTGTTTTTAGTACTGCAAGCCATTTGTTGTAGACTAGATAAATCATTCCGGTGGATCTATTCACCCTCATAGTCTTTTTGGCAAAGCCCCAGTCATAAGCGAATTTGGGTCGTCTTTATCACTAATCGTTTGTTGCGGAATAGATAGATCATTCAAGGTGGACCTATTCACCTGGTTAATCTCATCAACAATGTACAAACTTGCATTCCCCTCCGTGCACTCTCACTCTCACTCTCATCCAAGTATATTCCCACTCCTAACCAACTTTATAGAATCCCTCTCATATATGTGTTGGGGAGATTATTGGTGCAATCATCCTCAGATCAAGGTTGATCAAGTTTGAGTGAAACTCGAGTAAAATCTTAATATTTGATAATACGTTTGACAATATGACTCGATGGTATGAGACATCCGTAGTCATATGTGTTGTTGACTGAGAAGTCAAGTAGGTCAAGATTGACTAGAGACTTAACGGGTAAAGTCCAACTGGGAGTTAGCAAAAAAAGTCCAAGTATGGATACTTAGCAAGAAAAGTCCAAGTATCGATACTTAGCATGGAAAGTCCAAGTATAGAGACTTGATAATGAAAGTCCCGAAGGCGCGACCTTTTGGCAAAGGAAAGCCTGACAGCATGACAAAGTTGAAAGAAACATTTGAAGGCAAGTACAAAGGGTGAGGAGTCGTGGACTCAGATATATCCTAAAGGTGCGAGGCTGATGGAAGAAACTTGAAGGTTTAGGCCTATGCTAAGGATAAGTATCAAGTATGAGAGAATTATATTCGATGCATTAAACCTCAGTTTCGACTGGTTGATCTTAACCAGTCGACTAGTCGAGTGCTCGGGCGAGTGAGGAAGTCGTGACACTCGAGAAAGGAAGTCCTGAGTAAGGTTCGGGGTTCATTGCTCGGGCAAGCTTCGATGGATGCTCGGGCAGTCAACGGTGGTCTTGACTAGTCAATTGGCCCCGGGCTCAGGCGCACGAGTAGAAGGTGCTTAGACAGTCGGATGCTTGACACTAGAACACAGGAAGTCGAGCGGTGCTCGAGCAGTCGACTCGTGTAAAGCAGTCGACTGATCGCGGATAGTCAAGACGAGTGGAGTTTAGCCGCGGGTGCTCAAGCACACAATCACTCGAACTCGGGAAGTCGGACGATGGTGCTCGGGCAACTGCGAAATCGGTGCTCGGGAGCACTGTGACTTGACAGTTGATTGATGTGGTGAAGCAGTCGACTGGCCCAAAGGAAAAGTCGAGGACTTGGGTGCTTGAGCAACCGCGATGATCGGGATGGAAAATCGAGTGCTCGGGAGAGTTACGACACAACAACTGACTACTGTATTGACTGGCAGTCAACTGGTGGATGTATGACAATAGATTGGTGCACTGAAATCCGATATGGATCAAGCCGTTGTAAGACAACGGTCGAATGACCAATCGATTGGGGGTAAGACCAGTCGATTAGTAGGCGAAGATCAACCAATATGCCGGTGTTGGTTTAGAGGGATTTTTGAAGAAAATTATTGTTGCATTTTAGATTTTCAAAAGAATTCTAAAGCAACCAAACAGGCAATCGAGCAAGTTTACTTGTGTAAAATTTGTTGTTTTATTTCACTTGTGTAAAGTGTTATTTTTATTTATGTTATCTTTCCTAACTTTTATAGATAAGCAATTATGAACGCATTGCGTAGTTAGTTTACTGAGAGGGAAAGGACGTTGTATTGTCTTCTATTCTTTTCGAATCGTCTTCCATGGATAAATCCTTTTTTTTCTTCAGATGATTGATTATGCAAAAGGAAATATGAGTCCTTATTATGTTACTTTGGATGTACTTGAACACAAGTTTTAAATTAGAGTGCTAAAATGGATTGATTCAATTAAATACCCAGCGTAAGATCACAATTTATCTTTTTTTCATCGTCACGGACCAACGACGAGAGACACTAGAAGTGAAAGTAATCGTTTTTTGTTGCTATAGGTGATTGTGTCGTGCAATTATTGGATTAGGTTGTGCTCGACCTATAATGAGATCGTGCTCAATCCAATTCATGGAATGAGCCACCTTCGCCCCCTAGCTTAATTTGTGGATCAGGTTAGGCTAGGCTCGACATGACCCAACTCTCAACTATTAGACACAATCCAATTTGGGTTGGTCGGACTGGGTTAGAGTAACTCGATTTGATTGTTGCCTTTATATCTAAAATGGAGTATAAATTAACTAATACTTGATATTTTTAGAATAACCCACTCGAGTTAACTCGTCGACACAAACAAGTCAGATTTGACATAGCTATCTCCTATTAGGTAATGTCAGGCACAACCTAAACCGGTCAATTCAAGTTGGGTCAAGCATAACCTGACTTGATTGCCACCTTTATATATAATTAATACGACAACGACAATTAAATTTCATCTCATTAGATGAAATTAACTATATTGATCTATCTACGCCATCGAATTTTATCTCATATTATATCATCATCTATATTTAAATATATTTTATTTTATTTTTATCTTTGTTCCACAACAATACAACAACAAAACCTTATCCCACTAGGTGGTGTCGGCTATATGGATCTTTATACGCCATTGGACTCTATCCCCTACTATATCATCATGTATATTTAAATAAATTTTATCTTGTTTTATGGTTGCTAACCAAGTCTTTTTTGGTCTTCCTCTTCTCGTTTAATGTGTATATTTGTCATCGTTTCACATCGCCTAACTGGAGCATTTATTGATCGTCTAAGTACATGTCCATACCACCTTAAATGTGTCTCTTGGAGCTTTCCTTCAATAGATGCAACACCGATTTTTTCTGTAATGCTCTCATTTCTTATTCTATCCATCCTTTTATGTCCGCACATCCATCTTAACATCCTCATCTCTATAATTCTCATCTTTTGCTCATTTACTCAAGTCGTAGCCTAACATTCAGTGTCATATAACATAGTAGGTCTAATCGTTGTTTTGTAGAACTTCCCTCTAAGTTTTAGAGACACTTTACGATCACATAAAACACTCGACGCTTTTCTCCATTTCAATCATCCTGCTTGTATTCTATGTATTGTTGGAAATGTGAATGGAAACAAGGAAATGAAAGGATGGAGAAACCCTCACGTGGAGGAATTTAGTCCCACATTGGAAGTTGAGGGACAACTTGGTTGGTTTATAATGTATCACAAGCATTGAAGTTGTGAACATATGCAAGGGAAAAGACTCTCTCTCACGCGTGGGTACGCAGGGGGGGTGCGAATCCAGGGCCCATATTGCACTACCGCAAGGCGACTCGTGTGCAAGCGTGACCTGCGCGTGTCGAATATACGACCGATCGAGGCATAATTTGTCCAAGTGGATCCAACCAACCTTGTCACGCCCCGAGAGGGGGTGCTGGTCCGACAAAAATCGGACAACACCTCCCCTGTACTACGGACAATTGAAACCTGTATACAAGGCCCACACGACCCACTATACATCGACCAACATGGTCGGAACATAAAACATAAGGGTCTCAAGCCAACAATCAAAGTAATTACGAAACATAAAAACCTCTAGACTTACCTCTTTTGCCATCTAACCAAGAATACACAACCACACATATAACCAAAACAAATCGAGACAAAAAGTCCACAAAGACTTAATCAAGTACCCCCAAAACAACAAAAAGTCTAAAGTATTACAAGTTTAAAACAAAGAGTCTTAGTGATAAAACTGCGGAAAACTAAAAAGAGAATAACGGAGTCGTCAGATCAGGGGACTGACAACTGGACCTTCCGGAAGGCTTCATCCTGAAATAAAATAAATATCAACGAAGTGAGTAAAACTCAGCGGATATTTAACAGTCATGCATAGTAAACTATAAGTAGCAATAATAATCATGCCGGTATAATTTCTCAACAAAAATACATACCTGAAACTGTACATACCAGAAATCACCTAAGTTGACCTGAAATACATCCACACAAGCATATGTAGAATCACCAAAACAAATAACATAATACCTCCTGTATGTGCATGACAATCATATGCAACAACCAAAAGTGCAACAAGCAATGCATATAGTAAAAACATATGCACATGATGCAATCACCTGTGTCACCCCTGACGCCAGTCAAGCCATCGACATGTCATGTGTGTCGGCCGAGTGGATAGGGATGTGACAATTGTGTACTCTGTCGTCACTACACCTATGTGACCGAGTGAACAGGATGCTGGCGGAGTATCACTCTCCTACCCCACGTATGTATATGGGGGACATCTCCTCGTCTCACGACAAAGGAGGGATCCCTGTCTGCTACCACGTCGCAATACCAATAACCTGAGCGACCATCATGGAGCCCTGACAGAGCAACCACACACACCTGACATACCACTAACCCACGAGTGGTTGTGTGTGTAGATGTAATATATCGGAGAAAAAAAAAATTAAATTTAATATACTATAATAATAATATAATTATAAATGAGATAAATAAAAATTTATTTATTTAGTCTATTAAAAAGAAATTAGTATTTTAGTTGATGATAGGGATAAATCAAATTAGTATTAATCGTGATACAATTAAGCCCTAGGTTATAATTTTTCCTAAACTTTAATTTAGGGAATCCTGGTTCCCTTCTTGCGATCAAGTTATCTCCGCCCCTCCTTGCGCACGACCGAAGCCGGCGGCCGCGTCGTCGCCCTTGCAGCCGCCAACGACCACTCTTCCTCGCACAACTTTTGGGGTCAGGGCAAGCACCAATTTTTTCTAGTCAGCCTCGCCACTGCAAGCCGCCATCTCTTCGCCGCCTGTCTCCGCCAGTGCGGTTGGCACCGCGACCGCCCCGCACACTACTCGGGCTTGTCTCCGCCGCCAAGGTTGGATCGACGCCATGACACCAATACCCGACACGCCACGCTCGAGCCCTTGCTGTCACCTCCTCCTTTGCCATCGATGCCGTAGCTCAAGCCCGAGTCGACGGCGAGCGAGTGGTTGGAGGCTGGATTGGGCAGTTTCCTGGTTGCAAACTGTTGTCGCGATCTTTGCCGGAGCACGGTAAGAGCCAGTTTCCCCTTTACCTTGGACGGGATTTAGGTGTTGTAGGGGTTTTATTTCGTTGAGATTCCTTTGTGATTTGGGCAGCAACACTTTTCTGGCGAACAGGACAACTCTAGGAAATTGTTGCCAGTGAGGTTCCCACGGCTGGTAAGATTTCTCTCCTCTTTCTATTATTGGTAGATTGCTGTGGACGATTAGGGGTTGTAAATTGGGGGTTTTACGATCGATGAAGTGGATCGCTGACTACTGAGAGGGTTGTGAGGTTTTATTCGGGTGTCGATGTGGCTGTAAATACGGTTAGTGCGGCTGTGAATTGGAAGGTTGAGGATTTGGGATAGGCTGTACAGGATTTTGGGCAACGATTAGGTTGTAGAGGCTGTTGGGCTTAAGGTGAGTCCTAAATTAATCCATAGTTGTTGGCTGTGAGATTTAAGAGGGAAATTGGTAAGTTCAGATATGGGTGTTTATAAATGCATAATAGGTTGTTAATTGATCTAATGGTCGATAGGGATTGATGTGAAGACTTGATTAGGTTACGTGGATAACTAGATCAATCTAGTTGATCGGGCTACGAAGTCGACGTAGGATTCGATTCTATCAGTCGTTGTATGATTGTACTTAATCATAACAGTTGTTATATGCAGGTTTCGATCACGGGACAGGATCTTGGGCGTGAAGATAGTTATCATGAGTTTCATAGCAGGCGGGTATTTTGACTTATCTTTTAGATAATGTCATATTGATATGCTTAGTTGGTTATAGTTTGCAATAATTGTTATGTTTAACTGCCTTGTATGTTACTGTGCCTACTTGATACATGCATTGGATTAACTTTTAGTTATACCTTTCCTGTTTTATTTAGGTCATTGATATATACCTATTTGTTGTGCGTATTATTCGGAGACATATTTTTGTTAGTGTTACACATGTTTTAGTGTCATGCACCATCTTGCATGATTGCATGCTGGCTGGACGGGGTTCCTTTATAGTTGAGCCCGTAGCCAGTTACATGGTCTGCACACGCTGCCACTCATGGGTTAGTGGTACATCGAGAGGTGTGTGCAAGAGCTCACAGCCCATTGTCCGCTTTCTGGGTAGCGGCGATGAGCGCGTGGTAGGGCGAGATCTCTCCTCTGGTCTACGACACCGGGAGATGAGAGCTTAGCTCCCCCACTCTGTTTGGGGCAGGAGGATAGGTGTACTCCGACAGCATCCTGTCCACTCGGTCACTCAGGAGCAGTGATGAAAGAGTGCACAGTTGTCATAGCCCTACCCACTCGGCTTCACCATCGCGTATGAGGCGGCTGACTGGCATCAGGGGTGACCATGTCATTTGCATCACATGTATTTTGCATGGATGACATTTGTATTGTGTTTGCTGCATTTTGATTGCTGCCTTGGATGTTGCATATGATTGCCATGCATACAGGATACATATTTGTATTTGGATCGGACGACTTTATTTATGCTAGTATGACACATGCTTCTATGTCAGGATAGGAGATTCAGGTAAGTACAGTCTTTACGTATTTCTTTCTTGCATATCCTATATATGAGACTATACTAGCATGATTATTATTGTTAGTTATATCTTACCATGCATATCGACTATTATCCGCTGAGTTCATTGAACTTACCCCGTTGTTTTATATGTTTTCATGATGAAGCTGTCAGGAGAGTCCAGTTGTCAAACCCCCTTGTCGTGATAGTTTTCTTGTTATTAGATTTATAGTTTTGGTATAGACTAGAAGATATGTTTAGGATTGGCGTTTGATTTATGTACTCGTGGATGTTTTGGCGATATTTGGTATGTCCTTATGGACTTCTATTCGGATTTTTATTCGATTGGATTTGGTTGTGTATTCCTGCCTAGATGGCAGAAGGGGTAAGTCTAGATTTGATAGACTTTTGTTAGTTACTTTGATTGTTGGTGTGAGACCTATTTATGACCTGCGTGTGTAGTTTGGTTCCTGTCATGTTGACCGATGTATAGTGGCCGCGTAGGCCTTGTATGCAAGATTGGTATTGTCACCCGTACAGGAGAGATGCTGCTGGAATTTCGTCTGGCGGGGACTCCCCTGGGGCGTGACAATTTATTTGGTATCAGAGCATAGGTTCCGAGTTCCTTAGGGTATTTGGGTTTTCGGAGTTTGCCACGTTTGACAGGTTAACTTGAGTATTTTCGGATTTATATGGATTTTCGACGATTTTTATGTTTCGGAAATTCGAGGTATTATTGACGAGGTCAATTTGGGGATTTGGCGGCAATAGGACATCTCCAGACGGCTAATAGGTGAATAAATTCTAGAGATAAATTTTCTAGATTTAGTGCATGATGATATGATTACATTGCTTACGTAGTTTAGGGTCTATATAGGCATCTGATATTTTATTTAGTATTGTCTTGACTTTGTTCTGGCTTGACCTCTTTAGTTATACATTAATTAGTTTCAGCTATTGATCTCCATTAATGTGTTTTTGCTGTTGTTATTAGACATCATGGTTAAATGCTTATTTGGTTATGTATGGTCGCAATTGATACCATGATTGAGACTAGTAGATAATATAACCTAGATGAGGTCATTCCGTAGGAGCGGATCTCAGGAATGAAACATTAGTAAAACTCTAGGTGTTGGAATCCTAGGCGTAATAACCCGGATGTGCATATTGGTATATGTTTATCCATTTACTATTTCAGTTGATATGGTGATTGGACTAGTAGAGGTCGTATGTTTAGGATGTGATTAATCCTTAGAGGGTATATAACGTTGTTTCATATCTCGGCTGCCAACTATACCTCCCATTCTTGGATGAGAGAGACTCTACAGTAGAGTCTCCCTATGGTTGCTTTGTATATCTGTGGTCGAATATGCCTCCCAATCATGGTTGAGATGACCTACCGTAAAGTTATACTTATGCGTTATTCGTTCGGAGTTAGTGATATTTGTATGACGTCTGTAGCTAGATAACTACTTTACATCTTAAGTATCTACGAGATCGGTTCATGGTAGCATGTTACAACATGCATGATTGAACTGGTAGAAATGATATAATTTAGGCTTAACCCTCTTGCCGGACTTGTTAGTAGATTTGTTGTCCTTATTGGCCTTGATAGGCATTTCCTGTTAGCTGGGACGAAACCCTATGATTAACCATCTCGACGTATTTATTTATAAGTCGATGATCTTTTCTGACTTTGGACATTTTCGTATAAGAGGTGTTGAAACCTTCGCTTGACCGCCTCAATGGGCTTAATTGTAGATCGATGATCTTTATCGATTTTGATAGACGTTCTATGCTAGATGTATTGGATAACCCTAGGCTTAACAACCTAGGATAATTGACTGCTCACGCGACCTATTAGTGGTAGTATGCTAGTGCGTGCAGTCAATAACTAGATATCTATATACTGTCTGTCTATCCACGAGTCCCATTTGTGGTAGCATGTAGCTGCGCGTAGACGGTGCTATTGATTGTCGGCTCACAAGTTACGTTTGCGGTAGCTCTTAGACAGTTCCCTTTGTATGCGAGAGCCATGAGGCATTGTCGTGGTATCTGGATGTGCATTGCATGTAGATTGCAGTGGTTGTCTATGTTGCAGGTATATCTGTCCTACTGCTGACCAGGTTAGTTGCAGACTAATATTGGTACTCTGAGGGTTTGGGTTACTCTAGTTTGTTTCCTTTGACTTCCATTATGTGCATTATGATTATGCACTATTGTCTATCCATCCATTGAGTGGTTGTACTCACCCCCTCCTCACTTATCCTCTAGGTTAACTGATGGAGGACGTGTCCTATTGACCTACCTTCGTGTCGCTCAGAGAGTCCCTTGTCGTGCTTGTCCCACTGCATCGTCGAGATGCCGCTTTATTTACTTTATCGGTATTGTATTTTATTTATGCACTTTGGATTTTGTCGCAATTTGATGTGGTGTCATAAAACTATTTTACTTTAATTGATATATGTTTAGTTGTGCATGCATGCAGTTAATAAAATACTTATATTTCTATTATTATTTCGAGATTTTTATTAGATCTGGTCCATGTATTTCTGAATATTGTCACTAAGGGGTTCCTCCGTCATTTGGACGACGGATATGCCCCCAGGACGTGACAATTTATTGGTTTGCAGTTTTGGTTTGTGGGTTTTGTGTTTCGAGGATTTTCTTTTCCTTGGATTTTTGGGAGTTCTCGTGTTTTGGGACCAGACAAGCTGAAGGATATCTCTGAGCTATAGGAAAAGTATTGACTTTAGTGGTTACTGTACTTTAGTGGTTAGGAAAAGTATTGACTTAGTGAAATTGCCCCTACTCATGGTCGGGGACGAGGTCGAGGACGTATTGACCTTGCAAAACCTAACGATGATTTCAGAAGTACAAACTCTTTAGAGGTGTCGACTGATGTCGAATAGGAAGCTAGGGATTTGGCCTGTTAGCCACCAATTTGGAGGTCAAGGAGTAACCCCTCAGAAAATATCAGTCCCTATTATTAGTGATTTGGTTATGGATAAGGCGTGTATACCTACACTGGTCAAGACGATGAAACATCGTTTTACCTTATTATAGGAGGTGTTGGATGGGATATTTATCTGTCCCAATATTTCTTCCAGAGAAGATCCGGAACTCTTTGTTAAAAGAGAGATAGACCTTTGAGATTATGCATCGATTATCGATGATAGAATGCGGTAGTTGTGGAAGGAAATGAATATCCTTCATTGTGGATAGAGGATCTATTGAGATCAGTTATAGGACACCTAGGTATACTCTAGGATTGATTTGTGACTGGTGGGTTGATATTGTAGTGACATGGTGTCATACAATTATCATGGTCGTTGTGATGATTGTTATATCATTAGCCTAGAGTAAAGAGAATACAAGTGTGTAGCGACGACAATTTCATACTTGGTATGAATTGTATGAGCTTTTGATTATCTTGTTAGACTTATTGACGACTTAGTCGTCTAGGGATTTGGGAAGTCGTGTATTCTGGACACGATTGGATCAGTTGTGGTCGTTGGAGTTGCGTAACTTGGCCACTGTTGAGGGTGGTAGTTGGAGTTGCGCACTCGGTCGCCGTAGATGGCGGTTTCCTAGTATTGATTTGATTATTACCAATGCTCCAGCAGTATTCATGGATTTGATGAACCGTGAATTGATGGAGTTCCGGAAGGATTATGACGGTACCATTAGCTACCACCCAGGGAAAGCCAATGTGGTTGCCGATGCATTTAGCCGGAAGTCCCGAGGGACTTTAGCTTGCTACCGAGTTTTAGTCACGGATTTGATTCAGAGTTTCTCCGAGTTGGGCCTTGAGGAGCAGGGACCGACAGAGCAGGGCGTTCTTGTTACCATGGTTGCTCAGTCATCTATCAGGACGAGAGTCCGGGAGGCTCAGGCCAGTGATCAACATTTACGGTTCATTGGCAGTCAGATAACCTCTGGACAGCAGACTGAGTTCACCCGAGATGACGAAGGTATTATTTATTTTCGGGGCAGATTATGCGTACCTCAGTCTCACCCGGTCATGGAGGAGTTACTTCAGAAGGCTCAACGCTCTAGATTTGCGATCCACCCAGGTGGAACCCGCATGTATCGAGATTTAAGGCATTTGTATTGGTGGAACGACATGAAGAAAGACATAGCAGATTTCATAGCTAGATGTCTGGTTTGTCAGCAGGTGAAGGCTAAGTACTAGAGACCAGCCGGACTGCTTCAGAGGATTCCTGTTCCTGAGTGGAAGTGGGATCATATTACCATGGATTTTGTGGTGGGTTTGCCTAGGACACGTCAAGGCCATGACGCGATTTGGGTAGTCATCGTCGACTAACCAACCAAGACTTCTTAGCGATTCGGAAGACCGACTCTTTGGATCTTTCGCGAGTTATATTGCCCGGAGATCATCGATCAGGGTGTTCCTTTCGAGAATTATATCGATAGAGATCCTCGGTTCACGCCTTGTTCTCGGGCAGAGTCTGGCAGCAGGCCTTAGGCACGCAGCCTTCATTTTAGTATCGCGATTCCATCCGCAGAGATGGATGACACCGAGCGACCATTAAGACACTAGAGGATTTGCTGAGGTCCTATGTGATAGATTTCGGGGGCAACTGAGAGGACCACCTGCCATGAGTGGAATTTGCCTACAACAACAGCTATCATTCGGCTATCCAAATGGCCCCGTTTGAAGCATTGTATAGTAGACAGGGTCGTACACCCACCCTCTGGGAGGAGGTTGGAGAGGCCCAGTTGCTAGGACCCCAGAGAGCTCAGCATGAGGAAGAGTTGGTCCGTACTATCAGACGAAGGATGGCAGGGGCGTAGGATCGTCAGAAGAGTTATGCAGGTTGGAGACGGAGACCTCTGGAGTTATTTATTGGTGACCATGTATTCCTGCGAGTCTCACCCACAAAAGGGGTGAAGAGATTTGGCCTCTGTGGTAAGTTAGCTCCAAGGTACATTGGGCTTTTCGAGATTTTGGCGAGGATCAAAGCAGTCGCTTACCGCCTAGCGCTACCACCATCTTTGACGGGTATTCATGATGTGTTTCATGTGTCCATGCTGAGGAAGTTTGTGCCAGACTCTACACATATTCTGTCAGATGCGTCAGATTCCATTCAACCTGATGCTACTTACGCAGAGGTTCCGGTACGGATTCTGGATCACAAGGAACGACAGTTGCGGAACAAGATTGTGCAACTTGTCAAAGTCGGGTGGAGTCACCACACGGATGAGGAGGCTACTTGGGAGCTTGAGGAAAAGATCAGAGCTCAATACCCCCACCTGTTTACTTAAGGTACGTGAAATATACTTTCAATACTTGTGCTACTTGAGTGTGCTGTCTCTTACTCGAGATACATTTGAGTGAGAAATTTGGGGACAAAATTTTTATTAGAGGGGGAGAATATAATATATCGGAGAAAAAAAAATTAAATTTAATATACTATAATAATAATATAATTATAAATGAGATAAATAAAAATTTATTTATTTAGTCTATTAAAAAGAAATTAGTATTTTAGTTGATGATCGGGATAAATCAAATTAGTATTAATCGTGATACAATTAAGCCCTAGGTTATAATTTTTCCTAAACTTTAATTTAGGGAATCCTGGTTCCCTTCTCGCGATCGAGTTATCGCCGCCCCTCCTTGCGCACGACCGAAGTCAACGGTCGCGTCGTCGCCCTTGCAGCCGCCGACGACCACTCTTCCTCGCACAACTTTTGGGGTCAGGGCAAGCACCAATTTCTTCCGGTCAGCCTCGCCACTACGAGCCACCATCTCTTCGCCTCCTGTCTCCGCCAGTGCAGTTGGCACCGCGACCGCCCCGCACACTATGCCGGCCAGCCACCACCGCCTCGCTCCTCTCCTCTCGGTTTCCCTCTCGCATGTCCAACTGGACGCCACAGCCCGCAGTCATCGACGCCGCCGCCCGAGCCCTTGCTGTCACCTCCTCCTTTGCCATCAATGCCGTAGCTCAAGCCCGAGTCGACGGCGAGCGAGTGGCTAGAGGCTGGATTGGGCAGTTTCCTGGTTGCAAACTGTTGCCGCGATCTTTGCCGGAGCACGGTAAGAGCCAGTTTCCCCTTTACCTTGGACGAGATTTAGGTGTTGTAGGGGTTTTATTTCGCTGAGATTCCTTTGTGATTTGGGCAGCAACACTTTTCCGGCGAACATGACAACTCTAGGAAATTGCTGTCAGTGAGGTTCCCACGGCTGGTAAGATTTCTCTCCTCTTTCTATTATTGGTAGATTGCTGTGGACGATTAGGGGTTGTAAATTGGGGGTTTTACACAGCTGTGAAGTGGACTGTTCACTAGTTGAGAGGGTCGTGAGGTTTTATTCGGGTGTCGATGTGGCTGTAAATACGGTTAGTGCGGCTGTGAATTGGAAGGTTGAGGATTTGGGATAGGTTGTACAAGATTTTGGGCAACGATTAGGTTGTAGAGGCTGTTGGGCTTAAGGTGAGTCCTAAATTAATCCATAGTTATTGGCTGTGAGATTTAAGAGGGAAATTGGTAAGTTCAGATATGGGTGTTTATAAATGCATAATAGGATGTTAATTGGTCTAATGGTCGATAGGGATTGATGTGAAGACTTGATTAGGTTACGTGGATAACTAGATCAATCTAGTTGATCGGGCTACGAAGTCGACGTAGGATTCGATTCGATCAGTCATTGTATGATTGTACTTAATCATAATGGTTGTTATATGCAGGTTTCGGTCACGGGACAGGATCTTGGGCATGAAGATAGTTATCACGAGTTTCATAGCAGGCGGGTATTTTGACTTATCTTTTAGATAATGTCATATTGATATGCTTAGTTAGTTATAGCTTGCAATAATTGTTATGTTTAACTGCCTTGTATGTTACTGTGCCTACTTGATACATGCATTGGATTAGCTTTTAGTTATACCTTCCTTGTTTTATTTGGGTCATTGATATGTACCTATTTGTTGTGCGTATTATTCGGAGACATTTTTGTTGGTGTTACACATGCTTTAGTGTCATGCACCATCTTGCATGATTGCATGCTGGCTGGACGAGGTTCCTTTATAGTTGAGCCCGCAGCCAGTTACATGGTCTGCACACGCTGCCACTCATGGGTTAGTGGTACATCAGGAGGGTGTGTGCAGTAGCTCTGTCAGGCTCCGCTGGTCCACTCATGGGTAGCGATGAGGCAGCGTGGTAGCGGGTAGGGATCCCTCCTCTGGTCTACGACACCGGGAGATGAGAGCTTAGCTCCCCCACTCTGTTTGGGGCAGGAGGATAGGTGTACTCCGACAGTATCCTGTCCACTCGGTCATTCAGGAGCAGTGATGGCAGAGTGCACAGTTGTCATAACCCTACCCACTCGGCTTCACCATCGCATGTGAGGCAGCTGACTGGCGTCAGGGGTGACCATGTCATTTGCATCGCATGCATTTTGCATGGATGACATTTGTATTGTGTTTGCTGCATTTTGATTGCTGCCTTGGATGTTGCATATGATTGCCATGCATACAGGATACATATTTGTATTTAGATCGGACGACTTTATTTATGCTAGTATGGCACATGCTCCTATGTCAAGATAGGAGATTCAGGTAAGTACAATCTTTACGTATTTCTTTCTTGCATATCCTATATATGAGAATGTACTAGCATGATTATTATTATTAGTTATATCTTACCATGCATATCGACTATTATCCGCTGAGTTCATTGAACTTATCCCGTTGTTTTATATCTTTTCAGGATGAAGCTGTCAGGAGAGTCCAGCTGCCAAATCCCCTCATCGTGATAGTTTTCTTGTTATTAGATTTATGATTTTGGTATTGACTAGAAGATATGTTTAGGATTGGTGTTTGATTTATATACTCGTGGATGTTTTGGTGATATTTGGTATGTCCGTATGGACTTCTATTCGGATTTTTATTCGATTGGATTTGGTTGTGTATTCCTGCCCAGATGGCAGAAGGGGTAAGTCTAGATGTGATAGACTTTTGTTAGTTACTTTGATTGTTGGCCTAAGGCCTATTTATGACCTGCGTGTGTAGTTTGGTTCCGGTCGTGTTGACCGATGTATAGTGGCCGCGTAGGCCTTGTATGCAAGATTGGTATTGTCACCCGTACAGGGGAGATGCTGCTGGATTTCGTCTGGCGGGGACTCCCCCGGAGCGTGACAGCAGATAATATGACTGACGATGGGCTCAACTACCAAGGAGTATCACCTCCTACCGAGGAGCCGATGATCGCCAGTCATGCAATAATGCAAGATGGTGCATGTCACTAATGCACGATACATCTTTCAATCCATGGCTACCTATGATATGCATCAATAGGAGCCCATATCAAATAACCTAAGTACATAAGTCTATGTACACATGCAAGTTATATTCATTATTCATTCAATGCCCAGTATGTAAGGTATGTCACTACTCTAGTGCTAAATAAACAAATAACAAGTATCAAGGTGATAGAGCATAATATAATAAGCATACGAAATGACTACAACACGTACTAGGTAGTGACATATCAGGGCAGTTAACAAGCATAGAAAAACTATTACTAGCTATAGTAAACAATGCACAACAAGATGACAATATCTAAAAGAAGATAAGTCAAAGATACCCGCTTGCTATGAAGAATATCAATTGTCTTTAAGCTCGTGGACTTGTCTCGTGACCGAAACCTGCATATAACATAATTACCATTAAATTCTAGCACACAACTAATATTCGACTATATTCTACTTCGATCCCGTATTCACTTAATCTAAAACCTATGTAATTGATAAAAGTAAATTGAAAACCCACACCAAGATGTTTTTTTTTTTCGATTAGTTCATTTTCCCATGATAACCAACACTGGACAGAAGAGGCCTGAACGCTATTCCGCCCATCCTAACCAATATCCTAGCGGCTCTGTCAAGGAAGCTTAACTATCGATTACAAGACGAACGACCTACAAAATCACTATTTGCGAAATCCGAAAACGAAATGGCATCAAATATAGATGCTATAAACCAAAACTGTGGAGCAAATCACAGAAGTCAAAGAAGAAAGTCCAAGAGATGGATATAAGGCGAGCTCAGAAGATCAACAATTACCAAACATGTAAAACTCAAAAAAAATTCAAATGGCATCAATTTGACTGTAGAGTCCAGACCTTCTAGACGACAAATGGTGTGCAAGCTCAAACTAGTCCTTTTCTGAGAACTAAGAAGGGCTGACTAATGAACGAGCACTTCGTTGGCAGGGAACAAAATTGAAAAGACGGGCAAAGGCACGGACGCGACGACGGCGGGGCGAGTGGCGAGTAAAGAGAGTGGAGGAGGAGAAAAGGGCCGTGGCGGAAAGCTAGAGTTAAGAGCGATTCGAGTTGGGAAGAAGCTTCACCGGGCGTTCACGAAGGAGAAAGGTATCGGCCGAGGGGAGAAGTAGGGCGCGACGGAGAACTTTCGGTTCCATCAAATAAACCAGATTACCCCTTTATATAAGAATTTAAATCTAGGTTAGGTTTTTAATTATCCCCGAAATCTCGTACAAGCCCCGTTTAATTTCAGAAAAATTCTAATTTTTTTTTAAAATTCTCTAAAAATCCCGAAAATAATTCCTAGGATTATTTTCCTAAATTTTGGCCATTTAAATTTAGTATTTCAAATTTCAGTATTTAACAAACCTTTTGTTAATCCGTTCCAATTTCTTTTTGTAACGTATGCATTGATGATTACTTGGCGTTGAAATGACCGAGTTGATTGCAGACGTTTCAAAAATGAGCCATTAATAAATTAATTACGTAATTAATGGGAGATATGCTAAAAAGTTATAAAAGAGGAAGCCTTTGAGATATGAAAAATCTCTCCTCTTTTTCCCTCTGCTTGGTCGTTGATAGCTTTCTAGTGTAGTCAGTTCGCCGGAAACGATATGTGCTTTCGTCGTTTACTCGATTTTGTATCCTGGGAAACAATCGTCCAACACCCTTGAAAACACTTGAGAGGGGACGAATCTGTTTTAAGGACACTGTGGAAACCACATGCCTCGACACCGAGTAGTGCTACGGAACAACCGAGCACTCTTCCACTCTGCCGTTCCGCTCTGCCACTCTTCCGCTCTGCCATCCGGCTCTGCAATTCGGATTTGCAATTCGGCTCTGCCACCCAACTCTGCAATTCGGCTCTGCCATCTGGCTCTACAATTCGGATATGCAATTCGGCTCTACCATCTGGCTCTGCAATTCGGATATGCAATTCGGCTCTGCCATCCGGCTCTGCAATTCGGCTCTGCAATTTGGCTCTGCCATTCGACTCTACAATTCGGCTATGCAATTCGGGTCTGCCATCCGACTTTACAATTCAGCTCTGCCATCCGGCTCTACAATTCAACTC
This sequence comes from Wurfbainia villosa, assembly GCA_025175895.1. Lineage (NCBI taxonomy): Eukaryota > Viridiplantae > Streptophyta > Magnoliopsida > Zingiberales > Zingiberaceae > Wurfbainia > Wurfbainia villosa. Next base: position 7,029,352 of record JAKLTH010000238.1, read on the forward strand.
TGCAATTCAGCTCTGCCATCCGACTCTGCAAATCGGCTCTATCGATCGACTCTGCCGAATCGGCTCTGTCGAATTGACTCGCCGTCGACTCGCCGACGACTCGCCGCTTTCGACTCGACGCGAAGGATTATGCGAAGCGCGCAATCAGATCTCCACTCTGAAGGAGAAATACTACAACAAAACTTAAAACAGATCCTACTCTGTTGTGATGGCGGTGGACCCAGTTGTGATGGCGGCGGACCAAGTTGAGATGACGGTAGCGCATAACGATTGGGACCGTTCCAATCAATCACGCCGAGAGGCCAAAGAAATTCATTGGATTGAATTTCAAGAGGTGGCAGCAGAAAATGCTTTTCTACCTGACCACTCTTAATCTGGCTAGGTTCTTGACAGAAGAACCACCCAAGGTACCTGAGGGTACTTTGGATACCCAAACCTTCAATGCTGTGGAGGCTTGGAAACATTCGGAGTTTCTTTGTAGAAACTATATCCTCAACTGTTTGGCAGATGCATTGTATAATGTATACTGCACAAAGAAGTCGGCTAAGGAATTATGGAAATCCTTAGACCGGAAGTATAGAACAGAGGATGCGGGGGACAAGAAATTTATTGTTGGTCGATTCCTGGACTTTAAAATGGTGGACTCCAAGACGGTGATCAGCCAAGTCCAGGAGCTTCAGGTGATCCTGCATGAGATCCACTCAGAAGGCATGATGCTGAGTGAGATCTTCCAGGTGGCAGCAATTATTGAAAAGCTTCCTCCCGGCTGGAAGGACTTCAAGAATTACTTGAAGCACAAAAGAAAGAAGATGAATATCGAGGAGCTCATCGTTTGACTCTGGATTAAGGAAGACAACAGGAGCTCGAACAAACGATCATTCACTCAGGCAGTGGTCAAAGCCAATGTGGTTGAACATGGCGAGGGCTCAAAACGGAAGAAGGCAAAGGCTTCCAAACTGGAGCCAAATCGAGGCATTAGCAAGAAGAAATTCACAGGAAAATGCTTCAATTGTGACCGTGTTGTTCATAAATCTTCGGACTGTAGAAAGCCAAAGAAAAAAAGCAAGAGGCTAATGTGAGCGAGGGGCCGGACATAGATCTATGCGCCGTCATTTTTTAAGTGAACCTCATCGGTTCGAACTCGCGGCAGTGGTGGATTGATTCAGGAGCCACCAAATATGTGTGCTGCAATAAGGAGCTGCTCCATGACTTTAAAGAAGTTAAAGATGGAGACAAATTGTATATGAGGAATTTAGCAACCTCGGAAGTCAAGGGCCGTGGAAAAGTGGTGCTGAAGATGACTTTGGGCAAGGATTTAAACCTGAACAATGTGTTGTATGTTCCGGAGATCTGAAAGAATCTGGTGTCTGGATCACTTTTAAGCAAGCATGACCTTCGCATTGTATTTGAGTGGGACAGGGTAGTGCTGTCCAAGAGTGGAATGTTTGTAGGCAAGGGGTATGAAAATGATGGACTTTTTAAGCTTAATGTAATAGCCATTAGGCCTAAAATGAATAAAATTGAAAGTTCTTCCTCTTATATGCTTGAGTCATCTGTGTTGTGGCATAGTAGACTAGGACATGTTAATTATAATTCATTGTGAAGATTAATTAATATGCAAAGCATTCCGACATTCCTCCTAGACCCGAAACACAAGTGTAAGACTTGTGTCGAAGCAAAGATGACAAGGTCATCTTTTCAACATGTTGAAAGTAACACAGAACCACTCGGCCTAATCCACACAGACGTATGCGACCTAAAAGGGGTTCCGACACATGGTGGAAATAAATATTTTATTACTTTCATAGATGATAACACAAAATTTTGTTATGTGTATCTTCTGAAAAGTAAGGATGAGGCTATAGAGAAATTTATTCTCTATAAAACTGAGGTTGAAAATCATCTTAATAAGAAGATTAAAGTGATTCGAAGTGATCGAGGAGGTGAATATGTTTCACCATTCGCTGAGTTGTGTGCTGAACATGGAATCAGACACGAAACAACAGCTCCATATACTCCTCAGCAAAATGGTGTTATTGAGAGGAAAAGTCATACTTTAAAAGAGATGATGAATGCACTTTTATTAGTTCTGGGCTACCAGAAAATTTATGGGGAGAAGCTGTGCTGATAGCAAATTACCTATTAAATAAGGTACCCCAGAAAAATATAGACAAGAGCCCTTATGAACTATGGAATGGTAGAAAGTCATCCTATAAATACTTACGAATGTGAGGGTGTCTTACTAAAGTGTTAGTGCCTAATCCTAAAAGGATCAAGATAGGACCAAAAATTATTGATTGCATATTCCTAGGATATGCACAGAATAGCAGTGTCTATCGATTTCTAGTGAATGAATCGCTAATTCTAGAAATAAATAAGAACTCGATAATTGAATCGAGAAATGCCTCATTCTTCGAAGATGTGTTTCCGTATAAGTCTAGAGAGGAAGCAAATTCCTCAAAAAGGACCTTTGAAACACAAGAAGAAGAGCATAAGGGTGAACCAGTAAAGGTAGAGCCTAGACGGAGTAAAAGAGCTCATAAGGAAAAATCCTATGGCTCGGATTTTATCACTTTCATGTTGGAAAGTGAACCACAGAGCTATCCAGAAGCTCTAAGATCTTCTGAAGGACCTCGCTGGAAAGAAGAGATTGCATCTGAGATCACTTCTATCTTACAAAATCATACTTGGGAGCTTATGGATCTTCCTTCGGGAAGTAAGCCATTAGGCTGTAAGTGGATTTTTAAGAGAAAGAAGAAATCAGATGGCACAATAGATAGATACAAGGCTAGATTGGTAATTAAGGGTTACAGACAGCGTAAAGGCCTTGACTATTTTGATACATATGCTCTGGTATCAAGAATAACCTCTATTAGAGTGTTATTAGCAATTGCCACAATGTGGAATTTAGAAATACATTAAATGGATGTGAAGACCGCTTTTCTAAATGGAAATTTAGAAGAGGAAATCTATATGGAACAACCTGAAGGTTTTTCTGCTCCTGGACAGGAAAACAAGGAATGTAGATTGGTCAAGTCATTGTATGGCTTGAAACAAGCTCCTAAGCAGTGGCATGAAAAATTTGACAATGTCATGTTAAATAATGGATTTAGAATCAATGAGTGTGATAAATGTATCTACGGTAAAAACATGGAAAATGGTTTTGTCATCTTATGTCTTTATGTAGATGACATACTTATCATTGGAAATAATGATAAGATAATTAAATCCACTAAGAAAATGTTGAATTCAAGATTCGACAATGAAGGACATGGACCTAGCTTATATGATTCTAGGAATTAAGATTCTTAAAACAGCTGAAGGACTTGTTCTTAGTCAGTCGCACTACGTGGATAAGATTCTTGAGAAGTTCAACAAGAATGATACTGCGTTGGCACGGACTCCGATAGATATGAGTCAACATCTATCGAAAAATCGAGGAAAGAGTAGCTCTCAGATATAGTACTCCAGAGTGATTGGAAGTCTGATGTACCTAGTGAATTGTACACGACCAGACTTAGCCTACGTAGTAAGTAAACTGAGTAGATACACGAGTAATCCCGGTGTTGAGCACTTGAAAGGGATAACAAGAGTACTGAGATACTTGAGGTATACTCGTGATTATGGGTTGCACTATACAAGATATCCAGCTGTGATCGAGGGATACAGCGATGCTAATTGGATATCTGAAGTGAAAGACTCTAAGTCTTCAAGTGGATATTTGTTCACTTTAGGGGGTGCAGCTGTGTCATGGAAATCTTCTAAACAAACCATAATAATTAGATCCACGATGGAATCTGAGTTTGTGGCTCTTAACAAATGTGGTGAAGAGGTTGAATGGTTACGACAATTTTTAGAAGATATTCCTAGATGGCCAAAACCCGTGCCCGCGATATATATACACTGTGACAGTTAGTCAGCAATTAGACGGACACAAAGTCATTTGTATAATGGAAAGTCTAGACATATGCGTCGTAGACATAACACTATTAGACAACTACTCTCAACGAGAGTTATCACTATTGACTATGTAAAGTCAAAGGATAACCTTGCGGATCCGCTAACCAAAGGGTTAAGTAGAGAGTTAGTTGCGAGCTCATCTCGAAGGATGGGTTTGATGCCGATAATGAATGTTGGTGCAAAGGAAACCCAACCTATGGAGATTGGAGATCCCAAGAACTAGGTTCAAAGAGACAACCTAACTGCATCGACTAAGAAGGATCACTGTGGGGGTTATGAGATAATGAAACAGTGATAAGATGGAGGATAAACATATGGCTTTTAATGATCCAATAGAGCGGTATGAAATACTCTCTTAAAAAAGGTCACCTATGTGAGAAAGAAGTGGGACCGCTTCGAAGGGATTTCGAAGGCACAATCTTAAATCTTCTCGCAGAACCAAGCGTGTTCATGGCCAAGAACGAACACACTCATAAGAACTGAAGGACATCAGGGAAAGTCCTGTGTGAAATGTGTCAATGCTTATATAAAGGGTCAAATAGTTCAAAGACATCGCGTCTACTAAATCAACCAGAAAGAAAACATATTATAATAAGGGAAGGTTCAAAGGATAAAACCTACCTATCATATGCCGGACTTTACTACTGAGAGCTATCACATATCAGTTTCCATTCATGTGGGGGATTGTTGGAAATGTGAATGGAAACAAGGAAATGGAAGGATGGAGAAACCCTCATGTGAAGGAGTTTAGTCCCACATTGGAAGTTGAGGGACAACTTGGTTGGTTTATAATGTATCACAAGCATTGAAGTTGTGAACATATACAAGGGAAAAGGCTCTCACACACACGTGGGTGTGCAGGGGGGGGGGGTACGAATCCAGGGCCCGGATTGCACTACCGCAAGGTGACTCGTGTGCGAGCGCGACCTGCGCGCGTCGAATGTACGACCGGTCGAGACATAATTTGCCCAAGTAGATCCAATCCATTTTCTTTTTGTAACGTATGCATTGATGATTGCTTGGCGTTGAAACGACCGAGTTGATTGCAGACGTTTCAAAAATGAGCCATTAATCCATTAATTACGTAATTAATGGGAGATATGCTAAAAAGTTATAAAAGAGGAAGCCTTTGAGATATGAAAAAGCTCTCCTCTTTTTCCCTCTGCTTCGCTATTGATAGCTTTCTGTTGTAGTCAGTTCGCCGGAAACGATCTGTGCTTTCGTCGTTCACCCGGTTTTGTCGTTGTATCCTGGGAAACAATCGTCCAACACCCTCGAACTTGAGAGGGGACAAATCTATTTTAGGGACACTGTGGAAACCACAGATCTCGACACCGAGTAGTGCTGCGGAACAACCGAGCACTCTTCCACTCTGCCGTTTCGCTCTGCTGTTCCGCTCTGCCACTCGTCCATCCGACTCTGCAATTCAGATCTACAATTAGACTCTACCATCTGGCTCTGCAATTCGGCTCTGCAATTTGGCTCTGCCATCCGACTCTGCAATTCGGCTCTGCCATCCGGCTCTGCAATTCGGCTCTGCCATCCGGCTCTGCAATTCGGCTCTGCCATCCGGCTCTGCAATTCGGCTCTGCAAATCGGCTCTGCCAAATCGACTCTGTCGAATCAACTCTATCGAATCGGCTCTGCCAATCGACTCTGCCTTCAACTCCGCCGACGCTGAAAGGACTGTCCGAAGCCAGTGCAATAGATCTCCCCTCTGAAGGAGATATACTATAACATGTAAGACATCTCTCTCAATTTCACCATCATCTTGTAAAAATAATCCTAAATATTTAAAGCTCTCAGTTCCAGACAACTCATCGTTTCCTATCTTAACACTTTTCTCATTACGTCTAATATTGCTAAACTTAAATTCCATATATTATGTCTTTACTTTATTAAGCCTAAAACCTTTCACTTTTAGTATTTCCCGCCAAGATTCTAGTTTAGCATTTACTCCTTCATGTGTCTCATCTATCAAAATAATATTATCTGCAAATAACACGCACCACAGTACTGTATCTTGAATATGTTCAGTGAGTTCGTCCATGATTAGTGTAAAAAGAGGGACTTAAAGCTGATCCTTGATGTAACCCTATCTTTATTGTAAATACTTCAGTTAATCCGTCTGAAATCTTCACTCTGATCGGTCCACAACCATATGAAAGCGTAAGTTCGTGGCAGTTCCACGAAATGCACAGAGGCAGTTCGTGGAACTGCCTTGAGCACGCACGGCTTCAAGCCGTGCGTGCGTCTCCTTCCCTTAAAAGGGAAGGAGTGTGCGTCCAAGGAGGGGTTGACGAAAGAGGATTCGGCTGCTCGGCGAAGAGACAGAGAGGCGTAGAAGCATCCGGATTGATTTGGTTGGTGAAGCGCGAGTTAATTTCCAAGGTGATTTTTCCTCCGACACAAGCCAAAGATCCAAACAGGTATATTATGCAACAATGGTATCAGAGCATATTTCATTTCTGAAATTTACATACCTGTATGATTTGGTTTCCTCGCCGGAGAGGACAATCGAAAAAGAGATCTGTGGGCACCGCCGGAGGCGACCGGGCGCGAGGCGACGCGATCGCGATCGGCCGAGGCGCGCGATACCGGGCGCGAGACGACGGCGACGGCGCTGTTGCCGACGGGCCCGGCGACGCAGCCGAAGCGCGGCGGGCTGCCGGGGAGGCGACGCGAACCGGGCGGGCGACGCTGGCGGGCGACGGGCGATGTCGCCGAGCGCCAGCGGCGCCACCGCCGCCGCGATTGGCGACGACCTTCTGAGGCGGCTGACCGCGGGCGATGGAGGTGACGGCGCCGGAGGCGGCGGGCCGCAGGCGCGGAGGCGACGGCGCAGGCGCTGTCTCCGACGCGAAAAAGCTCGAGTTGGTTGCGCCCGGGATTAGGGCGCACGGCAGGGAAATTTTTTCTATTTATTAAATAGAAAAAAAAATTTTAATCTGTTTTGTACATATTGGTTTTTTATTTTATTATTTAAAAAAAGTTTTTTTTAATCTGTTTCGTACAGATTAATTTTTTATTAAAAAAAAAGTTTTTTTTAAATCTGTTTTGTACAGATTAACTTTTTTAAATAAAAAAAAGAATTAATTTAGTTGGGCTTAAATGGGCCGAATGAAATGGGCCGAATTAATTGGGCTTTAGATTTAGTTTGGTTTAATTGGGCCAAATTAAATGGGCTTTGAATCAAATTTTAATTGGACATGGGTTCAATTAATTTGATTCCAACAAAAGGCTAAGTGTCCAATTAAATTTACACAAGAATTGTGTAAAGTTGACTTTGGTTGACTAAACTCATAACTATGGTTAGATGGGTTGTTTTGGAACAATTGGAATCTGACCTGGATAACTTAAGGATAGAACTAGTATATGACTGTCTATGGGTCAAAATTGATTGATCAATGAGTCAATTAATTATAGCCTAAAATTCAAGAAGTTTAGTTCTTCTTGATATATGTGTATTTGTTCTGTGCCTTGATTAATTGAAATATACCGGTATTTATACTGGTTTTGTCAGTTATGTACTGACATGATTTATTTCAATTTTACAGATGGCGCGGATGTATACCACTATGACCCGGCGCGATGTGTTGCGCAATCGGTATAGGGAGACTATCGAAGATTTGGACTATGACCCTTACCATGGAGTCCTTGGACACATTGGGAAGTCGATGAGATCGCTCCGAAGCCTGCCGCAAGTTTCGATTAGATAACTACAAGATTTGGGCGTTGATTCGTTCCTTGCCCGATAATCTTGCTGACGCGGCACGACAATTTTGGGGGTTACATGAAGGACACATTTCTTATACCCAGTTGTGCACAGAGCTGATTAACTATGCTGACTGTGAAGAGGATCCTGAAGAAGACCCAGTGGAGGATTTTGGTTCTCGATTTGTGAGGTCTTTAAAGGACTCTGTATCAGGGCAGCATGTGTTGTCTGTGAGTGTCCCAGCAGAGAGTACTGTAGTTGAGTCTAGACGGAGGGGACATGTCATGATTACTGCTGCGCTAGGGCTTGTCCTAGTGAGAGCAGTAATCGCTTATCTAGTCTATTAGGAGTTGGTTTTAGTTTATGAGTAGGAAGAATGTAATCTGTTACATTCTTAGTAGAGTTTGTTATTTGTTGACATTTTACAGCATGTTTATTTTAATGATGTGTTCATTTAAAATGATTAGTTCATTTAATGTTGTTGACTCTACATGATGCATGATTATTGAATATGCCTTTGATTAGTTCAAATGAGTATATAATGATATGTTCATTTAATGTGTAATATCATGCTGTAATAATGATTAATATCATTAAGTGGGATGTATGTAATAAAATATATCAATATAAGTCTGATTGGCACATACAAATGATGAGTGATAACGTAGTTGTCACTTAATTTTGTAAACCAGATCAGATTTATCTTGAGTTTATTTTTGAGATTACATACATAAAAGCATACACTGAGTAACTAAATAATGTGTTTATTTATGTTAGGTTATGACAACTAAAAACATCATAGCTAAACTGAATAAAGGTGAAAAACTGAATGGGGATAACTATAAAATATGGCACCTCAAGATTCAGTATGTTCTTGAGGAACAGGAAGTCCTAGAGGCTGTTAATCAGGTTATGATGGAACCTGTTGAGAGTAATGCAACACAGTACAGACGTGACCTTGATACCTATAAGGTATGGAAAAGGAAAGATTCCACTGCTAAGGGCATATTGATAAGTTCGATGGTGGATGACCTAGTGTTAGAGTATGAGCCATATCCTTCAGCTCATGCAGTCTGGGTAGCCTTAGAGAGAGATACAGTGGAATAAGTCTTAGTAAGCTTCGGCAGCTGACGATCAGGTTCGACAGCTATAAGAAGCGCCCGAATGCAACGATGGTTCAACATCTCAGGGAGATGTCAAATATGATTCGGGAGCTGAAAACTGCCGGTCATGAGTTGACCGATGAACAACAAGTTCAGGCGGTTATTCGTTCTCTTCCTGATTCTTGGGAGACCATGAAGCAGACCGTAACTCACAGTGAGAGTATTAAGACTTTCGCTGATGTCTCACGCCATGTTGAGCTGGAGGCTGAGAGAGTAGAATCCGCGAGGATTTCTGGCCAAGCCTATTTGGCTGCAGGCTCTGCTGGATCATCTGGATCCAAGAAGAAATGGTACAAGAAGGGAAAGGGAAAGAATAAAAACGTTGCTACTGCTGCTGGGAAGGATCAAATCAAGAAGAAGAAGACAGGGAAGAAACCTAAAAGCAAGTTATCTTGCTTCAATTGTGGCAAGAAGGGCCACTTTGCTCGGGAATGTACTGAGCCAAAGAAGGTAACTTCTAGTCTGTCTTCTGAGCATTTTGTTGCTAGTACTGTGTTGATGGCTGATTCTTATCCTTTGTGGATTATAGATTCGGGAGCAACCAACCATGTAGCTCGAGAGCGGGTTACATATGTGGAGTACCGCCGGGTACCTACTGGCAACAAATGGATCTATGTAGGAAACAATGCAAGAGTCGAAGTCAAGGGAGTCGGCACTTGCAAACTTAACCTTCGTGGTGGAAGTACTTTGTTTCTTCATGATGTCTTGTATGCTCCGGAGATTCGAAGGAATCTTGTATCTGTTACTTGTCTTCTTGATTTGGGGTACTCTGTAAATTTTTTCAATCGTTGTGTAGAACTTAAGATTGACTCTGTGTCAATCGGATATGGTTATTTATCTAATGGTTTTATGGTACTAGATGTGGTGCATGATGTGAATTGTGCGATTCATAGTTGTTTTTCAAACATTGCTCTTACTAGTAATGCGGATATATCTGATGAGATTTGGCATGCTAGATTGGGACATATAGGACAAGATCGCATGAATCGATTAGCTAGAGAGGGTTTATTGGGCTCTCGTGCTAAGATTATCTTGTCTATATGTGAGCATTGTCTTGCTGGAAAAGCAACTAGGAAACCATTTGGAAAGGCTATTAGAGCAGACTTGCCATTGCAATTGATTCATTCGGATATTTGTGGTCCGATGACTGTGAAGGCTAGGCATGGAGCTTCCTATTTCATTACATTTATTGATGATTTCACTAGGTATGGTCATGTGTATTTGATTTCTCAAAAATCTGAAGCGTTGGATTATTTCATTCGTTATTTGAACGAAGTTGAGAATCAAACGGAACGTAAGGTTAAGACCTTACGCACTGACCGTGGGGGTGAATATCTGTCTGATTTGTTCAAAACAACATGTAATGATAAGGGGATTATTAGACAGCTAACGATCCCAGGAACTCCACAGCAAAATGGGGTTGCTGAAAGAAGAAATAGGACTCTTCTTGAAATGGTTAGGTCTATGATGGCGCAGGCTAATTTGCCGGTCTCCTATTAGGGAGATGCATTACTAGCTGCGGCCTATATACTTAACAAAGTGCCTTCAAAGTCAGTTCCATCGACCTCATATGAACGTTAATGACGAGAAAACCGAGATTTGAGCAACTGAGACCACGGGGTCACCGCCTACGTTCATGATAGTTCTCACAGATATGGAAAACTTGGACCTAGAGGTAAGAAGTGTATCTTTATAAGATATTCTGATACCTCAAAAGGTTATGTTTTCATAGGTGAGACGTCAGATGGAACAATCTCTGAGATTGAGTCTAGAGATGCTACTTTTCTAGAAACTGAGTTCCCAACAAAGGGTGAAGTTGATAAGACAGTTCCTCTTTTTGAGGAGGATGAGTCGTTATCAACAAGACAGGTGTCTAGTGTGATACCTGAACCTAGTCAACTGAGTGGGAGTAATGTGCCTGATCACGGGGTGACTTCTCAACAGCCCAACTTACGAAAAAGTGTTCGTAAGATCATACCTAAAAGGAGGTTTGATATTGAGAATGAGGTGATTTGAAGATGAACCTCAATCAGTTGAGGAAGCGTTGGGATGTAGAGTTAGAGATAAGTGGAAAAGTGCAATGGAAGAAGAAATGGAGTCAATGATTCGGAATCAAGTTTGGGAGTTAGTCGATCTTCCTCCTGGCCGAAGGGCTATTGGGAATAAGTGGATTCTCAAAATAAAGAGGAAGTCTGATGGATCGATTAACCGATACAAGGCTCGTTTGGTTGCAAAAGGATTTACCCAAAGAGAGGGTATTGACTTTGAAGAGACATTTTCTCCCGTAGTGAAGTTTGTGTCAATCCGAGTTATTTTGGCCTTTGTGGCGCATTATGACTTGGAATTACATCAAATGGATGTCAAAACCGCTTTCCTTAATGGTGAGCTTGACGAGGAAATCTATATGGTTCAGCCAGAAGGTTTCGTTGCTTTAGGCCAAGAGGATAAAGTATGTAGATTAAAGAAATCTATATATGGGCTGAAGCAAGCGTCAAGACAATGGAACATAAGATTTAACAAAGTGGTTTTATCTTATGGTTTCGAAATGATCAATGAGGATCATTGCGTTTTCCTAAAAAAGGAAAAAGGAAAGTATGTCATTTTATCATTATATGTTGATGATATGCTGATAGCAGGAAATGACATTGGTTTTGTAGAAGAAGTCAAAAAGTGGTTGTCTTCACAATTTGACACAATAGATATGGGAGAAGCTGAATACATCTTAGGAGTAAAGATCATCAGGGATCGATCAAAGAGACTTTTGGGTTTGTCACAAGAGTCTTATATAACTAAGATGTTACAACATTTCAACATGTCTGACTGCAACAGTGAACAGACATCTATTGCGAGAGGTACTATTTTGAGCAAAAGTATGAGTCCCAAGACTCCAGCTGAAATAGCCGACATGAATAAAAAACCATATGTCAGTGCCATAGGTAGTTTAATGTATACTATGTTGTGTACTCGTCCCGATATCAGCTATGCAGTGGGCTTAGTCAGCCGGTTCCAGTCAAACCCAGGATCGAGACACTGGAAGGCAGTGAAAAGGATTTTCAGATATCTGAAGGCGACGACAGATTATTGTCTCTGTTATCAAGGATCAGATATGAGCCTAAAGGGCTATTCAGATGCAGATTGGGCTGGGGACCTGGATGATAGAAAATCAACATCAGGCTATGCGTTCTTGTTGAATGGTGATCTCCGAATGCGACAAGAAACAAGCCTGTGGCCTTATCTACAATGGAAGTGAATATGTGGCATGTTCAAGTTGCAAGAAGCGATCTGTTCGAGATTCCTAAAGCAGTGGGAGTCCAGTGACCGTCTATTGTGACAGTCAAGCTGCGATAGCTTTTTCCAAGGATCCCAAATATCACAGCAAGGGCAAGCATATAGCTATAAAGTATAACTTTATAAGGGATATTGTTGCTAAAAAGAAGGTGATTCTTGAGTATATCCCTACACGAGCTATGCTTGCAGATCCTTTTACTAAGCCAATGACTAGAGAGTCATTTAATGAGCATGTAAAGTCCATGGGACTTCGTAGAATGTAACCGTTTTGTAATGACAATTGAATATTATTTGATTGTTTGAAATGCTAGCCATAATCTATTCAGTGTATGTTATGTTACATTCTAGTGATAAGATCTCGATAAGCATGTTGACAGGTAGTGATTGGTCCTCTCACATGGACAATCATCTTTATTTGTTGTGTATGAATAGAGGTAAGACCGATGCTTATAGGTCAGCCTATGTGGTTGTTAGCTTTGGAAGCTGTAAAATTTGTTACATTCCTATAAGTTAGGGTCGTCTTGATATTTGTATCAAGATAAGATCATTTTGTGGTAAATGATCGAAGTAAATGAACCCACCATTTACTATACCTGTTTTGAGCCAGATTAGAATTCATATGTTGAATTCTGAATTAGACATTGGGAATGTCTGGATGGAAATCTGTACGATGTTAATTGGAAGAAAACATGCGCTCTTTATTGGTAAAGAGGACGACATCGTAGCATGTGAATCATACCACATGTGCTAAGACGACACTAAGGGTAGTAGGAGAATGGATCCCTGCTTCTCTACTATGTGAGCCCTTTGAGATTATATGTTGATCTCAAAATTTGCCCTTTGTGACTATTTAGGTGTCTACTTGAAGTTTTAATCAAGGTTTGCTACTTTAGCATGTCTACCTATGACTATGTATGATTCGGTCTATGGAACATGACTAAGAAAGCGATTGATTAAAATGAATAGATTCACACTAAAAAGGAAGATTAAATAGGTTTACATCTAATGAGTATTATTCACTAGTCGACACTTTTTAGTTGTGTATAGAAATATTTGTGAATATTTGGAATATGAGACATGCTCTTGACATGATGATCAATTTAAGGGATTAGAGATGTTCATATTGATGTAAATGAGATTATTTAATCTGGATAAAAAGCAAGACATGAATGATTCAGGTAAATGGTTATGTACCACCAGAAATATGATTTTGTATCATCTGGAAAACGACTGTGTGTCGCCTGGAAAATGGCTGTGTGCCATAAGATAAATGGTTTTGTACCACCTGGAGATGACTCTGTGTCATCGGGAGAATGATTATGTATCATATGTAGAGTGGCTAAGTTAGGCGTAACAACTTCTCTTAGCATGCATCACTCTATGAGCAGCTATGTAAGGTGTAACAATTTTCTTAGCATTTGAACGCTCAATGTGCTTGCTGTCGCACAAATCATTTTCTAATTTGATGTTTCATTTAGTCTTTGTGACTATTAATCTCTGTTCTATTAGTCTTTTTGGGACAATAGATGTTGCTTCGATTTAGTCTATGTGACTAAACACCTCTTCTAAAATGGTCTGTGTGATCATTTAGTCTATGTGACTACACACCTCTTTCTAAAATGGTCTGTGTGATCATTTTTATCTGTGTGACATACCTTGGACGAGTGGGAGATGTAAGTTCGTGACAGTTCCACGAACTGCACAGAGGCAGTTCGTGGAACCGCCTCGAGCACGCACGGCTTCAAGCCGTGCATGCGTCTCCTTCCCTTAAAAGGGAAGGAGTGTGCGTCCAAGGAGGGGTTGACGAAAGAGGATTCGGCTGCTCGGCGAAGAGACAGAGAGGCGTAGAAGCATCCGGATTGATTTGGTTGGTGAAGCGCGAGTTAATTTCCAAGGTGATTTTTCCTCCGACACAAGCCAAAGCTCCAAACAGGTATATTATGCAACAGAAAGAAAATAAATTATAAAGTTCGTGGCAGTTCCACGAACTGCACAGAGGCAGTTCGTGGAACCGCTTCGAGCACGCACGGCTTCAAGCCGTCATCTCCTTCCCTTAAAAGGGAAGGAGTGTGCGTCCAAGGAGGGGTTGACGAAAGAGGATTCGGCTGCTCGGCGAAGAGACAGAGAGGCGTAGAAGCATCCGGATTGATTTGGTTGGTGAAGCGCGAGTTAATTTCCAAGGTGATTTTTACTCCGACACAAGTCAAAGCTCCAAACATGTATATTATGCAACAGAAAGAAAATAAATTATAGGATTAATTTACAGTGACTACTCAAGTGGAATTTTTTTTTTTCTCTATAGGCATGGCCCGATATGAATGCAATGAGACAAAAAAACGTGTTATATTTCCTTTCCCCATAATATGAAATCAATCAGTCGAACCGATCATATTAATGCCTGTTTTTCTATCGACTTTCACAAGTGTAAATAAATAATTCCTTTCTTTTCTTGTTCGCCATTTTTCAGAGAAGGAAACAAATACACTATAAATTTGGAAATTTTTTTCTTCTCGACAACACATAGAAGATTAAATAGGTTATAACAAATAATTTAGCATGGTTTGAAATTTTATGCAGTGCTGCTCTTAATGAACAGTAAGACATTAACACTACGTTTGGTTAGATGATGTAATGTAATTAATATTATAATAAAATGCAATTTAATTTTGATTACATTATTATATTTAGATAAAAATTATATATAATTTTGGATTACAAAGGTAATTATATTCTTTTGTTTGGTGTTCATTATAAGAACGGTAGAAATCGACTGATGGCGACGACGGCGATGACGGCGATGGTCGATCAGCCAGCCGACGGCGACGGCGATGGCGGCCGATCGATCGGCGGTGGCGACGACCAATCGGCGACTGCTGCGGCCGACCGATCGGTGGTGGCGGTGGCCGGTCGACCGACGGCGCAGCGGCAGGCGGCGCCGGCCGGCCAATGGCGGTGGCGGTTAATGCCAGCGACAACGAACGACGACGATCGACTTCGATTGTTGAGCATCCAACACTTTTCAAATTACGATTTGGTATATAATCGGATTACATAGGTTTTTTCTTCATAATCTAGATTATAAAATTTTAGTGTCTTTTGTAATCCAAATTATATTACATTACAATTTTAAAACGGTAACAAACAAAGTAATCAACCTTATAATGTAATCTGGATTACATTACAAGGCAAATTACATCGTACCAAACGCTGCCTAAACAAATTATAAATAGATTTTTTTTTTCATTTCCAAATAAATTTTTTTGTCTCCACTCCATTAGAATTACTGAGGCCTGTTCGTGATATCAGAGGACTCGCAGCAAATGAGCAAAAGCATATCTTAAACTTTCAGCAAAGAAAATATCATCATTTATTGAATGACAGAGTGAAGAATTAATAATTCCCTTGCATTGGATTAGATATGTTCATAGTTATAAATTATAGTGGTGGATAAAAGAGCTCAGCACTTGAGCAATACCGAATAAGAAAGAAGACCTCTCAGTTATTTGCTGGCTTTGAAGCCTGTCGATTTCCTCGATTCAGTTTTTGTTTGGTTAAGAGATCATCATTATCACTGAATTTTGTTCGAATTAAGATTCGAACTGATGGATTTAATCCACTAATGATTGCTCATTTGCATATGAATTGAATAAAAATTCAAACGATCCCACACAAATATCTTTTTGGAGATCTACAACAAATATGCAAAAATCTAGATGCAACAAAAGCAAAAAAATTGTAAATCACTGCTCTTGAATTCAAAGACATTTTTATTTTCCTTCGATGTTGGATGAACCTAAAATCGGCGACTAACTAGCCACGAGACATCGTCTTCCGTTAGGTGCTAGGGTGACTACTCCGAAGGCTCGATTCCATGGGGAAAGCAAGACGGTATATATAATGGATCTAAATCTATTAATAATCCATCAATACTAATATTAATAGGCTAAAAGATTCTATATATATAATACCACATATAATAACACAAACTCACGATTAAAACATCAAATTAAATCACTTTAAACGAGTTCATTCGTAATGGCAAAATTCATGTGTTATTAATTAATATATCAACCCACCAAATGCAGATAAAATCCAACACGAACAATTCGAACTGAACTGGAGCTTGAATTTTATTTCAAACTGAGCTCAAGTCAAATAATTATTTGCATTTTCTAATTACGAATCAACTTTTAATATATTTTATACTATGTAACTCGATTCTGCTCATTCAAATCCGTAAGGTATACATGATTTTAACACATAAAATCTTTGCAAAAATAAAATATACCTCGAATGCTATTGAGAACGAAGAAACCTGACTTGAACTACAAATTTTCACGAACCTACTCTGGTAGTCAAAAAGGAAATCACCGATTGAACTTCCAATGCAACGTCACAACGTCGCAATCCTTCAGCTCCAGTCCTTTGATCGAAGATTCTCTTCTTCTCACCAAGAAGAAAAATCGAACGATTGCTTCTCACCAGCAGACTCTGCTCCTCAATGTGCGCAGACAACACTTCAAGCAATAAACCTTGCAAGCAAGCTCTCAAACCCATTTTACTGCACCAACACCTCTTCCTCTCCCTTTCTCTCTCAAAGAGAAAAGTTTCATCATCATTATTCACACAGTTCTTCACAAGAAGTGGATATAAGAGTGGGAGCTGCTAGATTAACGGTTCTAACTTTTTACATAAATAGATATAACAGATATACGAGAGAAAAGAGAAGTTATGGAAACGTGGATGGGGTAGTGGTAACCACGTTGGTAAATGCCCCTACGTGGTCAGAAACTAACAAAATTTGTAGTTGATGTTAGAAAGAGATTATCAAAGAATAACTTAAGTATGAATTTTAATTGCAAACACCGTAAACATTTACAATATCCTTTCGCCTTTTCCAAGTTCTTTGATCGACTCCGAACTTTTGGAAGAAGAACTCTTGTCTTTCTTTTTACCATCTGAAAAACGATCACAATCGGAAAGCTTTTCTTAGTTCACGAACTAAATCCCGACGGATGTTATTCTGCAACTCCACACTCAACCCCACTCTGTGTTCGCCGTCCTCTTCTCCTTTTATAGTTTGGACGCATACTCTTGTGGAAACCTTTCATCTTCACGCATTAACTTCTTGGCTGCGCAAGGCATGCACAGCCACCACTTATGAGGAGTGTTAACTGTTCTTGGTTGCGCAACATATGCACAGCCACCATTCATTGAGCAGCCATCATCAAATGCACAATGCATACGTTACTGCAGTTGCAGTAAGGCTAACAGTTGAAAGGCCACTCGATCTCGAAGATTAAGAAAGCAAACTGGACCAATGGTTAATACATGCAATGTTTGCATGTTCCTGTCACCCGATAATAGAAAAACAAATTAGATCGATGGGAAGGCGAATCAAGTTCCTGATGACTCATTTGATGTAGTTATCGACCATTTGCCAAGCATCTTGATAGCGCTAAGACGACTACGAGAGGAGCCCTTTGCTGGTATCTTAAACTTTTCTGTAGTTGCATGGTTTCATGATTTACATTAATTTGCCTAATTTTCATTGAAAAAGTAGCTAAATCTCATGGGATGATTGTTAGATTTTTATGAGTTTACATTAATTAATTAATTAATTATACTGGATTTGCTATCTGATAACGAACTTAATAAAATGATCAATTAAGTTATGAATTTAATTTTAAAATAGTAAATAAATAGTATAGGCCTTGATGCGGTTTGGTTGCGACCCCTTTTCACCAAATCCTCTTGGAGAGCTTGCCTATCTCGTTGTCGTAGTAATCCTGTCAAAGTTAATACGGTCAGATGATCGTCGATGCTCCAGCTACGGCCCCGACACTTAAGTCAGACAAGGAAGATGAGGAAAAGATGAATATAGAAAGTATTCAAGTAGCGATAGTGCCAGAAACCTTTCCTTTCCCTCAACCTGACTTTATATAGCATCTCCGAGGTTCTTTGGACATCCAGATTATCCACCAATAATGCTCTTTGCTAGGTTGTTCGGAGACAATCTCTGTAAAGAATCTCCACTTGATATGTCAGGTGTCCATGAGTCATCATTAGGAGAACCCGTTAGGGGATCAGATGTAACAGTTATGAAGAGGAATCTCTTCTGTTGTCCCCGACTTCCCGTATTGCTTTGCTCGCAACTCGCTCCACTTTTGACTTCCTGAGTCGCTTGGCTCCCGATCTGCTCCACTTTTCGACTTCCTGAATCGCTCCGCTTTCCACTCATTTCACTTCTCGAGTTCCTCCGCTCTCAACTCGTTCCACTTCCTGACTTCTACGCTTCTCGACTGCTTTGTGGATTCCGTAGGCTAGTCTGTACCCACTGTTGGGATTAATGCATATGTTATACAAATTGAATGCTGAAAAATTAAAGCATGACTGTAAATATAAAACTTACAGCGATCGTCAGAATCTTCGTGCTTTCTGGATCTGTTGGGAAAAACGATCTCTGCTCGCCGTCCGAGGATCGATCACGTCGAAAGGATTCTACTCTTCCACGAGCCAAGTTCATGTTGTGCCTCAGTGTTCTCAAATATCTCCGTTCTCTCCGACAGCCCTACGGCGATTCACATAGAATACCTCTCTCCGACAGTCCTCCCACCAGCACATCCCTGGTATCCCCTCTCAAAAAGGCAACCCTAGGCCTTGGACGCACACCCCCTTATAAAGGCTACAAGCGCACTTCGCGTGGCCAGCGTGCTCACATTGTCAAAAGGCACGCGTGTCGCCGTCACGCAGCAGCTAGCTTACATTTTCCACTCGTCCAAGTTATGCCACATAGGCAAACAGTTATACAGACCAATAAGAGGTATTTAGTCACATAGACTAAATAGAGTCAGAGTCAATAGTCACATAGACTAATAGAAGTATTCAGTCACATAGACCAGAATAGAGTCGAAGACCATAGTCCTAAAAGACTAATAGAACAGAGATTAATAGTCACCAAAGACCATTAGAACAACCGATTCATACATCGGAAAATGGTTCGTGAGACAACAAGCACATTGAGCAATCCAATGCTAAAAAAGTTGTTACACCTTACATAGCTACTCATAGAGCAATCCATGCTAAGAAAAGTTGTTACGCCTAACTTAGCCGCTCTACAGATGGTATATAACTATCCTCTGAATGACCCATAGTCATTCACCTGATGGCGCACAACTATCCTCCAGGTGGCACACAGCCATTTTTCAGGTGGTACAAAACCATTCTCCTTGTGGTACATAACCGTTTTCCTGGATATGATGTCTTGCTATTTACCCAGATTAAATAATCTTCATTTACATCAATATGAACATCTCTAATCCCTCACAATGACCATTAAGTCAAGAGCATGTTCCATATTCTCAATATTCACAATCATTTCCATACATAACAGAAATGGGTCGACCAATAAACAATTCTCAAAAGATGTAAATCTATTTAATTTTCCTTTTTAGTGTGAATCTATTCATCTTAATCAGTCACTTTCCTAGTCATGTTCCATAGACCGAATCATCCATAGTCAATAGATTTACATACTAAAGTAGTAGGCCCTGATCAAAACTTCAAGCGGACAGCTAAATAGTCACAAAGGACAAATACTGAGATTAACATATAATCTCAAAGGGCTCACATAGTAGAGAAGCACGGATCCATTCTCCTACTACCCTTATTGTCGCCTTAGCACATGTGGTATGAATCACATGCTACGATGTTATTCTCTTTACTAATAAAGAGCGCACGTTTTCCTCAACATCGTACAAATTTTGATCCAGACATTCCAAATGTCTAATCCTAAATTCAACATATGAATTCCAATCTGGCTCATAAACAAGTATAGTAAATGGTGGGAACATTTACTTCGATCACTTTTCTTAAATAATCTTATCTTGATACACATATCAAGACGACCACAGCTTATAAGTATGTATCTCTATACATATAGCTTTCAAAGCTATCCTATAAGTAATGGTCTTACCTCTATTTGTACATAACAAACAGAGATGATTGTCCATGAGAGAGGACTAATCACTACCTGTCAATATGTGTTAGGGCAATCTCTTGCCGTGATATGGTTTTGATGGTGTGGCAAAGGGTTTAAGTTAGTTTGATATGTTGATTTGATATGTGCGTTGAAGTCATGCAGGACTTAGTAATTCGCACATGGAGCCGTGGCGAGTTTCACATCTCATGACTAGTGCCTTGAGTCGGTGAAGGATAGCTTTGCGGAAGCCGTGCGCTTGGAGCATCCGAGGGACCGCCGGACGAGAAGCTTGGAGTGAAGCCGGAGGAAGTAGACTTCGAGGCAAGAGACGCGAAGGAGCATTGCAGAGCCGTGCGCCTGATGCTGCCGAGGGACGTGGCCGAGAACGAAGAGAACTTCGAAGGCGAGGGACTCCGAGAAATGAGAGTGAGCGATTGTAACCCGGGGAAGGGTAGCTCTTAGGTGAAACTTGGCCCTTTGGCCAAGTGTCGGATGGGTTTTCCCGACACCGATCCGCCATGTCATGGCGCCGATCGCTTCCGAGTCGAGTGTAGCTCGACCGTATACGATCGATCCGGTTTGTGGCGTTAGCCGATCGCCATACGTTAGCCGATCGACAGATTAGATCGGGCCGATCAAGGCGCAATGATCGGGTCAATAGGGTTTTAGCCACAGAACCACTCGTAGCCGATCGCGTCGACTCGGGTCCGATGACCGTGAGGCCCAGAATGATCGCCAAGAGTTCCGTTGGACAACAACGGTCGGCATCTGACGTGTTCGGAGGCCGTTGTAGTGACGGCAGTCGACTGCCATGGGCGGCAGTCGACTGATGGCGGCCAACGGGAAGAAGTTAGCCCTCTCTATAAAAAGAGAGGGTGTGAGCCTTTGAGAGGCTAATGCTTAAGTTCAAAACAATCTTCCTAGTGCCCCACAAGCTCTAAACTCTTCTTACTCGCTTTTACTCCATTCTATTTGTAAGAAGAGTGATCTTGATTGTAAAGGTTACCTCCACCTAGCTTGGTGCAAAGGAGAGACCATTTAGTGGATTGGTTGAGCGGAGTGATTCACCGAGGACGAATCGGGGACCGTGGATTAGCGGCGTAGCCGTGAACCACGTTACATTTTGTGTTAGCATTGTCTATTTCCTTTGCTTTGTTTTTATTTGTTTAATTTGCTTGTATTGTTGTTTCCGCTTGCGCTAATCTAATTGTAGACGAGCAAATTCCGATAACCAACGAACGAGGGCTATTCACCCCCCTCTAGCCGGCCATCCGATCCCTTACAAGTGGTATCAGAGCCAAGGAAAGCTTGTCAAGGACTAACCGCCACTACAAGCAACATTTAAAAATGGCCGGCTCCAACATCCACCCACCGAAGTTCGACGGCGAATTCTCTTGGTGGAAAAAGAGAATGGAGGTATTCTTCGAAACCGATTTTGAAATATTGTTAATTATGGAAAACGGTTTCGAGTTGCCTAGGAATGAAGATGGGGAGCCTTTGGAAAAATCGAGATGGAGCAAAAGACAAAGAGAAGAGTATTTGGCAAATTCAAAGGCCAAGCACCATCTATACAACGTACTCCCTCAACAAGAAGTCAACCGGATAGGAGAGTGTGCTAGCGCCAAGGAAATGTGGGAGAAATTAATAGAGATCCATGAAGGCACATCCGAGGCAAAGCTAGCAAGGAGAGATGTCCTTCGCTCCCAATTGTCCAATATCAAACTCGAAAAGGGAGAGAAGGTAAAATCTCTACACTCTAGATTTAAGGAAATTCTAACCGGTTTGACAAGTGTAGGTGAAAAGCTCTCCAACCGGGATATGGTAATGAAGGCCATAGATGCCTTTCCCCGGTCCTCAAAGTGGAGCTCCATGGTGGACTCCTTCTACATCTCCAAGAATTTAGAAGTGAGCACTTTGGAGGAGTTCTTTTCAACAATGGAACTCCACGAAACTAGGCTTGAGGGAATACAAGAGGAGCCTAAAATTCAACCCTCAAGAGGAGTAGCTTTGATGGCAAACAAGGGGAAGAAGAAGATGGAAGTCCCCTCCTCCTCCGATGATGAAGCCTCCTCCTCCTCCATGGATAGCACCGAGGAAGCCTACATGGTAAGGAAGGTGAGGCGTGTATTTAAGAATTTTAGATTTGATAAATCAAATGATAGGAATAGAAGACCGAGGGAAGGTGATATGCTACAATTGCCAAGGAGAGGGACACATAAGGGACAATTGTCCTCTCCTAAACAAAAGCAAGGAAGAGAGGAAAAGAAAGAAGAAAAGAAGAAGAAAAAGGGAGCAAGAAAAGAAGGAAGAGGAGAAGAAGACAAAAGAAAAGGGGAAGGCCAAAGCATTCAAGGCCAAGACATGGGATGATCCTTCCTCATCCTCCTCCTCATCATCGGATGAGGAGAATGCCTTTGTCGCCAATTTGGCCTTGATGGCCTTTGACGATTTGGATTGCTCCTCCTCCGAAAATGAAGGATCAAGCACAAGAGGAGAGAGCTCAAGTGAAGGGGGAGCCTCCTCCACATCATCATCCTCCTCATCATCCGAAGAAGAAGAAGAGGACATGGAAACTATGGTAACGAAAGCCTCTCCTAGTAAAATAGTTTCCATGATTTCTAGTTTAACTAGGGATTTGTTTAGAGCAAAGAAGAAAAATAAATGCATGCTAGATCAAATTAAGGCATTAGAAAATAAGCTAGAAAATGCATGCTTAAATAATAATGATACTTCTTCTTGCCATGATGATGCATGCTCACATGATAATTATGTGCCTTTAGATGTTAGTGATGCATGCATAGAAGAAAATAGGGAAAAGGTAGATTATTTAACCAAAGCCCTAGGAAAATTCACAATTGGCTCCAATACCCTTAATATGATCATTGGGAGCCAAAGGGCTAGCTTCAACAAAAAGGGCCTAGGATATAAAGAGAAGAAAAATGAGAAGGCCTATAGATGCCTAATAGCTAGGGGACAAGACAAAAACAAAGTAATAGCTAAGAAATGGATCCCCAAGGAATTTCTAGTGAACCCCATAGGTAAAAATCTATTTTGGGTTCCAAAATCCATCCTTAAGGGTTAGAAAACCCCTAGGGTAGTCAACCATATGAACTTGACCTATATCATATTTTGGTTGACTTAGGATGACGGGACAACATTTTTAGATAGTGTTGGGTGATGATAACGTGCCCATAAAAAGGTAATAATGCTTAAATCATGATGATTAATGTAATTTCTATGCATATGTGTAATCATGGTTTATGATTTTGATATTGGGCACATCATCATGAGAAATAGGTTTAAATCATGCTTTAGGTGACACTTTATTTATTATCATCATATAATGCCTAATGCATGGTTATAATTTGATGAAAACATGTATTTCATGGTCATAATATGAAATTAAATCATATATGTCATTATGATCATGTGGGTTGTTAGGTTGATACTTAACCATGATAGAATTGCTTGAATATATTGGTTAAGTATATATATACAAATACCCCCCTAGGATGCATCTCACACTCACTATAGGCTAACTTGATTGCAAACTTAGCATGGGTGAGATATTAGGATGATACAAATGTCCACTAATGCCTATGGCATTTAGATGGTCATTTAAAGTATCAAAATATCAATAATAGACCAATCATGGGGAAGGCTTATGTTTAATTAATAGACATATTGCCCAAAGATCATGATTGGATATTTCTAATGTTTTCAAAACAATTTCTTACCTTAAAATACATGTATTCATGTTTTGAAACAATTGAATGCAAAACTAGGTGTTAAAATGGATACTAACATGCTCAAAAACTAGTGGTTTTTCAAGTGTTTGGATTTTTGGCAAATCTTGTAAAATATAATGATTTTTCATGAAAAACTATTTTTCCTTGATAGATATACTTAAGAGAAATATGTTCCTCGAATTTCATGATTTTTAGAATTTTCTGGAATTTTTAATGCATTTCTGAATTTCATCCAGAAAATCAGAAATTCGGCTTTTGTGCCCGATCATTGCCATATACGATGATCATTGGTGGCTCAGAATCAGAATATTGAAGGCGAATTCAGTTTATAAAACCTCCTACAAGTGGTAGAAATATACTTGATGCCTCATACAGATTTTAAATCAACTTGACATATTTTTCCTCCATTATAATTGATGCCATGAGCTTTTAACTTAGTGTTAATCTTTTTGATGGTGTCAAAGGGGGAGAAATAAGTATGTTTAAGTTAATCACATTAGGGGGAGAAATATATGTAGGGGGAGAAATATATGATAGGGGGAGAAATTGCATAGAGAATTTCATGGATTAAGGGGGAATTGCATGTTGTTATATCATGTTTATCTTTACATGCTTTTCTTACCTTAGAAATTATATCAAATGTTTTTACCTAACTTAAACGGATTGCCACACATCAAAAAGGGGGAGATTGTTAGGGCAATCTCTTGCCGTGATATGGTTTTGATGGTGTGGCAAAGGGTTTAAGTTAGTTTGATATGTTGATTTGATATGTGCGTTGAAGTCATGCAGGACTTAGTAATTCGCACATGGAGCCGTGGCGAGTTTCACATCTCATGACTAGTGCCTTGAGTCGGTGAAGGATAGCTTTGCGGAAGCCGTGCGCTTGGAGCATCCGAGGGACCGCCGGACGAGAAGCTTGGAGTGAAGCCGGAGGAAGTAGACTTCGAGGCAAGAGACGCGAAGGAGCATTGCAGAGCCGTGCGCCTGATGCTGCCGAGGGACGTGGCCGAGAACGAAGAGAACTTCGAAGGCGAGGGACTCCGAGAAATGAGAGTGAGCGATTGTAACCCAGGGAAGGGTAGCTCTTAGGTGAAACTTGGCCATTTGGCCAAGTGTCGGATGGTTTTCCGACACGGTCATTGCCATGTCATGGCGGTCGATCGCCGAATCGAGTGTAGCTCGACCGGTATACGATCGATCGTTTGTGGCGTGATCCGATCGCCATACGTTAGCCGATCGCTAAGATTATAACGATCGGCCGGCGGCCGATCGGTAGTCAATAGGGTTTTGCCAGAGAACCACTCGTAGCCAATCGGCGATCGATACGGGTCGCGATCATTGGTGAGGCCCAAGAATGATCGCCAAGAGTTCCGTTGGACAACAACGGTCGGCATCCGACGTGTTCGGAGGCCGCAGGATGCGGCAATGATCGCCATGGGTGGCTCGGCGATGGCGGCCAACGGGAAGAAGTTAGCCCTCTCTATAAAAAGAGAGGGTGTGAGCCTTTGAGAGGCTAATGCTTAAGTTCAAAACAATCTTCCTAGTGCCCCACAAGCTCTAAACTCTTCTTACTCGCTTTTACTCCATTCTATTTGTAAGAAGAGTGATCTTGATTGTAAAGGTTACCTCCACCTAGCTTGGTGCAAAGGAGAGACCATTTAGTGGATTGGTTGAGCGGAGTGATTCACCGAGGACGAATCGGGGACCGTGGATTAGCGGCGTAGCCGTGAACCACGTTACATTTTGTGTTAGCATTGTCTATTTCCTTTGCTTTGTTTTTATTTGTTTAATTTGCTTGTATTGTTGTTTCCGCTTGCGCTAATCTAATTGTAGACGAGCAAATTCCGATAACCAACGAACGAGGGCTATTCACCCCCCTCTAGCCGGCCATCCGATCCCTTACAATATGCTCACCGAGATCTTATTAGAATGTAACATCACATACACTGAATAAATTATGGCTAGCATTTAAAACAATCAAATTATAATATCCGATTGTCATTTCAAAATTGTTACATTCTACGAAGTCCCATAGACATTATATGCTCATAAAATGACTCTCTAGTCATCGGCTTATTAAAAGGATCTACAAGCATAGCTCGTGTAGGGATATACTCAAGAATCACTTTCTTCTTAGCAACAATATCCCTTATAAAGTTATACTTTATTGCTATATGCTAGCCCTTGCTGTGATATTTAGGATCATTGGAAAAAGCTATAGCAGTTTGACTGTCATAGTAGACAGTCACCGGACTCCCACTATCCTCAGCAATCTTTAGATGCTTCAGGAACCTCCTTAACCATACTGCTTCTTGTACAGCTGCTGAACATGCCACATATTCAGCTTCCATAGTTGACAAAGCCACACAGGCTTGTTTCTTGCTGTTCCAGGAGATGGCGCCGCCATTTAATAAGAACGCATAGCCTGATATAGATTTTCTATCATCTAGGTTCCCAGCCCAATCTGCATCTAAATAACCCTTCAGTCTCATATCTGATCCTTGATAACAGAGACTATAACCTGTTATCACTTTGAGATATCTAAATATCTTTTTCACTGTCTTCCAGTGTCTCGGCCCTGGGTTTGACTGGAACCGACTGACTAAGCCAACAATATAGCTGATATTGGGACGAGTATACAACATAGTGTACATCAAACTACCAATAACACTGACATATGGTTTTTTTATTCATCTTGGCTATTTCTTCAGGAGTCTTCAGACTCATACTCTTGCTTAGAACAATACCTTTCACAATAGGTGTTTGTTTGCTTTTACAATCAGACATGCTGAAATATTGTAACATCTTATTTATATAAGACTCTTGAGATAAACCCAAAAGTCTCTTAGATTGATCCCTGATGATTTTAACTTCTAAGATGTATTCAACTTCTCCCATATCCGTTGTGTCAAACTGTGATGAAAGCCACTCTTTGACTTCTATCACAAAACCTATGTCATTTCCTGCTATTAGCATATCATCAACATTTAATGATAAAATGACATACTTTCCTTTGTCCTTCTTCAGGAAAACGCAATGATCCTCATTAATCATTTCGAAACCATAAGAAAAAACCACTTCATTAAACCTTATATTCCACTGTCTTGATGCTTGCTTTAGCCCATATATAGATTTCTTCAATCTACATACTTTATCTTCTTAACCTTCAGCAATGAAACCTTCTGGTTGAACCATATAGATTTCTTCATCAAGTTCACCGTTAAGGAAAGAGGTTTTTACATTCATCTGATGTAACTCCAAGTCATAATGCGCCACTAAAGCCAAAATAACTCGGATTGACACAAACTTTACTACGGGAGAAAATGTCTCCTCAAAGTCTATACCCTCCAATTGGGTAAATCCTTTTGCAAACAAACGAGCTTTGTATCAGTTAATCGATCCATCTGTTTTCCTCTTTATTTTGAGAATCCATTTATTCTCAATAGCCCTTCGGCCAGGAGGAAGATCGACTAACTCTCAAACATGATTCTTAATCATTGACTCCATCTCTTCGACCATTGCATTTCTCCACTTTTCTCTAACTCTAGAGCTCATAGCTTCCCTAACTGATTGAGGTTCATCATCGTCAACTGGGAGTGTCATCATTGCCTCATTCTCAATATCAAACCTCTTCTTAGGTTTGATCTTACGAACACTTCTTCGTAAGTTGGGCTCATGAGAAATCACCCCGTGACTAGGCAAATTACTCCCACTGGGTTGACTAGGTCCAAGTATTCCACTTGACACCTGTCTTGTTGATAATGACTCATCCTCCTCAAATAGAGGAACTGTCTTATCAACCTCACCTCTAGCTAGGATCTCAGTTTCGAGAAAAGTAACATCTCTCGAATCCAATTCGGAGATTGTTCCATCTTGTTGCTCACCTATGAAAACATAACCTTTGGATGTATCAGAATATCTTATAAAAATACATTTCTTACCTCTATGTCCCAGTTTTCCATACTTGTGAGAACTATCATGAACATAGACGATTGACGATCTCAAATTGCTTAAATCTGATTTTCTGTCTGTCCAACGTTCATATGGGGTAGATAGAAACTGACTTTGAAGGCACTTTGTTAAGTATATAGACTGCAGCTAGTAATGCATCTCCTCAATAGGAGATCGACAAATTAGTCTGTGCCATCATAGACCTAACCATTT
Source organism: Wurfbainia villosa (assembly GCA_025175895.1). Taxonomy (NCBI): domain Eukaryota; kingdom Viridiplantae; phylum Streptophyta; class Magnoliopsida; order Zingiberales; family Zingiberaceae; genus Wurfbainia; species Wurfbainia villosa. Next base: position 7,057,372 of record JAKLTH010000238.1, read on the forward strand.
CGAGAAGAGTCATATTTCTTTTCTCAACAATCCCATTTTGCTGTGGAGTTCCAGGGGTAGTCAGCTGTCTAATAATCCCCTTATCATTATATATTATCTTAAACATATTAGACAAATATTCTCTTCGCGTCGGTCGTAAAGTCTTAACCTTACGTTCCATTTGATTCTCAACTTCGCTCATATAACGAATGAAGCAATCCAATGGTTCAGATTTATGAGAAATCAAATACACATGGCCAAACGAGAAATCATCAAAATGTAATGAAATAGGAAGCTCCATGTCTAGCCTTCATATTCATTAGACCACAAATATCAGAATGAATAAGTTGCAATGGTGGCCCAACCCTAATAGTCTTACCAAATGTTTTCCTAGTTGCTTTTCCTACTAGAGCTAATCTTAGCACGAGAGCCCAAGTAACCCTCTTTAGCTAACCGATTCATGCGCTCTTGTCCTATATGTCATAATCTAGCATGTCAAATATCATCAGTTATTTCTGCATCACTAGTAAGAGCAATGTTCGAAAAATAACTATCAATCGCACAATTGATATTTGGTTTCACATCAAGAACCATAAAATCATTTATTAAAAAACCATATCTGATTGACATGGAGTCAATCTTAAGTTCAACACACCGACTGTAAAAATTAATACAATACCTTAAATCAAGAAGACAAGTAATAGAAATAAGATTCCTTCAAATCTCAGGAGCATACAAGACATCATATAGAAACAAAGTACTTCCACCCCGAAGGTTAAATTTGCAAGTACCGACTCCTTTGACTTCAACTCTTGCATTGTTTCCTACATAGATCCATTTGTTGCCAGCTGGTACCCTGCGGTACTTCACATATGTAACCCGCTCCCGAGCTACATGGTTGGTTGCTCCCGAATCTATAATCCACAAAGGATAAGAATCAACCAACAACACAGAACTTGCAATAAAATGCTCAGAAGACAGACTTGAAGTTACCTTTCTTGGCTCAGTGTACTCCCGAGCGTAGTGACCCTTTTTGTCACAATTAAAGCAAGTCACCTTGCTTTTAGGTTTCTTCCCAGTCTTCTTGTTCTTCTTTTTCTTGATTAGACTTTCCCCACCTACAGTCGTAGCTTCCTTCTTCTTTTCCTTTCCCTTCTTGAACCATCTCTTTTTTTTTATCCAGATGATCCAACATAACCGGCAACCAAATAGGCTTGGTCAGAAATCCTTGCGGATTCTACTTTCTCCGCCTCCAGTTCAACATGACGTGAGACGTCAGTGAAAGTCTTAATACTCTCACAGTGAGTTAAGGTATGCTTCATGGTCTCCCAAGAATCTGGAAGGGAACGAATAACTGCCTGAACCTATTGTTCATCTGTCAGCTCGTGACCAGCAGTTTTAAGCTCCCGAATCATATTCGACATCTCCCTGAGATGTTGAACCATCGTAACATTCGGGCACTTCTTGTAGCTGTCGAACCTGATCGTCAACTGTCGAAGCTTGCTCAGACTCATTCCACTGTATCTATCCCTAAGGGCAACCCAAACTGCATGAGCCGAAGGATACAACTCATACTAAAAAACTAGGCCATCAATCATTGAACTAATCAATATTCTCTTAGCAGTGAAATCCTTCTTTTTCCATGCCTTGTAGGCATCAAGGTCACGTTTGTACTGTGTCGTGGGACCTTCAATAGGTTTTTCCACAACCTGATATACAGCCTCAAGAACTTCTTGTTCCTCAAGTACATACTGAATCTTAAAATGCTAGATTTTGTAGTTATCTCCATTAAGTTTTTCATCCTTATTCAATTCAGTTATAATGTTCTTCGCTGTCATAATCTATCATAAATAAACAAATTATTTAGATATTTAGTGTATATTTTTATGTATGTAATCTCTAAATTGACTCAATGTAAATCTAATTTGATTTAAAAAAATCAAGTGATAACTATGTTACCACGCATCATCTGTATGTGCCAATTTGACTTACATTGATCTATTTTATTACATACATCCCATCATAATTCAAACATGATATTTAACATTAAATGAACTTATCATTTAAATTATACTCACAATGAACAAATCAAAGAGCATAAACAAATATCATGCATCATGTAGAGTAAACGACATAAAATGAACTATTCATTTCGAATGAACATATCATCAACTAAACATGTTGTACAATGTTAACAGATAACAGGACTCTACTAAGAATGTTACACATAACATTCTTCCTACTCATAACTGACAAACAGAAAACAACCCTAACAAACTAGATAGACGATTATTACTCCCACTAGGACAAACACTAGCGCAGTAATAATCCAAACATGCCCAATCTTCTTGGGCTGAACTAGTACACCTTCCGCTGAGATGCTCTCAAGATGATGTTAGGACGCAAAATCCTTTAAAGGACACTCACGAAGAGATCCCATAGAAAAAATCTCTTCAGGGTCTTCTTCCGGATCTCCTTCTGGATCCTCTTCACAAGCCTCGTAGTGAAGTAACTCAACGCACATCTGGGTGTAGGATACGCGCCCCTCATAGCCCCCCCAGATCTGATGTGCGATATCACTAAGGAGCTCAAGCAGTGAACGGATCAGAGCTCAAATCCTATAGTTATCTAGAATTGGAAACTCCTGCATCTCAAGTCTCCAAAATAGCCTATCAAGTCTCCCGATGTGCTACCTGACTCCATGAGCTGAGTCATACTCTATCCCCTGGATAGCTTCCCTCAGCTGATTACGCAACACATCGCGTCGAGTCATAGAAGTGATCATCCATGTCATCTAAAACAAAATTGAAATTAATTAAGTCAGTACAAAATCGACAAACTAGTACTTCTACCGGCTTAATTCAATTTATATAGGCACAGAACTTACACAATAAATCAAGAATAAATTTCGATTCTCTGGAGAACAGTCGACTGAACCGCTTAGACCAGTCGACTGATAATTTTACCAATCAACTATCATCTAAGTCCAATCGTTTTAAACTGTTATAACTTGACATGGCCATTAATATGTGAAAACTCAAACACCATCCAATTTTCTCCAAGTACCCCCAGGCACTAGAGCAACATGAATGGTAATTTGCCTTCTCATCGTGCCTAACCATCAACTCTAGTTCTTATTAACCTATTTATAAGTTGTTTATATCGAGTTCTATTTGTTCCAAACAATTACTCGACGATTAAGTTATGAGTTAAGTTGACCAAAGTCAACTTTGTCGACCAATGTTGACCAACAGTAGAACTAGCCCTCTGGCCGAGCTCTTACTGTGGACCGCGACCGGTCTGCTAAATTCCTGACCAATCCATAAAAATTCCAACCGATATACTGAAATCCCGGCCAGTCTATAAAGATCCTGACCGGTCTATAGAATTCCCGACCAGTCTATAGAATTCCCGACCGGTCTATAGAATTCCCGACAAGTTTTCAAAAAAACTGACCGATTTAAAATCCAGACCGATTTAAAATCCAGACCGATTTAAAGTCCAGACCGGTTTAAAATCCAGACCGATTTAAAGTCTAGATCGGTTTAAAATCCAGACCGGTATGACATTCAGACCGGTTTAACATCCAGACCGGTTTCGGGAACTATTTGGAAGCAGTTTCCCACCAGGGAACTGTTCAACAATCCCAACCGGTCTGTAAACCAGACTGGTCTGAAATCTCGAGCACTTTCGAGAACTGCTTGGGAAGTAGTTTCCCACCAGGGAACTGTTCAACAATCCCAGTCGGTCTGAAAATCAGACCGGTTTGAAGCTGTTCGGGAAGCAGTTTCCCACCAGGGAACTGTTTTGGAAATTGCTTGACCAACAGTTTCCCTAGGGAATTGCTCAGTATCTTTTTGGTTTTTCCCTTTAACTGCTCGGAAATTGCTCGACAATGTATATCTCGTGCACCATACAGTAATCACTATCACTATATGGTACTTTCGAGCACTATACAGTATTCCCGATGCACTACATTGTATTCCCGATGACTATATAGTACTCCCGTGCACTATATTGAAATCCCGTGCAATTTATATAAGTTCCGAGCACTTTCGGTAACTGCTCGATTTTTAACTTTCACCGCTCGGGAATGAACATAACTACTCGGGAAGCAGTTTCCCACTAGGGAACTGCTCGGGAACCACTCGATAAAATCACGGTTCATCATTCTCGCAATGAACTGTGATTTTTATGAGTAAATCTCTTTTGAACAGATGCAAACCAACAGACTCTGATACCATTGTTGGGATTAATGCATATGTTTATACAAATTGAAATACTGAAAAATTAAAGCATGACTGTAAATATAAAACTTACAGTGATCGTCAGAATCTTCGTGCTTCAATACATTGGGCAAAAATGATCTCTGCTCACCATCCGAGGATCGATCACGTCGGAAGGATCCTACTCTTCCACGAGCCAAGTTCCTGCTGTACCTCGGTGTTCTCGGATCTCTCCGTTCTCTCCGATAGCCCTACGGCGATTCACGCACAATACCTCTCTCCGACAGTCCTCCCACTAGCAGAGCCCTAGTATCCCCTCTCAAAAAGGCAATCCTAGTGAAAAAAACCTACTAGATCCCTAGTCACACATCAATATTACCCATTATACACAAGATCGAAATGCCCGGCAGAAATTTATTTTTATTCCATCCAGTTTAGCAGTCTCAACAACACAATTAACTCTCAGAACCTGAAGAAAAATAGAACATAAAATCATCTCCCCTAAATCTGGAAACCCTGTTTCATAAATGCTCCGGACAATGTGTGACATGCTCATCATCATCTCCTCAGTTATACCACCTCCGCTTCTTGCATCTCAATCTGGGTATCCTGTTCCCTACCTGAAATTGTTATGTGACATCATGAGTTCACAGCCCAGTAAGTAGATCAATGACAGGGATATAACACAGGGGGGAGAAAATTTCATAAAGAAAATATGTATCTCTGCAACTGTAAATGTAAATTACTGTAGCTCGACATACATTTTCGGTTACACTTTCTGTAAGTCAATATGAAACATAACTAATACTTTAACATCATATCATTATAACAAGTACAGCGAACCCAATCATGCCTTTCTATTATGCTAACTGTACCTAAACATAAACCCTCGTGGTGTCTCATATTATGCAATTAAAATGTTGAGCCAGTCAAATATCTTAATTTCTTGTGCAATCCTGAGGTACCTCTAGAAAGAAATTCATCATCACCATCATCATCAATCATTAATTTGGGTGGGCCCTCCCCGGAGCTCAACCCGGGGAGCCCAATCCGTCCAGGCACCACTAATGCTCATGTATATACCGTTAGCTAAATAAAGAATTTTTCTGTCATTTTCTATCATACTCAGTCACCGAAGGATAACATAGAACATCAGGGGTGAACATTTACAACTAAATATATAGCATCTAACCTCATACACAGGTAGATGATAGCATACGTATTTACATAACATCAGTGCACAGGAAAGATTTGGATAAACAATTTAACTAAAAATAGTAACAGTAATCATCATGGATGGACAATTATATATATACTTATCTATATATAGCATCTAACCTCACACACAGGTAGATGGTAAGTACACACATATACGTATAGCATCCAACCTCATACACAGGTAGATGGTAACATATATATATATATATATTTAGCATCTGACCTCATACACAGGTAGATGATAGTATCACTTATTACATATCATTTACAGTATTAAGAGAAAGCCTCTTGAAGTTAATTTGGCCACGAATCATAATCAGGAGCATCGACCAAAGCCTAAAATTTGTGGCAACACAACTTTTCACAATTTGCAATAAAATTGCAATTGGCACAACAAATATTCCGAGTGGATCATAAATTTATACTGATACTTCACATCAGAAACTAAAAGAAAATGCGATTCAAATTATCTAAACAGATGCTAGCATAAGAAGATTAATTCTGTCTAAACATTTATTTGGAACAAAGGAGAAGACTACTTTGGATAGCAACAACGTGCAAAATCAGATCTGCGCAGGAGGAAAATCAGGCCTCTAAGAAGTCACAGAGATCATAACTATCAGGAAAACTGGACCAGAATTCAATTGGAAGAATGGACGACATCTAACAAGGACAGTGTTTGAATGTCTATAAAATAAGATGAACAAAAATAATTTTATAATCTCCATATCCCAACTGTTGAAATCCCTAAACCCCCCTTCCCGTGCCCCCCTGTTCTTCGAATCCCCTAATCCGAAGGATAGCAAGGCTCAACCGATTCCCACAGCTTGGTCCTTTCCTAAACTCTCGGTAATTCACCCACCAGCACTGCTCGAACCCAATCCAGCAGAAACAAACAAGACTCAGTGCTTGAACACGGTCAAAAACCCAATTCCCGACCTCAATCCCGCCGATTAAATCCCAAAAATCCGAGCAAAATCTCGCCCTCGCCGGCCCTAACCAGAGATTTACTTACAGGGAAGAGGAAGGAGGAGGGTCGGTGGAGCTCCGGCGGCTTGGCGTCGACTCCGGCGGCAAGGATTCGACGATCGCCTTTCGTCGTCTGCGGCGGCTCGCGGCGGAGTACGGGTTGCGCGAACGAAAAGAAACGGGGAAAAAGAAAGAAAAAAAAAAGAGAAAAGGAAAATATATATAGGGGTTCGGTCGGTTAATTAGGGTTTAGGGTTTTTCCCTTTTTGCCTCTCAACGGTGATTATTTAGGGTGTAAATAGACCCCGACATTTATCCCCCTTTTTCGATGATTTTCGCCCGTGTATTTATTTATTTATTTATTATTATTATTATTATTATTATTATTATTATTTCTGAGACTTGACAACTCTTTCCCCCTAAAAAAAAAAATTCGTACTCGAAATTTGACTTACCAAATAGTTGAGTAGCTTGATCCACGCATATCCTTTCGGTCTCGGTAGCTTCCTCTATCTGCTTGATTTCCCATAAAACTTTCACCATTCGATTTCTTTATTTCTCGGCTTCCGCACTTGATGATCTAATATTTGTTCGGTCTTACCTCGTAGGATAGATCCGTGTCCATCAGATGGCTTCATACCCAATCACATGTGCAGGATTAGAAAGGTACCTCCTGAGCATGGATACATGAAACACATTATGAACTCCCGCCAGGTTTGGTGGTAGCGCAACTCGGTATGCTCGTGTTCCAATCCGATCGAGGATCTCAAAAGGCCCAATATACCTCGGACTAAGTTTGCCCTTCCTTCCAACCGCAGTGTACTCCCTTCATGGGTGACACTTTGAGAAATACATGGTCTCCCACTTTGTGAACTCTAGGTCCCTCCTTCGACAATCAAGATAACTCTTTTGGCTACTGCGCATTGCATTACATCCGGATCTTTGCTACTAGTTCCACAGAGTTTGTCACAATCTCGACTGGACCCGAGCGCCTTTCTCCTACCTCTTCCCGGTAGTGGGGTTCTACACCTTCTTCCGTATAGCGCCATAGGGAGCCATACCGATGGTGGATTGATAACTATTATTATAGGTGAACTCTACCAAAGGCGGTTTGGACTCCCAACCCCTTTGAAATCTATAAGCATATCTTCCAAAATCTGAATTACTTCAGATTGGCCAGTCTGGGATGGAAAGCGATCTTGAATGCAAGTTTTGTATCCAATCCCGATGCAAACTCTTCCGAACCCGATGTAAATTTTGGATCCTATCTCACGACCTGATCCGGAATTCCATGTAACCTTACTATTTCCGTATGTACAACTCTGCATATTGTATCATAGTGAAAGTGGTTTTCAGGCAAAAAGTGGGTGACCGTCAATCGATCCACAATAACCCATCTGCATTTGATCCCTTAGCCGAAATCGGTAATCCTACCACAAAATCCATGGCAACATTTTCCCACTTCCAGACAGGTATCGGAAGCGGTTCGAGCAGTCCCGCGGGCCTTTGGTGCTCAGCTTTCACCTGTTGATAGGTAAGGCACTCATGGACCATCTTGCTTATGTCTCCCTTCATGCGGCCACCAATATAATAGTTGCATATCCTTATACATCTTTGTGCTACCAACCTAACTGCTCACTGGTGCTATCACCTCCACTCTTATCTTGAAATTACGATATCAATCTTTCTTTGGGTGGTCATTTGTAATAAGCGTCGCCGTCTTGCGACTCAGCTCATCCGCCACCACATTTGCCTGACCCGGGTGATAGTTAATATTACAGTCATAATCTTTTACCAACTCCAACCATCGTCTCTGCCGCATTTTCAATTCCTTTTGAGTAAAGAAATATTTCAAACTTTTATGATGCATGTAGATCTCATCGTTCTCCATAAAGATAGTGTCGCGGATCTTCAAAGCGAAGGCGACATTTGCTAGTTCAGTCATGTGTAGGATAATTCTGCTCATGCACCTTTAGGCGACGTGATGCATAGGCAATGACCCTCCCTTACGCATCAATACAACCCCTAGACAGTTTGGAGGCATCGGTGTACACCATAAATTGCCCGAAGTATGCAGGCGCAAGCACATGTGCTATCATCAGCCTTTCATTTAGCTCCATAAAACTCTTCTCGCACTGAGTAGTCCACTCGTACCTCACCCCCTTCTTGTTCAACGAAGTCAGGGGTAGCGCAATTCGTGAAAAATTACAATAAATCTGCGATAATACCCGCTAGTCCCGTGAAGCTTGAATTTCGTAACATTCCTCGGAGTAGCCCAACTCGGATTGCCTCCACTTTGGGATCCACCTCTATTCCCTCTCCGAGACTATATGTCCTAAAATGCTATTTGTCTCATCCGCACGCATTTGTTGAACTTAGCGTATAACCGCTTATCCTTAGTCTGCGATGCAGTCGGACGATGTTGTCGGTGCTCTTCGCGACTACGAGAGTAAATTAGTATATCATCGATGAAGATAATCCTGGCCCGATCCGGTATGGTGGAAAATCCGGTTCATCAAATCCATAAAGGCTGCGGGGGCATTAGTGAGTCCAAACGGCATAACTAGAAACTCATAATGACCATATCGAGTTCTGAAGGCAGTTTTATGAACATCTTCTCCTTTCACCCTCAATTGGTGGTACCCCGACCTCAAGTCAAATTTTGAGAATACCGTTGCTCCTGTAGTTGATCGAACAGGATCATCGATTCTGAGCAGCGGTACTTATTCTTAGCGTAACCGGTTCAACTCGGTAGTCAATGCACAACCGCATTGAAGTCCTTCTTCTACAGACGAACAACAGCGCTCCCGGGGTGACACTGCTTTGGGTCGGATGAAACCCTTATCCGGTAGTTCTTGTAGTTGCTCCTTGGTTCCTTCATTTCGGTGGGTGCGGTGATGCGGTGCTTTAGACACGGGGTGGTTCCGATACTTAATTCTATCCCAAACTCAACTTCACGGCGGGGTAATCACCAATATCCTCTGGAAATACATCGGAGAAAGCACGGACTACCTCTACTTCCTCCAGACTGGGTTTAAAAGTCTCAAAACTTCCCATTAGGTTGACTAGAAATCCATTACACCCCTTGCTTAACATTTTCTGAGCTTTACATGCTGATATAATAGGTAGATGACTCAACGTGGAGGTTGCATTGAAGATGACAAATCCATCATTTTGTAGTTTCAGTTTAACCGTCCTTTGTTTACGATCGATAATGGCCTCGTCGTCAACCAATCCATACCGAATTACATCAAGTCCACCATCTCTAATACAATAAGTTCGTATCTTTGTATAGTTACGCATCCTTATCGGACGGTTCCTCACTATTCTATTCTTTGGTCAGTTCTTCCCCAAGGCAAGGACACGGTATAGCCGGTAGCCATCAGATCACATGAAATACCTAGTTTTGCAACGTAGGCCACCGATATGAAAGAGTGTGTAGCTCCAGAATCTATTAAGGCATGAGCAGGTAGGTTGACAATAGAAATTCTACCTGTGATAATGGTCGAATCCGGATCCACCTGCTCCTGTGTCATAGCATACACCCTTCCTCTAATTGGCTCTTTGAGCTGAGGGCAGTTCATAGCAAAGTGCCCAGACTTCTTGCACTTGAAGCACACATCTGTACCCACCAAACACTGACCTGCATGAGTCTTATCGCACTTAGGGCACTGAGTTTTGCTTTCACCCTTGAGAACAGTATGGTCGATCGTCGGGCTCACAGAAGTCATTATCGTGGTTGCGTCTGGCTGTAGTTGTTGCCTCACCTGGCTCGGTGCAAACCTCTTCTGACTCGACACAGGAGGTTCTCTCCCCTGGTAACTAGACCTCTTAGTCTGTACTTCCTTTATCATGTCATTCCTGTCCCTCTCTGCCATCAGAGCCTGATCCACAGCCTCTCTAAAGGAGGTAACTCGACTCACCCTGACATCATGGCGGATGGCTGCCCTCAATCCCTCAGTGAAATGTTTCAGCTCCTCTACTGGTTGACTGGCGATCATAGGTACAAAATACCGCCCCTTCTCGAATTCCTTGACATACTCAGCCACTGTTCGGTCCCCTTGGCGAAGCTCTAGGAATTCTCTGGTCATTCGGGTTCTGGTGTCAGCAGTAAAGTATTTACCATAAAATACCTCCTTGAATTCAACCCAAGTAGTTGTAGCTAAATCCACCACTGAACGGGCACCCTCCCACCATATCCGAGCATCGCCCCGCAACATGAATATGGCGCACCTCACCTTGTCAGCATCAGTAAGCTGCATGAAGTCATATATTGTCTCCAATGATCGAATCCATCCTTCTGCCACAATCGGGTCTGAGCTTCCCTTAAACTCTGTCGGTCCAAGGTCCCTGAACTGCTTGTAAATTGGGTTCACACTGGCTGTGGGACCACTGGGGGTGTTTCCATGCTCCCTGGCTCTCAACAGTTGTTGGATCTGTTTCCCCTGAATCCGACTCTATTCCTGTATAATTGCGGCAAGCTCGTAGCCCGACTATTCTGCCCCCCTTCACCATTGTTTCTTCGGCCCGCCATTCTCCTATAAAACCCGATACCTGTATCGTTATCTCCAATTTATACATAAACCTAAACATGATTACATTAAGACTACTACTTGAAAAATAAATTTAAAGCTTACAACCGCGGAGATGGATGTATCTGAGTCCTTGATGAGATTGCATGCACACACTGTCCTTTAGAATCGTTGGCTCTAATACCAACTTAAAAGACCTAACCCAGTATACACATACTAGATCCCTAGTCACACATCAATATTACCCATTATACACAAGATCGAAATGCCCGGCAGAAATTTATTTTTATTCCATCCAGTTTAGCAGTCTCAACGACACAATTAACTCTCAGAACCTGAAGAAAAATAGAACATAAAATCATCTCCCCTAAATCTGGAAACCCTGTTTCATAAATGCTCCGGACAATGTGTGACATGCTCATCATCATCTCCTCAGTTATACCACCTCCGCTTCTTGCATCTCAATCTGGGTATCCTGTTCCCTACCTGAAATTGTTATGTGACATCATGAGTTCACAGCCCAGTAAGTAGATCAATGACAGGGATATAACACAGGGGGGAGAAAATTTCATAAAGAAAATATGTATCTCTGCAACTGTAAATGTAAATTACTGTAGCTCGACATACATTTTCGGTTACACTTTCTGTAAGTCAATATGAAACATAACTAATACTTTAACATCATATCATTATAACAAGTATAGCGAACCCAATCATGCCTTTCTATTATGCTAACTGTACCTAAACATAAACTCTCGTGGTGTCTCATATTATGCAATTAAAATGTTGAGTCAGTCAAATATCTTAATTTCTTGTGCAATCCTGAAGTACCTCTAGAAAGAAATTAAGGAAATCACCATCACCATCACCATCACTCTCAATTTGGTGGGCCCTCCCGAGCTCAACCCGGGAGCCCAATCAATGCTCATGTATATATACCGTTAGCTAAATAAAGAATTTTTCTGTCATTTTCTATCATACTCAGTCACCGAAGGATAACATAGAACATCAGGGGTGAACATTTACAACTAAATATATAGCATCTAACCTCATACACAGGTAGATGATAGCATACGTATTTACATAACATCAGTGCACAGGAAAGATTTGGATAAACAATTTAACTAAAAATAGTAACAGTAATCATCATGGATGGACAATTATATATATACTTATCTATATATAGCATCTAACCTCACACACAGGTAGATGGTAAGTACACACATATACGTATAGCATCCAACCTCATACACAGGTAGATGGTAACTAAACTATATATATATATATATATATATATATATTTAGCATCTGACCTCATACACAGGTAGATGATAGTATCACTTATTACATATCATTTACAGTATTAAGAGAAAGCCTCTTGAAGTTAATTTGGCCACGAATCATAATCAGGAGCATCGACCAAAGCCTAAAATTTGTGGCAACACAACTTTTCACAATTTGCAATAAAATTGCAATTGGCACAACAAATATTCCGAGTGGATCATAAATTTATACTGATACTTCACATCAGAAACTAAAAGAAAATGCGATTCAAATTATCTAAACAGATGCTAGCATAAGAAGATTAATTCTGTCTAAACATTTATTTGGAACAAAGGAGAAGACTACTTTGGATAGCAACAACGTGCAAAATCAGATCTGCGCAGGAGGAAAATCAGGCCTCTAAGAAGTCACAGAGATCATTACAATCAGACATGCTGAAATATTGTAACATCTTATTTATATAAGACTCTTGAGATAAACCCAAAAGTCTCTTAGATTGATCCCTGATGATTTTAACTTCTAAGATGTATTCAACTTCTCCCATATCCGTTGTGTCAAACTGTGATGAAAGCCACTCTTTGACTTCTATCACAAAACCTATGTCATTTCCTGCTATTAGCATATCATCAACATTTAATGATAAAATGACATACTTTCCTTTGTCCTTCTTCAGGAAAACGCAATGATCCTCATTAATCATTTCGAAACCATAAGAAAAAACCACTTCATTAAACCTTATATTCCACTGTCTTGATGCTTGCTTTAGCCCATATATAGATTTCTTCAATCTACATACTTTATCTTCTTAACCTTCAGCAATGAAACCTTCTGGTTGAACCATATAGATTTCTTCATCAAGTTCACCGTTAAGGAAAGAGGTTTTTACATTCATCTGATGTAACTCCAAGTCATAATGCGCCACTAAAGCCAAAATAACTCGGATTGACACAAACTTTACTACGGGAGAAAATGTCTCCTCAAAGTCTATACCCTCCAATTGGGTAAATCCTTTTGCAAACAAGCGAGCTTTGTATCGCTTAATCGATCCATCTGCTTTTCCTCTTTATTTTGAGAATCCATTTATTCTCAATAGCCCTTCGGCCAGGAGGAAGATCGACTAACTCTCAAACATGATTCTTAATCATTGACTCCATCTCTTCGACCATTGCATTTCTCCACTTTTCTCTAACTCTAGAGCTCATAGCTTCCCTAACTGATTGAGGTTCATCATCGTCAACTGGGAGTGTCATCATTGCCTCATTCTCAATATCAAACCTCTTCTTAGGTTTGATCTTACGAACACTTCTTCGTAAGTTGGGCTCATGAGAAATCACCCCGTGACTAGGCAAATTACTCCCACTGGGTTGACTAGGTCCAAGTATTCCACTTGACACCTGTCTTGTTGATAATGACTCATCCTCCTCAAATAGAGGAACTGTCTTATCAACCTCACCTCTAGCTAGGATCTCAGTTTCGAGAAAAGTAACATCTCTCGAATCCAATTCGGAGATTGTTCCATCTTGTTGCTCACCTATGAAAACATAACCTTTGGATGTATCAGAATATCTTATAAAAATACATTTCTTACCTCTATGTCCCAGTTTTCCATACTTGTGAGAACTATCATGAACATAGACAGTTGACCCCCAGGATCTCAAATTGCTTAAATCTGATTTTCTGTCTGTCCAACGTTCATATGGGGTAGATAGAAACTGACTTTGAAGGCACTTTGTTAAGTATATAGACTGCAGCTAGTAATGCATCTCCTCAATAGGAGATCGACAAATTAGTCTGTGCCATCATAGACCTAACCATTTCGAGAAGAGTCATATTTCTTTTCTCAACAATCCCATTTTGCTGTGGAGTTCCAGGGGTAGTCAGCTGTCTAATAATCCCCTTATCATTATATATTATCTTAAACATATTAGACAAATATTCTCTTCCACGGTCAGTGCGTAAAGTCTTAACCTTACGTTCCATTTGATTCTCAACTTCGTTCATATAACGAATGAAGCAATCCAATGGTTCAGATTTATGAGAAATCAAATACACATGACCGAAACGAGAGAAATCATCAAAAATGTAATGAAATAGGAAGCTCCATGTCTAGCCTTCATATTCATTAGACCACAAATATCCGAATGAATAAGTTGCAATGGTGGCCCAACCCTAATAGTCTTACCAAATGTTTTCCTAGTTGCTTTTCCTACTAGACAATGCTCATACACAGACAAGCTAATCTTAGCACGAGAGCCCAAGTAACCCTCTTTAGCTAACCGATTCATGCGCTCTTGTCCTATATGTCATAATCTAGCATGTCAAATATCATCAGTTATTTCTGCATCACTAGTAAGAGCAATGTTCGAAAAATAACTATCAATCGCACAATTGATATTTGGTTTCACATCAAGAACCATAAAATCATTTATTAAAAAACCATATCTGATTGACATGGAGTCAATCTTAAGTTCAACACACCGACTGTAAAAATTAATACAATACCTTAAATCAAGAAGACAAGTAATAGAAATAAGATTCCTTCAAATCTCAGGAGCATACAAGACATCATATAGAAACAAAGTACTTCCACCCCGAAGGTTAAATTTGCAAGTACCGACTCCTTTGACTTCAACTCTTGCATTGTTTCCTACATAGATCCATTTGTTGCGGTGGTACCTGCAGATTACTTCACATATGTAACCCGCTCCCGAGCTACATGGTTGGTTGCTCCCGAATCTATAATCCACAAAGGATAAGAATCAACCAACAACACAGAACTTGCAATAAAATGCTCAGAAGACAGACTTGAAGTTACCTTTCTTGGCTCAGTGTACTCCCGAGCGTAGTGACCCTTTTTGTCACAATTAAAGCAAGTCACCTTGCTTTTAGGTTTCTTCCCAGTCTTCTTGTTCTTCTTTTTCTTGATTAGACTTTCCCCACCTACAGTCGTAGCTTCCTTCTTCTTTTCCTTTCCCTTCTTGAACCATCTCTTTTTTTTTATCCAGATGATCCAACATAACCGGCAACCAAATAGGCTTGGTCAGAAATCCTTGCGGATTCTACTTTCTCCGCCTCCAGTTCAACATGACGTGAGACGTCAGTGAAAGTCTTAATACTCTCACGGTGAGTTAAGGTATGCCATGGTCTCCCAAGAATGCGGAAAGCGAATAAGCTGCCTGAACCTATTGTTCATCTGTCAGCTCGTGACCAGCAGTTTTAAGCTCCCGAATCATATTCGACATCTCCCTGAGATGTTGAACCATCGTAACATTCGGGCACTTCTTGTAGCTGTCGAACCTGATCGTCAACTGTCGAAGCTTGCTCAGACTCATTCCACTGTATCTATCCCTAAGGGCAACCCAAACTGCATGAGCCGAAGGATACAACTCATACTAAAAAACTAGGCCATCAATCATTGAACTAATCAATATTCTCTTAGCAGTGAAATCCTTCTTTTTCCATGCCTTGTAGGCATCAAGGTCACGTTTGTACTGTGTCGTGGGACCTTCAATAGGTTTTTCCACAACCTGATATACAGCCTCAAGAACTTCTTGTTCCTCAAGTACATACTGAATCTTAAAATGCTAGATTTTGTAGTTATCTCCATTAAGTTTTTCATCCTTATTCAATTCAGTTATAATGTTCTTCGCTGTCATAATCTATCATAAATAAACAAATTATTTAGATATTTAGTGTATATTTTTATGTATGTAATCTCTAAATTGACTCAATGTAAATCTAATTTGATTTAAAAAAATCAAGTGATAACTATGTTACCACGCATCATCTGTATGTGCCAATTTGACTTACATTGATCTATTTTATTACATACATCCCATCATAATTCAAACATGATATTTAACATTAAATGAACTTATCATTTAAATTATATACAATGAACAAATCAAAGAGCATAAACAAATATCATGCATCATGTAGAGTAGCGACATAAAATGAACTATTCATTTCGAATGAACATATCATCAACTAAACATGTTGTACAATGTTAACAGATAACAGGACTCTACTAAGAATGTTACACATAACATTCTTCCTACTCATAACTGACAAACAGAAAACAACCCTAACAAACTAGATAGACGATTATTACTCCCACTAGGACAAACACTAGCGCAGTAATAATCCAAACATGCCCAATCTTCTTGGGCTGAACTAGTACACCTTCCGCTGAGATGCTCTCAAGATGATGTTAGGACGCAAAATCCTTTAAAGGACACTCACGAAGAGATCCCATAGAAAAATCTCTTGAGGTCTTCTTAGGATCTCATACGGATCCTCTTCACAAGCCTCGTAGTGAAGTAACTCAACGCACATCTGGGTGTAGGATACGCGCCCCTCATAGCCCCCCCAGATCTGATGTGCGATATCACTAAGGAGCTCAAGCAGTGAACGGATCAGAGCTCAAATCCTATAGTTATCTAGAATTGGAAACTCCTGCATCTCAAGTCTCCAAAATAGCCTATCAAGTCTCCCGATGTGCTACCTGACTCCATGAGCTGAGTCATACTCTATCCCCTGGATAGCTTCCCTCAGCTGATTACGCAACACATCGCGTCGAGTCATAGAAGTGATCATCCATGTCATCTAAAACAAAATTGAAATTAATTAAGTCAGTACAAAATCGACAAACTAGTACTTCTACCGGCTTAATTCAATTTATATAGGCACAGAACTTACACAATAAATCAAGAATAAATTTCGATTCTCTGGAGAACAGTCGACTGAACCGCTTAGACCAGTCGACTGATAATTTTACCAATCAACTATCATCTAAGTCCAATCGTTTTAAACTGTTATAACTTGACATGGCCATTAATATGTGAAAACTCAAACACCATCCAATTTTCTCCAAGTACCCCCAGGCACTAGAGCAACATGAATGGTAATTTGCCTTCTCATCGTGCCTAACCATCAACTCTAGTTCTTATTAACCTATTTATAAGTTGTTTATATCGAGTTCTATTTGTTCCAAACAATTACTCGACGATTAAGTTATGAGTTAAGTTGACCAAAGTCAACTTTGTCGACCAATGTTGACCAACAGTAGAACTAGCCCTCTGGCCGAGCTCTTACTGTGGACCGCGACCGGTCTGCTAAATTCCTGACCAATCCATAAAAATTCCAACCGATATACTGAAATCCCGGCCAGTCTATAAAGATCCTGACCGGTCTATAGAATTCCCGACCAGTCTATAGAATTCCCGACCGGTCTATAGAATTCCCGACAAGTTTTCAAAAAAACTGACCGATTTAAAATCCAGACCGATTTAAAATCCAGACCGATTTAAAGTCCAGACCGGTTTAAAATCCAGACCGATTTAAAGTCTAGATCGGTTTAAAATCCAGACCGGTATGACATTCAGACCGGTTTAACATCCAGACCGGTTTCGGGAACTGTTTGGAAGCAATTTTCCACCAGGGAACTGTTCAACAATCCCAACCGGCCTCAGTAAACTGATGCGAAATCTCGAGCACTTTCGAAGCTGGGAAGTAGTTTCCCACCGAGGAAGCTCAACAATCCGATCGGTCTCAAAATCGAGGCCGGTTTGAAGCATTGAAGCGATTTCCACCGAGGAACTGTTGAAATTGCTTGACCAGCTTCTAGGGAATTGCTCAGTATCTTTTTGGTTTTTCCCTTTAACTGCTCGGAAATTGCTCGACAATGTATATCTCGTGCACCATACAGTAATCACTATCACTATATGGTACTTTCGAGCACTATACAGTATTCCCGATGCACTACATTGTATTCCCGATGACTATATAGTACTCCCGTGCACTATATTGAAATCCCGTGCAATTTATATAAGTTCCGAGCACTTTCGGTAACTGCTCGATTTTTAACTTTCACCGCTCGGGAATGAACATAACTACTCGGGAAGCAGTTTCCCACTAGGGAACTGCTCAAATCTCGATAAAATCACGGTTCATCATTCTCGCAATGAACTGTGATTTTTATGAGTAAATCTCTTTTGAACAGATGCAAACCAACAGACTCTGATACCATTGTTGGGATTAATGCATATGTTTATACAAATTGAAATACTGAAAAATTAAAGCATGACTGTAAATATAAAACTTACAGTGATCGTCAGAATCTTCGTGCTTCCTGAATCTGTTGGGAAAAAATGATCTCTGCTCACCATCCGAGGATCGATCACGTCGGAAGGATCCTACTCTTCCACGAGCCAAGTTCCTGCTGTACCTCGGTGTTCTCGGATCTCTCCGTTCTCTCCGATAGCCCTACGGCGATTCACGCACAATACCTCTCTCCGACAGTCCTCCCACTAGCAGAGCCCTAGTATCCCCTCTCAAAAAGGCAATCCTAGTGAAAAAAACCTACTAGATCCCTAGTCACACATCAATATTACCCATTATACACAAGATCGAAATGCCCGGCAGAAATTTATTTTTATTCCATCCAGTTTAGCAGTCTCAACAACACAATTAACTCTCAGAACCTGAAGAAAAATAGAACATAAAATCATCTCCCCTAAATCTGGAAACCCTGTTTCATAAATGCTCCGGACAATGTGTGACATGCTCATCATCATCTCCTCAGTTATACCACCTCCGCTTCTTGCATCTCAATCTGGGTATCCTGTTCCCTACCTGAAATTGTTATGTGACATCATGAGTTCACAGCCCAGTAAGTAGATCAATGACAGGGATATAACACAGGGGGGAGAAAATTTCATAAAGAAAATATGTATCTCTGCAACTGTAAATGTAAATTACTGTAGCTCGACATACATTTTGTTACACTTTCGTAAGTCAATATGAAACATAACTAATACTTTAACATCATATCATTATAGTACAATAACCCAATCATGCCTTTCTATTATGCTAACTGTACCTAAACATAAACCCTCGTGGTGTCTCATATTATGCAATTAAAATGTTGAGCCAGTCAAATATCTTAATTTCTTGTGCAATCCTGAGGTACCTCTAGAAAGAAATTAAGGAAATCAGTCATCAGTCATCAGTCATCAGTCAATCTGTCAATTTGGGTGGGCCCTCCCCGGAGCTCAACCCGGGGAGCCCAATCCGTCCAGGCACCACTAATGCTCATGTATATACCGTTAGCTAAATAAAGAATTTTTCTGTCATTTTCTATCATACTACGATCAGAAGGATAACATAGAACATCAGGGGTGAACATTTACAACTAAATATATAGCATCTAACCTCATACACAGGTAGATGATAGCATACGTATTTACATAACATCAGTGCACAGGAAAGATTTGGATAAACAATTTAACTAAAAATAGTAACAGTAATCATCATGGATGGACAATTATATATATACTTATCTATATATAGCATCTAACCTCACACACAGGTAGATGGTAAGTACACACATATACGTATAGCATCCAACCTCATACACAGGTAGATGGTAACATATATATATATATATATTTAGCATCTGACCTCATACACAGGTAGATGATAGTATCACTTATTACATATCATTTACAGTATTAAGAGAAAGCCTCTTGAAGTTAATTTGGCCACGAATCATAATCAGGAGCATCGACCAAAGCCTAAAATTTGTGGCAACACAACTTTTCACAATTTGCAATAAAATTGCAATTGGCACAACAAATATTCCGAGTGGATCATAAATTTATACTGATACTTCACATCAGAAACTAAAAGAAAATGCGATTCAAATTATCTAAACAGATGCTAGCATAAGAAGATTAATTCTGTCTAAACATTTATTTGGAACAAAGGAGAAGACTACTTTGGATAGCAACAACGTGCAAAATCAGATCTGCGCAGGAGGAAAATCAGGCCTCTAAGAAGTCACAGAGATCATAACTATCAGGAAAACTGGACCAGAATTCAATTGGAAGAATGGACGACATCTAACAAGGACAGTGTTTGAATGTCTATAAAATAAGATGAACAAAAATAATTTTATAATCTCCATATCCCAACTGTTGAAATCCCTAAACCCCCCTTCCCGTGCCCCCCTGTTCTTCGATTCCCCTAATCCGCAGGGTAGCAAGGCTCTACCGATTCCCACCGCGTGGTCCTTTCCTAAACTCATTAATTCACCCACCAAAGACTTTCGAACCCAATCCAGCAGAAACGAATAAGACTCAGTGCTTGAACACGGTCAAAAACCCAATTCCCGACCTCAATCCCGCCGATAAATTCCCAAAATCCGAGCAAAATCTGCCCTCGCCCTAACCGAGATTTACTTACGGGGAAGAGGAAGGAGGAGGGTCGGTGGAGCTCCGGCAGCGTCGACTCCGGCGGCAAGGATTCGACGATCGCCTTTCGTCGTCTGCGGCGGCTCGCGGCGGAGTACGGGTTGCGCGAACGAAAAGAAACGGGGAAAAAGAAAGAAAAAAAAAAAGAGAAAAGGAAAATATATATAGGGGTTCGGTCGGTTAATTAGGGTTTAGGGTTTTTCCCTTTTTGCCTCTCAACGGTGATTATTTAGGGTGTAAATAGACCCCGACATTTATCCCCCTTTTTCGATGATTTTCGCCCGTGTATTTATTTATTTATTTATTATTATTATTATTATTATTATTATTATTATTTCTGAGACTTGACAACTCTTTCCCCCTAAAAAAAAAATTTCGTACTCGAAATTTGACTTACCAAATAGTTCGAGAAGCAGTCACATATCACTCGGTCTCTCGGTAGCTTCCTCTATCTGATTTCCCATAAAACTTTCACCATTCTGATTTCTTTATTTCTCAGCTTCCGCACTTGATGATCTAATATTTGTTCTGGTCTTACCTCGTAGGATAGATCTGGTGTCCACTGTATGGCTTCATACCCAATCACATGTGCAGGATTAGAAAGGTACCTCCTGAGCATGGATACATGAAACACATTATGAACTCCCGCCAGGTTTGGTGGTAGCGCAACTCGGTATGCTCGTGTTCCAATCCGATCGAGGATCTCAAAAGGCCCAATATACCTCGGACTAAGTTTGCCCTTCCTTCCGAACCGCAGTACTCCCTTCATGGGTGACACTTTGAGAAATACATGGTCTCCCACTGTGAACTCTAGGTCCCTCCTTCGACAATCAGCATAACTCTTTTGGCGACTACATGCTGCGCGCATTACCTACTAGTTCCACAGTTGTGTCACAATCTGGACCCAGGCGCCCTTTCTCCTACCTCTTCCCAGTGTAGTGGGGTTCTACACCTTCTTCCGTATAGCGCTTCATAGGGAGCCATACCGATGGTGGATTGATAACTATTATTATAGGTGAACTCTACCAAAGGCAGTTTGGACTCCCAACCCCCTTTGAAATCTATAATGCAAGCTCGTAGCATATCTTCCAAAATCTGAATTACTCGCTCAGATTGACCGTCAGTCTGGGGATGGAAAGCAGTGCTGAATGCAAGTTTTGTATCCAATCCCCGATGCAAACTCTTCCAGAACCCTGATGTAAATTTTGGATCCCTATCTGACACAATCTGATCTGGAATTCCATGTAACCTTACTATTTCCCGTATGTACAACTCTGCATATTGTATCATAGTGAAAGTGGTTTTCACCGGCAAAAAGTGGGCTGACTTCGTCAATCGATCCACAATAACCCATACTGCATTTGATCCCTTAGCCGAAATCGGTAATCCTACCACAAAATCCATGGCAACATTTTCCCACTTCCAGACAGGTATCGGAAGCGGTTCGAGCAGTCCCGCGGGCCTTTGGTGCTCAGCTTTCACCTGTTGACAGGTAAGGCACTCATGAACCATCTTGCTTATGTCTCTCTTCATGCCCGGCCACCAATATAATAGTTGCATATCCTTATACATCTTTGTGCTACCAACCTAACCTGCTCACCTGGTGCTATCACCTCCACTCTTATCTGTTGAAATTCTGATATCAATCTTTGCTGGGTGGTCAACTGTAATAGCGTCGCCGTCTTGCGACTCAGCGCATCCGCCACCACATTAGCCTTACCCGGGTGATAGTTAATATTGCAGTCATAATCTTTTACCAACTCCAACCATCGTCTCTGCCGCATATTCAGTTCCTTTTGAGTAAAGAAATATTTCAAACTTTTATGATCTGTGTAGATCTCGCATCGTTCTCCATAAAGATAGTGTCGCCAGATCTTCAAAGCGAAGACGACAGCTGCTAGTTCCAGGTCATGTGTAGGATAATTCTGCTCATGCACCTTCAGCTGACGTGATGCATAGGCAATGACCCTCCCCTTCTGCATCAATACAACCCCTAGACCAGTTTTGGAGGCATCAGTGTACACCACAAATTGCCCAGAAGTGTCTGGAACTGCAAGCACAGGTGCTATCATCAGCCTTTCCTTTAGCTCCATAAAACTCTTCTCGCACTGAGTAGTCCACTCGTACCTCACCCCCTTCTTGGTCAACGAAGTCAGGGGTAGCGCAATTCGTGAAAAATTCTGAATAAATCTGCGATAATACCCCGCTAGTCCCAGGAAGCTTCGAATTTCTGTAACATTCCTCGGAGTAGCCCAACTCTGGATTGCCTCCACTTTGACTGGATCCACCTCTATTCCCCTCTCCGAGACTATATGTCCTAAAAATGCTATTTGTCTCATCCAGAAATCGCATTTGCTGAACTTAGCGTATAACCGCTTATCCTTCAGAGTCTGCAGTACCAGCGTCAGATGTTGTCGGTGCTCTTCGCGACTCTGAGAGTAAATTAGTATATCATCGATGAAGATAATCACAAACTGATCCAGGTATGGCGGAAAATCCGGTTCATCAAATCCATAAAGGGCCGGGGGCATTAGTGAGTCCAAACGCATAACTAGAAACTCATAATGACCATATCGAGTTCAAGGCGCTTTATGAACATCTTCTCCTTTCACCTCAATTGGTGGTACCCGACCTCAAGTCAAATTTTGAGAATACCGGGTTGCTCACCTGTAGTTGATCGAGCGGATCATCGATTCTAGGCAACGGTACTTATTCTTCAGAACCGGTTCAACTCCCGGTAGTCAATGCACAACCGCATTGAACGTCCTTCTTACTGGACGAACAACATCGGGCGCTCCCGGGGTGACACACCGGGCCTCGGATGAAACCCTTATCCAGTAGTTCTTGTAGTTGCTCCTTCAGTTCCTTCATTTCGGTGGGTGCGAGGCGGTACGGTGCTTTAAACACGGGGGTGGTTCCCGATACTAATTCTATCCCAAACTCAACTTCCCTGACAGGGGGTAATCCTGCAATATCCTCTGGAAATACATCGGAGAAATCCCGGACTACCTCTACTTCCTCCAGACTGGGTTTAAAAGTCTCAAAACTTCCCATTAGGTTGACTAGAAATCCATTACACCCCTTGCTTAACATTTTCTGAGCTTTACATGCTGATATAATAGGTAGATGACTCAACGTGGAGGTTGCATTGAAGATGACAAATCCATCATTTTGTAGTTTCAGTTTAACCGTCCTTTGTTTACAGTCGATAATGGCCTCGTACCGGGTCAACCAATCCATACCCAGAATTACATCAAAGTCCACCATCTCTAATACAATAAGTTCGGCGTATACTGTATAGTTCTGCATCCTTATCGGACAGTTCCTCACTATTCTATTCTTTGGTCGGTTCTTCCCAAGGCAAGGACACGGTATAGCCGGTAGCCATCAGATCACATGAAATACCTAGTTTTGCAACGTAGGCCACCGATATGAAAGAGTGTGTAGCTCCAGAATCTATTAAGGCATGAGCAGGTAGGTTGACAATAGAAATTCTACCTGTGATAATGGCCGAATCCGGATCCACCTGCTCCTGTGTCATAGCATACACTCTTCCTCTAGTTGGCTCTTTGAGTTGAGGGCAGTTCATAGCAAAGTGCCCAGATTTCTTGCACTTGTAGCACACATCTGTACCCACCAAACACTGACCTGCATGAGTCTTATTGCACTTGGGGCACTGAGTTTTGCTTTCACCCTTGAAGAACGATGGTCGATCGGTGAGCTCCGGGTCATGTGGCTGCATCTGAAACTGTGGTTGTTTGCCTCGAAACTGGCTCGGTGCAAACCTCTTCTGACTCGACACAGGAGGTTCTCTCCCCTGGTAACTAGACCTCTTAGTCTGTACTTCCTTTATCATGTCATTCCTGTCCCTCTCTGCCATCAGAGCCTGATCCACAGCCTCTCTAAAGGAGGTAACTCGACTCACCCTGACATCATGGCGGATGGCTGCCCTCAATCCCTCAGTGAAATGTTTCAGCTCCTCTACTGGTTGACTGGCGATCATAGGTACAAAATACCGCCCCTTCTCGAATTCCTTGACATACTCAATGCTCGGTCCCTTGGCGAAGCTCTAGGAATTCTCTGGTCATTCGGGTTCTGGTGTCAGCAGTAAAGTATTTACCATAAAATACCTCCTTGAATTCAACCCAAGTAGTTGTAGCTAAATCCACCACTGAACGGGCACCCTCCCACCATATCCGAGCATCGCCCCGCAACATGAATATGGCGCACCTCACCTTGTCAGCATCAGTAAGCTGCATGAAGTCATATATTGTCTCCAATGATCGAATCCATCCTTCTGCCACAATCGGGTCTGAGCTTCCCTTAAACTCTGTCGGTCCAAGGTCCCTGAACTGCTTGTAAATTGGGTTCACACTGGCTGTGGGACCACTGGGGGTGTTTCCATGCTCCCTGGCTCTCAACAGTTGTTGGATCTGTTTCCCCTGAATCCGACTCTATTCCTGTATAATTGCGGCAAGCTCAGCGAGAAACTGACTATTCTGCCCCCCTTCACCATTGTTTCTTCGGCCCGCCATTCTCCTATAAAACCCGATACCTGTATCGTTATCTCCAATTTATACATAAACCTAAACATGATTACATTAAGACTACTACTTGAAAAATAAATTTAAAGCTTACAACCGCGGAGATGGATGTATCTGAGTCCTTGATGAGATTGCATTCACACACTGTCCTTTAGAATCGTTGGCTCTAATACCAACTTAAAAGACCTAACCCAGTATACACATACTAGATCCCTAGTCACACATCAATATTACCCATTATACACAAGATCGAAATGCCCGGCAGAAATTTATTTTTATTCCATCCAGTTTAGCAGTCTCAACGACACAATTAACTCTCAGAACCTGAAGAAAAATAGAACATAAAATCATCTCCCCTAAATCTGGAAACCCTGTTTCATAAATGCTCCGGACAATGTGTGACATGCTCATCATCATCTCCTCAGTTATACCACCTCCGCTTCTTGCATCTCAATCTGGGTATCTTGTTCCCTACCTGAAATTGTTATGTGACATCATGAGTTCACAGCCCAGTAAGTAGATCAATGACAGGGATATAACACAGGGGGGAGAAAATTTCATAAAGAAAATATGTATCTCTGCAACTGTAAATGTAAATTACTGTAGCTCGACATACATTTTCGGTTACACTTTCTGTAAGTCAATATGAAACATAACTAATACTTTAACATCATATCATTATAACAAGTATAGCGAACCCAATCATGCCTTTCTATTATGCTAACTGTACCTAAACATAAACTCTCGTGGTGTCTCATATTATGCAATTAAAATGTTGAGTCAGTCAAATATCTTAATTTCTTGTGCAATCCTGAAGTACCTCTAGAAAGAAATTAAGGAAATCAGTCATCAGTCATCAGTCATCAGTCAATCTGTCAATTTGGGTGGGCCCTCCCCGGAGCTCAACCCGGGGAGCCCAATCCGTCCAGGCACCACTAATGCTCATGTATATACCGTTAGCTAAATAAAGAATTTTTCTGTCATTTTCTATCATACTCAGTCACCGAAGGATAACATAGAACATCAGGGGTGAACATTTACAACTAAATATATAGCATCTAACCTCATACACAGGTAGATGATAGCATACGTATTTACATAACATCAGTGCACAGGAAAGATTTGGATAAACAATTTAACTAAAAATAGTAACAGTAATCATCATGGATGGACAATTATATATATACTTATCTATATATAGCATCTAACCTCACACACAGGTAGATGGTAAGTACACACATATACGTATAGCATCCAACCTCATACACAGGTAGATGGTAACTAAACTATATATATATATATATATATATATATATATATTTAGCATCTGACCTCATACACAGGTAGATGATAGTATCACTTATTACATATCATTTACAGTATTAAGAGAAAGCCTCTTGAAGTTAATTTGGCCACGAATCATAATCAGGAGCATCGACCAAAGCCTAAAATTTGTGGCAACACAACTTTTCACAATTTGCAATAAAATTGCAATTGGCACAACAAATATTCCGAGTGGATCATAAATTTATACTGATACTTCACATCAGAAACTAAAAGAAAATGCGATTCAAATTATCTAAACAGATGCTAGCATAAGAAGATTAATTCTGTCTAAACATTTATTTGGAACAAAGGAGAAGACTACTTTGGATAGCAACAACGTGCAAAATCAGATCTGCGCAGGAGGAAAATCAGGCCTCTAAGAAGTCACAGAGATCATAACTATAAGGAAAACTGGACCAGAATTCAATTGGAAGAATGGACGACATCTAACAAGGACAGTGTTTGAATGTCTATAAAATAAGATGAACAAAAATAATTTTATAATCTCCATATCCCAACTGTTGAAATCCCTAAACCCCCCTTCCCGTGCCCCCTGTTCTTCGAATCCCCTAATCCGAAGGATAGCAAGGCTCAACCGATTCCCACAGCTTGGTCCTTTCCTAAACTCTCGGTAATTCACCCCACCAAAGACCGCCGAACCCAATCCAGCAGAAACGAACAAGACTCAGTGCTTGAACACGGTCAAAAACCCAATTCCCGACCTCAATCCCGCCGATTAAATCCCAAAAATCCGAGCAAAATCTCGCCCTCGCCGGCCCTAACCAGAGATTTACTTACAGGGAAGAGGAAGGAGGAGGGTCGGTGGAGCTCCGGCGGCTTGGCGTCGACTCCGGCGGCAAGGCCGACTCGCAAGAAGGATTCGATCGCCTTTCGCTGTCTCAAGTGGCTCGCGGCGGAGTACGGGTTGCGCGAACGAAAAGAAACGGGGAAAAAGAAAGAAAAAAAAAAGAGAAAAGGAAAATATATATAGGGGTTCGGTCGGTTAATTAGGGTTTAGGGTTTTTCCCTTTTTGCCTCTCAACGGTGATTATTTAGGGTGTAAATAGACCCCGTCATTTATCCCCCTTTTTCGATGATTTTCGCTCGTGTATTTATTTATTTATTTATTATTATTATTATTTTCCGAGACTTGACACCTAGGCTTTGGACGCACACCCCAAGAGGGTGTAACGCTGCACGAAGTGCACAAACTACACTTCGTGCAGCGCATGCTCACGTTGCCAAAATGCACGCTGCCTGCTGCAGCAGTTACACCCACATCATGCCTCCTTATATGTAGAAGCCTGGTGGATCATATATCTTTTGTGATGAGCTCCTTAAATGTTATTGTATTTAGGATAAGATATACATTATTCAATGTATTTTCGTCTTTTCGCTGAGGAAGAGATGATTTTCCTTATAATTTGGAAGACCTAATTCATGTTTTTGGGACTTATAAATGTAGGTAAACTTAATGATTTAACATGAATTCTTGATCCTTATGTCGACAAATCAAGAAGATATAATAGATTGCCCTTGCAGGCTAAGTGAAGTTGATACTTACATGATAACTGCTATCAATGAAGAAGAGATCGATATCTAGAGTGTGTTCTTCTAGAATTAATTGCTCGTCCATGTAAGAGGTCATTTCATTATCATGATTTTCCTCTCTTATGATGCCTATGGAGTTGACTGATAGAAATATTTGGGATGAACGAATTATCTTTTGCTACGAAGAAAATACATAACATTTGAAATATATCTAGAGTATAGATAAATTTTATTTTGAAAAGGAGGTATTGGAGCAAGTGGAGGCTACATAACATGCCTCTTTCTTGTATATACCTTCTCTGCCTCTGCATAGAGTTTAGCTACTTTTCCATGAAAAATTACTCAAATGAACTCTGAACTTCCGACACAAAGATTATGCATAGAGATCTCATCTCATTAATTATTTCCATATGATAGGAGACGACTTTGATTTCGATGGAATAATAGACATCCATATCAAACCGAATTAAACTATATATTATCCCTAATTAAAAATACTCACCAGTATGACAGATCGTATAACATTAAAAATGACCAATATGGTTGATTTATAAAACAATAGAAAGTTCTTGAATCATTTAGGTGGAAGGACAACCACATGATGATAAAATAAGAATTATCTTAATGGCCAATAATTGAGCAAGTGAATTGTATATTAAGTGGATAAACTATTATATGACTAGATATATGAGTTAGTTGAACAATGAAAAATGACAAACTAGCTCTTCGTTAACATGAGTATAGTATAAATCAATTTTAATTTAAGTCGTCTCCATTTTTGGCTGTATAATTATCTGAGTTCAATTTTTGAAGAGATATTAACGTGCAATAGTCGTCGATGCTTACTAAAGTTATCTAGTTTTTTCCTCGATAAATAATGGATAGAATGAATTAAAAAAAAATAGAAAGAGAAGACTCTGAATAAATATAAAGAAAAGATTATCTTACTCGTAGAATTTTATTATTATTTTTAACATGCTTTTCAACTACTATCAATTAATTATTGATGTTATCCCCATGGAGATGATATCATGGTGGTTAAGATACGGCGGTGCTTGTAGAAGTGGCATGGGTTGATTCCGGAAGAGGTCTAAAGTATTTTCTTGGATTTAAATAATCTCCACGTGTCTCGGCTACCACGTCAAGATCCATAGGACTCTCCGTGATTTACCTCTCTCACAATAACCGTAGGACAGACCGATGAGAGCTGCTAGATTGACGATTTCAATCTTTTACCGAATGAATTATTGATGTTTATCTTAATGAATAACTTAGTCAATATATTGATATACATGAAACTTTTAAGTTTGAAAGTACATGTGCTAAAATAATATTTAATGGAGCAAATTGACAAGAAAGTTAAAATTTGTTCTAAGTTGCATTATATCATTGTTTAATTTTTAAAATAGAAAATTAATGTCATTGTTCTAATTGTTTGGAGCCTATATCTACTCATCAGCGCATTAGCTTTTCTCCATCCAAAACAAATATTACATCCCAAAACTTGGGAGCCCTTTCCCCTCTCCCTTCTACCAACGATGGCAATGGTCTTAGATTTCTTTGTCTCAAGATTCATCACAGTCACAACAAACATGGTGGAGGCAGAGATCTTTAAGGTGCTTGGCGTCAATAAGGAGATCCAAACACTTCAAGAAAGGCTGAAGACAATCAATGGCTATCTCATGCAGGCAGAGCAAAAGAGACATGGAAATGATGAAATTGATATTTGGGTGAGGAAGTTGAAGGAGTTCATGTATGATGCTGACGATGTTATCGATCTCTGTATGATCGAAGGGGGGAAGTTATTGAAAGCTCAAACCTCGTCGACTTCATCGACTGTAAGCATCCCTCTCAGCTATGTGTTTTCATGCTTTCGATGTCTTAAATATCGCCATGATATTGCCGATCAAATTATAGCACTGAATAGCAAGTTGGAAGATCTGAAAAAAGATAGTGTCATAAAAAATTGTTTGGATTGGGCAACCAAAGAACCAATTGAAAATGTTAATAGAGTGGTCACACATGAAACATCTCACCTACAAGTGGAAGGAGATATTGTAGGAACACAGATAGAAAATGCTACTGAGACATTAATTGGTTGGATACTTGAAAAAAATCCGAAGAAGTGTCGTGTTTTTGGAGTTGTGGGAACAGGGGGAATCGGAAAGAGCACTCTAGCAAGAAAAATATTACAGGACGAGCGGATCAAAGATAATTTTTCAAATAGAATATGGTTGTATGTTTCTAAAAATTACACAGAGTCTGATTTGCTAAAAAAGCTAATTAGGTCTGAGGAAGGGAAAAGCAAAGTAGAATTAGAAGATAAACTTGTGTCTGTTCTCACACGGGATACTCTCATTGTGCTAGATGATGTGTGGCATTCAACTGTGTGGGTAGATTTCTTGAGAATACCTATAATGAAAGGTGCAGCGAATTGTACCGTCTTAGTTACCTCTAGAAAAGAAAAGGTCGTTGTGTCAATGAAGTCTACATATATACACCAAGTCGAAAAAATGGATGAGGCAAGTGGTTGGACTTTGCTTAAACATTTAGTATTTGAAGGTGAAGGAGATGAAGATGAAATATCAAGTTTTAAAGAAATAGGAGTTAAACTTGTCAAAAAATGTGATGGATTGCCACTTGCAATCAAAGCTATTGCGGGGGTTCTATACCAACAAAACAAAGCAAAATGGCAGGAAGTTCTGGAAAGTGATGCATGGAACATGGATGAAATTGAGGAAGAACTGAAGCCTTTATATTTGAGTTATGAAGACTTACCATCTAGATTCAAACAATGTTTTCTCTACTGCTCTTTGTACCCTCAAAAAGATATGTATTATAAGGATATTGTTCAGTTTTGGGCTGCTGAAGGTCTTATTACGTGTGAACAAGATGAAGGGAGGAGGGATCTTTCAATTTGTAGGAATCACTTGGAATCTCTTGGAGAGGAGATTTACAGGGAGCTAATTTGTAGGAATCTCTTGGAAGCTGATGCAATTTTAGATTTTAACAAGAATTTCTTCTCTATGCACGATCACTTCAGATCACTGTGTGCAAAATTAATGAGAGAGGAAGGGATTTTATATCGACATGGTAGAGAATTCAAAGCGGATGATAATGTGAAAATTCGGAGGCTGTCGGTCTCTTACATGGGGTCTAATCTAGTGTTACCAGATCAGATTATAAGACAAGCTTGTTTAAGAACTCTAATTCTCACTCACTCCCCCGAAACCAAGATGATCCAAGACAGTGTACTGCAAGCATTACCATGTTTGCGAGTTTTGGATCTCACAAAGACATCAATTGAAAAGATTCCAGATTGCATTGGAGATCTACTGCATTTAAGATATCTAGATCTCGATGAAACAAATATTCGCGAGATTCCAACAATTATCGGGAACCTTGTAAACCTTCAGAGTCTAAATATCTCAAACTGTGGTTTCTTGGAAAGACTTCCTTTGTCCATCACTAAGTTGCATAATCTAAGAAAG
The DNA here is from genome assembly GCA_025175895.1 of Wurfbainia villosa. Taxonomy (NCBI): domain Eukaryota; kingdom Viridiplantae; phylum Streptophyta; class Magnoliopsida; order Zingiberales; family Zingiberaceae; genus Wurfbainia; species Wurfbainia villosa. Next base: position 7,088,744 of record JAKLTH010000238.1, read on the forward strand.
TTTGACATGCAATTTTGTCCACTGCTCACTTATGTGCCCAAGGGAATTGGGAAACTGGAAAATTTCTACAGCCTTAAGGGATTTATGGTCGGGCAAAATGACTCAGCCTCTGAAGAAGGTTGCGATTTAGAAGAGCTGAAAAATCTCTTCGAGTTGAGAGACTTAGGCATTTATAGGCTTGAGAGGGTAGAAGGAGGAGCCTCTGCACTCGCAAACAAGCCTTTCCTTAAGGAGCTTGCACTGGCATGGATGCCATCGGATGAAGAGGAAGAAGATAATAATGGTGGAGCTAAATCCTATGAAGAAGCAGATGGCGATGGCAAGGATGATGAAGATTCAAAGAACGACATGGGTGATGATAATGATGATGGCTCTGGACAACAAAATCAAAGTGAGGAGGCAAAAGAAGATGAAAATGAGGAGGCGGAGAGTAAGAAAGAACAAAAACGATGGAGTGAGAAGCATATCAGCAAAGCCGAGAGGATATGCAATGAAATGGCTCAGCCTTCATCAACTATAGCTGAACTTGTCTTCTTCGAGTACCCCGGCCGACAGTTCCCAAGCTGGATGACATCCTCTTCCTTGTTTGAATCTTTTCCAAACTTGACATATTTGAGGCTTATTAGTTTGCCATGTTGCACGGCGCTCCCTCCCTTGGGCACACTGCCACAGCTCAAGTACCTCAGTATTGAAAGTGCAAGCGCCATAACAGCCATTGGCTCTGAATTTCTCGGATCGAGAATCTCTGCATTTCCCAAACTGGAAATGCTCCATTTTGCTGATATGCCTCAATGGGAGGAGTGGGCATTCGATGGAACACCTCTTGAAGTGAAGTTGTTTCAGAGTCTCAGGGATTGTGTTATTGCCGACTGCCCAAAGCTAAGAGCTCTTCCAGACGGCCTCCGCCGAGCCACCAACCTCAACGAACTGCGCTTGCACAATTCATATGGGCTAGGCGAGATCAACAACCTCTCCTTGGCCTACAAGCTTAAGGTCACAAATGGCAGAGGGTTGAAGAAGATATCCAACATCCCATCATTGAGATATCTTGAGGTGAATGACTGTCCCAACTTGGAGTGGGTGGAGCATCTCGACAAGCTGCAGCATTTGGGGTTGATATGTTCGGAGGGAATGGAGCAGCTCCCGCAGTGGCTGCTCGGCTTGATCGAGCAGCATAACAACGCAGTGAGCACTCACTTGAGTCTGAGGAAGTTGGAGATGAAGTGCAATCTGCAACTGCTAAAGAGCTGTCTCCGAGGCAATGAGAATTGGGACGTTGTCCAGCAAATTTCTAATGTCAAAATTGAAACATATTCCGGCAAATACTACATCCGATACACCAAGGATCCCTACATCTACGACCCACATGTTGCTTCTGATTGAGTAAGGCGATTCGTCTATCTTGGAACTTCATTCTTCCCATAGATGACGTCCTTCCTGTTCTTTCAATCACCTTTTTTTTTTTTTTTTTTGCAGGACGATTTCGACGAAAGCATCGATCACTTTGTGTTTTGTTCAAGTGCATCGGTGAAGGTGTGATTCACTTAGAGTCGAACTGGTAGTATCATCTTCGACTACATCCTTGGAGTCACTTGTCTTTCTTAAGTTGAGATGCATCGAATGGCTTACTTTGACATGCTGCAGGATGTCGATTTGTGAGAGACACAAGTTGATTTATCAAAGTGGATTTCAATAGATCAACTGATGGATTATGTGCAACTACAAATCAGGATGAGATACAGTTAAGAAAGATTGCAGCTTCACGCGGTGTAAATGGCACTTGACATAGTTGTGGTAGTCTTCAGATATATATGCATACCCCAACCATCTTCGATTCGCAAGCGAAACTTCAGAGTTACAAAGGAGGCCTGCGGCTACAATTGGGATTCTCTTCAGGCTTGTTGATGGTGTTGCTGAGACAAGTTCTCGAGTGGGCACTGGAGCACTTTTGACAACATTATTCTCTTTCTCTTCGAGAATGATCGTGCATTAATTTGGCATGGCTTTTGAAAAGTTCGCAATTCTACCATTTCACTTCTTCTGAACTGTGGAAAGTGGATCCCGGTCATCATGTGAGTTGACGTTTTATTTTTCCCTATTTTGTACCCTGAAAACAATTTCTTTGTTGCATGATTCCTCAGAACAAAGTTATTCATGCCCTTATTTATGTTTCCTTTTAGTTACTTTTATAGTTGGATCCGTTGGTATTTGAACCTACGGTTACGTACTTACGTGAGTAGTAACCATCCACGACGAAATGCAAGTTGTGCACTCGTGGTGCACGTTGTGCACGATGCGTCCAAGTCTTTATAAATAGGGAAGAGAACAAAGGAGATAGGTGCGTGAAGATAGTGCCGTCAGGCTATTTCTGTGTGAACATTCTGACTGTGTGTTGAATTAGAGAAGAACATTCAAGGTGTCCTAACTTGATTTGTAAATTAATAAGGGTGGTTCGTTATTCTGAGTATCCTTCAGACGACAAGCACGAGATTGAAAGATCATTTTCTCTGCAAATCAACAAGAAGCTCGAGAAATCGACGAACTCGCTGTAAGTTTTTATTTACAGTCTTTTAAATTTATGCAACTTCATGTAAAACCTACAATGGTAATAAAGCACAGGATGCTTGACACGGAGGAATGAGTCTCGCGCAGTACTGTTGATGCAAAATATACCTGTTCCTTGTTGATTACCCGGTGGAATTTCGACTTGCGTCGAAGGAGTGATCACAGCCGGAAGACTCCTCTGTTTCCACAAACCAAATCTGCCGGATGCTTCTCTACGCTTCTCACCCTCTTCGCCGAGCCACTGCCGAACAACACAGCCAACCCAACAAGCCTCCTCTTTTGCCTTTTTGTCGAACCCCAACCTTGGACGCACTCCTTCCCTTTTAAGGGAAGGAGACGCACGCACGGCTTCAAGCCGTGCGTGCTCGAGGCAGTTCCACGAACTGCCTCTGTGCAGTTCGTGAAACTGCCATGAACTTACATCTCCCACTCGTCCAAGGTATGTCACACAGACAAAAATGATCACACAGACCATTTTAGAAAGGGTGTTTAGTCACATAGACTAAATGATCACACAGACCATGTTAGAAGAGGTGTTTAGTCACATAGACTAAATCGAAGCAACATCTATAGTCCCAAAAGACTAAAAGAACAGAGATTAATAGTCACAAAGACTAAATGAAACATCATATTAGAAAATGGTTCGTATGCGACAAACACATTGAGCGTTCAAATGCTAAGAAAGTTGTTACACCTTACATAGCTGCTCATAGAGTGATACATGCTAAGAGAAGTTGTTACGCCTAACTTAGCCACTCTACATATGATACATAATCATTCTCCCGATGACACAGAGTCATCTCCAGGTGGTACAAAATCATTTATCTTATGGCACACAGCCATTTCCCAGGTGACACACAGTCATTTTCCAGATGATACAAAATCATATTTCTGGTGGTACATAACCGTTTACCTGAAACATTCATGTCTTGATTTTTACCCAGATTAAATAATCTCATTTACATCAATATGAACATCTCTAATCCCTTAAATTGACCATCATGTCAAGAGCATGTCTCATATTCCAAATATTCACAATCATTTCCATACACAACAGAAATGGATCGACCAGTGAATAATTCTCATTAGATGTAAATCTATTTAATCTTCCTTTTTAGTGCGAATCTATTCATTTTAATCAATCGCTTTCTTAGTCATGTTTCATAGACCGAATCATACATAGTCATAGGTAGACATGCTAAAGTAGCAAACCTTGATTAAAACTTCAAGTAGACACCTAAATAGTCACAAAGGGCAAATTTAGAAATCAACATATAATCTCAAAGGGCTCACATAGTAGAGAAGCATGGATTCATTCTCCTACTACCCTTATTGTCGTCTTAGCACATGTGATATGATTCACATGCTACGATGTCTTCCTCTTTACCAATAAAAGAGCGCATGTTTCCCTCAAATTAACATCGTACAGATTTTGATCTAGACATTCCCAATGTCTAATCCAAAATTCAACACATGAATCCTTATCTGGCTCACAAATAGGCATAGTAAATGGTGGGTTCATTTACTTCGATCATTTACCACAAAATGATCTTATCTTGATACAAATATCAAGACGACCCTAACTTATAGGAATGTAACAAATTTTACAGCTTCCAAAGCTAACAACCACATAGGTTGACCTATAAGCATCGGTCTTACCTCTATTCATATGCAACAAATAGAGATGATTGTCCATGTGAGAGGACCAATCATTACCTGCCAACATGCTTATCGAGATCTTATCACTAGAATGCAACATAACATACACTGAATAAATTATGGCTAGCATTTCAAACAATCAAATCATTATATTCAATTGTCATTACAAGACTGTTACATTCTACGAAGTCCCATAGACTTTACATGCTCATTAAATGACTCTCTAGTCATTGGCTTAGTAAAAGGATCTGCAAGCATAGCTCGTGTAGGGATATACTCAAGAATCACCTTCCTTTTAGCAACAATATCCCTGATAAAGTTGTATTTTATAGCAATATGCTTGCCCTTGCTGTGATATTTGGGATCCTTGGAAAAAGCTATCGCAGCTTGACTGTCACAATAGACAGTCACTGGACTCCCACTGTTCTCAGCAATCTTCAAATGCTTTAGGAACCTTCTCAACCGATCGCTTCTTACAATTCGAACATGCCATATTCAATTCCATTGTAGATAAGGCCACATGTGCTTTGCTTCTTGTTGTTCCATGAGATGGCGCCACCATTCAACAAGAACGCATAGCCTGATGTAGATTTTCTATCATCCAGGTCCCCAGCCCAATCTACATCTGAATAGCCCATAAGGCTCATATCTGATCCTTGATAACAGAGACAATAATCTGTCGTCGCCTTCAGATATCTGAAAATCCTTTTCACTGCCTTCCAGTGTCTCGATCCTGGGTTTGACTGGAACCGGCTGACTAAGCCCACTACATAGCTGATATCGGGACGAGTACACAACATAGTATACATTAAACTACCTATGGCACTGGCATATGGTTTTTTAGTCATGTCGGCTATTTCAGCTGGAGTCTTGGGACTCATATTTTTGCTCAAAACAGTACCTTTCACAATAGGTGTCTGTTCACAGTTGCAGTCAGACATGTTGAAATGTTGTAACATCTTAGTAATATAAGACTCTTGTGACAAATCCAAAAGTCTCTTTGATCGATCCCGGATGATCTTAACCCCTAAGATGTATTCAGCTTCTCCCATATCTATTGTGTCAAATTGTGAAGACAACCACTTTTTGACTTCTTCAATAAAACCTATGTCATTTCCTGCTATCAGCATATCATCAACATATAATGATAAAATGACATACTTTCCTTTTTCCTTCTTTAGGAAAACGCAATGATCCTCATTGATCATTTCGAAACCATAAGATAAAACCACTTTGTTAAATCTTATGTTCCATTATCTTGACGCTTGCTTCAGCCCATATATAGATTTCTTCAATCTACATACTTTATCCTCTTGGCCTAAAGCAACGAAACCTTCCGGGCCAACCATATAGATTTCCTCGTCAAGCTCACCGTTAAGGAAAGCGGTTTTAACATCCATCTAATGTAATTCCAAGTCATAATGCGCCACAAAGGCCAAGATAACTCGGATTGACACAAACTTCACTACGGGAGAAAATGTCTCTTCAAAGTCAATACCCTCTCTTTGGGTAAATCCTTTTGCAACCAAACGAGCCTTGTATCGGTTAATCGATCCATCAGACTTCCTCTTTATTTTGAGAATCCACTTATTCCCAATGGCCCTTCGGCCAGGAGGAAGATCGACTAACTCCCAAACTTGATTCCGAATCATTGACTCCATCTCTTCTTCCATTGCACTTTTCCACTTATCTCTAACCCTATATCCCAACGCATCCTCAACTGATTGAGGTTCATCTTCGTCAACTGGGAGTGTCATCATTGCCTCATTCTCAATATCAAACCTCCTTTTAGGTATGATCTTACGAACACTTTTCCGTAAGTTGGGCATTGAGAAGTCACCCCGTGATCAGGCACATTACTCCCACTCGGTTGACTAGGTTCAGGTATCCCACTGGACATCTGACTTGTTGATAACGACTCATCCTCCTCAAAAAGAGGAACTGTCTTATCAACTTCACCCTTTGTTGGGAACTCAGTTTCGAGAAAAGTGGCATCTCTCGACTCAATCTCAGAGATTGTCCCATCTTGTTGCTCACCTATAAAAACATAACCTTTTGAGGTATCAGAATATCTTATAAAGATACACTTCTTACCTCTAGGTCCTAATTTTCCATATTTGTGAGAACTATTATGAACGTAGGCAGCTGACCCCCAGGGTCTCAGATTGCTCAAATCGTTTCTACTCATTCAACGCTCATATGGGATTGATGGAACCGACTTTCAAGGCACTTTGTTAAGTATATAGGTCGCACTAGTAATGCATCTCCCCAATAGGAGATCGCAAATTAGCTCGCCATCCATCATAGACCTAACCATTTCAAAAAGAGTCATATTTCTTCTTTCAAAGAACCCCATTTTCTTTGTGGAGTTCCCGGATCGTTAGTTGCCTAATAATCCCCTTATCATTACATGTCGCCTTGAACAAATCGCGGATATATTCACCCCACGGCCACAAGCAAGGCCTTAACCTTACGTTGCTTGATTCTCAACTCGCTCAAATAACGAATGAAATAATCCAACGCCTGCATTTTTGAGAAATCAAATACACATGACCATACCTAGTGAAATCATCAATAAATGTAATGAAGTAGGAAGCTCCATGCCTAGCCTTCACACTCATCGGACCACAAATATCCGAATGAATCAATTGCAATGGCAAGTCCGCTCTAATAGCCTTTCCAAATGGTTTCTAGTTGCTTTTCCAAAGAAGACAATGCTCACATATAGACAAGCTAATCTTAGCACGAGAGCCCAATAAACCCTCTCTAGCTAATCGATTCATGCGATCTTGTCCTATATGTCCCAATCTAGCATGCCAAACCTCATCGATATATCGCATTACTAGTAAGAGCAATGTTTGAAAAACAACTATGAATCGCACAATTCACATCGTGCACCACATCTACTACCATAAACCCACTAGATAAAAAACCTTTTCCGATTGACACAGAGTCAATCTTAAGTTCTACACAGCGACTGAAAAAATTTACAGAGTACCCCAAATCAAGAAGACAAGTAATGTGATACAAGATTCCTTCGAATCTCGAGCATACAAGACATCATGCAAAAACAAAGTACTTCCACCACGAAGGTTAAGTTTACAAGTGCCGACTCCTTGACTTATTGTTTCCTACATAGATCCATTTGTTGCCGGCAGTACACGCAGTACTCCACATATGTAACCCGCCTCGAGCTACATGGTTGGTTGCTCCCGAATCTATAATCCACAAAGGATAAGAATCACCATCAACACAAGATTAGCAACAAAATGCTCGTAAGATTAGAAGTTACCTTCTTAGGCTCAAGATACATTCGAGCAAAGTGGTCCTTCTTGCTTACAATTAAAGCAAGATAACTTGCTTTTAGGTTTCTTCCACTGTCTTCTTCTTCTTGATTTGTTCCTTCCCAGCGATAACAAGCGTTTTTATTCTTTCCCTTTCCCTTCTTGTACCATTTCTTCTTGGATCCGGATGATCCAGTGAGCCGTAGCCAAATAGGCTTGGCACGAAATCCTTCATGATTCTACTCTCTCGACCTCCGACTCACATGCCTGAGACATCGTGAAAGTCTTAATACTCTCACTTTGTGAGTTAAGGTGCATTTCATGGTCTCCCAAGAATCGGGAAGAGAGCGAATAACCTTTGAACTTGTTGTTCATCCATCGACTCATGGCCGTGATTTTGACTCCGAATCATATTCGACATCTCACGAGATGTTGAACCATCGTTATTCGGGCGCTTCTTGTAGGTGTCGAACGATCGTCGGTGACGAAGCTTCAGACTTATTCCTTTGTATCTCTCTAAGGGCTACCCGGTGCATGAGATATGGCTCATACTCTAACACTAGGTCATCCACCATTGAACTTATCAATATGCCCTTAGCGGTGGAATCTTTCCTTTTCCATACCTTATAGGTATCAAGGTCACGCGTCACATCTTGTGTTGTATTACTCTCAGCAGTTCTATCATAACTTTGATTAATGACCTCTAGAACTTCTTGTTCCTCGAGAACATACTGAATCTTGAGGTGTCATATTTTATAGTTATCCCCATTCAGTTTTTCACCTTTGTTCAGTTCAGCTATGATATTTTTAGTCGTCATAACCTAACATAAATAAACACATTATTTAGTTACTCAGTGTATGCTTTTATGTATGTAATCTCCAAAAATAAACTCAAGATAAATCTGATCTAGTTTACAAAATCAAGTGACAACTGCGTTATCACTCATCATTTGTATGTGCCAATCAGACTTAGATTGATATATTTTATTACATACATCCCACTTAATGATATTAATCATTATTACAGCATGATATTACACATAAAATGAACATATCATTATATACTCATTTGAACTAATCAAGGGTATATCTAATAATCATGCATCATGTAGAGTTAACAGCATCATATGAACTAATCATTAAATGAACACATCATTAAAACATGTTGTACAATGTTAACAAATAACAAAGTCTACTAAGAATGTAACAGATTACATTCTTCCTACTCATAAACTAAAAATAACTCCTAATAGACTAGATAAGCAATTACTGCTCCCACTAGGACAAGCCCTAGCACAGCAGTAATCATGACATGTCCCCTCCGTCTGGACTCAACTACAGTACTCTCTGCTGGGACACTCACAGGCAACACATGCTGCCCTGATACAGAGTCCTTCAAAGACCTTACTATTCGAGAACCAAAATCCTCCACAGGGTCTTCTTCAGGATCCTCTTCACAGTCAGCGTAGTTTATCAGCTCTGTGCACAACCGGGTATATGAAATTCGTCCTTCATGTAACCCCCAAAATTATCGTGCCACGTCAGCAAGATTATCGGACAATGAACGAATCAACGCCCAAATCCTGTAGTTATCTAAAACTGGAAACTCCTGCATCTCGAGCTTCCAGAACAGTCTGTCCAGCTTCCCAATGTGTCCAACGACTCCATGGTAAGGGTCATAGTTCAATCCTTCGATAGCCTCCCTATACCGATTGCGCAACATATCGCGCCGGGTCATAGTGGTATACATCCACGCCATCTGTAAAATTGAAATAAATCATGTCAATACATAACCGACAAAACCAGTACAAATACCGGTATATTCCAATTTAATTATGGCACAGAACAAATACACATATATCAAGAAGAATTATACTCCTTGAATTTTAGGCTATAATTGATTGACCCAATGATCAATCAATTGTGACCCATAGACAGTCATAATTAGTCCTATCATTGAGTTATTCAAAAATAAATTTTATAATCTATACAAAACAAAAAAAAATTATTTATTTATGAGTTTTTCGTGTTAACAGGGCGGCGTATCAAAACAATACAGTCATTGACACGTCCGTGTTTAGAGTTCCAGTGCTCAACACGCCCTGTTCAGCAACCAACACGCCCCGTGTCGGCCGTGACACGCCCTTTGTGGCATGGGCGTGTCGCCCGCGACACGCCTGTGCCTTCAATCGGCATGGGCGTGTCGGCCGCGACACGCCTGTGCCTTCAATCGGTGGCGACCCCGCTTCTGTAAATTTCGAGGCGGTGGACGAGCGTCCACCGCCTACGCACCGCCTCCGAGCGTCGCCGAGGCATTGGCGACCATGCCGTCGCCTCCGACGCCTCGGTAGTCGGCGTCGCGTCGGCGTCCGCCATCTCTCCGGCCGTCGGCGGCGGCAGCCGCCTCAAAGCGAAGCGCCTCCGATGCGACAATATGCCGAGCGACCGGATGCTGATGCGATCACCAAGACGCGGCCGCGCGAGAGGTAACGAGAATTTGCATTCGGTTTTCTTCTCCGGCGAGGGTATCAAATAGGTATGAAATTTCAGAAATGAAATATGCTCTGATACCATTGATGCAAAATATACCTGTTCCTTGTTGATTACCCGGTGGAATTTCGACTTGCGTCGAAGGAGTGATCACAGCCGGAAGACTCCTCTGTTTCCACAAACCAAATCTGCCGGATGCTTCTCTACGCTTCTCACCCTCTTCGCCGAGCCACTGCCGAACAACACAGCCAACCCAACAAGCCTCCTCTTTTGCCTTTTTGCCGAACCCCAACCTTGGACGCACTCCTTCCCTTTTAAGGGAAGGAGACGCACGCACGGCTTCAAGTCGTGCGTGCTCGAGGCAGTTCCACGAACTGCCTCTGTGCAGTTCGTGGAACTGCCATGAACTTACAACTGTGAGAGCTCGGTAGATCCGCTCAGGCATGATAGTCGAGCACAGGTAATCAAGCACAGAGTGCTCGGCAGACCATGCAGGTGATCGGGCTTCGTGCTCAGGAGCGCTCGGTGCTCGAGCACATAGGTGCTATGGAGACAGGACGCAATGCTCAACACATGGATGCTTGGACGCCGAGCACCCGCCCGAGCACATGGTGCTTGGGTGCTGAGCACAAGTGCTCGGGTGCCGAGCATCCACCGGAGCACAGGGTGCTCAAGCGCCAAGCATAGGTGCTCGGGCGCCGAGCACCCACCCGAGCACAGGCTGATAGGGCGCCGAGCACCCACTCGAACACAGGGTGCTCGGGCTTGGATGCTCGACACCGCAGCAGGCACGCAGTTCTCGAGCACGTGATGCTCGGAGCACGGTGCTCGGCATGGAGCGAAAGTGAGGTTCCCTACCTTGTGATGATCGAGCAAGAGCAGAGTGCAAGTGCTATATGCGCAGGTGCTCGGGATTAAGAAATGCACGATGCACGGGAACACGAAGTGCTCGTGGCAAAGTGTTGGGGGCGTTGGTGTTCGCCTTCTCTCATGAAGGAGCACTTGGTGCTCTGTATCTTTCAGTGCTCGGGTTGTGGGCTTAATGCGTTGTATCGTTCAATGCTTGGGTTGTGGGCTTAGTGCTCTGTATCGTTCAGTGCTCGGGTTGTAGGCTTAGTGCTTGCGATGCTCTAGCAAGAGCAGTGTGTAGGTGATATATGCTCAGGTGCTCAGGATTAAGAAATGCATGATGCACGAGAGCATGAAGTGCTCGTGGCAGAGTGTTGAGGGCGCTGTTGCTCGGCTTCTCTCATGAAGGAGCACTTGGTGCTCTGTATCGTTCAGTTCTCGGGTTGTAGGCTTAGTGCTTTGTATCGTTTAGTGCTCGGGTTGTGGGCTTAGTGATCTGTATCATTCAATACTCGGGTCGATGAGAAATGCACAGTGCAATAGAGCACAGTGCTTGAAATCGTGTTGTGCTTGGCTGTGAAATGCACAGTGCTTGGGCTTATGTGCACAGTGCTTGACAAGAGTGCTTGTCACTCGGTTGTGCTCGATACTCGATTGAGTAAGCACCGTACTAAGTACTCAAAGTACTCAGAAGAAGCACGAGACGATCAAGATGCCATGTAGTAGTGTTGGAATCTCAGTGCTATGCTCGAGTTTTGAGTAAACAAGTCCACATAGGATGATGTGCAAAAGTTGAGAATAGTCAACTAATCTCATAACAATAATGACGAGTAGTTGTTGGAAGGCGCCAATCGACCTTAATATGTTTTAGTCGACTAACAAGGGTATCAATCAACTGGTAACTGGATCAGTCGATTAAGACTCCTAAAAATCAAGAAGATTTATTTTTTCTTGCTTAATTGTGTAGATTCTATGTCTGTATAAATAAAATTAAGTCGATTTTGTACTGGTTAGTTGGTTTTATCGAATAACATTACAATGCAGCGAGCACTCACAGGAGTATGAGGAAGTTGGAGATGCAGTGCAATCTGAAATTGTTGAAGAACTGTCTCCGAGGCAATGAGAATTGGGATGTCATTGAGCAAATTTCTAATGTCAAAATCGAAACATATTCCGGCAAAAAATACATCCGATACACCAAGGATCTCTACATCTATGACCCACATGTTGTTTCTGATTGAGTAAGGTGATTCATCTATCTTCGAAGTTCCTCTTTCTGATACATGACGGCCCTTCAGTTCTTTTAATCACCTTTCTTTTTGCAGGACAGTGTAATGGAAGCACCGATCGGTTTGTGTTCTCTTCAATGATATTGGTGAAGCTGTGATTCATTTAGAGCTGAGCTGGGAGTATTATCTTCGACTTCATCCTTGCAATTACTTGTCTTGAGACACATCAAATGGCTTACTGTAACATGCGGCAGGATGCTCATGGCAAGCGAAAATTTAGTTACAAAGGAGATCTGCAGCTACAATTGGGATTCTTCAGGCTTGTTGGTGGTGGTGCTGAGACAAGACCTCTTTGAGACTGATCATGCATACATTCAGCATGGCTTTTGAAAATTTATGAAAAAGCAATTCTGCCATTTTCAAGGGACAATAAAAGGATAGACATCCCGAAAAACTTTGTAGCTATCGGAGATTAATCCTTGCTCCTTTGACCGTTTTCACTTCTAAACAACAGAAAGTGGATGCAGATTTCATGATCGTTTGCTCACTTGAATTAACGAGTTGAGGTCTTATTTATCCCTATTTTGTACCATGAAAATAGTTTATTTGTTACATGATTCCTCTGAGCAACTTATTCAAGCTCTTCATTTATGTTTCTTTTTAGTAATTACTTGTATAGTTGAATCAGAGCCCAGATGAGAAATCTAAACTCATCAAATTACTTGTATAGTTGGATCAGAGCCCAACTTGGAGTGCATAAAGACGTGCTCACTTGAATTAACGAGTTAAGCTCTGCATTTCCCAAACTTGAACTGCTCCAGTTTAAAGACGTGCCTCGATGGGAAGAGTGGACATTCGATGGAACACCTCTTGAAGTGAAGTTGTTTCCAAGTCTCAGGGATTGTGCTATCTTCAAATGCCCGAAGCTAAGAGCTCTTTCTGACAGCCTCCACCGAGCCACCAACCTCAATGAACTGTACTTGTGCCAAACATATGAGCTAGGCGAGATCAACAACCTCCCCTTGTCCTACAAGCTCGAGGTCACAAATTGCAGAGGGTTGAAGAAGATATCCAACATCCCGTCATTGAGATATCTTGAGGTGGATGACTGTCCCAACTTGGAGTGCGTAGAGAATCTCAACAAGCTACAGCATTTGGTGTTGATATGTTCAGAGGGAACGGATCAGCTCCCACAGTGGTTGCCGGACTTGATCGAGCAGCATAACACAGAAATCACCCACAGGAGTTTGAGATGCAGTGCAATCTGCAACTGCTGAAGGGCTATCTTGAAGGCCATTAGACTTGGCACACGGATTTCAGAAAGATTGCAATGATACAACTTTAGGTAGCCCGATTGGCACTCAGCATGGTTGTGGCAGTTCATCCAATATGCATAATTTAAATTATCTTTGCTTTGCAAACAAAATTTTGAAGCACCGAAAAAGCTTGCAAGTGCAATTGGGATCGAGGCTGGAGCTGCAAGAAGAATCATTCTACTTTCTCTTTGAAACAAATCAAACATTGATTCAACTTTGCTTTGGAAAATTTTCCCACTTCTTCTAAATGATAGAACAGGATTCTGATCTTTTTGCGATCAGTTGAATAAACTAATTTATTCATATTTTGTATGCAAAAAATTATTTCTATATTGCATAATTCAAACTCTTCATTTGTATAATCCATATTGAAAAAGAGACTAAAGCACAATATTTTAGTTTCATTTGTAATCTTAGGCCACCTTCACTCAAAAGCTATATGCATCATTTCTTCTACGTTTAGATGCAATCTATAGACCATCATTACTTTAAACTTGCAATCTTTTCAATGAAATATCAAATAAAAGTTCATCAAAAGGACCAATTCATTTTAGGGTTTCAATTTCATAGCAAATCAATTAACCAGGTACAACCCTTGAATGGTTCGAACCACATTCACAAAAAAAAAAAAAAAATAATAATAAAAATAAAAATAAAAAAAATAAAAATAAAAAAAAAATCGAAAAGTTTTGCAACTTTTAGTACGAACGCCATTGATAGCGAGTTGCGTAAAGGCTCAACCTCCGAACCCGTAGAGAGTCCGTCCCTGACGCTTGAGGGCGTAAACCACATCCATGGCGGTGACGGTCTTGCGGCGAGCGTGCTCGGTGTAGGTCACAGCATCGCGGATGACATTCTCGAGGAAGATCTTGAGGACGCCGCGAGTCTCCTCATAGATCAGGCCGCTGATGCGCTTGACGCCGCCGCGGCGGGCGAGGCGGCGGATCGCTGGCTTGGTGATGCCCTGAATGTTGTCGCGGAGGACCTTACGGTGGCGCTTCGCGCCTCCCTTGCCGAGCCCCTTGCCTCCCTTGCCGCGGCCGGACATGGCGACGATCTGGATCAGGAATCGCAAAGTCTACTGGAGAAGAAAGAAAGCGAAGAGATGGCGATGGGAGTCATGGAGAGGGAGGGTGGGTATTTATAGGGGAGGGCAGGCGTTTGGTTGCCAAAAAAACGGAGGGATTTTTTTTGGCTTTCGGAAATGCGAATTTGGAACTGTCGGAGGCGGGAAGCTGCGATCGCCTTGCTTCGTTGGATTGAGATTGGACGATTGGATTTCGTTTTAGCTGTTGTTCGCGGATCGATGACGTGGTGACGAGTGTGCTTCCGTGACCCATCATCGATGATTTGGAATTTGGCCACGTTGAATTTCTGAGGTGGGTAAATAATGTAATTTTTATATAGCGAAATTGGATATTTTATATATTTATCATTTTAAAATCATATTTTAAACATATTCTTTTAAAATTTAGATATTTGTAATTATAATGGATTTTTAGAATTGTTTTTTTGACATTATATTTATTAAATATTTTAGAATAACATTCAAAACGTGAAACAATAAATATATTTGTATCTGTTAATATTACTAAGAAAATAATGTAACTCCGTACATGAGATCGGGCCATGATTCTTTATTAAGAAAACACAAATGTCGTTTCTACGGAGATGATACGTAGGTAAAATCGTGTGACACGGATCGAATCTCGAAGGGAGATCTAAAAATCTCTTCATGACTCAAAATGATTCTCCATGGCTTTGTCAATTGCGTCAAAATTTAAAAGATCCTTTGTGATTTATCTCTTTCAAAATGATCTTGAAACAGATTGACGGAGAGCCGAGGGCGTTAGATAGATGGTTTCAAGCCTTGCGGAAGAAAACACAAATGTTAAATTATGAGATATTAGAATTATTGAGGTTGTTGATCTGATTTTTTATTTATTTTGATGGCTAATAAATTTTTTTATAGAATTGAATATATTATTTTTTAATTAATCGAATAGACGAGTAAAAAAAACAAATCATATCATACCAGCATTACCGAATAATTGTGCTATCTCATTTGGCCTAACTGAGCAAATGGAGAAAGAACTTCCACTTCAGCGCCTGCTTCTTCCAAACCTACCTCCATTCTTAGAGACATCATGATCCATCCTATCAAATAATCTTATATTTACTACTTGTAAAATAAAATAGAGGATGATGAGAGATTTTCTAATCTTAAGTAAAATGGTTGATGCTGAGAAAGACGACTGTTGGTGTGACTTGTGAGAGATAGCGAGAAGGTTGTGCAAATGGACGAGTTGTGCACGAGTAAAACAAGAAACTGTGAGATTTCCTGTGTGTAGCATTGTTTGTGAAGGCAGACAGTGCAACGTGTAGATTTCTTATTAAGTAGAACAAGAGATCGTCTTCATCATCATTACTGGACTTAGAATTGCGGCGTTGTAAAATTGTAATGGAAATTCAAGTTAATCCTCGTAATTTTTATTCCGACTGCGAGCGTTCCATAAGGATATGAGTTTGCAACAAAGTTCCTCTTAGTACAACATCTCCATTTCGTGAGGTATACATTTAGGTTCCATAATTTATTTCGTAAGTATATCTAACACTAATTATACTTTTTCTTTAATTAATAATTTTTTTATTATATATAGGGGAGTTATGCTCAAATGAGCGTCCAGCATGAGCTCCCTTCACATGAACATTATTTTCATTGTTCACATGAACAATGATAATATTGTTCATGTGAGGGGAGCTCATGTTAGGCGCCCAACCATATATATACATAAATTTCTCACACGCTCATGAGTGTGAATCATACACATATTTTAGGATTTATTTATCATATTTTTTTAATATTTCATTCACTTATTATACATAAAGACTTGCATTCAGTTTACTTTTATTTTTTATTCAGATAATTGTGATTTATATGTTTTTACTCTCATGAGGGACAAAAAAAGACATAATAAACACATGGAGGAAAACCACGATGAAACGGAAAGTAAATGGAGCCACAATGCTCAATTTTAAGAGTCCTTAGTGTTCAACATGCCCAGGGCATGCCAGGGGGCCACTCCCGTGCCCAGCCTCTTCAGCACGCTTGATTCCGGGGTGTGCTAGGTCTCCACAGCGCCTAACATGCTTAGGCCATGCTAAATGGCACGGTTGTGCCATGGGATAACCAAAATCTCAATTTTTCTCAAGGATGTTCCGAATTTCTTACGGCAAATTTTCCAATTTTCTCGCCAGAAACTCTATAAAAGACCCAGTGCCAAAGAGAAAAGCATTCTAATTTGGAGAAGGAATTAGGCATTCTAATTCTAATTCGAGAGGCGAGAGCCTAACCCTAAGGTCAAGACATGAGTTGCGGAGCAGTGGAGAATTAGCCCAAGGCGGAGGAAGTCTTCAACCAACATCGACAAACTCGTTCTTCCTTCTTTCTCTTCTTGGGTTTTGTTGAATGTCTTGTTGTACTTCGTTTCTATCTTCCTTCCGAACTATAGAGTAGTCCTCCTCGATCTTAGGATCAGAGAATAACTTTTTGTTTATTCATCTTGGATTGTTATAACTCCTTTATTTATTTATTGTGAACTTCTTGAATTAGTTTTACGGTACGTATAGTTTATCTTGCGAGTTCGCATGTTTCTTCTAATTCGGGTTTTGTAAAACTAATCGAGAGGAGTTATAGTGATTGAAAGCCGTCATCTAGATTAATCCACCAGGATGCTCATCACGGGTACTCATGTTGCGAACAAAGTCAACTATGAGTGAATACCTCAAAAGCTATTAAAATCTCTTGAGGATCTAAACTAATCATGAGGAATTATGGCAACTAAGGGCTTTCACCTAGATTGATCCGCTATGATATTCGTGACAAATACCCATGTTACAAACTAGATCAACTACGTGTGAATACCTCGAAAGCTATTAAGACCTCTCGAGCGTTTCATAAACTTATCCTAGAACATAACAATTTAACTAACCTTGGTTTCTATAAATAATAAGTAGTGGTTCTCGAATGGATCCGTTGGAGTTTATAGAATTCTTAAACTTCAATTGCCCAATTCTTAAACATTTTAAAACTTATCATTCCATTTTTAAAAAAAATCTCAACAAATGCTGCAGTTAAAGATTGAATCAGAGTTATTTAAAAGACTATATAAACGTCTTATCATTGCACCTTCGGAACGTCTCGCCAATAACTAAACTGAATAAGGTCGGAGCTCAAGCGATCTCCATCGCCCATCAAGGATAAATCAGAGAAGTGCTCATAGTTTTTTAATGTACAATTCAGTCCGGACTTCATAGTCAGGCTATACCTGAACGATGTACGTCGAAGTCATACTCCGTCCACGTATGAAATGTCTCTTATTTTTTCCATTGTATCGTATCCACGTGGGCGGCATTTTTGTCTTCTTTTACTTTATTCATATTGTACATTAAAGTTTTCATGTAGTCAATGTATCAATCCATTTGTTACTAAAATAGTTTGTTAAAAGATTCTTCATGTAAAATGAGATCGGGTTACTTTTTCTTGATGCTAAATTCTTATTTCCTTGTATTTTATGAAGCATCGTCTTAGTGGTCGCAGAGCCAGCTCTGAGAAAGAGCTGTTGGGGCTTTCGCCCGGGGTTTATTTTTTT
Source organism: Wurfbainia villosa (assembly GCA_025175895.1). Lineage (NCBI taxonomy): Eukaryota > Viridiplantae > Streptophyta > Magnoliopsida > Zingiberales > Zingiberaceae > Wurfbainia > Wurfbainia villosa. The sequence goes on from JAKLTH010000238.1 coordinate 7,106,788, forward strand.
TTAATATTTTATAAAATTTAATTTTAAAATTTTAAAATAAAAACAGAACTTATTTTTTTAATTTCGCTCAAGACCTTAAAATCCAATCTCAAGTGGTGTCGCCACATTGTAAAGGATTTGAAGAAAGGTTACAAAAGACACTTTCTAGAGAATCAAGAGGATGTAGGTGAAGAAGATATTGGAGCGATGCCATGCGGAAGCTAGCGTTGAGATCATTAGACGGAGAGAGGATGGATAGTGAATCTACAATTAAAGCATTTTCTTTCTCTTGCAAATTTTTTATCAATTGGTGTAAAAGACGATTCGTTCGCCCTCAGTATTTCTGTCAATTGGTCTCATAGCCAACACAAATGAGGTAAATCACGGAGAGCATATTGTCTAACTCAGAGCTAACGCGACAGGAGGATAAGCCCCCTGCCATCCGTCCCAGGACTATTGGCGAGAGGGAGGATAAATCACGGGGAAGACTATGTCCCGGACACGGTGGCAAGGCAGTGGAGGGGTCATCTGAACCCAGGGGGGATTTTAGACCCCTCTCCGGAATCGACCTCAGCCCATATGCTAAGCAACCACACTGTCTTACCATCGCGCCATCCCCACGGGGACAAAACTGTGATGGTAAATTTTTTTACGTGATCGGCCCTACCGCCGAAGCAGCCCCTCAGCAGAAACACCTTTCGAGAATTTTTGAAGGCACGATACCACGATGTTGATAAGAGCAATGCTGGGTCAGCCCAGTATCTCAGTCAACAGAACCCTGCCTGTCGCTGAGGAGGGCTCGAACCCGATACCTCCCGCAACATGTACCTCCACGCTTACCACTTGGGATAAGACGCTTCGGTTGGATTTGCTCAATATATAAACAAGAAGTGGAATAATCTAACAGATCTCCATGTCACTTATTAACGAGGAAAGTTTTGTCATCGTCCTCTTAGCACCACTCATGTTTTTTCTGCAAGATCTCTAGATTTCATAGTAGATGTTGCGACGAGACTTCCATTTGTAATCAGATTCAGTTTAAGTTTTTTTCGTCATTTTATTATTTTGTTTGATGTAAAAGTCGATAATACAATATATGCTATATGAATCTATTTTGTATTCTTTCTGATTCTCAGAATGCATGGACTAGATTCATTTCCATCACCCTCATCTCACAACAGCTTCCTTCTACCACCTGAGTGTATCATAAATTCATCTGTCTAATCCTAGTTTGCAAATAAAAGGCCTACAACAAATGCTAAAAACGTCTAGAGTATCTCTAAAATATTACACAAAAGATCTTCTCACCATTCTCTCCAAGTAGGGATGAATGTTGTCATTAGTAACCATCCAAGTGTGACGATAATTGTACAACTAACATTAGATCGAGTACATGTTCAGGGATTGAACCCAGCATGGGCGTGTCTAGCCAGGTATGTACATAATGGCTTTTGACATGGATATACACACACTTATTTTTCCTATAAAAACACTATAATAAATTTGACTTTTCGCAGTGCGTCATCAACAACACACGTATATAACGTACTGTTAATAATAGTTTTTATGACGCGTCTAATCTCATCGTTTTGTCTTTGGGTTATATCCAAAAGGTCTCATACCAATGGAGATATCTTTTTATCTTATAAGCACATAATCTTTCCAAGTCTTATCAATGTGAGACTTTGATTGTATTCTCAATACTCCAACAATCTTTTCCCTCAAATGAAGGACAACATTGGGCTTCCCCCTCAAGCCTATCCATCCTCAAAGAACTTTCTTTTGCTTGATGCTCAATCCTCAACCCACCAGGTCTATCTTTTTGTCAATTGTATGGTCATCCTGAACCAGTTGGACTTCTTATCAGTTGTCCAGTCCTTCTGACCCAATTGAACTTTCTATCAGTTGTCTGATAATCCTGACCCAACTAGACTTCCTGTATAATGTCTGATTCTCTTGATCTAGACATGGGAATCCCACTTTCTTCATTCGAGATGCATGGCCTGACATGGATCATAACTCTGATACCAATTGTAGAAATGTTGGCGTCACTAGAGGGGGAGGTGAATAGCGTCGATTCTCAATCTCTCGATTTCGTTCTTCGATTGTGTTTGTCGTTCTTGTCTAAAACAAAGCTATGTGCAACAGAAACAACATAAACAAAATACAAAACAAACACAACTCATAACACAAGGATTTTATGTGGTTTGAAATCTCTGATTCTTACTTCACGGACTAGCTTTCCTACAGATCACCACTATTCTTCCTCCTTCTTGAAAACTTCCGGAGGCAGAGAAACCTCTTACAAACTGGAGCTTTACAATAAAACAACCACAAACAAAGTGTAAAGGAAATAAACATAATGCAAATGAAAAGAAAGCTTTACATAAGAGGGATCACAACTTGATCACTTTTAGGTTGCTTTGGAATGCCCTAGAAGTTTGGAAATGCACTAACACTTTGCCTTCTAACTCCCAAAGAAGCAACCCTGGAAAACATCTACAAGCCTCCCTTTTATAAGCTCTGTCGAAGCCTCTAAGGTCTCCCATCAACACCCGTGATTCCGAACATTGTAGCACAACGGTCGCTTCGCTAGTCGAGATGCCGCCTTGACTGATTCCCTAGTCCGAGGTACTAGTCGAGTCTGCCTTGCTTCTGATTGATTATCGTCATGCCTATCCCAAATCCAGTCAAGGCACCACCTCGACTAGCACCTAGTCAAGGTGATGGTTGAGCATGTCTCGCTTCTAAGTGATTGATGTCATGCTTGCTCCTAGATCCAGTCGAGGTACTGGTTGAGTGCCTCCAGTCGAGGTGCTATCTCGACTAGAACCTAGGAGAAGTGCTGATCAAGTGTTTCCAGAGCACTGTGCACCCAAACTCTACTCGTCCGTCCACTTCTAGTCGAAGTGCAGCTTCAATTGGGGTTGCTCCTCAAGCACCGACTCGACTTCTCGAGTCCTAACGCCAAGCACCCAATTCCTCGAGTCAACGTGCACTCGACCAGTTGAGGTGCCGCCTCGACTGGGTTTGCTCCCTAAGCACTGACTTGGCTTCTTGAGTCCTAGTGCCTAGCACCCGACTCCCCGAGTCAACTTGCACCTCGACTACTATCTCAGTCGAGGTGCTAGCTACTATCTCTTTATCGGACTAAGCGCCGAGGGAGAAAAGGCTAGAGGAATGGAGTTCAAAGACAGATGGGGGTGTGACACTCAATTTCCACCCCCTACGGATTCAGTGGATTTGCTTAGTAGAAGACAATGACCGAATATTTCTTCCAAATGAACATCGAAGATTAGTTCGCCCTAACAGAGGGTTTCAAGGCTTCAAAAGATAATAATGGAAGAACTCTCAAGAAAATCAGAAATGGAGAAATTAGAGGCAGAGAATCAAGTTTTGAGATCAAAATTTGATAAAATGGAAAAAGACCCTTTATAGGATGAAAAATATAATTAACAGGTCTAGTGGACAAAATCTAAGGCTTGGTAGGCAAAATCCATCTAAAGACAAGAAAAATTTGGGCTACAGACCTAAGTCTAAGAAAACCATGCAATCCTACCATAATGTTCCATTTAACTATGAAACTAACCCTAGGTCTAAGGATATCAAGGTCACAAGGGAAGTTATCTCTAGAGTTGACTTTGACAAGATCAACTGACTAAGATTTCAAAGAAACTTAGAAAAGTCACTAAAAATGTTACAAGGGAAGATATCCCTAGAGTTAACCTTAAAGAGACGAAAATGATCAAGGCTTCTAAGCCTACGAGGGTCATTAGAAAATATTTAGGGAAGTCATCCCTAGTGAATATCTTATAAAACCAAGCAGCTCCAATAGATTTTAATTTCCTAGGGGTGTGATCCCTTCACACTAAATGAATTTAGGGTATGTCAGCCTTGAATGAATGATAGTTAATCTAACCATGATAGAGTTAACACTTTAGGATATTTTCAAAGTAATGTGATACCTTAGAAATGAAATAAAAAATATATCATAAAAGACTTTAGGATGTGCCAATGGATTTAATAGAAGATGAAAAATTGATCAAAATTGACACAAGTAGGTTAGATATATGGTGTGCTAAAATTTGAGGATTTGGCATACTAAGGGGTTAAATTGTAATTATATCAAATTTGGTATTTGACATAATCCTCGATAATGAAAATTAAAATTATGGCTTAAGCATTCTTATTGTACTTTATACATTTGCCATGATTTGATGGTGTTTCTTTTTTCAGCATGCTCGGATTCCTCCTCTTTCACCAGTAAGAGACTAAATGTACAAGATCTGGAAAGATGTTGCCAGGGCTCCTGATCTGGAATAGAATTGAATGCTTAGGGGTGGGACGGATTTACTGGCACGACCCATTTGATGCTCAAGTCAGTATTCATCGTGGAAATAAGAGAAACACAATGGAAGAAAAGATGAGAATAATACAGTAAAGGAAGAAAGCTCAGCGAAGAAGAAGAGTTATCTCCGCGTACCATAGAGAGAACACCCATCGCCCCCTTCTTCCTTTCGTGTACCTTATATAGGCGAGAAGCACAACCTTTCCTAACAAACTGCTAGGGGATCATTATTGAGGTTGTTCTAGAGGAATCTTCTTCTATTATGCATCGTGGCAACAAAAATGACATGTGGATGACAAGAAGCAGATGATCCAGTATAATAACCTAGGAATTCCGGTACTCTACCAGATTAAGTTAGGGAAAGAGGAACTTCATCGCTCGAGAAAGTTGAGTGCTCAGGCAAGAAGAAGGGTGCTCAGCTAGAAGAAGGGTGCTCGACTAGAAGACTAGGTGCTCGACCAGAAGAAGGGTGCTCGACCGGAAGACTAGGTGCTTGGCTAGAAGATGGGTGCTCCGAAAGAAGACTGGTGCTCGGCTGGCCAGAAGAAGAGTGCTCAACCAGAAGATTGGGTGCTCGGCCAGAAGAAGGGTGCTCCACCATAAGATTGGGTACTCGACCAAAAGAGGGGTGCTCGATCAGAAGACTAGGTGCTCGGCCAGAAGAAGGGTGCTCGGTCACAAGAAGGGTGCTTAATCAGAAGATTGGGTGCTCGACCAAAAGAAGTGTGCTTGGCCAAAAGAAGGGTGCTTAGCCAGAAGACTGGTGCCCATTCCTTCTAATGTGCAGCATGGCCAAGCCATGCTGCTTGGCATGGTTGTGTCGTGGTAATGTCGTTTCTTCTAGAGTACAGTACAACCCGATCGTGTTGCCTAACATGCCCATGTCATGGCCATGATGTTTCTTCTAGAGTGCAACACAACCTAACCGTACTACATGGCACAACAGTGTCGTGGCCATGCCGTTTCTTCCTCTATATGAGTCATCTTCAATAATCCATCACTGTATTTATTATATTATCAAAAATATTCTTCTCAATATGCATTACATTGAGATTATGATGAATCAAATAACTTTGCCAATATGGTTAATTCTAAAATATACTCCGTTTAATCTATTTATGCATACTTCATAGTCATATGTTGTAACATTTAGTTCTTTAATAACTGATAGAAAGTTAAGCATTCTATATCATATGTATTCAGCAGTTAATCTCAATGGCAGAGGTGTTTTTTCAATTCTATTCTTAGTGTATTATTATTTATTCCTTATGAATTTATGATTTGATGGTAAAAATTTTCTATGACAATCAAATAACTCGCCTTCTTTCGATGTTTTCAATTTGAATAACTTTGATCTCTCTATACATATTGGACATCTCAAGATCTCAGTGGTACTCCATCTCGATAACATACTATAAGTCGAAAAATCATTTACAGTCCAAAGAAGAGCAACTTTCGTTACAAATATCCGATTAGTATGAACATCATAGATAGAAATATCTTCATCTCATAGTTGTTTTAGCTCCACAATTAGTGATTGCACGTAAATATCTATTAGTTTCTTCAGATTTTATAGGTACGGAACAATCAATGTTAAAAATATATACAATATTTTCATCCACATACTAGGTAGAAGATTATACAAAGTTAAGATAACTAGCCAACAAGAATAAATTTTTCTTGATTTATCAAATGAAGCAAATCCATCAACACAAAGACCTAACCTAATATTTTGAGTCTCCTTTGCAAACTCAAGATATGTTCTATCAAAAAAAATTTCACGCCTTTACATTTGATGGATGACACATTAGCCCTTTTTCTGGTTTATGATTTACATACCAAGTCATGTATTCAACAGTGATTTTTGATGCATAAAATCTTTATAATCTAGGAGTTCAAGACAAATAAAATATTTATCTATATAATTTATGTCGATTATTATAATCCAACATTCTACCTATATTAATTACAAAATTTATAAATATATGCATCTGCAATATCTCCCCAATAAAACAAGATTTGCTATATGAATCTATTTTGTATTCTTTCGACTTCTTAGAATGCATGGTCTAGATTCATTTCCATCACCCGCATCTCACAAAAGCTATCTTCCTCCAGCCTAGTGTATCATAAAATAATCTATCCTTCCTAGTTTGCAAATAAAAGGCCTACAACAAATGCTAAACATGTCCAGAGTATCTCTAAAATATTACACAAGATCTTCTCTCCATTCCCTCCGATTAAGCAGGGATGAATGTTGTCATTCCTAACGATCCAAGCTAAGTGCGACCATATATAATTGTGAGACATGTACAACTAACATTAGAGTACATGTTCAGGGATTGATCTTAGCATGGACGTGTCTGGCCAGGTATATGTACATGGCTTTTGACATGGATACGCACTTATTTTTCCTACAAAAAATTTATAAGCTGAGTTATCAATTCTTACAAGCATTCCAATTGAATAATAAAGTCATTACAATTGTTCAACACATAGATGATCTGTCCATTACAATTGAATAACTAAGTCATTACAAATTCTCAATTAATGTTAGAGTTATCAATTCTTGCAAGCTTCTCTAATCATTTATGTTCTTTCTTTCTTTTTTTTTTTCTTTTTAGTTCGACTGCTAGTCCATTTATTCATCATGTGCAAGATAAACTATATATATAACAGTAGAATAATACTTTGTGCACTGCATGAAATTCACAACATACACACAAAAAAATAGAATTATCTGAAGTCCATCCAATCAGAGTTATTTTTATATATAACAATAGAATAATACTTTGTGCACTGCATGAAATTCATCTCGCACAAAAAAAAAAGAATTATCTAAAGTCCACTCAATTAGAGTTTTTTTTAATATATATATATATATATATATATATACATAATTCATCTATGAACATTTTGATTATCGATCTTCTATCCATCGGATAAGTACTGTAGTCTAATATCTTTAAATCCTAGCGGATCCGACGATGGATATTAGAGATGTTCATAAATACTCATAGATAAAATATATAGTATAATATATATATATATATATATATATATATATATAGACACACGTTGGATCAAGTTATTATAACTTGAATGCCAGCTTTTAATAACTTCTAGGTCAATAATTGAGCAAATTAATTGTGATAAAATATAGTTGCATAATTAATGAAAGATGGGTCAATGTTAATTTACCATCACTATTTTATCTGTTTGATGAGAGCTGTTCATGTGCGATAGTTGACTCTTATTAAAGTTATCTAATTCTTTTTTCAACCAATAATAATGGAGAGAATGAATCGATAAAAAAATAACAACGAGTTTACTAAACAAAATAGAAATAAACATAGAGATAAGATTGTTGGGATCGCTAGAGGAGGGAGAATCAATATTGAATCTGCAATTAAAGCGTTTTCTTTCTCTTTTTAATTTCTTAATAAAGACACACATATTAGCGAAAGCAAAATCCTTATATAAAGTGTTATTCACTCTTCGATAAGATAAAAAAATCGGAGACACGGAAATCTCTTACACATAAATCAATAGTATTATGATAAATAAAAGGCTTAAACAAAAATAGCAATATAAAACAGTTAACTTTGAGTGTAGTATAGTATTGATCTTGAGCATTTGGTTCTCATTTTATAATCTCTACCTCGAGCTTATCACTGTACTAACATAGCACATTCAGTCGATTGAAAAATCCTCTTTGGGCAACCAGAGAGCTCCGACTCAGCTTCTACCTCATCCATGAGTAAGTCTGTAAAAGATTGTAATTGTCAATTTAGCAACGGTCCTCACCATTTTGTCTTACGATCATTGTGAGAGAGATAAATCACGAAAGATTTTATGAACCTTGATACGGTGACCAAAATATATGGGAGTCATCTGAATACAAATTTTTTTTTTTAAACCTCCTCTAAAATTGATCTATGTTACTTCTGTAAATATCACCCGCCGTATCTTAATCACCACAAGCAAATCGCCTCTATACTTTTGTTGACGTGGTACATTTGATCAACGAGAAAACTTTATTCAGTCAATAAAAAATTGCTAACTCAGAATTTTAGCCTCATCCATGAACAAGTTACCTCTATCGCCGTTGCTAAGATGGCACATTCATAACATCATCACTCAGTTCATAGTAATTTCTACATAGAAAATTAAATAATGTCGTTGTTTTAATTGTTTAAAAACTATATCTACTCATTAGGAAGCAACCATTCTCCGTCCAAAACAAACACCAAGCCCCCACAGCTTGTGAGCCCTTTCCTCTCTCTTGTACCAACGATGGCAATGGTATTAGATTTCTTTGTCTCAAGGTTCATCACAGTCACAACAAACATGGTGGAGGCAGAGATCTTTAAGGTGGTCGGCGTGGATAAAGAGATCAAAGCCCTTCAAGAAAGGCTGAGGACAATCAATGGCTATCTCATGCAGGCAGAGCAAAAGAGACATGGAAATGATGAAATTGATATCTGGGTGAGGAAGTTGAAGGAGATCATGTATGATGCTGACGATGTTATCGATCTCTGTATGATCGAAGGGGGGAAGTTATTGAAAGCTCAAGCCTCGTCGAGTTCATCGACTGTAAGCATCCCTATCAGCTATGTGTTTTCATGCTTTCGATGTCTTAAATATCGCCATGATATTGCCGATCAAATTATAGCACTGAATAGCAAGTTGGAAGATCTGAAAAAAGATAGTGTCATAAAAAATTGTTTGGATTGGGCAACCAAAGAACCAATTGAAAATGTTAATAGAGTGGTCACACATGAAACATCTCACCTACAAGTGGAAGGAGATATTGTAGGAACACAGATAGAAAATGCTACTGAGACATTAATTGGTTGGATACTTGAAAATAATCCGAAGAAGTGTCGTGTTTTTGGAGTTGTGGGAACAGGGGGAATCGGAAAGAGCACTCTAGCAAGAAAAATATTACAGGACGAGCGGATCAAAGATAATTTTTCAAATAGAATATGGTTGTATGTTTCTAAAAATTACACAGAGTCTGATTTGCTAAAAAAGCTAATTAGGTCTGAGGAAGGGAAAAGCAAAGCAGAATTAGAAGATAAACTTGTGTCTGTTCTCACACGGAATACTCTCATTGTGCTAGATGATGTGTGGCATTCAACTGTGTGGGTAGATTTCTTGAGAATACCTATAATGAAAGGTGCAGCGAATTGTACCGTCTTAGTTACCTCTAGAAAAGAAAAGGTCGTTGTGTCAATGAAGTCTACATATATACACCAAGTCGAAAAAATGGATGAGGCAAGTGGTTGGACTTTGCTTAAACATTTAGCATTCGAAGGTGATGGAGATGAAGATGAAATATCAAGTTTTAAAGAAATAGGAATTAAACTCGTCAATAAATGTGATGGTTTGCCACTTGCAATTAAAGCTATTGCAGGAGTTCTATACCAACAAAACAAAGCAAAATGGGAGGAAGTTCTCGAAAGTGATGCATGGAACATGGATCAAATTGAGGAAGAACTAAGGCCTTTATACTTGAGCTACGAAGACTTGCCATCTAGTTTAAAACAATGTTTTCTTTATTGCTCTTTGTACCCTCAAAAAGATATGTATTCTAAGGAGATTGTTCAATTTTGGATCGCCGAAGGTCTTATTATGGATGAAGATGATAAGTCGAGGAGGGATCTTCCAACTAAAAAACCGAAAACAATGGAAGATCTAGGGGAGGAGATTTACAGGGAGCTAATTTGTAGGAATCTCTTGGAAGTTGATGCACGTTTAGATTTCTCCAGAAGTTTCTTCTCTATGCACGATCACTTCAGATCACTGTGTGCAAATTTAATGAGAGAGGAAGGGATTTTATATCGACATGGTAGAGAATTGAAAGCACATGATAATGTGAAAATTCGGAGGTTGTCGGTCTCTTACATGGGACCTAAGCTAGTGTTACCAGATCAGATTATGAGACAAGCTTGTTTGAGAACTCTAATTCTCATGGAGTCCCCCAAAACCAAGACAATCGAAGATAATGTACTGCAAGCATTACCGTATTTGCGAGTTTTGGATCTCACAAAGACATCAATTGAAAAGGTTCCAGATTGCATTGGAGATCTAGTGCATTTAAGATATCTAGATCTCGATGGAACAAATATTCGCGAGATTCCATCAACTATTGGGAACCTTGTAAACCTTCAGAGTCTAAATATCTCAGAGTGTGACTTTTTGGAAAGACTTCCTGAGTCCATCACTAAGTTGCATAATTTAAGATGGCTTGACATGAGAGATTCTCCACTGCTCACTTATGTGCCCAAGGGAATTGGGAAACTGGAAAATTTCTACAGCCTTCGGGGATTTATGGTCGGGCAGAATGACTCTGCCTCTGAAGAAGGTTGTGATTTAGAAGAGATGAAAAATCTCTCCAAGTTGAGAGAGTTAAGGATTTTTAGGCTTGAGAGGGCAGAAGGAGGAGCCTCTGCACTCGCAAACAAGCCTTTTCTTAAGCAGCTTGAACTGGGATGGATGTCACCGGATGAGGAGGAAGATGATAATGGTGGAGGCAACGAAGCTAAATTCGATGAAGAAGCAGATGGCGATGACAAAGATGCAAAGAACGACATGGGCGATGGTAATGATGATGGCTCTGGGCAACAAAATCAAAGTATAGCAGAAGAAGATGAAAATGAGGAGGAGGATGAGAATGAGAAAGAACAAAAGCGATATAGTGAGGAGGAAATCAGCAAAGCCGAGAGGATATGCAATGAAATGGCTCAGCCTTCATCCACCATATTCGACATTATCTTCAAACAGTATCCTGGCCGACAGCTCCCGAGCTGGATGCCATCCTCTTCCTTGTTTGAATCCTTTCCAAACTTGACATATTTCAGGATTTATGGTTTGCCATGTTGCACAGCACTCCCTCCCTTGGGCACACTGCCTCAGCTCAAGTACCTCTGTATTGAAGGGGCAAGTGCCATAACAGCCATTGGCTCTGAATTTCTCGGATCGAGAAACTCTGCATTTCCCAAACTTGAAGTGCTCCGATTCAGTGATATGCCTCAATGGGAGGAGTGGACATTCGGTGGAACACCTCTTGCAGTGAAGTTGTTTCCGAGTCTCTGGAATTGTGCTATTTTGGACTGCCCGAAACTAAGAGCTCTTCCTGATGGCCTCCACCGAGCCACCAACCTCAATGAACTGTTCTTGATTCAAACATATGAGCTAGGCGAGATCAACAACATCCCCTTTGCCTACAAGCTCGAGGTCACAAATTGCAGGGGGTTGAAGAAGATATCCAACATCCCGTCATTGAGATATCTTGAGGTGGATGACTGTCCCAACTTGGAGTGCGTGGAGAATCTCGACAAGCTGCAGCATTTGGTGTTGATATGTTCGGAGGGAACGGAGCAGCTCCCACAGTGGCTGCCCCGCTGGATCGAGCAGCATAACAATGCAGCTAGCACTCACAGGAATCTGAGGAAGTTGGAGATGGAGTGCAATCTGCAACTGCTAAAAAGCTGTCTCCGTGGCAATGAGAATTGGGATGTTATCAAGCAAATTTCTAATGTCAAAATCGAAACATATTCCGGCAAAGACTACATCAGATACACTAAGGATCCCTACATCTACAGCCAACATGTTGCTTCTGATTGAGTAAGGCGATTCATCTATCTTCAAACTTTCCTGCTTCCCAGTTCTTTCAATCACCTTTCTTTTTGCAGGACGACTTTGACAAAAGCACCGATCACTTTGTGTTTTGTTCAAGTGTATCGGGGAAGGTGTGATTCAATTAGAGTTGAACTGGTGTTATCATCTTCGACTTCATTTTTGTAGTTACTTGTCTTTCTTAGGTTGAGATGCATGGAATGGTTTACTTTGACATGCTGCAGAATGTCGATTTGTCAGAGAAACAAGTCGATTTATCGAAGTGGATTTTAATAGATCAACCGATGGAAGATGTGCAGTTACAAATAAGGATGAGATACGGTTGAGAAAGATTGCTACGGTGCAGCTTCACAAGGTCTAATTGACGCTTGGCATTACTGTAGCAGTCTTCAGATATGCATGCCTCAACCATCTTCGATTGGCAAGCAAAACTTGAGTTTCAAAGGAGGTCTGCAGCAACAATGGGGATTCACTTCAAGTTGGTGGTCGGTCTTATCCGATAGATCTTTAACATGATACTAAATAATTTTTAGACGAGATATATTTTACTTCCCGGTAAAATAAATCAAGAAATACTCAGGTGGACAGTCTCAACAGCTATAGCGCCCTTGGTTTATTGTCCTATTTGAAAGAAAAATCAAGCAAATGTATCATAGTTTGGAATTGAACGATGGATATCTGGGAGCCAAGTTGAACACCCTACCATTGCTCCAGAGTCATGAGGGCATCATTTTCACTTCTTAAATCTCAACTATGAAAAGTGAATCCTAGTCATCATGATCATTTGTTCACTTGAATTAAGTAACGAGTCAAGGTTTTATTTATCCCTATTTTGTACCCTGAAAATAGTTTCTTTGTTGCACGATTGCTCAGAACAAGCTATTTAGCCTCTTATTTAAGTTTTCTTTTAGTTACTTTTATAGTTGGATCAGAGCCCAAATAAAAAATCTAACTTCATCAAATATAATTCATTTTTGAGCTTTAGTTGGATAACAAAACATTAAACCAGGTTTCGTCCCATGGCACGCCAGAATCGCTTTACAAAAGATATTTCGTGCCAATCCAATAAAAAAAGTTACACTAATTTCAAGTACAACTACTGTTCATATCAATTACGTTATACACAACTTTCAAATTTTGATATTGATATGGTAAGGCCATCTGGCCAAATCAAATCAAGTCAACAATCGTGACAAGCCAGAGAGTAAGGTAATTCCAATTCGGATTCGACCGAGCCTACATTCGATGACCTCATTGGGAGCTGATCTTAAGCAACTCGAGCTTAGTCGAACATGCCCGAATTCATTCCAGGCAATCAGAGTGCATCCTAATCATGCTCTAAGAAACTCAGCAACAGAGTTGATCTTGGAATGGTGAAAATTTTAAAGGGCCTTGGGCTAAATAATAAAAAAAGGATCTTTTTAATGGTAAAAATTTTATTTTTATAAAAATTGGAGCCTCTTACATGTATTTTTTTTAAGGACAAATTATGGGCCCTGGGTGAAGGCCTCAATAGCCCTCCCCAGGGTCTGCTCTGGTCGGTAGGTATATCGACCAACAAAGGGCGATGTACTTTCCCATGTCTTCACGTGGTCTCCTCAACATCTTCTTAATATCCGAAATCCCTCCATACAGACACATGCCCATATGGTCTCCTCCATGTTTCCTTAAGCTCCGGAATCCTTCCATACGGATACGTACCCACGTGGTCTCATCCACGTCTCCTTAATCTCTAAGATTCCTCTATACGGATACGTGTCCACGTGGTCCCCTACACACTTCCACATTTCTGAGTCCACACGATCTCTCTCTAGATATAAATACCCAGATGGTAGGAGGAAAAGGGATTGACTCTCTAACTAAGACTCTACTCTCTCTATTCTCCGTTCTCTCAATTTCTCCGCTTCTAACTTGATAATGTAATCAAGATTATATTTCATTTCATTTCATTTCATTACAATTTAGATTACATTATAATTTGGATTACATTATGTCCTACTAAACGTAGTCTTAGTGGGATAATAAATCTTAAGACATTGGATTACTTGCCTACCGTGAGCACTTTTCGATTTACCCTAATGGTTGGTGTAAGCTTCTATGGGATCAGGTCATCCACCTCCGAGACTTAGTCGGATAAAAAATCTGAATACCTAGATTATCAAAAAAAATTGATAGGAACTTATATATGTTCAAGCTTCGTGAGTATTCGGGCTCGAGTTATTCTCCCCTTTAGCATCAATAGTTCACTTAAACATTGAGGGGCCAATGTGGTTATGTTCTCCCCAACTCTGTTGGCCCCCCGAGTTGAAGAATTCATTATTCTATATTTTCCACTATTCGGTTCCATTAACTTCCCAAGTTGAAGGATCCAATTATTTTTTGTTATCTTTCGTTGGCTTTGTTGGTTTTTCGAGCTGAGAGAGTGAGGTAGTCTTGTATAATATCTTTCCTCACTTCGTTGTTTTTTTATGAGTCAAAGACTAAGGGGTTCTTTCTTATTATTTTCCTTTCTTACTCCATAGGTATTTGAGAGTTGCAGGATCTTATTTATTATTCTCTCTAATTACGTGGGTATTCGAGAGTCGAGGAATCGAGCTTATTATTTTCTCTCCGACTCTACAAGTACTCGGGAGTCATGAGATCGAGCTTATTATTCTCTCTCCTATTCCGTGGGCATTTGGAAGCTGAGGGATTGAGATGTTCTTCCATATTATCTTCTCCCCAACTTTGCTGATTTTCCAAGCCGAGGAATTGAGACAGTGATTCGTATTTATTCTCTCCTGGGCTTTGTTGGTCTTCCAAGCCGAGGGATTGAGACGGTCTTCCATATTATTCTCTCTCAAGATTCAATTGTCTTCTGAGTCGAGGAAGCGAAACGGTCTTCTATATTATTCTCTCTTTAGCTTTATTGGTATTTCAAGCGAAGGAGTCGAGATTGTCATCCATATTATCTTTTCCTCGTCGCTGCTAATTTTCTAAACCGAAGGATTGAGATGATTTTTCATATTATTATCTCTCCAACTCTGTGGATATTCGGGAGTCGAGGATTAAACTTATCATT
Organism: Wurfbainia villosa; assembly: GCA_025175895.1. Classification (NCBI taxonomy): domain Eukaryota; kingdom Viridiplantae; phylum Streptophyta; class Magnoliopsida; order Zingiberales; family Zingiberaceae; genus Wurfbainia; species Wurfbainia villosa. Next base: position 7,121,820 of record JAKLTH010000238.1, read on the forward strand.
TTCTCCTACTCTATGGGTATGCAGGAGTAATGAGATTGAATTCGTTATTCTCTCTCCGACCCTATAGCTATTCGGGAGTCACGGAATCGAGCCTCTTATTATTTCTCTCCCCGACTTCCTAGGTATTTTGGAGTCACAAGATCAAGTTTGTTATTCTATCCCCAACTCCACAGGCACTTGCGAGTTGTGGGATCGAGTTTATTGTTCTTTTTCCAACTCCGCGGGTACTCAAGAGTTGCATAATCAAATTTATTATTCTCTCCTCGACTCCATAAGTATTCGGGAGTCGCAAAATCGAGTTCATTATTCTCTCGCCAATGCACGAGTATTCAGGAGTTGAGAGATCAAACCTTTTATTATTTCTCTCCTCAACTCCACTAGTATTCAGGAGTTGTAGAATCGAATTTATTATTCCTTCTCCAATTCCCAATATTTTCCTCTGTCAGGGATAGAGTTGTCTATCAATTTCTCTATCAAGTACATAACATTTTTTTTACCAGGGACAAAATCACCTATATATTTCTCTATCAAATACAGGGCCGCCTACAACATAGGGCCGCCTACAACATTTCCCCTGTTAAGAACAAGGTCACTTGTAAATTTCTCTATCAAGGACAAAGTCGCTTACAGTATTTTCTCTATTAGGGATAAGGTCATCTATATATTTCTTTATTAAGGATAGAGTCGTCTACAACATTCCTCTATCAAGGTCAAAGTCGCTTATATATTCTTTTGTCAGAGATAGAGTCGCTTATAGTATTTCCCTTATCAGGGATAGAGTCACCTATATATTCATCTGTTAGAAATAAAGTTGCCTACGGTATTTTCTTTGTGAGGGATAGAATTATCTATATATTCCTCTGTCATAGATAAAGTCACCTATAGCATTTCCTCTATTAGAAATAGAGTCGCCTATATATTTATTTTGTTAGGAACAGAGTCACCTACAACATTTCCTTTGTCAAAGATTGAATTCGCCGATAGCATTTCCTCCGTTCTCCTTGGGACAATCAGCAAATCTTCAGCATTTGGTGTTGATATGTTCGGAGGGAACGGATGAGCTCCCGCAGTGGCTGCCCGGCTTGATTGAGCAGTATAACAACAATGTCAGCACAAACAAGAGTTTGAGGAAGTTCGAGATGCAGTGCATTCTGCAACTGCTTAAGAGCTGTCTCCAGGGGAATGAGAATTGAGGCATCATCGAGCAAATTCCCAATGTCCAAGTCCTAATGTTTTCCGGCAAAGCATACATGCTATACATCAAGGATCCCTATAACTATCTCACGTATCTTGGCCACTATATTAAAATCTATAAGATCCTCTATGATTTGTCTCTCTTACAATGATCGTGGAACAAATCGATGAGACCACTAAATTGACGATTTCAATATTTTGATAAATATATTGATAAATTAAATTAATAATACTGGTAACAGAAGAAAAGTTTAAGAGAAATTATGATAAGAGATTAATGATGTAAATATAGAAAATTATGACCTTAACCATATGTTGTTCTTTTCAACTTATATAAGATGTATCATTTTATATAATCCACTTCTTTTTTTTTTCACCCACATAATCACATACTTAGCTCGTGTGGGGTGCAATAGCAACAACTATGAAGCGATTTTACCATTTACCTGTGGACCCATGAGAAGTTAATAACTCAGGAAGTTGAAAATTAAAGGAGTTGGGCAACTCGAGAAATCAAAAGTTAAAGGAGTCAAGAACTCGATAACTCAAGAAATCCAAAGAAATTGGGAATGGAGAAAGTTGGGAACTCAGAAGTTGGGAATCTCGAGATCATAGACGAGATTTTTTTCGATAGTTGTCACATCTGGTCTCCTAATAGTCCTATCCAATGATAACTCCCGAATACATGACATATCAGATGGATATTTTATGTAACAATCGCCGCCTAATAGACTCTCAAGGGGCTCAATTGGCAGATAATTTCGGTTGTTGAGCATCAAAGCTACTCTATAAGAGCTAGTTGAGGTAAAAAAAATCTCTCTGAGTATTTTTCTACTAATTACACTCTACATTCTACATTTCACTTTTCATACCTTTTCTCATGTTTGACTCAAGTATCAAAATGAAGTATCGACGCCTTTTAACTCATGTTACAGTGAACAAAAATTTACTACCGTGAGATGCACCATCCGTGCATATTTGTGTGTTCACTTTTGAAGTTTTTGATCTCAAAATTAATTGTGGAGATATGTATATAATTCTAGTAAAATTACTTCAAAGGTATGCATATAATTAGTTGTTTAACTTTTGTCTATATTTTGTTCTAACATAATTACAATTTACGCGCAGCTAACGGTATGGTAAATCTAGCTCGTGCGAGGCATGACAGCAAAACTATGAAGTGATTTTACCATTTACCACTTCTAAATGACGGAACAGAGTTGGATTAAGCAATGAGTCGTTAAGGTATCATTTAACACTTGATTACGTTGCAAGATTCTCGAGAACAAGTAATTCAGGGTCTTCATTTGTGTATGTGTTTTTTTTTTTTTTTTCAATTAGTTTTATAGTTCTATGACAGCCCAAATGACTAACCTCATTGAAGGACCAATTCATTTTTAAGCTTTAGTTGCATAACAAAAACATTAAATCACATTTCATCCCATGGCATGTCCGAATCGCCTTTACAAAGGAGAATTCATGCGAATCCAATAAAAAAAAGTTATACTAATTTGAAGCGAAGAGACTGTTCATATCAATTACAGTAACGATCAAGAGGAAGACAATCTATTACTAGAGATGTTTGTTAATTTCTTTTTTATCATTTTTGGTTATTAGGCTTGATGCTTTAATCCTAACAGTCGGTCGAATGAATTGCTAAAGCCAAGGTCGAGTTCGGTGAGGGATGTGCACTGATAAAAATGAATTAGAAGGCTTCTCCAAATCTAAAGTCAGATGGGTCGTTAAGAATGTCAGGAAAGCAAAGGCTTAGTATTGTGTGTATACCTAGTTTCCTTTGAGGGTTGCCATTATATACTTAGAGGGACAAATAGATAGAAATCTTTTCCTGTTATCTTCGGGCCACTTCCTTAAGGCTTGTGACCCCAATCAATGTTCCATGTAATTTATCTTTTTCGTATTGATTGAGGGACTGATAAAAACATTGAGAACGAACGAATCGTCTTTTTCCACCAATGACCCCAGCTAATCAGCACTTGCTACGGTTGACTTCACTAGGTAAATCAACCCATTGCGTTTAGGTCTTTTTACTCCCAAGCCCAAGCTGAGTAGATCTTTGCCGGTGGATGTTTGCTCGAATTTAGATCATTATTAATATATATTTATATATGCTAAACAAATGAAATAATAATAATAATAAATTCACCTTAGTCGGTGGTAACATATAATAATTTGTAACTTTAAATTTCAATTTAAAATCTTATATAAGTGTACTTGCCTTATTGTTTTGTTCTCTTCAATACAATTAAATTTATATTTAATTATCCATCTAACAATTTATTTTTCTCCCCCTCCAATTTTACAGATATAGACACCTTTTTTATATTATAATTGATTTTGCCGTATATAAAGTCATTCAAAAATTTCGACCGATTGATTTTTTATTTGGATTCTATTTGAATGTATTTTTATTTTATTTCGTTGATCTTCTATTTATATGATTTTGTAATTTTATTTAAAAAATACCTATATAAGTATAGATAAATTATTGAATTCCTTGAGTTATTTTGATAATATGATTCCTAAGTCTTTTGTTATTATACTATTACCGAGTAAGATACCTCTTAGTTAGCAAAATAATATCCTTGGAGTATAACATTGGCCTTCTTACATGAAAGTGCACACGATCGATGTGTGAATTCATTTGTTGCTAAAATAGGTTTTTAAAAGATTCTTTTGTTAATTTTATTAAAAATTATATAAAATGAGATCTTTTGGGGGTAAAAAATCAAAAGGGCACTTCACAACGCCTAAATTCATTTTATTCTCAAAAATATTTTTATTTTTAATGCTATTGTAGCAGTTATAAAATGATAGTTGTTATACAATTGTAGTAGCTAGTAGCTACCATCTTATAGTTACTGTATAGTTGTAGTAGCTGTGGCCTCATAGCTACAATACACCGTTATAACAGATAGAGTCCTGTAGCTGTTACACAATTACAGTAGCTACCATTTCATAGCTACAATAGAATCTCATAACTATTATAATTTACAACTACATAGTCGGAAATTAATGGAATTCGCCCTCTCGGCTAATGTGCAACGGATTTATCGATAATACAAGAGTCGATTCCAATATGAAGTGAAATATCCACTTGGCTCCTTCCCTCCTAATCGAGTTAAAATACCTGTGTGATTTATCATTCTTCTACAATGACTATGGGATAGATGATGAGGAGTCTCAGGGCAAGGAATAGCGTGTTTTTGCCGCCAAGGCAATTAATGGGATTCACTTAATATTTGTCAATGTAGTGCCCTTTTATATTTATTTTTATAATTATTTTTAAAATTTTACAAACTTTTAATACAATGAATAAAAAAAAATGTAAATAGATTTAATGGTATAAAGAGCAATAACATGCTAAATTAAATTTAAATTGTTAAAATTTTCAATTAAAATTATTATAAATTTTCAATTTATAATTTTATTTAAATTTTATAATCTTTTTAATAGATTGAACATAAATTTAAATTGATATTTTTAAAACAATTATTGACGAAGTGAGTACCATGAGTTTGTGTAGTTGTAGTAGCTACTCCAAAAGGTTGGAATCATAAATTTAGTCGTCTTCATTGGTTTGTCCCATGACTATTGTAAAAAAGGTAAATCACGAAAGATCATATCGACCTTGACGTGGTAGTCAAGATGTTAAATACTGAAAATTTTAAAATATAAATTTAATGGCCAAAAATTTAGAGAAATAATCTTGGAAACTTTTTGGAATTTTTAGGGAATTTTAGAAATTTTTTCGGAATTTTTCTGGATTTAAACGGAGCCCATACAAGATATTTATGGGGATAATTAATTTACTAAGGGGTTAATAAAAATAAAACCTAGGTTTCTCTCTAATTTTTCCCCGATTCCCGTTCCCAAACTTCCCGAGCCCTTTTTCCTCACGTCGCGACCCTCAACACCGCTCGCGCCCGCATCTCCGCCGGATTCTCGCGCGATCCCCTCTCTGTCGTTGCCGCCTGAGCCGTCCTCGCCTTTGACCGCCGTCGAGCCTTCTTCCTCGCGTCGCCACCCACAATCCGCGGCCACCAGATCACTGCTTCTTCCTCGCGCGCTCGCCGTCCGCAGGCGCACGCGCCGGCTTCGCTGCCACTGACGCCGCTCGAGCCTGCGACCGCTTTCTCCACTCGCCCCCGTCGCCGTAGTTCGCTCCTCCGCAAGCGCCGGCAACGCCGCCCTTACCTGTGTCCGTAGCCACCGCGGTGTCGCCACCTCGGCTCGCCGTCTTCACCTTCTCGGCGAGTTTCTACCGGTAGCAAGGTAAGGGGCCGACCCTCTTCTTGATATTTGGATGAGTGCTAAACCTAGCCGTGCGATTTTTGCCGGAACAAAAGCAGGGGCATAGGCGTTGGATTTTTCCGGTGAAGAGGGATTGTGAGCACTAATCGCAGCCGGTGAACAGGGCTGCCAGTTTTAGGGGATTGCTGCCGGTGGAGGTTCCTAGGGCTGGTAAGTTTGATCTACCCTCATTTCATCTGTTAATTGTTGGATTTTGTTAGGTATCAATGTATTGTGGGGGAATGAAGAGGTAATGGTGGCTGTGATTTGGGGTTTTGACAGGTTGAGAGGGCTGTGAGGTTTTATTGGGTTTCAATGTGGCTGTAAATACAGTTAGTGCGACTGTGAAATTGAAGGTTGAGGATTTGGGATATGCTGTACAGGATTTTTGGGCAACGATTAGGCTGTAGAGGTTGTTGGGCTTAAGGTGAGTCCTAAACTAACCCATAGTTGTTGGCTGTGAAATTTAAGATGGAGAATTAGTAAGTTCAGATATGGGTGTTTATAAATGGATAATATGTTGTTAATTTGTTTAAGGGTCGATAGGGATTAATGCGGAGGATTGATTAGGTTAAATGGGATAACTAGATCAATCTAGTTGACCGGGATTTTATTAAGCATTTGGGTTAATTGGTTTAAGTCCGAAATCGGCTTAGGATTCGATTTGTCGGTGGATTGCATTTTTGTGCTTAACAAAGGTTATGCTATATGCAGGTTTCGGTCACGAGGCAGGTCCCCAGTCGTGACGATTTGGTTCTTTTTGCGGATATATATTCAGGCGGGTATTTTGACTTGTCTTTTTGATATAGTCATGTTGATATGCTAGATAGTTATAGCTTGCAATAGTTTTCATGTTTATCTACCTTGCATGTTATTATGCCTATTTGACACATGCATTTGATCAGTTTATAGTTATACTTTCCCTGTTTTACTTGGATCATGTATATATACCTTTTTATTGTGCATATTATTCGGATACATATGTTAGTTGGTATTACATGCTTTAGTGTCATGCACCATCTTGCATGATTGCATGCTGGCTGGACGAGGTTCCATTATTGTTGATCCCATGACGATTACATGCTGCACACACCGCCACTCATGGGTTAGTGGTACATCGAGGGTGTGTGCGATTGCTCTGTCGAGCTCCATTGGCTCGCCGTAGCGTAGCGATGAGCGTGGTAGCGGACGGATCCCTCCTCTCGTCTAGAGGAGATGAGAGCTTAGCTCCCCACTATGTTTAGAGGCGGGAGGATAGGTGTACTGACAACATCCCCGTCCACTCGGTCACTCGGGAAGCGATGATGGCGAGTACTGATTGTCATAGCCCTACCCACTCGGCTTCACCATCACGTAGGCGTGTAGTGGTAGCGTCGAGGGTGACCATATCATATACGCAGCATGCATTTTTGCATAGATCGCATTTGTATTGTGTTTATTGCATTTTTTATTGATGTCTTGGATGTTGCATATGATTGTCGTATGCATCTGAATTCATATTCATATATGATGATGACTTTATCTCTTATAGTAGGGCACATACTCCTATATCAGTAGGAGATTGGTGAGTCTGATCCTTTTGCATTTATTTCTTGCTTACCATATATATGAGGTATCTTGGCATGATTAGTATTATTAGCTATATCTTGCTATTCATATCGACTAGTATCCGCTAAGTTCTTTGAACTTATCCGTAGTTTTATTTTTATTTCGGGATGAAGGCTCGGAGAGTCCAGTTGCCAATCCCCCTCGTCGAAGTGGATAGGTTTTTATTTGTCTTATGGTTTTGGATTTTGTATAGAAGATATGTTTAGGTCCTGATGTTTTGGTTATGTACTCGTGGATTTGTGGTGTCTTTGTAGACCTTTATTCAGATTTTATTCCGATCGGTTTTGGTTGGGTTATTCCTGCTCAGATGGCAGAAGGGGTAAGTCTAGTTAGTGTAGACTTATATTTACCTTGATTTGTTGGCCTGAGGCCTATTTGATTACCTACGTGTGATGTTTGGATTCCGGTCGTGTTGACCGATGTATAGTGGCCGTGTAGGCTTTGTATGAAAATTGGTATTGTCACCCGTACAGGGGAGGTACTGCCGGATTTTTGTCTGGCGGGGATTCCCTCAGGGCATGACAATTTATTTGGTATCAGAGCCTAGGTTTCCGAGTTCCTTAGGGTCTTTGGGTTTTTGGAGTTCGCCACGTTTGGCAGGTTAACTGGGTATTTTGAGTTGCAGATTCGCGATCTTTATGTTTGAAAATTATCGAGGTATTATGGCGAATCGATATGGGGATTTATTTAGAAAATTTTCTAGATTTAGTACATATTTGTATTGGTTATATGGATTATGCAGTTTACTTAGATAGCATTTGATTATTAATTGTTATTACTGCTATACGTAGCTAGTTATCACTGTGATATAAATGATAAGATATTATTGGTAGATGTTTACCTCTTAGGATTTGACTAGTATTAGGATTATTAGACTAGTTGAATAATATGACTAAGATGGATAAATTCGTAGAAGGCATGAGGACATGATTACATTGCTTACGTAGTTTAGGGTATATACAGACATCTGATACTTTATTTATTATTGCCTTGACTTTGTTCTGGCATGACCCTTTAGTTATACCCTAATTAATTTCAGCCATTGATTCCCATTAGTATGACTATGCTGTCGTTTATTAGACAGCTTGTTATATGTTTATATGGTTATGTGTTTTTGCGGTGGATACCATGATTAAGACTAGTAGGGATAGAATAACTTAGATGAATTTATTCTGTAGGAGCGGATCTCAGGAATGAAACAATATTAGTGGAACCCTAGGTGTAATAACCCGGATGTGCATATTGGTATATGTTTATCCATTTATTGTTTCAGTGATACGGTGATCGGACTAGTAGAGTTCGTATGGTTAGGATGCAATTAATCCTTACTATATCTCCCAATCATGGTTGAGATGACCTACTGTAAGGTTATATTTTTGCGTTATTCGTTCGAAGTTGGTGATAATCGGATTCGTATGACGCCTGTAGCTAGATAGCTACTTTACATCTTAAGTACCCACGAGATTTGTTTCAGTAGCATGTCATGTAGCATGTATAATTTAGGCTTAACCCTCTTGACGGGCTTGATAGTAGATTTGTGGTCTTTATTGGCCTTGAAAGGTGTTTCTTGTTAGTTGGGACGAAACCTTATGATTAATCGTCTCGACGGGATTATTAGTGGACTTATGATTTTGATCGACCTTGATAACCGATCATGTTAGAAGGGTTGAAACGCTAGATTTAACCATCTCGACTTATTTATCTATTAGTCGATGATCTTTACCGCTTTCTGTAAACATTTCGTATTAGAGGTGTCAAACCCTCACTGACCGCCAATGGGTTTAATTATGATCGGTGATCTTTATCGATTTTGTTAGTCGATCATGCTGATGTATCGATAACCCTAGGCTTAACAACCTAGGATAATCGCTCACACGACCTATTGGTGGTAGTACGCTAGCGCGCATACCAATAACTAGATATCTATACGCGCGGTCCGCAAGAGACTCATTCGTGGTAGCATGTCATCGCCGCAGACATCGAGTCTTTCACCGCTGTCTATCCACGAGTTTCATTTGTGGTAGCAGGTGCGCGTAGACAGTGCTTAGCATATTGATTGTCGACCCATGGGTTACATTCGTGGTAGCCCATAGATAGTTCCCTTTTTGTGCAAGAGCCACGAGGCTTTGTCGTGGTATCCGGATGTGCACTGCTTGTAGATTTCAGTGGTTGTGTATGTTACGGGTATATTTGTTATACCGTCAGCGAGAGATCGATATTGGTACTCGAGAGTTGGGTTACTCAAATTGTTTCCTTTGACTTCCATTAGTGCATTACGAGTGCACTATTGACTATCCATCATCGAATGGTCAGATTTACTTACCTCCTCACTTATCCTCTAGGTTAATCATGGAGGACGTGTCCGACCTACCTTCGTGTGTCGCCGAGAGTCCTCGTGCTTGTCCAATCGCATCGTCGAGATGCCGCTTTATTTACTTTATCTGTTGCATTTTATTATGCACTTTGGATTTCATTTGATTTGGTGTCATAAAACTATTTTACTTTAATTGATATATATTTAGTCGCATGCATGCATTATTAAAATACCGGTATTTCTATAATTATTTCGAGGTTTTTACCAGATTTGTCATGGATTTTGAATATTGTCACTAAGGGGCTCCTGGCCATTCGATTTACGGATACGCCTCGTGACGTGACAATTTTATTGGCTCATTTTGGTGGGGTTTTGTGTTCAAGGATTTTCTTTTCCTTGGATTTTTGGGAGTTCTCGGGTTTTGGGACCAAGCAAGCTGAAGAATATCTCTGAGCTATAGGAAAAGTATTGTCTTTAGTGGTTACTGTGCTTTGGTGGTTAGGAAAACTATTGACTTAGTGAAATTGTCCCTACTCATGGTCGAGGACGAGGTCGATGACGTATTGACCTTGCGGAACCTAACGATGATTTCAGAAGTACGGACTCTTAGAGGTGCCAACTGATGTCGAATTAGGAAGCTAGAGATTTGACCCGCTAGCCACCCATTAGGAGGACAAGGAGTAAACCCTCGGAGAGTATCAGTCCCTACTAATAGTGATTTGGTTATGGATAAGGCGTGTATGCGTACACTGGTTAAGATGATGAAAGATCGTTTTACCTTATTATAGGAGGTATTGGAGCGGACATTTATCTGTCCCAGAATTTCTTCCAGAAAAGATCCGGAACTCTTTGTTAAAAGAGAGATGGACCTTTGAGGTTATGCATCGATTATCGATGATAGAATGCGGTAGTTGTGGAAGGAAATGAATATCCTTCATCGTGGATATATATGATCTATTTAGATCAGCTATAGGATACCTATATATACTCTAGGATTGATTGGTGATTGGTGATTGGTGTGATGATATTGTAGTGACATGGTGTCATACAATTAACATTGTCATTGTGATGAATGTTATATCATCAGCTTAGAGTAAAGAGAATGCAGTTGTATAGCGACGACAATTTCATACTTGATATGAATTGTATGAGCTTATGATTATCTTATTAGACTTATTGACGAATTAGTCATCCAGGGATTTAGGAAGTTGTGTATTCTGGACACGATTGGCTCAGTTATGGTCGTTGGATTGCGTAATCTGCCACCGCTGAGGGTGGTAGTGGAGTCGCACTCGGCCACCGCTGATGGTAGTTTTCTTGGTATTGATTCGATCATTACCATGGATACGGATAGGATGCTCTAGCGGTACTACATCGACGATTGGTCGGACAAGGAAGGTGATGGAATTTATGGTCCCAAGCTCAGGAAACTAGTTTCAGGGCTCAGACGATAGTTGACTTTTACGCCAGTGTTGATTAATTATTCTGGTGTGGATGGAAGGGTAGTGTATATGGATGCAACCTTTCGGGGATCGTAGCGGTTCCGATGCTATTGAATAGACGTATCCAAAGCTTACGGCAGTTAAAGGACTGCGAGATAATCCGTCATATATACGACGTGGACTTCGCAGTTATTATGTTGTATTGTAGAGGTGAAGAGCAGGAATGCTCATGGGATTTTGGCTAGTTACTGGATAACTACTATAGAGTAGCTGGAACACGAACGGTTGTAACAAGGAAATTTGGTCGCGATAGCCTCCCATGCACTCACAGAGTGTGTGGTGGAGTGGATTTTGGACAGTAGATGCACTACCGTCTTTGACTCCGAGGAGGATAATGGTTTCCGGAGTTGCATTAGTTTAAGGAACATATGCTTCAGGAAATTCCGATTCTGGACTGGAAGTGGAAGCATATTATTATGGATTTTGTGGTGAGTTTGCCTACGACACGTCAAGGCCATGACGCGATTTGGATAGTCGTTGACCGACTAACCAAATCCGTGCACTTCTTAGCGATTCGGAAGACCGACTCTTCGATCGCTTCGAGAGTTATATATTGTCGGGATATCATTAGATCGCATGGTATCCTCGAGCATTATATCGATAGAGATCCTCGATTCACGCCCTTGCTCGCAGTAGTCCGCAGCAGCCTTAGGCACACAGATTCTCGCTTTAGATCGCATTCCATCCGAGACATGATGGACAATCCGAGCGGCCATTTAGACACTCGAGGACTTGTTAAGGTCCTGTGTAATGGATTTCGGGGGCAACTGGGAGGACCAGTTGCTAGGACCCATAGAGCTCAGTATGAGGTAGGGTTGGTCCGTACTATCAGACGTAGGATGACAGAGGCGCAGGTTCGCCAGAAGAGTTATACTTTAGATCGGAGACGGAGACCTCTAGAGTTTTTTTTTATTGGTGATCATGTATTCTTGCGAGTCTCACCCATGAAAGGGGCGAAGAGATTTGGACTCCGTGGTAAGCTAGCTCCTAGGTACATTGATCCGTTTGAGGTTTTGGAGAGGATCGGAGCAGTCGCTTACTGTCTAGTGCTACCACCGTACTTAGCTGGTATCTATGCTTTGTTTCATGTGCCCATGTTGAGGAAGTATGTGTCATACCCTACACATATTCGATCAGGTGTGTCAGGTTCTATTCAACCTGATGCTACTTACTTGAGAGGTTCGTGATTACGGATCCTGAGCAGCGGTTGTGGAATAAGATTGTGCGACTTGTCAGGGTTGGGTGGAGTCACCACACTGATGAGGAGGCAACTTGGGAGCTTGAGGAAAAGATTCGAGCTCAATACCCCCACTTGTTTGCTTAAGGTACGTGAATTAAATTTTTCAGTACTTATGGTATCTCTTACTCATTATGCATTTGAGTAGGAAATTTGGGGACCAAATTTTTGTTAGTGGGGGAGAATGTTAAATACTGAAAATATTAAAATATAAATTTAATGGCCAAAAATTTAGAGAAATAATCTTGGAAACTTTTCGGAATTTTTAGGGAATTTTAGAAAATTTTCCAGAATTTTTCTGGATTTAAACGGAGCCCATACAAGATATTTATGGGGATAATTAATTTACTAAGGGGTTAATAAAAATAAAACCTAGGTTTCTCTCTAATTTTTCCCCGATTCCCGTTCCCAAACTTCTCGAGCCCTTTTTCCTCACGTCGCGACCCTCAACACCGCTCGCGCCCGCATCTCCGCCGGATTCTCGCGCGATCCCCTCTCTGTCGTTGCCGCCTGAGCCGTCCTCGCCTTTGACCGCCGTCGAGCCTTCTTCCTCGCGTCACCACCCACAATCCGCGGCCACCAAATCACTGCTTCTTCCTCGCGCGCTCGCCGTCCGCAGGCGCACGCGCCGGCTTCGCTGCCACTGACGCCGCTCGAGCCTGCGACCGCTTTCTCCACTCGCCCCCGTCGCCGTAGTTCGCTCCTCCACAAGCGCCGACAACGCCGCCTTTACCTGTGTCCGTAGCCACCGCGGTGTCGCCGCCTCGGCTCGCCATCTTCAAAAGGGCGCTAAAATATTTTTATTTTTAAAGCTATTGTAACAGTTATAAAATGATAGTTGTTATACAATTGTAGTAGCTAGTAGCTACAATCTTATAGTTACTATATAGTTGTAGTAGCTATGGCCTCATAGCTACAATACACCGTTATAACAGATAGAGTCCTGGAGTTGTTACACAATTACAGTAGCTACCATTTCATAGCTACAATAGAATCTCATAACCATTATAATTTACAACTACATTGTCCGAAATTAATGGAATTCGTCCCCTCGGCTAATGGGCAATAGATTTATCGATAATACAAGGTCGATTCCAACATAAAGTGAAATCCACTTGGCTCCCTCCCTCTTAATCGAGTGTGATTTATCATCCTTCTACAATACTCATGGAATAGATCATGAAGAGCCTTGAGAGCAAGGGATTTTGTCTTTTTCGCCGACGAGGCAATTAATGGGATTCACTTAATATTTGTCAATGTAGTGCCCTTTTATATTTATTTTTAAAATTATTTTTAAAAATTTACGAACTTTTAATACAATGAATAAAATAAAAAAAATGTAAATAGATTTAATGGTATAAAGAGCAATAACATGCTAAATTAAATTTAAATTGTTAAAATTTTCAATTATAATTATTATAAATTTTCAATTTATAATTTTATTTAATAGATTGAACATAAATTTAAATTGATATTTTTAAGACAATTATTGGCGAAGTGAGTACCATGAGTTTCCAAGACAAAAGAAGACTTTCTGCGTGATATTGTGTAGTTGTAGTAGCTATTGCAAAAAAATGGAATCATAAATTTAGTTGTCTCCATCGATCTGTCTCACGATTATTATAAAAAAGATAAGTCACGAAGGATCATAAGGATCTTGACGTGGTAATCAAGATATGTGAGAGTCATCTGAATTCAAGAAAGAGTTTTAGGTCTCCTCTGGAATCGATCAATGCCACTTCAATAAGAACTTTTGTTTCTTAACCGCCACACCATTCCTGTGGATACATAGTTGTAATAGTTACGAACGATCCTATAGTTGCTACCGTGACATAAAAAATAAAAGTATTGTTGATTAAAAAAAAATAGACTTAGATAGAATGGGCCCTTCTGGGCGCTCTATTGACCATTCTAATACCTTGCCTCAGGGATACAGTGCAGCTGCAAAAGTGAAAAAATATTTCATAGGAGAACACAATTCGATCCTCTGTTGCGATATCGTTCGATGACAAATTTAAAAAAAATTTATTCAAACTGCCTTGGGACTCAGGAGTTTATCCGGTGGACGGAGTACGATTTCGGCATTTGATCATCATTCAGGGATGACCCAACTACGAATTCCGGATTGAGCCGTGAAAAACTACGAGCGCTTCTCTGATTTACCCTTAGTGGTTGGTGGAGACTATTTGGACTTCGATCTTATCCGATTTACCTATGGGTGAGGCATCCTGAAAATTCGTGGGACAGAATCGATTACTCTCATAAATTAGTCGGACCAGATACTCTAATACCAATTAAAAAAAAAACACCCTTCAATTTTTGCGTTTTACCTTTTCTTTTCTCGATGCTAAATCCTTTGAGGAGAGGAAGATCCTTTCCTTTTCCTTGAGCGGACAGAAAATCCTTTCGTCGAGTAGAGGAAATGCTTGTACAGAATGATAATTTAACAAGAAGATAGGTATTATATTAATGTCATTGTTCTAATTGTTTGGAGCCTATATATGCTCATTAGGGCACTAGCACTTCTCCATGCAAAACAAACATCAAACCACACAATTTGTCAGCCCTTTTGTCTTCATTCAACCAACAATGGCAATGGTCTTAGATTTCTTTGTCTCAAGATTCTTGACAGTCACAACGAACATGGTGGAGGAAGAGATCTTTAAGGTGCTAGGCATCAATAAGGAGATCAAATCCTTTCAAGAAAGGTTACGAACAATCAATGGTTATCTCCAACAAACAAAGCTAAAGAGGTACAAAAATGATGAAATTGATATCTGGGTGCGGAAGTTGAAAGACGTCATGTATGATGCTGATGATGTTATTGATCTCTGCATGATTGAAGGAGGAAAGTTATTGAAAGCTCGAGCCTTATCAGGTTCATCGACAGTAAGCAACCCTTGCAACTATCTCTTTTCATGCTTTCGATGCCTTAAATATCGCCATGATATTGCCAATCAAATTATAGCATTGAAAAGTAAGTTAGAAGATCTAAAAAAAGATATGGTCATAAAAAAATACTTGGATCGAGAAACCAAAGAAGCAATTGAAAATGTTGATAGAGTGATTGCACATGAGACATCTCACCTACAAATTGAAGGAGATATTGTAGGAACAGAGATAGAAAATGCTACTGAGGCGCTAGTTAGTTTGATACTTGATAATAACCCAAAGAAGTGTCGTGTTTTCGGAGTTGTGGGAACGGCGGGAGTCGGAAAGAGCACGCTAGCAAGCAAAATATTTGAGGATGCACGAATCAAAGAAAATTTTCCAAATAGAAGATGGGTGTATGTTTCTCAAAATTACACGGAGTTTGATTTACTAAAAAAGTTGATTAAGTTTGAGGAAGGAAGGGAAATCAAAGAAGAAAACCTTGAAGGGAAAAACAAGGTAGAATTAGAAAATAAAGTCATGTCTGTTCTCACACGAAATACTTTTATTGTGCTAGATGATGTATGGAATTCATCTGTGTGGGTTGATTTTTTGAGAAAACCTATCATGAAAATTGCAGCAAATTGTACTGTCTTAGTTACCTCTAGAAAAGAAAAGGTCATAATGCAAATGAAGCCTGCATATATACACCAAGTTGAAAAAATGGACGAAGAAAGTGGTTGGACTTTGCTTAAGCATTTAGTATTTGAAGGTGAAGGAGATGAAGATGAGATATCAAGTTTCAAAGAAATAGGAATTAAACTTGTCAACAAATGTGATGGATTGCCACTTGCGATCAAAGCTATTGCAGGAGTTCTCTACGGACAAAACAAAGCAAAATGGGAGGAAGTTCTGGAAAGTGATGCATGGAGCATGGATCAAATTGAGGAACAACTAAGGCCTTTATATTTGAGTTATGAAGACTTACCATCTAGATTCAAACAATGTTTTCTCTATTGCTCTTTCTACCCTCAAAAAGATATGTACTACGAGGAGATTGTTCAGTTTTGGGCTGCGGAAGGCCTTATTATGTGTGAACAAGATGAGTGGAGGAGGGATCTTCCGATTGAAAGGTCGATGGAAGATATAGGAGTGGAGATTTACATGGAGCTAATTTGTAGGAATCTCTTGGAAACTAATGTAGATTTAGAATGGTCCAAGCAATTCTTCTCAATGCATGATAACTTCAGATCACTGTGTGCAAATTTAATGAGAGAGGAAGGGATTTTATATCGACATGGTAGAGAATTCAAAGCAGATGATAATGTGAAAATTCGGAGGTTGTCGGTGTCTTACATGGGGCCTAAGCTAGAGTTACCAGAACAGATTATAAGACAAGCTTGTTTGAGAACTCTAATTCTCACTCACTCCCCCAAAACCAAGATGATCCAAGACAGTGTACTGCAAGCATTACCATGTTTGCGAGTTTTGGATCTCTCAAACACATCGATCGAAAAGATTCCAGATTGCATTGGAGATCTATTGCATTTAAGATATCTAAATCTCGATGGAACAAATATTCGTTAAATTCCAACAACTCTCGGGAAACTTGTAAACCTTCAGTCTTTGAATATCTATGGGTGTAGGTACTTAGAAAGACTTCCTGCGTCCATCACTAACTTGCATAATCTAAGATGGATTAACATGTACGGTTGTCCACTGCTCCCTTATGTGCCCAAGGGAATTGGGAAACTGGAAAGTTTCTCCAGCCTTCTGGGATTTATTGTCGGGCAGGTTGACTCAGCCTCTGAAGAAGGTTGTGATTTAGAAGAGCTGAAAAATCTCTCCAAGTTGAGAGGCATAAGCATTCTTAGGCTTGAGAGGGCAGAAGGAGGAGCCGTTGCACTCGCAAACAAGCCTTTCCTTAAGAAGCTTATACTGGAATGGATGCCACCGGATGAGGAAGAGGGAGATGATAATGGTGGAGGCGACGAAGCTAAATCTGATGAAGAAGCAGATGGCGATGGCAAGGATGATGAAGATGCAAAGAACGACATGGGTGATTGTAATGATGATGGCTCTGGACAACAAAATCAAAGTGAGGAGGCAGAGAGTCAGAAAGAACAAAAAGGATGGAGTGAGGAGCAAATCAGCAAAGCCGAGAGGATATGCAATGAAATGGCTCAGCCTTCATCAACTATAGCAGAACTCTTCTTCTGCGAGTACCCCGGCCGACAGTTCCCGAGCTGGATGACATCCTCTTCCTTGGCCGAGTCTTTTCCAAATTTGGCATATTTGGTGCTCGAAGGTTTGCCATGTTGTACAGAGCTCCCGCCCTTGGGCACATTGCCTCAATTGAAATACCTCCGTATCGAAAGCGCAAGCGCCGTAACAGCCATTGGCTCTCAATTTCTCGGATCGAGAAGCTCTGCATTTCCCAAACTCGAAGTGCTCCTATTCGAAGACATGCCCGCGTGGGAGGAGTGGACATTCGATGGAACACCTCTTGCAGTGAAGTTGTTTCCGAGTCTCAGGGAATGTAATATTACCAACTGCCCAAAGCTAAGAGCTCTTCCTGACGGCCTCCACCGAGCCACCGACCTCAACGAACTGTATTTGTGCAGGACATATAAGCTATGTGAGATCAACAACCTCCCCTTGGCCTACAAGCTCGAGGTCACAAATGGCAGAGGGTTGAAGAAGATATCCAACATCCCGTCATTGAGATATCTTGAGGTTGATCACTGTCCCAACTTGGAGGGGGTGGAGCATCTCGACAAGCTGCAGCATTTGGTATTGATATGTTCGAAGGGAATGGAGCAGTTCCCTCAGTGGCTGCCCAGCTTGATCGAGCAGCATAACAATGCAGCGATCACTCACAGGAGTCTGAGGAAGTTGGAGATGCAGTGCAATCTGCAACTGCTAAAGAGTTGTCTCCGAGGCAATGAGAATTGGGACGTTATCCAGCAAATTCCTAATGTCAAAATCCAAACATATTCCGGCAAAGACTACATCCGATACACCAAGGATCCCTACATCTACGACCCACATGTTGCTTCTGATTGAGTAAGGTGATTCACCTATCTTCAAACTTCCTCCTTTCCATACGCGATGACCTTCTAGTTCTTTCAATCACCTTTCTTTTTGCAGGATGATGATCGACGAAAAGCACCTATCACTTTGTGTTTTGTTCAAGTGTATCGGTGAAGGTGTGATTCAATTAGAGGTGAACTGGTAGTATCATCTTCGACTTCATCCTTTAGAGTTACTTGTCTTTCTTAAGTCGAGATGCATCAAATGACTTATTTTGACATGCTGCAGGATGTCGATTTGTCAGAGAAACAAGTCGATTTATCAAAGTGGATTTCAATTGATGGAAGATGTTCAGTTACAAATCAGGATGAGATGCAGATGAGAAAGATTGCAACGATGCAGCTTCAGGTGGTGTAATTGACACTTTGCATTACTGTAGCAGTCTTCAATTATGCATGCCCCAACCATCTTCGATTGGCAAGCAAAACTTCAGTTACAAAGGAGGTCTGCAGCAACAATGGGGATTCTCCAGGCTCGTTGGTGGCCGATCCTGTCAAACGGATCTCTAACCGGATGCTAAATAATTTCTAGACAAGATATGTTTTGATATTTATTTTATTTCGCCCTAGTCGACGGACTAAAGCTGCATGCCCTAATTAAATTTTTTTCCATAATTCATTAATTATTTGTATTCTTAAAAGGCAATCCAATGAAAAAAAAAATCATACAAAGATTTATTATATGTAATTTTAGTGATTTAAATTTGTGATTTTTAAATTACACGGTCATAATTTTATTATTATTATTATTTTTTATTTATATTAGGTATCAAATATCAAGTATGAATTTTCTTTTCTACTAATTTTGATGGTCAGCCGGCCCAATCCTATGGTGAGCGTCACCGACTAACGAGGCTGAATTTGGGTAGCGTAGAGTCAATGCACGTTGGAAATCCGTGCTACACTAGGAGGGCGACCACGCTGAGACGGAGGGCCATCGGGCACCACCACCCGCACAACCCGCACTATTGATAAACGGAATCAACCTCGGAAAGCGCATAGGAGAGTTTCGTGATTAACCGTTGGCCATGCCCTTGAGGACTATTATTTTTTTTTATCAATTTTACTCCGAGTTAACTCTGGCCAAGGGTAATTAAATCTTTCCTCCATGACTCAAAAATTATTTTTCAAAATATTGCATATAAAACGATCTATTTTTTATCTAAAAATAAATTTTTCACATGCTTAATTTTTATTGTTTCGTTCTAAACATCGAGATCTTCCTTTTGCAGCTAAAGTAGATGCCCAACTGATTTTTTTTTTAAAATTCGCACTATAATCATTTGTATACGCATGAAGTATTCACGATTGGAATCAGTTCAACTAAAGTTTATGTCCAAATTATTTTTTTTATAATTCATTAATTATTTGTATTTTTAAAAGACAATCCCACGAGTGTAAAATTTTAGAAAAAAAAAATTATTGTACGTATAAAAACCTACTTTCACGATTAAAATTTATGATTTTTAAATCACGTGACAACTACTGTTCATATCAATTACGTTATACACAACTTTCAAATTTTGATATTGATATGGTAAGGCCATCTGGCCAAATCAAATCAAATCAAGGATCATGGCAAGCCAGAGAGCAAGGTAATTCCAATTCGGATTCGGCCAAGTCTACATTTGACCTGACTTCATTGGGAGCTCATCCTAAGTAACTCAAGCTCAGTTGAACAATCCCGAATTCATTCGAGGCAATCAGAGTGCATCCGAATCATGCTCTAAAAAGCTCGACAACAGAGTTGATCCTAGAATGGTGAAAATTTTAAAGGGCCTTGGGCGAAACAATAAAAAGGGATCCTTTTAATGGTAAAAATTTTATTTTTATAAAAATTGAACCCTCTTACATGTACTTTTTTTAAGGCCAAATTTTGGGTTATGGGTGAAGGCCCCAGTAGCCCTCCCCCAGAGTCGGCTCTGGTCGGTAGGTACATCGACCAACAAAGGGCGATGTATCTTCCCATGTCTTCACGTGGTCTCCTCAATATCTTCTTAATATCCGAAATCCCTCCATACAGACATGCCCATATGGTCTCCTCCATGTTTCCTTAATCTCCGGAATCCTTCCATACGGAAACGTACCCACGTGGTCTCCTCCACGTCTCCTTAATCTCTAAGATTCCTCTATACGGATACATGCCCACATGGTCCCCTATACGCCTCCACGTTTCCGGGTCCACACGATCTCTCTCTAGGTATAAATACCCAGATGGTAGGAGGAAAAGGGATTGACTCTCTAACTAAGACTCTGCTCTCTCTATTATTCGTTTTCTCCATTTCTCCACTTCTAACTTGATAATGTATTCAAAATTACATTGTATTCCATTACAACCTGAATTACATTACAACTTAGATTATATTATGTCCTGCCAAACGTCGTCTTAGTGGGATAATAAAACTTAAGACGTGTGATTACTTGTAGGGGTGTGCATTCGGTTAAAACCGAACCGACCGAACCGATTAAGACCGAAATCGAATAAACCGAATTTTTTTTAACTAAACCGAACCGACCGAAATTTTTCACTGAACCGAACCGATTTTGCAAAAAAAAAAAATCGGTTTTTTTGGTTAAAAACCGAAAAAACCGATTTTTTACTGTGCCCGTGCCGGCTGTGGCGGAAAAACAGCGACACGCCTGTGCTCGGCTGTCCAAAGCCTGTGTCGTTTTGGTAGCAACACGCCTGTGCTCGGCTGTGCGCAAGCCCGTGTCGTGTAACGGGAAAACAGCGACACGCCTATGCTCGGCTGTGGCTTTGGCCCTTGTCGTTTTGGTACTGTGCCCGTGTCGTGAAACCACAAATCACGATTTTCTTCCCTAAACCCTAACATTTCACTCTCAGCCTCTCGCCAACTCTCCTAAGCCATCTCTCCGGCCTCCGTCTCCGTCTCCGTCTCCTCTTCGTATTTGTCCATCCTAAACCCTAATTCTCTCCGTCTCCATCTCCGTCTCCGTCTCCTCTCCTAGGCTCCACTCGCACATCAACGGCTGCAGTGCTTCCCACACCCTTTCAATTTTCGACGACTGACGGACGACGATTAGTTTACTATACTTAGTTAGTTGTTTTACTATATTTATTTTTATGATTCAATTTTCGACGACTGACGATGATCATGATTCATGAATATTAAAAAATTTAGGTTTAGGGGCATACTTTGTTTATAATTCTAAATTGCTAATCTAGTAAAATAGTTATATATAATTTTTTAAATGAATTGTATGTTTTTTTTAGATGTCAATGCAAGGAAATCTTTCAAATATGGATGTTGATAATAGTTGTTCAATGCCACAATCTGGATCTTCAGTAGGTACAAGACCACCTGTGACAGAAAAAGTAAGCAAACGGAAAACAATCAAACCAAGAAGTGAGGTATGGGAGCATTTTACGAAGTTTACCAATGTCGCTAATGAGATTAAAGCCAAATGCAATTATTGTGACAAGGAGTTTTTTTGTGATCCATACAAGAATGGAACAACAAGTTTGAAATCTCATATGACCTCGTGCAAGAAACATCCTTATGCTATTGAAACAAATCAAACACAGTTGAGTTTTCAAGTGGGTGCAAAACAGGGTGAGGGATCTCTTATTTCTTGGAAATTTGATCAAGATGCATCTAGAAAAACATTAGCTAGAATGATTATCATGGATGAATTGCCTTTTAAATTTGTTGAAGGAGAAGGGTTTAAAGCATTTATGTTTATGGTATGTCCAAAGTTTAGAATTCCTTCGAGATGGACAGTTGCACGTGATTGTCTTGAATTATACAAAATTGAAAGGGAAAAATTGAAAAGTCTGTTGCATGATTCGACACAAAGAGTTTGTTTGACTACTGATACATGGACATCAATTCAAAAAATTAACTATATGTGTTTGACTGCTCATTTTATCGATAAAGATTGGAAGCTGCATAAAAGAATTTTGAATTTTTGTCCAATTACAAGTCATAAAGGTGAGGCCATCAGTTTAGCTATTGAAAATTGTATGAGAGGTTGGGAAATTAATAGAATTTTCACTATTATTGTTTGAGCACAGCCGAGCACAGGCGTCATTGCTTTTCCTCCGTTACCACCGCATATACAGAGCTTTGGCGCGTTGTTTCTCTGATGGCGACGACACAGCGTTGTTTCGTCTTACCAACACCGGGCAAGACTAAAACGACACTGCCAAAGCCACAACCGAAAGCAGTCGAAAAAACATCGGCCGGCCGTAAACAATTTTTTCCGGTTCAAACCCGAAACCGAACCGAATAAACCAATATTTTTAAATAAAAAACCGAATTTTTGATTGGACCGAACCGAACTTGAAAGTTCGGTCGGTTTTTTCGGTTTTTTGGGTTTAACCGACCGATTGCACACCCCTAATTACTTGCCTACTATGAGCACTTTTCGATTTACCCTAATGGTCGGTGTAAGCTTCTATGGGGTCAGGATCATCCACCTACGGAACTTAGTCGAATAAAAAATCTGGATACCTAGATTATCAAAAAAATTGATAGGAACTTATATATGTTCAAGCTTCGTGAGTATTCGGGCTCGAGTTATTCTCCCCTTTAGCATCAATAGTTCACTTAAACATTGAGGGGCCAATGTGGTTATGTTCTCCCCAACTCTGTTGGCCTCCCGAGTTGAAGAATTCATTATTCTGTATTCTCTACTATTCGGTTCCATTAACTTCCCAAGTTGAAGGATCCAATTATTTTTTGTTATCTTTGGTTGGCTTTGTTGGTTTTTCGAGCTGAGAGAGTGAGGTAGTCTTGTATAATATCTTTCCTCACTTTGTTGTTTTTTTATGAGTCAAAGACCAAGGGGTTCTTTCATATTATTATCTCTCCGACTTTGAGGATATTCGGGAGTCGATGATCAAACTTATCATTTTCTCCTACTCTATGGGTATGCAGGAGTAATGAGATCGAATTCGTTATTCTCTCTTCGACCCTATAGCTATTCGGGAGTCACGGAATCGAGCCTCTTATTATTTCTCTCCCCGACTTCCTAGGTATTTTGGAGTCACAAGATCAAGTTTGTTATTCTATCCTCAACTCCACAGGCACTTGCAAGTTGTGGGATCGAGTTTATTATTCTTTTTCCAACTCCGTGGGTACTCAAGAGTTGCAGAATCAAATTTATTATTCTCTCTTCGACTCCACAAGTATTCGGGAGTCGCAAAATCGAGTTCATTATTCTCTCGCCAATGCACGAGTATTCAAGAGTTGAGAGATCAAGCCTTTTATTATTTCTATCCTCAACTCCACTAGTATTTAGAAGTTGTAGGATCGAATTTATTATTTCTTTTTCAATTCCCAAAATTTTTCTCTGTTAAGGATAGAGTTGTCTATCAATTTCTCTATCAAGTACACAATATCAAAGTCGTCTACAGTGTTTTCCCTATTAGGGATAAGATCATCTATATATTTCTTTATTAAGGATATAGTAGTCTACAACATTTCCTCTATCAAGGTCAAAGTCGCTTATATATTCCTTTGTCAGAGATAAAGTCGTTTACAGTATTTCCCTTATCAGGGATAAAGTCGCCTATATATTCATCTGTTAGAAATAAAGTTGTCTAACGGTATTTTCTTTGTGAGGGATAGACTTGTCTATATATTCTTCTGTCATAGATAAAGTCACATATAGTATTTCCTCTATTAGAAATAGAGTCGCCTATGTATTTATTTTGTTAGGAACAGAGTCACCTACAACGTTTCCTTTGTCAAAGATTGAATTCGCCGATAGCATTTCCTCCGTTCTCCTTGGGACAATCAGCAAATCTTCAGCATTTGGTGTTGATATGTTCGGAGGGAACGGATGAGCTCCCGCAGTGGCTGCCCGGCTTTATTGAGCAGCATAACAACAATGTCAGCACAAACAAGAGTTTGAGGAAGTTCGAGATGCAGTGCATTCTGCAACTGCTTAAGAGCTGCCTCCAGGGGAATGAGAATTGAGGCATCATCGAGCAAATTCCCAATGTCCAAGTCCTAATGTCTTCCGGCAAAGCATACATGCTATACATCAAGGATCCCTACAATTATCTCACGTATCTTGATCACTATGTTAAAGTCCATAGGATCCTCTATAATTTGTCTCTCTTATAATGATCGTGGGACAAACCGATGAAACCGCTAAATTGACGGTTTCAATCGTTACAACTATGATGCAAAGATTACTCCCAATTGAGTAAGGCAATCGATTCGTCTATCTTTTCAATCCTCCTTCCCGTATAACCTTACACTTCTTTTAAACACCTTTGCTTGTTTTTGCAGGACGGTCAGTGTCGATGAAAGCTACAAACACTTGATGTTTTCTTCAATTGTACCGGTGAAGTTGTGATTTTTATGGCACTGTTTGCATCTATTTGCTTCTTTCTACATTTGGTTTGCAAGTCTGTGTGTATTTTCTGTATATATATGAGGATGTAATGAACATATTCATATAGGACTCGTCTTTTTCTTTTTGGTTGTCGTCATACATTCTATCTGTTTCTCTACTCCCTCAGATTTCTGAAGAGCAACTGATGGATGGAACATATGCAGTTTGAAATCAAGACGAGTGGTGATGGAAAGAAGACCCCTGCTGCAATAGTTAAGATGAATGTGCCCAGCTCTGCAGGAATAATTACGAGGTCAACTACAGTCTTGAAGGTCCAGTCTTGTTGGGGCTGCAAATTTTATAATTTTAAATAATGTATTTTATATCATATGGATTGTGGATCATTTATATATATATATATATATATATATATTGGATGGACCATGGATCGTTCACTCCTATCTTATAATTTTATACTGTGTTTTTTTACTGAATGGATTTTGAATTGTTTATCATATATTTATTTATATATAATTAGGATCGATGACTTTCTTTGCTAGGCAGATTGCAAACCATCTGTCATAAGTAGTATGTATATATGTATAAATATATTGATAAATTAAATTAATAATACTGTTAAAAGAAGAAAAGTTTAAGAGAAATTATGATAAGAGATTAATGATGTAAATATAGAAAATTATGACCTTAACCATATGTTGTTCTTTTCAACTTATATAAGATGTATCATTTTATATCATCCACTTCTTTTTTTTTTCACCCACATAATCACATACTTAGCTCGCTTGGGGTGCAATAGCAACAACTATATATGAAGCGATTTTACCATTTACCTGTGGACCCATGAGAAGTTAATAACTCAGGAAGTTGAAAATTAAAGGAGTCGATAGCTCGGCAACTCGAAAAATCAAAAGTTGAAGGAGTCAAGAACTCGATAACTCAAGATATCCAAAGAAATTGGGAATGGGGAAAGTTGGGAACTCAGAAGTTAGGAATCTCGAGATCATAGACGAGATTCTTTTCGATAGTTGTCATATCCGGTCTCCTAATAGTCCTATCCAATGATAACTCCCAAATACATGACATGTCAGATGAATATTTTCGGTAACAATTGTCTCTTAATAGGCTCTCAAGGAGCTCAATTGGCAAATAATTTCGGTTGTTGAGAGGCATAAAAAAAAAATGTGGGACCATCACATTAGCGGTCCTCCACCGTTGCCCCTACGTGTGGAGGGGGGTAAATTAGGTCCCAAGTGGCTAGCGTAGAAATGCGGAGTCATCGGTAGCTTTATCGTCACCTCCAGGAATCGACCCATTGCCCTTTTAAACTTTAACACGGCTGCGTTAGCCATCTGGATTTACCCTGGGGACTTGTCGAGAGGCATCAAAGCTAATATATAAGAGCTAGTTGAGGTAAAAAAAAAAAAATCTCTTTGGATATTTTTCTACTAATTACACTCTACATTCTACATTTCACTTTTCATACCTTTTCTCATGTTTGACTCAAGTATCAAAATGAAGTATCGACGCCCTTTGACTCATGTTACAGTGAACAAAAATTTACTACCGTCAGATGCACCATCCGTGCATATTTGTGTGTTCACTTTTGAAGTTTTTTATATCAAAATTAATTGTGGAGATATTTATATAATTCTAGTAAAATTACTTCAAAGGTATGCATATAATTAGTTGTTTAACTTTTGCCTATATTTTGTTCTAACACAATTACAATTTACGCGCAGCTAACGGTATGGTAAATCTAGCTCGTGCGAGGCATGACAGCAACAACTATGAAGTGATTTTACCATTTACCACTTCTAAATGACGGAACAGAGTTGGATTAAGCAATGAGTCGTTAAGGTATCATTTAACACTTGATTACGTTGCAAGATTCTCGAGAACAAGTTATTCAGGGTCTTCATTTGTGTATGTGTTTTTTTTTTTTCAATTAGTTTTATAGTTCTATGACAGCCCAAATGACTAACCTCATTGAAGGACCAATTCATTTTTAAGCTTTAGTTGCATAACAAAAACATTAAATCACATTTCATCCCATGGCATGTCCGAATCGCCTTTACAAAAGAGAATTCATGTCAATCCAATAAAAAAAGTTATACTAATTTGAAGCGAAGAGACTGTTCATATCAATTAATTACAATCGATAATTAATTAGAGGAAGATAATCTATTACTAGAGATGTTTGTTGGCGTAAGCAGGTAGCAAGTGCCAATTAATTTCTTTCTATCATTTTTGGCTATTAGGCTTGATGCTTTAATCCTAACGGTCGGTCGAATGAATTGCTAGAGGTCAAGGGCGGATTTAGAATTTTAAATTTGGAGGGGCCGTGATGCGGCTTAAATTTTTCGCTCTTCGATCTTGTGCCATTGAGGAGTTCTCTCTGACTGCATCAGTAAATATTTTAAAAAAATTAACACATATTAAACCACCGTTGACTTACCCGGCGGTGACCCTCCGATGCTTAAGTCAGAATCATTATGAATGAAAGAAAATATATTAAATACAGTAAAAATAATACAGAGTAAAAGGAAGAGAACTTATCTCATGCGTAGATACATTATCTTTCCCTATACGCCATAGAAAAACACAAGCTTTTCCATTTCGAATTTTCTTCCCATTATCAAATCCATAAACAACAAATGTAGTGTGATTTGAGCATCCTGATGGCTCGTTGAAAATAAAACATAGAAAATAATATGCTTTAGCTTTAGTCGGTGAATACTCCAACTAAGGAAATTCTCCATACCAAGCAGACTGAAATCTTCGAAGGTGCTTAACATTTTTATTTAATGGATATTCTCAAAGAATAGATTGATATACCTTCAGATTCAAATAAGCTCGACGAATCTCCTCTTGTTGGTTAGGATGATATTCTCAAATTTATCGACACAATCCTGGATCACTCTCTAAAAAATTGAGATCAACCTCTTCAGTTTATGTATTTTTGAATTTTTTAGGAGAAATTTCATATAGAAAATCATTATTATTTGATCTTGTCGATAGGATTATAGAGCAGTTGGACCTAATTCATTTGCTCTCTTACTTTGGAAAAAATTTATCAATCATAATATATTTTTCCATTTGAAGTATACAAGTATGTGATAATGAAAAACTAAAAATAATTTAAATAAATGGATAATAACAATAACATTAAATCAAATATTAAACCATTATTTTGTTAAATCCTTAACACGATCAAGTAATTAGATTAATTATTTTAACCCAATTAATTCAATTAGTTGTTTAATCGAATCCAACTCTATTAACTTCATTAGATTTATTTAAATCAATTAATCTCATTAACAGATTAATGACACCCTAATTACACTTATATCAAACTATCAAATTAATTAATTGATAATTTTCAAACCTAAATGAGTTTTAATAATACTAATTAGATAAAATGAGATTAGTCAATTAACCTAACTCAGATTAATTAATTTAATCTCAATTAATTAATTAAACTCAAATTTAATTAATCTAACAATAGATAAGTAAGTAAACAGATTAATTAATCTAAACTATTTAACCAATTAAACTCAAATTTAATTAATATAACCCAAATAAATAAATAAATTAAATTGATTAATTAATACAAATTTATTAAACTCAGATTTAATTAATCTAGCGCTAGTTAATTAATTAAATAGATTAATTAAGTTAACCTAATTAATCAATTAAATCAAAATTTAATTAATTACCTTAGAGTTAACTAATCAATTAAAATAACTTAACTAATCTAAAACCAATTAATCAATTAAAACAGATTAATTGATCTAAATTCATCCATTAAACTTCAGGTTTAATTAATCTAAATTTAATTAATTATTTAAATTCAACTCAAATTAATTAATTCAAATGATTCAATTAATAAAAATTCAAAATTGATTAAATAAAATCTTAATTAATCTAACCTCGACAAATTTCGTACGTGGTCGGGTGGAGGGCAATGGCGACTAGCGACACAGTGACATGCAATTACAAAATGGTATGATATCGACGGGACAACTTTCGCGATCGCTACGTGGCTGTGCGTATGAAACGGAGGGCGACGGTGATTGAAGATGTGACTGGCAACGTCGAATTGGCAGGGACAAAAGCAGATTGACGCACAATGGTGGGCTTGCAAGTCGCGGTGTGTGAACAACGAGCGAAGAGAAATTTTAGATGGTGACTACGACATGATAGAAAAGATTGAAAAAGATGAGACTTAAGATTTTGGAGAAGAAAAAAAATGATAAAACAAAGATATGAGAGAGAAAATAAATATATAGTAATTATATTTTATATAGTAATTAATTATATAGTATTTTTATAGAGAAAAAATAAATATAAGATTTTGATGAAAATATTTTATATAATAATTATATTAATTACTACAAATAAATAGATTACTATATAAAAAAACTTATAAAAGTAATTTTTTAAAAAAAATAAAATGCATGCCAATTGTAAATTTTTCCAAGGCCTTTGTAAGGAATTCTACCTTTTCCCTTAATGCCTTATTTTCTTCCACTAAGTATGCATCATTAACACTAGAAGAAACATCATTTTCATGGGAACATGCAATTTTCAATTTTTCTTCTAGTTCATTGATTTCATTAAGCATGCATTTGTTCTTCTTCTTAGCCCTAAATAAATCCCTAGTTAGGCTAGTAATCATAGAAACTACATCTTGGGAGGGTAGTTTAGTTACCTTACTTACCCAATCCCCTTCCGATGATGATGATGATGAGGCTCCCCCTTCACTCGAGTTCACCTCCTCACTTGAACTTGTTTCTCCTTTTTCCGAGGAGGTGGAGTCCAAGTCATCTATCCTCATTAGTGCAAGGCTTGTGAAAGCTTCTTCTTCTTCCGATGATGATGATGGATCATCCCACGTCACCGCTTTAAGGTTGTGGGCATTTGTCTTCCCTTTTTCTTTGAATTTCTTTTCTTCTTTCTTCTTTCTTCTTGTCATTCTTTCTCCTTTCCTCCTTGCTTTTGTTTAAGAGAGGACATTCATCTCTCATGTGCCCATCTCCTTGGAAATTGTAGCATATCACCTTCCTAGTCCTCCTCCTATCATGAGATTTGTTAAATCTAAAATTCTTTAAAGCACGCCTTACCTTCCTTACCATATAAGCCTCTTCATTGCTATTCATTGAGGAGGAAGATGAATCTTCATCGGATGAGGAGGGTGGCGTATCCTTCTTCTTCTTTCCCTTGTCGGGCATGAGTGCTAATCCTCTTGATGGCTTGATTGACTCTTCTACTATTCCTTCAAGCCTAGTTTCACGTAACTCCATAATTGAAAAGAATTCTTCTACTGTACTTACCTCTAGATTCTTGGAGATAAAAAATGAGTTCACCATGGAGCTCCACTTAGATGATCGGGGAAATGCATCTATGACCTTCATGATCATATCTCTATTGGAGAGCTTCTCCCCTACACTTGTTAAACCATTAATAATTTCTTTAAAGCATGAATAAAGAGATAATACCTTCTCCCCTTTATCTAGTTTGATATTGCTTAATTGCGATCGGAGGAGGTCTCTTCTTGCTAGCTTGACTTCGGATGTGTCTTCATGAAGCTCCACTAGCTTCTCCCACATCTCCTTGGCACTAGCACACTCCCCAATTCGGTTGATTTCTTGTTGAGGGACCACGTTGTAGAGATGATGTTTGGCCTTTGAGTTTGCAAGATGCTCCTCTCATTACTTCTTTGTCCATCTTGACTTTTCAATTGGTTCACCTTTTTCGTCCCTAGGTACTTCAAAACCGCTTTCCATGATTAGCATGATATCGAAGTCGGTTTCAAAAAATACCTTCATTCTTTTCTTCCACCATGTGAAGTCGCCCTCAAACTTGGGTGGATGAATGTTGGAGTTGCCCATCTTGTCGTGCTTGTGTTGGCGATGAGTTCGCGATAAACTCCTCGCTCTGATACCACTTGTTAGAGGATCGGTGGCCAGCTAGAGGGGGGTGAATAGCCTTCGAGTGTACGATGGAAATCTCGTTCGTTCATCGTGTGCTTAATCATCTACAATATCGTTAGCGCAGCGGAAATACAATGATAAAGACAATTAAGAAACAAATGCTAACAAATCGATGTAACGTGGTTCACGGCCCTTGCCACTAATCCATGGACCGATTCGTTCCTGGTGAATAACTCCTTAACCAATCACTAATCTCTCCTTCAAGGTGGAGGTAAACCTTTCTTATAAGATCACTCTCTCTTACAATAAGATTGAAATAAACACAAGGAAGAGGAGTAAAAAATGTGTTGGGCACTTGGGAAAAGTTTAGGAGTTAAGCATTAGTCTCCCAAGAACACTAAATGCCTCTTCTTATAGGGAAGAGGTCATTCTTCCCATTGGGCAGCTAGCAGTCGACTGATGAAGACATCAGTTGACTGCTGCTGTAGTCGTTGCCTCGCAACGACTTCATCCACGTTGGCTTCTAGCCAACGGCTCCCACATCAGTCGACTGATCATCCCCATCAGTCAACTGATGGAGCCATCAGCCAAGTGACCGAAGCGATCAGTCGACTCCAAAACCTTCTGTGCCCGAACTTACCTCGATCAATCGACTGTCGTCCCTTGGCAGTCGACTGCCAAACCCTAGTAGTCGGCTGTTGGGCCAGAAGATCTTCAGTCAAACATTGGTCGAGAACCAGTCGAGTGCCATCGACCCAGAGCAATCGACTGATATCTATATCAGTCGACTGTGTCGGGTAAAACCTCAAACAAATATTTGTTTGAGCGTCCGACGGTCGGATAAAACCTCAACCTACTTGGTTGAGCATCTGACACTTCCACTTCGTCGGGTAAAATCTCAATCCACTTAGTTGAGCGTCCGACTTAACCATACGTTGGGTAAAATCTCAAACCCTAGTTTGAGCATCCGACTTGTCAGGTAAAACCTCAACCTACTTGGTTGAGCGTCCGACACTTGACTTAGTCATTCGGCCAAGTTCACCTATGAGCTACCGTTTACAAATCGCTCATTCTCTCATCTCCCTTGAAGTCCCTCGCCGAAGTTCTCTTCGTCCGACCACGTCTCTCGGATGCACCAAGCGCATGACTTCGCAATGTCATCCTTCGCGTCTCGCTCTGAAGTCTGCTTCCTTGGCTTCACTTCAATGCTCCTCATCCGATGGTCCCTCGGATGCACCAAGCGCACGGCTTCCGCAATTCTATCATTTACCGACTCAAGGACCCGAGCCATGAGATGATGAACCCACCAATGCTTTCGTCAAGCAAACACATATGTGAATTACTAAGTCCTGCACGACTTCAACACACATATCAAATCACATAACAACCTAACTTAAATCCTTTGCCACACACATCAAAACCACATCATACATGGGTCGATTGCCCTAATACCATCATCTTACCATTTGTCTCATCTTCCATGCAAATTGCTGACTTGCTCACCAAGACGCATTCCACCATACATTGTCAAGGTTCGGTCAATATTATAGTAAGTAACAGAAATTGCTCAGCGATAGTTTGGAGATATCTTTTACAGAGTCTATTCAATTTATTTTCATTTTAGCATTATCTATTATTTATGCATTTTGATATTTTAGTATATTTTTCTATTTCATGATTTTACATGAGTTAGTTTGTTAGTCATGTCATGATACAGTCAAGTCAATATTTTGAGACAAACATGTAGTTATATTATTTTACATCATTTAATAAAGTATTGCATATTTATGTTCATACAATCTTGTGTGCCTTTTTTGGATATTCTTTATGGTTTTTGATACAGTGACAAATATTGTCCAAATAGGGAGGTTATCCCTCATATAGGGATGGAAGCTTCAGGATTGTGACATGAATAGCTAGGAAATATCAAAAGCTAAATAGCAATGTCGATTCTATAAAAGGAACTGCCCTCTTAATTATTATTTTTCATTTTTGTTGTGTCGGTTTCATATTTGTTGGGAGCAAAAGTGAAATTTTCACCTTGGAGGTCTCTGCCAATCAATCTCCACATGTGGCTAACAGGAGGTAGATTGCTCCTAATAAGATAGAGGTCAAATCCTACTGGAGGAGGCTTGTGGATCTTTTACCTCTCCCTTCTGCTAGCCTCAAAGATATTATTATCTATATCTATAAAAAAATAATTATTATATTTCTATAAATATATATGTTGGGTGCATATTCTTACGCGACACGTCCTCAGCCGTCCAATTGACGCAATTGCATAGTAATAAAAAATATATAGTATTTTCACTGAACGCATCATAGTCAATCCCTGAACTCGTCGAGGTCATTGGCAATAGACGAACCATGGTCATGCACGATCAGGTCTGAATTCTGGGCGATCGCGACGGTGATCGGGCCAGATTTTGGTCGCGATCCGATCGGATTTCAACCATAATCCAGTCGAAAATTCGATCGCGATCGGAATCGGAGTCAGAGTCCGATCGGATTGCAGTCGAATTGCAGACAGAATTCGACTGAATTGCGGCCGCCAGTGTCGCGACCGCTGACGGTCACAATTCAATCAGAATTTAGCCATGGTCCACCCAGGCGATCTATCCGGACTCTGACTCTGATCGGATTCCAATCGGAATATGACTGTGGACGACGAGATATAAATATATATATATATATATACTCGCTATATACTTTTCTTGGCCTCTAGTTTGTCGGCTCAAGTATTTTTTGATATTATATCGATTTTATTTTATATAGAGTTTTCGATTTATTATTTTTCTTGTTTGATTTCTATTTCCATGTATTTTTATTTTACTTTATTGAACTTTTGTTTATATAATTTTAAATACATCGTATTAAAATATTTTCCAACAAAATATTTTTTTATAAATGTATTTTTATTTTATTTTATTGATCTTTTGTTTATATAATTTTTAATACTTTGTATTAAAATCTTTTCCAACAAAATCTTTTTTATAAATGTATAAAGAAGACATCACTCAATATTGACTATGCCTTAAACATTATAAAAAAAAAGTTTTTAACGAATAAATAATCTTTTTTATGAAGTCAAAACAAACAAGTAATGCTCCATTTTTTAGCCATCACCTAACATTTGAAGAACAATTAGGTCTGTCTCATCTTCCCTTCTACATCTACATAGTTCATTGAGGTGAAGTTAGCAATTCAACGAGTTATTCACACAAAGATTTAACTTGAATAATTAGGGAATATCAAGTGTTAAATTATAATGTTGATTTTATCAAAGTAGCTATCCTCCTTTTCTAACTTTTATTGTGTTGTGTTAGTCGCATAGTCTCAATCCTATGGAGGATCAAAGCACCCATCTTTCTTCTCTCTTTTGAATGTAATCTATTTTGCATTTTTTACTTTATTACTTTATTGATATTGTACATGAAAGCGTAGACAATGTGTCAATTCACTTGTTGCTACTTTGTTAAAAGATTCTTTTGTTATATATATATATATATATAATGAGATATTGTTTTTTTTGGCTAAAAGGAAATTATTTATTTTCATTCACTTTCATCTATTTTATTTATTTGGGCGGAACCAAGGTACTATATTTATTAGATAATTAGGTTTCTCTAAAGGGTTGTTCTATAAAAATGGAAATGGAAGGGAAATTAAAGATTGGACTTTTTTTTTTTATATCGATGGAACCTAAAGAAGCAAAGTTTCAAAAGTAAAAAAAAATGTATATTTTATTGGAATAGCAAATAAGATGTTTTTTATTATCAAAATAATTTTTTTTTTCATCTATAATTATTTTTATTTTCAAACGATATTATACTAACTATGAAATTATAGCTACTATGTATTTTTAGCAACTACAATCTTGGAGCCACTGATACGATAGGTGATGCAAAGTGCATGACTCATGTGTGACGGAGAATACATAGTAATTCTCTTCGCACAATAGTAGCTCGGCACCATAACATTCGATCAGATTTTGATTACAGTCCGATCATAGTTCGATCGGATTTCAATTAAATTACAGTCGGAATTAGATCGAATTGCAACTGTCAACGTCGCAGATGCAACAATTCAATAAGATTTCGACCGTATACAATCAGATGACACAGACAAACTTAAGATTCAAGGATTAGATTATAATGTAGATTTTGATCTCGACGCCATCAGCGGCGAGGAATTCAACATAGAGCGCACTATGCACTCCCCGTCACGTACGAGTCATGCACCGCAAGTCATCCAGCATATAGTATTGATTAAAATTAAAGTGTCTATATTATTTTAATTATACTTTCATACTTGCTACAAATAATACCTAAAATAAATACCTTTTCACAAACAAAAATGCATTAAGATGGGATGGGATGCTATTTTAATAATGGATAAAAAAAGAATGATTCTAATAAAAAAATTGTTTTTTCTTGCCAGATGAAAAAATTGTTTTTTAGTTAAATCTCTTTATTTATTTATTTATTTGGAATTATCTAAATGTCCAATCAATCACAACTACCTTTTAATAATTTATAGAACAATAATTGAACAAGTGAATTGTATTTTAAGTGGATAGACAGTGGAAAATGACATGAAGTCATCATTGACTTGACTGTGCAAGTCAATTTTAATTTAAGTCGTCTCAAATTTAGCTCTTTCATTATTTGTCTGGACTCAGGACAACCTCCTTCAATGAACTCTTACTAAAGTTAATGAATTAATAAAAGGAGGCTGTGAATAATTATAAAGAAAAGATTGTTTTACTTGTGTGCTAAAATACATGTTTATCTCAATGACTAACTTAGGAGCAAATTAATATGGAAGTTAAAATAATTTCTTTTAAGTTGCATTATGTCCACATCCATAATATTACCATTCCGTTCATAATAAAAGCAAACGTTTAATTTTTAAATAGAAAGTTAATTTAATTTCTCTAATTGTTTGGAGTCTATATATACTCGTTTGGGCATTAACTCTTCCCCATTCAAAAAAAAAATAAAAAACCATCAAACCTCGTTGCTTGTGAGCCCATCCCTCTCCCTTCCGCCAACAATGACGATGGTCTTAGATTTCTTTGTCTCAAGATTCTTGATGGTCACAACGAGCATGGTGGAGGCAGAGATCTTTAAGGTGTTGGGCATCAATAAGGAGATCAAATCCCTTCAAGAAAGGTTAGAAATTCTCAATGGCTATCTCCAACAAGCAAAGCAAAAGAGGCACAAAAATGATGAAATTGATATCTGGGTGTGGAAGTTGAAAGACGTCATGTATGATGCTGATGATATTATTGATCTCTGTATGATCGAAGGAGGGAAGTTATTGAATGCTCGAGCCTTATCAGCTGGTTCATCGACTGTAAGCAACCCTTGCAGCTATTTCTTTTCATGCTTTCGGTGCCTTAAATATCGCCATGATATTTCCAATCAAATTATAGAATTGAATAGTAAGTTAGAAGAACTGAAAAGAGATATAGGCATACAAAAATACTTGAATCGATCAACTAAAGAAGCAACTGAAAATATTGAGAGAGTGATTGAACGTGAGACATCTCACCTACAAGTGGAAGGCGATATTGTAGGAACACAGGTAAAAAATGCTACTGAGGCACTAGTTAGTTTGATACTCAACAATAATCCAAAGAAGTGTCGTGTTTTCGGAGTTGTGGGAACCGGGGGAATCGGAAAGAGCACACTAGCCAGCAAACTACTCGAGGATGAACGGATCAAAGATAATTTTCCAAATAGAAAATGGTTGTATGTTTCTAAAAATTACACGGAGTTTGATTTACTAAAAAAGTTGATTAAGTTTGAGGAAGGAAGGGAAACCAAAGGAGAAAACCTCGAAGGGAAAAGCAAAGCAGAATTAGAAAACAAACTTGTGTCTGTTCTCACACAGAATACATTCATTGTGCTAGATGATGTATGGAATTCATCTGTGTGGGTAGATTTCTTGAGGAAACCTATTATGAAAAGTGTAGCCAGTTGTACAATCTTAGTTACCTCTAGAAAAGAAAAGATCATAACGCAAATGAAGCCTACATATATACACCAAGTTGAAAAAATGGATGAAAAAAGTGGTTGGGCTTTGCTTAAGCATTTAGTATTTGAAGGTGAAGGAGATGAAGATGTGATATCGAATTTCAAAGAAATAGGAATTAAACTTGTCAATAAATGTGATGGGTTGCCACTTGCGATCAAAGCTATTGCAGGTGTTTTGTACCAACAAAACAAAGCAAGATGGGAGGAAGTTCTGGAAAGTGATGCATGGAACATGGATGAAATTGAGAAAGAACTAAGGCCTTTATACTTGAGTTATGAAGATTTACCTTCTAGATTAAAACAATGTTTTCTCTATTGCTCTTTGTACCCTCAAAAAGATAAGTTCTATAAGGAGATCGTTCAGTTTTGGGCTGCCGAAGGCCTTATTGTGGGTGAACAAGATGAGTGGAGGAGGGATCTTCCGACTAAAAAACAGAGAACAATGGATCTAGGGGAGGAGATTTACAGGGAGCTAATTTACAGGAATCTCTTGGAAGCCGATGCAAATTTAGATTGGTCCAAAGATTTCTTCTCTATGCATGATCACTTCAGATCACTGTGTGCAAATTTAATGAGAGAGGAAGGGATTTTATATCGACATGGTAGAGAATTTAAGTCACATGATTACGTGAAAATTCGGAGGCTGTCAGTCTCTCGTATGGGGCCTAAGCTAGTGTTGCCAGATCAGATTATAAGACAAGGTTGTCTGAGAACTCTGATTGTCACGGACTCCCCCAAAACCAAAAAGATCAAAGACAGTGTACTGCAAGCATTGCCATGTTTACGAGTTTTGGATCTCTCACACACATCAATCGAAAAGATTCCAGATTGCATTGGAGATCTATTGCATTTAAGATATCTAGATCTCGATGGAACAAATATTCGGGAGATTCCAGCAACTATCGGGAACCTTGTAAACCTTCAGACTTTGAATATCTGTGATTGTGGGTACTTGGAAAGCCTTCCTGTGTCCATCACTGAGTTGCATAATCTAAGATCGCTTAAGGTGTACGGGTGTCGACTCCTCACTTATGTGCCCAAGGGAATTGGGAAACTGGAAAATTTCTACAGCCTTCGGGGATTTATAGTCGGGCAGAATGACTCAGCCTCCGAAGAAGGTTGCGATTTAGAAGAGCTGAAAAATCTGATCAAGTTGAGAGACTTGAGGATTCATAGGCTTGAGAGGGCAGAAGGAGGGGCCTCTGCACTCGATAACAAGCCTTTCCTTAAGGAGCTTAAATTGTCATGGATGCCACCGGATGAAGAAGAAGATGAAGAAGCTAAATCCGATGAAGAAGCAGATATCCATGGCAAGGATGATGAAGATGCAAAGAACGACATGGGTGATGGTGATGGTAATGATGATGGTCCTGGACAACAAAATCAAAGTGAGGAGACAGAAGAAGATGAAATTGAAGAGGCGGAGAAAGAGCAAAAACGATGGAGTGAGGAGCAAATCAGCAAAGCCGAGAGGATATGCAATGAAATGGCTCGGCCTTCATCAACTATAGCCAATCTCCACTTCCTCGAGTACCCCGGCCGACAGTTCCCGAGCTGGATGACATCTTCTTCCGTGGCTGAATTTTTTCCAAACTTGGCATATTTGAAGTTTCTTGGTTTGCCATGCTGCACAGAGCTACCTCCTTTGGGTACGCTGCCTCATTTGAAGTACCTCCGTATTGAAAGAGCAAGCGCCATAACAACCATTGGGTCTCAATTTCTCGGATCGAGAAGCTCTGCATTTCCCAAACTTGAAGTGCTCGAATTTGTTGATATGCTTCAATGGGAGGAGTGGACATTCCATGGAATACCTCTTGAAGTGAAGTTGTTTTCGAGTCTCAAGAATTGTGCCATTCTCAATTGCCCAAAGCTAAGAGCACTTCCTGAGGGCCTCGGCCAAGCCACCAACCTCAACCAACTGTGCTTGTGCCAAACATATAAGCTAGGCGAGATCAACAAACTCCCCTTGGCCTACAAGCTCGAGGTCAAAAATGGCAGAGGGTTGAAGAAGATATCCGACCTCCCGTTACTGAGATATCTCGAGGTGGATGACTGTCCTGACTTGGAGTGCGTGGAGCATCTCGGCAACCTGCAGCGTTTGGTGTTGGTGTGTTCGGAGGGAACGGAGCAGCTTCCGCAATGGCTGCCCGGCTTGATCGAGCAGCATAACAACAAGGCGAGCACAAACAGGAGTTTGAGGAAGTTAAAGATGATGTGCAATCTGCAACTGCTGAAGAGCTGTCTCGAAGGCAATGAAAATTGGGACATCATCAAGCAAATTCCCGATGTCAAAGTTCAAACATTTTCTGGCAAAGAGTGCATTCGATATTCGATACAAGGATCCCTACAACTATGATGCAAAGATTCCTCCCAATTGAGTAAGGCTATCAATTCGTCCATGTATCTTCTCAATCCTCCTTCCCGTATAACCTTACACTTCTTTTAAACACCTTTGCTTGCTTTTGCAGGACGGTGGGTGTAAAAGCTACAAACGAACACTTTATGTTTTCTTCAATTGTACCGGTCAAGTTGTGATTTTTATGGCACTGTTTGCATCTATCTGCTTCCTTTTACATTTGGTTTGCAAGTCTGTGTGTATTTTCTGTATATATCAGGATGTAATGAAGTTGTTGTACATTATATTTGTTTCTCTACTGCCTCTTCGAAGAGGATTTCTGAAGAGCAACTGATGGATGGAAGATGTACAGTTTGAAATCAAGTCGAGACAAGTGGTGATGGAAGGAGACCTCTGCTGCAATTGTTAAGATGAATCTACAAGCTCTGCAAGAATAATTACGATGTCAATTACAGTCTTGAGGTCGAGTCTCGTTAGAGCTGCAAATTTTATAATTTTAAATTATGTATTTTGTACCAAATGGATTGTGGATTGTTTATCTCATGTATATACAATATGTTTGTATTGAGTGAACTATGGAACGTTCATTCCTATCTTAAAATTTTATATGATATATATTTTTACCAAATATATTTTGGATTGTTTATCATATATATATATATATATATATATATATATATATAATTAATTAAGATGGATGACCTTCATTTTTGAAAGGCCTGCTAGTCATTCATCTATAAGTATACATAATGCATTCTTTACTAGGCAGATTGCAAATTGTCTCTCATAAGTAGTATGTATATATATATATGTATAAATTGATCGATAAATTAAATTAAAAATACTGATAACAGAATCAAAGAAAAGTTTAAGAATAATTATGATAAAAGATTAATGATATAAATATAAAAAATTATGATCTTAACTATCCGTTGTTCTTTTCAACTTATATAAGATGTATCATTTTATGTATCATGCACTTCTTTTGTTTTTACTCAATTACAAATCTAGCTCGTGTGGGGTGCGATAGTGACAATTATGAAGCGATTTTACCATTCACCACTTCTGAATGATGGAACAGAGTTGGATTAAGCAATGAGCTTAGTTAAGGTATCATTTACCACTTTGTTGCAAGGTTCCTCAGAACAAGTTATTCAGGGCCTTCATTTGTGTGTGTGCGTGTGTTCTTTCAGTTACTCGTATATAGTTGTATCAGAGGCCAAATGAAAATTTTAACCTCATCAAAGAACCAATTTATTTTTGGACTTGTATATGTAATTTGTTGGTGTAAGCAGCATCAAATGCCAA
Source organism: Wurfbainia villosa (assembly GCA_025175895.1). Lineage (NCBI taxonomy): Eukaryota > Viridiplantae > Streptophyta > Magnoliopsida > Zingiberales > Zingiberaceae > Wurfbainia > Wurfbainia villosa. The sequence goes on from JAKLTH010000238.1 coordinate 7,161,917, forward strand.
ATCTACAGGGGTTGTAGCAGCTCAAGAAAGCACATATATGGCTAATGTAATTGTTGGTGTACTAGCTGAGGTCTGTATGTCGGAAGAAGTCCCAAAGAGCAAGATCCTGACTCTCATCGACAGTTTCAGTACAAATTCTCCTCAGAGCGTGCTCAAAACCATCCTGAACTTAGTGAGGTTCTTTGTGAAGCAATCATTCGCAAAAAATTGAAACCGTCAACCTAGTAATCTCCACCGGTCTGTTTCACGATCATTGTGAGAGAGGTAAATTACGGAGGGTCCTATGGATCTTGACGTAGTGGCCAAGACACGTGGAGGTCATTTGAATCTAGAAAAAAATTTTAGATCTTTTCCGAAATCGATTCTTATCTTATCCGCAAATTTCGCTGTGTCTTAGCCACCACACTAGCATCAACTCGATGCATTTGATATAATTGCACAGTGAAAATTTTGGGAATCTATCTAATTCTGGTTGGAACGAAAGAGTGTTGTTTCAGCTGCTATTTTGTGTTAGGTCGACACGGCTGTTTTCATGGTTTCATAGAACTTGTCGAGTCGATTGCCTATCAGCTCCATCACTTCCCCGACTGTTTATGCACCGGGTCAGTGTTGATATATGTGGACTGTGGAGCCTAATTATTCTATGTAGGAGTATTTTAGGCATTTAATATATATTATGATAGCCCTTATAACCCTAAACCTAATTAGGGTTCTCATAATTGTGTAAGTACTGTGTATACCTGATTCCCTTTGAGGTATGCTAGAAGGACAAATAGACAGAAATCTTATCTTTGTCATCTTCGGACCACGTCCTCGCCCCATTATATTAGGTCGTGATCCTTTAGCTTAACCCATTCTTAGTATTGCTATTTTTGTTAAAATAAAGGACAATCTTTTATTTTTTGCTCAAATATAATTTATTGTAAATTAAAAGTAGCGCATTCGCGCGTCGACCAGCGCTGCGATTAAGACATTCGCGATGCGATCGCGAGTGCACTCTGATTAAGCGCATTCCGCACGCTGCGATTTAGTTTATTCGCAGCGCACGACAAGAATACACATTTATAATACTCCACACAATTACAATATCAAATATAAATAATTATAAACTCATAATTCAAATAATTATAATGCAATACATAAATACCACAGACAATTATAAAACTACATACAAATATCATACAAAATTATAAGATCACATACACAATTATAAAATCAAAACCAAAACAACTATAATATATACCAAAGATAACCATCAACATCATACTTAAAGAAAATAATAATTCACTTAGTCAGAGAAAATAATCCAAGCTAGTAACATAAATTCATTTACATGATTACTTACAACAAAAAGTATATGATCAAAGCAATAGAATCTATATCGGTCACACAAAACTATAAACTTCGATAATCAAGCGATTGTGCTTTCTATTGCATCCTCAAGAGAAAATATTTCTTCATTTGGTCGAATTAGGTCCACCTTCTCCACAAAAACTCTATCAACCCAAACTTTCCAACAATATCCATAAGAGGAACGTGATGCACTTTTGCTTTTGGATATGTGGATGCAATTCGACTTTCTGCAACAACTCCATCAACAGATCAATGAAGCAGCTTACATTTAGCATTATCACTGATATCTCCATAATTCACATTCTTTAGTTTTAACTGTATAACAATAAATAGTTAATAGTGATATCAAACATAATTGTATAACAAAGCATACTATTTGTAATAAGAGAAAGTAAAACACAAAATTTGATTTTTACATAACTATATTCACATTGATTTTATTGCATTAAAATTAAATATATATTGACACAACATTATTCAATGCCAAGATAGTTACATGAGCTGCAACATTAATATTTTTTCTTCCACCATTCACAATGCTATTGGCACCAACATAATTTCTAATATCGCTACCAATGTCACCACTAACAACCTAATTTTATAATCAAATTAATTACTAGTTAAGATATGCATGCAACTCAATCATTCAACAAATTAATACAATAGAACATAATATTAAGAAAGATTTTCAAAATAATGCTACTAAGAACTTGTATAATGAGGTGTGTGTCAATGCCATCTGCCATTTCATAGTTACCTCATATTTCTTTTACCAAGTCTTGAAAGGGGAACACAATTACAACCAAAAGGAATGAGAAATATTTTACCAAGTCTTGAAACAACAAATTTACAATCGCTAAAGCACAAAGAACACAAACAAAATTGCACAGATAACCAAGACAAACAATTCATCTTAACTGCATCAATAGCTTCACGATGGAATTGGCATATTTTGTCAAGTGTTGAAACAACATCATATGCCATTACATTGTCTGGTTGCAATGCATCAGGATATCCAAGTGGTGCTGGAAGGTGTTGGTATTCAAATACCACTTTTTGAAGGCATGTGTTTGTGTGAATTATGATATTGTTTCTCAATCTTTCTGGTATGTCTGAAAAAAGTCACATTTTGTTGAAATTTGATAGGAAAAAAAGAAAGAGACTTAGAAAGAAGGTTGGGGCATCAACATCGGCTGCACCCATTGAAGAAGCTGAGTTGAATCCAAGGTTTCAGAGCTAGAAGAAGATGTTGTCAACGACAACACTCTAGTTGCTGAAAAGAGCAAGGTTGAGAGGGAAAATGCTAAATTCTAGGACCACCAAGTGGTGCTGATATTCAAATACCAACACCACCATGGTGTTGATATTGGGTGGTGCTAGAAAAATTCTAGCACCACTTGGTGGTGCAATAATGTGTTGTATCTAAGGGGTGTGTCAGAGGATGAGGAAATAAAAGATATTGACTTCTTAGCCAAGAAGGTTGATTCTTGATGCACGAGAGCACGACCTCAAATCTTCAACAAGAAGCGTCAAGGACTCAAAGCGCGCACTCGCACTCAACGTCCGCAAGTGCACAGATATTGTCAAGTAATAAAAGATGTATCGATCCCACAGAGACTGAGATTCGAATACCGTTTGTCCAGTGGATGTCGTTGTTCGGAGTGAATCTTCTAAGAGTAAGGTTTGCAAGGTCAACGATGTCCTAACTTAATTACGGTGTCACTTGGAGGAAGCGAAGGTAGGTTCGAAGTTCCTTAAAAGGATTCTAGGACTTTAGTTTGACTTGTGTGTCGTGGAACATGCTATCAATTTAATACTTTTAAGATCTCTAATTATGATCTTGCAGGAGGATCATCATGCATTTGCCCGATGAACTTTTTCTTCAACCAGGAACTACCTATTTCAAACCAAATTTCTCTTTCGGATCGTCAGAGCTCAAGGGGATGAAACCATTAGGAGCCCCCTGTCACTAGGGTCCCTCAACCCTTTTAGAGTTGATGTTGTTGGAGATCGTGGCCCAACTTGAAGGGGGATTGAATAACCCTCATTGTCGTAGATGGAATTTGATCGTTCTTAATCGTCTACAAAGTGATTAGCGCAGTGGAAATATTAAAACAAAGACAATTAAAACAATACAAAGAAGTAAAGAAGAGCAAATGCTAATGCCGAGATGTAACGTGGTTCACGACCCTTGCCGCTAGTCCATGGATGATTCGTATGACGAATCACTCCCTCAACCAAAGCACTAATCTCTCATTCAAGGTGGAGGTAAACCTTCTTACATAATCTCTCCCTCTTACAATAGAATTGAGATAAGAACAAGTAAGAGGAGTAAAAACATTTAGGACACTTGGGAGTATGTTTATGAGTTAAGCATTTACCTCCCAAAGCCACCCAAGCTCTCTTTTTATAGAGAAGAGGGCTTTCTTTCCATTGGGCATGCAACAATCGATTGCTACATGTCACCAATAGATTGCCACCATTCCAACAGCCTTTGACCATATCAAATCACGACCATTGTAGTCCAACGATACTCCTAGCAGTCGATTGATGATCCCATCAGTCGACTGCTGCTTTCGTAGCCGACTAATCAGTCGACTCGAGTTCCATTGACTTAGAGCAGTCGACTACTATCTATAGCAGTCGACTGGTGTCGGATAAAACCTCAAACAAGACACTTGTTTGAGCATCCGACTTAACCAAATGTTGGATAAAACTTTAAACCTAAGTTTGAGCATCCTACACTTGACTTAGTCATTCGACCGAGTTCACCTATAAGCTACCGTTACAATCACTCAATCTCTCATCTCCCTTGGAATCCCTCACCGAAGCTCTCTTCGTCCGACCACACCCCTCGGATGCACCAAGCGCACGACTTCCGCAATGCCATCCTTCGCGTCTCGCCCTGAAGTCTGCTTCCTTTGGCTTCACTCTAATGTCCCTTGTCCGACAGTTCCTCGGATGCACCAAGCACACGACTTTTGCAATGTCATCCTTCACCGACTCAAGGACTCGAGCCATGAGATGGTGAACCCACCAATGCTATCATCAAGCTAACCGTGTGCGATTTACTAAGCCCTGTACAACTTAAACATACATATCAAATCAACATAATCAACCTAACTTAAACCCTTTGTCACACACATCAAAACCACATCATACATGGATTGATTGCCCTAATAATCTCTCTTTTTTTTATGTGTGACAATCCGTTTAAGTTAGGTAAAACAATCATAAAAACACATAAGGAAGATAAGCATGTAAATCAAATATGAGTATCAAACCACTCCCCCTTAACACATGCTACTTCTCCCCTTTAGCATGATTAACTTAAACTCAATATTTCTCCCCCTTTGACACTATCAAAAACATCTAACATATGTTATACAATATGACATCAAGGTTCAAAGGAAGAAAAATACCAAAAACTACTGAAAACCCCAGAAATCAGGTTGTTGTGCTCGTGCACAGTTCCATCAGTCGACTGCGTCAGAACGCCAGTCGATTGACAACTAAAAATCAACCTTTTCTGATTTCCAAACCCAAGTTCAGAAATGCACTAAAAATTTTAGAAAATTAAAAAATCATGATATTTGGGGAATACATTTTTGATGAGTCCCTTTATCAATGAAAAATGATTTTTCAAGAAAATTCATTCTATTTTCGAAAATTAGGCAAAAACTCATAAGTTGTAAAATATCTCAATTTTGTATCAACTTGAAAGCTAGTTTTGCCTTAGAAACTTTTCAAAGCATGAACCCTTAGTTTTCAAAACATGAAATGGTTTTAAATCATTTAAAATATCCAACCATGATCTTTGGGCAATGTATCCATGATTTAAACATAAGCTTTTCTCATGGTTGGTCTATGATTACTCTATCATGATACTCTAAGTGACCCATCTAAATGTCATAAGCATTAGTGAAGCACTTGTATCAACCTAACATCTCACCCATGCTATTTTTCAATCAAGTTAGCCTTATGGTGAATGTGAGATGTACCTAAGGTATTATACTTAACCATCAATTTCATGCCAATTTTTACCAAGGTTAAGTATATATCATACAAAAAGACCCATCATGATCATAAAAACACATATTATCAAAATTGCATATCATGATCATAAGTCAAGTATTATCACTGCATCCACTATGCTTATAAGTCAACCAAATAATATGATATGGAAAATATTCAAGTATGATTGACTATCCTAAGTTTCTCTAACCCTTGAGGATGGACTTGGGAACCCAATATAAATTCTTTCCAATGAGGTTCACCAAGTACTCCTTTGGGATCTATTTCCTAGCTACCATAGTTGTTTTAGCTTGTCCTCTAGCAATTAAACAATGGTAGACTTTTTCATTTTTGGATCCTTTATAACCTAGGCCTTTCTTGCTGAAACTAGCCCTTTGGCTCCCAATGATCATATTTAGGGTGTTGGAGCCAATTGTGAATTTCTCTAGGGCCTTAGTGAGAAAGTATACCCTTTCCCTTAAAACCTTGTTTTCTTCAATACATGCATCATTAATATTAGAAGAAACATTATCATCATGTGAGCATGTTTTTTCAAGTTTCTCTTCTAATTTCCTAATTTCATCAAGCATGCTTTTATTTTTCTTCTTACTCCTAAATAAATCTCTAGTAAGACTTGAAATCATGGAAATAATTTCTTGAGTAGGGAGATTTCTTACCATACTTATCATATCTTCTTCTTCCGATTCCGATGAAGATGATGATGCTCCCCCTACACTTGAGCTCTCCTCCTCACTTGTACTTCCTTCTTGTTGGGATGAGGTGGAGGCTACATCATCCATTCTCATTAATGCAAAATGGGAGACGATCTCTTCTTCTTCCGATGATGATGGATTGTGCCATGTCGCTTTTATGTTTCGGGGCTTTGACTTCTTTTCCTTTTCCTTTGACTTTCTTTCTTCTTTCTTCTTCCCTTCTTTCTTTTTGTCATTCTTCTTCCTTTCTTCCTTGTTCTTGTTTAATTGGGGACACTCATCCCTCATATGTCCCTCTCCTTGGCAATTGTAGCATATCACCTTCCTTCTTGGCTTTCTCCTATCATGAGACTTGTTGAATTTAAAACTTTTAAGAGCACGTCTCACCTTTCTTTCCATATAGGCCTCCTCATTGCTATCCATTGAAGAGGATGATTCATCTTCCGATGAGGATGGCGAGGACATCTTCTTCTTTCCTTTGTTTGCTACTAGTGCCACTCCCCTTGATTGACTCCTTGGTTCTTCTACTATATCTTCAAGTCTAGTTTCATGAAGCTCCATAGTAGAGAAAAATTCTTCTAGAGTACTTACCTCTAGATTCTTTGATATGTAGAAGGAGTCTACCATTGAGCTCCACATTGATGACCGGGGAAAGACATCTATAGCTTTCATTATCATGTCCTGGTTGGAGAGCTTTTCACCTACACTTGACAATCCATTAATTATTTCTTTAAATCTAGAGTGTAGTGATAATATCTTCTCCCCTTTATCTAATTTGATGTTATTTAGTTGAGAGCGAAGGAGGTCCCTTCTTGCTAGCTTGGCTTCAGATGTGCCTTCATGAAGCTCCACTAACTTTTCCCACATCTCCTTGGCACTAGCGCACTCTCCAATCCTATTGATTTTTTATTGAGGGAGCACGTTGTAGAGGTGATGCTTGGCTTTCGAATTCGCAAGCTGCTCCTCTCTTTGCTTCTTGGTCCACCTTAATTTTTCGATTGGCTTCCCTTTTTCATCCCTAGGTATATCGAAACCGATTTCCATAATAACCATAATATCAAAATTCGTTTCGAAAAATACCTCCATTCGCTTTTTCTATCAAGCGAAGTCCCCTTCGAATTTGGGCAGATGGATGTTGGAGCCGACCATTTTGTTGTGCTTGTTGCGGTGGTGAGTGCGGTGGCAAGCAACCTTGGCTCTGATACAACTTGTTGGAGATCGTGGCCCGGCTAGAAGGGGGGTTGAATAGCCCTCATTGTCGTAGATGGAATTTGATCATTCTTAAGCATCTATAAAGTGATTAGCACAGTGGAAATACTAAAACAAAGACAATTAAAACAATACAAAGAAGTAAAGAAGAGCAAACACTAACATCGAGATGTAACGTGGTTCACGACCCTTGTCGCTAGTCCACGGATGATTCGTATGGCGAATCACTTCCTCAACCAAAATACTAATCTCTCCTTCAAGGTGGAGGTAAACCTTCTTACACAATCTCTCCCTCTTACAATAGAATTGAGATAAGAACAAATAAGAGGAGCAGAAAATATTTAGGGCACTTGGGAGTATGTTTAGGAGTTAAGCATTTACCTCCCAAAGCTACCCAAGCTCTCGTTTTATAGAGAAGAGGGCTTTCTTCCCCTTGGGCATGCAACAGTCGACTGTCGCTGTTCCAACGGCCTCTGACCACGTCAGATCACAACCGTTGTAGTCCAACGGTACTCCTAGTAGTCAACTACTGCCTGCGTAGATCAGTCGACTACAGGAGGTTCCGTGCCCCGTGACCATCTTCATCAGTCGACTATCGTCCCTTGGCAGTCGATTAATGGTGCAGTAGTTGACTGTCATCCCTTGACAGTCAATTACTGGGCTAGAAACCCACCAGTCGAACACCAGTTGAGTTCCATCGACTCAGACTAGTCGACTGCTACCTATAGTAGTCGACTGGTGTTGGGTAAAACCCCAAACAAGACACTTGTTTGAGCATCCGACTTAACCAAACATCGGGTAAAACCTTAAACCTAAGTTTGAGCATCCGACACTTGACTTAGCCATTCGGCCAAGTCCACCTATGAGCTATCGCTATAATCACTCAATCTCTCATCTCCCTTGGAGTCCCTCACTAAAGCTCTCTTCGTCCGACCACGTCCCTCAGATGCACCAAGTGTATGGCTTCTATAATGTCATCCTTCGTGTCTCGCCCTGAAGTCTGCTTCCTTTGGCTTTACTCTAATGCTCCTCGTTCGTTGGTCCCTTGGATGCACCAAGCGTATGACTTCCGCAATGTCATCCTTCACCAACTCAAGGACCCGAGCCATGAGATGGTGAACCCACCAATGCTATCATCAAGCAACCATGTGCGATTTACTAAGTCCTGCATAATTTAAATACACATATCAAATCAACATAATCAACCTAACTTAAACCATTTGCCACACACATCAAAACCACATCGTACATGGGTTGATTGCCCTAACAGATGTCTCCTACTTTGGGCCTTCTGCTAAGATAGGTTATTGAAGTACGAGATGTCCTAGTGATCCTCATGAAGAGATGGATCATATTTCATACCCTACTCTACCATATTCTACTTTCTACGGTTACGGGAGGGAGGATGACTACAAGGTTCCTCCTTGATTCTCATAGATTTTAGATATGAAGGCTTTCCACCCTTGTATCACCTAAGTATAGTATAAATAGAATCAAGACATAGTTTTTATCGATCTAAACAACATAAAATTGCAAATAGATTCAAAGAAGATGAATGACTATTTGAACTAGCATGTCCACATACACAAGCTACTCCATAATCCTAGAATCAAAGTATCACCTCCATAGATAAATGAAAATCAACACAAGACATCTTAAGGAAAATCACTACAATGCAAATAGAACGAAAAATAAAGGAAATACTTTATGCCCTATCTGATGTTGTGTCTTGGTCGTTCTCCACGATGCCGGAGCGTTGATTTGGATCTTCAAGCAGCTTCCTTCCTCCCCGTTGTGAGTCTCCGGTGCTTCTTAGGGCACCTTCTTGTCGTCTTAGTCGTCGGGCCTCCCCTAGGGTTTGTCGTGTGCCTTCCTATTTATAGAAGAGAAGCCAACTTTCATTAAAACCCAGTTAAACCCTAGTCTGCGTCAAATCGGGCTGACACCACACGGTCGTGTGGAATCCACACAGTCAATCGTGTGGCACGTTGGAAATCTTGCCCTGAATCTGGCTTTAGGGTCGGGCACGGTCGTGTGAAATCCACACGGTCGGTCATGTCTTCCTCTGAATCATCATATGAATGACGTCTTGTGGTCCAGAGCATGCCCGTGTTTCGGGGGAACACGACTAGAGCATACTTTCCTTCCTTTGGCTCCAATTATGTATCATTTTATCACCCAAAACGCCGTCATACACATAAAAACAGCAAGAGCAGATCTCTGAACTAGAAAATAAGAAATGAATGCAAAACAAGGATGAATATACACGAAACAAGTATAAAATACAATGAAATGTGTGCTAAAACTACTCCTAAATTCTTATATGTTTTGCTCACATTAATTCCCCCAGACTTAGATCTTTGCTTATCCTCAAGCAAACCTCAGTGCCATGAAATTAAAAAAAAATATTGTTCCCATACTTAGCATGTTAACTAAATTATCAAGTGGTATTTTCAATCAAAGCAAATAGATATATTCTAAAAGTTCACTAGGTTAGCTTTTCGTACATATGCTGAGAGAATTTTTTTTAAGGGATACTCGTTCCACAGTGAGTTAAGTCGTCATCCTATAGTTTTTCTAAGGTTTCCGATTTTTAGGCACTTACCTGCCCAAAGCGAGGCTCGTTCCCTAGAATAAGCATAAAGTCTCAAAGGTGTGTTCGGTGTTGAAAGAAATTGGTAAATGTTTCCCCAGTAACCTAACTCGGTCTCAAAGGGGCACCTAGACATTTCCACCCACAACAACTTTTTTTTTCAACTCTCATTTTTTCCTCTCTTTTTTCTTTTCTTCTTTTTATTTCTCCTCTCTTTTTTTTCTTTTTAACATCCTCCCTAGCATTTCGATTTTTCCGAATGGGTTTACACAATCCGAGCATCTCCAGTAACTAAAATACTAAATCTATAGTCACCTATAGATTCCAAAGTACTAGACTACTACGATGAATCATAACTATGTATGCAATAGATTTTTCCTTTCAGAATATTCGTCAAGTGTAAGTGAAAGATAAAAGCTAACAAGTGCAAATCTAGAACATCCATCAAGCAACCAAAAATAAATACCATAAGATAAATGAAGTTAAGATATCTATGGCATAAAAGCAATTCGTGAAAATTTTTGAAAATATCATTGAGGCAGCTTAAAGTGACAAACAACTAAGTGCTGAAAGGAAACTAAACACTATATGCATGGACCAATAAATGCAATTAATCTAAAACTAAACCTAGATGTCAAAGAAAACTAATACTAGTAGAAGAGTATGTCAAAACTTGGTCTCCCCCAGACTTAGATGAGACTGTACCTCTAGCGTGGTAGTCGAGGAGGAAAATTCGATAGTCTCGGCATGTCGGGCTCCTGGGAGAATCTGGTGCTCAGCCGCTGATGCCACATGTACATGTGGTCTATCTGAGAACTGGTGGATGCAATGATGACTCTATGCACCTCCTCCCTGACCCACTATGACTGCGCATCGTGCATGTGTTGTCGACCCTCCTGGCGATAGGCAGCTCTCTCCTAAAAATCAGCATGACCCTGGTTGTAGAACTCTTCGGCCCTCTGGAAATGCTCTCGGAGACCCTGAAACTCCACCTATATATAATCCCTATAATCCCCCCATCGCTGCCCCTGTGTCTGCTGCTCGGCGTAAATGTCATCAAGGCGCAATCGGAACTCGGAGAAGTCATAAGCCGATGTACCTGCATCCTGCTCAAAGGTAGAAAAAGAAGTCAGTGTAGGTGTAGGATCACGGCGTGGACTAGGGGGGCTCCTATACATAGGTGGACTTGAGGGTGAGCGATGTGTGGGTGGCGAAAGGGGTGCATGAGTGGAAGGCCTTGTGTGTGGTGGGAATTCTACTATCAGATCCAATCGCCAATTGGCACGGTTGGTGATGGTAGTATGATCAGTGTCGGGGAGGATGAGGGGTGTCAAGTTCTTCCTCACAAAACAAAAATAATGCCCCTATCTCACTATCATTTTCATTGTCATGCACACCCCTAGGTCGATGCTAGGGCTACCCTCTACTCTATCCAAATGTGTGCAGTCGTACCCCATGCTAATGCAAATATGAGTAATCAATCCCCCCAAAATAATTTCCTTCTTAGGCGCTTCACCCATCTTAATTAAATGTCTAACAAAATGGGATCCTACATATATAGTATTATTCCCTTGCAACATGTTCCAAAGACACAATAGCTCACTCAATCTCACCACTCCATCACTTTCTCTCCTTCCAAAAATAGTACTAGCCATAAAGCGGTGAATGTACCTAAATATAGGATTTTGAAGTCGAGATGCCTTGGCTTTAGAGGGGTCATAAGAAGTTTTACCGGTCAATTCATTCCAAAATGATCTTCCACTAAATTCATTGGGTGTTCTTCTCTCTCCTCCACTAGGTAGCCCGAAGCAAAGGTTTCATTGGTGTAGTGTCCACTCATGCTCTATGTTAAATAACCTAAAGGTCACCTTCCCTTCCTCACTATCCTTACCTGATAAAATTTATGCATCCACTAAGCTCAAAAATTCAAGAACAACCCTAGGGTAGGTTGGCCATCTAATCTCCATCAATACTTTCCATCCTACAAGGTGAAATAACCATCGCACATCATATAGTAAACCTAGGGTTTCTAAGAGGGGTTCATCAATGTACCTAGTAGCGGTGATTTTGTGGTTGGAAAGCATATTAAATCTATCCCTATGCTCATCATTACGAAATATAATGCTTGGAGGAGCATTACCTTCCTTCGGAGCTTGTGGGGTGCTTCTTTTCCTTGACCTTGGCCCTGAAGAAGCATATCTTGTTGCACTATGTTTGGTCCTCCTCATTTTTACTCATTGATGACTTCTTGAAGGTTGGGGAGGCGCCTTAGAGGTTGGAGAAGAAGATCTTGCATGGCTTAGGGCGGAATGTTTGAGTCGCATGGCTGATTTAGGGCAAATCATACGACTTATGCCCTTTTAAAGGGACGCAACATGGCTGTGTGGAATCCACACGGTCGATCGTGTTAGGCTCTGACCTAGGCGCTCGGAAAAAAGTCCGAAATTTGGCATGGTCGTGTTGAATTAACATGGTCAGCCGTGTGTGACTCTGGATTTTTCTCAGAGTGCAACACGGTCCAAGCCTTTCCACATGCTCTATCGTGTGCCCTTCTGACCATTGGGCACAACCGTGTGAAATTCACATGGTTGCCCGTGCTTCCTTCTGGGGTTCTAAAAAGAAATCTCTCTTCTAGCTAGCAAGTTCTAAATAACTCTTAACTACTTGAAAGGATTCTATTGAACAAAAAATTCATAACTAAACCTAACATGCATGAATGAAAAAAACAAGAAAACTAAACTTGGGTTGCCTCCCAAGAAATGCTTGTTTAGGGTCTTTAGCTCGACCATACTCCTTTGCTTCAGCTCGGCTCCGGTGGCTCCGTGAACCTCCATTCATCCGTTTCAGAATCTCTATCTTCCAGTGGGCTCTTTGCTATCCTGCAGGAGGTATTCCTGTCTGGGAATGGAGCATTACTCCCTGACAAGTTAAACACAATAATCTCGCCGTCCACTTCCAAGGAGACTTTGTGTTTCTTCACATCTATGCATGCTCCAACAGTTGCCAAAAAGGGTCTCTCTAAAATGATTGGATTACGAGGGGTTGGTCATGTGTCCAATATAATGAAGTATGTGGGTATCATAAAACTTTCAACTACAACAGGTACATTCTCCAGCATGCCAATTGGTTCCCTGATCATGTCATTTGTCATACGAATGGCCAAGCCAATCAGTTGTATACCACTCAATCTCATCTCCCTATAGAACGTGTAGGGCATCACGCTAACAGATGCCCTAGGTCACATATCGCTTTATCGAAGCTCTCCCCATAGATCATGCAGGGTATGACAAAATCACTAGGGTTCTCAAGTTTGGGTGGAATCTTGTCTTCAATTTTTGCTTGGTTGTCTAGAGTTGACATCATGGTTGTGCACTCCTTAATGGCTTGGGTTTTCTGCCCCACTGATTCACTGCATGCTCTCTCTCCCTTAACTAGGTTTTGTTCAGATGGTAGGGGAGAATTGTCCATGCGTTGCGATGCGGTCTTGGCTATTTGAGCTACTTGCGTTCCAGTATCTTAGTGTGGCTTGTGAGTCCATCGACAGAGGCCTTCAACTCTCTCAGTGCCTCTTTGGTTCTTTGATATTGCTGCTGGAATTCTGCATTAACCTTAGTCTGGATAGCAATAAAGCCTTCACTCATTAACTTAAGTCTGATAGATGGTGGACTCTGACGGGGCTTGCTCCAACTCTCGAAGTTGGGTTATTCACTCGCCCAACCGAGCTTGCATTAGGTAGCAATAAAGCCTTCACTCATTAACTTAAGTCTGATGGATGGTGGACTCTGACGGGGCTTGCTCCAACTCTCGAAATTGGGTTATTCACTCGCCCAACCGAGCTTGCATTAATTGGTAAGCATGGGTCACCTCGAAGAGTCGACCCATTAATTCCCTTTGTTGTGCTAAAAGTTAATTGACATCGAAAGTTAGTATCTATATGGTAAAGATTATTGAGAGGGGGAAGGGGGTAACAGTGACACCCATCAAATCGCATAGGTCGGCCAGAGTCTTCTTCTTCAGCTCTGATTCCTTTGTCTTTATAATTCATTGCAAGAGACCGCGGAGGAGACGCTCGAGGAGGTTGTGGTGGCAGGGAATGACTAGAGGTAATTCCAGGTATAAGGGCATTGGTACTCAGTTTCGGAGAACAGGTCGGTCCTTCGCTAGTCGTGGGCTCGGCGCCATGAGCCACATCTTCACTCTGCACCTTTGGGATTGGACCAGGGGAGTGTTGATATGAGCTCAACCTGACACTTGCTTCTTCAGCTCAACCTCACTTTCGAGGTCAGGATTCCTTCGTGGATTCTCCTAAGCTTACTGCCTCGAGAATTAATGAAGGATGGGTAAGAGGAAGCTCGATTGAGCCCGCTGCTTCAAGGGTTGAGGGTCTCCCAGTCATTCCCGGGGGTGCAATCAAAGCTCGGCTCCACTTCAAGTTCTTGGAGCTTGAAGCTTTCCACATGACTTTAGATGTTAACACCAAATAGATCAGTGCTTGTTTTCATTAAAAGAAAAATCAGACCTCTTACCCAAGAACAACCAAGCTCTGCTTCTATCAGTCTTAACCTACAATAGAAGAGAAGTCCCTCTTCAAGCAAAAGGTTAATGTCGAATTGGAGGTTGGTAAGAGTATCCGAATACTCTTGGAAGGAGGCGAGCTCATTGAAATTACCCAGCTTGAGCACGGGGGCAACTCCATTTACGATGAGGTCAACTATTCAAAGGTAGGTCAGACAAAGAAATATTTAGCTTTCCAAAATTTATGAGAGATCGGAAAATTTACTAAGAATTCGGTGGAAAAAGTCGGGTATGAAAGTAGAAGACTCCGTTCTCTTTCTTCTTCAGGGTAAAAAAAAAATGAAAATTCTCGGGGGTTAAGGGGATATGTTAAAAATGGAAGATTATCACTTTCTTGCATATTAAATGAAAGGAGTTCGAGATTAATTGTTGTAGAGGAATAAGAAAGTAGTTTTAAAGATTGGTGAAGAAGGGTGAAGTGGAAATCGAAGGTCGTTAACTAATTGGTCCCGGAAGAGTGTCACGAACTCGTCGATGGGAGGCAAATAGGGGTGTTCCTCTCTGGTAGAGGAATTCTTAGTAGGTGGGCGCTGGGGATTTTATAAAGAGCTCTAAGAGCCACTCTATTGTCCCTAGTGAAAGAAGTGGATTGTTCCCTCCTTTGATCTCCGACTGGATTGGATGCAGTTAGTAAAGATTTAAAGTTAGTTTCATATAATAAAAAGAGAGTGTAAGAGTATGTGAAATATGTAAATAGAGGTTGATATCGTGGGTACCCATCTGGATTGGATCAATATAATGCATTGATACCAGAAGATAGATATTCCTTTCGGCCCAACAGATCCTCCAATCTAATTGCTAATGAGTTATATTGAATCAACATCATCATACCATCCATAACCTATAATGTTCGTACATAATATCCTTTTAGGATTTGGGATATGTCTCTATAAATAAGAAGTTAGAGACAATGAAAAAAAAAAAAAAAATTTGACTATCTTCTTTTCCTTCTCTACTTTTGTTCATGAAATGGATCTTACTTAGGCATTAAAATGCATGTTCATCGGTGCAAGTTCAATCACATTGCAGAAAGAATCTTGGTCGACCTTCTCAAATGACATGGTAGATTTCTTGCTTTATCATCATCTTGGCGTTTGTAAAAAAAAATTGAATGAAAGACGTTAGAATCAATAAGACATCTCGACAGGAGTAGAGGCAGCATGTTGAGGTATTTTCCTCAAATCTCTTAAAGTCCAGCTTACAATTGTCCCAGCGAAGCGGATTTCCAGTTAATGCATTGATACCTTGAAATGAATTTGGAGTTTTCCAGCCTTCCCCTTCATCATTCAGTCTGCGGCCAGAAGAAGAGGCAGTCATCTGCTTCATTGTCGTGCCCATTGGACCACTGCAGTCAAACCTACTAGAGATCCGAGAAATGTCGAAAGTCCAAATCCTCATCCCCTTTCTCTGCGACTGTTCGGATGTGGCTGTAACCGTCGAATCATCTGCTTTCCGTTTCCAAAATCCTCACCTCAAACGCTGCATCTCCTTCTCCGCGACGGAGGCGACTGCTCAAGTGCAGCTGGAGGCGTTACCTCCTCAATTGGGTGGTCTGAGGAGGCTCCCGAGTGGTAATCGCCCGCTGCTTCGACACTGGACCTGGGGTCGTTCATCTCTTTGGACTATAGATGTTGGGCAATTTCCACAGTTTGCTTGCAAAAATCATTTTCTTGTGTTTCGCCAAATCTTCTTCGAACCATTACCCATGTATTGCAGCACATGCTGCTCATTGCTGGTGATTATTAATTGCACGTGGGAGACTACTCTATGTTATTTGAACAGCTGTTTGAGTGTCTCTCTTCATTTATCCAATCCTAGGACTTTCTACAATGCCGATGTTGAACTCTGGATTTCATGTAACAAGGAGGCTGTTAATCTTGTTCTCAAGGTTTCCAAGTCTACCAATGCAGAAGTCTTTCTTAGCCTTGCCATTCTTCTTCTAGAGAATTTTCCTTACTTCCTTAAAAAAAAATAAGGTTGTTGGGGATGAGCTCGTAGAACTATGATGAATGATGTTCTCATACTTGGCCGTTCAAATGACTTTATCTGATATAAAGCCTTGTGCTTTGTTGGTTTCTAAGATGTTGAAACTTGCCTGCCAGCTGATTAACATATACAGTGCCATCTCTGCACTCTGGAACTTGTTTAAAATCAATTTCGACCTTGTTAAGTTCAGAAACCTTTCAACTCGTCATGTCTAATTCTATCAAGTCAATACCAGAGGAGTTAAATATTTATATCATTGACTCACTAAAGTGGATAAAAAATGGTCAGCATGACGATACTCATGTGGGAGAAGCAACTACTTCAAATAGCAAAATATTGAAATCAGATCTTAAGTGGGACATTCTGTTAAGAGTCTGTTGAAAGGGATAAAGCCTAGCTTCAGTTATTTAGTTCAAAATCCATCAGATGCTATCATTGAGTTTACCTACTGGATCACAGGCCAGAAGATTTGATTCGATCTCAAAATGGACAAACAGATGTTTTCCAATTTCTATGTCTGGTTTTTTTGTATTTATCTTTCGAGTTTATACCATTCTTGTCAAGTAGCTCTCCAGCATACGCACAACTTCATCGTGCAATTACTGTCATGGTATTACAGAGGGTTATCGACTCGAATAGAATGCTTAAAGTATACACATTTTGCAAAAAGAAGATTCACATGGAAGCAAAATTCTGTTTGAAAATTCTAATGTCCCTAAATCAAGCAAACGATTGAACAGACTCATTGCTATTTCTGGAAGTGAGGCAACTGAGTCGACTAACTTCTTGACTAGTAATCTACAGTATATGACTTCACATGGTAAGTGCATATGCAACCTAATCTTCTGAGACGACAATATCACTTTCAGATGGAAACGACTTGGGGAATGATATTTGTTCATCATATGGGAATTTGTTACCTGATCAACTTTGGTTATGTGACAGAATATTGATGTTTGGTTCACTCATGCCTCTAATACAGACCTTAAGGTGTCTTTTGTATCATTTGCTACTATACTCCTTGCCTTGCCGAAGTGTTTTTGAGGAATCGAGCATCAGTGGATCATAATTCTGGAATGTTAATATGCACAAAGTGACATTGGAACTAATCAGCAACAACATCCTCTATGAGCAACTAGCTTTATTCGAGTACTTAACTTCGAGGATCTTCCGTGCTCTAAAGAGATCTTTCACAGATTTAGCAAATAATTACAGTGCAAGCTGTAAACATTTGAATTCTTTATCAAAATGGTCAGAGATCCTTAACACATTAGTTGAAGGGGTGGTAGCTAATGTAGTGGCAGTTCTTCTCGGCCGGTACCAAATTTCACTTATTCTAACATATGTAGGCGACAATCATGTACTTCATCTCAAATCCAACTCAAAGATTGTGTAAAATGCCTAAAGTTCATGTTACTGCTACCGCTTTCACTGATTAGGCAACATACATATTGAACATTGAAAGGAACTTACATGCCTTCGGGGTCATGGTGTAGCGGTAGAAGGCTTTGTGGTCACCCAGGTATCTAGGATTCGATCCTCAATTGCGGTGCATCATAGGGATTTTCCTTTAGTGGGGTGACATATCCTAGGACGCTAAACTGCCTTGCCTGCCTACCGCAAGCGCTTTTCGATTTATCCTAATAGCCGATAAGAACTTCCGTGGGACCAAGCCGTTCACACTTAGTCAGATAAAAAATCTAGCTATCTAGATTATCAAAAAAAATTTGAAAGGAACTTATATCTATTCAAGATTTGTGAGTATTCAAGCTCGAGTTATTTTCCCCTTTAGCGTCAATTGTTCACTTAAACATTGAGGGGTCAATGTGGCCATGTTCTCTCCAACCCTATTGGCCTCCCGAGTCAAAGAATTCATTATTCTATATTCTCCTCTATTCAGTTCCACTACTTCCCGAGTTGAAGGATCCAATTATTTTTTGTTATCTTTGGTTGGCTTCGTTGGTTTTTCAAGCCGAGAGAGCGAGGTAGTCTTGTATAATATCTTTCCTCACTTCCTTGTTTTTTTATAAGTCAAAGCCTAAGGGGGTCTTTCTTATTATTTATCTTTCTAACTCCACGAGTATTTGAAAGTTGTAGAATCGAATTTATTATTTTCTTCCTAACTCTATAAACATTTTGAAGTGAGGGATTGAGATATTCGTCCATATTATCCTCTTCCCAACTTCGTTGGTTTTCCAAGCTGAGGAATCGAGACAATCGTTCGTATTATTCTCTCTCGGGCTTTGTTGGCCTTCCAAGCCGAGAGATCGAGATGGTCTTCCATATATATCATTTTGGGATTCAATGGTCTTCTGAGTCGAGGAATCGAGACCGTCTTTTATATTATTCTCTCTTTAGCTTTGTTGGTCTCCCAAGCGCAGGAATGAAGATGGTCTTCAATATTATCTTTTCCCCGGCTCTATTGGTCTTCCAAACCAAGGGATTGAGATGGTTTTTCATATTGGTATCTCTCCAACTCCGTAGATATTTAGGAGTCGAGAATCAAGCTTATCATTTTCTCCTCGACTCTATGAGTATTCAAGAGTCGCGAGATCGAATTCGTTATTCTCTCTCCGACCCAATAATTATTCAGGAGTCGCGAGATCGAATTCGTTATTCTCTCTCCGACCCAATAGCTATTTAGGAGTCGTGGGATGGAGTCTCTTATTATTTCTCTCCCTAACTCCATAGGTTTTTGGGAGTCACAAGATCAAGCTTAATTGTTATTCTCTCTCCAACTCCATGAGCACTTGTAAGCTGCAGGATCGAGTTTATTATTTTATTATTCTTTCGACTCTGCAGGTACTCAAGAGTTACGAGTTTGAATTTATTATTCTCTCTCTAACTTCACAAATATTCAAGAGTCGCAAAATCAAGTTCATTATTCTCTCGCCAATTCATGGGTATTCAAGAGTAGCAAGATCAAGCCTCTTATTATTTCTCTCTTCGACTCCACGAGTATTCAAAAGTTGCAGAATTGAATTTATTATTCTTTTTTCGATTCCCAATATTTTTCTCTATTAAAGATAGAGCTGCCTATATATTTCTCTATCAGGTACACAATCGCTAATAACATTTCCTTTGTCATGGATAGCATCACCTATATACGTATTTCTTTGTCAAAGACAGAGTCGTCTCTATATTCCTCTATCAAAGATAAAGTCGCCTATAATATTTTTCCTATTAGGGACAGAGTCATCTATATATTTCTTTGTCATGAACAAAATCATCTATAACATTTCCTCTGTCAAGAACAAAGTCGCTTATAAATTTTTCTGTCAAAGATAAAGTCCCTTATAGTATTTCCCTTATCAAGAATAGAGTCACCTATATATTCCTTTGTTAGAAATAGAGTTGTCTACAGTATTTTCTCTGTCAGGAATAAAATCGTCTATATATTCCTCTATCATAGACAAAATCATCTATAGCATTTCCTCTGTTAAAAATAAAATCATTTATATATTTCTTCTATTAAGAATAGAATCGTCTATAATATTTTCACGATCAAAGATAAAGTCGCCTGTAGTATTTCCTCCTTCCACCTCCTCTCAGGGCAAAGTCACCAAATCTACAACATTTGGTGGTGATATGTTCGGAGGGAAAGGATGAGCTCCCACCGTGGCGGTATAAAGTTTGTTAGTGTAAATATGTAATTTGTTAGTGTAGCAGACACCGCGATGATGATCGCAGAGTCCGAGGCATAATCGAAGGGAGATAAGAAGATGTTTGGGCTTCGCACGCAATTGGAGACGTGGAGACATGCAAACACAGAGCCCGAGAATGAAGGCAACAAAACCCAGATTGGTGACGGTATAAAATTAATAAGGACGGATCTACTAACGTCAGATATATTTGTCTTTGATTGTTCGGAGGTGACATATGATACCAGTAGAATGTAGTCCATGGAACCCATGAAAAGTCAAGAAAGAGTTCGATAACTCGGAGCTCGATAATTTGGAAAGTCAAAAGTTGAAAGAATTGAAAGTTCGACAACATGAGAAATCGAAAGTTAAAGGAGTTAGAAATTCAACAACTCGAGAAGTCCAGAGAAATTGGGAACAGAAATTGGAACCAAATACCACAGATGAGATTCTTTTTGATAGCTATCACATTCAATCTCTTAATAGTCTCGTCCAATGATAATTTCCAACACATGACATATCAAATGAATATTTCCTATGACAATTATCTCCTAATAGCCCTTTAAGGGACTCAATTGGCAGATAATCTCGATTGTCGAGAGACATCGGAGCTAATATATATGAGCCGGTTGAGCTAAAGAAAATCTCTCTGAGTATTTTTTTTTTCTACTAATTACACTCTGCATTCTATTTTTCATACATTTTCTCATATTTGACTTGGGCATTGAAAGAGGGTCGTTAAAATACCGATGTCCTCTAACTCGTATTACCGTGAACAAAAATTTACTAAGGTGAGACTCATCATTCCTGCATATGTACTTTTTTTTATCCATTGTGCATTTGTGTGTTCACTTTTGAAGTTTTTGACCTCCAAATTAATTATTGAGATATGTATATAATTCTAGTAAAATTATTTCAAAGGTATGCAAATAATTAATTGTTTAACTTTTGTCTATATTTTGCTCTAACATAATTACAATTTACGCACAGCGAGCGAAGCTAGCGGTATGGTAAATCTATCTCGTGCGGGGCACGACAGCAACAACTATGAAGATACCATTTACCACTTCTAAATGATGGAACAGAGTTGGATTAAGCAATGAGTTAAGGTATCATTTAACACTTAGTTGCAAGATTCTTGATAACAGGTTATTCAGGGTCTTCATTTGTGAATGTGTTTTTTTTCCATTTACTTTTATAGTTCTATATATATCACATCCCAAATGACAAATCTAACCTCATTGAAGGACCAATTCATTTTTAGGCTTTAGTTGCATAACAAAAACATTAAATCGCTTTTCATCCCATGGCATGTCCGAATCGCCTTTACAAAAGAGAATTCATGTCAATCCAATAAACAAAAGTTAATACTAATTTGAAGCGCAGAGACTGTTCATATCAATTAGGAAGGCAATCTATTACTAGAGATGTTTGTTGGTGTAAGCAGGCAGCAAGTGCCAAACATACAGGGGTTGTAGCAGCTCAAGAAAGCACCTGGCTAATGCAATTGATGGAAGACTTCAGTACTGTTCTTCGGATTCCTGAATAGCAGATGGTTGCTTCAGTGTACTAGCTGAGGGCTGCAAGTGGGAACAAAGTGCAGCATCCAGACTCTCATCGACATGTTTCAGTACAAACTCTCCTCAGTCCTTTGTTAATAGCAGATGGTTACTTAGTGAGCGAGCCTGTTTGTGAAGAAATCATGCAACTTCAGCTTGATGCAGTTGACATTATTGCACAGTTGAAACTTTGGGGATCTATCTAGTTCTGGTTGGAATGACAGATTGTTGTTCCAGCTGCAATTTTGTGTTAGGTCAACGCAACTGTCTTCATGGGTTCATAGAACTTGTCGAGTCAGCCTTTATAACCCTAAACCTAATCAGGGTTCTCATAATTGTGTTAAGCGGCCGTAATCGTGATCGATTCCGACCGTAGTCCGACTGCGATCCTGTCGAACTTCGATTTCGGTCGAACTGCAACCAAATTTCGGCGGATTGCGACTATTGGCCAAATTGCGATCCGATCGCAATCTGGTAGAATTATGGCCGCCAACAATCCATTCTTGTCGTAATCTGTCCGAAATTCGACTGCGATCCAGTCGGACTCCGATGTCAGTCGAATCGTGGTCGGAATCGATCACAACGTTGATGGTTGCAATTTGGTAAGATTCCGATCGTAATTCGACTGGAATCCGACCGTAATCCAATCGGAATCCTACCGTTCGACGACGATGTCAAATACAAAGGTGCTCGAATGGCGATGGGATGGGTGCTCGAGCACGATTGATAAAAGAGTGCTCGGATGAGGGACGGAGCGCAATAGAATTATTGTACATTTTCATTATCTGCACGAATCACACACTGCATGTTGTTCAGCATAGTAAACCCGTGTATATATATATATATATATACACACTATTGGATTGTGTGTGCTAATCCATATTGTGGGAGTACCTAGCCTAAGATCATGGTTGTGTCGTGCCCAATCCATTATTGGATTAGGTTGTGCAAATTAAACTTATAATGAGGTCATGATCAATCCAATTCATGGGGTGAACCACCTTTGCCTCTGGCTTAATCTATGGACCAAGTTTGGCTAGGCTCAACATAACCCAACTTCTGGTTGTCATACACAATCCAATTTGGATTGGTCGGATTGGGTTAAATAACTCGATCTGATTGTGGCCTTTATATCTGAAATGGAGTATAAATATAATTAACTAGTACTTGATATTTTTAAAATAACTCATCTCAAGTTGACTCATGGACCTAAACAAGTCGGGTTTGACATAGCCAGCTCCTATTAGGTAAATGTCAAACACAATCTAAACTGATTAATGCAACTCAAGTTGGGGTCATGCTTAACCAATTTGATTGCCACCTTTATATATAATACAATAATAATAATTAAGTCTCATCTCGTGGATCGAATATATAATTTTCTTATGTCTGTTATATGATTATTTATATTTAAATAATTAAATTTTACTATTTGATATCATTGTTAATCAATTTTTTTTATTTTTCCCCGTATTTAATGTATATATATATTAACGAATATTATCCTATACAATTCATCCGTGAACATTTATGAGCATTTCTATTATTCACTGTCGATCATTTACGAACTATAGTTCAATCTTTAAACCCTAAAAGATCAGACGATGGATAATGGAGATGTCCACGGATGAATTATATAGGATAATATTTCTATATAGAGAGAGAGATGGTGACACGCTTGCACTCTGATTTTAGCCAATAATTAGGTAACATGAAATGATTAGTCATTCGATTTGATGACAAGTTTCCAAATCTCATATAGTATCGATATTGTTGGTATGTAGAGCTGTCAAACGGGTTGATTCATAACGGAATGAATATATTCGTCGTAAATTCAACATTTAGTAGAGAGGAACGTGTCGACCCGTCTTCTCGGCGGATTGAGAAAACTTCGACCTAACCCAACCCAAGGTCGGTTGCAAATTAGGTAGGCCATAAAAAATATATAAAAAAATTCTAAACTTATTGAGGAGTTGAGGGTTTGAGACAACCAACAAGGCAGATGATGTGCCATAATTAGAAAATAAACAATTGAACCAACTAAAATTTTATAATTGAGATCTAATTACCGACCGATAAAATTGAGTATCAATACTTTTGATTCTTTCAATACTCTAAAATATCTAAATCTTGATAATATGCAAATTCAAGTTTTAGCTCCTCTAAATAGAAATACAATTGAGATTCTTCAACCCTTACAATTGTTTGACTTTGATATGTCATTATTTTCCACATTAATTAGAATAGTAATGACAAGATAATATAAATCAATTAGAGTATAAAGGAAAAAAAAAGTATTAGAGTATTTACATTAAAGATTCTTTTATTTTTTCCTCTAACTTCTCTGCTATACTTTACCGAGGTGTATGTGTGATAGAAGAGGATTGTGGTTGTGAAGAACTTATATATCTTGTTAGTATTAGAATATTGATCAAAAAGTTTATACAATTTTACTTTCATATATTCCATCTTCTTTTGATATTTCTCAATCCGTGAGTCAATCTGAGTCTGTCACGGGCTGACCCGTCTAAACCTGCAACCCGTGTAAGTTGATCTATTTAGGCCCATTAAAATAATGAGTTAATCAACTTTCAATCCAACTTAAATTATTTGATGGGACGGACCAATTCAACGGCGCAACATGAACAAAGGCATCCACCAGTTTTTCCTCTTTGTGATACACAAAATAAAAAGTGAGATATGAATTAAATGAGATAAAAACGTGTTGTATTTCCTTTCATCATCCACATGAAATCAATCATTCTACCCATCATATTTTGTTCATTCCCAATGCTTGTTTTATCATAGACTTTCACAAGTGCAAATCAATAATACCTTTCTTTTCTCGTTCACCATTTTTTAGAAAAGGAAACTGATACCGGGTAAAACTAAAATTATGATTAGGAAAACAGATGGGATCTGCCACGTCATCTAGCGCCTGATAGGTGGCAACCCGAATTTCTATCATCATGCCGGACGCCCCGCGTCTCGGCCCGGATCTCTACCATCATGACGGATGTCCCGCGTCTCGGTCTGGATTTCTATCATCATGTCAGACGCCCCGCGTCTCGGCCCGGACTTCTATCATCATGTCGGACGCCCCGCATCTCGGCTCGGACTTCTCATTATGCTAAAGGCTTTTCGTCTCATCCGCTTTATCTCTCGGCAAGGATACGTCATCCCTGATGCACTATCTCTCCGTATAATCTATTTTATCTTAAGCTATCTCATTTAAAAGTGGAGGCGGTTATTTCATATCCATAAGCTGATTTGACAGTCCTCGTCATCACCTCTCCCCGACAAAAAGGTGAATTCCTCTGACAGGGCTCAAATGAGTATCTGCGACATTAAGTAGGATTTGTCTCCTATCAACCGCGCGACGTGTATTAATTGTAGCCCACGCAAAAAAATAGATTTCTCTACTGAAGTTTCAGAGGATTGACTGCGACATTAATTAGGATTTGCCTCCTATCAACCATGCGATGTGCATTAATCGCAACTCATGCGCTTGATGCAGTTTAGAGGGCAATGATCACGATGTACGACCCCTGATGTCATATCACTTTCGCAGGCAAAACCTATCGACGGGAGAAAACCCCCCTATATATATGACCCTCCTTGAGAAGAAGAGGTAAGCTCTCACGCTCTTAACTTCGTTCTCTTCAATTTCTTCTCACCTCTTCATACTAATTTCCTGCCTTGAGCGTCGGAGGGGCGTTGCCGAGATCCCTCTCGGCGCCCTTAACCGTTTGCTGCTGTGCAGATTCTCCATTCGACTCAACTCTCATCACCCGGCTCGGCCGTCCGGCGAAGCCGTGTTGCAACTGTGCTTAACTGTTCTTCCACATCATTCCTCCACGTTGTAGTTGTCGACCCTTGCTGTTTTCGCCACTCGGACATCTCACCATCATCGTCTCGACAGACAACATAACTGGCGCCGTCTGTGGGAAACTATTTCCTCAAATAATCAACACCCGAGGCAAAGATGGAAGACCAAGGAGCGAATTCTGACAACCACAACTCCACGGAGGGGAGTCTGACAAGGGAAAGCATCATAGCCCTCGTCAAGACCACCATGGAAGATGTCCTGCGCTGATGCGGCGAAGAAGATTCGTTCGCTTCCTTCTGATGCGATGAAGCACGAGGGGAGCGTTGATGGGTTCTCTCCGGCCGCAACAGTAAAGATGAGAGAATAAAACAGAGAAACGCAAACCAACACAGGCAACGAAACCAAGATGCAGGATGTAACGTGGTTCGGAATAAGGATTCCTACTCCACAGAGGTGAGCTCTCTCATCGGATGTTGTGCCCAAGCACTTTCATCGGATGTGGTGCACGTGCAAGACATGGGGCTATGTACGGGGAAAAGGAAAGAGAAACATTTTTTTTTCTTTAACTTAACACCCCTTCTGTTACATAACACCTTTTCATCTATATTTCGGGGAACTAGGTTAGTCTGTCCCTCTCAACCATTTGCTTTCGGTGAAACTAACCTAGACCTATAGCTCACGTGTGGCATAGCCTTTGGGTTCTTCATCGACCCGAACCAACTCTCCTCCTTTCCGCCCCAAACTATCTCAGGGCGAACTGGGTCAAGTTTATTCGTATCCATCCCATCTGCCTCTATGTCTATTATGCCGAATCGGCTTTCCCTTATTCCCTAATGAAACGCCCTCCGCCTCCGTTTCACCATGTCAATTGCCTCAACTGGATTTCCGTGCCAATCCTCCCAGGTTATTGTGCCCGAACCATTCTTCCCTTCTTTTCTTCGCCGAATCAATTATTTGGTTTGAATGGTGTCTTTTATGCGAGCCCCCTTGTCCGGTTCATAGAGAAGAAGTAACAACAGTATCATTAGTCAACCCCAAAAATAGTCAAGCGAAGTCATAAGCTTGACTTTAAATATATAAAGTCTCTACTCCATCCTGTACTCACTGATTCAAATTCACTCTTCTCTTACAGCCCTGCCCTATATACTTGAGGTGACCTAATGGGCCCATGGGCCCCGCTTCTCTTTTATATAGTCGAATCGTCACAAAAACCCTATATAAACCTCCGCCTTTTCCTTTTAGGTATTACTTAGCGTGCCTAACAATCTCGTCCCTTCCACTTCTTCCCTCCAGTGGTTTTCACCGATGGCGTTTCAGCGACCCAGCCTTTTCCCTTCCTACACACTTCACCTCTAACCCCCGAGTAAGTATTCTGTCCTGTTTTATAACTATGGCCCCTAAGACCACCATCTCGCCTCTCTGGTATGAGCATACCATCACCCAACTAGATTGCGACCATTACTTCTTTAACCTTAAAGATAGGTTCATAGACCCTTCCATAAAATGTTGTTTCACGACCAAGCTTCACCGACCAAACCGTCCTCCCCCCGGTTTGACTTACTTCTTTTCCGAACAGTTCCTTAATGGTCTGTTCCTACCTGCACCCTCCCTTTATCTAGAAATCTTAGATTTTTACGGACTGTCGCTGAACCAATTTACCCCCAATTCCTTTCGCATTCTATCAGGGGCCTTTATAGTATTTCAACACTTAAATCTTCCTTTATTCCCTCAAATATTTCACTGCTTCTTTCAGTTAAAATCTTCCAAGGCAGGCCTCTTTTACCTATCTAGCCGCACGGATTGTCAATTTTTAATGAACATGCCTACTTCCCATAAAGGATGGGAAGAATTATACTTCTTTGTTCAGCACCCTGCCCCTCTACCCCACTCGGACACATGGAAACTAGAACTTCCCGAATTGCCTCCTTTTCGTGAGATGAGGACCCAGTGTCCTTTCTCGGAGGTGTACAAGGTACTTGGAGAATCCCATTATTGTTCAAACCATCTAATAAAAACCCCTCTTCTAAGCCACTTCGGGTTGTCTCCCTTCCCTTCGACGACTTCTGCCGCAATAGGTAGGATGATATTTATCCTTCAATATAACTTCTGACTGGCAGCAATCATTTTTCTCATCAATGCATTTTGCAGATAATCTGATGCAGGATGCTCTAGTGAAGGGAGAAGAGATTGAGGCCGCCAAGAAGAAGAAGACCTCAACAAAGAGAGGCAAGTCTGTAGCAGCCCCTTCTTCCCCTCGGAAAAGATTGTGACCCGCTAAGGAAGGAGCTCCCAGTTCGTCAGCTCCTCCTCCCTCTTCTTCTTGTCTCCATGACTCCCGCTCTCTAACCATCTACGAACCGAGGATGAGGGACACCACCCTCTCCGCCCCCCTCCTCTTCTTCCCAAGGAAGAGATTCCCTTTCTCACTCTCCTGCTTCATCCTCCCTTCCTCATGATTCTCCCCTATCTTCCTGAACTGAATCCATCTCCGCCCCTACTCCCTCAGAAACACTTATCTCCCCTGCTCCTCTTCAGCGTACCGGTCCCGTTCTCCCCTCTGAGGGGGAAGATCTTCCCCTCCAGAACCCTTCACTGGATACCTTGGGGTCGCGGCTGCGGATTCGTCACCTTTCGGAGGTGAAATTCTTCAACCAATCGGGCATACAAGGCCCTTGCGACCAAGTGGGCAAGTTGCTGGCGGAGGTAACTGCTTTCCTTGTCTGACCTTTAGCGTATACACGTACATACCACTATATGTTGTACTCGACGGTGGCATTTCCTTTCCTTCATGCCTCGGCCAAGCATGAAAAAATGATATCTCAGATAGCTCAGTTCCAATCAAATGTGGAGACGCGCCATTTTACTTCCTTGACGCACCAAAAGTAGCTCACTCGGCAACTGAGCGAGAAAGAACAAATAGAGTCAGATTTGCGGGGCCAGTGTGAGGATTCCATGACACAATTGGCTCTGGTTCAGAGTGAAAAGGAAGAACTCCAACGAAAAAATGAAGACCTTGAACAACAACTCTTCCTGCAATCCAGCGAACTTCAACAGGTGGACCTTCTCACTCACGAACTAACAGGATATAAGAGACAGCTTGGGGACGCCATTATTCAAGCTGCTGATTCTTTCACTACCATTCAGCAGCTTCAACAGGAATGCCAACAGCTTCGGTGAGAGTGCCAAACATGGAAGGCCACCCAACAGTCTTGTTTAGAGAAATGTCAAGAACTTTCTTCCATGGTGGCTACCCTTCCCCAAGCCCTATTGGCAGCAACTCGGCAACAAACGGAACTTCATCAAGAATACTCTGAAGCTCTTTCGGCTTTGGGTCAGTGAGCCATACAGGCATCAACCGAGAAAGATGCACTGGCAGTCCAACTAGCCGAAAGTCGGACCCAGTTAACCGAGTGTCGAGCTCAACTAGTCAGTTGTCAGTCTCAACTAAAGGAGCAGGAGGCTGACTTGAAGGGGTGCTACGTCAAGAAAGGAGTGGACCTATTTATTCTTGGCTTTGACGGGTCCTCAGCCTTAAATGTCG
Source organism: Wurfbainia villosa (assembly GCA_025175895.1). Classification (NCBI taxonomy): domain Eukaryota; kingdom Viridiplantae; phylum Streptophyta; class Magnoliopsida; order Zingiberales; family Zingiberaceae; genus Wurfbainia; species Wurfbainia villosa. The sequence continues at coordinate 7,190,930 of JAKLTH010000238.1, forward strand.
AACGAGGATATCCACCTCCCGGCACGGACATTAGTTATCTGAATCCTGTAGATGCACTATCTAAATGCCCCCCAGAACTCTTTGAATTATAATTTATAATATCTTGCTCTTTGTAACGACTATTTTTCCCACTGTTGAAGAATGTTTATATTGGTATAGCTTTTTGTTGTACCTCGTGTGTGCTTTGGTGTGGGTCAGGAATTTTAGGTTGATTCTGTGCCTCCGTCTGCTTACCACTATGCCATATTTTCCATCCCGCCCAAAGTGATGACTTCCCCTGTTCGGGAATTCATTTGGAAAGTCCCAGATGATCTTTTCCATATCCGACTCAGTTCTGGCTCGGAGGAAAGTTAATTTACTTCGGGCTCTTGATCTTCTTTGTCCATCTTGCTGCTCTGGAAATGGTATCGCGATAAGTACCCAAGCTAATGCCATTATAATATGAGTCTCTTCATCTTCTTCCCCTTCCCGAGAACGAACGCAGTTCTTCTTCCTTCAACTATAAATTATCACCCCCCATGTCTTCGTCCTTTCATCTCACCCTCATGGCTTCGGCGGAACACCCTATTGAGATTTCCTCAGATTCTGAATCTTTTGAGCTAAGAGATTGGTCTACTGAAGACACTGAAGAATCGGAGACCCGCTCGACAACTACCTCGGCCTTTCGCCCCTTCCCTCTTCCGTCTTCAACTGCTGCTCCATCCCCTTCGATAGGGAGGTCTTTCAGAGCGCCCTTCCCTTCCTTCCGCAATTGGGTATGGAACCCTCCTCTGACATGGGAATATACAATAGGAGATCCCTGGGCTTCTGCTGAACTTCCTCCACTTCCGTCGGCCCTAGCTTTCATTCCAGTCTTTCCGGCGAGGGTCCGTCCGCCCTCTATTGATGAAGCTCCACCAGTGATACCTCTTGCTCAAGGTGATCTCTACAGAGTCATCTTAGCGTCTTCCCCCTCCGAGGAGCCTCCCAATAATTCTCCTATTAAGAGTAATCATAAAAAGCCTACATAGATTAAATGATGTAATCATTCTCAAGTATGTTAATAAAAATGAAGAAAGGAATTGGTATCCATTCTTGTTGTTTTCCTGTGGAGGTAAAGTTTCTGCCATCAGAAAAACTGTAATCTCGCCTGAACATACTTTTTCTTACCATTTCCAGAGGATTCAGCCCCTTTTCCTCATAATTACTGTATCAGCGACTTTTCACCTACTGTCTTTATGCTTCCCCCTCTTTACTAGCATTCATTATCCTTATTTCTTCTGTGAATAAATGCACCTTCCTCCTTCATCGTTATAAGAACCTCTAACCATTGTTGTACAACATCCATCTTCTCTTTTCTTCTCTCCTCGTCATGGACAAAATGTCTGAACAGGGCAGCAGTTCTCCTCCTTCTAAAGAAAAGGCCGACGAACATCGCTATATCGCTAATTTAGAGGAACAGGTGAGATACCTGTAGCGGCGATTAGGGGAAGTTTCCGTCGATAACTACTCTTTGCGTCAGCAACTAGTCGAGTCCCAGAAGGAATTATCTAAGTAAATCTTCCTGCAACAATCCTACCTTCGGCAACTATTGTGTCAGCCCCAGTCGCGCAAAGAAACTCCATCAGTTCCTCCCAACAAAGAATTGTAATACCCTATACAAAAGGGTTTCTTTTGCTATTTTCTCCTTGTGAGGGAATTGTAATATGTAATTTCTCTGAAACAATGAACTTTCTGGAATGTAAGCCTTCACCCTTACTTCTCCTGCTTGTCTTCTTCTTCCCACATTTCTTAAATTGTGCCACATTTTATCTTCCTCGTATGAAAATCCAATGGATACACCGTTCCTTCACCCTTTCATTGTGCAGGGATCACGCATATACCTTCCTCGTACCAAGATAAAATGACATATAGCTGAAGGAATACTTCGACTCCTCTGCCCCTTTACCGCACGAGGACGTAATAATACATATTTGAGGAATGACTCAACTCTCCCGTTTCACAAGGATAAAAATGATAGATAATTGAGGAAACTTCAGTTCTTCCGCTCCCCCACCGCACAGAGATAAAATAATAGACAGTTGAAGAATGAATTCAACTCTTCCGCTTCGCGGGGATAAAAATATTTAACCGAACGAAAGCTCGGTTCTTTCGCTCCGCCACCGCATGGGGATAAAAATATTGTATAGTTGACGAATGATTTCAACTCTTCCGCTTCGCGGGGATAGAAATAATGGAAATATATAACCGAACGAAATTTTGGTTCTTCCGCTCCACCACCGCACAGGAATAAAATAATATATAGTTGAAGGATGACTTCAACTCTTCCGCTTCGCGGGGATAAAAATAATGGAAATATATAACCGAGCGAAATCTCTGTTCTTCCGCTCCGCCGCCGCACGGGGATAAAAATATTGTATAGTTGAAGAATGATTTCAACTCTTTTACTTTGCGGGGATAGAAATAATAGAAATATATAACCGAACGAAATCTCGGTTCTTTCGCTCCGCTACTGCACGGGGATAAAATAATATATAGTTGAAGGATGACTTCAACTCTTCCGCTTTGCGGGGATAAAAATAATGGAAATATATAACCGAACGAAATCTCGGTCCTTCTGCTCCGCCACCGCACGGGGATAAAATAATATATAGTTGAAGGATGACTTCAACTCTTCCGCTTCGCGGGGATAGAAATGATAGATAACTGAGGAGACCTCAATTCTTCCGTTCCACCACCACACAGGGATAAAATAATTTGAAGAATGACTTCAACTCTTCCGCTTCGCGGGGATAAAAATGATAGATAACTGAGGAGACCTCAGTTCTTCCGTTCCACCACCACACGGGGATAAAATAATTTGAAGAATGGCTTCAACTCTTCTGCTTCGCGGTGATAAAAATGATAGATAACTGAGAAGACCTCAGTTCTTCCGTTCCACCACCACACGGGGATAAAATAATTTGAAGAATGACTTCAACTCTTCTGCTTCGCGGGGATAAAAATAATAGATAACTGAGGAGACCTCAGTTCTTCCGTTCCACCACCACATGGGGATAAAATAATTTGAAGAATGACTTCAACTCTTCCGCTTCGCGGAGATAAAAATGATAGATAACTGAAGAGACTTCAGTTCTTCCGTTCCACCACTACACGGGGATAAAATAATATATAGTTGAAGAATAACTTCAACTCTTCCGCTTTGCGGGGATAAAAATGATAGATAACTGAGGAGACTTCAGTTCTTCCGTTCCACCACCACACGGGGATAAAATAATATATAGTTGAAGAATAACTTCAACTCTTCCGCTTTGCGGGGATAAAAATGATAGATAACTGAGGAGATCTCAGTTCTTCTGTTCCACCACCACACGGGGATAAAATAACATATATTGCCCAAAGGCCTTCGGCATAAAGAGTGCGATGCTTTCACACTGCTATCCTTCCCTCCTTCATCCCGAAGGGGAACACCTCCATCCCTCCTCTCTCCTGAAAGCGAGGGTTTTAGTACATAACAGGCCATCAGAGAAATAAATCCTCGTTTCCCTTCCGCTTAGGGCTTCCTTTTCTATAAACTAGGAGCCCAATAGTCGTTTACTAGCCCATTCCTCCCTCCTTTTATAGGGGATGCTCCACCTTCCTCTTTTTTGTTACCTTCATTCCTTCCGCCTTTTCGTCTTCTTTTTCTTCATCTGTTCTTCTTTCCGCCGCCATCTTTCGGTGCCCCAGTTACCCACCTTAGCACTTTTCTCCTTTCTCCCACGAGCAAAATGCATTCCTCTTTCTTCCGAGAAATAGCAAGTTGTTACCCGCATGTCAAATGGGGTGACGGTCAGCCGTCAGCTTCATCTTCGCTTTCACCTCCGTCTACCACCGTCCCCCTGCCCCATCTCTATCTTCTTCTCTGCCTCCGTCTGAAACCCTTGTTACATCCACCCCGTACGAAACTGGAGCAACTAGCCCATCCTCCTCCCCTATGCTACCGGCAAACCCTAGCTCTCCCCTTTTCTTCATCTCCGCCTTGGGTATTCAGGCGTCGCCTCCTCTTCCATCACAACCTGAAGGCGAATCTAGGGAGATAGCGCACCCATGTCAGTCAACCGCAGATGCTTGTGCATCCTCACCTTCTCTTTCCCCTGAACATGACGCTCCCTCTAAACCCATGGTAATTGACATTCCCTCACTGCCTATCTTCCCTTCTGCCCATCGCCCGGAGAGCCCTTCACCCTCTATGAGTATTAGCCTAGGCCCTTCCACTTCTTTTCTTTTCGAATCTCTGTCGCAGCCTATGGCTACTACCCCTATTCTTCCTCCTACAAGTGAACTTCCACTTTCGGGATCGTCCGTCCCATCTTCTTCCCTTTCTCCCCGGAGTCTTCAAATCTTGAATTTAGAGGAACTGGTTCCCCGAATGGAAGGCCTGCGCCATGCTTTAGAATTGGTATGTTTCTCTAATTAACTTCTCTAATTTCCTTTACTGAATAACTTCCTTTCAACAAACGGCTGACAAACCCTGACCAACTACCAAGAATTGGATCGCTCCCTCCAACAATATCGAGCTCAATCTCTGGGAGACGAACCCCTTCGCCGAACGCGGATGACCACTTTCACTGTTGTGGACGCCACTTCAGCCTACAACATTATTTTGAAGTCGTTGTCTCCACTTATCATCAAAAGATCAAGTTCCCCATGGACAATCAAATAGGGGAAGTAGTCGGAGATCAAAAGGCAGCTCAAAGATGCTATGTAGAAGAAGTTCGAACCGGTCCTAGAAAAAGTCGGAAGACAGAAGGGGTCGATATATACACTTTGCATGAGGCCCCCTTGGAAGAGACCATAGGCGAAGAAAAAATACATGTATGGCCCAATCAGCTCGAGCGAGTCATCCGAGTAGCGGCAGACTTACCGGATGATTTGCAGCAGAAAGTTAAAGATTGCCTGATCAGCAACCGAGACGTCTTCTCTTGGCCGGATGAACAACATCAGAGCATCTCCCAAGCAGTCATGGAGCACAAGCTGAGTATATTTCCTGGAGCTCGGCCCATTCGGCAAAAGAAAAGGCACTTCGGACCAAAGAAAGACCAAATCATCCGAGCCGAGGTGCAGAAACTTTTGCAAGCCGGATATATTCGAGAAGTACAGTTCCCCGAATGGTTAGCTAATGTTGTATTGGTGCCAAAACCAGGGGGAAAGTGGAGGGTATGTATAGATTTCAGAGACTTCAATAAAGCATGCCCTAAAGATTACTACCCTTTGCCTCGAATAGATCAAGTAGTAGATTCCACTGCAGGTTGTGAGTTAATCTGTATGTTGGACGCCCACCAGGGGTATCATCAGATTCTGCTTGCCTTGGAGGATCAAGAAAAAGTTAGTTTCGTCATCGTAGATGGTACCTTTTGTTACAAGGTCATACCGTTCGGATTGAAAAATGTGGGAGCCACCTATCAGAGGTTGATGGACAAGGTGTTTCGGTCACAAATAGGCCAAAACATAGATGTATACGTGGACGACATCCTCATCAAATCCACTAAGGAAGGAGATATAGTCAAAGACATGGCAGAAACATTTGGCACCTTACGACAATATGAAATTCGGCTCAACCCAGACAAATGCATATTTGGAGTTTGTGGGGGCAAGTTCCTGGGATACATCATCACTGAGCGTGATATTGAGGTTAATCCCAAAAAAACTCAGGTCTTATAGAACATGGCTTCTCCCCCGAATATCAAGGAAGTACAAAAGCTGCTGGGTCGGATAACAACACTCTCCAAATTCATCCCTAAGTCGCCTGAGCGAAGCCTCCCTTTCTTCAAGGTACTCCGCAAGTCGGCTCGATTTTCATGGGATGAAAAGTGTGAACAAGCTTTCATATAATTGAAGCAATACATAGCCGCTTTGCCCACATTGGCCAAACCGGTCCCAGGGGAAAGTCTGCAGTTATACCTGGCCTCCTCTGAGGAAGCTGTGGCATCAGTATTACTCCGGTAAAAAGCAAGTAAATAATTGCTCATTTACTTCGTCAGTCATTTATTAAAGGATGCTGAGAGCAGGTACATGACCCTGGAAAAGCTGGCCCTCGCTCTACTCATGATAGCTCGGAAGCTCCGACCTTATTTCTTATCCCATCCGATCACAGTCCTGACTAACAGCGGTCTCGGGAGAATATTGAACAATCCGAAAGCATCTGCCCGCTTAATCAAATGGATCACCGAGTTGGCCGAATATGATATCCAGTATCAACCCCGTACGACCCTCAAGGGGCAAGTATTGGCAGACTTCTTAGCCGAGACGCCCGGGATGGAGAAGAATGAGGAGTGGAAAATATACATGAATGACTCAGCAACTAAACAAGGCAGTGGGGTGGGAATACTATTGATATCCCCTCAAGAGAACGCCATCCGGATAGCCATACAGCTCAACTTCCGAGCTTCCAATAATGAGGCAGAGTACGAAGCTTTATTGGCAGGGATGCGAGCCGCCCATCATATCGGCACTTCTCGAATTTCTTTACATTCTGACTCGCAGTTGGTCATAGAACAGCCGACATTAATAATCAAAGGTTGAAACGTTATAGGCAAGCTTATCATAAGTTGGCCTTGGAATTCTAGGAGATAATCCTTCACAAAGTACTCAGAGCGGACAATCAAAAGGCAGACGAGTTAGCCCACATGGCTAGTTCACTCACCGCTTGGAGTATGGAAGATTCGGTAGTCGAGACGCAGCTCATCTCCAACATAGATCAAGAGCCGATGGTGTCTCACAGCCCTCCAGACTAGAGAAACCCCTTAATCGATTATCTCAAAGATGGGGTATTACCTGATGACCGAGCTGAGGCCCAAGCCATCAAAAAAAAAAAGCACTCGTTTTGTCCTGGTAGATAACACACTATATAAGCGAGCTTTTGCTTGACCTCTGCTCAAATGTCTCGACCCGGAAGAAGCAGACTATGTTATGCGGGAAATACACGAGGGCTACTGTGGAAATCATTCTGGAGGAATTTCTCTAGCAAGGAAAGTCTTATTGGCCGAATATTTTTGGCCCACATTACAGCAAGATGCCTCCCATTGTGTACAGGTATGTCTTAGATGTCAAAAGCACCATAATTTCTCAGAAGCCAGTCGAGCTGTTAAAGGCTTCTGTGGTATCTTGTCCTTTCGATCAGTGGGGGATGTATATAGTGGGACCACTGCCCACGGGGTCGAATCAAAAGAAATTTATGTTAATAGTTGTGGACTATTTCTCAAAATGGGTGGAAGCTGAACCACTGGCCAAAATAACCGAAGAGGCTGTGTTAAAATTCCTTTGGAAAAATATAGTGTGCCGATTCGACATCCCCAGGAGACTGATCTCAGATAACGGACGACAATTCCAAGGCCATAAGCTGAAAGAGTGGTGCCAACAGCTGGAAATTCAACAAGTCTTGACCTCGGTGGCTAATCCACATAGTAATGGGCAAGCCGAAGTCACCAACCGAGAGCTGATTCGGGAGCTCAAAACCAAGCTGGATCATATAGAAGGGAGCTGGGTAGATGAGCTACCCGATATCTTGTGGGCTTACAGAACTACCCCCAAAGACAGCACTAGCCTCACTCCATTTCATTTAGTTTATGGTGTCGAAGCTCTCGTCCCTGTGGAAATTGGTATGGGATCACCCCGGGTATCTACTTACACACCCAATGATGAAGCCAACCAAAGAAAGAGGTTAATTGAGCTGGACTTGGTGTCTGAAGCTCGGGAGCAGGCAGTTAGTCGAATGAACGCTTTTCGGAGGAAGATCGCCTAGGCCTACAACAGAAAAGTGGTGTCTCGCTCCTTCCAGCCAGGTGATTTTGTGTGGAAAAAGATTCAGCTAGCCGGGGAAGTTCATAAATTGGCACCCCGCTGGGAAGGCCCATATAAGGTAATCAAGAAACTCAGTTCAAGTGTCTATTATCTCCAGGATAGGGAGGGGAAGGAACTCACTCGACCCTGGAATGTTTTCCACTTGCGGCCCTATCATGTTTGAGAAATCTCCATGTAACAAAATCTCCCTTTAATGAAAATTCCACTTCATGAGTACAAATGGGTTTCTAAAGGCTCGGTCCATTTGGCCACATCACCCATTCAATTCGGCTATTCTTCTTAGGTATCGCTTATCACAGCTGGTCCCAAGTACAGTCATTCGGTATATTCTCCTTGGGTATCGCTTATCATAGCTGGTCCCAAGTATTCTCAATTCGACTGTTTCTCCTTGGGTATCACTTATCATAGCTGGTCCCAAGTATTCCCAATTCGACTGTTTCTCCTTGGGTATCGCTTATCACAGCTGGTCCCAAGTATCCTCAATTCGGCTATTCTCCTTGGGTGTCGCTTATCACAGCTGGTCCCAAGTATCCTCAATTCGGCTATTCTCCTTGGGTATCGCTTATCACAGCTAGTCCCAAGTATTCTAAATTCGGTTGTTTCTCCTTGGGTATCGCTTATCACAGCTAGTTCCAAGTATTCTCAATTTGGTCGTTTCTCCTTGGGTATCGCTTATCACAGCTGGTCCCAAGTATCCTCAATTCGGTTATTCTCCTTGGGTATCACTTATCACAGCTGGTCTCAAGTATCCTCAATTCGGCTATTCTCCTTGGGTATCGCTTATCACAGCTGGTCCGGTCCCAAGTATTCTCAATTCAGTTGTTTCTCCTTGGGTATCGCTTATCACAGCTGGTCCTAAGTATTCTCAATTTGGCTGTTTCTCCTTGGGTGTCGTTTATCACAGTCGGTCCCAAGTGTTATCTATTCGATCATTCCCCTCGGGTATCACTTATGCCTCCCTTGAGCTACCCACTGCAGATGATCTAAAGTCCTTCCGTTCGACCTTTCTCCCAATATCGCTTACGGCAGCCCATTTGGCCTTCCGTCTCTTCTGTTGATCCTCCTTCCCGTCGAGCCTCTTACTATTTAAGGTGTGCTCAATGTTATATTACAGATATAATTAGATGTCAGAAGATTTTTCTTTAGCCGAGTAGACGAAGACATTTCTTTTTAAGAAATAGATTCCTTCATATAAAAAGATGCCACTGGGGCTACAAAATCCCTAGCTAAAAAAAAACTAAAAACTAACTAAAAGGTTAACTAAGCTAAACTACTGAGGAGGCCCCCCTAGTGCCGAATCTGGCGTCTCATCAATGAGACATTGCAGATCCAGGAATTCGGTTGAGGCCCCCTCAAGGGGGTATCCGACCTCCTTGAAATGTCGAATAGCCCCCTCATATCCTATCTCTAGGAGGTCCAGGGTACGACCTCCTAGGATATCCGTGAACTCTTCTGAAGCCAGGAAGGCCTTCTTCCGGTTCTCCCAATGGCCTTCCTCGCCCGCCCGGTACGAGGGCAGCTCATCCTTGGCCTTCTTCGCTCGGTCTGCTAACTCGTCCCGGCGTTTGGTCTCAAACTCTGCCTGAGCGACTCTGATCTGCTCATCTTGCAGCAGGTGGGCCTCAACTTCTTTGGCCTGGGCTTTGTATTCCGCCGCTTCGGTGGCCTTAGCTCGTATGGCCTTTATCTGGGCTTCTTGGAGCTCCATCTCCTGGGACTTCAGCCGGAGGTCGTCTTCGAAGCGGATATCCCTATCCTTGAAGATCGCCGTCTCGGACTGGGCTAGGCCGAGCTCCACTTCCTTGTCCCAAAGCTGAGTCTTCAAGCCTGCCACTTGTGCCCTCATTTGCTAGAAGGTGGTGGTCAGAGGAGGCAGGCGCGCCATCAGCTCTAAATGGTATCCCCAAAACTACAAAGGAGAAAGAAGGGAAGAGTTATCCGAGTTGATATAACTTAATAACAAAAGGCTAAAAGAATACCGATAGGAAATAACTTACCTTGACAAGATAAGTATTCATCTCATTACTAATCGCCGGAATGGATTTTCCTTTGGCCGAGTCGCAAACAGCGTCCCAGATCTCTTGAAGGAAGCCCCGGGACGGTCGTCCTTGACCTGGTTGAGGCCAGTCGGATACCTCCGGTATGGGGCTTGGACTGCGTGGACGGGAGGAGGAAGGTTCTTCTGGAGGTGGAGGGGCCCTCGGATACTCCTCCAACGGGGGCTCCGGGACGTTAGGCCCCGTGCCACTAGGTCCCTCCCCACTCAGCCCGGCCGAATGCCAAGGACTTGGGTGGGGGGAGGAGTGTTGAGAAGAGCTCCCCTCTGTGGAGGAGAGCATCATGCGGCTTTTCTTGCACCGCCTCTGCTGCTCCTCCGAATCCCCCGAACTTATCACCTCGCCTGCCATGGAGGGCCGAGGTGGAGGGGGAATGTCTGAGCCTCCTTCCTCGGGCGTATCGGAGGGAGCACCCTCGGGAGGGATTACCTGGGCCCTCTTCCACTTCAGCTTTTTGCTGATGGAAGCCCGAATCATGACTTCGACTGTCGTGGAAAAGAAAACAAGTTAGAAAACAAAAATAAAACAAAGAAAAAGAGACAAGGTAAAAATTCTTTTTACCTAATTAGCCACTCAGCTCGGCCTCTATCAGACTTATGTCGAAATGATGTAAAAGTCCCTCCTCTAGCAGGACATTCTGTCACGCCCCGAAGGAGACCCTGCCAGACGAAAATCCGACAGCATCTCCCCTGTACGGGTGACAATCTCAATTTACATACAAGGCCTACACGGCCACTATACATCGGTCAACACGACCGGAATCCAAACTCACACGCAGTTATATAATTTGGCCTCAGGCCATCAACCAAAATAACTGATAAACAGTCTACCATAAATCAACTTACCCCTTCTGCCATCTGGGCAGGAATACTCACCAAAATCCAATCAAACCAAAATCCGAATAAGGTCCATACGGACACCAAAAATCCAAATACAAAATCAAACTCCAAACCTATACATGTCCTCTAACCAAAATATCCAAACCATAAAGCAAATACCCAAATAAAACATTTACGACGAGTGGGGGTCCGGCAGCTGCACTCTCCTGACAGCTTCATCCTGAAATAGATATAAATCAACGGGGTGAGTTCAAAGAACTCTGCGGGTATAGTAGATATGCATAGTAAGGTATAGCTAACAATAAAAATATCATGCCAGTACAGTCTCACATAAATAGGGTATGCAAGCAAGAAATACAAAATGACTGTACTTACCTGAATCTCCTACCCTGATATAGGAGCATGTGCCTGACTAGAAGTAATAGAGTCCTGACCATATATAAACATGTATCCTCAGATGCATGACAATCATATGCACATCCAAGGCATCAATACAATAATGCAAAGAAACACAATACAAAATGCAATCCGTGGTAAAATGCATGTCGTGCTAATGACATGGTCACCTCGACGCTTGATCACCCGCCTACACGCAATGGTGAAGCCGAGTGGGTAGGGCTATGACAACTGCACTCTCGCCATCATCGCTCTGGTGGCCGAGTGGACAGATCTTTGAGTACACCTATCCTCCTGCCCCAAACATAGTGGGGGAGCTAAGCTCTCATCTCCCGGTGTCATAGACCAGAGGAGGGATCCCTGCCCGCTACCACGCTGTCTCATCGCTACCCATGAGCGGACCAGCGGAGCCTGACAGAGTAACTGCACACACCCTCCTGATGTACCACTAACCCATGAGTGGCAGTGTGCGAGCCATGTAATCGTCATGGGCTCAACAATAATGGAACCGTCGTCAGCAAAATGGTGCATGATACTAAAACATGTAAATCCTACTCAAAATACCTATCCGAATAATATGTACAATCAATATGTACATATCCATAATCCAAATAACTATGATCCAAGTCAAACAGGGAAATATAATCATATCCTATCACATGCATGTATCTAGTAGGCACCAAAAGTATACCAGGCATATAAACATGAAAAAGTTATTGTAAGCTATCCTACTAGCATATCAATTTGACTTAATCTCAAAGTTAAGTCAAAATACCCGCCTGAATATATATCCGCAAGCATGAACCAAATCGTCACGACTGGGGACCTGCCTCGTGACCGAAACCTGCATAACGCATAACTATTATTAAGCACAAAATATCATTCACTGACAAATCGAATACATAATCGATTCCTTCCACAACCAAATTAATCCAAATCTCATATCCTCCGAACCATACCGATCAACCGAATAACTCCGGAATCAACCCAAATCGACCAATATTCGTTCCACTAGATTGATTTAAATTATTCTATTCAACCTAATCAATCCTCCATACATAATTACAGAACCGATCATAAATATGAATCCAACCTAACTCTAGGTGACATACACACGACTCAACCAATCCTTACCTCAAACACGATCCAACACTTGGATCCCACAATTTGGTATCCACAAATCCATTTACAACCCTTCTCAGTCAACCAACACTCAATAGAAACCAACAGCCAACACAACGACTACATACAGAATTTAACAAATGAAACACACAGGTTAAATCTCACTTACCAGCAATAGGAGCTACGCCAACATCTCTTCCCTTATCCCCTGTTCACCGGCACAATTTTTCCCCTAGATCTGTCCTGTTCGCCGAAAAATGTTACTAGCACCATCGACCATCAACGAAACCTCCAGTCGCGCACAGCCGGCGCAACTCTCCAATACCTGCCCGTACACAAAATACACACGGTACAAATTAACAACTCAAACCGGCAACCTCCGTCTCCAAATTTACTCCCCCAAGATCAGATCACCTCCATAATCAATACCATCAAACCATCTGCTGATAAAAGAAGGGGGGTCGAGATTTACCAGTTCCTGAGACTCCGCCGATAGAGAGTTCCCCAACCCTGCCCTATTCGTCGAAAGACCCATTGCACACCATCGCCTTGCTTGGCGTGATGGAGCACCACGATCGACACGGGAACGCCGCTTCTCAACCTTCCACCTAATCGCCGCAAACACCGAGATCGAAATGGTTTCAGGCGAATCGCGGATGTTCGACACCAGGATCGACCGCGGGGATCGATCATGGCGTGGGTCGACGGGCGGTGGCGGCGCACGGCTGAGGGGAGCGGCGCGATCACGCGATCCGGAGTGAAGAGTCGCCCGGCATAGACGGCGACGCCGTGGACAGCGCGGGACGGAACTTCGCGCGTCGGCGGGAGCGCAACCGAGGGCTGCGATGGGAGAGAAGGCTCCGAGAAGAAAGCGTGACGATGGAGAGATCGCCGGCGGAGAAAAGGGCTTGGGGGAAGAACTCGCGCGAGGAACTGCTGAGTGGAATAGTGGCGGCGCGGCGGGGAAAAAAAGAAATAGAAAAAGAAATTAGGTTTTCGTGTATTTATCCCCTTTAAATAGACCCCTCTAAAACCCGTTTATTTTATCCCCTTAAAAATCTCGTACAGAGTCCGTTTAATTCCAGAAAAATTCCGGAAAAATTCCAAAAATTCCCTAAAAATCCCGAGATAATTTCAGGATTATTTCCTTAATTATTGGGCCATTTAATTTCGTATTTTAAATTTCAGTATTTTACACATTCCCATCAAACCTCAGGCCGAGTAGAACTAAGGTTATTTCTTGATAAGTGGAGGACTTTCAGAAAGACCGAATGGAGGGAGAGGGTGGCAGCTCGAGCTGCCATCCGGTTGGCCAAGTGAAGGGGGACTCGGGACGGACGTATACAAACTTGGATTTCCAATGTTTGTGAGAGGTAATCAAGTTCGACAAGAACTTTACTTCTTGTCGAGCCGAGAAGAAGAAAACACCGGCCTCTTTCTTCTTGGGGAAGAAACAAGAATGAAAGGCTTCAGCAGAAAGAGAAAGATGGTAAAACAGAAAGATAATGATAAAGTCATCGATGATGCTAAAGGCGTTGGGAGCTAGTTGATTAAGGGGTATCCTAAAATAAGAGGATATCTCAACAAAGAAGGGGTGAAGGGGAAACCGGAGACCAGCCGACAACTGGTCGAGGAAGAAGGTGGTGAATTCAGGGGGCGGTTCATGAGGGCGCTGGTCCCTTTGAGGGGCTCGCAGCCTGTACGAATTGGGAATGTGGAAGGCAGCCCGAGCCTCGGAGCGAACCTCCGAGTCGACGGTGCTGCGGGTCCTCAGATACCAAAGATCGATATTTGGGGCCATGGAACGGAAAGGGAAACCACAGGAAGAGAAATGGGGCAGAAGACTTACTAACTGGATGACATCGGAGAAGAAGAAGAAGGTTGAAAATCGACGGAGATAGAAGCAAAAGGAACAGCGCGCTCGAAAATGACAAAGAAAAGGGGGCCGGAGGCTACTTATAGCAACGTCGCGACGATTCCCTTTCCGAGGTTTTTCTCTCGGGACACGTGGCGTTGCCAGGGGAACCCTAGAAAAACGAGGTAATCATAGTCGAATCGTTGCATTAATGAGCATTAATGAATACGTCCAAAAGTGAGATTTTCTCTATTCCCGAGGAGCCCATACCAAACGCCACCTCCCATGCCTCATTAAGGAAATAAAAGGGAAAGTCATGGCCTGAACCAGACCAGTCTAGTCAGTCAAGCTGCGCTTATCCTTCGACTACACTCGGAGGGGGATGCTTATGATACCGGGTAAAACTAAAATTATGATTAGGAAAATAGATGGGATCTGCCACATCATCTAGCGCCTGATAGGTGGCAACCCGGATTTCTATCATCATGCCGAACGCCCCGCATCTCGGCCCGGATCTCTACCATCATGTCGAACGCCCCACGTCTCGGCCCGAATTTCTATCATCATGTCAGACGCCCCGCGTCTCGGCCCGGACTTCTATCATCATGTCGAACGCCCCGCGTCTCGGCTCGGACTTCTCATTATGCTGAAGGCTTTTCGTCTCATCCGCTTTATCTTTCGACAAGGATACGTCATCCCTGATGCACTATCTCTCCGTATAATCTATTTTATCTTAAACTATCTCATTTAAAAGAGGAGGCGGTTATTTCATATCCATAAGCTGATTTGGCAATCCTCGTCATCACCTCTCCTCGACAAAAAGGTGAATTCCTCTGACAGGGCTCAAATGAGTATCTGCGGCATTAAATAGGATTTGTCTCCTATCAACCGTGCGACGTGTATTAATTGCAACTCACGCGCAAAAGCAGATTTCTCTACTGAAGTTTCAGAGGATTGGATGCGGCATTAATTAGGATTTGCCTCCTATCAATCGCGCGATGTGCATTAATTGCAACCCACGCACTTGATTCAGTTTAGAGGGCAATGATCACGATGTACGACCACTGAGGTCATATCACTTCCATAGGCAAAACCTACCGACGGGGGAAACCCCACTCACCCACCCCCTATATATATGACCCTCCTTGAGAAGAAGAGGTAAGCTCTCATGCTCTTAACTTCGTTCTCTTCAATTTTTCTCACCTCTTCATACTAATTTCCTGCCTTGAGCATCGGAGGGGCATTGCCGAAATTCCTCTCGGCGCCTTAAAACTTTCTTTATTGTCCGTGTTCTCCATTCATCGGCCTCGCCACCGACTCGGCCATCCGTGGCCGCGTTCAACCGTATAATCGTTTCTTCCACATCATTCCTCCACGCTGTAGTTGTCGGCCCTTGTTGTTTTCGCCACTCGGACACCTCACCATCATCGTCTCGACAGGCAACAGAAACAAATAAATTTGGAATTTTTTTCTCGACAATACAAACGACGTATATGAATCAACAAACAATTCAAACGATCAGGCATCTTGTTATAGATCTATAGTACATTGTGAAAAACAAAACAATCGAAATGGAAGTAAATGAAAAATTATAAACTTGAATTCAAATATATTCTTGTTTTCATTATCACTAGACGAACTTAAGATCAAAATGAATCAACTGTAGGTCTGCATCATGTAGTTGAATATCATACGCTCCTTTCCCTTTTCTTCTTTACCAGTAACTGGATTCACACTGGTTCCTGACTGAACTATCATCGTCATAGTTCTGTGTCTATTTTTGCTTGGACGGATGACCTTCAGTCCTAAGAGTATATCAATATGCTTTTGGAATACTGCCTTTATAGCAGGGGTTACATGGGATAACGGCTTATCTTGGATCTTCCATAGGTGCGAAAGCGACGTACGATCGAAATCTCAATCTAACGAGGAAAAACAAGACAATAGTACACTCACTATTTTTATAGGGACCACACCCATTTACATATTGTATTTAAACACGTTAACAATCTATCCATATTAATGATAACAGGTCAATGGATTCTACATGAAATCCAAGCACAACTAAGTCGGGAACATCTGAAGCTCTATTAAAACAAGTTTATTACTTCTTTTTTCCTTGCAACAACATTAGTACATTCCAAATAACTTGCAAAAAATGTAGGAAATGCTCTGCGTGACCGAAAAGGATGGCAAGCTGAGCAAAGCTGCCCAGACTTAATTTTCTGACGTGCATCGACGCCACAGTTAAGTAGCAGTAGTTCCTTGTGCGAATCATTAATTTAGCGTCCCCTCATCTCAATCTTATAAATATAAAAGAAAGTTAATCATGAATAATACTTTGGTACACTGACAAAAACGGTGAAAGACATAATCTAACATGGACATTAACCAGCCAAGCCAACTAATAAGATCGAATCTTATTCTTTATGCAAATATTGCACCGCCGTTATCAACATATCATCCCTATGGAAACTAGGTAATAGTAGTAGTCCCGACTGCCCGTTAGGTTGTTCTTCTCTCACGTAGCAATAACATAACGTGATAACACTCACGAAAATAAATCTCGGAGGATTTAATTTATTCTGTCAGTTATCTTTTGCATGAAGAAGAGAGATCCTAAATCCAGTAAAATATTTTACATAGGTTGAAAATTAATCTTACGTGTCAAAAATGAAATCGTAGTAAATCTAAAAGTATTGGTATAAACAATCTTCACTTTCCTAACCTGTCAATCCATTTAAAAGAAAATTTTATAAATTTTATCGTAATAAAAATTTAATCATGAATATTTACGAGTCAAATTGAATGTCCTATTATTATAATGAGTGTAACCTCGGACCATTTTTTTTCTTCTCTCGCGTTCCAGTGGCTGATGTTATCAGAATATATGCGCGCATATATGCATGCCTGATTAGTGTGTATTAAGCAAATTATATTCTTTTATCGTATCTGGACCAATTATTAACGTATCGATGCTAACTGCTGACTTGGTAGTCTTCTGGATATATTCTTTTCTTTCTTTTTTTTTTTTTTTTTTGTTGTCTTCCTGACCATTTTTTTATTGGATATATTCCAATAAAAAATTATTCTTTTTTGCTGAATTTTAATCAAATCTCTTTATATTTTTATTTGGGTGGAACGGAAAGAATTATCTAAATGTCCAATCAAATACAACTAGCTTTTAATAATTTATTGAAGAGCAAGTGAATTGTATTTCAAGTCGATAAACATCATAACAGTGGAACTTGACATAGTAAAAGTCAATTTTAATTTAAGTCGTCTCCAATTTAGCTCTTTAATTATTTGTCAGAACAACCTCGTTCAATGAACTCTTATTAATGTGCAATAGTCTATCCTCTATTTTTTTTTTTTTTTTTTTTTTTTTTTTTTTTTTTTGATTTACAAGTGGTATCCAAGCTTCGCCCGACTAGTCCACTTGGCGAACCGGCCCTGCCCCACGGCCTCCGAAGAGTCTCCACCGACCCACAAGGGTAAATCAGGAAGACGCGCCACCAAGTCGCCGTGAGGGGTTTAACGCCAATCAGGGTCCGCACCCCACACCAACTCAGAACCCGCCTCACTTAACTCGAGTGGAAAGCAGGCGAGTGGAATTCTCCGCGTGAAATGGCAGGATCGAACCATGGCTTGCTCCAGGGACCCCCCAAGCTCTTACCGACGCGTCATTACCCTGGGGGCAATAGTCTATCCTCTATGAATTAATAAAAGGAGGCTAAATAAATATAGAGAAAAGATTGTTTTACTTTTTTATTAACTTAGCCACTCTTATCTTCCATTGATAAATTTAAACTTTTAAGTTTGTATATACACGTGTTAAAATAATATTTTAATGGAGCAAATTAACAAGAAAGTTAAAATTTCTTTTTAAGTTGCATTATGTCCACATCCATAATATATATTACCATTCCGTTCATAACAAAAGCGAAATGTCTAATTTTTAAATAGAAAATTAATAAAAGGAGCCTATATATACTCGTTTGGGCATTAACTCTTCCCCATGCAAAAAATAAAAAATAAAAAACCATCAATCCTCGCTGCTTGTGAGCCCATTCCTCTCCCTTCTACCAACAATGGCAATGGTCTTAGATTTCTTTGTCTCAAGATTCTTAATGGTCACAAGGAGCATGGTGGAGGCAGAGATCTTTAAGGTGCTGGGCATCAATAAGGAGATCAAATCCCTTCAAGAAAGGTTAGAAATAATCAATGGCTATCTCCAACGAGCAAAGCAAAAGAGGTACAAAAATGATGAAATTGATATCTGGGTGTGGAAGTTGAAAGACGTCATGTATGATGCTGATGATATTATTGATCTCTGTATGATCGAAGGAGGGAAGTTATTGAAAGCTCGAGCCTTATCAGGTTCCTCGACTGTAAGCAACCCTTGCAGCTATTTCTTTTCATGCTTTCGGTGCCTTAAATATCGCCATGATATTGCCAATCAAATTATAGCATTGAATAGTAAGTTAGAAGATCTAAAAAAAGATATAGCCATACAAAAATACTTGAATCTATCAACTAAAGAAGCAATTGAAAATGTTGATAGAGTGATTGCACATGAGACATCTCACCTACAAGTGGAAGGAGATATTGTAGGAACACAGATACAAAATGCTACTGAGGCACTAGTTAGTTTGATACTCAAGAATGACCCAAAGAAGTGTCATGTTTTCGGAGTTGTGGGAACGGGGGGGATCGGAAAGAGCACACTGGCAAGCAAAATACTCGAGGATGAACGGATCAAAGATAATTTTCCAAATAGAATATGGTTGTATGTTTCTAAAAATTACACGGAGTTTGATTTACTAAAAAAGTTGATTAAGTTTGGAGAAGGAAGGGAACCCAAAGGAGAAAACCTCGGAGGGAAAAGCAAAGCAGAATTAGAAAATAAACTTGTGTCTGTTCTCACACAGAAGACATTCATTGTGCTAGATGATGTATGGAATTCATCTGTGTGGGTAGATTTCTTGAGGAAACCTATTATGAAAAGTGTAGCCAGTTGTACCATCTTAGTTACCTCTAGAAAAGAAAAGGTCTTAATGCAAATGAAGCCTACATATATACACCAAGTTGAAAAAATGGATGAAAAAAGTGGTTGGGCTTTGCTTAAGCATTTAGTATTTGAAGATGAAGGAGATGAAGATGTGATATCTAGTTTCAAAGAAATAGGAATTAAACTTGTCAATAAATGTGATGGGTTGCCACTTGCGATCAAAGCTATTGCAGGGGTTTTGTACCAACAAAATAAAGCAAGATGGGAGGAAGTTCTGGAAAGTGATGCATGGAACATGGATGAAATTGAGAAAGAACTAAGGCCTTTATACTTGAGTTATGAAGATTTACCTTCTAGATTAAAACAATGTTTTCTCTATTGCTCTTTGTACCCTCAAAAAGATAAGTTCTATAAGGAGATCGTTCAGTTTTGGGCTGCCGAAGGCCTTATTGTGGGTGAACAAGATGAGTGGAGGAGGGATCTTCCGACTAAAAAACAGAGAACAATGGATCTAGGGGAGGAGATTTACAGGGAGCTAATTTACAGGAATCTCTTGGAAGCCGATGCAAATTTAGATTGGTCCAAAGATTTCTTCTCTATGCATGATCACTTCAGATCACTGTGTGCAAATTTAATGAGAGAGGAAGGGATTTTATATCGACATGGTAGAGAATTTAAATCACATGATTACGTGAAAATTCGGAGGCTGTCAGTTTCTCGTATGGGGCCTAAGCTAGTGTTGCCAGATCAGATTATAAGACAAGGTTGTCTGAGAACTCTGATTGTCACAGACTCCCCCAAAACCAAAAAGATCCAAGACAGTGTACTGCAAGCATTACCATGTCTGCGAGTTTTGGATCTCTCACGCACATCAATCGAAAAGATTCCAGATTGTATTGGAGATCTATTGCATTTAAGATATCTAGATCTCGATGGAACAAATATTCGGGAGATTCCAACAACTATCGGGAACCTTGTAAACCTTCGGACTTTGAATATCTGTGATTGTGGGTATTTGGAAAGACTTCCTGTGTCCATTACTGAGTTGCATAATCTAAAATCGCTTAAGGTGTACGGGTGTCGACTCCTCACTTATGTGCCCAAGGGAATTGGGAAACTAGAAAGGTTCTACAGCCTTCAGGGATTTATAGTCGGGCAGAATGACTCAGCCTCTGAAGAAGGTTGCGCTTTAGAAGAGCTGAAAAATCTGATCAAGTTGAGAGACTTGAGGATTCATAGGCTTGAGAGGGCAGAAGGAGGGGCCTCTGCACTCGATAACAAGCCTTTCCTTAAGGAGCTTAAATTGTCATGGATGCCACCGGATGAAGAAGAAGATGAAGAAGCTAAATCCGATGAAGAAGCAGATATCCATGGCAAGGATGATGAAGATGCAAAGAACGACATGGGTGATGGTGATGGTAATGATGATGGTCCTGGACAACAAAATCAAAGTGAGGAGACAGAAGAAGATGAAATTGAAGAGGCGGAGAAAGAGCAAAAACGATGGAGTGAGGAGCAAATCAGCAAAGCCGAGAGGATATGCAATGAAATGGCTCAGCCTTCATCAACTATAGCCAATCTCCACTTCCTCGAGTACCCCGGCCGACAGTTCCCGAGCTGGATGACATCTTCTTCCGTGGCTGAATTTTTTCCAAACTTGGCATGTTTGAAGTTTCTTGGGTTGCCATGCTGCACAGAGCTACCTCCTTTGGGTACGCTGCCTCATTTGAAGTACCTCCGTATTGAAAGAGCAAGCGCCATAACAACCATTGGGTCTCAATTTCTCGGATCGAGAAGCTCTGCATTTCCCAAACTTGAAGTGCTCGAATTTGTTGATATGCTTCAATGGGAGGAGTGGACATTCCATGGAATACCTCTTGAAGTGAAGTTGTTTTCGAGTCTCAAGAATTGTGCCATTCTCAATTGCCCAAAGCTAAGAGCTCTTCCTGAGGACCTCGGCCAAGCCACCAACCTCAACCAACTGTGCTTGTGCCAAACATATAAGCTAGGCGAGATCAACAACCTCCCCTTGGCCTACAAGCTCGAGGTCAAAAATGGCAGAGGGTTGAAGAAGATATCCGACCTCCCGTTACTGAGATATCTCGAGGTGGATGACTGTCCCGACTTGGAGTGCGTGGAGCATCTCGGCAACCTGCAGCGTTTGGTGTTGGTGTGTTCGGAGGGAACGGAGCAGCTCCCGCAGTGGCTGCCCGGCTTGATCGAGCAGCATAGCAACAAGGCGAGCACAAACAGGAGTCTGAGGAAGTTAAAGATGCAGTGCAATCTGCAACTGCTGAAGAGCTGTCTCGAAGGCAATGAAAATTGGGACATCATCAAGCAAATTCCCGATGTCAAAGTTCAAACATTTTCTGGCAAAGAGTGCATTCGATATTCGATACAAGGATCCCTACAACTATGATGCAAAGATTCCTCCCAATTGAGTAAGGCAATCAATTCGTCCATGTATCTTCTCAATCCTCCTTCCCGTATAACCTTACACTTCTTTTAAACACCTTTGCTTGCTTTTGCAGGACGGTCGGTGTAAAAGCTACAAACGTACACTTTATGTTTTCTTCAATTGTACCGGTGAAGTTGTGATTTTTATGGCACTGTTTGCATCTATCTGCTTCCTTCTACATTTAGTTTGCAAGTGATCTGTGTGTATTTTCTGTATATATCAGGATGTAATGAAGTTGTTGTACATTATATTTGTTTCTCTACTGCCTCTTCGAAGAGGATTTCTGAAGAGCAACTGATGGATGGAAGATGTACAGTTTGAAATCAAGTCGAGACATGCAAGTGGTGATGGAAGGAGACCTCTGCTGCAATTGTTAAGATGAATCTGCCAGCTCTGCAGGAATAATTACGATGTCAATTACAATCTTGAGGTCGAGTCTCGTTGGAGCTGCAAATTTTATAATTTTAAATTATGTATTTTGTATCGAATGGATTGTGGATTGTTTATGTCATGTATATACAATATGTTTTTATTGAGTGGACTATGGAACGTTCATTCCTATCTTAAAATTTTATATGTTTTTTACCAAATATATTTTGGATTGTTTATCATATATATATATATATAAAATTAAGATGGATGACCTTCATTTTTGAAAGGCCTGCTAGTCATTCATCTATAAGTATACATAATGCATTCTTTACTAGACAGATTGCAAATTGTCTCTCATAAGTAGTGTGTATATATATATATGTATAAATTGATCGATAAATTAAATTAAAAATACTGATAACAGAATCAAAGAAAAGTTTAAGAATAATTATGATAAAAGATTAATGATATAAATATAAAAAATTATGATCTTAACCATCCGTTGTTCTTTTCAACTTATATAAGATGTATCATTTTATATATCATGCACTTCTTTTTTTTTACTCAATTACAAATCTAGCTCGTGTGGGGTGCGAGAGTGACAATTATGAAGCGATTTTACCATTCACCACTTAATGATGGAATAGAGTCGGATTAAGTAATGAGTTAAGGTATCATTTACCACTTCGTTGCAAGATTACTGAGAACAAGTTATTCAGGGTCTTCATTTGTGTGTGTGTATGTGTTTTTTCAGTTACTCGTATAGTTGTATCAGAGCCCAAATGAAAATTTTAACCTCATCAAAGAACCAATTTATTTTATAACTATGTATTTCATATTAGCTAGATTGTCATTTGTTCACTCCATTTATATATAATATATCTTTCTTGGGTGAGCTGTGTGTCCCTCATTCTTAATTTATAAGTTTATATGATGTGCTTTTATATCCGATGAATTATGGATCATTTATCTTTCTTTGATGACATATCTTTGCAGTAAAAAGATGATATGTTTATCCCAAATACTCTTATCGCCCTATAATCATCGTAAGAAGGATATATTATGAGAGTATTCTTTTGCCCAATCGAGGCTAATAGGACGGGAGGACAAATATCCTCAAAAAATTTTGCAGTCTTCAAAAATTGATCCTTATTTATTATAATAAATATATCGGACCTTTAATGATACATACTTGAAGGGTGGATTGCATGTTATTTTCTTGTTTAATAAATGATATATTGAGCTTTTAGATAAAGTTTATTATAATATGTGTAATGAGAAATTAAGAAGAGTTGATGAAATTAATTAAAACGAGATCAATGAAGTTAAGTAAAAAAAAATTGATCTTTTTTGGACTCTTATCAAATGTACATCATGCATTTTTTTTCTTTTATCCACTTTGTATATTTGTGCTTTTTGACCTGTCTGTTAACTACTAAAATACACAGATAATATTAATAGAGTTATTTCAAAGATATACACGTAATTAATTATGTTAATTTTTATCTATATTTTGCTTTGACATTATTACTATTTACATTTTTTTTTTTTTTAGCAAAGGTAGCGGCTTGGCAAGGTTTTCTCATTTGGGGCGTGACAAAAGTATTTATCTATTTTTCATCAATCTATTTCCTATTCAGATCATTTTATTAATTTTATTAAAAATATATATAAATTGAGATCTTCTTGACCTTTTACCTCTTTTTGATGCTAAATTCATTCCTCAATGGAGAGGACGTGCTTGTACAAAAGAAGAATTTAAAGAAGGTAGGTACTATATATATTTATTTATTTGATAATTATGTATTTATTCACTTTTGTTCTATCTATCTAAATGAAATAAAAAAATTATACATAATCAAATCTCTTCGCTTTTGTTTACTTGGGTGGAACAGAGAGAATTATCTAAAGGTCCAATTAATCACATTTAGTTCTACTTTAGTTTTTTTTTATTGTCACCAACATATTCGAACATTCGGTCCAATTAATCTCTTAGAGTGATCGACTCTGCTCCACAGACGAATATCTCGTCAATAGCTGAGTCGGATAAGGTCAGTGTTCAAGTAGTCTCCATCGATCATCAAGAATAAATCAAAGAAACATTTATAATTTTTTTACGATTCAGTTCGTACTCTACAGTCGTGTTATCTCTTAACGATAATCAAACACCGAAGTCGTACTCTATCTACCGGATAAAATTCTGGATCCTAGGACCATCCAAATAGATTTTTTCTAAATTTATTGTCGAACGATATCATAATAAATGATCGAATTATATTATCAAATTGAATGTCTTTCTATTTTTATCGTTGCACTGTGCTCCTAGAGCACTTTAGCTGATCTTTAATCATATGGGAGTAGAACCTTTGATGAGCTAGCTCCACTTTAGCTATTTAGTTATTTATGAGTACGACCTTTGATTAACTGTTATTTACTAAAGTTATTTAGTTTTTTTCCTCCATAAATAATGGAGCGAATGAATGAATAAAAAAAAGATTGTGAGTTTACCAAACAAAATAGAAATAATTTTTTCAACATGTAGTTCAACTATTAGCTACTCATTAATTATAATAGATGTTTATCTCAATGATTAACTTACATTTATATATTTGAACTTTTAAACTTGTAGGTACATATGCTAAAAGAATGTTTAATGGAGCAAATTAAAATTTCTTTTGAGTTGTATTAATATGGAACTGTTATATTAATGGCTCTCTCTGATTGTCTTTATTGATGGAGGAAAGAATCGATTGATAATTCAGAATCATAATCTTTTTGAGAATTGACTCTTGCTCATTTAAAAATTATTCTTTTACACTTATCAATTGAGTTAGCTCCGTGAGCTAACATCCATACCTTCAAGTCTTTGTATTATGTTGTCCCCAGGGTAACAGTGCGATGGTAACTCACAAGGCTCTCCTCTGTGCTTCCAGGGGTCGATTTTGTCATGACAGCGCGCGCTGTGCGGGTGGAGGTACACGATGTCCCCCGTCCTAGCGTGGTCGGCCCTTCTGGTGTAGCATGAGTTCAAACGTGCTCTGACCATCCGTCACCCTGATTTCACCCTCGTTGACCGGTGGGGACTCTCGTTGAAGGCCGTGGGACAGGGCCGATCAACCATCAGGACTAGTAGAGAAGAGAAATCATAGCTGATACCTGATGTAAATAATAAAAAAAAATCTTTGTATTATGTTAACATCCATGAAGGTAGAAGGTAAATTTGCTAAGCGTAGATACTTGATAATTGTTTGAGAAGATATAACCACTCGTGATTCAAAATCAAAACACATTAAATTTTAAGTGCTGTTAAATTTTTAAAATTTTGAAAAAAAAAAAAAAAAAAAAAAGGAAAAAAGAAAGTTCACGTACAACTCGTGAGTTGCTTGTGAAGTTTTTATGTATTGAGAAAAAGGAAAAGGAGGGAGTATTTATATTAATAATGGTGTATTGTTGATCCGCAGATTAATGTTCATTGTTGTGTGCCGTATTATAATTAACTGATCAATTCATTTTGGCATGGCAACCACATACAACTTTGTTAATCAGCTAATTACTTTTTACAGTTGCATTTAAACGGTCACCATACATTAACTAATTGATTGATTGATTACTTAATCAAATATTAATTATTTAATTAATCAATATTTCATCACCTTTTAAATAATTTCGAGCAAATTGATATTCATATATATTCGAGGTTATACATGTGTATTCGTGTTCATGAATTTAGATTGTGTGCCGATCCATACTTTTATCCGATCACACCGCGACTAACTCTTTATTACTTGAAAAATTTTAGATATTAATTTTTTATTCATTTGAAAAATTTATTTACGGTGATCTACTTGTGAAATATCCATATCCATATTCAATTTATTAATTATGAAAACTAATTTTCCAACGAAATCTTACATTGCTCAATATTGGCTATGCCTTAAACATTATAAAAAAAAGTTTTTAATGAATAAATAATCTCCATTATATATGGAGTCAAAAACATACTAATAATGCTCCATTCTTTAACTGTCACCCAACATTTGAAGAACAATTGGGTCTGTCTTATCTTCCCTTCTACATCGGTATAGTTCACTAAGGTGAAATTAGCAATTCGATGAGTAATACTCAAAGATTTAATTTGAATAATCAGGGAATATCAAGTGTTAAATTATAATGTTGATTTTATCAAAGTAGCTATCCTCCTTTTCTAACTTTGATTGTGGTGGTTGCATAGTCACGGTCCTATGGAAGGTTAAAGCAACCATCTTTCTTCTCTCCTTTGAATGTAATCAATTTGCATTCTTTTTATTTTATTACTTTATTGATATTGTACATGAAAGCTAGACAAATGTGTCAATTCATTTGTTATTTTATTAAAAGATTCTTTAGTTATTTTTTTAAAAAATATATATAAAATGAGATCTTTTTTACCTTTTTTTCCCCCTTAATGCTATTCATTCTCTTTCATCCATTTTGTTTATTTGGGTTGAAACAAGGTTCTATATATATATATTTATTAAATAATTATGTTTCTCTACACTGTTGTTCTATCTAAATGAAAATGGGAAGGAAATAAACGATTAGGCATTTTGTTCATTTGGATGGAACCTAAAGAAGCCAAGTTTCATCACATTTACGACTGATCATAATATTTAGACCCCTAATTCGTGCCCAACGCATCTGGAAGGAAATATGTTTTTCCCTACCACTAGAAGATTAGACTAGCTCCTTCATTTCTGGACTTGTGAACATATTAAGCTTGCACATCGATTAATTATTGTATTTTAAAATATGATTGCTAACTCTTAAGCGGGTAATTCAATTTTGAAGGCAAAGTATCATTTTTAGTCAAGCCAATCAAATAATGTTGATATTATAAATCTTTCTTTATAAATGTATAGAGAAGACGCGACTTAATATTGACTATGTTTTATACATGACTCATGCAATACATCAACAAAAAAAAAAAAGTTTTTCACGAAAATGTCTATGAGGGAGCCAAAGTCATACTAATAATGTTTCATTCCATAGTTGTCGCCGACACTTGAAGAATAATAAGGTACATTTCATTTTCACTTCCCCATCTACATAGTTTACTAAGGTGAAATTGGTGTTTACTCTCCTACCACACTAGCTC
Source organism: Wurfbainia villosa (assembly GCA_025175895.1). Lineage (NCBI taxonomy): Eukaryota > Viridiplantae > Streptophyta > Magnoliopsida > Zingiberales > Zingiberaceae > Wurfbainia > Wurfbainia villosa. Next base: position 7,217,995 of record JAKLTH010000238.1, read on the forward strand.
TGGGTTGGACAATACTCTCCGTGATTTATCTTCTTCGTATTGATTGTAAGACCAACTGGCGAGGACATTGAGGACAAACGAATCGTCTTTTGCATCAACTAAGGCAAAATTGATGAGTCGACTGACCTCAAAATTAGTTGGGTCAAAGGTCTGGATATTTGGTGCTAGCTAAAAAAAAAAACTAAGGTAAAATGGACAATTCAATTAGTTATTCACACAAATATTTGACTGACTTGAATAGCTAGGGAAGATGGAGTGTCAAATTACAATATTGATTCTATTAAAGTATCTATCCTTCCTTTTCAACTCTTATTGTGTCGGTTGCATAATTACAATCCCATGGAGGTTAAAGTATTCATCTTTGTCTTCTTCTACTTTATTGATGTTGCCGGTGAAAATATAGACAATGTGTCAATTCATTAGTTATCAAAATAGTTTATTAAAATATTATTTTGTTATTTTTTAAATATAAGATGAGATCTTATTTATTTATTTAACAATCCATAAATCCAAATTATTTGAACTGAAGCTAAAGAATTATCTAAATCCTACTAATGTAATACGATCATAAAACACTCGGGGTGTAAATAGGAAGAATATTTTAAAAATTGATTTTTCAAAGTGTTTAAATTATACTATAAATTTGTCCGATAATTAAATAAAGAGGCCGTTTATTTCCATTAAACATTTTCTTTATCAAAATCTTTTATCTAAAATGTATAGTATATCTAAGAATCAAATTGGATACTCTGCTGTTCATCACGCTGGCTTTCAATAATTTAAAGACCAATAACACGCTGGCTTTCAATAATTTAAAGACCAATAATTAAGCTAGTGAATTGAAAAAGACAACCAGTCAATTTTATTTAACTGCTCTTCAATTTTCTGACAATCATTCAAGCCCAATAATTGAGCAATGACTTGGAAAAGACAACAAGTCTTTGTTGACTTTACTACTATACAGTCAATTTTGATTTATCACCTCCCCAATTTAGCTCATTGATTATACGTAACCATTACTTTGATTGTCCCCGCGGAGCGGCGTGATAGTAAAACAGGGTATTGATTGTAGAATAAGTTGGATTCGATATCGGATGAGGGGTTTAAAATTTCTCCTGGTTTCAGTTGGATCCCTCCCTATTTTGCCACCGTATCAAGGGACTTTATCCCCTCCATGATTTACCTCCCTCTCGCCAGTGCCTTGGGACGAATGACAGAGGGCTGCTAGTTGGGCAGATTCCCAACTTTTGTAGAACTATAGTCTTTGTTGTCCCCACGAGGATGACGTGGTGGTTAAGATATAACAGTACTTATAGAAGTGGTATGAGGATCAATTCCGGAAGAGATCTAAAGTCTTTTTTGGAGGGGATTCAGATGATCCCACGTATCTTGACCATCACGTCAAGGCTCATAGGACACTCCGTGATTTATCTCTCTCACTATGACTGTGGGACAGATCGGTAGGGGTTGCTAGATTGGCGATTCCAACCTTTTGCAGAACTATAGTATTTGTCGTTATCTTCACGAGAATGGCGTGGTGGTTAAGACACGGCGGTACTTGCAGAAGTGACATGAGTCGATTCCGGAGAAAGTCTAAAGTCTTTTCCTGAATTCAGATGACCCCCACGTCAAGGTCCATAGGGTCCTCCGTAATTTACCTTCCTCAAAATGACCGAACGTGGGACAGGTCGAAGGTTGACGATTACAATCTTTTTGTATAACTATAGCTACAAGTGGTCCCCGCGGTGATGGAGTGGTGGCTAAGGTATGACGGTACTTGTAGAAGTGGCGTAGGTCGATTCTGAAGGAGGTCTAAAGCTCTTTTCTTGGATTCAGATGACCCCCACATATCTTAGCTACCATGTTAAGACCTATAAGGTCCTTCGTGATTTATTTTTCTCACAATGATCGTAAGACAGGTCGATGGGAGTTACTAGATTGACGATTCCAATTTTTTGTAGAACTATAGTTGCAAGTGTAATAACTATAAAATAGACACGAGTCAATTCTAGAGGAATATCTAAAATCTCTCTTGGGCTCAGATGACTCTCTATTGCCTTTGGCCAACGCATCAAATCCAAAAGATCTTTCGTAATTTATCTCTCTCATAATGATCGTGGGACAGATAGATGAAGATCATTAGATTGACTAGATTTTACAAAACTACGGTTGTAAGAGGATTGAAAAAGACAATGAGTCTTCGTTGACTTGACTACTGTACAAGTCAATTTGATTTAACCTAGCTCTTTAATTTTCTGACAATCATAGCAGGTTGTCAATTATTCAAGGCCAATAATTGAGCAATGACTTGGAAAAGACAACAAGTCCTTGTTGACTTTATTAATGTACAAGTCAATTTTGATTTAACACCTCTCCAATTTAGCTCTTCAATTATACATAAGTACTACCTTTGATGAGCTCTTAATGACGATATTTACTAAAGTTATATGCTTTTTTCCTTCTTAACAAATGGAGCGAATGAATTAATAAAAGAAGATTGCCAATAGAATTTTATTATTTCTTTTAGCAGGTATTTCACTTAGTATTCATTAATTACCGATGTTTATCCCAATAATTAATTAGCTTAATCCTTATATTGCTATACTTGAACTTTTAAGTTTGGAAGTGGATGTGCTAAAATAACATTTAATGGAGCAAATTAACAAGAAAGTTAAAATTTCTTTTAAGTCATTGTGTCCACGTCCATGACATCATCATTCAAAGTTCATAATAAATCCAAATGTTTAATTTTTAAATAGAAATTTAATGTCGTAGTTCTAATTGTTTAGAGCCTATATAAACTCGTTAGGAACAAACATCAAACCCCAAACCTTGCGAGTCCTTTCCTCTCCCTTCTATCAACAATGGAAAAGGTCTTAGATTTGCTCGTCTCAAAAGCCTTGACACGCATAACGAACATGGTGGAGACAGAGATCGTTAAGGTGCTGAGCGTTACTGAGGAGATCAAAGTCTTTCAAAGAAGGTTGAAGATGATCAAGGAGTCTCTCCCACAGATAGAGCAAAAGAAGCACAAAAATGATAGATCTGACATTTGGATGCGGATGTTGAAGGATATTATATATGATGCCGATGATGTTATTGATCGTTGTCTGATTGAAGAGGAGTTATCGAAAGGTCAAGACTTGTCGGATAAATCAATTGTAAGCTTCCCTTTCGGCTGCCTCTTTTCATGCTTTCAGTACATTGAAAATCGTCATGTTATTGCCAATCAAATTATAGCACTGAATAAGAAGTTAGAAGAACTGAAAGAAAATATGCCCATAAAACAACACTTGAACCAAACAACCAAAGAAGCAGTTGAAAATGTTGACAGAGTGATTGCACGTGAGACATCTCTCCCACAAGATGAAGGAGATATTGTAGGAACACAGATAGAAAATGCTATTGAGAAATTAGTTAATTTGATACTAGAGAATAATTCAAAGAAGTGTCGTGTTTTCGGAGTTGTGGGGACGGGGGGAATCGGAAAGAGCACACTAGCAAGCAAAATATTTGAGGATAAACGGATCAAAGATAATTTTTCAAATAGAAGATGGCTATATGTTTCTCAAAATTACATGGAGTTTGATTTATTAATAAAGTTAATTAGGTCTGAGGAAGGAAGCGAAAGCAAAGAAGAAAACTTTGAAGAAACATATAGAAAAAATAAAGCAGAATTAGAAAATAAAGTTGTGTCTATTCTCACACGGAATACTTTCATCCTACTAGATGATGTATGGAATCCATCTGTGTGGAAAAATTTCTTGAAAAATCTTATCATGAAAATTACAACAAACTGTACCGTCTTAGTTACATCTAGAAAAGAAAAGGTCGTAACAAGTATGAAGCCTACATATATACACCAAGTTGAAAAAATGGACGAAGAAAGTGGTTGGACATTGCTTAAGCGTTTAGTGTTTGAAGGTGAAGGAGATGAAGATGAGATATCAAGTTTTAAAGACTTAGGGATTAAACTTGTCAATAAATGTGCTGGATTGCCACTTGCAATCAAAGCTATTGCACCGGTTCTGTACCAACAAAACAAAGCAAAATGGGAGGAAGTTTTGGGAAGTGATGCATGGAACATGGATGAAATTGAGAAAGAACTGAGGCCTTTATATTTGAGTTATGAAGACTTACCGTCTAGATTCAAACAATGTTTTCTCTATTGCTCTTTGTACCCTCAAAAAGATATGCACTATAAGGAGATTGTTCAGTTTTGGGTTGCCGAAGGCCTTATTATGTGTGAACAAGATGATTGGAGGAGGGATCTTCCAATTGAAAAGTCGATGGAAGATATAGGAGAGGAGATTTACAGGGAGCTAATTTGTCGGAATCTCTTGGAAGCCGATGCAAATTTTGATTGGTCCAAGAATTTCTTCTCTATGCACGATCACTTCAGATCACTCTGTGCAAATTTAATGAAAGAGGAAGGGATTTTATATCGACATGGTAGAGAACTCCAAGCAGATGATAATGTGAAAATTCGGAGGCTATCAGTCTCTCGTATGGGGTTTAAGCTAGAGTTACCACATCAGATTACAAGACAAGCTTGTTTGAGAACTCTAATTGTCACGGACTCCCCCAAAACCATGGAGATCGAAGAGAGTGTAATGCAAGCATTACTGTGTTTGCGAGTTTTGGATGTCTCAGACACTTCAATCGTAAAGATTCCAGATTCCATTGGAGATCTACGCCATTTAAGATATCTAGATCTCGATGGAACACTTATTCGCGAGATTCCAACAACTATCGGTAACCTTGTAAACCTTCAGAGTCTAAATATCTCAAAGTGTGGCTTCTTGGAAAGACTTCCTCTATCCATCACTAAGTTGCATAATCTAAGATGGCTCGACATGAGAGGTTGTCCACTGCTTACTTATGTGCCTAAGGGAATTGGGAAATTGGAAAATTTCTACAGCCTTCAGGGATTTATGGTCGGGCAAAATGACTCGGCCTCTGAAGAAGGTTGCGATTTAGAAGAGCTGAAAAATCTCTCCAAGTTGAGAGACTTGAGTATTTTTAGGCTTGAAAGGGCAGAAGGAGGAGCCTCTGCACTCGCAAACAAGCCTTTCCTTAAGAAACTTGTACTGGCATGGATGCCACCGGATGAGGAGGAGGAGGATGATAATGGTGAAAGTGACGAAGCTAAATCCGATGAAGAAGCAGATGGCGATGGCGAGGATGATGGAGATGCAAAGAACGACATGGGTGATGGTAATGATGACGGCTCTGGACAACAAAATCAAAGTGAGGAGGCAGAAGAAGATGAAAATGAGGAGGCGGAGAGTGAGAATGAACAAGAACAATGGAGTGAGGAGCAAATCAACAAAGCCGAGAGGATATGCAATGAAATGGCTCAGCCTTCATCCACCATACTCGACATTCTCTTCTATCAGTACCCTGGCCGACAGCTCCCGAGCTGGATGACATCTTCCTTGGCCGAGTCTTTTCCAAACTTGACATATTTGCAGTTTTATGGTTTGCCATGTTGCACGGCGCTCCCTCCCTTGGGCACACTGCCTCAGCTCAAGTACCTCCGTATTAGTGCAAGCGCCATAATAGCCATTGGGTCTCAATTTCTCGGATCGAGAAGCTCTCCATTTCCCAAACTCGAAGCGCTCCGATTTATTGATATGGCTCAATGGGAAGAGTGGACGTTCGAAGGAACACCTCTTGAAGTGAAGTTGTTTCCGAGTCTCAGGGATTGTGTTATTGCCAACTGCCCAAAGCTTAGAGCTCTTCCTGACGGCCTCGACCGAGCCACCAAACTCAACAAACTGTCCTTGCGCGAAACACATGAGCTAGGTGAGATCAACAACCTCACCTTGGCCTACAAGCTCGAGGTCACAAATGGCAGAGGGTTGAAGAAGATATCCAACATTCAGAAATTGAGATATCTGGAGGTGGATGACTGTCCCAACTTGGAGTGCGTGGAGCATCTCGACAAGCTGCAGCATTTGGCCTTGATATGTTCGGAGGGAACAGAGCAGCTCCCGCAGTGGCTGCCCGGCTTTATCGAGCAGCATAACAATGCTGCGAGCACTCACAGGTGTATGAGGAAGTTGGAGATGAAGTGCAATCTGCAACAGCTAAAGAGCTGTCTCCGAGGCAATGAGAATTGGGACGTTATCCAGCAAATTCCAAATGTCAAAATCGAAACATACTCCGGCAAAGACTACATCCGATACACCAAAGATCCCTACAACTATGATGCAAAGATTCCTCCCAATTGAGCAAGGCAATCAATTCTTCTATCTTCTCAATCCTCCTTCCCGTATAACCTTACACTTCTTTTAAACACCTTTGCTTGTTTTTGCAGGACAGTCGGTGTCAACAAAAGCTACAAACACTTGATGCTTTCTTCAATTATACCGGTGAAGTTGTGAGTTTTGTGGTGCTGTTTGAATCTATTTGCTTCCTTCTACATTTGGTTTGCAAGTCTGTGTGTATTTTCTGTATCAGGATGTAACGAACATATTCATATAGGACTTGTATTTTTCTTTTTTGTTGTTGTTGTTGTACATTCTATTTGTTTCTCTACAGCCTCTTCAAAGCGGATTTCTGAAGAAGAACTGATGGATGGAAGATGTGCAGTTCAAAATCAGTTTGAGACAAGTGATGAAAGAAGACCTCTGCTGGAATAGTTAAGATGAATGTGCCAGTTCTGCAGGAATAATTAAGATTGGATTACAGTTTCAAATATCCAGTCGTGTTGGGGCTGCAACAACTCTGAAACGATTTTACCATTTACCACTTCTGAATGATGGAACAGAGTTGGATTATGTAATGAGTTAAGGTCTCATTTGTCCCTAGTTTATACTCCGCAAATAGTTTCTTTGTTGTATGATTCCTGAGAACAAGTTATTCAAGCTCTTCGTTTATGTTTATCCTTGGATTTACTTGTCTTTCTTAAATTGAGATGCATCAAATGGCTTACTTTGACATGCTTCAGGATGTCGATTTGTCAGAGAAACAAGTCGATTTATCGAAGCGGATTTCAATAGATCAACTGATAGAAGATGTGTAGTTACGAATCAGGATGAGATACAGTTGAGAAAGATTGCAACGTTGCAGCTTCAGGTGGTGTAATTGGCACTTGACATAGTTGTGGCAGTCTTCAGATATGCATACCCCAACCATCTAACTGTGAAAACTGATCTTGGTCATCATGATCATGAGCTCACTTGAATTAAGTAATGAGTCAAGGCCTTATTTATCCCTAATTTTGTACCCTGGAAAATTGTTTCTTTGTTGCATTATTCCATAGAACAAGTTATTCAGGTTCTTATTTATGTTTCCTTTTAGTTACGTCTATAGTTGGATAACTTCATCAAATACAATTCATTTTTGAGCTCTAGTTGCATAACAAAACATAAAACCAGGTTTCATCCCATGGCACCCCCAATCACCTTTACAAAATATATTTCTTACCTATCCAATAAAAAACGTATACTAATTTCAAGCACAAAGACTGTTCATATCGATTACAGTAATGTTCTTGATGAAGGCAATTTATTAATAGATAGATATGTTGTTTGTCGATACCAGCAAGCACCAAATGGTTGAACACCACCTTTGAGTATTGGCGTAGTTAATAAAGGTTCGAAGTTAGTTTCGTATGAAAGAAGAAGAAGAGAGTACAAGAGTATGTGAAATATATATCTAAGCAGAGGTATTGTTAAGAGTCTATCCATTTTTTTTTTTTTGTTTGTCTTACAAGAGTCTATCAATTCTTGTAAGAGTTCCAGTTTGTGATTGATAAAAATAATTTTATTCCAACGTTTATAACTATTATAATATAGAGTAAAATTATTTTAACTCGATCAAAGTTATTACACATGAAATATTATTATATCAAAATACTCTTTTCTAACTTGGTCAAAATTATTTTTTTAAAAACTTAAGAAAACATGGAGAATTAATTTTAAAAACACATCTTAAGAACTGGTCTTCATTAAATAAAACTAAGAACAAAAAAAAAAAAAGAATCACAAACCTAATCCCCGCGGGGTTAACTTTTTTGAAGCGTTAGCTAGCTTCCCTTTCACCGTCTCATAAAAAGTCAAGGATTGAGACATATTATAAAAATAACGGTAAAATATTCTTTGTTTTTGTTATTATTATTATTATTATTATTCTACCGTAGAAAGTTTTTAAAGACAGACTACATGTAATGTCATTGATTCAACTATATTTGAAGGTTTAAGGATAAAAATTTAATTCATCTCGAACGAAACATGCCATTAGTTTACTTAGAGGGAAAGGGCTTTATATTGTCTTCTATTCTTTCTGTGATTGTGTTGTGCGCAATCCACTATTTGATTAGTTTGTGCTCGACCTGTACTGAGGCCACACAATCCAATTCATGTGGCGATGGGTCACCTTCACCTGACTTAATCTGTGGACTAGTTTACACGAGATGGCACGGTGGCTAATGTACGATAGTGATTGTAGAGATGACATGGATCGATTTTGAAGGAGATTTAAAGTTCTTTTCTGGATTCAGATGACTTACACGTGTTTTAACCACCACGTCAAAGTCCATAAGACTCTCTGTGATTTAACTCCTTTATAATAATCATGGGATAGACCAGTATGAACTACTAAATTTACGATTCCAATTTTTTACAGAGAAGTAATATGTGGACTAGGATAGGATAGGTTCAACATTAATTATACATAAATCAATTTGTGTTGACTCGGCTGGGTTATAGTAACTCAATTTGATTGTGGTTTTATATCTAAAATGGAGTATAAATTAATTAGTATTTGATATTTTTATAATTACCCATCTCAAATTAACTCATGGACCCAAACAAGTCGGATTTGACATAACTAACGCCTATTAGCTAGGTAATGTCAAACACAATCTAATTAAACTGGTCAGTTCAAGTTGGGTCTTGCCTAATCTGACTTGATTGCCACCTTTATATGTAATAAAATAACAACTATCAAATCTCATTTTACTAAATAGTATCAATTATATAAATCTTTTTACATCATTCAATTTTATCTCATATTATATTAGTATCTATATTAAATAAATTTATTATTTTTATCCTTGTTAATCACAATTATACTAGTAAATTTTATCAAAATTAATACACATTAGATGGACATCGCTAGTGCTTCAATGACGATTCTTCGATAGTCAGATAGGACATATATATAGAAGAATAAAAATGTATTAAGTGCAATAAAAGAAAAAAAGAATGAGAAGAATTATCTTAATTATGTGAAAAAGTACGATAGAAAAAAAAAGAGAGTCTGTCCCGCATGCATACAACTTTTTTCGAGACGGGCATGAGGCACATGAATGCAACTCTCCCAAGTCATGCATCCAACTCTCTCGAATCATACAAGCAATTCTTTCCGAGTCATATAAGCAACTCTTCCCGAATACTCTTCTCGAGTACATGCAAACTACTAGCTCTTTTCGAAATCATGTCGACCACTCTTCTTGAGTGATCACTCTTCCAAAGTACATGCACATATATATATATTTATCAATTTCAAAGTGCTAATACATCAATTTATACCTTTATTTCTTTTGTTAGTTATATTCTCTTTGACATACTGTATGCAAATATCAAAGTTTGTCATGTTAAGGGAATGAAGAATTTCTTATAACATTAACCTTTCTAGGCATTGTATGGTTATACGTACTAAATGTCTATGTCATCACATGATCGAATTCTAGTAAGTCAAATTTCATTTTGTACCTATACTATATATTATTTTGTTGTTTGTGAGAGCTATGATGTTTAACTTAGCTTATGAAATAGGGAATATATACCAATAAGTATTAATTTTACAAAATACTAAATATTTCATTTCCAAATGAACAAGTGTATCTTAATTTGTTCAAGTAAGAAATGAAAATTAAATTATGCCTAAATGATGGAATAACAAAAAAATATTTTCCAAATTCAAACTACATTGGTCCCTAAACAAAGTCTGAAAAAAAAACCCTATAGTAGTCACTATAGTCTTCTTGTTATTACCAGTATAGATGTATCTTTCACCATCAATAGACAATCGACTATTAAGACAATCATGCTCAGTGACACTAATATGTATAGTAGCTCCAATGTCTATCCACCAAGTGTCAGTATGTAGAATAACAAAATTGCCTTCTTAACTAACCTTAACGGAGAAGTTTTAATACTAGACACTGCAATTTTAATACCCTTACTTATATCGATAGTCTTTTTATATTCAATGGTTTTAAATTCTTAAGTTATTAGAATGTTGATGTTATAGGTAGATACCTTATGTGCACTAAATATGAAAGAGATTATATAAATATAACCTTATATAATACCAAGAACATAAAGAGAGTATAATATATAATGCGTATAATACGCATGTATGAATATGCTTGGGCAAAATGAGATACCAAATACAACATCACATTTAGTCTTTGGACTGCAATGTGATTTGTTATGATACTCTCTAAATCATAACTCATGATAGTCCTCATTGACCACACCACATGTCTTCCTTTGGGTCGACATATGATGTGCATAACACAATTATTCTTTATATGAGATACGTCTGTGTGAGTCTATTGTTTACAAAACCTTTAATCTATCACACAAAATACCTTTCTTTGGGCAAATATTTTGTGTGCATGATCAATAGAATTTATTAAACTATTGATCTATCACACAAAGTGTGCGCATGAACAATAAAATATGTTCTTTATATGTAGACCATTCCTAACATATGTCTCGCATAAATATTGTTAGGGCAATCTCTTGTCATGATAAGGTTTTGATGTGTGTGGCAAATAGTTTAAGTTAGGATGTTATGTTGATTTGATATGTGCGTTGAAGTCGTGCAGGACTTAGTAATTCGCACATGGAGCCATGGCGAGTTTCACATCTCATGACTCGGTCCTTGAGTCAGTGAAGGATTGCTTTACGGAAGTCGTGCGCTTGGAGCATCCGAGGGACCGCCGGACGAGAAGCTTGGAGTGAAGCCGGAGGAAGTAGACTTCGAGGCAAGAGATGCGAAGGAGCATTGCAGAGTCGTGCGCCTGATGCTGCCGAGGAACGTGGCCGCGAACGAAGAGAACTTCGAAGGCGAGGGACTCCGAGGGATGAGAGTGAGCGATTGTAACCCGGGAAGGGGTAGCTCTTAGGTGAAACTTGGCCATTTGGCCAAGTGTCGGATGGGTTTTCCCGACACCAGTCGACTGCCATGTCATGGCAGTCGACTGCTCTGAGTCGATGGGTCGATCGACTGGTATAAGACCAGTTAAGTGCTTGGTACTCGACTGCCATGGACTGGTAGTCGACTGATGTCGACATCGATCCAACTACCGTGGAATGATCGATCGATGGCAATGCGCACGCACGAGAATGGAGTCGACTCGATGGGCACTCGGTGATTGACATCGATCGTGATGGAATGCCATCGGTCGTGATGCGATATCGTTGAATGAAATCCAACGTGGAAAGCGGACATTTTTGGCAACGGCTACGGGATCAGTCGACTGATCGAGGGCATCAGTCAACTGATCCTGTGTCAACGGGAAGAAACCCTCTTCCTCTATAAAAAGGAAGAGGATGGGGCTTTGGGGGGTTAATGCTTGAGCTCTAAACTTCTCCCAAAGTGTCATACACGATTTCCTACTCTTCTTACTTGCTTTTACTTCAATCTTATTGTAAGAAGAGTGATCTTGGTTGTAAAGGTTACCTCCACCTAGCTTGGTGCAAAGGAGAGGCCAATAGTGATTGGTTTTGGCGGAGTGATTCACCGAGGACGAATCGGGGACCGTGGATTAGCGGCGTAGCCGTGAACCATGTTATACCATCGTGTTAGCGTTTGTTTTCTTGTAATTTCTATTTGCTTGTCTTTATTTGCATATTCCGCTTGCGCTAATCTTTTGTAGACGAGCAAAATACGACATCCAACGAAGAGGACTATTCACCCCCCTCTAGCCGGTCATTCGATCCGTCCCAACAAGTGGTATTAGAGCAAGGTCGCTTGTCGAGGACTAACCGCCACTACAAGCAAATTCAAAAGATGGCCGGCTCAAACATTTACCCATCGAAATTCGACGGCGAATTCTCTTGGTGGAAAAAGAGAATGGAGGTATTTTTCGAGACCGATTTTGAAATCCTTTTAATAATGGAAAATGGTTTCGAATTGCCTAGGAACGAAAATGGGGAGCCATTGGAAAAATCGAGATGGAGCAAGAGGCAAAGAGAAGAGTATTTGACAAATTCAAAAGTCAAGCACCATCTCTACAATGTGCTTCCTCAACAAGAAATAAATAGAATTGGAGAATGCTCAAGTGCCAAGGAGATGTGGGAGAAATTGATTGAACTTCATGAAGGCACTTCGGAAGCCAAGCTTGCAAGGAGAGACCTCCTCCGCTCCCAACTTTCAAATATAAAATTAGAAAAGGGAGAAAAGGTAACATCTTTGCATTCTAGGTTTAAGGAAATTTTGATTGGACTAACAAGTGTAGGAGAAAAGCTCTCCAACCGGGATATGGTAATGAAGGCCATAGATGCCTTTCCTCGGTCCTCAAGATGGAGCTCCATGGTGGATTCATTTTACATCTCCAAGAACTTGGAAGTAAGTACCTTGGAGGAGTTCTTCTCAACAATGAAGCTCCACGAAACGAGGCTTGAAGGAATACAAGAAGAGCCAAGAATCCAACCTTCAAGAGGAGTAGCTTTGATGGCAAATAAGGGGAAGAAGAAGATAGAGATCCCCTCCTCCTCCGATGACGAAGCCTCTTCCTCCTCCTCCATGGATAGCACGGAAGAAGCGTATATGGTAAGGAGGGTAAGGCGTGCTTTAAAAGGTTTTCAATTTAATAAATCTAATGATAGGAGGAGAAGACCAAGAGGAAAGGTGATTTGTTACAATTGCCAAGGAGAGAGACATATAAGGGACAATTGTCCTCTCCTAAACAAGAGCAAAGAAGAAAGGAAAAAGAAGGAAGAAAAGAAGAAGAAGAAGGGGAGCAAGAAGAAAAAGGAGGAAGAAAAGAAGACCAAGGAAAAGGGGAAGGCCAAAGCATTCAAAGCCAAGACATGGGATGATCTCTCTTCCTCATCCTCATCCGAAGAAGAGGAACAAGTCTATTCCAACCTTGCATTGATGGCCTTCGACGACTTGGATTGCTCCTTCATCGAAAATGAAGAATCAAGCTCAAGTGGAGAGAGCTCAAATGAAGGGGGAGCCTTCTCTACATCCTTATCCGAAGAAGAAGAGGACATGGAAACTATGGTAACAAATTCTTCACCTAATAAAATAGTTTCTATGATTTCTAGCTTAACTAAGGACCTATTTAGAGCCAAGAAGAAAAATAAGAGCATGCTAGAGCAAATTAAGGACTTAGAAAATAAACTAGAAAAATCATGCTTAAATGATATTGATAATATTTTTTCTTGTCATGATGATGCATGCTCACATGATCAATATATGTCTTTCAATGTTAGTGATGCATGCATAGAGGAAAATAGGGCTTTAAGGGAAAAGGTAGATTATTTGACCAAAGTCCTAGAAAAATTCACAATAGGCTCCAACACCTTGAACATGATAATTGGGAGCCAAAGGACAAATTTTAACAAGAAAGGCCTAGGTTATAAGGAAAAGAAAAATGAAAAGGCCTACAAATGCCTAATAGCTAGGGGACAAGATAAGAAGAAGGTAATAGCTATGAAATGGATTCCCAAGGAGTATTTAGTGAACCCAATAGGCAAAAACTTATTTTGGGTTCCAAAATTCATCCTTAAGTGTTAAAAAACCCCTAGGGTAGTCAACCATATGCAATTGACCTATATCATATTTTGGTTGACTTAGGATGGCAGGACAACATTTTTAATAGTGTTGGGTGATGATAACGTGCCCATAAATAGATAATATTGCTTAAATCATGATGTTGATGTAATTGTTACATATGTTTGCAATCATAATTTATGATTTGGATTTTTGGCACATAATCATGAGAAATAGGATTTAAATCATGCCTTAGGTAATATTTGAATTTTTATCATAAATAATACCTAATGCATGATCACAATTTGATGAATACATGTGTTTAATGATCATAATGTGTAATTCATTCATATATGTCATTATGATCATGTAGATTGTTAGGGTGATACTTAACCTTGATAGAATTGCATGAATATATTGGTTAAGTACATATAAATACCTCTAGGATGCATCTCACACTCACCATAGGCTACCATGATTGAAAACTTAGCATGAGTGAGATGTTAGGATGATACAAATGTCCACTAATGCTTATGACATTTAGATGGTCATTTAAGGTATCAAATTAGCAATAATAGACCAATCATGGGGAAGACTCATGTTTAATTCATAGACATATTGCCCAAAGATCATGGTTGGATATTTCATATGTTTTCAAAACAATTTCTTACCTTAAAATACATGTATTCATGTTTTGAAACAATTGGATGCGAAACTAGGTGTTAAACTTGATACTAGAATGATCAAAAACCTAGTTGTTTTTAAAGCTTTTGGATTTTTGGCAAATATCAGAAAATATAATGATTTTTCATGAAAAACTATTTTTCATTGATAGATATACTTACAAGAAATATGTTCCCCAAATTTCATGATTTTTTGAATTTTTTGGAATTTTTAATGCATTTCTGAAATTCGGTCCGAAAATCAGGAATTCCTGAAAACCTTGTGCCAGTCGACTGGTAGTCTGAACCAGTGGACTGGTGGCCTGATATTCCGAACAGTAAAGGCTGATTTCAGGTTTTAAAACAATTTTTGGTATTTTACTTCTATTAGACTTGATGTCATGAGTTTATAACTTAGTGTTAATCTTTTTGATGGTGTCAAAGGGGGAGAATTGATTATGTTTAAGTTAATAATGATAGGGGGAGAAATAGGCATGGAGAGTTTCATGGATTAAGGGGGAGTTGCATGTTGCTATATCATGTTTATGTTTACATGCTTTCTTACCTTAGAAATTTTTATCAAATATTTTTACCTAACTTAAACGGATTGTCACACATCAAAAAGGGGGAGATTGTTAGGACAATCTCTTGCCATGATAAGGTTTTGATGTGTGTGGCAAAGGATTTAAGTTAGGATGTTATGTTGATTTGATATGTGCGTTGAAGTCGTGTAGGACTTAGTAATTCGCACATGGAGCCATGGCGAGTTTCACATCTCATGACTCAGTCCTTGAGTCGGTGAAGGATTGCTTTGCGGAAGTCGTGCGCTTGGAGCATCCGAGGGACCGCCGGACGAGAAGCTTGGAGTGAAGTCGGAGGAAGTAGACTTCGAGGCAAGAGACGCGAAGGAGCATTGCAGCCGTCGCTGATGTCTTTGCTTGAGGGCGTGGCGCGAGAAGAGAACCGGCGAGGACTCGAGGATGAGTGGCGATGTAACCGGGAAGGGGTAGCTCTTAGGTGAAACTTGGCCATTTGGCCAAGTGTCGGATGGGTTTTCCGACACGGTTATTGCCATGTCATGGCGATTGATCGAGTCGATGGGTCGATCGGCGGTATAAGACCGATTAAGTGCTTGGAAGTCGATTGCCATGGGTAGCGATCGGCCCGATGTCGACATCGATCGACTACCGAGGAATGGCGATCGTGATGGCACTATGCGAACGCAGAATGGAGTCGACTCATTGGGCACTCGGCCCGATTGACATCGGTCGGTGATGGTGCCATCGATCGTGATGCGATCTGTTGGATGAAATCCAACGTGGAAAGCGGCCATTTTTGGCAACGACTACGGGATCAGTCGACTGATCGAGGGCATCAGTCAACTGATCCTGTGTCAACGGGAAGAAACCCTCTTCCTCTATAAAAAGGAAGAGGATGGGGCTTTGGGGGGGTTAATGCTTGAGCTCTAAACTTCTCCCAGAGTGCCATACACGATTTCCTACTCTTCTTACTTGCTTTTACTTCAATCTTATTGTAAGAAGAGTGATCTTGGTTGTAAAGGTTACCTCCACCTAGCTTGGTGCAAAGGAAAGGCCAATAGTGATTGGTTTTGGCGGAGTGATTCACCGAGGACGAATCGGGGACCGTGGATTAACGGCGTAGTCGTGAACCACGTTATACCATCGTGTTAGCGTTTGTTTTCTTGTGATTTCTATTTGCTTGTCTTTATTTGCATATTCCGCTTGCGCTAATCTTTTGTAGACGAGCAAAATACGACATCCAACGAAGAGGGCTATTCACCCCCCTCTAGTCGGCCATTCGATCCGTCCCAAAAAATATAACTTTCCTTTGGGCCAATTACGTTTAGCATAGGCATACATCTATCTATACAATATACCAAAGTGAGAACGATTAGGGAGGTTTAGGACATACTGTGTCGATAGATGTATGTCTATGTTAAATATATTGACCCAAAGAAAAGTTATGTTTATGTCAAACATATGTTATGAATAGTTTACATATAAAAACCGATTTTATTGATCATGCACACAAGATGCCGGCCCAAAGAAAGACACTTTGTGTGGCAGATCAATAGCTTAATAAATTTTGTTGATCATATGCACAAAATATCATCCCAAAGGAAGGTATTTTGTATGGTAGATCAATAGGTTGATAAATTATGTTATAGATCATACGCACAGGGTGTCGGCCCAAAGGAAGGCATTTTGTATGGTAGATCAAGGGTTTGTAAACCATAGACTCAGACAAATTTAGCTTATATAAGGGATAATTTAATTATGCATATCATGTGTCGGCCCAAAGGAAGACACATGATGTGACTAACGAAAATTATCATGAGCTATAATTTAAAGAGTACCTCTAATAAGTTACATTGCAGTCCAATGACGAAGTGTAATGTTATACTTGATATCTCATTTAGCCCATATATATTTACACATGTGTACTATACACATTATTAATGATTATTATCTCTTTATGTTCTTGGCATTATATGATATTATTGTGTTTTTTCTTTCTTATTCAGTGAACTCAGTAACTGCTCACATAGCAAACATTCCTACACTCACTGGTACTAACTTTAACCAGTGGAAAGAATATGTAATAGTGGTATTGGAATGCATGTGCTTAGACTATGCATTAAGATATGATCGTCCTGCACCTCTGACTAGTTTTAACACGACAAAGGAGAGGACTCAGTTTGAACGGTGGGAGCACTCTAATCATATGATGCTTGCGGTTTAGCATACGATGCTTGTAAACGTAATCATGACCCTATTATGGGTTATAAGGAGGATCATTTGGGAATTGAAATGTGCAGATCACATTTCATGCAATTCTTATGCTACACATCCACATCTGATCTATGTCATTGATGACATTGGTGTTGTGATTATTGATGGGTCCTACTACCGACGTATATGGAGTAGCAACAATCACTTTAGTCCTATACCAATGAAGTTGATGGATCAGATTGATTTAGTTCAATATGACAGTGAGTTCAACTAAAGAATTTCGGACATATGTTACATTCAGAATTTCATATAGCCTAAATGGGAGATTATTGGTGGTGGACTTACATGTGATTATCGTAACCGTTTGATTGTGTCGTATTGATTCGAACCCGATTAAGTGACCTACTTATTGGTTTATGAATTTCGGTTATTTGATGCGGGGTTTAATGAGTAGAACCCATTATAGAACGAACCCGTTATTGACGATGGACCGATAACGGATCTCATCCATTTTCTATATAAAAGGCATGGTCCCCGTAGGGCCTGGTTTTCTGACAGACTCCTTGCATCCTATCGGCGAGAAGTTTACGACACTGTCACTCCAAAATCCTACGGAAGACTTGCCTTCTTTTTTTCGCAAGAATTCTGAACCGAATCTTACTGACTACGAACATGGTCGTTCCGCTCCAATCAGGTTCCGTTAAGTTTATGCTATCGTTTCATTTTATGATTTTGTTGTCAAAGAAATTCGATAAGACTAGATCTACTCTACGAATTCTATTGTACTCTATTTGGTTTCTGTATACATGCTTAAATTCGTGGATTTCCATCATTAATATCTTCTGAGAACGAGTATTATAAATCCTTGAACCTATGAAGCACAATTTCCTCCTAATTGAGTAAGGCAATTCTGTCTATCTTCTGAATCCTCCTTCCATAGATACCTTTACAGTTCTTTCAAAGACCTTTGTTTGTTTTTGCAGGAAGGTGCCGACGAAACTTACAAACACTTATGCTTTCTTCAATGTATTGGTGAAGGTGTGATTTATATGGTGCTTGATGCGGATGGGTGAAGTCTGTTCACTCCTTTCCAATGCAGTGAAGCACGGATGGAGATCTCAAAGGGTTCTCACAGGCCGCAATCAGTAAAGAATAAAAAGATGAAGTAGATGAAACGCAAAAACCAGCACTAGCAATCGAGACTCAGACACAAGATGTAACGTGGTTCGGAATAAGGATTCCTACTCCACGGAGGTGAGTTTTCTCACCGGGGACGGTGCCCAAGCACTTTCACTATGAAGGTCCTCCTTTACGGAAAGCAAGTTTCCGAAGGCGGAGGAGAAAAAGCCTTTTACAATAATCTCACCAGACGAGAAAAATACAAGAGATATAACAACGACAGGTCTCTGTCCTTCTTCTCCGGTGAGGTGGTTGTCCTCCTCTTTCCTCTCCTCTTGCGTCCCCTTCTCTCGCTGGGTGGGAATAATTGCCGGCCTCCTCTCTTTTTCCTGCTTTCTCTCCTTTTATCTCCCCCTCTTTTCCTTCATCGTAATGTCGTGGGTTATCTTCATCGTACACGTGGCCACCACCTTTTCCTGGAGAATAATTCTGTTACAGATATCAGGAGTGGAGACTCTTTGGAATATTATGTGGGGCCTCCCAGGTCGTTGCCTAACACTCTTTCCTCTGTTTTTCGGAAAACTAGGCTAGACTATCTCCCTCAACCTTCCGTGTTGAGGGAAGCTAGTTTTAGGTCTATAGCCCACGGGCGCCCCAGCCTTAGGGTTCCTCATCAACCCGAACCAATTCGTCTCCTTCCCGTGCCCAACTTCCCCTTGTAGGGATCAGATTGTGCTAGCTTCTTGGCGAAGCGCCCTCCGCCTCTCCTTTGCCGTATCAATTGCTTTCATTAACTCGCTCGTGCCAATGGCTTCCAATATTGGCCCGTACCGATGGCTTTTGAGGTTCGCCCGTGCCAATGGCTTCCAATATTTGCCCGTGCCAATGGCTTTCAATATTGGCCCGTACCGATGGCTTCTGAGGTTCGCCCATGCCAATGACTTCCAATATTCGCCCGTGCCAATGGCTTTCAATATTGGCCCGTACCGATGGCTTCTGAGGTTCGCCCGTGCCAATGGCTTCCAATATTCGCCCGTGTCAATCTTCCTTTCCTTTCTTAGCTGAGCCGTATATTTTGTATCGGATCTTAGGTCACCCGCTAACCCCTCTATCGGGGATTATGTAAAGAAGGTACCAGTAGTATCATTAGTCAACCCCGAAAAATAGTCAAGCGAAGTTATAAGCTTGACTTTCCAATGTACATAAAGTTTCTGACCTATTCTTCATTTCTCGGCTTAAATCCATCCGTTCCCCTATAACTCCCCCCAGTATATTGAAGGAGGCCCGCTGGGCCCATGGGCTCCGCTTCTCCTTCTCCTTCTGTGCAGCTGAATCGTCGCGGAAAACCCTATATAAACCCTCGCCTTCTTCTTTTAGGTATCGGTTAGTGTGCTTGGTAATCCAGCCTGTTCTTCTTCTCCCGTGATTCTCATCGGCGGTGTTGCGGCGACCCCGTTCTTCCTTTCCTCACACGATTCTTCTTTACCCTCCGAGTAAGTGCTCTGCTTTGTTCATACCCATGGCCCCTAGGACCCTCTCTTCACCCGCCTGGTATGAACATACCATAACTCAGTTAGATTGCAACCATTATTTCTTTAACCTAAGGAACAACTACATAGAGCCTTCTATAAAATGTTGTTTCACGACCAAACTGCATCGACCTCATAAACCTCCTCCCGGCTTGACATGCTTTTTTTATGAACAATTTCTTAACGGCCTATCCCTGCCAGTACCACAGGTCTATCTGGACCTCCTAAACTTCTATGGACTACCTCTGAACCAATTCACCCCCAACTCCTTCCGGATTCTATCGGGAGCCCACATAGTGTTCCAACATTTGAACCTCTCTTTGACCCCCGAAATATTCCATTGCTTCTTCCAATTAAAGTCTTCTAAGGCAGGCCTCTTCTATCTGTCTAGTCGTTCCGACTGCCAATTCCTGGTGAACCTGCCTACTTCCCACAAGGGTTGGGAAGCCTTATATTTCTTTGTACAACTCCCAGAGTCTTTACCTTACTCTGATACTTGGAAGGTAGACCTTCCTGAATTGCCTTCTTTCCGGGAAATGAGGATCAAATGTCCCTTCCCGGAAGTGTATAGAGTCTTAGGAGAGCTGCATTACTGCTTGAACCATCTGCTAGAAACTCCCCTCTTAAGCCACTTTGGATTGTCTCCTCTACCTTTGTGACTTGGTTGCTATAGGTAGGGTAACCTTTATCTACAATGTGACTTCCTTTTAGGGCATTCATCTTTCTTACAGTATATCTTGTAGATAATCGATGCGAAGGCTTTGGTGGAAGGAGTCGATCAAGGTCGCCAAGAAGAAGAAGACCACGACTAAAAGAGGCAAATCCTGGCTGACTCAGTCATCTCCTCGGAAGAAGCTGCGGCTTATCAAGAAAGGAGCTTCAAGTTCATCGGCTCTCCTTCCCTTGTCTTCCCACCAGCCGGAAGCTCGACCCCTAATCATTTATGAACCCCGAAGGGAAGGCAACACCTCCCCTGCCTCTTCTTTAACTCCCCAAGGAGGGGATTCTCCCTCCCAGTTTCTGCATTCTTCCCCCCTCGAGATTCACCCCTGCCTCCTCATGGGAATCCCTCCAAGCTCCAGCCCGTCGCTCGAGAACCGTTCTCGCCTCTTGCACGCCCCCATCTTCTTGGAAGGAGAAGACCCTTCCTTCCAGTTCCTCAGAGGGCCTCTCTGGGATCTTTCTTTGAAAATTCGGCACCCTTGAGGTAAAATTCTTTAACGATCGGGTATACTAGGCCCGTGTGAGCAAGTGGGCAAACTGCTGGCAGAGGTATTTACTCCTCCTCCTCTTTGCTATGGGTATTTCCCTATACTGATGTAGGCTGATAATTTTCTTCTCCTTTTAGGCCTCCACTCAACATAACAACATGGTAGTCCACCTAGCCCGATTCCAATCTAGTGTGGAGACTCGCCATTTTGCCGCCGTGTCATGAAAAGAGCTCGCATGACGATTAAAGCGAACAAGAGGCAAAGGAGGCGGACTTTAGGGGTCAATGCGAAGACGCACGATGCAACTAGCCTTGGTTGAAGTGAGAAAGAGGCTGCAGCGAAAAATGAAGAACTAGAATAGCGCCTCTTCTTGCAATCTAGTGAGTCATGCAGGTAGACATCTGACTCGAGGGAAAAGGAGTATAAAAGATATCTTATGGATGCCATGCTCAAAGATGCTGACTCTGCGGCTACTATCCCACAGCTTCAACAAGAATGCAACCGCCTTAACCTAGAATGTCAAGCCTGGGCCATTACCAGGGAATCCTGTGTAAAGAAGTGTCAGGAACTTTCCTCTGTAGTAACGACTCTTCCCCGAACCTTATCACCGGTGGCCCAGCAGTAATCCATCTTCCAACAGGAGTATCTTGAAGCTCTTTCAGCCTTAGGACAGCGAGCTATAAAATAAGCGACCAAGAGATGTTTTGGCGATCAAATTGGCGGAAAGTCAAACTCAGGTGGCTCAATATCATGACCGACTAAAGGAGCAGGAAGCCGACCTCAAGAGGCGTTATGTCAAGAAAGGGGTGGATCTCTTTATACTAGGGTTTGAGGGGTCTTCAGCTCAAAATGCCGAGCGAGGATACCCGCCTCCTGGCACGGATACTAGTTATTTAGATCCCACGGAGGCGCTAGCTAAATGTCCGCCCGAACTCTTTGAATTGTAATTTATACTATTCTCCTTCTTTGATAAGTTTATCAATAGCCTCTCTTCTGCCTCTGAATGATGAATTTATTTATAGGCTTAGTTATCATCTTCTTGGCATGCTTCTTGATGGGTCGGGAATTCTGGACCCCTTTTAAAACTCCTCCTACCGTTTTCTCTCTTCTTGTATAGGATGGTGTAATCACTTCATTGGTTCAGGCTTATGGAAGGGATATTGAATGACATTATCTGCTTCCGCCCCATTTTCGATTCGGAAATCTGCTGGGAGTATGTTGTCTGATATTATTCACACCCGTCCCGGTTTTAGTTTAGGAATTCGCTCGAAAGGTCTTTACCCGACATCATTCATACCCGCCCCGATTCCGGTTTGGGCGACGCTTTAAATAGCTCCTGCTTGTTGATCTTCCTTATTTCTCTTACTGCTTTGGAAATGGTATCAATCTCTTCGTCTTCTTTCCCTTTCCCAGAACCTCTATTGCCTCTTTCCTTCCATTATAAATCCTTCGTCCCCCATGCCTTCGTCCTGCTATCTTCTTATTATGGCTTCAGCAGGGCATCCCATCGAAGTTTCTTCAGAGTCAGAATCTTTTGAACTACAAGACTGGGTCTCTGAGGATATTGAAGATTCGTAGACCTGCTCCACTGCCACTTCAGCCTTCCGCCCCCTTCCATATCCGCCTCTCCGACCAGCCCCCACCCCTCCGGCAGGGAGGTCCTTCCGCGCTCCTTTTCCCTCCTTCCGCAACCGGGTGTGGAATCCTCCCTTCACGTGGGAGTATACAGTGGGAGATCCTCGTCGCCGAACTTCCCCACTTCCACCAAGACTGCTTTGTCGCCCCGAGGACTCATCCTTCCTCTTTCGATGAAGGTCCACCAGTTCTTCCTCCCCCTCAAGGCGAACGCTTCAGAGTCATATTAGCTCCTTCTCCCCCCAAAGAGACATCTCCCGCTTCTTCTGTTAGGAGTAATCATGGAAAATCTTTGTAGATCAAGTTAATGTAATCGTTTCAAATATGTTAATAAATAATAAAAAAAAATAAGGGAGGCAAATGATATCCGTTTTTGTCTTTTTCCTGTAGAAGTAATGTTTCTGTCTTCCAAAAGGACGGTAATCTGATCCGAACATGCCTTCTTCTATCATGTCTCGGGGATTCGGACCCTCTTAATTACAATTGTAGTCCCGTCAACCTTCCCACCTCCTTTACGTTTCCTCTGCTTTATTGGCATTTATGGTCCCTACTTCTCCTACCAATGAATGCACTCTTCCCCTCCGTCGCCATAAAAACCACCGACCTTTACTTGATAGCTTCCATCATTCTCCTTTTTCCTTTGCTTGCCATGGACAGAATATCGGAATAGGGCAGCAGTTCCTCGCCTTCTAAAGAACAGATAAATGATCGCCGATACATAGCTATCTTGGAGGAACAAGTGGAGTATTTACAACAACAGCTGGAGGAAACTTCCACCCATAATCGTTCCCTGCGCCAACAACTGATAGGGTCCCAAAAGGAATTGGTCAGGCAGACCTTCCTGTAGCAGTCCTACCGGTGCCAACTACTGTGCCAGCCTCAACCCTACAAGGGACTTCCCTTTGTCCCTCCTAGCAAAGAACTGTAACGCCCGGGATATATAAGGGCTGCTGTTTGTTATTCTTCCTTGTAGATGACTCAGAATATGTAATTCTTTTGCATCCATGAACTTTCCCAGTTTGTCTTCTTTCTCCAGTATCTTCGGCATTGTACCACACTTTACTTTTTCCGTATCCACATAAACTTACCTATAACGGAGATATATTTCGGCTCTTCCGCTTTTATAATCTGCTTGGGATATAGAATCATCGAATGAATTAGTTCTGCTATTTTGCAAGGATAAAACAATATAGGGTTAAACAAGGACTTCAACTTCCTTCTCTTTTCGGGGACAAAAAGTGATATATAACTGAGGGGATCTCAGTTCTTCCGCTTCATCACCACACTGGGATATCTTCCGCTTCGCGGGGATAGAAATTTTTAGTATTAACCGAATGAATTTCGGTTCTTCCGTTCCACCACCACACGGGGATATCTTCCGCTCTTCCTTGCGGGGATAGAAATTTTTATATAGAGTAAATAATAACCGAAGGATATCGGTTCTTCCGTTCCAACACCACACGGGGATATCTTCCGCTCTTCCTTGCGGGGATAGAAATTTTTATATAGAGTAAATAATAACCGAAGGATATCGGTTCTTCCGTTCCAACACCACACGGGGATATCTTCCGCTCTTCCTTGCGGGGATAGAAACTTTTATATAGAGTAAATAATAACCGAAGGATATCGGTTCTTCCGTTCCAACACCACACGGGGATATCTTCCGCTCTTCCTTGCGGGGATAGAAATTTTTATATAGAGTAAATAATAACCGAAGGATATCGGTTCTTCCGTTCCAACACCACACGGGGATATCTTCCGCTCTTCCTTGCGGGGATAGAAATTTTTATATAGAGTAAATAATAACCGAAGGATATCGGTTCTTCCGTTCCACCACCACACGGGGATATCTTCCGCTCTTCCTTGCGGGGATAGAAACTTTTATATAGAGTAAATAATAACCGAAGGATATCGGTTCTTCCGTTCCAACACCACACGGGGATATCTTCCGCTCTTCCTTGCGGGGATAGAAACTTTTATATAGAGTAAATAATAACCGAAGGATATCGGTTCTTCCGTTCCAACACCACACGGGGATATCTTCCGCTCTTCCTTGCGGGGATAGAAACTTTTATATAGAGTAAATAATAACCGAAGGATATCGGTTCTTCCGTTCCAACACCACACGGGGATATCTTCCGCTCTTCCTTGTCGGGATAGAAACTTTTATATAGAGTAAATAATAACCGAAGGATATCGGTTCTTCCGTTCCAACACCACACGGGGATATCTTCCGCTCTTCCTTGCGGGGATAAAAATTTTTATATAGAGTAAATAATAACCGAAGGATATCGGTTCTTCCGTTCCAACACCACACGGGGATATCTTCCGCTCTTCCTTACGGGGATAGAAACTTTTATATAGAGTAAATAATAACCGAAGGATATCGGTTCTTCCGTTCCAACACCACACGGGGATATCTTCCGCTCTTCCTTGCGGGGATAGAAATTTTTATATAGCGCCAGGGCAATGAGCATAAAGGAGGCAACGCCTTCATATCATTCCTCTTTGGTTCCCCTCCTAAAAAAGGGGGGGGGGAACGCCTATGTCCGCCCCTTCTTCTGCAAATGGGGGGCTTTAGTACATAATGGGTCATTTAGAAATAGAAACCCTTCTTTCCCTTTTACCACAGACGAGAGGCCCACTAATGGCTGCAAGCCCATTCTTCCCCCTTTTATAGGGGGTTCTTTGGTCTTCGTTTCTCCTGCCATCCTCCTCCCTTCGCCTTTTGGTCTCTTTCTTCTTCATCTGTTTGCTCCGCCGCCGCCAAACCTCGTTTCCCCGATTCTTTCTTCCCAACCCCTCTTTTTCCTTTTCTTTTTCAGACCCCCAAGATGCATTCTAACTTCTTCCAGGAGATAGCGGGCCGCTACCCGAATCGCAAACAGGATGCTGGTCAGCCCTTCGCTTCTTCTTCCGCTTCACCTTCCCCAATCACCATCATACCCGATTCACCTCGCCGTTCTCCCTTTCCTCCTCCGGCGACCCTCACTACCCCCATCCCGGAGGAAGCCAGGGTCCTTACAAGCCCTACCTTTCCCACTCTTTCTCCTTCCGCCAACGATGTTCAGAAATCGCCTTCTTCTTCCCCGCAACCTGGGGATGAACCTGGGGAAGGTGTATTCCCATGTCAGCCAATGACAGGGGATGGATCACCTTTGTCTTCCCTTTCCTCGGCCCGTCCTTCCTTTTCTGAACCCATGGCGGTGGATATCCCTTCACTGCCAATTTCCCCCCTGGCTCATCACCTGCAGAATCCCTCTCCTCCTGTGGGCCCTGACCAGGGCTTCTCTACTTCTTGCATCCCTATCGAAGGCTCCTCCAGCCCAATGCTCATCCTCTCGTCGTCTCAAGATCCTTCCTTCGATCAACCTCCTTCCGTCTTTCCTTCCACACTCAACCCCCAACCCGGCGAGACACATATCCTCCCGGCAACTATGGATCTGCCGCCCCCGACTACCACCTCCGTGGGCCGTCCAAATGATGCGCTTCCCTCTTTCCATTCTCAACCGATGGATACCGCCCTCCTTCTCTCCTTTATAGGAGAGGTTCCTCCTTCAGCATCTTCCGTCCCGTCTTCTTCCCTTTCTCCCCGGAGTCTTCGGATTCTAAACTTAGAGGAAGTGGTTCCTCGCATGGAAGGCCTACGCCATGCTCTGGACTTGGTATGTTTCCTTACTCAGCTTCCTTAGCTTTGTCTAACTGACCAATTTCTTTTCCCACGGCCATGCGTACGACCAACCATAAAGAATTGGATCGCTCTCTTCATCAATACCAAGTTCAAGCCCAAGAATGGGAGCGTCAACAACGGGAAGGCTTGGCGGATGCTCAAAATCGAGAACGACTCCTGCTACAACAATTGCACCTGTGCCAAGAGCAATTAGCCGAAGCTCGCCAAAGAAATTCAAAGAGATGTCGACACTATCGCAGCGACCTTAAAGGCGCAACCACGTCGGCGAGCCCTCGTCCCCAAGAAGTCCACGGCCTCTCTTAACACGTAATCTTCCTCGGCTCAAGAGTTACTACGCCTTCAAGAGCGGTAGCGAGCTCCTCAAGGAAGCAACAAGATTCCGACGCCATCGCCGCTCGTCTTGAGTTCAATATCACGAGCACAAGATAAGATAGGGACCTTCGCACCCGCTTGTGCAAGGAGGTACAAGAAAACTCATCCCTTATAAATTCCCGGGCACATGCTCATGCCCGTCTACGCAGGCAAGAAACTTCCCTCCAGAGGATGAGCTCAACTTGAACCGATCGTATTCGGTGGAGGGGATTTCAACTTCCATGCGTCAAAATATGGTGGAGATGACGCACCTTGTGCAACGGGACCAAAGTTCCCGAGCCGATGATGTCTCCATCTTGGCCGATGCTATTATGGAGGTGTCGCGGCGCTATGTGGACGTGTGTCGAAACCTTCGAGAACAACAAGAAACATGCTAGAGGTTGCATCGAGAGCGAAGCCCTGACTGTCCGAATCGCGAGGAGCGACTCATCATTTTAATGCGTTCCACCTATCAAGATGGATTTAATGATGCGGTTCGAAGATATGCCCTCCAACCTATCCTTCATTTTCTTTAAATTGGGAGGCTGGCATTCGACGTTATCCTCCCGACCGGTTTAAGCTGTAATTTAATATCCCATTTTGACATGTGAATTTCCTCTCTGTTTTTCCTCTTCTTCTTCAAGATTTATTAACAATACCGTATTGCTTTTGTAAGTAACCCCATAATGAAATTTGGAAAATACTTGGCATCTAATGAACGCAATCAATTCAAGAAGCATTTCCTTTGGAGTTTCATAATTTCTCTTCTTCTATTCCATATTTCTCATACAGTGTGGAAGAGTTTTAAATGAAGGGCATTCCAAGGTCGTGGAAGCTCTTTGCCTTGGTCATCCTTCATATAATATGCTGACCCTGCTACGCAGCGCGTTATTTCATAAGGTCCTTCCCAGTTGGGAGCCAGCTTTCCAGGGTCTCAGTGGATTGACTTTTACGAAACCAATCTCCTTCTTGAAATCTCCGAGGCACCACTTTCTTATTAAAGGCTCGCTGTACTCTTTGCTTGTAAAATTTCGCTCGCCTCCGTGCCATCTCCCGCCTTTCCTCCACCAAGTCCAATTCGGTGCTTCAGATAAGTTGGTTCTGATTTGGTTCGTATGCCTTTATCCGAGCGCTATTCAACAAAACCTCAACTGAATAACCCAGATACCAAACTAAAGGAGTTTCTCCGTTCTTTGTCTTGGTGTGGTTCGATAGGCCCACAGGATGTTGGGTAACTCTTCTACCCAGTTTCCCCTCTGAGCTCCCAACTTAGTCTTTAATCCTTGAATGAGGATCCTGTTAGTTACCTCCACCTGCCCATTTGCTTGAGGATGGGCTACCGAAGTGAAAGCCTGCTGAATGTTGAGACTTTGGCACCACTCTTGAATCTTTTTTCCTTGGGAATGCTGCTCATTGTCACCGACTATTTTTAGGAATACCATACCGACAAATGATATTTTTCCATAAGAATGTATTTACGACATTCTCATTAATTTTGGCTAAGGGCTCTCCACCCATTTGGAAAAATAATCCTGACTACTAACAAAACTTCCTTTGTAAAGGTGCCAGTCAGATCGGGCCCACTATATCTATTCCCCATTGATCGAAAGGACAAGAAGAGATTACGACTTTCATTAACTCAGCTGGCCGTTCAGAACGGTTGCTATGCTTCTGACAAGCGATGCAGGTCTGCACTATATGAGCAGCATCTTGTTGAAGAGTAGGTCAAAAGTATCCTGCCAATAAAGGCTTTCTTGCTAAAGCTCTCCCTCCTAAATGATTCACGCAGATCCTCATGGATTTCGGAGTACCCATTCCGCATCCTCGCTTCCTGCATTTTAACAAGGGTCGCCAAAAGAGGTCTTGTATAGGTCTTCATTTAAGAGGATGAACCGCTTAGCCTCGGTTTATTAAAGTGGATGCCGCTATATTTTCCCTTGAGGATCTCCGTAGTAAATAAGCTATAATGTCGGTCCTCCAATCAAGAGTTAGGCTTGATTCAGGTACGTCTCCCTCCACGCTGCATATTGCTAAGGAAGTATGAACTCTCGTATGGATCGCTTCCGAGGATTTTATTCCTCCCATAGTGCTAGCCATCCGAGCCAATTCATCTGCCTTCCCATTATGCTCCTGTGGGATTTGCTTCAAGAGGACCTGACGAAATTAAGCTTTTTCTTTCTCAAAAGTCTTCAAATACCTATGCAGCCTTTCCTCCCGAACCACAAAAGAACCTTGAAGTTGTGATATTACCAACTGGAAATCCGAGTGGATCACAATGGAAGAAGCCCCCACTGCTTTAGCAGCCTGTAGTCCCACTAGAATGACCTCATATTCCGCTTCATTATTAGATGCCCGATATTCCAAGCGAACTGCTAATCGAGTTTCTTCACCCTCCGGGGAAATTAACAAGATACCAACGCCGCTGCCTGCAGATCCTGAAGAACCGTCTACGAATATATTCCATGCCTCTGATCCCTCCTCCTTTGTTGCCGAACCATCTTCCGCGCCGCAAGGTACCTCTGCCAGAAAATCAGCGAGTGCTTGGGCCTTGATAACCGTTCGAGGTTGGTAGTGAATATCATACTCTCTTAGTTCTACTACCCATTTAGCCAATCTTTCAGAGAAATTTGGCTTAGTGACGACCTTACCCAATTCGCTGTGTGTTAGAACGGTGACGGGATGAGCCAAGAAGTACGGCCTTAATTTGCGGGCGGTTAGTACTAGGATATACGCCAACTTCTCCAGCTCCGTATAACGGAATTCCGCCCCCTTCAGGATATGGCTGGTATAATAAATAGGTTGCTGATGAGAACCTTCTTGTTTTAATAATACCGAACTGACAGCTCCTTCCGATACGGCCAGATACATCCATAATGGTTCTCCAGATATTGGTTTGGCTAGCAGGGGGAGTCCAGCCAAATATTTCTTCAACTCCTGGAAAGCCTGTTCACATTGATCATCCCACTGAAATTTAGCAGCCTTGCGCAAAATCTTGAAAAAAGGCAGCCCCTTGTCCGCTGATCTGACTATAAATCGGGATAAAGAAACAATCCTGCCCACCAACTTTTGGGTCTCTCGCAGACTAGCAGGTGACTTCATGTTGCATAGGGCTTGTACTTTCTCAGGGTTGGCTTGCAGCCCCTTCTCCGTCACTATGTACCCCAAGAACTTGCCACTCTTTACCCCGAACAGGCATTTGTTAGGGTTTAGTTTCATATTAAACCGCCTTAATGTAGCGAATGTTTCATTTAAGTCCTTGACTAAATCCCGAGTGACCTTTGATTTGACCAAGATGTCGTCCATGTATACCTCCACATTCTTCCCTTTCTGCTCCGCGAAGATTTTGTCCATAAGGCGCTGACATGTGGCTCCTGCGTTTTTTAGTCCGAACGGCATTATCACATAAGCGTATAACCCCCCCGCAGTCACAAAGCTAACCCTCTTTTGATTTTCTTGGGCCAAAGGTATTTGATGATACCCTTGATATGCATCCATTAGGGACACCACTTCATATCCCACTGTAGAATCCACCAATTGATCAATACGAGGCAAGGGGTAGCAGTCTTTAGGGCATGCTTTATTCAAATCACGGAAATCGATACACATCCTCCATTGCCCCGAAGGCTTGGGAACCAAGACTACATTAGAGACCCATTCGGGGAACTGGATTTCCTTTACATGACCCGCTTTTAATAGTTTGTCCACTTCTTCTGCTATGACTTTGTCCTTTTCTGGTCCAAAATGTCGCCTCTTCTGTTGGACGGGTCGGGCTCCTCTAATGATATTGAGATGATGTTCCGCCACTTGAGGATGGATCCCCGTGAGATCATGCACATCTTTTGCAAAGATGTCTTCATTCTCCTTCAGGCAAGCCACCAGCTCTTCTTTGCCATCCAGCTGTTGTGCTATTCGGGTGGCCTTTCCTGGAGCGATCTCCACCAGTTCTCCCTCCTCTATTTTATCAACTTTGGAGGGGGATTCCTCCAGGACGCAAACATCAGTGATGATGACAGCTTTGCCCTTCAGGTCCTCGGTTCGGGCTTTCTTCTAATCGTCCCGAACCATTTGCACGTAGCAGCTCCTGGAGGCCTTCTGTTCTCCACGAACTTCGCCCACCGCTTGACCTACTGGAAATTTCAGCTTCTGATGGTATGAGGAAGTCACTGCCTGAAAAAGGGTGAGGAAGGGACGCCCAAGAATAGCGTTATAAGTGGACGGAGCATCCACAATAAGGAAAGGAATTATACTAGTTTTTTGGTTGGGTTTTACACCCAGAGTTAAAGGCAATGATATCTGTCCCTTCGGGTGAACCATGTGCCCTGCGAATCCGAAGAGGGGAGTGGACACATCTTCTAATTGGGCATTTCCCAGCTGCATTTGTCCGAAGGCTTCCTGGAAAAGAATATTAACAGAGCTTCCCGAGTCAACTAGTACCCGGGCCACTTCATAATTGGCCAGGGATATACGGATAACCAAGGCGTCCGTGTGGGGCAACAGGACACCTTGCAGATCTTCTAGCCCGAACGAAACAGGCGGTGCAACTTGAATAGTCTGGTCGGTGACGATAACCAAACTCTCCATGAGACGGGCGTACGACTTCCGTGCCCAGTTGGAGTCTCCGTCGGTGGGTCCTCCAGCTATAACATGAATAACTCCCCGTGTGGGAATGTCATCTAGATTGGATGAAGGGCCCTCCCCTGATGGGCCTTCTTGAGAGACGACCTCCTGGGATGGCGTTTGGAAAGCGACCCGGGGTGCTGATTATACGGCCCTGGACGGGTTACATTAGGTCGGGGGCCTCGCCGCGCCGGCCCTCCTGCCTGAAACTTTACTTGCGGATATGCAGTATGGAGGCGATCCAATTCTTCTTGTAACTTGAAACATCGGCCACTACTGTGGCCGTATTCTGTGTGATATTGGCAAAAGAACGGGGCTGGGGGGTTACGCGGGATCCCCCTGTGTCCCAAGGGTCGTTGTAGCAGACCCTGCTGATCGTAAAATTCCATTTCACGTTCTTTCCATGTCCTCACAGGAGGAAGCGCTTCAGCAGCCATGATTTGTAATGGTGGGGTAGGGCGAACACCTTGCAGCATCGGACGAGGCCTC
The DNA here is from genome assembly GCA_025175895.1 of Wurfbainia villosa. NCBI lineage: Eukaryota > Viridiplantae > Streptophyta > Magnoliopsida > Zingiberales > Zingiberaceae > Wurfbainia > Wurfbainia villosa. The sequence goes on from JAKLTH010000238.1 coordinate 7,249,798, forward strand.
GGAATCTCCTGCCGAAAAGGTCTTGTATACTCCCGCCGAGGGGGGGCTTGAAGAGCAGCGGGACGAACTCTTTCAGTGGGGACTGCTGTGGCAGTCCGTTCGGCCCTCCGTACCTTTAATCCTTCTTCTTCATGGATAAACTGCTCCGCACGGCTCAGTAGCTCTTCGTAACTATCCGTAGGTTGTCTTAACAAGGAACTGAGGAAGGGGCCCTCCCGCAGCCCATGCTGAATAGCGCCTCTGAAAGATTCAGATCGGGTGGCGGGGATCCCCCGGGCTGCAGAAGTGAATCGATGAATATACCCCCTAAGGGATTCCGAAGGTCCCTGGGTGATATGCATTAACATAGAGGCGTCTTGTTTATACGCCTTGCGGTGACAAATTCTCATTGAACATTCTCTCGAAGTCGGAAACAGGTGATAGACCCCGGGGGCAGAGTAGTGAACCACTTTTGCGCGGAGCCAGTCAGGGTGGTTCGGAAGACTCGGCACTTGAGAGCGTCTGTATAACAGTGAAGCGAGGCCGCTCCGTCGAATTGAAATATGTGCTCGTCAGGATCTGTCGAACCATCATACTTATTGACCTGAGGATTCCGGAAGTATGATGGAGGGAGCTCCGAAAGAATGTCCATCGTGAAGGGACTGGGCTCGTATACTTCCGGAGGTCTGGTGGATTGACTTTCACCCTGTTCCTCCCGGCGCGTTTGGGTGAAGGGCATAGTATTCTGAGGTGTTCTTCCCCCAAGTCCACCTCCAAGCAATACTTCACCATTGGCGGCGATACGGGAAGGAGGAGGTATTTCTGGGGGTAGATCCCTGGAAGAAGGTTCCCCGGAGTGCGGATGCAGATATCCGGTCCTTTTCCTTTCCCTAGCCAGGGCTTCTGTGATAGTGTCATCCATCAAAGCCTTTAGTTGTGATGGTAGAAGGGTGATCGGGCGCTCCTCCGCCGCAGAGGTATCAGGTCGTTGCATTTCTTCGGGTTGCATCTCGACGTCCAGCTCAAATGTTCCCACAGACGGCGCCAACTGATGCGGATGAGTGAAGTCTGTTCACTCCTTTCCAATGCAGTGAAGCACGGATGGAGATCTCAGAGGGTTCTCACAGGCCGCAATCAGTAAAGAATAAAAAGATGAAGTAGATGAAACGTAAAAACCAAAGACCAAAGAATCGAGACTCAGACACAAGATGTAACGTGGTTCGGAATAAGGATTCCTACTCCACGGAGGTGAGTTTTCTCACCGGGGACGGTGCCCAAGCACTTTCACTATGAAGGTCCTCCTTTACGGAAAGCAAGTTTCCGAAGGCGGAGGAGAAAAAGCCTTTTGCAATAATCTCACCAGACGAGAAAAATACAAGAGATATAACAACGACAGGTCTCTGTCCTTCTTCTCCGGTGAGGCGGTTGTCCTCCTCTTTCCTCTCCTCTTGCGTCCCCTTCTCTCGCTGGGTGGGAATAATTGCCGGCCTCCTCTCTTTTTCCTGCTTTCTCTCCTTTTATCTCCCTCTCTTTTCCTTCATCGTAACGTCGTGGGTTATCTTCATCATACACGTGGTCACCACCTTTTTCTGGAGAATAATTCTGTTACAGATATCAGGAGTGGAGACTCTTTGGAATATTATGTGGGGCCTCCCAGGCCGTTGCCTAACACTCTTTCCTCTGTTTTTCGGGAAACTAGGCTAGACTATCTCCCTCAACCTTCCGTGTTGAGGGAAGCTAGTTTTATGTCTATAGCCCACGGGCGCCTCAAATTTTAGGTTCCTCATCAACCCAACCAATTCCTCTCCTTCCCAGGCCCAACTTCCCTTGTAGGGATCAGTTGTCGCTTCTTGGCGCCCTCCGCCTCTCCTTTGCCGTATCAATTGCTTTCATTAACTCGCCCGTGCCAATGGCTTCCAATATTGGCCCGTACCGATGGCTTCTGAAGTTCGCCCGTGCCAATGGCTTCCAATATTCGCCCGTGCCAATGACTTTCAATATTGGCCCGTACCGATGGCTTCTGAGGTTCGCCCGTGCCAATGACTTCCAATATTCGCCCGTGCCAATGACTTTCAATATTGGCCCGTACCGATGGCTTCTGAGGTTCGCCCGTGCCAATGGCTTCCAATATTCGCCCGTGCCAATCTTCCTTTCCTTTCTTAGCTGAGCCGTATATTTTGTATCGGATCTTAGGTCACCCGCTAACCCCTCTATCGGGGATTATGCAAAGAAGGTACCAGTAGTATTAGTGTTTGCATTTTTTTTCCCCCTACATTCTATATGTTTCTCAACTGTCTCTTAGATAGAGAAGCAAGCCAATTTATTTATTAATGGAAGATCTGGAGTTACAATTCTTGATGAAAGAAGCAAGACTTGGCACATGGATTTCAGAAAGATTGCAACGATACAATTTCAGATAGCCTGATTGGCACTTAACATGGTAGTGGCAGTTCATCCGCCCCTGGGCGCGGCGAGATATTTAAGGGCGAAAGGGTGCTCCCATGCTATAGCGGTTCGATTCCTCCCGAGGGCATTGCTTCTTGGGGCTATATCCAAGTATGAGCCCACACAAGCAGAAAGCGAGTCGTTCGGAGGAGACATCCACTAATTTCATCGCGTCGATCTTTTAATTTACCCGGTGTGTGCCAAATCGAGGGGTCAGTCCACCACCCCAGTATTAATCGAGCCGTAAGACTCGGATATTTGAGTTATAAAAAAGGCAGTTCATCCAATATTCATAATTTAAAATTATCTTCACTTTGCAAACAAAATTTTTGGAGCAACAAAAAAGCGTGCAAGTGCCATTGGGATCGAGACTCATTCTTGTTGTTGCTGCAAGAAGAATCATTCTACTCTCTCTATGAAACTAATCATCCATTGATTCCGCTTAGCTTTGGAAAATTTCTTCGAAAGCAATTCTATAGTTTTCCACTTCTTCTAAATGATAGAACATGAAGAATTTGTCTCCACGGGATGGTGCATTGGCAAGAGCGGTGTAGTATTTGCACAAGGGGTAAGAATCGATTTTTCTGTATTAGTGGACTAGTTAATGTTCGCACCGAACCATGTCCTTCATTGTACTTGCCAATGTATCAAGGTTAATGATCATCCGTGATTAACTCCTTCTAATATTTGTTGAGTCGGAGTGAGGAGGTTGTTAATTAAGTTGACGGTTCCAATCTTTTATACAATAGAATAAAAAGAATTTTAGAGTACCATAGTTGCACAGGATAATGACAAATGCACCAACTTTAATTGAAGGAGATTATGACACTCTAGTTAATTAGTTATACATCATGACTTGGATAACAGGAGTTTATAGGGCTCAAATGAGTTGAGAATTACTAAATACACTCGCGTAGTTTGGATCACTGATTGAGCTTAAAGAGATAAAGTTTGTTCTCTCATTGGATTAGTTGTGACAATTCTGTGTCAAAGCAAATAATATCCTATACAAGTAAGAAGGTTGGAAATGATTGCATTTCTTTCATGGAGCCACTGTTGGGCCTCATATGCAACCCATTATGGTTGATATTGAGTGAGTTGAATAATAAATGAGAAGGAATATATCAGGCTTTAAGTGAGATAGATTTTGACGCCAAGGATATCTACATCTATGATCCACTTGTTGCTTCTGAATTCTGATTGAGCAAGGTGATTCATACAACCTTTCAGTTCTTTCCATCGCCTTTCTTTTTGCAGTACGGTGCTGATAAAAGCTCCGATGACTGTGTTTTCTTCAATTGTATTGATGAAGATGTGATTCTATGGTGGTATTTGCATTTGAAGGTCTAGCGGCATTTGTTTATGCTTTGAAGTTGAACTGGCGGTATCAAATGGCTGACTTTGCCATGCAGCAGGATGGCAATTTAACCGCCCCCACGGGCGTGGTGCGCTGGTTAACACGGGGCAGATTTGCTTAAGTGAGCAAGGACTGATTCTTAGTTGCTAGATGAAAATGTCAACCTGGATCCTAGCCCTCCCTCATGCTAGCCAAGTTTCGTGGACAAGGCTATAGACCGTCCATAATTTATCTTTTTCACAGTACCGTGGGACAGACGATGAGAGACCGTTAAATTTACGATTTCAATCTTTTACAATAGGATGACAATTCAATCATTTTCACTTCTTCTGAATTGTGGAAAGTGGATCCTGGTCGTGAAGGAAGGAATTTAAGGAAGAAGGAGAAGATAAAGAGGTAAATTGAATTTCTTTTTATTACCTCTCTTTTTTCTTTTTCTTTTTGTTTTAAACGCTTAATACTTCATCCCTATTTATATATCTTTTGGATGACATGAAAATCAATAAGACATTAAATTTATTAACTACAGTGAAATTGGACGTTGCTTCATGTACAAGTAGAAGAGACATTTGAAATCTGTTTGGAATTTGATTTTTGAATTTGGTTTAATCCGACATTAATGGGCTCACTTGAATTAGTCAATGAGTTATATAAGGTCTCATTTATCCCCTATATTCTGTACCTTGAAAACAGTTCGTTTGTTGCATGATTCCTGAGAACAAATTATTCATGCTCTTCATTTATGTCTTTTCTTAGTTACTTCTATAGTTGGATCAGAGCCCAAATGAAAAATGTAACCCCGTCAAATAACACCAAAGGACCAATTCATTTTCAGGATTTAGCTGCATGACAAAAAAGATTAAGCCAGGTTTCATCCCATGGCACGTTCCAAATCGCCTTTACAAATTAAAAGATATATAGCCCGTGCCAATCCAATAAAAAAGTTATACTCCGTTCAAGTGTAAAGAGACTGTTCACGTCGATTTCGCTAATGAATGATCATGACGAAGACAATCTATTGCTAGATATGTGGTTTGTTAGTTCAAGCCGGCTCCAAGTTGTAGCGGTTGTTAATGCAATTAATGGAAGATTATTTCAGTGCTGTTTTCTAGATTCCTCAATCGCAGATCGTTACTTCAGTGCACTAGCTGAGGTTGTTTCTAAAAACGTGGAACCGCCGGTATTAACTAATACTATCTCTTCAATTGTTCCTATCGAACAGGAAAATAAATCGAATAAATACGTGTTTTAAGTAGATTTGAGCACTCAAAAGATTAATTTTTATTTGAGAAAAAATTCATAATAGAACAATTCAGAAATTTAGATTAGTTGAGATGATTTCTAGACGAATAAAAAATGTGGGTGGATCACAACTGGCGTCCAATAATTTTTAGACAACCATAGGGCTTTCAATAATTCAAGCCCAATAACAAATTCAAGCCCAATAATTAAGGAAGCGTCTTGGAAAAGACTAACATTAAAAATACTTAATCTCCAATTTAGCTCCTTAATTATATGGGAGCATCATCATGATGAGCTCTTGACGTCGATATTTAATAAATTTAAAATACTTAGATCGATAGACATCTATATCGAACCCAATTAAACTATTATCCCTAATTTAAATTAATTACTCGTAAACATGACAAATCATATAACATTAAAAATGACTAACATGGATGATTGATCTATAGAGAAAATATATAAAATTCTCCACAAACTACACAATAATAAAATAAGAATAATCACAGCTGGATTGGTAGACTTCCAAGTGAGTATTGTATGTTATATTTTAATAATTGCTAGGCCAGTAATTTAGCAAATGAATTGTAAATAAGTAAGTAAGTGGAAAAAACATCACATGGATAATTATATAAGCAAGTTGCACGATGAAAAATGACAAGAAACTCTTCTTTAACTTTAGGTCGGTCATCTCCACTTGTAAAATAAGAAAAAAAAAAAAATTATATATATATGGATTAAACCCTTTAATTAATGGGGATTAATTAGGGGATTAATTGGGCTTAATTAGTGGGTTAATGGGTTAGTTATCTAGTTGGGTTAAATCTCTTTGGACTTGGGCCGGTATTGGGCTAAATCATTATGGATTAAACCTAGGTTAGCTTGGGTTCAACTCAGGTTAGGTTTTAACCTAAAGCTGGTTCAAGTTGAGGCAGATCAACTTATACAAGCCGATCGCGATTCCTCACTTCTTCAAATCGCGATTTCGTTTTCTTCCTCAACGCAGCCGAAGCTCCTTCTTCCATCGCGACTTGTCCTTCGTTCTGCGCGATTTCGTCTCTCCGCGCAAGCTCGTCGGTCGATCTCAGCTCGCCGGCGTCCATGTGAGCGCAGCTCGGCAAAGTCGCCGCCCCAGCTGATAATGGTCCTTCGAGGTCTCAGTGATCCTTCGCGCGAGCGCCGTTTCAACCTCCTCTTTCGGACGCGGCTGTCGTCGATGCAAATGCAGTAGAGGATCACCTCGCTGGGAGACCTTCGATCGCGGGTTCCGAGCAAGATTCGGCAGAATGTTTTCACTGGGAGCTAAGGGTCGACGGCGGTTCTATCGGGTCTCCGATCGTGAGCTAGGTTTCACGATTTCGGCCGAAGGTAGGTAAAGGTCTATCTTCTTCCTTTTGTGAGATGAGATCTCGATGTGGGTTTTTGATTTAGCTTGGATCGGTTTTGGGCAGTGTTTTGGAGTTCAGAGTTCGCCGGCGAACAGGGGATTGGGGAAGGAGCAAGGCCTATGGATTCTAAGGGCAAGTAAGCTCGATCCAACTTTTTTTCTTCTCAGCTGTTAATTGCTTCATTTAGTGTTTGATGCGATGGATTGGGAATTGAAGTTGTTGTGTTCAGATTGTCGGTGTGATTGGGATTTCGCCGTTGAACAGGGGTTAAAGGAGGAAGGTGCTGTCGGTGAGGAGTTGGCTTTTAAGCTTTGATTCACCTTCCGTTACCATCTGGTAAATTCTATATGCGGTGTTTGTCGATGGATGTGTTGGGTAGTTTTGTTTCTATCTTCGATCCAGTGAGGTTGGGGCTGTGAATTGGCTATTGAGATGATTCTGTTCCCTGTTTTTGTAGGGTGAACATTGATCTTTGGATTGCGATTGGGGTTGATGTTGATCGAGGTTTCTGCGGTGTGGTGAGTTGAATTGCAACTCTAATTTAGTTGTTGTTTAGATTTTGTGTATTATTGCTGTTGATTATGTGTGTAATTGAGTGGGTGTACTGGATTCGTTAGAGTTATGCTCAATTGTTCCTAATGATCTATTGGATCGGGATTAATGTCGATTAGATGGTATTCAGGTGTGTTCTACTGCTTTGATGAGTTATTTGAGTGTTGTTAGATCTAATTACTTTAATTGATCAGTTGGATGTTGGTGATTTAGTGTGAGTCTGATTGTGGTGTATCAGATTTGGGTAATCGGGATTTCTACCTCGGAGACGAAAATGATGAACATAGAAAGCAAGTAGTATTTAGTTCGTATACTTGTATGGTGCTTGTACTTAACTATAATTTGTTATTATTGTTACAGGCGTTGATGGTGAGGATACATGAACATGGAGATGGATAGCACGGATTATGTATCGTGGGTAATATCTACAGTCCGTAGTAGTTGATCAACTCTAGTGCATGATCTTGGATTTATGTTTATACCTGTTTACCTTAAATCCACTCTTATTTAATCACATGCTTGTACTGCCTTGACCTTTGAGATATATACTCAGTTACTCATTGATTATCTAGCACGAATAGGAACTATAAACACTATTACGATTAGATGGATGTTCAAAATACAAGTGGTTAGGTTTATCTTTATGACTTCAGATTGGTTCTTGCCTTACATCACTAGGTTAGGTGATGGTTCGGATTATGGAATCGATTGTTATATCATATTCGTATTAGTGGTGAAATTATAATGGATCTAGTTGTTTGTGCATAGATAATTGTATGATTGTCAGTATGTGACCAGGGACTAGAGGTCATAGTGTGATGGTATATCCATTAGGGATTGTGTGTCTGTGTATGGTTATATGCACGGTCGATTGTATATCGCTACGGACTAGAGGTCTTAGCATGGTTGGACCGTGTGTCCTCTTTGTGTGATAGAGAGAGTCTTATGGATTGTAGTCCTTGCATGGTTGACTTTTCGATTGACTAGGTCTCCCGTGAGTTAGGAGTGTTGCGAGGATTTGTGTGTGAGCTATGCATCATTACATTTCATGCATCTTGACGAAGGTATGCCTTGTGGTTGAGACGAGTCGTCACCATCCCGCCTCCTCGCCACTCGGGTAGTGGTGCAGTTGAGGAGGGCAGAGCATTGTGTGTGTGTCGTTCTCGGCCACTAGGGATGGTGGTAGCTGGAGATGCGCACTTGACCACTGTGCGGAGTGGTAGTTAGCGCACTCACCCACTATAGATGGTGGTCGTGTGATGTGCGTAGTCTGTGCGTGCTCGCTCACTCATGGGTAGGGACGGAGCGGCGAGGACCCCCGTGTGAGTAGCATATAGCTCTATGGCGGCTATCGTTACATACTACCCAACTCGGTCACCGAGAGTGGTGCCGAGTCGGGATAGTTGTCATGTCGTACACCCCACACAGTCGTGGTAGCGAGTTAGTACGCAGACATGACCATGCATATGCATCTTGATATATATGTATGCATGTATTTGATATATGTTTTACATATGCCCGTGAGATCTTTGCATTTGATTGAGCTATGATTGTTGCACATGCTTGTACATCATGATACATGTCATTTGCATTTTATATCTTTATTATGTGTTGAGCATGATATATATGTGTTTGTCTGACCGATGTATGCATTTGATTAGTGTCATGTCATAGTGTGGTATGGACCGGTTGTTATTACAGTGATCATATATCGCTCATATGTTGGCGTATTGGTCGTGTATGAGATCGACTTAGTATGTTATATGGTTATGTTATAGTATACCGCTCAGATGATCTATCATATGGAGGATGATATCGTACGTGACATTACTTTATGTCACGTTGATCAGTTTTTATGCTATGAGTAGGACATATCTGTGATTACCGACATTACTATGCTTAGGATCATGTCTATTGGACTCATGTCAGATACCGTAGATCTTCACATGTATACTTGTAGATCTATCCTTATATGTTGTTCATGCACTTCTATATATTACCCCGAGTTTATACTCACCACCCTGGACCACCGGGCTTCACACGCCCGGATAATGTGTAGAAGACTCTTTGGGCGTTGAGCTCCATGGTGATCCCATCTCACACCGGACGAATGGACATGTTTTTCGTATTGTTGTATTTCTACGGATTGTCGTTTTGTGGTTTTAACCTGTATTATTTCCGTATCTGTGATATACGGACGTGTTGTATGTATTTGGCTTTCGATGTGACTTCTATTATGTTTCTTGTTGTGTCAAGTCACTCCGGAGTGCACAGTTGGGTCATTGTATATTGTTTTATCTGTTGTATGTTTCCGCTGCATTTTATATGTTGATATCTGTGTATATCATATTGTTGTTGTGGGCCTACGGGCCTTGTATTAACCCGATATGTTGCCACGTACAGGGGAGATGCCGTCCGTTTACTTTTCGGCACGGCATACTCTCGGAGCGTGACACCACTTTAGCTCGTTAATTATTTATGAATAAGATCTTAATTTGATGAGCTCTTAATTAATAGTTGATAGTTGTTAAAGTTATCTAGTTATTTCCTTAGTAAATTATGGAAAGAATGAATTAATAAAAGAAGACGGCGAATAAATACAAAGAAAAGATTGTCTTACTTGTAGAATTTTATTATCTTTTTTTAACATGCACCTCAAGTCTCAACTATAAACTATTCATTAATTATTGATGTTTGTCTCACTGGTTACATAAGAGATCGGAGAGTTTGTTTAAGTTTATTCGGCAATTTACCAAACACAACTCATGAAGTTTAGAATTGATCAAAAAGCGCAACATAGTTTCAGAATTATCAAATCGCGCGCATAATTTTTAAAATAACCCTCCCGTCAAACAGTCTGCAATTTAATGCAGAGATTACACATCCATCCGAGCCACAAATTCAAATCCCGAGCTATCTAAACGTTCCGTCCAAACGAGTCACCACATTAGCGTCGGCGTGTCTTCAGCTTTCGGGAAATCTTCGAGCGCACAAATCTTTGGAAATTCTTAGACTCCATTTTTCGTCCAGCGTCATTTCGTTAGCTTCCGAGTTTTAGGATTTTCGTCGAAACGCTTCGAGGTAATATCTTGGGATTTCTCTCATTTAACTAGAGTTTTACCCATTTCTTACTCGATTTTAGGGTTTACGTTGAAAGGCGTACATCTCATAAGATTTTTGTCTACCATTCAATATTGCAGAATGAGTCAAACATCTGGTTCAACCTCTTCTTCACCGGCCAAGGTATGTGTCGCATTCCTTGCTTTAGTCGAATATGAAGTATGCAATATGTTTTAAATGGTTTTTCGATTATGGTTTTGGAATGGTTTCAAAAATTCAAATACAAATGGACGATCTTTTTAATCTGTATCTCAATTAGATAAATAGAGCCCTAAATTTTTTTTAACAGGATTATTGCAAAGCATTATGGATTCTCTAATTTGTTTTTTACCGAACAAAATGAAGGAATAAATTAGGTTTTTAAAATTTAGTATTTTCAAATTGTTAGGGAAATAATGAGTGTGCGAAGAAACTCCAATGGACTAGCATTTTAGGCCACTTTATTGAATTTTTTGGAGGTCCAAGTGCTAAAGGAAAGCAACGTCCGTCTGTTTGTTTACATGAAAGGCACAGAGACATTATTAAACAAACTCCATTTGCTGTTTTTTTGAATATACAAGGCATTCCAAAAATCCGTGGCATATTGGTCAATATATTTCAAAGTTGGGATTCGACAAGTCAAAGCTTTAAGTTTTCAACTGTGCCAGTTGCTTTCACCAGAAGAGATGTGTCTCTTTTGCTCGGTATTGCAGATAGAGGGGCTTCTGTTCCTATTAATTCAACTAATGCATTAGGTGCTCTTTTCAATTCTCAATTCTCCAAAAAAGAACCAACTAAATCGAGGTTAGAGTTTTTGTTTAAAACCTTTTTTGCTAGAGTAGAATTAGATGAAGATGTTTTGGTATTTTGTAAGTTGTATGTTTTGTATATATTTGCTTGTGTGTTGTTCTGTACTACTACATATAAGGTCCCCATAGGTTTTGTAGATATTGTAGATGATTTTGATAACATAGGTAGTTTCAATTGGGTTGAAGTCATCCATCAATTTATGGCTCCACAATTGTCTACTATTGGAGATCTATGTGCATCTACTAATACAGTTGCGCAGAAGAGCCAAATTCCTTACCTAAAGGGATTTGCCGGCCTTTTGGCTGTAAGTTCCTTCTTACTAAATTATTTTGTCTTTTATATTCACATAAGTATGTAACACTTTGGATATGAGCAGACTTAGTTTCTGGAACATGTCCCAATCCAGAGACCATACAATACCCAAGGGCCACGAATAAATAAGTAGAGGACAACTCCTTCACATATTAGCAAGGTGAGGAATTTATTAGAGCAAGTCTCACCTGAACAGGTAAATAGAAGACCACAACTTAATATTTTTTTATTTTTGTTATCTAAATAATTGTTGATTTTTTGATAGGTCATTGTTGATCTAGTCTGTACCCATAGTGAAATTATTTTGCTTGATAAGATTGACTATTATATTGAAAATACTCCTCATCTAATAGAGACATCATCATCACAAACTATACAAGAAAAATACTCTACTACTGAATGCCATGAGTGTTTAGTTTATCAGAGACAACTCAAAGAGTTAAGAATGGAAAATATGACACTAACTGAAAGAGTAAAAGAACTAATGGAAATTATAGGAAGAGAAGGTATGAAGGATGAATCAAATAAGCCTGAAGTTGATCCTCAATCTCAACCGGAACCAATTGCCAGCAGAACAAGACGGCGAGATAGAACCCGCTATGATTACAGGGATACTCCCGTTGATAGTCCGTTGTGGGCAAAATTGGTACCTCAAAGGAAAAGAAAAAAGACAAAAATTTCTGATGTTGAGGGATTAGAAGGGAAACCTGATAAAGATGTAAATGAAGCAAAAGTATTTGTGAAGAAAAGAAAACAAATAATTGGTATGGATGAATTACAAGCGAGGGATACTATCTGTATTGTGGAAGAAGATGAAAAAGATCTTGAGAGGGATGAAGCAACAATTGATAAACTCAACAAAATGAGAATGGAAGCCATTGCGGTAAGTGAGAATACAAAAAAAATTAGATTGTGTTAATTTTTTTAAATAACTAATCTAATTTTTGTATTATAGTATGTCAAGAAAAAATGTAAGACGCCAAAGAACCAAAAACAAGATGCTGATGTGACTTACTTGCTAAAAAGTTTAGAAAAAATAAAGTATGGTAGTTACATCCACCATTACATTTGAAAATTTTATTACAATATTATAGAAAGTGCAAATATTTATTTACCATTAAATTTTTTTGTAGGCCGATTACAGGTTATGTTTGGGAGGAAGGTCCGTTTTCATTAACTCTGAATTCTTTATACTCTGGAGTTAATGGATCTGTTTTCACAGTTGGGGAGGTTATCGATACATTTTTCTCAATTCTTTTTAGGGGGGCCTCCTCTTCATGTAGGTCATATAACAAGTCTGTGTACTGCTCATCCGTGTTCATTGTAAGGAATTTAAATTATCTTGTATTTTCACGACATGAGATGTTATACTAACTGTTTAAATATTTTCTTCTATACACAATTACAGTCAGCATTAAGAATGTCGTGGAAGACTGCCACAACACAAATCATAAACACGGACATGAATGATGGAGAGGTTAGATATATTTTTATACCTTTAAATACTGATCAAACTCACTTTCACCTGTTGTGTATCGACACAAAAGCAATGACTTTCAATCATTACAACTCCATTTCATATGGAGGAAGATCAAAAGCTGATTTTGAAGCAGTGGTGAGTAGTTAATTTTTTTAAATATGGATATTCCATCCATTTAACTTAGTTATCTGTAAATGAATAGTTATGTTAACTTAGTCATCGTGTAATAATAGGTAACCCAATTTAAAGGATATTCATCTAAGGAGCTTGCAGCAATTCATCCATGTTTACAAGCTTATTACCCCCTCGACAACTGAGTTTCTGTTACAACTGATTGTCCCCGACAAGCAGAAAGGTACTAAAAGAAAAATACTGAACGTGAAAATTATACTTTTGAATTGAAATATAAAATTTTTCATTGCATTTTTACAAGATGATTGTGCCTTCTTTGTGATGCAATACATGAGATATACCTTTATGGTGAGAAGATGGACTTCAAACAAGCAGACATGACAAAATTGAGAATAGATGTCTCAGTGTCAATTTTAAGGGATGAGTTCTTCATGATGTAATTTTAGAAAAGTTCAGGTGGCAGTATGACAATGCATTGTTGTAATTTATGAAATTTCCTAATTTATAAATGATACTGCTTTCCATATATCAACAGTGACTGTAAATTTGATTATTGTTTGTGGTTGAGCTTTAAAAAATATTATATAATATATTGTTGAATACCTCGATGGTGCTGGTATTGAAATCCCAGGAACACAGTGGTCCTGGGATTTAAATTTTCAGCAACACGTCCAAATTCAAACTGGTTCAGATAAAAAAATTGGTCTTGGGAATAACACAGTGGTTCTGGGATTTGAATTCCCAAAGTACGCATAATTCGAACTAGCAGAAATACGATGATGGTCTTTGGGAATTAAAATCTCGAGAACACAGTCTTGAATTTAATTCGGCACGCATCTAATTCGAATCGTGGCCGAAATAAGGTGGTCTTTGGGAATTAAAATTCGATACGATGGTCTGGGATTTGAATTTTCATCACCACGTACAATTTCGAACTTGCCGAGGAATAAGGTGGTGCTGGTAATTATAATCCCAGGAACACACTGGTCCTGGGATTTGAATTCCCAGCACCACGTACAATTTCAAACTGCCCGGGAAATAAGGTGGTACTGGGAATTATAATCCCAGGAACACAGTCGTCATAGAATTCGAATTCCCAGAACCACGTACAATTTCGAATTGGCACAAATATAAGGTGGTGCTGGGAATTATAATCCCAGGAACACAGTGGTCCTGGGATTTGAATTTCCAGTACCACGTACAATTTTGACTTGCCCGAGAAATAAGGTGGTGCTGGGAATTATAATCTCAAGAACACAGTGGTCCTGGGATTAGAATTCCCAGCACCACATACATTTTCAAACTGCCCAGGAAATAAGGTGGTGCTGGGAATTATAATCCCAGGAACACAGTGGTTCTGGGATTTGAATTCCCAGCACCACGTACAATTTCGACTTGGCCGAGAAATAAGGTGATACTGGGAATTATAATCCCAGGAACACAGTTGTCCTGGGATTAGAATTCCCAGCACCACATACATTTTCAAATTGCCCGAGAAATAAGGTGGTGCTGACAGTTATATTCACAGCAACAAAGTGGTCTTGGGTTTTAAATTTTCCAGCACCATGTACAATTTCAAGTTGGTCGAGACAAAAATGTGGTACTGGGAATTATATTCCCAGCAACACTATAACCCTGGATTTTGACCGAAACCCATTGATGGACCTAGAGAAGTCAAAATTCCAAAATCTTGACATGGACTGAAAGACCTAACCGCTTAAAATGTTGATGCGTCGAGGAAACTTTGTTCTGATCCTCCTTCCTCCGCTTTGGCAAGCGCGTGCCATGTGGCACGGGCCCGATTCAAATATGGTCAGTAAACCTAATCCTGCCTTGAATATCAGATATTTTGGACACGGATACACAGAGGATGACTTCCCAAACCCACTGGACTTGGATTGGATCGAAGATGAGGTGAACAGGGCCATCAATGGGTTTTGACCGAAACCCATTGATGGACATAGAGGAGTCCAAATTTTGAAATCTTGACATGGACTGAAAGACCTAACCGCTTCAAATGTTGATGCGTCGAGGAAACTTTGTTCTGATCCTCCTTTCTCCCAGTTTCGGGCGCGTGCCACATGGCATGGGGCATGATTTCTGAAATATGACTGTGAAAACCTAATCCTGCCTTGAATATCAGATATTTTGGACATGGATACACAGAGGACGACTTCCCAAACCCACTGGACTTGGAGTGGATCGAAGATGAGGTGAACAGGGTCATCAATGGGTTTTGACCGAAACCCATTGATGGACCTAGAGGAGTCCAAATTTCGAAATCTTGACATGGACTGAAAGACCTAACCGCTTCAAATGTTTATGCGTCGAGAAAACTTTGTTCTCATCCTTCCTCCCAGTTTCGGGCGCGTGCCACATGGCACGGGGCATGATTTCTGAAATATGACTATGTAAACCTAATCCTGCCTTGAATATCAGAAATTTTGGACACGGCTACACAGAGGACAACTTCCCAAACCCACTGGACTTGGATTGGATCAAAGATGAGGTGAAACAGGGCCATCAATGGGTTTTGACCGAAACCCATTGATGGACCTAGAGGAGTCCAAATTCTGAAATCTTGACATGGGCTGAAAGACCTAACCGCTTCAAATGTTGATGCGTCGAGGAAACTTTGTTTTGATCCTCCTTGCTCCCAGTTTCGGGCGCGTGCGACGTGGCACGGGGCATGATTTCTGAAATATGGCTGTGTAAACCTAATCCTGCCTTGAATATTAGAAATTTTGGACATGGCTACACAGAGGACAACTTCCCAAACCCACTAGACTTGGATTGGATCGAAAATGAGGTGAATAGGGCCATCAATGGGTTTTGACCGAAACCCATTGATGGACCTAGAGGAGCCCAAATTCCAAAATCTTGACATGGACTGAAAGACCTAACCGCTTCAAATGTTTATGCGTCGAGGAAACTTTGTTTTGATCCTCCTTCCTCTCAGTTTCGGGCGTGTGCCACGTGGCACGGGGCCTGATTTCTGAAATATGGCTGTGTAAACCTAATCCTGCCTTGAATATCAGATATTTTGGACACGGATACACAGAGGACGACTTCCCAAATCCACTGGACTTGGATTGAATCGAAGATCAGATTAATAGGGTCATCCAAACCCATTGATGGACCTAGAGGAGTCCAAATTCCGAAATCTTGACATGGACTGAAACACCTAACCGCTTAAAATGTTGATGCGTCGAGGAAACTTTGTTCTGATCCTCCTACCTCTTAGTTTTGGCCGGGATTATATTACCAGAAATATAGTGGTGCTGGGAATTGAATTCCCAGCACCACGTAAAATTCGAACTGATCGATAACTAAGGTGGTGCTAGGAATTATAATCCCAGGAGCACAGTGATTCTGGGAATTGAATTTTCAGCACTACATACAATTTCAAACTGACCGAGAACTAAGGTAATGCTGGGAATTATAATTCCAGAAACACAGTGGTCCTGAGAATTTAATTTTCAGCACCACGTATAATTTCGAATAGACCGAGAAATAAGGTGGTATTGGGAATTAAAATCCCAGGATCACAGAGGTCCTGGAAAATGAATTCCCAGCACCACGTAGAATTTCGAATTGATCGAGAAATAAGGTGGTGTTGGGAATTATAATTCCAGGAACACAGTGGTCCTGGAAATTAAATTCCCGACACGCATATTTCGAATCGACCGATAACTAAGGTGAGTCTGGAATTATAATCCGAGAACACGGTGATCTGAATTGAATTCCCAACACCACGCATAATTTGGTCGAGAACTAAGGTGGTCTTTGGGAATTATAATTCGAGAATACATGGTCACGAAATTAAATTCGCACCAACTAATTCGAACAGATTGAGAAATAAGGTGGTGCTGGGAATTAAAATCCCAGGATCACAGAGGTCCTGGAAAATTAATTCCCAACACCACGTAGAATTTTGAACTGACCGAGAAATAAGGTGGTGCTGGGAATTATAATTCCAGGAACACAGTGGTCCTAAAAATTGAATTCCCAGCACCACGTACAATTTCGAACTGACTGATAACTAAGGTGGTGTTGGGAATTATAATCCCAGGAACACAGTGGTCCTGGAAATTGAATTCCCGACACGTAATTCAATCGTGATAACTAAGGTGGTCTTTGAAATTATAATCCAGAACATAGTAGTCACGAATTTAATTCTCAGCACCACATTTAAATCTCATCACAAAATCATAAAGTGAAAGTGGTTAACATATTTAACAATGTATATATATACTACAAAAATTGGATTTACACTTTGCATCTGGATAAAGACTTTTACAGGCAGGCACCTTGGTGTAGTTAAAAATTTAAAACTCTGTATACTCTTACAACATATCCCACAATACAGCACAGTCATAATTGCAAAACAAAAGTGTGAGCTGCACATTATTCTATTCCCCGCCACGAATCTAAAGCTCCTCATATCTTGCTATCTGAATCTTTTAGGATACCCAAATAATAGGCTCTCAATGTATCATATTATAAAAAATACACAATCATAGCTGTAAAAAAATATAAATGATTAGTCCATTGCTAGCTTATAAAATATGGTATTTACAAAGAATATTAAATGTCTTACGAAGAGCTTTGTTTGGGACCTTGGACTCGACGCATGGAAAAGTTTGCATTACAAAATTTATCAGCCAGGCCAGGATGCCAGTTATTATAATACGAAGGGTGGATCTTTTTAAAGAATTCAACCTGGGACCCAAAAAAATACTATGAATCCTCCATACACAAACGGTTTATTGAACTAACATATTTAAAAAATATTGCTTACTGTTTTTTCAAATTGAGTAGTGTAAGCTTTCCTGACGGACAATGAGTTGTAGTGGATAAACTCTGCATTTTCCAAGTCCGCCACTAGTAGGTGGCAGTGGTTGTCACGGATTATTAGACAAAATATGTATCTGATTGGATCGCCTGGGGTTTTAAAAGTTTGCTCGAATGCTTGGGCGTACATAATATTAAACATATCCTGTGTATAAAAAAATCTGTCAAAACACCGAAGCTTTAAAGTTGACAATTCCATGCCAAAGAGACAAAAACTTACCGAATCCATTACGAATATTGAGTTATAGTATTGGTTAGCTAAGACTGAAAAATAAGCACTTATGCAATCCCCATGTGTCAAAACATTCCAATCAAATATTGTAAGGAAAGAGTCCATGTATAAGTTAATAGCATCGGTCATCCACACTGGTCCTGATACTGTCACACTACACAAGGAAAGGGTTATTAACAACTCTCAAAACATAAGATGACTATTATAAACACTCCATATAAGATTGTCTTACTCTATTTTTTTTTAGTTTCAATAAAGACTCATCATTTGGATCCATCTTACCTTGAATTCTTTATGCTTGTTGTATACAAAAAAACTATGGGGTAAAAATATTTTGTCCAAAAATAGGATCGAACAAAATAACTTATGCTCACCTCAATATTCTCGCCTTGACTTCGTGAGTGTTGGTTGTTTTTCCATGGAGACTTGTGTGGCAGTATCTAATATTTCAGGTTCACACTCCTCGGCAATTGATTTCCCTTTTTTATTCTGGCCTGACTCCTGCTCAAAATTTGGCTCTGCAGGAGCGATATTAGGGTGTGCTGAGGGATACTCGATAGCCTTGGTGGGGACAATTTGAGTTTCAACTCTCCTTCTTTTAGGAATGTTAGCAAACCATGCAGGAGAGACGCTTGTACGTTTAGGGGGTGATACACCATGAAGAGCTCTCTTCCGCACACAAACCTTCCGCCTAGTGTATGCAGGAGAAGCCTGTTGGGTCTGTACAGCTTGTATGAGCTGTGATTGTAACCCCTCTACATCCCGGGATTGTAAATTCAGTTGAAGCTCCAATATTAAACTGTCCTTTTCAACGATTAATGCTTCTTTTTCAGAAATTATATTATCCCTTTCACTTATCTCGTTGTCCTTCCTGTTTCTGACCTCCTCTAACTGTTGAAGAAGCTCTTGTATTTTCTTTTCTTGTTCTTTGATGGTCGCATCCTTAAGTAGGGAGGTGCTTTCAAAGTTACACCTTGCTTCAACTAGTTTGGTGCTTAGAGTTGAAACTATTTCTGCATTCTCCTAGCATATTGGACACGCCATTTCTCTTGCGTCGAACTGAGTTTCTGGTTGAGGAGACGATGCACAAATTCTAGGTGGAGAAGTGGTCTGTACCAGATGTAGCTCTGACTGTGCTAGCATTAGATCAATAATGATTTTATCTGGTAGGAGACCATCTACCATCTTCTTAACGACCCTTACATTTGTGGAACTCCACCTCCATCTCAGCATTCTTGGCAAAGCATGAGGGACGTGTGGAGGTAGGATACACAAATGCTCACACATCCATACCTGGAATGACAAGATTAGTTGTTAATAGACAGATTGATCTATACTCTTTGTAGAAAATATAAAATATATTCACTCACAGCCAATAAGTGTGTGAAACCCTTAAGCATTAGTCTCGTAGATCCACCGTCGACCTCTGTTTTTGGTCGCAATGTCACTCTCATACCAATTGACTCCATTTGAGGAGCCATGTAGGTATAAAGTGCTTCGCACTAATTGTACCTGCCTACGTTATCAAAATCGTCTACACAATCTATAAGTGATCGCATAGGTATTCTAGGCTTACTACTGGTGGTAGTAAAAAACACACAAGAGAAAAAATATAAAATAAACAACTGACAATAAAAATTTTTAGATCCTAAATTATCTGGAGATCTGGAACTCTTCAATAATTCCTCGAGATGCTTGTTAGAGCAATCAGCTTCCACGAAATATTGCAAATATAGCTGACCAGAGAGAGCTTCATTATTCATAGGAACTACAAGTCCATCATTTGGTAGACCAAGAATGAGGGAGACATTCGTCTTTGTGCCTTTCTTCTTCCACAGTCAACGGCACACTTGCAATAAATTTTTTAAACTGTGGAACGTTGCTTTTCCAGTTCATTCTCTTTGTTCTTCCTCGCATCAACGCACGGGTTCTTCCAGAAGTATCGCTTGATGATTCACCAGTGGAAGCCATCGTGAATTGAAAATACTACATTAGGTTACCAACTAAATGCATTGTAATACGCCTATTTGAAACTAATAGATGAAATGGATTGAAACATGTGTGCTGATACAAACAAACGTTACCTCTGCTCAAATGGTTTATTAAAACCCTAAACCCTATAATGCCCGACTTTAAACGACATCGTTGACGAAAATGGAAAAACCCTAGATAGATCGGAAGGAGCGATAGCGACACAGATTATGGTCAAAGAAAGAATTTAAGCAATCTACAAAACTTACGAACGTCGAAAAAGGAAGCGTCAGGCAGATGCGTGAGTTTTCAGATGGGAAGGAGCGACAGAGAAATGAAATATCGTCTTGAGATGTTTGAACTCGCACCGGAGAGTTTTATATTAATGGATCGGGTGCGGTGGGCCGAATTTTTATTACAATTTTGCAAAATAGCTTAACATTCAATTATTTAGGCCATAAGTTTCATGCAGGCAACGATATTGCAAAATATATCAACATTCATTTAGGTAGGCCAACCAAAACATATTTACAGATATATATGACATAGACATTTAAGATGATCCAGGTACAAATCTAAGAGAATCCATGCTCGTGTTTCCTTTACAAATATTTACACAACCACTATTTACACTTAGGAATTAGTAGGCGGTGACATTCTACAAGACCTCCTATTATGCCCAAGCTGTTTGCATCTGCTGCATTTATTTTTCACCCTCCCAGTATGTTTAGACTCAATGCATGCCTTTTTTCTTTTCCCCGGCTGCACAAGGCTACGAGGAGGTAGAATTCCAAAAATATTGTCACCGTTAGGCCAAAATTTCTTACTTCGACATGGGTAAATACGATCCATGTAAGTGGCCTCCCAAGTTTCCCTTAGAAAATAATGCTCACAATAACGGTATGGGTCCATGTTCCGATATATGATGACTGCAATAGCATGCGAGCAAGGAATTCCTGAATTTTGAAACTCACCGCAGATGCAACTTCGCCTCTCCAAATCAACAATATACGAAGAAGCTATTGTCTGTACTTCCATTTCCGATTGTGATTATGGGAATACTGAATATAATCGAGTTCTTTCTCTCCTTTCATCAATCTCTTTAATGACATAAGGTGTTAGAAAACCTGACCTTTTTGAAGATTCTTCCCTACGGTTAAAGAACCATTGAGCAACCTTTCTTCTAGTGTTATCAATTAAACTGGTGATGGACAATTCACGTGTTTCCTTGAATAATGCATTTAAATTCTCAGAACAATTAGTGGTTAACATTGTGTACCTCCTCCCAGGAAAGTGTGCATTGGCCCATCTTTTTGGATCGATGTTTTGTAGCCACGCATATGCATCCTTGTGTTTGTCATGCATGTTCTACATTAATCGATCAAACTCAACTATTGTATTGACTCTTGCTGCTGCCCAAAATAAACCTAATGAGGATCTATCCCGGGTATCTATTACCATGTTACAAGACAAGTGATAGCAACAAAAAGCATGATGGGCAGATGGATACACTTTGTTAACTGCTGATATAATCCCCCGATGTCTATCCGATACAATGCTCAACGACTCTGGCAGGACAACAAGGAATGTCTTTACATGATCCAAAAATCACTCCCAGGCAGATCCACATTCAACTTTTGCAATTCCAAATGCAACTGACATAATTTTTGCATTGCCGTCAACGGCAGTAGCCATTAGCAACACACCAGGATACTTGTCAGTGATATGTGTAGCATCAATTCCAATTAGTTTTCGCAAATAAAACCTGAATACTCTTCCACAAGCACCAAATGCCCAAAAACATCGCTGGAATTGATTTTCACCATTTCTTAGAACTACAACATAGGTATCAGGATCTCTAACTCTTAACTCACGCAAGTACATTGGAAGATCAATATAGGCCTGATCAAAATCACCTACCACTCTTTTTAATGTTTTATGTCTGGCTGTGTATGCTTTCTTGTATGAAATGTGAACACCAAACCTAGCTTGCATTTCTCTTTGAATTGAACTTGGTTTGTAATCATCAGAAGTAGCTAACCGTCCTACAATCTGGTTTGTTACAAATGTGGATGTGCAAGCATAGTGATCTGCTATTTCCCTAACTGTGTCACATTCATGCCGCTTTACATATTTTGTAACAGTGAACTCCACGTCTCCACTGGCAACTAAACTCCATGAACATGGTTGACTGAAGCAAATAACTTCTATTAAGTCTTATATCAACTGGCTTGTATCTAAAGTTTTTTAGCATCGCATGTCTTACTAGTGCATCTTTAAACTCGTGTCGAGAGGAAAAAACTTGTTTAGTGAAAAATTCATTTGGATCTGATGAACTGACATCTGCCAATTGTATTATTCGTGGATTTAAAACATAGGGATCATCAGCAATTGGGAACACTTCCTCTAAGTCACTATACTGATCTGGGTTTAACTCACCTTCTTCATGTTGGATATCATCAGCTAAGAATTCTTCCGAAGGACTTGTATATTCTAAATGTTCTATCGCTTGTATATCACTTACCTCCTCTTCACTCCAAGTTTGTTCAAAATATTCATGAACTACTGTAGTAGCAGTGACAAACTCTTCTTCGTGTATGGAAGAAGCTTCTCTATTTGTATCAAGCTGTTGATCATCGGTAATTTATTTTCCACATCAAGAACCGAGATGAAGATGGAATATTACTTGGGGACAGATTTATAGAATCTTGATCATCTAACTCTCTATCCTTCAGATTTGATTCAATTGTTTCCAAAAATGTTAACACTTCATCAGGAAGAGGGTCGTCCCTGCAAAGGTTTTTAAAATCAAAACTATTATATGTAGTGTGGTAACCAAGTAGGCTGAATTTTTTTAACTATGGTTTAGAAGCCTGAGGACAAGTGGAGGATGAGAGTTTAGGGTTAGGTTTCCCAATTATGCACTTCACTAACCTACAAATTTGAGGTGGATAGGGCCATCAATGGGTTTTGACCGAAACCCATTGATGGTGTAAAATATCGGAAAAAAAAATTATAATGCTTGTTAATTAGGAAAATACCATATGGATTTTTTCTAGAATTTTAGAAATTTTCCTGGACTTAAATGGAAATTTCTATAACTATTACGGGGGGAAAGATTTAATAGACTTCGAGAAAGTCTGTTTGGGTCATCTGGGTATGAGGGGCTTGATAAGGTTTAATTGACTTAAGTTTAATTGTAAAATCCTAAATTTAATGGATTGATACGAGTCGGTTTAAGTCCAAACCTAACCCATTTTTTAAGCTCGATCTAACCCGCAAACTCAACCCGCTTATAAACCCGACCACTTCATTTGGTAACGCCAAGTTGCTGCGTTTCTCGCCGTCGACTTTTACTTCCCTGAGCATTTTCTTCTCCCACAATCAGTCATTCCTTCCATCACCGCCCGATCCCTCTTCCCTGATCTCTTTCCAGCCGCGATTTCTTCATCGTCGCCCTCCTCTGCCACCGACGCCACGCCTCTTCTCTCCGTGCGCTGCCACACTCGAGCACCAGCATCCCTATTTCTCCTGATCCGACTGTCGCCATTCCCAGTCGCGATCTCTCTCGCTCTCGTGCCGTGCCTCTCGTCGCCGCTGAGAGAGATCTGTCACACGGTCGATCTCCGCCTGATCCTGCCGCCTCTCCTCTTCTCCTCACCTCACCGCCGCGCCGCGACCATCCACAGCCGCTCGCGACTCCGAGCAGAGCACCTCGTGTCCTGCCGACCCTACGCGCGAGCACAACGCCTCATCACCACCGCTTTTGTTTTCCCCTTGCCCAACCGTCGGTTGCCGTCACACCTTTGTCGGAGGTCACCTTGAGGGGAGGACCATCGATGGTTGACCATCAGGAGCTCTATCAGCCGCCGTCGGATCTGGCCTTTCCCATTCGCGCGATCTCCCTGCTCCAGTGATCCGGCAGTTCCGAGCAGCGGACTTTTTCCGTTCGCACGATCTCTGCTCTGACGTTGAGATCCCGCCGGCCTTTCCCACCCCAACTCCTCGACCTCCTCGCGCTTGGGCCAAGCGATGGCGTCGTTACTTGGCGTGGTGATTTTTGAGTCGTTTGTCGACCTTCTCCTTATCCTAGACGAGAGATTTATCCTAGTTGTGCAATCTATATTGGATCGATGGTTGACAGAGGCTTGTGATAGTGAACAGGGGATTACCGCAGGAAATTTGGGCAGCGGTCTCAAGCAATGGAATGGGGCTACCAAGTTTCGAGGAGTTGCTGCCGGTAAGGATTGAATTGCCGGTAAGCAAGCCATCTTCAGTTTTGGTTCTGTCAGTGCAGATAAACTCCTTGTTGCCTTTGATTTAGCTAGTTACAATGGTTAAATAGTTAGGTAAGATTTGTAGCCTTGTTCTAGCTGTTGGATGTGGATATTCGGTAAGTGTGGTAATGTATGGGTTACGAGAGGTGTGAGTTCGAATTTCTAACTCGTAGACGAGGAAAGAACGAGAACCTAGAAATGACGTGGTAGTTAAGTTGTGTATTTGTTTAATGCTTGTGCTTAAACATAGTTCCTATTATTGCGAAATGTCGGTTATCGGTCGAGCTATGAGATGCTCTGATCTTGGCTACGAATGGGAGTGATAACCTGTATTCGATAAGGGATATGGATTTTGTGGATAACGTAGTAGCTAATTCGTATTGTTGTTGTATGCTTTCACTAAATTATAATTGATGATATTTGCAGGACGTGGATACGAGACGGGTCCGCGACCGTGAGGATTTTATTACTACGAGCATATACAGCAGGTGGGTAATTTCCTACCTGGTCCGGGTAGATGTATTGCATTCAGATTTAGTCATAGATATGAGCATGTTAGGTGTTCATATTACCTTGACCCTGCTCTTTTTATCGTATGCTTGATCCTTTACCGTTGGTTATTAACTAAATTGCTGATATCATGTTTATTTTATCATGATTAGGAGTTATATATATAGGTGATGTAAATAACTTAGAATTTGTTTAAGTTAAGTGCAAGTAGTAAAGTCCGGATGACAACCTGATTGTAAATTGGGCAAAAAGAGTCATCCGTGGGTAGATAAGGTCTTGAACCTACGGTTAATTCTAGTACCCCTAGGTTGCATGTTTACCACTATGTATTGTATAAATGGTCAAGTGGATGGTACTTAATGTGTCGCTACGGACCTGTGGTCCTAGTTTGATAATCGGTTTGAGTACGACTCTCTACAGGATAGAGAGTGCGTCGATCAGTTAGGTACTACTCTCTATAGGATAGAGAGTGCGTCTATCAGTTGAGTACGACTCTCTACAGGATAGAGAGTGTGTCGATTAGATTGGTATGACTCTCTACAGGATAGAGAGTATTATGATCAGTTGAGTACGACTCTCTGCAGGATAGAGAGTGCGTAGATCTGGTTAGTATGATTCTCTATAGAATAGAGAGTCTATGGTGGATGTCTGTATGTGAGACATTGCATTCATGCATTTGCATGCATGCTGGCGACGAGGTCTCCCTTGTGGTTGAGAGTGTCGCCAGTCATCCTGCCTCCACGGTTACTCATAGGAGGAATAACCGGTGTAAGGGCAGAGCATTGTGGTGCTGCACTCTACCACTATAGACGGTGGTAGTTGGATTTGCATGTCGTAGTCCTGCGTGTGTGGCACTCGACCACTCATGGGTAGTGACTGTCGGAGTGGCCAACAATAGGGACCCCCATCGTGTAGCTTGCTCTTTACGCTTATATGCTACTCGATCATACTGCCCACTCGGCCACTCGAGAGTAGTGGTTGGTGTTGAGTTGGGACAGTTGTCATGCTCGAGCCACCGAGGCCACACTAGGGTCGTGGTAGCTTTAGGGTGAGCCGACATGACCATGCATGCTGCATTGCCGACTTATGACATTTTTGCATATTGTCATATATATATATATATATATATATATATATATATATATATATATATATATATGGATGATTGTGATTAGTGTACATATATAGATGCAGTCTATATATATATGCTTAATGTGATGTTGCATTTGATTGTATTATGTTTGCTGCATTTGGGTGTACATCATATTCATGCATGTTTCTTGCATTGGTTATACGATTGTGTCGGATACTGGTATGGGTTGGACAGACCATTAGATACCTTGACCTGTAGCTAGAGTATATTGTGAGTTGATCTACTCTTCCTGTTATATATATATATGTTTGATATATGTTCAGGTTGGATTAGAGTAGCGTGAGACTTATACGCATTTTTATGTTGTTTATTTGGTTAGACGGTATATGCTTGTATTTATATACTATGCTGATATACCTGTTGTACCTCTAGAGTATGTTGTTGAAAATACATGTGATATGGCATATATATACATATTTTTCTATTACCTGCTGAGTTTTACTCACCACCCCCCCACGGACCCTGGGTTTTTCTGTCGCCCAGGTAACAGGTAGCCGACTTCATGATGGACTTGGAGCACCGCTGGCTGACATCTCATCTCACCTCCGAGGCTCCCGTGTCTGTTTTGGATTTTCCGTATGTCTTGTTTTGCATTCGGAGTTTTCGTGATGTTATGTATTATGTGATGTACGCACATGTTGGTACGGGTTTTGTCGAGATTTTCTTTATGTTATGGTGTTAGTCATACCAGTATGCATGTGTGACATTGTATTGTTGTTGTATCATTTCCGTTGTGTATTTGTTGTAGTAGTTTTGTTATGTTGTTGTGGTTTGGTTATATTGTTATATATATTGTTGTTATTGTAGGCCTACGGACCTTGTATTAACCCGAAATGTTGCCACGTACAGGGGATATGTTGTCCGTTTGATTTTCGGCTCGGCATGCTCTCGGGGCGTGACAGATGGACCTGTCAATGTTGAAATTAGGAACAGTTGATATGGAATGGAAGAGGAAGAAATTTATAAGGTTTATGCACATAGGGATACTTAGTTCCGACACTCCTGTCGGTAGTTATGGGTGCGTGCCAATTGGCACGGAGCATGCCAATCGACACCTGTCGCGAATGTTGTACGGAGCATTAATTTTTAAAACTACAGTTTGGGAGCCTAAGGAAAGGTTGAGGATGATAGTTTAGGCCACGCTTGCACTCGACTCGCCTAGAGGACTTTATTTATCTCCGATATAATTTGCCAGCACCACTATTTTTCTCGGCGAGTTCCTCTCTACTAGTCTTTGAAAATTTATATCCCAGGACCACGGTGGTGCTGGGATATAAATTCCCAGCACCACCATATCTCGACCAGTTCAATCTCCCAGTCGAGTTTTAATTGCGGACCACATCTTCTTTGGGTTTCAGATTCGCACCACCAATAATGTCGTGACTTAAATCTACTCTTTGGAAATTACATTCCCGGCAAAGGGAGTTTGAATCCCATTACCACGGTGGTGCTGGGATATAAATTCCCAGCACCACCATTTATCTCGACGAGTTCAATCTCCATGGTGCTGAGAAAATTTATCGCAGGATCACAGTGTTGCTGGGGTTTCAGTTCCCAGCACCACTTTAATCACGGGAACTTATATCTCCCTTGTGTTGGGAATTACATTCCCAACACCATGATGTTGCTGGGAGTTTGAATCTCATTGCCACGGTGGTGCTGGGATATAAATTTCCAGCACCACTATTTATCTCGACCAGTTCAATGTCAATGGTGCTGGGAGTTTTAATCACAGGACAACAGTGTTACTGGGGTTTCAGTTCCCAGCACCACCCTTAATGTCGACAACTTATATCTCCCTGGTCCTGTGAATTAGATTCCCAGCACTATGGTGTTGCTGGGAGTTTGAATCTCATTACCACAGTGGTGCTGGGATATAAATTCCCAGCACCACCATTTATCTCGACAAGTTCAATCCCTATGGTGTTGGGAGTTTTAATTGCAGGACCACAATGGTGACGATATTTCAATTGCCAGCACCACCTTTTATCCCGAACTGTTGAACCTCCATGGTGTTGGGAGTTTTAATCCCAGCACCACGGTGGTGACGAGATTTCAATTTCCAGCACCAGTTTTTATCCCGAATTTGTTGAACCTTAATGGTGCTGGGATTTTAAATTTTAGGGAGACGGTGGTGCTGGGAATTTCATTCCCAGCATCACCTACTCTCTCGGACAGATTGAATCTGCTAGTGCTGGGAATATCAATCAGGGAAGTTCAGTAATCGTGAGATTTAATTGGAAGCATCACCTTTTAAGTTAGGTGGAATTTGTTTAGGTGGCGATAAAACTTGGTTATGAACCTCCTGCATCGCAATTATGGGTGCGTGGCAAACTTTGGTATGATATGCCTACCTCGTATTTATGGGTGCATGGTAAAGTTGGTTATACAACTACCTACAATGCATTTATTAACCTCATAGCAGTCTCAAGAATAAAAACACTTACATATATGAGAATACTATGTGAAGCAGCCGGTGACTGAGCTGCGCCAACTTCTGGAAATCCTACCCGATATATTCGTTGGAGCAGTGATGTCGTTGATAATATCTAGAGTTTCAGAGTTTCTACTAGGGTTTCATCAAAAATGGTGTTGCTCAGTTGGTTTGCGGAGGAAAGTTGCGTGTGGTGCTCATCAACAGCATGGGGTTGGCGCTCCCACGCGGCTGGAAGTGACGTTTGGATGGCTCGGGATTTTCAGTTGTGGCTCGGATGGATGCAAAATCTCTCTCTGCATTAAATTGCAGGCTGTTTGGTGGGAGGAGTATTTTGGGAATTATGCGCGCGATTTGATAATTTTGAAATTATGTTGCACTTTTTAGTCAATTCCGAACTTCATGAGATGTGTTTGGTAAATTGCCGAAGTTTATTTGTTAAAAATCATATTCAGTTTGAGTTTTTCATTGAACTCAATTAACAATATTATTGTCCTTGTAAATTAAGTTGAAGATTTATCTAATCATAAAATTTATATGTATATATATTTTTTATTTTTAACACGATTATAAAAGTTTGTAAATTTATGTATTTAATAAAAAAATTAAGAAGTAAATTTACACTTAAATATAACATAAGTCAATAAATAAATTTATTCATTAATTTTGTTTATAAACATTGACGAACCAAGGTAAATAATATTCAAGCTTGTTCATTTTAAATCTGTTTACTATTAAATGAACTCAAACGAGCTTTATCACACCAAATATCAAATTTCTTCTTCCAATTTATTTATGGCCCTAGCAATAACTTCTGATAGTCAACGTCATATATATATATATATATATATATACCAATGACGATTTCTATCTAATTGCGCTAGTTCAAAATGCCAATGGTAATTTGAGCAGGTAAATTTGGGAGATAATTTGATTCATTGTACGTATTTAAACCTTTTTAGCCTAATGCATCTCAATGGTAACATGATTCTTCCTACCACTAGAAGAGTAGGTCTCAGCTCCTTCCTGAACCTATTAAGCTTGTGCAACGATTAATTATTGTATTCTAAGAGGTGATTGCTAACCTTAAGTGGATGATTCCATTTTAAAGGAAAAAAAAAAAAGAAGTCTCATATTCAACAAACTAAGTAACGTTGATATATATTATAAATCTTTCTTTATGAATGCATAGAGAAGACAAATCTTAATATTGTGACTCATGCATTCCACCAAAAAAAGGAAGTTTTGAACGAATAAACAATGTCTATTAGGGAGCTCAAGACGTACCAATAATGTTCCATTCCACAATTGTTTGGGATTGAGCATCGCTCCTCACTCTTGTATTTTGATGTATAAATCAAAATTTAAAATTAAAATATATTTATGATTTAACATAAATGTTAAGTGTGAAGACTTAACAAAAAAATCTTAGTAAATCAGAGACTAGGCAATGTAATGAAAGTCCTAGTAAGTCAGTAGATCAGATATTAGATAGAAGCCTTGACGAATCATAAGAATCAGAAATCAGACCGGAAGTCTAGATGGATCATGTACCATTTGATGTTGATTTTCAAAACTCAAAACAAGATTTGGAAAGAGAAGAAAATAATTGTTACATGCAAAAAATAAAGGAAAGAGAAGAAAAATATCAATTTTGATAGAGAGAGAAAATAGAAAAGATATGCATCTTTTGGAGATTTTCAAATTTGGAATATTTTTTGGACAATCCAAAACTTTACATATGTCCTTTAATAAATTATCGTATCTTCATTGATATAAAATTTTTTAGATGAAGTTCAAAAATAAATTTATAAAAATTTAGTTTCAAATTTGACAATATAAATTTCATCCAACAAATCCAACAATAATAACACTTTAAATTTTAAGTGCCGTTGAATTTTTAAAATTTTGAAACTAAAAAAAAAAAAAATAAAGGAGAAAAGAAAGTTCACGACTCGTGAGTTGCTAGTGATGTTTTTATATATGTATTGAGAAAAGGAGGGAGTATTTAACTATTTATATTATTAATGGTGTATTGTGTAGCCGCGGATTAATGTTCATTGCTGTGAGCCGTATTATAATTAACTAATCAATTCATTTTGGCATGGCAACCACATACAACTTCGTTAATCAGCTAATTATTTTTTACCGTTGCATTTAAGCGGCGACCATACATTAATTAATTGATTGATTACTTAATCAAATATTAATTATTTAATTAATCAATATTTCATCACCTTTTAAATTAATAATTTCGAGCAAATTGATATTCATATATATATTCGAGGTTATACATGTGTATTCGCATTCATGAATTTAGATTGTGTGCGGGTCAATACTTTTATCCAATCATAGCGCGACTAACTCTTTATTACTCGAAAATTTTAGATATTAATTTTTTATTCATTTGAAAAAAAAAATTTACGATGATTTACTTGTGAAACATCCATATCCATATTCAATTTATTAATTATGAAAACTAATTTTCCAACGAAATCTTACATTGCTTAATATTGACTGTGCCTTAAACATTATATAAAAAAAGTTTTTAATGAATAAATAATCTCTATTATATATGGAGTCAAAAACATACTAATAATGCTCCATTCTTTAACTGTCACCCAACATTTGAAGAACGATTGGGTCTGTCTCATCTTCCCTTCTGCATCGGTAATTAGTGATTCGATGAGTAATACTCAAAGATTTAATTTCAATAATCAGAGAATATCAAGTGTTAAATTATAATGTTGATTTTATCAAAGTAGCTATCCTCCTTTTCTAACTTTGATTGTGGTGGTTGCATAGTCACGGTCCTATGGAAGGTTAAAGCAACCATCTTTCTTCTCTCCTTTGAATGTAATCAATTTGCATTCTTTTTATTTTATTACTTTATTGATATTGTACATGAAAGCTAGACAAATGTGTCAATTCATTTGTTATTTTATTAAAAGATTCTTTAGTTATTTTTTTTTAAATATATAAAATGAGATCTTTTTTACCTTTTTTTTTTTCCTTAATGCTATTCATTCTCTTTCATCCATTTTGTTTATTTGGGTGGAACCAAGGTTCTATATATATTTATTAAATAATTATGTTTCTCTACACTGTTGTTCTATCTAAATGAAAATGGGAAGGAAATAAACGATTAGGCATTTTGTTTATTTGGATGGAACCTAAAGAAGCCAAGTTTCATAATATTTTTTGAGTTAGGGAATATCAGGGACAACTTATCATAATATTTAGACCCCTAATTCGTGCCCAATGCATCTCGAAGGTAATATGTTTTTTCCTACCACTAGAAGATTAGGCTAGCTCCTTCATTTATGGTCTTGTGAACATATTAAGCTCGAACATCGATTAATTGTTGTATTTTAAAAGATGATTGCTAACTCTTAAGTGGGCAATTCAATTTTAAAGACAAAGTATCATTTTTGGTCAAGCCAACCGAATAATGTCGATATGATAAATCTTTCTTTATAAATGTATAGAGAAGACACGACTTAACAATGACTATGTTTTATACATCACTCATGCAATACATCAACAAAAAAAAAAGTTTTTAATGAAACAATGTCTATGAAGGAGCCAAAGTCATACTAATAATGTTTCATTCCATAGTTGTCATCGACACTTGAAGAATAATAGGGTACATTTCATTTTTCACTTCCCCATCTACATAGTTTACTAAGGTAAAATTAATGTCTACTCTCCTACCACATTAGCTCTAAGTTGAATAATATATTCTCCGTGATTTATCTTCTTCATATTGACTGTGAGATCAACTGACAGAGACGCTGAGGATGAGCGAATCGTCTTTTGCACTAATTAAGATAAAATTGATGGGTAAATCACTCCCAGAATTAATCAGGTTAGAGATTTGAATATTTACGAGCTAAAAAAAAAACTAAGGTAAAATTGACAATTCAGTTAATTATTGACACAAATATTTGACTTGAATAGCTAGGAAGCTTGAGTGTCAAATTACAATATTGATTGTATCAAAGTATATATCTATCCTTCTTTTTTTACTTTTATTGTGTCGGTTGCATAATTACAATCCCATGGAGGTTAAAGTATTCATCTTTGTCTTCTTCTACTTTATTGATGTTGCCGGTGAAAATATAGACAATGTGTCAATTCATAAGCTATCAAAATAGTTTATTAAAATATTATTTTGTTTTTTTTTTAAATATAAGATGAGATCTTATTTATTTATTTAACAAACCATAAATCCAAATTATTTGAACTGAAGCTAAAGAATTATCTAAATCCTACTAATGCAATACGATCATCATAAAACACTCGGGGGTGTAAATAGGATGAATATTTTAAAAATTGATTTTTCAAAGTGTTTAAATTATACTATAAATTTGTCCGATAATTAAATAAAGAGGCCGTTTATTTCCATTAAACATTTTCTTTATCAAATTTTTTTTATCTAAAATGTATAATATATCTAAGAATCAAATTGGATACTCTGCTGTTCATCACGCTAGCGCTAGCTTTCAGACAATCGGCTATAGTTGGCTTTCAATCATTTAAAGAACAATGATTAAGCAAGTTAATTGAAAAAGACAACGAGTCTTCGTTGACTTGACTACTGTACAAGTCAATTTTATTTAACTCAGCTCTTTAATTTTCTGACAATCATTCAAGCCCAATAATTGAGCAATGACTTGGAAAAGACAACAAGTCTTTGTTGACTTTCCTACTGTATAGTCAATTTTGATTTAACACCTCCCCAATTTAGCTCATTGATTATACGTAACTAGAGCCGTCAAGTTGGGTTAGATCCGTCGGGTTAGCTTGTCCCGCCAAGTAATTTAGACGAATTAGATTGAAATTTTATCAACTCGCCATTTTGACGGGCCTAAATAAATCAACCCGCACGGGTTACGGGTCTAGACGGGTTGACCCACGGTGGGTTGGGTTAGCCCGTAGATTGAGAAATGATAAAAGAAGATAAAACTTGTGAAAAAAAAATTATTTAAGCTTTTTAATCAATATTCTAATACTAAAAGGCAATTTCCTTATAATCACAATCATCTTCTATCACACATACACGTCGACAAAATATAAGAGAAGTTAGAGAAAATAATAAAGAATATTTGATTTAAGTACTCTAATAATTTTTTTGATATACTCTAATTAGTTTATAATTATTTTATCATTACTATTTCAATTAATATAGGAAATGATGACATATCAAAATCAACCAATTGCAAGTGTTGAAAAATCTCAATTAGATCTCTATTTAGAAGAGTCAAAATTGGAATTTGCATATTATCAATGTTTGAATATTTTAAATTATTAAAAGAATAAAAAAAATTTAATAATTAGATCTCAATTATAATATTTTAGTTGCTTCAAATGCATGCATTCTTATGATGATATTCTATCCGCCTTATCGATTATCGTTGGGTTGGAGATTTCTCAACTCGCCAAAATGACGGGTCGACCCGCTGTAAAATACTACAAAATATATATATATATATATATATATATATATATATATATATATATATATATATATATATATATATATATATGATAATAGGGGTTGGGTAATTAGGAGAATATGCTATAGAAATTTTCCAGGAATTTTTAGAAATTTTTCTGGACTCGAACGGAGATTTCTAAGACCCTTTTTCGTTTAGAAGAAGTTAAAGGGCTTATCGGGTCTGAAATTCGACCAGAATACATTCCACCTGACCCGTTAAACCCGTTAACTTCGCCCGACCCGTTAACTAATTAACACCGCCATTACTTTTCCCTTCGCTGACTCGTCGTAGCATCTCTTGGCGGGCGTTTTCTTCCCGAGCCCTCTTCTTCCTTACGCGCGGCGGCACCCTCACCTCCTCACCGCACGCGATGAATCCACCGAGCCTTCCTTTCCTTCCCTGCGGATCACCTCTCCGACTCCTTCCTCGGCGATTTCTTTCCACCGGCCGGAGCACGTTTCTTCCCTCGAAGCGAAACGATCTTCGCCTCCGTCGCTCCGATGATCCGAAGCAGATTTCCTCCGTTCGCGATCTCCTCGCTCCTGATCCGGCGGCCGAGCAGCAGACCTTTTCCGTTCGCACGATCTCTCTGCCGATTTTCCCCTGTGTCAAGAGAACTCATCGAGCAGGCCCCCGATGACCTTCGGAGCTCTTCCCCGCCAAACCGCCGGCTGCCGACGTTGTCCTATGCTCGGTGAAAGGTTCGGCTGGAGGGGGGAGTGCCAGGCTTGGTTTGTGGTGGAGGTTTTCTTCGGATAGGGCAGCCATCTGCGAGCTTTTTCCCTCGCGATTGTTGATCTCTGTTGCTGATCAACGCTGGAACTAGGTAAGGGTGATCGTTTCTTTCTTTTGGGACGGGGATACAGATCCCTTTGTGATTTGCTGTGACCTAAATTGTGTTTTGGGCAGGGATCGTGAGCGACGATCGTAGCCAGTGAACGGAACTGTTGGTTTCTGGCCGATTGGGAATTACAACAGCAAGGTGAGGACTGCCCGTTCCTTTGTTTTTCTCGATCTCGGAAGGGATCTGCCTGTGAACGTGTTCCTTCGTGTTGGGCAGTAATCTTAAGCACGGATTCTTCGAGGAACGCGAGATAGGAAGGAGGGGGGGCTGTCGGTGGAATCCAGGGCAGGTATATCTCAAATTGTCCCTTTTCTGTCGTTGACTATTTGATTATTCGTTGTGGTAGGCTTAGAAGGAGCTGTAAATGGTAGGTGATGTTCTGTAGTAGGGTTGTAAATGAGCTAGGAGATGGATCTGGAATTTCAGTAATCTGGCTAGTTATTGTTTCCATAGTTGTGATAGATAAATGGGGTTGTTCTTGATTTTATTCAATATTGGGTTGTTGCGATTATGATGTTAATCGTACCAATTGAGGGTATAATGTGAAGGTTGGTTATAGTGAATCGGTTACGGTTGACGGGGACTTTTAATTCACCTTCGATAGAAGGACGTGAATATAGGAATGATGTAGTAGTGAATTAATATATATATTGTATGCTCTCACTGAATGATAATTGATGATGCTTGCAGGACGTGGATACGGGGCAGGACCGCGGTCGTGAGGATTTATATTGTCACGAGCTTCTTATCAGGTAGGTAATTTCCTACTGGTCGGGTAGATGTAATGATTTTCAGATTTAGACATAGATATGAACCTTAGGTGTTCATATTACCTTGATCATGCTTTGTTTATCGTATGCTTGAACTTACCATTGATATATATGTGTGCTCGATTATTGATAACACATATTCCCTAGCATAATCTAGAAGTTACAGATGTAATGTAAGTAGGTCTAACTGTTTAGTAGGGTGTAGATGTTAGAGTACGGAGGATGACCTAAGTTGTAAATTTGACAAAAAGGTCCTCGGTGGATAAGTATGGCCCTAGATGTAGGACTTATTCCATACCTGTATGTTGCACATTTATTCACCAATCACGGGTTGTGTGAATGGTCATGTGAGTCGTGGGCGATAATGTCGCTACGATCGATGGTCCTAGCTTGTCATGATCGGATGAGTGACTCTCTGGGGTAGAGAGTGTATCGATCAATTAGGTGTGACTCTTTGTTGAAGCAGAGAGTCTAGGGTAGATGTTACGTATGTGAGAGACAAGACTCGTATCATTGCATGCATCTTGACGATATCGCCTCCTTGGGGTTGAGAGAGTCGTCAATCATCCCCGCCTCCCGTGTTACTTCAAGAGGAGTAATCGTGCGGTGTGAGATAGCATTTGTTGTGCCGCACTCTACCATTATTGGACGATGGTTGTTGGAGTCGCGTGCATTGTCTGGTGCGTGGCACTCGACCGCTCATCGCGGTGTCACCGGAGTGGCGGCGGGGACCCCGTTAAGCGTAGCGAGCACTTTACGCCATATGTATGCTACTTGATCATACTACCCAACCTCGGTCACCGAGTGGTGGCGGATGGAGTCGGGATAGTTGTCATGTCGTGCCACCCTAGGCCACACTAGGGTCGTGTAGCGAGTAGGGGTGAGCTGCATGACCATGCATCTTTGCATTCTTAGTATCATACGGTGTTTTGCATATGGTTATATATATATATATAACTGCTTGTATATATATATATATATGGATGATGGTGATTGGTATACATACATATACAGTCTATATGTATACTCACTTTGATGATGCATTTGAATGTACTATGCATGTTGCATTTGTTTGTACATATTCATACATGCTATTGCATATTCCTGTATGGTAGGTAGGTTGATATTTGTATACCTATCGGATATTCACAGTGATACCCTTGACTCAGGTTAGGATATTGTGTTAGTACTATACTGTTATACCCTATGAGGTGATTATATGCCCAGGTTGGATCAGATAGAGTAGCCGATCGCTGTATGTCAAGATCGTTGATGTTCATTTATTTAGTATATGCATGCATATCTATAGTTATCGATGTATACTTGTTATGCGAGTAGATTAAATCGTTGAATGACATGTAATATTGATACATATATTTACATGTTTTCTCCGATTACCCGAGTTTTACTCACCACCTCCGACTCGGTTTTTCATCGCCGTGGTAACAAGTAAACGACCGTGATTTACTTGAGTGCGTACACCGATCCATCCCATCTCCGTTTTCCGAGTCTCCTGAGGAGTTCGTTTTCTTATGGCTTGGACTTGTTTATTGTGTTTTGGATTTTGGTCCTATGTCATGGACCTTAGTTTATATTTGGACTTCGTCTTTATGTTGTGGACATTATTTTGGTGTTGATGTTTTTGTACGATTTTAGTGTTGTGGTCTTGTCAGGTGGAGTACACCTGTATATTATATTTTTGTTATGTATGTTGTGGGTATGCGCTTTTTATTTTCGCTGCTATTATTTGTTATGTATATATATTGTTGTTGTTGTGGGCCTACGGGCCTTGTATTAACCCGAAATGTTGCCACGTACAGGGGAGATGCCGTCCGTTTGATTTTCGGCTCGGCATGCTCTCGGGGCGTGACAACTTTATTGGTATCAGAGCTGAAGGTTCTGCGATGTCATATTATGATTTTGTTTTTGGGTCTTGGATTCTCGGGAGTCGGTATATTTTTCGGTTTTGGTTTTTGTGAGATGGGATTGACAGCGGCATAAGCTCCGGGCAGCACGAAGTAAGTGTTCCTGATAATTTATACTTTAGTTAGATACTTATCTAGACTTGTTCAACAGGTGAATACTGTCAGAGTTATGCCACCTGTTCAGACTCGAGGTCGAGGCCGTCCATCCAGGCGAGCAGCCAGAGGGAGGGGCCGAGATACCGTTGCGACTGAGCCTACTACTCAAGTACCACCTCAGCAAACCCCTATTGGTGATTCGGAGCCTCAGAATCTGGATGTACCACTGACTACGCCAGAGCCCACAGAGTCCAGTAGGCTCAATGATAAGTCACAGATACTCGTGTTAGCACGATCAGCCAAGGAGAAGTTCACCTTGTTCCGAGGGGAGTCCGACCCATGGATTGCCCGATCTTGGCTGGAAAATATGGAAGACACCTTCGAGTATACGAACTGCACAGATGTGGAGAAGGTGGGCCTTCACGCATATCATCTCGAGATCAGTCACTTGGTGGAAATTGCGTAAGACTCTATCCGGGAGCGATGATTACTTGGGCCGGCCGAGACGCTTTCTAGAGGCGATTTCCTTCGGCTTACAAAGACATCGTCGAATTTCTAAGCTCAAGCAAGGTGATCGCTCTATGGAGTACAACGCAGAGTTTACTGACTATCGCGAGTTTCGCTCTCACCTAGTAGCTCAGATGCATCGTATGTACCAGTTCACCCAGGGTCTTGCTATCTATATACGGAGCCGAATGTCAGGATCTACCATTACCTCATATAGGGAGGCACTGGATCGCGCCCTCTTCATCGAGATGACTTCCCAGCAAATTTCCAAGGAGAAGGATATCGAGAAGCAGATGACCAAGGGCAAGCAGAACTGTGGTTCGCTCGGGGACTTAGAAGAAAGGGGAGCGAAAGGAACTACGCGGCCTTTGCAGAAGGGTCATTGGGGCTGCTGCGGCGAAGACGTTCTTTCACCGGATCGCCGCCGGAACTATCGGCGTCCAGAAGGATCGGAGAAGGAGGAAGGATCGAAAGTGTGGAGAGTGAACGCGCTTCCGCAATAGCCCCACCAAAGAACTCGCCTCGCCCCTCAAGTACTCGCCGAGGATATGGGCGACTTCAACCGAGGCTCCTAGGCCTCGGTTATTGGCGCTGCCGCCATGGCGCCATTACAAATCATAGTCGCTGATGCACTTCCTCCGCGAGGACTTGGAAGGAGCGGGAGATGGAATTTATGATCGAGGTCTCTGCTGACCCTTAGGATATAGGGGATACCGCGTAACCCCCGCCCCATTTTTCTGCCAATATCATACGGAGTATGGCCACGGTAGTGGCTGATGTTTCAAGCTATAGGAGGAGCTGGAGCGCCTCCGAACCGCATACCCACAATTGCGGTTTCAGACGGGAGGGCCAGCATGGCGAGGGCAACAGCCCAATGTGGCCCGCCCAGGGCCGTATAACCAACAACCACAAGTTACTTTCCCCCAAACGCCATCCCAGGAGACGGTTTCTCAAGAAGGCCTGTCAGGTGAGGGCCCCTCAGCCAATGTAAATAACGCTCCCACACGGGGAGTTATCCATGTCATCGCAGGAGGACCTACTGATGGGGACTCCAACCGAGCACGAAAGTCATACGCCCAGCTCATAGAGAGTTTGGCCATCATCACCGACCAGACCGTTCGAACAGCACCGCCTGTTTCGTTCGGGCCGGAAGATCTCCAAGGTGTCCTGCTGCCCCACACGGACGCCTTAGTTATCCGTATATCCCTGGCCAATTACGAAGTGGCCAGGGTGCTGGTCGACTCGGGAAGCTCTGTCAATATCCTCTTCCAGGAGGCTTTTGGACAGATGCAGCTGGGAAATGCCCAGCTAGAAGATGTGGCCACCCCCCTCTTTGGGTTCGCAGGGCATGTGGTCCACCCTACAGGGCAGATTTCATTGCCCCTTACTCTGGGCATGAAGCCCAACCAAAAAAC
Source organism: Wurfbainia villosa (assembly GCA_025175895.1). NCBI lineage: Eukaryota > Viridiplantae > Streptophyta > Magnoliopsida > Zingiberales > Zingiberaceae > Wurfbainia > Wurfbainia villosa. The sequence goes on from JAKLTH010000238.1 coordinate 7,289,083, forward strand.
CAGTATAATTTCTTTCCTCATCGTGGATGCTCCGTCCACTTATAATGCCATTCTTGGTCATCCTTTCCTTACCATTTTTCAGGCGGTGGCTTCCCCGTACCACCAGAAGTTAAAATTCCCTGTGGGACAGTTGGTGGGGGAAGTTCGAGGGGAAGAGAAAGTCGCCAGGAGATGTTATGTGTAGATGGTTCGGGATGACCAGAAGAAGGCCCGAACCAATGATCTTAAAGGGAAGGCTATCATCATTTCTGAGGTATGCGTCCTGGAAGAATCTCCCCCCAAAGCAGACAAAATAGAGGAAGGAGAGTTGGTGAAATA